>OV884028.1:12956250-14392500 GCA_930367265.1 Catocala fraxini | reverse complement strand
ATCTGGCAAGTTATTTTCCTCAAGTCTGAATTCTATGATATTATAATTTTATTCAAAATTAATTAGTTGCTACAGTGCTGTCAGAGCTGCAGTGCTGTAAGAGATGTTAACCAAATATATTTATGTAATATTTTATGGAATAAAAATACTATAACAAAGGTGGCAGCCCCAACAAACACTTGATAATAATGTTGTAATATGATCCTAAATCAAGGGGTAAAATACTTACTTTCTATTACTAGGAATATAAGAAGTAAGTACTATTCAAAATATGTTAACAGAAAATCAGATAGGAAAGATAATTTTCGAATAATTAACATTGTAGTTGTTTAAGATTTCAAAATGATAGAAATACTTAAATAATGTATTAACTTTTCAAGTATGAGGTATTTTAATATTGAGTAAATTTTAGTACACTGAATTGTTTTTTTTTATATTACTAAATAGAATACAACAAAAGTGGCAAACAAACACAGGGCCCATTTGGTAGTTATCAGCTATCATAACGTAAGGTCACTTGCTAAACCACTAATCTGGTTTTGTCAACATACTTTGCTTGTATTCCATTGCATGAAAGCAATGAAATACAAGGCAAGGCAAAGATTTGCATGTTGAAACAAAAAACAAACAATCTCTTCAGCTTTATTACATTATCCTATATTTACAATAAGTGGTACAGCAAGTTTGTATTTACTTGGTTGTAATTCCATTATAATTCTTTTATTACAAACTTTAATTTGCTCATTACGTCATACACATGGAATTTGGGATTAGGTACAGTTTTTTTAAATATTTCATTCAGTTGTATTTAAAGTGTTATTATTTAACAATGTAGACTATTAAGTCGGTAATCATAGCAAACATTTTTAAATCTTAAATTGCCATCTGTTAATGATTAGTGGAAATGATTGACTCCAATACCCAAAATTTAATATTTCTTTCATATAAATGTTTATTGATTTTACAGAAGTATTAAATTAAAATTAGCTTATGGCACCCTCTTCGACCCTCCAACTATTTCATGTTGTTAGAGCTTCTAGGTCCTCCTATACTATCAAAATAGAACATACACCAAATTTTAAGATAGATCTTCAAAATTATAACTGCAAAAAACTCATTTAATTTCGTGCAGTAGTTTTTTGCGTAATGCGCATATAGATAGAAAGACAAACAAAAATTCTAAAAATAATGGTTACGGTTTCTATAGTGCATATAAAGAGTCCTCTCATTATTTTTCTTAAATGTCACATATATGTACAGATATCAAACAGATGCAATTTTATTATATGTATAGATTTAGCCAACTATAGGCTACAATTAGCACTTACCCTTACTTAATGGTAAGTATAAAGATTTTTATTGGCAAGGAAGTATACAATCCACCTGGGCTGTATATTTCCAAGAAAATATTGCTCACACTTTTTGTAAGCCTTACTCTGAGGCACTACTGTATTAGTTGGTAAATTAGTATTCTCATAGCATACTTTGTATTAGAAACAGAAGTGGGCAGTGGTGATGGTGCTAGTACCGAAGCTGAAGCAGCGGAACCTGAAGAAGAAGAGGATCCTAAAGAGAAGGGCAAATTAAAGCCAAACTCTGGTAACGGATGCGATCTTGAACACTACAGATGGACTCAGACCTTGGAAGAAGTTGAGGTAAGTGACAAAAATATTCTTATAACATTTTGCTATCAAAGCCACCTTGCGTCAAACTGCACGGATGGCGTAGTGGTTTAAGTGGTCGCCTCGCCACTGCCACTGCGCCGAGTGTTGTGGATTCGAATCCCACACGGGACAAAACTTTGTGTGATCCACAAATGGTTGTTCCGAGTCTGGGTGTTGTTCGTGTCCGTTGTTTGAATATTTGTAAAGTCCCCCACGACACAGGATTTAATCCTAGTGCTAATCCTAATCTCTTTATATAAAAAAAAACTACTAGTTTGCTGTTAAGTTACTATAGTCTCCGCAGTTACACCCCTCCTGCTGCCCGCGTTCACCGAGCGCTTACTTCATGACATTCTCATGCTACTCGAAGCAGCTTCAGGGGGAAATGTAAGTTTGGCGCAAGGTACACCTAGTACAGTAATAGCATTATACATAATTATCATAAAATGCGTTGTGATGACTACCTTGCCATCAAACCAGTGATGTCCATCACGTTCTTGATAATGGCGTCGGCTAAGTATAAGTAGCAGTACCTACATGTTATTCCTAAAATTGTAAAAAAAGCCTTTGATACCGTTAGTCACAAACTTCTAATATATAAGCTAGAATCTATTAGTATCAAGGGCAGCGCCCTCAATATGTTCAGTTCATATCTAGAAAACCGATCGCAGGTAGTCAAGAACGGTGATTATGAAAATACTCCGTTATCAATGTCATGCGGAGTCCCTCAGGGGCCAGTTTTAGGCCCACTCCTATTCCTAATATATATAAACAACATTACAGAATTAGGACTAAACGGCCACGGAACTTTATATGACGATGACACATGTTTATTTTATTTTGGGACTAATATATACGACATTATCACACAACCTCAAGCAGATTGGGACCTTCTACATTAATGTTTTTTAATTTAAACAAAATAAACAAAAAATATTATACATATTAAAATGTAAAATAAAATGTGTATGCCTTCGCCGAAAAGGGTCTCCACCTCAGCATTAGCTGGGCACCCAAATTGAGTGCCCCAGCGCTGGTTTCCATTTGGTCACCCGATATTTATAACAAAAATACAATAAATGTGGTTATGCTACATCCACACACAAGAAAAACGTATAGGGCATATTAAATTATGTTTATAAATTAGTATATTTTAAAATATGAGAGCAGAGGTAGAAATAAAATATGTCACTATCAAATAAATAAATTTCAATTGGGTAAAAATAAAATAAAAAAGTCGTTGCATAATAGGCACTGATAACACAATATTATGCGCAGAGTGAAACATAAACAAAGTGATCGACCTCAGCGTTGCTGATTGGCTAGGCGATTTGTATTGTTTTGTTTGTTTTTGTTTTGATATTATTATTAATGAGACGATCTAATATAGCTATTTGTGGAGAATTATTACTTAAGTGTAACATATACAACATAAAGCGGTTGTGTGAAATATAAATATATAAATTTATGTGAAAAGGTGAGTTGTTAAAATAAACTATATAATATACCAACTGTATTTAAATAATAATAATGTAGAAGACAAAAAAAAAAATTGTAGTCTAAAACATTATAATATATAGATTAGATTAAATAATCGATAAGTTATATTTGACTGATTCATACATTATTTGTCTTGAAAGGAAAATCCTTTTTAATTTATTCTTAATTTCAATATAACTTACTTACTTTGAACTCCAATAAAACTAGTTACATAATTTTCAAATCTAAATATCCATTTCACCACATGCCTCATTGACAAATAATAATGTCCCTATTGAACAAAAATCTCAAGAAAAATATCTTGGCCTGAGAATAAACAATTACTTAACATGGGATGACCAAATAGATTACATCAAACTATACTATACTAATTGGTTCACTTCGTAATCTATATGGTTGTGTTCCTCGACAGACACGTTTTATGATACATCTCTTTAGACAAGTCACACTTATTATATTTATTTGAAATCTGGAGGACCGCTACAAAAACAAAATTACAAGAATTACAGATAATGCAAAATAAAATAGTAAAATCTCTCTTCCAATACCCATATTTGACATCCACAAAAAAGATCTATAACGAAACCAATTTACTTAATATTAATCAACTGTACGTATATAATACATGTATAATTATTAGAAAAATTATTGCTATAAACATAAATATAAATTTAACTTCATAAAGAAATCACAAATTACGAAACGCAGTACTCGCCGACCAAGTTTGCTTGTATTACCTAGGGTACGAACCAATTATGGCAAAAAAAACATAAGTTTTGAAGAAGCACAACTTTACAATAAGTTGCCATCTGATATAAAAAATGTGAGCTCATTTAACATATACAAAAGAAAATATTAGAATATATTAGACAAAATGACTTCTAAACAAAATAAATAACTAAATTACCAAATAAATATAATATGTAAGTGAGCACCAAAATACATATCGTGTGACGACCATTTGAAATTTTTTCATACACAATGTTATCAAATATTCTCATGTAAGTGACTTTGTCTTTTAGAAAATAAATTTCTTTAAACCTAATTCCTTAGGCGATGCCCTTCTCCGCCGTCTTCATTTTACTTGTAGCTCAGAGAGCACGTTAAAACCTTACCGACTGATATAGTTAATACCTAACTACCTACATATATTGACACACTGACAGTTTGTATAAGAGCAAATTTCTTGACGACGTGTTAAGCTAAAGTTAAGATAAAGTCAAAATTAAATTAAATAATTAGATAAAGTTCAAAGGATTTTCTTAGGAAATTATTAGAAGCAATATACATAGGTTTGGTAATATGCTTTTTATGTGGGACCTAAAGTAGCTGGTATAATATCTCTTTATTTACTGATTAGAAGAGTAAGGCTATATATGTGATTACTTGCTGACTCGCGCAACTTCTTCTGCTTCACATAAGAGAATTTGCCCCGTTTTTGCAACATTCTTCAGTTATGCTCTGCATCTATTGGTCGTAGCGTGATGTTAGCCTATAGCCATCCTCGATAAATGGTCTATCCAACACTGAAAGAATTTTTCAATTCGAACCAGTAGTTCCTGAGATCAGCTCGTTCAACCAAACAAACAAACAAACTAACTCTTCAGATTTATAATATTAGTTTAGATAGATGGATTTATTTATCTTGATTATCTCCTTTAATAAGAGTTTTAAGCAGTTATGGCTGCACGAATGACGTAGAAGTTTTAGTGGTCGCTTTGCCACTATCACTACGCCGAGTGAAGACAGATTAAATCCCACACGAGACAAAGATTTGTATGATTCACAAATGGTTATTCCGAGTCAGGGTGTTCTTTATCTCCGTACAAATACAGCCATTACAGATACAAGAATTAAAGATACAGGAAATAAAGCTAGGGCGGAAGATGCTCTAAAAAAATAAATAATAGCTTGTATACTTGTTGGGTTATTTCAAATTTTCAAGGTAACTTTGTGCCTGTCGGCTGCTATACTTACGAATGGGTTAGTAAAAGATATATAATAAAGATAGGTATGTCTGAATAATAGATTATTATAAGTACCTACTTTAATATCCACGTCCACAGCTAGACGCAATAAAATTAGGGCAACGAAATAGCATTCCATCAATGTTGCAAGCACCACGTCAATGTTGTTATAACATCTTATATATAAAACAGACATTTAACTTTATTTAGGACTAGCTTTTGCCCGCAGCGTTGTTATATAATCTTTACTCTTTATAATATTAGTATAGATATAGATCAATCCTGATGCAATGGCATGTTTCTCGATAGACCCTTGCAGTTTATAGGTATGAAAGCCTCCTGATCTGGTTGGTACGACATTAGCTAATGCTTGTATTTATTCCATTCATTATCTTTTACCGTCGTGTAATAATACAAAACAGATTAACAGTAATCAATGCGTATGCTCTTAACATCGAATATACCTACTACAGAAAAGACTGCCTCGGTAGCGTATCGGTAGTGAATGGGCTGTGCGTGGGCTTTTGGGTTCGATTGCTGGGTCGGGCAAAGTGTTATAGGGTTTTCTATCAAGAAGTTCTCAGCAGCAGCACCGAGTCTGAGACTGCCTGGTAGATGCCACTATTGGCATCTGCCAGGCAGTCTATGCTCTCGCTCTATTCTGCTATACTTAAAAACCATAGCGTGTAAAATTTGGGTATATTCCACCGCCTAGTTCCTCGGGTTTATAAGCGTGAGACTTTATGTCTAGGTAATTGGAACTACTCTTGTACAAAACCGTAGGTTCGAAGTTAAGAGGCACTGGTTAATCTGTTTTGGTATTAACGTAGGTGAAAAGACTAAAAAACTATAGCTTGTAGTTTATTTCCAAATCGTGATAGGTGCCTAGAGATACTAAAATAAATTGCATAGGAAAAATAGTGTCCGAAAATGTAGTTTTAATTCGTTTATTATCACAGTTCTTCGATAACAATTGAATCAATTAAGTACACTTATAATTCAAATTATTTGTCACAGTATTCCACCCCGAAGTCACAAAATATTCCTATAACAACAGTATTTTAGGTGTGGATAGGAAACACTCAATTAAAGGTGCAGATTTTCATGTGATGTACGAAAATTTGCAACTTTCCCATATTCAATCCTTGAAACAAGTAAATACTTAGTTTTAAATTAATCACATTATAATTTAAACTGTCTATTATCATTTATCATACAAAATTAAATTAAACTTAGCTACTAATCTGAATAAGTACATATTATTATAGAGGAAATCAATTTAGCCTTCAGATTATAATCAAAACCAACATCACAGCTTAACAGCTTATAAAACTTATTGAAAATAAATAAAATGTTACTTACATTGTCTAAGTTAGTGTAATGTTTTGTGTATGTTATTATATTGCACTATTTTATTTTCTAACTATTGATTTAGAGCGTAAAACAATTTCACTAACTAAATTTTAAATAACAATAATTTGCTTTAATTACACTTATGCTTCCAGCAAACATAACTTGTTATTAAACATATAAATTATAAAAATAGTAAAATGTTTATTCTTAATACTTCAATTCGCAGCAACTCTTCAAATCGTCAACATTTTCTAAGAATATTTGTAAATCCCAGTCTCCTTGCGCATTCGCACTGTAAAAAACAAACACATGATTAATTGGTAATTGAGGTTGAAATTACTAAGGTATAATTATATCAGAAATGCCGATGATATAATAGATTTAAAATAGATGTGGGGCCAAAAATATATTAATTATTGTTGGTTTAAGGCATGGAAATAAACTCTGATCATAAAGAAATGTTTTAGGATTGAATGTTTACGAAATATAGTAATATGTACTTACTTTCGACAAAGCATATCGCTGCGAGTATGCAAGCAGAGAATAGGATTGTCATTGATATGACAAGCACTGTTATCTGATGCGAATGATCGCAGCAACAGGATTTGGGCTCCTTGCCTGTGCGATGCTTTGTGTAGCCGTTCACTACGGTAAAGTGTGTCGAGCTGGCTATGGACTGCGTGTCCTGACCTGGCCCCGAGTTTCGTTTCACACCATTCCATACAGAATCCAGACCATCGTGCGTCTCTTCAGGAATGGCAACTACGGCATGACCTGACTTGCTTCCATAGCTTCCAAACTTGGTGTGATAGCTCCCAAGGTCGTCTTGCTCCGGATTTCTGCCGTGCATGCGCGCTAAGTGCGCTGCGTTCAATAGCAGCGAGCCCGATGATACACTCTGAAAGTAAAACCACCTCGTTAAGGTAACGGTACAATATTCGACGCTACTCTTAACTACGTATCTATCTATAATTTAGTATGCCATAATAGCGTGTGTGCAGTAAAAGTAATTTCATTGTTTAATCGATTTGAACTCACCAACAGTAAGCTTTGTAAAATGTTGCGTGGGAACTCATTATATGTGAGTTATGTCACAATAAACTCTCCCCAGACTTCAATTGGTAGATACAAAGATGAAGTTTAAATTGAAAATATCAACATTTAAATGTAAATAATTATAATGAATTAATATGCAATAATAATTAATTCAAGTTATTATATAAGTATACTCAATGATTGTAACATTCCTACATTTTCCCATAAGTTGCCATTACAACATTTTATGATTTTACTTACAACGTAAAAGCAAAACAAAAATGCAAGAAAATAGGGTACAAAGATAAAATGTATGAGGGCTGTTGGTTTACAAAACTTATATATTCTACAAGGTGTATCTCAAGTGTCATGACAAAAGTATTTCGATATAAATAAACTCAAATTTACACCATTTTAAATGCAAATATGTAGACACAACTCGTGAAAGAGCTTACAAACAGAGCTTACCCAACGAGCTCGCAATCATAATTTGCTAATGCAAGTATTGATTATAGTTGGGTAAGCATGAGAATTGATTAAAGAATTTGATTGTTCTGGTTACGCCTTCATTTAGCTTGTTATCTGTAAGTCAAAGGTCGTGGATATTCAATTCAGCCTTCAGCTCCTCAAAATATTATAATAAAATTAATTATATTATTCTTTCTTGTTGTATAAAAATGAAGTATTTATGTACATAAATTAAATTATCAAGCGGAAATGCAATCTCTAGTCTAAAGTGGGATTGCTTTTATCAGACGTTAACCATTACTACATCATCTAAGTTCAATTCAAGGGCTTGCTGAGCCAAAAACAGTATTGTGCCTGTTTATTTGAACTTCATTTGCAATGAATATCAAATTAAACGAAAATATAACATAGACCTATCATAAGAATCTATTAAGTAAGAAAGATAAATGGAAACCTGTGGTCTCTATCTACCCCAGTGGGAAATAGGCGTGAGTCTATTCTAAATTGGTACCTACATTACGTTATACCTGTAGTCGCAGAAAACTCAACATAAATATGTAATATAAAAACCTACATATATTTAACATATAATTTTTCTAGTAAGCTTTAATATTTTGTTGATCCTATCGAGCTGATCCAATATCAATTGAATACTTAATTCTTGCTGTTCTCGTGCGTTCGTCTTGCGACAGTTGTCTATTCACATTAGGCAATCTTTTTGGAATGCTGAATACCAACGTACAAGTGGATCCTGTACCGGACACGGCAATATCAACCAGTTTCTTGACCCCGTCAATTATCAAATTATCTTTACTAATTTTGCTACAAAAACATCGTTAAATTTAATACCTGTCCGGTATAAATAATGTCTTTTGTTTTTACTATGACGCTTTACCATTATGGCCTGGTAGGCGGATAAAGACTACGTTTTGTTACTGTTTGTTACTTGAAAAAAGGCACGGTGTATAAAAGTGGTTCATCAATACACAACGTGTTTCTTGACTTTATAATTGAAGCGGAAACTTGTGTGATAATAGTTGTGAGTTGTGACGCATGGATTGGAAGGTCGCCTTACGTGGGTACTATGGTTGCTCGATGAGCCTTGGCTGGAGGCGGAGCCGCCACGAGAGCGCGAGTCCGCTATGCTCCCGGCAACACTGCTGCCCGATAGCGACGGCCGCGGAATGTGCCACTCGTGCGATGAGATCTGGAAAGGTTACATTATTTAAAAATCTTGTTACAACAGATCAGAATCAATAACATCTACCTATAAATTGCTTTTGGGTAAATTTGAACAATCCAATAGAGAGGAAGAACTTTACACATTACGTTGAATCAATTATGACTAGGCAATGTCTAGGTAGTCGTTGAGTCATAAAAACCATATACTACATCTCCTTTTAGTTGAATGTAATAAGATAATATTTTATGGTAATAAGTTCTGTTTGGTTTAGACAAGAGTGCAAAAAGTAGGTCATGTTACTGTAAGTGTGTCATGTACTGTATATTGTCGTTCCAATATTTACACCAGTAATACTACAGGCTAATACAAATTTTTATACTATATCTCATTTAGCTAATGCTCCGAACTTATGTACTATCAAATCTTGCTTACAATTAAAAAGAAATGATAGATTTTTATACTATATCTCATTTAGCTAATGTTCCGAACTTATGTTCTATCAAATCTTGCTTACAATTAAAAAGAAATGAGCGTTTAATACTACAGCATTCCTTTGTTCTTGACGTAGAATGATATGTAATATTTTAATACAAGATTTTGATTTTAATGATTTTGAAAACGACAAACATGCGAATAAAACTAATGGTTACTAACAATATTCCATCCCTTTTCGTGTACCGATGTTAAAAAGAGATGCCATGTAGGAACAAACAATATAATGTGTATCGTTAGTTAGTTGACGGGCAATGACGCCCAGACCTGTTTAGTCATTTAAATGAATCTAGATGTCTATTATATGTCAAGTCCTTGTTTACTTATTCATATTACAGTAAAAGGACGATAGACGTTCTCTTTCCTCCTATCTAAGCAAACAGCTTTAAGTAATTATTTGGCAATCATAAGTTCATGTATTTTAAACGAGTTCACAATATAGTATTAAAGAAGTTGTCCATATTTCACACAGTTGATTTTAAATTTTAAATATGTGTACTTACTTAGCTATTGCATAATCTAAGTAAGGTACAACAAAATGTTTTATTGTCATAGAAGCAGCACTTTTTTAGAATGTGTACAATAGGTACCTACAGTTACATTTGTATTCTTAAAGAAAATAATCTCCTCGGTAAGTGATAATGTAGCTACTAAGAAAAGAGCCCATATCTTAATAGATATTATATAAAATGTTAAGGTGTTAAGGATTTTGTAACCTAATTGCTTAAATACAAAAAATCTGCAGATGTCACTTTTTATATAGGGGTGAACAGTTCTTGCAAAATTTCTTCATGCCTTATTTCGCCGTTGAAAGAGTCTGCTATTGATCATCAAACAAAGGCATGGACATAAAAGTAACAGGTATAGGTATACACATTCTGTAGTGTCGTTGTGTTGTGCAACTATATCTGGGTGTTACTGAATGCGTACGGAAATCATTGCAGAACTCTTCCTTGTCGCGTCTTTAGAGATTAGTTTCATCTTAAGATCATTTTACCTTTCATATTCTTTATGTAACAGATATGATGATGTTTACGAGTTCAGATAAATAGACATACTTTTGTGGTGGGATTTTAAATAAGTGATTATATTATAGCTTTAAACAGTTCCGCGGGTGGTTGTTCTTCAGACGGAACAGGCTAACTGTCCGTTCAGTTTCATCAATTACATTTTAGGTCAAGTTTTGTTCGTAGTCCGATTGATTTTGTCAGATACGGTGTTCAAGGTCCATGTTCTCTTTATTTGCGGTCTCGTTTCGTCGGCCTCTGATGCAATAAATCTTAGCTTTGCTTTCGACTTCATGGTCCTCTTTGTTGCTCTGATTACATGATGGATAAGCGTTATAGGTAGTCATATCATTAATTTGGTTTACTCTTTATTTTATTTAGACAAGGTCGCGTTATTATTGAGGGCGTTTTAACAATGGCTTATTTATATATCAAACTATCATTAAGTATTTTATTTATTTGAGTGATCGCATCTAAAAAGTACACAAAGTAAAAACAATCTAGGTAGTAGGCTCATGATGTTCGTATAAGATCAACAGCATTAGACAAGGTGGGCGATGTTGCAAAATGTTTCGCTAAATGTAAAGAACCGGTTCTAGAGTCTGCCTCATTGCTGTTACTTACAGCAATATCTTGACAACACGCTGCTTGCATATACTTTCGCTCTTTCTGTGAGAATTGATTGTGTTCAAAGTATGATAAGATGTAACTGCTGGGAACTCGGTCGATTTGTTCAAGTTCTATTGTGTTAAACTATGAGGAAATTCTATTTAATTATAATGTAGCTAGCAATCAGATAATCAGGTTAAGGAGTTATTTTAAAATAATGCAGAAATGCAACGTGATGTAAATGCAAATACAATAAAATAAACTGAATTGTTGTCGTCTTTATCAGATATAAAGACGACAAGAATTATGTTTATTTTGTTCATTTGAATATAATGTATCGTGTGTTCATTAGTGCATGGTTGCGACTTGCACAGAGGGCACGTGCAAACTTACGGATATATGTCCTGATGAATCAACATTTAATAGCTATCAAGCACGTGGGTCTTAGTGTGTTCGAGCGTACACGTTAAGAACCCCGTGAGATTAAACCTTTATGTTTCTATTTTATTATGCGTACGTCAGCTCATCCACGTGTGTCGGAGCACGTGGTCACTGACCAGGTAATGCAGTACTATAAGAAACATTAATTGCTGTTTTATACTCATACTAATAACTTAATCGTGCAAATGGAATCGCGCGTTTTTGTTGTCTTGGAGTCGTTAAAACTTGACATGATGTGCTTCAAATGATTATAATTAATTCGTCACCCTTTTTGTATTCTAATTCATTACACTTGTTCGTTATTAAAATTCCGCGCCTGAAGAGCCTGCAGAAGCTACCAAATATTAGCTCGATCCGAAATATATCATGAAAAGAGCGAGTATGAGAGGAACCAGAGCACTTATTTAACCTGTCAGCTTATCTGTATCGAGACATAATGATAACAGTATTGTGTCTAGTCGGCGTCTGTCATCCGATAGACGAATTAATATTTCAAAGCTATGAAAACAAATGATGGGCATATGAAAATGGACGAATATTAGGTACACAAATAAACTGCATTTAAAAACCAACTTTAAACCAAACTGCTGATCATCATCAGTAATAGTCTAGAATTCATGGTACCTACACAAACGATGTCATCATTGAACATCTATTACGTGTTGTTTTTTGTACATGTACTTAATGACGGTGTCCATACGTCTTAAATCCGTCATTAGTTCTGAGGTTAATGAAGACGTCAAATTTAATAATAGGTCGGTCGCATTGTTTCGGACAGCTCTTGATGTCCATATAAGCGATCTTTATGCGAGTCGAGGTTTTTATGTCATTATATCGTGAAGGTAAATCTGACTGCAGCTCTGTCCCATTTGGGCTCATCTCATTAAATTTATCATGGCGTACTTATTGTATCATTCAATTATGATGTTACGTTTGCCTTTTAAAGAACCTTTGAGACACAAAACTTTAAAATAATATAATAAAATGAACGTCCTTTAAAAGTTGTTGTTGTAACTTTTGTGAGCGATATTTATTACATCCAGTCGAATCTGTAATTGAGAATGATTAACGGTAACATACTAGTTAGCGCCATAACAACAGGTGCATAGTTGTGAAACATGTTTAGTACGCGACGGTTTAGTTATGCAACAGGTAATCTTTACGAATCAACAGTCAATGCGTGCACATGCTGCGTGTTCATAACGGTTCATTGTAATCGCGGAAATCATTAGACATAGCCAACTTTACGCTTGTAATGTAACACTGCGTCTTACGATGACGAAATAAGCCAAAATATAATTTGTGACTTTTAAATATGTAACTTCGCTTAAAAATATATTAAAAACGTTAACATATTTACAGTAAGCAATCATCCATAATTTTGTTATTATTTTTAAATAACTCGTGATCGTTAAAGGCTAAACTCATTTGCTTTTACGCGTTTTAAAATCACGATACTGTTTTTCGCCGACTAACTGATTTCTTTTTGTCCGCAGCAGTAGGGACGCCTCCGTTCAACTTTCATAATCTAAACAATAGTCGCTACACTTACTATGATAATCAGTTAAAGACTAACTAGACTGTTCCCCTTTAGAAGAGAAAGCGTACATTCCTGATGCATGGCTCTTCTGAGAATACTTTCGGTGCTGCAAATGTCACAATGGATAACGGCTTACGGTCCATGATTTCGATACTTTTAATTTCACGTCTCTGCGGTCGGACTAGACCTATCGTAACTGAATTATGGTCGTTGCAATATTGATCTCTATCACGCGCTGCCGGCAAAATTGCAGAGTTACGAACACCATTTAGTTTCTCCTGTTAAGACCGATTTACTGCCATTTTGCACCATAGATTTTATGAAGCTGTAAAGCTAAAATAGTCTGCAAGATTACATAGTTAGGTTATGTCTCAGGTCGACAAAGGCAAGGTCTGTTGTTGAGCGACCAATTATCATATTTTATACGCGATTGCATGAGGACGCGCCGCAACATAACTCATTGTTCACGCTGGTCACAAACATCGACATGATGCTTATAGTCGTCCTTGAACTCAATAGCTTGTATTTATGAAGCTAACGGGAATCGTGTCAATGCAAATCGTTATGGAAGCTGTATGACTACCTACTAACTGATAATCACTGTACACAATCATAAGTATGAGTGGTAAACTTATAGAATATGAATCCCTTATCCTAGCGCAACGGAGTCAGGATCTATATACATACATATTATGTACGTCGGCGCTTCGTTGATAGAGTGATACTAACGCATTTGCTGTTCGTAAGATATGCTAACTGAAACAATGCCTGCTGAATAGCACTTATACACATATTTGCACATCGTTGGACCAAAACTTTAGACACATTTATTTATCACAATATATATGTAACTACTCTTTCAGGGATAGAGGCGTGATCCTATAAGTAATTTAAAAATAAATTATCTCTATTCTTCGTCTTCTTCTTTTCGTGTGGTTAGTGGCCAACCTGTTGTCAAGAGTTGTTCAAGCCGCTCGTAGGCCTCTGACATGACTTAACGACTGCTGTCACTTTAGCAACAACCGGAATGGACTTTTTATGTGCCGTCCAAAGCACGGAGACGCTCAGATGAACTACGACTAAGCGGTTACCCATCTATAGACTGACTGCACCCAAAATTGCTTAACCTCGCTAATTGTTTACCGATTAGTGAGTGCAACTTGCTATCAGCGCATTATCTCTATTAATAAATTAATTAATGCAAAGTTATGTCGTGAGTAAGGCATAAAAAAATTGTTTTGATGTGGAATATTCGGTATACAATTTATAAGTAGATGGAAAAATGTAGGTTGATTGAACTTTGACTTGAAACAGACGTTCCGGATTCTATTTAAGGCGATTAGATAATTAATTACACCGATGTTCTGCCATGTACTTACCTACATGTTGAGTAATTATTACATTCTTTAAACTTTGTTATCGTAATACATCGCAAGTGGGATGCTTCACTATTAGAAAAAGTGGCCATGAGATGGGTTATTTAGCCGGATTCTTCTTGTACACTTTACGATGACATCATAGTTTGCTGACGTCTGCAGTTTGCTTATCGTTGTAATAATACAATACTTACACGTAATTGTTACGTATCATTTAAACCTAATATACGTATGATCTACCTACGCTAAATATATATCGTATTAAATAAACTATCATATTATTTGATGTCCTCACACCACTTTACACGAGAGTACATACAAAATAAGTACAAAATAAAACTGCTTCCTATCATGTTAACTGTTTGGCAAATATAACATCGTCCACTGTTACTTGTGTCAATTAAACGTAAGGTCATAATTGTTGAAACATCAAATGACAATTTGACACTTATCGTAACGCAACGTAATATGAACACATAAGTCATGTATTCTTATAACGTGGCCGCCTGCGATCCTAGTTCAATTCCACCATAAACCTACTCCGTCAGGAGGTCAGGCGGTTGTTGTATAATTGCTACATAGCTAAATAGTCTGCAGACATGCCGGATATGATCACTAAGTTAAATGCTAAAAATCCGGCAAATACCAAATCGTCACAAACATCGGGGTCTTGTAACGTTACTTGTAGAATTCCAAAATTGTAATAAACGTTGTGAGCGTATCCGTGTTTGTGCTGCAACCGGTTGTTGTTTCCTAAATATTTAGGTATCTCCAAGTTATTTCTGTATAATTATAATTCTATTTTATCATCAGCTAATGAAATATTTGCTTTTTTTTTTTGAGAAAAAGATGGGTAAATTCATTGACCTTAATTATAGGTCGTGTGAAGAACGTTCAGTGGCGCGAAATTTTGTTTACTAATTATTTCGTAATACAAAACTTGTTCGAATTCGATGTCGTCACTATATACGTACCACGGTAAGTATACGAATGAAAATATAAACATTATATTACACAATATGGAGACATGCCTCCTTGGATACAACAAATAATTTTTCATCGTGTCCCTGTAAGTTTGAAACACGTTTATGTCTAATTCATAGGACTATATAAAATAATTAAGTTTAATGAATGCTTGTTATTCATTACATCATGATCACCATGGCATTGTTATAAGTTCCGTTTGGGAAATCCTAAGTGTACCCAGTTTATGCGTCTAGGATCTTATTTGAATAAAATGTCGTTGACTTTTCGCTCACGAGTCGCGTATGCTCTGAGAATAATTAATGATGTAAAAAATCAAAATCCTATAATCACGAGAAGGATAAGGTTGATATAAATTGTTGCTGTGCTAACCTGACCTACTCCTACTATAAAATGCTTATGACATGTGGCCTAATGTCGTTTTGAGCAATACTTTGTGACGTAATGGAGAACTCTTAGTTGCGGAGGTGTCTGTTGCACTGTCTAAAATGTCCGAACTTTAAATAAGCATATTAAGTGGAATGACAGTACTTACTTTTTGGTCATTGTTTACTTTACACGTTTTTAAATACTCAAAAACAATATATCTGAACTGTGCGAAGGTTCTAATCCTTTCGACGTGCCTGATATATTCACAATATTAAAAAACAGAATAAGCTGAAAATATATGTCCTGTGTGTTCAATACGAACAAAAGTACATGTTATATTGTTATCAAAATCTGTTATTTATTCATTAGTTGTGCAAACTATTGACCATGAACTGCTACGCTGTTAAGATTCATTAATTCGCTGTGACACTGCCAGGTTATAAAATTAACATAACGGAAATTTCCGCCTCTATTATTTCGAAATATCATAATAAATTTATGAATATCTTCTCAGAATCCTTGAAAATATAAGGATTTAAGATATGCTGAGACAATTTTAAATACATTGTGTTCTTTAACAAAACATACAGAATTATACGAATAGCGTCTCATCAAGCTATCATCGAACACTAATTCTAATTAAGTAGTAACGTCACTGGTTTTGCTTAAGACACTTCCTAACATCCTTCAATCAATTGAATGATTTTGCTTAAATATGTATATGCATTGCAGCCGTTCGGACCAACTGGATGTTCGCTAAGTCCGGGTGTTGTGAAATGTGAAGGCCGCGCGTCGAGGGCAATTTTAGTCGTCAGTCCCTGTGCCATTTACCTCGGACTAATACAACAAGCCGACTCACATAGTTACTAATATTCTCCATCTGGTTTTTACAGATATTCAAATTGAAAGGATCGTGTATTTGTCTGATTCATACTAATTGAAGTAGGAGCAAAACTTGAATTAACTATATATTTGTGTTTTATACATAGTATTCTTTTATGTACACACGCACATACTTTTCTCATCCCACGTTTTCAGCTCTGTTGGTACTATGAGCACGCGGAAGGGACGTATGAAGACTATTCTTCCGGGATTTTAACCTTGAGTTCTAGTCATAACAGAAATTAAAATGTTAGATTTTCTGGTTGTCAATACAAGTTTCTTGATACGTAAGACTGTTTGCCGATATATGGTAAAAACTGCTAAACGTCTGATCTTCAAGGCAGTGAAATAGTTACATCCTTATTAGAAATAGTTTCAATAGGATCCTTTCATTTTAGAGTAGTAGTAATAATGTAACTGAGGCACGTCATTCTGTGAATGTTGCTACTGGTTTTGCTAGGTAATGTATAAATACTATTGATGTAATCAAAGATGCAAGTCAAGCGACGCTAATGAGACTTGTAAGGTTTAACAGTCTTTACACATAAAGGCTGTCTAATCGTCTTGATAGAATAATTAACTGTTGATTGCCTGTTTAAAAAAGTTAGTATACTGATTAATCGTGTGTAATCACGGCTATAAAACATTTTCTTCGAAATTTGTATTGCTCACGACCCAATTATAGGATTGACCATTGAAAACAAAATTGGATATTCAAACATCCTATAATTTTATCAAAATAATTCTTAAGCGAATAGGCCAATAAAAGCACTATTGCTTCAAAGGCTAAAGTCAAATAATGATTTGTAATTACACATTCTAAGTCTAAATATTGTTTCGATACTGTAGTTGATTTAGAGGTTGTACGACCTGTAATAACAGTTAAATATCAATGCAGGGTTGCATTAGATGATTGCGTTTAATATCTATGTAATGTAGGTACAAATAATGTAGTTATGTATATATTTTTTGTTAACCACTGCTACCTTGCTATACGACATTTGTACTTCTACAAAATATCAATATAGAGAACAAAGAATAAGGTAGTACTATAACTCAAGATATATAAGAGGCTTATAGCAACTTGCGAGTAAATTAACTTTTTGGGTCGATTCGAAAATCAATGCTCGTAGTATTGTGAACTATAGTTGACCCTGCCATCTCTGGTTCATTAGCATAATATGTCATATATCGTTGTAGTTTAATAATATTATGATGTCCTCTTGTGGCGCTAAAATTAGTTAGACTGGTTTCCTACATATTTGCGGTATAGATTCACAAAAGCACGTGAGGCGGGGGCGTTATCATTATCGTTAGATAGCTTGGTAAGACCAATTTAGTTGTTTTAAAGAAATACCCAAAACGCTCATTCGCATTTCGAACATTTAAATTGGATCATTGTCGTCAATGAAAGATAAAAAACAATATAGAGTAATAATGTGTAGCAATATAGATAAGCATTGTCTTATAGTAGGGGAGCCAAAGCGTGGATTTCGGGATTTACTCGAGCGCGGCAGAATAACATAAGGAGGGCAACCTTGCACCTTGTAAAGTACTCCCATCATACCTAAGCCCTGTACATAGGGTCAAAAGTCTAGGGCAGCCGATAAGACTAGTAAAATAAATCGATCGTTAGAAAAACTCGAGCGCGTCAGAATAAGGGAAAGTAAGTTAGTTACATGCAGAAAAGTGTGCATTTCAATAATCTGACATACAAAGTTGCACAAAAAAACTTCACCTGAAAATTCTCGAGCGCGGTTTAAGTATATTAGTCACGAATCACGGAAATCATATAATTTGCCGATTTGCACAAGCCGAAGTAAGCAAGCAGTTTTTCTTTTTCATTTTTGAAAACCTGTACACGCACCCCCCACCAATGAAAAAGTTATACTTCACATATATTTTTTTCTTTTTAGCGTATAACTTTCACAATCCAATAGGTCCCCACGACGCACGAGTAAATCCCTATTTACCCTCTTGGGCTCCCCTACTATTACATTAAGAATAGATTCAAGAATATTTTAGAAATATTCATGAGTTAATTTTAATTTACGTCTCCTATTAGATTGTTAGTTGCCATTTAAGTAAGTAAAGTATTCTGCGTGTATTAATGTTCATTTGTAGCGTAAGATTCAACCAAGTCGAAGATGTCTGTATTCAGTTATACGTTACCTTTTATCACAAAATATAACATTGATTGAATGTTACGGTGACATGAGCATGCATTAAATCTCAAAGATATAGTTATTGTCCGACACAATAACTATATCTTTGAGCTTTTTATGCATAGATACCATTCCTAATATTGCTGCTAAGGCAGTAATACAATAGTTATCAATCATCATGATTTACCCAAATTCCATCGGTAGCTCTCTGTTGCTACTAATTGTGAAACATAGCGATTCAATGTCAACTATCGACTAGATAATGTTTTATATAGTTTGTCTTGAAAACATACATAATTTAGAGGTTATTGTGAAGAAATCGAGTATCAAGGAAATTTACTTCTTTAAAAAATACTTGGGTATAAATGACAGATGATTCGAGCAGTCGATAATATTATAAATCGTGGATAAGCAACGATAAAATGTCGAAAGAAAGGGTTAGGCAGAGGCGTATCACACTCACACGCTAATCATTATTATGCTGCTCTTTACTGGGTTACCATAATATAGACGTGTAAATACAATAATTGATTTAGATTAAATAGGAATCTCGGCATCGTTTTGACTAACCCAAACGGTAATTCGTATCTAGAAACTCTGAAGCAAAGAAACAGTCGGAGACGATACAAGTGAATTCTTAAACGCTCATGACATTTCCTGGCTATTAAGAATGTTTTATTATTATTACGGATGTCTTTAAATGTTTAAATTAATGTTTTGGACAACAAACGACAACTCCAAATATTTGATTGAATGTTTATGACCGTCAACTTTTTTGTGATGCGCTGTAAAATGGTTCCTGCTAGCCTTGTGCTCACCTATAAGAGCTTCAGTAAGTGGGCTCCACCCAGATATTGTATCGATTACGAATCATTGACGTTTTTAGTGGAAAATCTCAATTATTTGTTGCATCATTTGCCGCATTATCTCATAAAATTGATGTTACTTTATCAATAACACCTTTTTGTACTTCCTTCTTGATTACACGGATGGGGCAATGTTTTGAGAATTCTATTTACCACGCATCATTGTGTCGACTATTGCAGATTCGAACCATCGACAAAAACGTGATCCACAAACAATTGTTCTGCGATTAAATATCTTTGTGTCCGTTGTTTCAGTTCTAATCTCTAGGCTTAGTAATATTAATACTATTACAATAATTGCTTTTGTACGAAAATGTAACTAATATTTATAATTTAAAACTGTTCGTGTAGTTGTTGCAGACGTACCGCTATATGCGAATTGCTATCATTAGATAACTCTCGGAAGTCCATCATCTCACTGAATTAAACATGCACAGGTGAATGTTCTCCGTATTCATCACCGTGAATTATTATTCAATACTGTATTATATATAGTTGATAAATGGATCCTTCCTGGAAAATATACTGGCGGTTACATCGTTCCAATCGCAGATTAAATATTCTATGAAATCATTGCGTTTTAATTATACATTATGCGGTCTTTTACACTGCCGTGTAGTCTTCATTAAGGCTGATACTTTTTTATATCGTAGGAAACAACATTAACAGCCTGATTAATTGTCAGAACATACGACTGCTATCTCTGTACCTAACATTGGTTACTTTAGATGTACTGTATGTATATAGGCTGATGATGTACAACGTATGATGTACGTAGGTTATTGCGTTTGCGGGATGTATGCAAAGCGATCTAAATTGTATGTATGCTGACCATATGTTGTATGGAGTTGTTCCATTAGTCAAGAATCACGTATTTCTTTCTCTATTTTAATCTTTCGAGGTTACAGAGTTTGTGCCTGTATTTTCGGGGACATACAGGCGTAACCCTAGTACTCTAGGTCTATTTAGGTAGCGATTTAAAAATTAATGTTAGCCGCTGAAATCATGCATCAATGCAATAATAATCATAACGTTTAAATAAGTAAATTGTTAGTAGGAGTTTTTAAATAGTGTTTCATATTTCTATGATTCATCTCATCAATTGAACGTCTTTATCTATAAGCTTCAATTAATAAAACCGTCTGTTGTTTAATATTAGACGTCCATGTCGGTTATCGATTTTCGTCAAAAATAAGTTCATATATGGTTCTTACATTATACAATTAAAAACATGTACCAAAATGCATTCAGTAACATTGACAACTGCAGAAAATAGTTTCGCGCCTCATTTGGCATAATTTGTCCGACACTAATCTGTTAGCAAGCAATGCACGCACATCACTTGTGTAATTTTTCATTTTAACATTTCTAAGGAAAATATGTAGTTTTATGATCCCTATAAACACAATATTTATCTGATGAGGATAATATTTATATAGTAGATTCTATAGATCTTAGATATAGTGTGTATTCCCATGATACAATATATTTTTGAAATATTATCCTGTTCGTAAGGCTATGTTTTATCACTAAGAGATATTTTATCATTGCATTGCGTTATGTTGTTTAATGTAGTTTCTTAAAATAATAAACATATGATCGTTCTCTACTCATACTAGTTAATTACAGAAAATAAGTATATTATGCCTACTTAAACTGATAATAATCCACCAGCTTTAGAGGTTAATAGATACTTCATTGTTTGAAAGAATCGCATGCATCGCTTACCGAGCTTTTGGTATCCATTGTTTACGTATTGCCACCTCCACTGTATTGTTGTCGTTCTCTAATGAGCTGCTCACTAATGTTACGTCACTGTACACTGCATTCACTCGGTCCACATGTCTGTCAAAATTGCGTTAGGTTCTTTAGTAAAGTTGTTTCGAGTTAAACCTCTCTCGCCCTCTCCGTGTGGCCGGCGTCGTGGGACGCGCCTGCTCCAAGCGGCAAAGCGACTAGAGTCGTACTGAGAGTGTTGCAACAATCACCAAGGTTTATATATGAGGTTGAACGCTGTCGTTTTGTATACAGATTCTGATACTGAATATTTTGAAAATACTATTATTTCAGTTATATGAATCAACTTATATTTATCTAATTTAATAATTTTATAATATTTATTTATTCTTAAAATCTATAATCACTTGTTACAATCAATTAGCATGCACGGTTGTATCAAACAAAAGAAATTATTAATTATTAGTGATTATTAAAAATAATTTTAACCTCATATGGCTACACTTACAACATTAGTTACAGGATCTCTTAATTTTAATCTGAACTGAAATAAAAATCACTTCAAATATTTGAACGAATGTTTTTTTAATAAAAGATAAACATCTAGAACTCTTGCAGGACAATTTTCGTGTGACCATGTGATGCGTCTGTCTATAGCCTTTACCCCAAAGGAAAATGATTAAAAAGCAATACGGTGGCTATGTCACGTTGTGCGTTATGTCCTATGACGTATCTTCCTTAGCCGATGCCACCGCTTGCGCAAGAGTTCGCAAGTGGCGAGGACGGACTCGCCGCTTGCGGAATATCATTACAGGACTTGGATGACTCGTCTCTCACATATGTATTTGTGTTTCAGATACTGTATTGACACTTATAACCTGGGCACGGATGGACAGATTTGATAACTCTGATAAATTTTACTAAACTTACTTTATTAAATGGTGAAAATTATCAATTGTATTCGTAACGTATTGAACAAAAATCTGTTAGTAGATTTTTGTTCAATATGTTCATTTAATGCTATTGAGATAATTCATAACAATCCATAAAAGTCCGTTAAGTGTTTAAAATAGCTTTACGAATTATTTGTTCCGTATAGTCAAGATTTGTGCTACTACATTTAGATTCGACGCGACGTTTAGATATTCAATTAATATTCCTTAACGTGTAAATAACAAATAGTAGATTCATCTAAAAATATACTGCGCTGGTGTATTGCTATAGTTCAGCTATTTATGTAGTGAGTTAAGGTATAGTACATATGAATACAGAAACGTGAGCGTAGAGGAGTTTTTGTAATTACCTTAGGTGTGAAGTTTACGCTTCTATGTAATGACCTCCCATGACCATGACGTATTCGCAATAAATTTACTCGGAGAATCAATAGTTTTGCTACACAATTTAGAGCCATGCAGTTTCATTGTCATATTGTAAAGAATGATCTTAATCACCCAGACTGCCAATTAATATTCTAAGTCATTAGTGTTAATTCGTGTTGTGAGTATCATAAAGGTAAAGCTTTAATTATCACTGCAGGAGTTTGATTGACTGCTGAAGTATATCATATGTTGTAACATACATTCTTTTACATCTAGCTGTAGAGGTTGCATTTAGGTAATCGTAAATTGCCAGTATTTTCTTGATAAAATACTGTAATTTAAAAAACGTTCTTACTAAACATAGACATCAAAAGACTTGTGGTGGCTTTAAAAGTACTTAGTTTAAGTGATGATCTTATTCCTATAAATGAATGATGTGCTGCAAGATGACTATTTATTATTGTCATTGTTTTCTGTTTAACATCGTCATCACTCATCATTATTGCCATCATTTATATTCCTACTGCAGAGCTCTTGTTGCAAATAGGTCCTACTAATATTAATTACTTTTGAGATTAGTAACGTAATAATTGTAATATAAATGTAATGTAGTAACAGCAGTAACAATTTTACTGCTCCAAAATTTAATATGATCTAATGAAGCGATGAGTAAGATTTTGCATTCATTGTTAGGCACATACTGGCGTCACACCAGTGTGCCAACAAATCGTCCAATAATTGTGGCATAGCGTCCTATTGTGTATTATTTCATTACGATCTTACATCCGGCAATTCTTGGCTTAAAGTCTCATACAATGTCATATTTGAAAGGCTAGTAGTACCTGTTGCCTTCAATATCACATGTTAAAGAAGTAAAATGGTGTGTTTTACTAATCAGCAGATATGGCGGTGTTATTTCAAATTGTAAAAATGTGAACAAGAAATATAGTTGCACATCAGATTTGATGTGATTGATGGTTAGACACATACAATGTCAGAAAAATAATATCAACCCGAAGTATGACAATGCACTGTTAATTTGCCAGCTTATCATACATGATAATAAACCGTGTATGTTTTTGTGAATTTTGGTGTTTTTTAGTTGTCGTACAATTTAGGGTAGGTACTGGTGGTCCAATTTAAGATACTGGTTGCGTTAATATATATATATATATATATATATATATATTATGTATCCTCGTAAGGCCTAGGCCAAGCGCATCCGAACATACTACCGTTTGTAGCACACATTTTCACCAGCATTGCGCTTCTGCAGACAGTCAAACAAAAAAATTACGTAGGTGCTGCCTAGTATTACCTAATATGTTTACATACTATATAATTTATATATAATACATATATAAAATGTCATAATATATAAATAAATATATATTGTATATTGATAATAAAAAGGCATAAAAAAAACAGGGATACTCCATATTTAAGTACATATAAAGTAACTATATTAATGATGTATTTAAGTATATACACACATACTAATATTTAGGTATATAAATATATACATATATTTAAGCTACATACATACATAATAACATAATTGTATACTCATACTAGAAAATATATTAACAATGTTACAATTAAAACCATATAACACTATTTCCAATTCATAAATATCACTAAGTCATAGGCCTTAATATACATTCACTATTTGTAAGCAAGCACCTCTAATGACAAATTTTTCTATAACTACCCGATGCAACTAAACATTTCTACACTTACCCTACCTTAATACAAACGTTGTCTGGTTATGTTATGTTATAAATTAAATTGTTAACTATTGTATTATTCTCTGTAAGTGATTTATGTAATCTTTTGAGAAAAATAAATGTCTTAAACCGTTTTTGTTTGTAACTTATTGCTAAATATTAAATACTAGTAGTTTTCCCGCGGTTTCACCCGCGTAAGTCTCGTTCCCGTGTGAATATCGGGTTTCACCCCTTTAACCCTCTTTAGGGCAGAATTTCCAAAAATTCTCTCTTAGTGCTCCCCTACACTCTCCAAGGAACATACATGCCAAATTTCAGCTTCTTGCGTTCAGTAGTTTCGGCTGTGCGTTGTCTGTCAGTCACTCAGTAACGGAAGAGTTTTATATATATAGATTTATATGTATATATAAAATAAGTAACAGCATGTTTGTGTGCCTGAATTTTCTATAGAATGTACAATTATAAATTGTTCAGTGAACACTTTATTTTAATAATGCAAGACCACAATGACACGTTAACATGATATACGCTCAGAAAATCTCTTTCAACAATTGTCATTGCCGATGTATGAAGAATTAAACTACATCGATATTGAGATATCGCGGCGATTACTATCTTAAGTAAGTCAAATATTATTTCCGATATTAATTAGTGCCTACCACGGGTCTTATTTAATTTATGCGCCAATTCCTCTCAATTTTATTTATTTTTCATTAATCCAAAATATGTGCAGGCGGTTATCGTATATTGGCCATTAAGTAGAAACCAAGCAAATAAACTTAAATTATCTCCAAGAATTTTGACCGTGAAGCAAATCCTAAGGTCAGTTTGTCTGCTAAATGAAATATTGAATACCGTTATGGGGAAATATTATAGTGTAACAATAACACCTACATCAAAGTTTGAATGTTTTGTCATATTTTTCACGCGAGCTGATTACAAAATGGTTTTGGGTTTTTCTTTATTAGAGATTGAATATTGAAAACTATGTGATCAGTGATAATTATAGTATTGCCTGCGTAAAATGATAACGCATACACCGCTGGACATGGACAACGTTCATCCAAAAATATATTTATAACAGAGATCTTTTATAATGAGGTTATCGTTCAAAAGTACCGGTTGGACGATGGTTTTACACAAAGGAGTGACATCAAATGATATATTCCGTCATGTCCATGTATGTCATGGAACCTCCTTTTTATCTTTATGTATTTGGAGTTTAAATGACACAGCACTTACGACGAGGGTCCAACACTGGTGATATCTTTATAATCGTTGCCTGAATGTTCTGACTTCTTGTACGTTGTTTAAAAATATAGGCTCTTTAATCTTCTATTTGATTAATTGTATAATACTTAAATAGGCCTTTAGCTAATATAATAAATGCAAAAAGAATATATGAATTGGTTGGCTTCGTTGAGGTGTCTCAGATATAAATTCTAACAAAATTGTTTTGTGCCTGTCACGTATCAGTGGATTATGTATCAGATGTTGGACAAAAGTCTAACAAGAGCCTCATGGCTAGTCATTCCATGTGATAAAATGTAGCGCAACAAATAAGTCATTGTATGATAATCTGAAACGCATTAGATAGGATTAGAGCTGATCAGTGAGAAATTCAACATTAGGTAAACAGTGATTATAGATAATGAGATCCAATAATATTGGGCGTCTCTAAAACTAGTCAAGATACGAGACTAAGGTGATATATGTTTGTATTTTGTTATTATATTAATGTTTGGCATTAAACGTTTGCAATCAGTCATAATTAAAAAGCTCTGAGCGGAAATGTAACACTCTGATACTGACTTTCATTTAACGGTCGAACACTAAAGCGAAGCTCTAGAAATACATGTTATAAAAAACCTTGTTCATTTACATAGTGTTTATAAGGTAGGTATAGACAATTTTTCTGATAATTATGTATCTATTATCTTAAAGCGAAGCTCTAGAAATAAATGTTTTTAAAAATTCCCGTTAAACTACATAGTTTTTATGAGGTATAGACAATTTTTTTGATAATTTGTATCATTTATCTTATCTTATCTTATGTGGGGGCCAGTCAATGCAGACCGGCGACACTTCGACCCCGTGGGATCTTTTGTGTCGACAATCTCCCAATAACGACTGCCATAGATGTTCATGGCAGCCGGGACCGAGGGCTTAACGTGCTCTCTGAGGCACGGAGCAGGCGATAATTGTCAATCAATACGCACATAATTTCGAAAAGTCATATAACTTCCGAAAGTCAGTGGTGCGCGACATGGGTTCGAACCCAAGACCCTCTGCATTGCAGTCTGTTGGTCTTCCCACAGAGCTATCGCTGCTCTCTATGTATCTATTAGTGTTCGTCTTATTGAAAAGGTTGTTTATTTTAAGTTTAATGTCGTATACATTAGTTCTTAGCATATTCTAAGTACCAGTACTATTTATCCAAATAGTTTATCGAATCTAATTGGTAATGGTATACACACTTACATCCTCTTACAAAAACGCCGCTACAAGCTCCGACTTTGCTGTAGTCAGGTAATAATAACTCTGATGTTTTAAATACCTATATTATGCCATACATTAGCTCTTGTGTCTTTATTATGCACTTTGGTACCATTGTTATGACCTGAACAGTCATGTTTACATAATTCAAAACTAAGGATTTGACACTGTTTTCATAGTTTACATGAAAGGCATAGTATAAAAGTTTCCGGTTAATTAGTTAAATATCCTGTTCTTTTCGTTTGACGAATATAGTCAATATACAGTTATGTGGTCGTTGCGCGATACTCAGTGTATTTGCATAATTACCGCCAATTTGCGATTTGTTCTAATAATTGCAATCAATCAAAACAACCATAGTTATTCGCAGCTGGACACTAGTGTTCTTAGGTCGCTGGCTTCAGATAGCCGCAGAGCCATAATTACCACGGTATATGTTGAATGATTTAATTTATCACTAGTGTATCGTTTGATTATATCTTATATTAAGAGCGTATACGCCTCGCGCGGCGGATCGAGTTTAGATATTTGTAGTACCGCGGCTCCCCGCGTACCGCCAGTACAAAACCCAGGCGCACTATGACCATAGCTATGACGATGTCGCGTGGAATAATGATCTTGATCCTTATTGCCATTCATGAAAAGTCTTCATCTACGTATATGCCGATTATGACAATATTCTTATTAATTATTTTCAATGCAAATGCATTTAAAGGTTTCAAATAGCAAGCTAGTTATTACTTGTTTAGTAGGAGGATGTTTCTCAGAATAACAACGATTTTTTATAATTTACCTGGCGCAGTTTTTATTAACTGATACTTCTGATAGAATTAATTTGTAATTTTCATCTAATTAACTGTCACTTTTCCAAATATACCTACATATATTGTGTTATTATTTAAAAAGCATGAAAACCTACGAATAACACTAAATACAAAACCAAAAAAAGAAGGTAAAAGAAAATAATTCAAGAAAGAAAGAAAATATTTACTTTTTACAATTTAGTTACAGAATTTATATTTTACTGATTCTACATTTATTCTCTTTCATAAATTTTATATTGTCTATAGTACAGCCAATAGCTTTATTATGATTGTTTAACGTTTTTGTTTGATTCATAAATAATTGAACATCTATTATTCGACGACCTTGAATATGTAATTCTGGTTCTGGAGAAATTTCAGTCTCAATTTCCTTAAAACATTGAATGACAAGTTATTATGACTGCAAATGGTATAGGTTGAAATATTGTAATTCCTTTAAGTTATCTAATTAGCTGCTGATAACAGACTGTATGGTTTTTTTATTATTGACCGTATAAAACACTTTTGTGCACAGCGAAGAGTCATAAATTAAGCCAAAGATTTAGATTTAGATTCACCATTTTGTCATCAGTGTCGTTGTTATATATAGGAGTAAGCGTGATGGTAGTTGGCGTTATGCTAAGAGTATGAGCAACCAGGTTATCTTTAGAAGAATCGGAAATATAAATTGTACCCGCTGATGCAGCTCCTGCCTAAAAATATTTTTACTCCGGTGTATATAAACGTCGCTATATCTCATTAATTTATCATGTCAAAATTATATAAAAGAAATAATAATCACCATTGTATAATCAGTGTAGTTATTACATATAGGAGTTAGCGTAGTGGTAGTATAAGATTTCCGAAAAGGTTGATCAACCAGACTATCTTTACAGGAATCAGTAGTACATGTTCCTACTGATGCATCTTCTATCTATAAAATATCGAATAATGTTACTGTGAAACACCGAAGTGCGAGAAATCCTAAGATTTAACAACTCATTTTGTTAAAAGTCCGAAATAGCAACTTTATTTCGCGTATTAGGTTAGGTTTGTTGGGTTTCTTGTAACCCTTAATTCAGAAATACGAGCCTCCAAAGGCGGGCTCTGTCGACACAGGATACCTAGCTATAATTGAAACCACATTTTTTATTTTTATGTTTTCCATTATAATTTGTGTAAATCTGCTGCTAGTTATTGCCTGTCTACATAGAATATATGTCGACTGAGTCCACCTTCAGAGGCTCCTATTTCTGTCTCTATGATCACAAGAAACCTAACAAACCTAACCTGATTCCCTTGCTCACGCCATAACTTGAGAACGACTTCACCGATTTCATTCATCTTTTTTTAATTTTCTATTACTTTATAGAAGGTTCTCACGAAAATAAAGGTTTAGAAAACTCCGCAGAAAGTTTGATAACTTCAGAAAATTTAAAGACTATTTTAACTTGGCGAGTTTGACAGTTCGTCTAAGATAGGACAACAATACCTGACCCGACGGTCAGGTAGTCTGGAATACTTTTTACTACGAGAATAAGCCGTTATAGTAATTCAAAGTTTTATGAAACAATTTTTCTTTAATAGTACCAGCTTATTTATTTATTTAATAAATAAATAAATAAATTTTGCACATTTTTAAAAAGAAGTAGGTTATAGGTATCATTTGAAAAAAGTTTCCCTCGAAAATCTCACACCATGAAGGATTTATGTCAATTCAAAGTATATATTACTATACAACGGCAACTTTATACTTTAACCGTTATTTTTTTAACACTAGCTATAGCCACGACTCCGAGCGGGCTAACTAGCTAACCTTACCCTCATAATCCTTCTAAATTTCAGGCGAATAATGTGAATAATAGTATACGGAGGCGAATTAAGTGATTCCATCAATATTTTACTGTATATCACGTCAATAACACAAGATATGAATGTGTAAGAAAGCGCGTTTATGATGACCGTCGTTATTTAAATTAAACGGGCGGAATGTTTGACGGCGTTGATGTCTAACGAACCCGGAGCTTTGGTGCGGCGACATCGAGGCGCCTCACCATTGCTCTGCTTGAATAATATTATTGTGTATACTCTATGCAGACTCCGGCGACTTCAGTTACCATTAGAACGGGACCGTAATCGGCGCGTAATCGTGTGAAGGTATTATAACACCACGCTATTGAGCGCAGTTACCACAAGGTTCTTATAAGAAGTTATTCGTTAAAGCAACAAAGGATTGAAGGCTTGCTTAATTTCTCAGTCGCACGCACGACTCCAGCTTAATTGGAATGCAATTATATCATTACCTTAGCTGTGTATCATTGCCCAATTATCCGTCGTCGCTAGGAACTAAACACCCACTTCTTGACACATCATATCACTGAAGTCGACTATAATTTAGCAAGTGTTTGTTGAGTAATCCTGAGTCCAATTAAATTTTCAAACATTAAGTTGTCTATTTGACTTCTGTAGCTAGTATTTAATTTTATAATTAGCAATTTTCTACCCTAATGATATCTAGAGAAAAGATTTGTATTTTGTTTGTAATGAATAAACTCAAACTACTAGATCGATTTTAATAATTATTTAATCATTAAATAGCTACTTTATTTAGAAGTAACATAAGCTGTATAACATCACTCGACCAGCCACGGGAGTGGAGCAGTAATCATAAACGTGGGTGAAACCGCAAGAGACAGCTAGTAAAATATATTTGGAAATTATTTAAAATTAGCTTTATTTGGTTCACTGCTAGACATTTTTGCTTTAGGACAGTATTCTACTTCGAATAAGAGAATGAATAATCCTAATACATTCCAAATTTAAAATGTGCTTGGGTTGACAAACTTCACAAACATTAAAGTTTATTGAGAATTCTGGGGAACAGATTTTCACACCAAGGTTTTCTTTACCATTGCAAGTGAGTGATAAACAAAACTAATACGTACGTGATTACGTAAAGCTAAAGGTCTTAAGTCAAAGCCTTGGGAACGATCTCGAACCTAGGCATTATACAATATGCCAAAATAACAAAATAAAATCTTACGTATAACGCATCATGGCTCAGGACCAACAATGATCACGAAAAGCAAGATTGTGTGTTTAAGAGTGGTAATCACCGGTAACAAAGTTAGTGGCATCGTAGCCTTAACATATTTTTACTTATGTTATTACATTGTAATGATTCGCTATAGGGCAAATCTCTGCCTCATTTCCTTCCAATTCATCCAATTAGAAGAAATCTAGGTATGTTCTAATCCATTCCAATCTAATGCGTGTCAAAAACAATGTCTCTATAAAAGGAAATAGTCAGCCAAGACTTATCGAAATTACAGAATATACGGTGGTAAGCGTAGCCCAAACACCCTTTGGTATGTGGCATGGTAGTTCCACTTGAGCGTGACTCCTTTCTTAGTGACAATGATGATTTTTGTTTGAAACTGACATTTGATATTCATAATCCGTTTAGTAACTTTTAGCAGACCTCGAACATGAACCTCGGTTGACCAATCGAAATGCGGATGTTTAAGAAATACATGTGAACCTAAGGAAAGGCTCACATTTATGCTTTAGGTATCCTCCTATACTTACATTAAACATCTACTGTATTATCTATAATGTACATTTTTCTAAACATAGCCTCATTCTGTCCAAACTTTTAGAGAAATTTTAGTATTTTAGGGTAATCAGTCATGTTTAATACTTTTGCGACTACCATTCGACTTTCGAATCCAACGAAATTATGATATGAGATATAAATTATTATTAGATTTAAAATATAGGGTCTGGTCACTACGAATTTGGGTGTCTTAAATCAATATTATAGACAGTCGGGACCGCCCGCTTGATATGCTCCCATAGACACGAAGAATATTAACTTGTAATGGTCATCCATCTATGGACTAGACCGCGGCCACATTACATTATTTTCTAAACGATTTAGACAGCTTCTACTGCGTCATGGATCTTTCTTTTTTATGTTATACCTTACCCATATGTACATATATTACCTATTCATTCTATTTCGTACTTTATTAACCTTTTGAACGCCAATGTCGGCTATATTTGACATGCACAAGCGTGCCCTGTGCGCCAACGTCGTCTATACTCGACAAAAAAGAGGGCACAGAAAAATACAAAATAAACAAATTAAATCATTACTTTTCTGTGTTTTATTGATACCACTTAAAAATTAAATCCCCAATTATTACTTAATTGTACACAGCAAACAAAATTGCATATTAGTTACTCAAATATTTGATCATAAAAAGCAATATATACCTAATATATCGAGTTTCGGGCTTGGCGTACAGGACATGGAGGTGCCGTTATGGCGTGGCGTTAAAAAGGTTAAGGGTTATATTTAAGGTAACAGATATAACACAGAACATTATCATACGTTTAATAATTGTACTATGGAACATCTCTGCATAACTGAATAATAATCATGGTCAACTAAAACGTTGTTGTTTATTTTGAAGATATTAATAGCTTGATTCACTAATTACATAATGTCAACGCAGATTTCATTATTAACATATTATGAAGGTCAAGGTAATGTAATGTTATTTTGTTTCACTATCATATTACTATACACATACCGTTATCTAGAACCTTGTCTTTTTAAACTGGGGGTAAATATATTAGCTCTGGTATATATTTTATGTCTGAAGGTTTCAAAGTTAGCAATTTAAAAATTGCCTACGCCGATCCATTACAGCCGTAGTTGCTTTACTCAAGCGGGTTATATTTAATTGGCTTTATCATTAAAACTTGTTACACAGCAACTGGTAATAATTTGGGCATCTTAAATATCAATTGATGATCATTATTATGGGGTCACGTTAATGATTCAAAAATCTACAGATTGTGTATGTTGTCCGGTCCGGTCCGGTTGCGCTCCGACGCGGGTATAGTCATGCACATCGTCCTTGCCAGGAATGCGAGGTCATCACGCCTTCGTTCGAAGAACGCGCTCGATCTTGGCGGTCCTCTTGTGAAACATAATTATTGTTGTTTTAGTCTTATTCATTCCGTATTCTATGCATGTCATTATGATGTCAGTTGACGGCCAGCACCTTGTTGCCGAGTTGTCCTGTTCAGCCCTCAGACTGGCTTGCTAATCGTGCTTAATCGGTTTTCTACGTACTCTCGTATATTTATAGTATGAAAATTTAGCTTTCGTTATAAATCAATCTATTTATAAGCAACGAAAAACTGGAATGTGAATTTAACGTTTTAAAAAGTTGAGTTAACACGGATTCTCAACTTAATTAAGAAAGGTGGTGTGACTGGTACTGCTATGCTGGTCTAAATGGCATTTGGATACGTATCCCATGTTACTTTGGTATTTCAGAAAATTAAGAGATAATTTCCTTGTTTTTTTTTTTATAAGTACACTTGGTATTTATGCAGCCAGACATAAACCAGAACATTATCTTTTTTTTTTGTTATGGAAGCAGTTTTGCTTGTATTTATTTTATAAAGGCGAGTAATGCATAGAAAGTGGTCGCCTACTTTGAAAAGATGAGTTCTTAGAGAATATATAACTGAATATCTTAATTTATATATCTTTACACTGTTATAATTAATTTGGTCAATAAGTTCAACAGGGCAGAAACACACATATGAATGATTATTCTGGTGTAATAGGCAGCGGACATTTTATCATTTGTACTATTTGTAGAATTAGACAAGACCACCGACAGTAAATACGTGTTTCTATAAATCTATATAATTACAATGTACCTGTGCGGTCGGTTCATTTAATATCGAAACGAATGAAATGACTAGGTTTTTGGAGCATAAATATTTATGATTTTTTATTACACCTCATTTAATTTCGCCTTGTTGCTCAAGTAATATGTGGACACTTAAGTACCTGTTATAATATTACGTCCTACCAACAAGGTGAAACAAATTCTGCTAAGTGAAAGTGTTCATATAAAACACTTCATGATCACTTTATTCTCGTGATAGTTAAGTTACGAATCGAGACATACTTTTATGCTTCAACGTCATAAGTATTATTATGTTACAACCTTATGACGTAACGAGATGAAATTGTCATGTGCTTGTTTGTACCTTTCGACGTTCAAATGTAAAGGTATTTTTTTTGAACTCTTACCTTTACTTTTATGTACTTGAATCGTGGCGAGAGCTGTACTTTCATCGAAGGTTCCGCAGCTTTACTGCTTAGAAAATATATTCCCGTATTAGCGATGTCGTCTGACCGTAAAAGGTTTGCAGAATTTTTGGATTTTTAGAATTACCTTCATCGTGGTTTTTTCGCCACCTTGTACGGAGACGGATACGCTTTCATACATTCTTGGGCCTGGATGTAAAAAGGTGAAAGTTGTGTCAATTTAGAGCTTATATATTATCAAACCATCTCTGAAAATTCTGCGAAATTTGGCAATCTGAGAGCACAGTTATAAGAGATTTAGTAAAAGTGAGGTTATACAACAAGTTGACAACAACCTATACTAAATTGAGAAACTGATTTTTGAACTGCGGTTGCTACTTTGTTTTAATAGACAGTTATTTACTATATTAATTGTAGTATTTATTGTATTGTATTAAGTGGGAGAATATTAGGAAACTCACAAATAGATTAAAATATAGGGAAGACAAGGACGTGACGTTTAAAAATAAAAAGCACTTTTAAAATAATAATTATCTTTTGTTCATCTTCAATTATAATCATAATATCATCTAAGAAGTGCGCAGGTGGTACCATATTGGCTTGGTATCTAGCTCAACCAAGGTACCATATTATTGACATTACATGCGCGCAGCAGCCTACAGTTCGTTTGCCTACAATGCAGTTACAGTAATGTTTAAGGATTGCTTCCCTAATTCTTAGAGAGTTGTCGACTAAAATGTATACCAAATACGTTTTTCGACTTATATGTCTTGACTATATCCATGCAGAATTAGAAGCCGACAGCTCTCGAAGTAGGCTGCTGCTATTATAAAGCCATCATTACCTCTTATATGCTCACCGTAGTAGGAACGTGCCTGCTTTATTTGATATGTCCCTAATGAAACCAGAACTAACTCACTATCGGTAAGCTGGGGAAAATCATTCAATCATGTGGCATATGCGACTTGTTACTTCTACCAGAAACAAGCATACATATTCTTATAAGTATTTAAAAAATATACCCTTGCTGTAAAAGTATTTAGAAATAACATGTAAATTGATTCACATTAATCCACTGTACAACATTATAAATTCTCAAATTCACGGGTTGAGCCTGTGTTTAGTAGATGCAAGAGAACGACCACCGCGGAGACATACACTACGTTGGCCAAGTTGTCGTGGTTCATCTACAGATGGTCGTTGAGCCAAATCCTAACAAGCTTGGCTAATATAGTCACTGCTCTTTACCTGAAAGATGAGAAGGTTTTAATTTAAATAATCATAATTACTGCAAAATATACAGTCAGTTTAGGTTTTCAGTTACGTGTAAACAATCTTCATGTGACTATTAGGTATATGTTTAAGTATTTATACTTTATTTGTAAGTATAATGCAGGGGCCACACTTAGGTTTAATGCCGTTAATTCTTAACGTGTTTAGGAACACCTATTAACAACGCAGAGACAACTACTGCAGCTACAAGCATGATTTTTTTACAGTAGGTAGGTTTCTTTTATAATGAAGCCGCCACTAAGAAAGGATTTATGGCAAATTCATCTTTCAAATTCGATATTTAGTAGGTATCCAATAATGCGTTAAAAAACGACATTAAGCATTAGTGTTGCCCCTGCATAATAAGTTACGAGCCCGTTCGCCCTTCAAGGTTCGCACCCTAGTAGGTATTTGTTATATATAGGTTTCTTAAATCCACCCAAAAATAGGAGCTCCGTCGACTTAATGAAAGGGGCGAAAGTCAACGGGCGTACGGGCTCGTAGCCGCATAATGGCTACAGAAAACATAGGAAGGAACCTGTAGTGAGAGATGCTGGGTAACCAACAAACAAAAGGTTGTACTTACAGGTTCTCCTGCACGCCAGTGACGATTCACTGACAGTGTCGTTTCATCATCTAAAGCTCGTCGGATGTCTGTATACGCAGCAGGACCCTACGTTTAATTCGATTGACAGCTAAAATTTTACGTGCGTGGTAAATAGCACTTTCCGAATCGTATAAGTAAAAATTAGTACCTTAATTGCTACAGCGAAATCTTAAATTATCACCCAGCAGGACCCTCCGCTGTTTAAAGGTTTTCAGACCAATAGTATATGTCACCATTTAACGATGTATTAGTACCTTTAAAATACCTTGGTTTTATTTTGAAATAATAATTAGTTTATGAGGAATGTGCCTGCAAAACTTTTATCATGCCAGCGAGACTCTATTTTATTTTGACGCTTTCGGCCCAGACAGTCATATTAATTCTTATCAGCATTTTAATAGTACTTTTCAAATAACTTTACGTTTAATTCAAGTAGTTTGTATTTTAGCAGACAATTTGTTTTAAAACGTTTAGTATTTTTCAGCGACCGAACGTTTAGTTTGGCCGATGTATGAGCTTTTATAGCTTTTAGCATGGTGGGGTTAATGAAAGATAATTTTATTACCTAATTGAAACCGATCTATTATGATGTATATATTTTATTTTGATGAACATAATTTAACAAAAATCAATGATATGATTGTATTTAATATTGGTATAAAATTAGAAATAATAGTAAACCAAAGTAAATTTCCGTTTTATTAGGCCAATTACAGCTACAGACGGCTATAAAAATTTCTATAAATAAAATATAATTATAACGCCGTTTCGCCGCGCATGCAGCTGCGATCGGCCGCAACGAACGGAAATTAACCTTTAGGAACAAATCATGTCATAAGTAATTTGTTTTATTTTCACTTATAAAATAAGTAAATGATCTATGAACAACATACAAAATATGATTATTTTAATGACAATAATATAAATAAAATAATTATAATTTAACAACTAGAAAAATACGTTCAACAACTTAAACCCGACTACTGAAAAATCACGTTCTAAAAAGTATGAAATGACCGGTACTTATGTGTGTAGGCATACATTCATACCTACATATATAATTATGTACCTACATACACACATATCGGTCAAAACATAACCCTCCCTTTTGTTTCGCCATAGTCTGATAAAGATCATCAACTTTCTGTATTATCATAGCATTCTGTATATCAGTCAGTATCAATAAACAAGTACCTTCCTACACATAAAAAGCATAGTTAACCAAATCATTAGGTACTATGCGTTGGCAATTGTGTAAAAAATAATGTAGGTAGTACATTTGAAATGATAAGGAAATAATAATAAAAAATACAGGAATAAATGTACAATAATTATGGTATGTTTATAAAAAATGCGTCATTGCATTTTTATTAATGCCTAATATGTATGTATAAATCACAATGTACTTTTATTTTGTCTGTAAAGTTACTACTGGTCACGTTATTGCACAGGTCGTCCTTACATTCCCACTGTTTATCTTTTTTTAAACAGTGAGCCGCATAACGTCCGATTTCATCAACACTAATCGGGAAATACTGTATTGCAGAAAGCAATCTATACATGTCATCTTTAACAAATAAATTTTGGCACGAATTGAACTCTCACGAAACGTGCGAATCGACAAATCCAAAAATATGCATTAGCAACAGCTTTGTTCAAAAACTGAACTCCTCCTTGAGGTCAACACGTCTGTTAAAGGGATCATAGCGATTAGCCGTTGGTATTGTTTATTATTACACTGTTTGTTGCTGCAAATACTTTTGCAGGTCACACTATAAAGGTCATGACGAAGAACCTTTTCGAACACGTTATCTTATCTTATCTTATGTGGGGGCCAGTCAGTGCAGACCGGTGACACTTCGACCCAATGGGATCTTTTGTGTCGACACTCTCCCAATAACGACTGCCATAGATGTTCATGGCAGCCGACACCGACGGCTTAACGTGCTCTCCGAGGCACGGAGCAGGCAATAATTGTCAATCAATACGCACATAATTTCGAAAAGTCATATAACTTCCGAAAGTCAGAAGTGCGCGACGTGGGTTCGAACCCGAGACCCTCTGCATTGCAGTCTGTTGGTCTCCCCACTGAGCTATCGCTGCTTCGAACACGTTACATATATTGCATTGGCAATCTAAAGTAATAGGTCAATTTTTTATTGATCTAGCAGCACTACTGTACTGCTTTGCTAATATTTTGAGTCTACAAGTCTATTTCAGATTTATAACCATCATTGATCAAACACCGAACTAAATGAAAAATATCATTATTTATGTTTTGAGCGCGAATATTAAACTAATCGTTATCGATACACGCTACGGCTATAGAGTACGTAACTCATACTCATAACACATCAAACGAAAATGTGTTGTACAGAAAATAAGGTCCCCGTTTTTCAAAATAGTAAGAGACTGAGTATTTTTTACACGAGAATTTAAATTCACTTTAATATTTTTGGCTTCTTTTTTGATCCTTCTTTATTGTCCGTTTGTAGTTTCGTAGATCTGTTATCTCTTTATCAACCCTCGCCAATTTTCGCAATCAATTATATTATCTTTAAATACTGATTCATCTAGCAATACGATTTCATCATTATTAAAAGTGTTTTTTAGTGTTCTCTTTGATTTGACTCCTTGAGTATTATTTATGCTGTTTAACTGCAATGATATTACTCCTTGGTAAAATTCGTAGTGCTCTCCAAGGAAATCATCGACTTGCAGTCTGATATTGAATTTTTTCAACAAGAAGTTCTTAATAATGTTGAAAGCACTTTCACAGTAACTGATACTTGGTGTAAAGTTGATATTATTAAAAAATCTACACTTGACATTGGAAAACAGAGGAAGCCGCGATATTAGGCGTTTAAGCACATCAACAAATTTTGGAAGATAATATGGATTGACCTGATCGCCATTTGACTCCAAAGTTAAAATTAGTTCGTTGTGGTCAATGAAATTGTTGAACCAATAAACAGGTTCATCTTCATCTATTTCATTTACTAAAATGCTACCAGGTATTGATTTTTTGTTTTTATCATCCAGCCCTGTATCATCTGGTATTTCAACAGCTGAATTTCCACCATAAATTAAGACTTTCAAACGGCTTATACAGGCGAATCAGAGCGTGAAACAACCCTTTTCATCATTCCCGGCATATTGGTGTGTGGAAATTAATATAAAATCACATACTACTTCCTTCACAGTCTTATAATCTTCTCTCATTTTTATATATTTTATACAGTTAATGTAAAACCATTTCACATTTGTGTCGACTCCTTCAAAACACGGTAGCTTCGAAAGAGTTTTGCAGCAGTGTGAGGTGTCGAGTCTCACAAAGTACGATGGCACTTGGGACGTTACGTTTTCAAGTAATATGAAGCAATTTGCTATATATTTTTTTTGTTGTGGGACATATGGCGAACGCTTTTACTACAGCAGATATGAGTGCAGCCGAATAATCTGTTATAGCTTCATTGGGAGGCGTCAAATTAGCAATCCACGCTTCCAGCCACCGATATATTGTTTCGGCTGTTTGACTTTCAGATAACAACTGAATTAAACTAAGAATTAATATGACTGTCTGGGCCGAAAGCGTCAAAACAAAATAGGGTCGCGATGACATGATAAAAGTTTTGCAGGCGCATTCCTAATAAACTAATTATTATTTTAAAATAAAACGAAGATATTTTAAAGGTATTAAAACACTTCTAAACATACTATTGGTCTAAAAACCTTCAAACAGCGGAGGGTCCTGCTAGGTAATAATTTAAGATTTCGCTATAGCAATTAAGGTACTATTTTTTTACTTATACGTTTGGGTAAGTACTAAATACCACGCACGTAAAAATTTTGCTGTCAATCGAATTAAACGTAGGGTCCTACTGCGTATACAGACATGCTCGTCGGCCCAGTGTATTACAGCGACTAGTCGCTATACCGCAATTCACACAGCGATCCATGGTGTCAATATCCAATCGATAAGCAGGCCGTAAAATCCAAAATAACTAGCCAAAATCAGACGAGTAAACGAGATTATCCGTGTCCGTTAAGATAGCAAGGGTCGTACAACTTAAGCAAGATCAGAAGACCGTAGAAAGCACTGGTCGAGGAATATTTATAAAACAACTGGAAACACTCAAAACGCACACGCACTAAACGATACGAGACGAGTGATCCATGTCTTATCTATGGAGTGATCATAGATTGAGAGTCAGGGAGCTGTCACTGTTAGCACAGATTAAAAATACAATTGACAAACACAGGTAATAAATCGATTTGTAAACGAGAATCAATTTAAAGATTTATTTTTATCATGTTAATATTGTTTTTTTTTTAAACTGTTTACATTATGTTAATTATAATGTATTTACTTACATTGATTGAATCAGTCATCTGGTGCAAGTGTTTTTATGTTATTTTATTGAATACATTCCCATTAATCGATTATACACTCGCGTGCAAGTAAATCGACTCAAGTCTCAAGTGCGCATAAAAAGTGATATAACTAAAAAAATACTTATTTTACCTCTATATAATGTTTTACATAATTAAAGCCTAGTAATTAGGCTTTCAAATGGTAGCATAATATCAGTAATTTAAATAAACACTTGTACTTAGAATGCAACTGAACGCAACCTCCCGTAAACTGCTCTGCGCTCTATACACAACTTGCGCGACACAACCCCCTATAAAAACCCTCTGTAATCGTTTTTTCTTATCAGTCGCTCATTAGACGTTGACCTGAAAACATCTCTGCAAATTAAAGCCGTCATTTGAAGAAAATTATGGATACAACACCTGAAGAAGCCGCTCAAGTCGTTGCCCTATTGCAAGAAGGGTTGAACCAGCGAGAAGTCGCTCGTCGTTTGAATTTGAGTCAGTCCGCTGTCTCGAGAGTATACAGAAGGTTTCAAGAGACTGGTGCCTTCACTCGGAGGCCTAATACCAGCCGACGCCGGTGCACCTTGGAGCGTGACGACCGGTTTTTGGTCTCGACCTCTCTCCGAAATCGACACCTTACCGACGTAGATGTGCAGCAGGAGCTACGTCAAGTTCGCGGGGTGACTGTCAGTCAGTGGACAGTTAGAAGAAGGTTGAAAGAAGCTAACCTTACTCCGAAAAGACCCGCTACAGGCCCGAAGTTGACCACAGCTCATCGTCAAGCACGCCTTCACTTTGCTCGAGAGCATTTGGATTGGAGCATAGAGCAATGGCAGTCAGTCCTGTTCACAGATGAGACGAGGATGTGTCTCCATGGCAGCGACAGGAGAGGTCGGGTATACCGTCGTCCCGGTGAACGGTTTTCACAGTGCTGCTTTGTGGAAACCGTTGCATATGATGGCGGATCTTGCATGATGTGGGCCGGAATTTCCTTAGAAGGCAAAACGGAGCTTGTTTTCGTTCCTGGGGGAGGCCGGGGAGGAGGTCTGACCAGTGATCGTTACATTGAAAATGTTCTACTGGATCAAGTTGTTCCTTATCAAGGCTTTATTGGGGAAAATTTCATCTTGATGCATGACAATGCCCGATGTCACACTGCTCGGGCCACACGTGATTTCCTGAACGAAGTTGGAATTCACACTATGCATTGGCCAGCGCTCAGCCCCGATTTAAATCCCATTGAGCACATATGGGACGAGCTCAAAAGGAAAGTTAGAGCGAGGAATCCAGCTCCGACAAACATCAATGAGCTCAAGACTGCGTTGGTAGAAGAGTAGGGTCGAATACCACAATCATCCATTAAAAAGTTGATAAGGTCGATGAAGAATCGCATGAGAGCAGTGATCAGAGCTAGAGGAGGAAATACCAAATAATGACACGAATAAATTTTTATCTTACGCACATTTTGTTTCATTTAAACACAATAACCCCATACTGTGAAATTGTATGAATTTTCAACATTTTTTACATTATCATTGGCATTAACCTTTTTTACTAAACTACTGAATCGATTTTCATGCAACTTACACCATTTTAAAGCTCAATTACTAGGCTTTAATTATGTAAAACATTATATAGAGGTATAATAAGGCATTTTTAAGTTATATCACTTTTTATGCGCACTTGAGGCTTGAGTCGATTTACTTGCACGCGAGTGTAGTAATCGATATCCTATTTTATTAGTCACATAAACTTATTTTAAGATTTCTCGTCTTCCAGATTGTGAATTGAGCTAATTTTTTATATTTTAAAATATAAAAATATAACGCTTTTTTTAAACCATATCTCAACTTATTACAATCAGGCCCAGAAATCCCCGTCTCCTTTGAAAACATGGGGAATAGTTATATCCTTCCCATTTTAAAGTATTTTTGGACTTCCTGTTCTTATACATTTTTTTATTTTAGTTAACTTTTTTTTTGTACCTCCTGCCTAGGGTTTGCTGGTTGTCACGTGACAAACATTAATATGGAGCGCATTTCCTTATGTGCGTCGGCACCTTAAATTATTCAATAATATTGTTTATATCCGTTTACGCAAATAACCAATTATTGCCAATTATGAAATAGCAATAAGTTTACATGATTAAGTGTAACTGGTTTAACATCCTGTAGTGTCTTGACAACTTTTATCGCAATATTATTGTCGGCAATCAGCACAATAAAATTCCCCATTCAATCTAAGTAGCCGTAATAAAATTATATTGAGAAGACTGCACAAATGGTGACGTGGTTCAAGTGGTCACTTCGCCAATAGCAATGCGCCAAGTGTTTGGGTTTGATGCCTAATCGCGACAAACAAATGATGCAAATCCACGGTATTAGAACCAAACGTCCTCTGTTCCATTTCAATGTGTTTAAGATCCCTTGCTATAGACAGTTTATGACTAGAGCGAGAGCGGCCTTTTAATTTATAGATTATTGTAGATAATTACTGCCTACTAGTATTTGCGGGCATTTTTGATAGTCAATCCTAAAGAGACATTATCCGCTCTATTAATAATTATATATAAGAATTGCATTTTTCAACGTCTATATTAAAATAAATATAGACGTTGAAATTGCGCGATAGGAAATCAGAGCTAAAGCACTACTGAGAATTTTCTAATGCCAATAACTACAAATTCAAATCAGATTCTGCACGGCCACTAGCTGCGCTTGTTTTTCCTATACTAGACTGTAAAGTAGTTATAATAATGAGAAAACATACATATATTTGTAATTGTCTGCAGCTGCGCGTACCTCTCCGACAAGTTCTACGGCCTCGCGACTTAACAGTGACCATTGGAAAGCGACACCTCAAAGTGGGCATCAAAGGCCAGCCTCTCATCATCGATGGCGAGCTGGACGCTGACGTCAAGGTCGAAGACTCCACGTGGGTACTGCAAGACGGACGCAACTTGCTCATCAATTTAGAAAAGGTACGTGGGAGCTATTTCACAAGCATTCCTTTATCTTGGTTAATAGGTACTGCGATACTTAGTTTGAAGGTTAGGGAAAGAATATAATATAAAGGTACCTAGATAATGTTTTGCAATTTAAATGTGGGTGTCCAAGCTATGAGTGTCCGCTTGTAGGTGTCTCGTTTCTGATATATTTACATTTCTATGGTTGAGGGATAACTACATTGGACTGTCTTGTTGCTATAGTGGACAAAGGTTACGGCTACAGAACATGAATACCAGATCGGGCCAGCAAATAAGTCATTAGATTTTCTGTAATCAATGTTGAGATTGGCCGCGGTGATCGAAACTCGCTATGGAGTTATTGCCTTGGACTTAGTAACATGTTATTTTTTACATATTGGACTTTGTTATTTACAATCGCATAAAATAAATAATAACAGCATCACGCCTGTACATCCGCCGCTATTCCGAGTTATGTTAATGATACAAGTCTATAACCGACATTTCGAATATGTTGTGCTTCAAGTAGGGGAGTCTACTTGAGATTTGTCGGTAAAAATATCATTCAACATTGTACGTAGTGTACGACGAATGAACATTCATTATCGCACGAGTACACCTATCCACTAACGAAGCATTCGTGTGTATATGAAATACAATGACACTACATTTCAAATATGTGCATTTTAACCAAATTTTTTATACAAATGTATCCCCTGTTCCTTGAATAAACGAATTGTTTCAACACTTGAGCACGTTAATCTATTAACTCCGTATAAGTTAGTCAATCATTGAATCATTTTTTCCATCTAAAATGTCATAAACAAACCTTGTAACACTTCTAAAATTGCTTTGTACAATTATTCAAACATTTTAATGAAGTTGTCATTATATAACATAAATCGGTGTTATTTTTCTTTTTGTGGAAACCAATTTAAGGTAATGATGAGTATCTTAGTGAAGATGTTGTAAATTTTTAATATGTTGTAGGTCAATAAAATGAATTGGTGGGGCAGGCTAGTTACTACTGACCCGGAAATATCCACGAGGAAGATAAACCCAGGTACGCATTATTAGTAACTTTGAGGCATGTATTTATGGTAATTAATGACTCACGAACGGCCTGCTCAATTCTTATTGGTATTTTATAGTTGTTAACGGTTAGTAGTCATTTTTACTGTGCATTTTGTTTTTATATTATATTTTTATATTTAATTTGATTAAATTACTGTGTACGCATATGTATGTTGGTATATTAAAACATATTTTTTTGCAAACGTTTAGTAAACGTTTCTGTCGAGCTTAGCCAATAATTCCGTAACTATAAACGCATGAAGGCCCAAATGATTTTGTGTAACAGATCATGTTGCCATCCTAAGTGGTACTACAACCAAAAGAGAACTGCTTATCAACCCACGCCTTATAAAATGGTTAAAATAAGCAAATGAAACACATAAAACATCAAAACGTGTCTCTACATGAATTGTATTACATTATATATTGTTATTGGTGAATAAACTACAATTTAACACATGTCTCGTATGGAAACGTTTCTAGATTTTCATTAATGGAAAAACAGAAACGAATTTCCGATACGATAGTAAAGTATATAGCGGCGCTCATTGATATTTGACGAGTAATAAGAATGGCCCTTCTCTTTACGACCTCCGCCTTCTGGCTACGGTTTTTGCCAAAACAACGACATGTTATCGTCGTTATTCCGTGATCCACAGCCGGGCACGAATCTCCTTTCAGATGGATGCACGATAGCCAATTACGAATTGTAGGTATCTTTCACTTTTGAGAATTATTTTGCTAACTCCCTAACTAGATAGAGTGGGATAAAGTACCGTCAAGAAGTATTCTAGATTGTTAATAATTTAGAATACGCACAAACATACCAAAAGTCTAAGATACGGGTCTTTAATTGATTGATTGCCTTGATTCAAACCTAAATATCGGCCGTGATGGCCAATGAGATACCTCTAGATTTTACATATATATATAATTGTAAAATTTTTTGATAATAAGGTGTTTACTCTTACTTACATAGCTTGTTATTCTTTATTTTTTAAAATATTAATTTTATATTATTTAAATTGTTTTAGAACCATCTAAGTTATCAGATTTGGACGGAGAGACGCGTGGCTTAGTTGAAAAAATGATGTATGACCAAAGGCAGAAGGAAATGGGTCTACCCACTAGTGATGAACAAAAGAAACAAGACGTGCTTAAAAAGTAAGTATCTTATGCCAAGTATATGACCATCAAGCTATATTCTATTATGTATAGTTTTCGAACAGAAGCACACTAATTTTATAAATACATAAGTATTATTCTTGTCTATTTGTAACATACATACCTTTAAGCCAATCTTACTAAATATTTTAAGGTAGTCAACCTTAAAATCCGAACAAAGACGCTAGTAAGAATTACCTAGTAGGTATACCTATTTATAAATCGATGTAAAGGTAAACTAGTTTAAGTCAAAAAGATACTTAGGTATATGGGTAAATATGATACAAAAGGTTTTAATTACAGAAAATATTTTGATAGTATGTTATTTAGCAAACAAACTTAAGAGAATTACTTCCTTTTTAACAATAATCTACTTTTGCGACAAACTCGTTTGAAGGTCGGTGAAAGACACTTCACGTTGGACGGTGTCGCCGCGTCGCTTGAGAGGAATTATTCAGATCAAAATGTGCATAGTATTTCCTTACATATTTTATCAGAACGTTAAAAATATATTATTTTATGGCTTTTAAGTAAAGTTCATAGAACTTAAAGTTTAAAAAGTTGAGGTCTATGTTGTCACAATTCTAGATGTTTTAAATAAGCCTAAACGTATATAAGTGTAGAAAATTGGTACAAGCTAAATAAAGCTGCGTTAAATCATTAAAACTAGTTTCATTTCTATGTTAATTTGTGTTTATTAGTTATACTAGGGCAACAAATTGCTGGTAGTAGTAACATCCTATACCTATGGCAGTTTCTAAGTTAACCATCATTGTATTGGTTATCCAATAAATGTGATATATCGACCTAGATACGGATTGTATATTAGAATAAACTTAAAGGAACCGGTTTTACTTACGATACATGCAACATTTTCTATTGTTTGTAATTGTTTGAAAACACGGGTAGCGCAGTGGCTTAAGTAATAGGCACTACCAATCCGCACAAGTAAAAAAATGTCCATAAATAGTTGTAGCGAGGCCGCATATTTTTTGTCCATTAAAGCCCGGGCATAGGAAAAATGCTAATTCGGCATTAGACTTTAAAATAGCCCTAACAACAGGACATATGGTATTTTTGTTACCTGCGGACAGCATGCAAATATAGGTACCTGAAATTTAAATAGAGTATCATTTCGAATGGCAGCACAGAAACAAGCTTACTTTTTTTACTAAAATATGTAATGACATATCTATTCAATGCTTAAGCAAACGAAATTCCATATTTTGCTGCGTAATCTATTGACGACTGGTTTACATATAAATAATGTTTGATGCTATTTCTACAGAGGTGGTCTCAGTAAACCGTGATCACTAAACAATAACACTCATGTTGTAGTTTTTACAATTATAAGTATGTCTGTAATACCTATGTAATTACAACCTTACTTGAAATAGTAACGTTTGTGATTACATCTTTCAAAGCTCGGTAATGGCTCCTGTACACGATGCCGCCGCCGCGCCGTAACCGTTCCGCCACCGCGCCTCTATGCTGTGTATACGGTCGCGACCGCACCGTCACCGCGCCGCCACCACTCCGCCACCGCGTCCCCGCCGTTTGATTTTAATATAACACTAGACAGTTGTTAGTAATACATTGCATAACACTGCTCTGTCCTCCACTAAAGTTATGAACGTTTCGTATTCAAAATTATCCATGATAGATTACTAAAAAGTTAATACAAGCGCATACGTTGGCGGCCGGTAATGGAATAAGCAAAATCAAACACTGGCGAACAGCGGCGCGGAGTCGGCGCGGCGGCGGCGCCCGTGCGGTCGCGAACGTATACGCATTCGTGTACTCGAGCGCTAAGGCTGTAAGCTCTCGTAAATAGTATTGAATCACTATTTCTGATAGAAATAGTGTGGGATTCAAAGCTACAAAAATCGACGAGACTACCACTTGCCCTTTACACAATTTGTGCATTAAAATTTCTAAATTGTCAAATAAGATACTTATTATTATTTGTCTTTCTCTGTTTTTGCAGGTTTATGGAACAGCATCCTGAAATGGACTTCTCAAAATGCAAATTCAACTAAATACCTTAGATCTACTCAATGTTGCATTCTTATGTTTTAATATTAAATAATTTTAGTTATAATATCAGTGTCATCGTCAAATGAATGTCGTAGCCAAATTATTTGATTTCAGATATGCCTAAAATAAAGCCTTACGTGATAGAGGTAATATGCATCGGTTATTTTGAATTAGGGTTACTACATGAATAATTTATTTCGTATCGATAAGAACGCATAAGTACTATTGCATTTTAAGTGAACTTAAATACAATAGCATTATTCACTATTGTTTTCTTATCCATTGAATAAAAAATAACTAGAAGTGCACATGTTTTTATTTTATGAGAAACCCGCTTTATCTGTCATTCGCTTGTCTACGGAAAAGGAAAGTACACACGGCTACACATCAAGTTAGACACCCCATATATGCATAATACGCGCATACTACGCCACATACAAAATAGAGAATTGTCCGAAAGGGACAGTGCATAGTGGTGTCGATGTAATGGTAAGGATAGAGCGTAACAAAAATATAACGCACTCTCTCACACGATTCGCAGCGTTCAACTTCTAATAGTTCAAAGTCCAAACAGTCTAGGTTGATGTCTCGCTGTGTGTACAATTTTGTGGAAGTTGAACACTATATTGTATGACAAAGAATTTTGTCATAAATTTTTTAACGTGCCTATACAGAACTAGGATTGTAAAAGAAGATATTTCTTCTTATAATTGTGACTACATACAAATCAGGCTTAAAAATATATAGAGTAACAATATAGTATGCACCCATTGATTAACTCAAAATAGAGATAACTACTTCCTTACATTATTACTAAGCTTAATATATTTACAACACATATATGTAGTACAATACATTATATTAAAAGTTGTTTTTAACTTTATAATTTTGACAGTTCTTCCGCGTTGTTGCCAATTTCATTGAATTGTATGTAGTGTATCTTGTATAAGATGTGTACAACTTTAGCTACTGACATAAATGTTTAGTCAACATTATGCACCAAGGTGCAAAATGAACATGCCTATATTAGTGTATGTATAAGAACTAGTTTTAAGGAGCTTTATTGTGTGTAATGTTGTATACATATACTGTAGGCGTATCTAAAATAAATAAATAAATTCCACGAATTCGGTTCTCGTTATAGCGAACCACCTCGTGTCCTGTGACGCTACCTATTTTCCAGATAGGTATCAGAGCGATAAACTTGGTTAACTCCCGCAGGTATGAAATTCGCTAACGGTAACCTCGCTGAGGCCGACAGAGCAGGCGTGCTCCATATCTCCAATATTATCATACTACACAGCAGGCACGTTCACGTTCCAATGTGTCTTCGTTCGTCTACCCAAAATGTCTACATGTCTGGGATACGCTCAAGTCGCTACTCGGCAAGGAGAGTCATAACTCTACTCGCTGGAAGGCTCGATTACCCGCAAAGCCACGGGGCTTTATTGTGTGAAATTGCCACGGGGCAATTTTAACGCCGCCACTTAGTAACTTGCCAACAATAGGCATTGCTCCTTTTCTGCGGCTAACCATAAAGCCCCTGTAGGTCCAAATCCCGAGGTAAGGCAGCCTTTAAGATATATTACAGTTGTCACGCTACAATCTTAACTAATTTTATAAATGCGAATGTGTGTTTGTTCGTTTCGCTTGCACGACTTTCTTGAAGTCGCAGGTCTATGCGAATAAACCACAATCGACCCATGCCCTAAAGGTGAACATAACACAGGCCACCGCTCAAATTTAGCCGGGTCTATGCGGAAGAGTCATTGAAAATTGGACCACTCGGATCCGTGCCACTGTAACACTGTAAGAAGTCGAGGCAGGCATTTGAATGATGTCATGTTCTACACTTAATGACATATATATGGGCCTTTCAAATAAAAAAGAATTTAGTTAATACCCAGTGGTCTCGAACCTGCCGATTAAGCGCTTCTCCTGCCGAAATGGAACGACATTTCTACGATTCTGTTAATGTAAGGAATTTCGCCCGATTTCCAACAATCTTAGTTCACATCCCTATATTTTATACCTTTTACGGAGATCACTACTGCTTAAGACTGCGCCGAGCGAAATGTGCCAAAACAGGTGGTCACACTTAAGTGAATAAAATCAACACTTTTTGTTTAATACAAATATAAAATATACATTTACCATAAAAATGAATGTGTTTACAATTACTCCGTGTAAAAAAACTTAAAATAACTAATACTTTCCCTACAAAATTACGTAAATTTGCAAAAAATGCAAAAACGTAAGCTCGTGTTACGTGATTTTTAGATTATAACAGTAGAAATCTATCCTATTTTACAGCTTAAACGAAACATAAATAGTTATATTACAATTTGTCCGTCCCAAATATTTAAGTTATTGATTGACAATAAAGATAAATATTTATCAAAAAAGCACTTCAAATCGTCCATACAATTTTACTATGGCGGCCGCGCGCCGATTTGAATATGCGCCGCACGAGCTCTGTCATTATCTGTGTTACGCTCGGCGCAGTCTTAAACGTCGATCGACGGGTAAACAATATTTATTGTGGAGAATACCATTGTGACCATGTCCTAGTACAGAGTTTCTCAAAGTGCGGTACGCGAACCTACCATTGAATGGCGAACCCCTAGGTTCGCCATTCGATGGTAGAGGGTTCGCGACAAGATTTTCGTAATGGTGGCTTGATGACTGACAGTTACGTGCGGCACCAAGGAATGTACTGCTCTCTACCGAGAGAAGAACGTGAACTGTAGTTAAATCAGAAGCGACACATGTATACTACAGCGTCACTGCATTTCCGCAGTAAACTAACTGAATAAAACGCGGTAAATTCATATAGGTGTTGCTGTTACAGAAAGTTATAACAGCTGGGAGATATAAGGGTAAATCTCACTCGCAAATAATATTTAGAGTTCGAGTTTCCCTTATATCTCCACTTTTATATTAGATGTTATGGAATGGAATAAAACAACAGCTATTAAACGCAAAAAAAAACTTATTTATTTATTTAAATATTAATTTTTTTGCAAAGATTTTTTCTTTTGTCTTCTGCAAATTCTTTATTTTTAAGAGTCACATAATTATCTTATAATTACTATGTAAAAAACAGAATTATTAATGTGATTAATATTTAGAACACGTTGTTCTTCACATATGATAAAACTAAAATCAACATGAGAAAGTAACTGCAAAACTCTTTCTTGGATATTTTCCGTCCAAGACTCTTAAACTAAAAAATTATTTAAAAATGCTGCACATGTCTCCACACAGTGCACATAGTTTTTATGAACATAGCTACTACTTAAATTGTCATATTCTCTGAAACTTGTGAACAAGTGTATAGGTTCATATGTCACATCACTTAAAAATTATTTTATGCGAGTGTCACATTTATTACTTTTTAATTTTTTAAATATGAATCCCCACACATAAGCACAAGCTTGAGCTTTAGCAGTTGCTCGATGTACTGCTTCGGTTGCATCAGCTAATACTTCATCGAAATTTGAGAACTTTTAGACTCTTGTTGTTTGACTGATTGATCGGATCTAGATTCTAGATAATTAAAATGTTTTACACTCAATACAGCAGTATCTGCCTCACAATTCGTCTTATGGCCAGTGTTTCTCAAATTACTAATGATAGCAGTTTTGATTCCAGAAATAAACTGAGTTATTGTAGGTTTATCATTAGAACCACAGTGATATCTGATGCAACCAAACCAGTTTTCAAGCGGATCCTGGTTCCATCCTGGACCCATTTGTGGTGACGAGCGAGAGCATAAATTCTAGTTTGAGTACTAAGCAACAGGAGTCATTATTAGAAATGTCCGTAGATGAAACTCTCCAAACTGATTTAAAAATGATGTCGTTGATAGATTTTTGGGCTGCTAGACAGGAAGAGTATCCCGAACTCTCACGCAAAGCGGTAAATTTCCTTTTACCCTTTGCTACAACATACTTATGTGAGAGTAGGTTTTCACACCTGGTTATGATAAAAATGAAATACAGAAATCGACTTGATACCGAGTCAGAATTAAAGTTAAAATTGTCCAAAATTATTCCTAAAATTTACTCAATTTGCGACAAGAAACAAGCCCACCCATCACATTAATATTAAAAAGATATTTCTTTTGGCACAATATTTGTTATCTTTTATTGAAATAAAAACCTTATTTTCTTAAACAGTCAATTTTATTATTTTCTTTGGGGTGGGGGGATTAATTTGTTAGTTAAGAGGTTTGCTGTCATCTGGAAGCTTTAACAGAGGTTCGCGGCGCTAAAAGTTTAAGAACCCCTGTCCTAGTAAGAGAAACCGCGTGGTAGGTTTTGTCGGTAAGACTCGGTAGGAGACAAGAGAATTCGAAAAAAAAGGTCTACCCGCAAATATAGAGATATGATTAAGTTTATTGATATTAACCCAAATTAACGATTTTTGGTCCAAATATACCGATTTTCTTGGCAGCTCCACCGATTTCGCGTTTCTACTTTCAAGACTACTGTTAATACGTCACATACAGCTTGTTTTATTTCATTTCAACATCTACCCGCCTTTATTGGAAAACCCTTTATAGCGATCATCAATAATATAGCCACACACAAATTAGATACAAAAGTGCAAATAGACAACAGAGTACCTAACATTCCAGCTTGATGGTGATAAACTCTCGACAAAATATATATATTCTGTCGTAAAGGTATGACATGTAAGATGACAGTTGACACTAAACATGTTGTACTTGAAACTGTGACGCGACAAAACAAATCTTGAATTTAATATTATATATTATAATTGAGGCGTTATAACGAAATATCAAATAGAATTATAGCCGCATATGATATCAAAATAATTTAAGTAATTAAAGATGGTCCGGACAGTGTATTCCCCGGAATATTGCCTTCAATATCTAGAGCAGTATGCCTCGCAAGAAGTTTTCGTAATAGGATTAATTCTTGGTCAAGTAAGTTAACCAACGCTTAAAATAACAATAACTAAACTTCTCGTGCTGAAAGATCCAGGTCACAGGTCGTCGGTGTAGGGAATCATTGTCTCTTCTAAAATGTATTTGTATTGAAATTGATCCATTATACTTTCAATCTTACGGACGGGTCCAACTCCGCAACCAGAAAAACATCCCCATACTTTGTTACCACCGCCGTGTTTGACTATGCTCCTCGTGTATTTATAATCAATAGCATGGTTTATTGGACGTCTAACGTAGCGTTTGCCGTCTGAATTCACCATATTTATTTGTTTCATCCGAGAATAACACTTTTTCCATTCTTGTACGGTCCAGTTAAGATATTGCCTTGCAAATAATAATCGCTTCTCTCGGTTTGCTTGTTAAGAAGCGGTACCTTTCGAGAAACCCTCCTGAACAATTTAGCTTCCACTAATCTGCGGCATACCAGTTTCGAGGAAATGTTCCTTGGGTCATCAGGTGAAAAACTTCATTTCTAATCACGCTGGAGCCTTTAAACGGGTTTTGTTTAGCTACACGTATTATTTGCAAATCTTTCCGGGAGACGTTTTCCTTGGACAGTAAGGTAAAGTTAAGGTTAAGGTAGTTTTCAAATGAACGACTGTAAATATTTACGAATTTACAGACAACTAGTGCTCGAGACAATATTATCCATCTGGCACGGACACCGGAAGAGAAACAAACAGAAAGCGGATCAGAAGCCAGTTACAACAGTACGGACAAACAAGGATCCATGAGGACACTGTTACATGTATCAGAGGCTTGGGTTGCTGACCATGCTAAACATGTTACTAGAATGCTTCCTGGAGGGATGTTTGTTCAAGGTGAGAAGTATTTTTATCTACCGGTCAACTGTGACAACTTTACTTTCAACGAGCAACTTGACCTAGTATATCTCAACTTACATTTCACAATTTCTTTTGCATTTTTTAATTTAATTTATACCTTACTAGGTTTATAATATTTTTACTAATAAATAAAAAAAATGCCTTAGTGAAAACTTTGTTTTATTATCTTTGTAAAGTTTGTGCCAGCTCTGGCAAAATATGTCCATATGTACGAAATTTAAAAAAAAAATGGCTTAACCTGACTTCCAATATCTATAGGATTTATCAACAATACACAATTTACAATATCTATGTATAATATGTATGTATTTACAAAAAAAAAGTATATATGTATGTTTATCCATTGTCTAGTACCCATAGTACAAGCTCTGCTTAGTTTGGGCTAGATGGTGTTGTGTGTATGTGAAAAAAAAAAAAAAAAAAAAAATTATCCTACCTAGATGTGTAAAGTTGCCATATCTGTGTCAACTATACCTGTGTCATATTTATGAACACAAACGTGTTTATTTAACTGTTTTTAGATATAAACTGTTGAGCATGTAGTCTTTGTCTGTCAGTTGAGCATGTATTTGCTACAGACTAGATATATATGTATATTTTAAAGTACCATAGTTAATGAAAAAACTGATAAAATGTCAAAAAGTATGGTAATATTGTTATATTGTAAATACAGTTGACAGTATTGAATGAAATTATTCTTACCTAACAGACTTATATTTATTATTTGTAAGTGTGATTAGATGGTAATTAAATATAATTAAACCTTGTAGCCAGTATGTAATCTTTTTATACAAATTTACTAATTTCAGGTATCTTCATTACTAGTGATGAAGATATATTTGAAGACCCAAATTGTTTCAGTAAAGTGAAATCTATACTGAACCACATATACAAGGCTCAGAGTGTCAATCAGTTTATGTACGGCAACTGTCCCCATCTAAGTGAAAGATTAGTATTGCACATGTCTACCAGTACAAAGGTCCTCAATTGTAAATCCATTGAAGTTGGTCTGGGAACTAAAAACACAGTGATTAAACCGGTTGAATGGAAATTTTTACCTAAACCTCAGCAATGGCAAAGACTGGACTGTTACTATGAGTTTGATGATGTCTATCCTGTGATAGTAAAAAAGAGTGGTATTTCTGTTAAACAACAATTTCAGGTGAGTTGCTCTATCTATTTGATACTATTCTTCCTTGGTTTATAGCAATATGTAAATGCATACAGTAAAGATTGTATAAAACAAAAATAACATTACATTCTACTTATTTTATAATTATGTTTGATTCTTAATCTCATCCAAATATCTCAAGTGGATGTTGATGGTATATTTGGTACATATGTTATATGAACCAGATGCAATAGCTAGGCAGAAGACCATGTTTTTAAGAGATGTGAATATTACCATTAGTTCATTATAAATATAAGGAATATAAAATATATCTCACACATTTTCAAATCATGTCCTGTCTTGGGAGATTATAAAAATACAATAATTAATGGACGCAAAGTATGCCTAGATTCATCATAATAATTTGAGGATCATACAAATAATTTATATTGTCCTGGGTGGAATTTAAATCCACAACAACCATCCATGCAGTCAATATGAGTTTAACAATAATTTAATTAATTCTATTTACTTTCAGCAAATTTTGGAGTCTGCACACAAGACTATTGAATCCAGCATTGTATTTATAGATGGTGAGCTAAAAAGTGGTTCAGAGGTGTTAGAACAACTCTTTAAAAAGAAAAAGCCCAAAAATAGTACAAAGCCTGCACCACAGGAACCACCAAAATCAATGAATGTTTCTTTATTTGTGCCTTATGTAAGTATAATTTAAACAATGAAACAAATGGTATTAATGTTCAGTCATAAAGTGACTTCTGGCAGGTAATTATTAAGATTTTCTTGGGTATATGGCAATAGGCTTGCCATTATTATTTGGGACCTAAAACCTTAGCTACAGAAATGTGGCTGTAATGCTAATTTGGCTACTTGTTATGTATATAAGTTGCAACCTATATATATAATGTGTAGCCAATATACATACATAGTTGCATACATAGTACATATATAGTCTGCAGTTTATCTATGTATATTATTTATCATGTTTATTGCACTTAAATATTATTATATAACATATATGATATTAATAGAATTACATAGTAAAGATTCACTAGATACAAGAATGCTATGTATTTTAAAATTTTCTGATATTGCATTATTAATATCCAGCCATTGTCTACTAATATTAATGACTAATATACTAATATTATGTTATAGTTCTGTCCTAAGAATTCACTGTTGCACAGCAGAATTTAAATAAATTATAAGTTTTGATTAAATAAGTTTCTTTACCTGTGTTGGTTTGCTTTTAGGAAAACTCTATGCCTGAGACTGTGGAATACTTGGAGTGTGATGGTAGCATACACTTTAGTGGTGTGGTTTCTTCCAGTGTGTTCATGTACCCTAAAGCAACAGTCAGTGAAACTGTTGCTGCCATGAAACAAGATATCATAAGGTCATTGGCGTCCAGGTTCACCATGCACTGTGATGCACTTATTGATGACAATTTACTGCCAGAAGGTAAGCAAGGTTCAATATTGTAAAAAGTAAAAAGCACTAGAAGGTTGATTGGTAGTAAATTTACTTGCTGCTGTTAAAAACATTCTTAAAACAAATTGTGATCTATTTATCCTGGGTAAAAATATACCTTAGTACATAATATTATAGTTGTACATTTTTAGAAGGGAGGCATGGAAGGCATCAGCTTATATTGTTTTTTACAAACACTACATTGAACAAATCTTTTATTGTTTTTTACAAACACTACATTGAACAAATCTTTTATTGTCAGTTTGTCATTGTGACAAAGAAATAAGATTTGCATTACTCATTAAATGAATATTGTATGAATATTTACATTTATTAATTTATGTTTTTACAGAAAAAGTGTGTTTCAACGAGCCTCCGCGTCGAGTCCTCGTCCCCGTCGGCTCTCTCTATCTCTGCGACTATCTATTTCCCGGAGAAGCGCCGGCTGAGGCACTGCTCTCCGTACGAGAGCTGCTTGATTTGCAGATCACAGAGGCGGACGTTGTTTGCGATCTTGAGACACCTGCTGGTAAATGACTGAATTTGTATTAATTTATTAATTCGATTTAAAAATTATATTTATATCAAACATTTGTATGCACGGACATGGGTGTTTGTCTTGCTCTGGGTGTTACTATGTATAGTATATATGTATTTACAAAAAAAAGTATATATGTATTTTTATCCATTGTCTAGTACCCATAATACAAGCTCTGCTTAGTTTGGGCTAGATGGTGTTGTGTGTATGTGATAGAATATTATTATTAAAGGTGTGATTACTTGTAGTTAGGCTAGATTTTTTCTCTCAGTACTAATGTCACTAATATACTGGCATGATATTACGATTTTATAGATTAGTACTATTATTAGTATACTGGCCTAGTTTCTGCGAGATTACCTTTTAATCTAACAAGAATAATTGATAGTCATAAGCAGCATAGCATTGTAAATAAGCAAGTCAGAGACTGAGTTTCAAGTGTTCGTTTTCTGATTTCTTCGCCCTGAGTGTGTTATAAGAGCGGCTCATTCGAAAAACGATTTTTTGAAATAGGTACATAGTATATTTTCAACCTATCCCAACGGGCCATACTCAATATTTTTAATATTTACCTTGAAGCTTATTTCAAATATATGGAAAAGAAGCTGTAAATGTGATGTTAATATTATGTCTATGAATCAGAGAATTAAAATTGTAACCATTGATTAACTATGTCTAAACAAAGTTATTGTGAATCGCATAATAAAAGAACTTTTATTGCAGATACTTCGGAATTCGACGCATTAGACAGAGACGCAAGCAGTGAAGAGATGCTGGCGACGCCTCAGGAGGCAAGCCAGTTCATATACATCACGGGCATATGTTTCGCTATGCTCGTTCTTATAATATCCATCATTATACACTATTACGACTCAATCATGGAAGTCTTCGCGAAACTCTTCTCTAAGTCGTGAATTATATAGTATCATCTCCATGTTATTGTTGAAGCTTAATAAAGACTTATTATTGTTGTGACTGTCTTAGAAATTAAAATAATTCAACGAACCTTACGTTTGTTGAATTATATTCATTTCGCAATAACGAAATATAATTTTATGATTTACAATAAAAATCAATTATTTCACACCTATTTTATATACAGAAAAGTTGTGTAATTTAACTGTCGCATTTTATTAAATAACTATTTTTTACTGAAGTTTTAGTTTTTATTTGGTAAGAACCTAACCCACGTCGCAAAATCTGATAGTGTGTGTGCATGGCGATGCAACCCACCAATATAATAATTTCACAGTAAATCTAAGATTATTTAAATAATTAGTTACTTAAAAAAGATTACATATCTAACAGGATCATTTGCTAATAATCCTGTAAATATTTAGACGCCTGAAGTCAAGCTCTTGCTAGATGGATGCCTGTACTCAGCATTCATCTGGCAAGAGCTTGACTCCTGACGTTTAAAAATATACATTTCAATATAGATTGAAGCAAAAAAGTAAAGGCGCGTATTCTTATTGTCTTTTTGCTGTTGAGTAAATGAGCGAATTAATCGAAATAAAATAATATATTTGAATTTAAGAACAGTGTCAATAACCTAATGCCTAATTCGACAAGCAATACTACTAAAGATACCCCTAATAAACATCACAGAAGGATTACCCATACATTTCTCATTCGACCCAGTCCACGGGTTCTACGAGACGGTTATAAATATTAGGGGTTAAAGTATGAAATTGCCGATTTGTACTGAAAATTAAAACACGTTTTTTTCTAAGATGTACATTTAATCGAAATATTTACCCTCGTTATCTATACATTGCTGCCATCTAAACGGAATTTCATTTATGCCTTTACGATAGAACTCCGGGTATCTAGATTCGACAAACTGTAAAAGCATTTTGTACTGCCTCCTGGAAGAAATTTTTTTATCACGTAGAAAATTGTCCAAATCACGAAAGAAATGGTAGTCCGTTGGAGCAAGGTCTGGCGAGTACGGAAGATGACGTATGGTTTCAAACTGCAGCTCCTGTAGAGTTACAACGGTTTCTCGTGTAGTGTGAGATCTTGCGTTATCATGGAGCAATAATGGTGAAAATCAATTCACGAGTCGGGGCTGTTTCACTGCCACTTTCGCCATCATTGTTTGAAGTTCGGCACAGTAAACATCTGCTGTTATTGTTTGACCAGACCTGAGAAAGCAATAGTGAATAACACCATGAAGAGACCACCAAACAGCTATCATTACCTTTTATTTGGTAAGCTTTGCTTTAGGGCACTGTTGCGGCGTTTGACCAGTCAGCCTTTGCATTTTTCACTTACGGTTGTCGTAAAGAATCCACTTTTCGTCACATGTCACAATTCGATTCACTATTCCTTCATTTCTGTACCGATTCAACAAGGCAACACAAGTTTCAACACGCATTTATTTCTGCAGATCAGTCAAATCACGAGGCACACATTTTTCTATTTTTTATCTTATTGATTTGATGCAAGAACAAACAAAAAACTGGGAAACAGGCGTGAATCTATGTATGTATGATTTGATGCAAATGAGCCAATATTGTAGTTAGGGTAACGTTAAACCATGCCGCTAATTCCTGGGTAGTTTGACTCGGATCGGCTTCCACCATCTCCTTCAATTCAGCGTTATTCACCTGTGTGGGCGGTCTTCCACGTGGTTCGTTCTTCAAGTCGAAATTTTCATTACGAAAGCTTTTAAACCAAAAACGCACGGTGCGTTCATTAGCAGTCTCCTCTCCAAACGCAGAGTTGATGTTGTGAGCCGTTTCTGTCGGATAAGTTCCGCGTCGAAACTCTTATTCAAAAGACTCGGATTTTCGAAGTATCCATCGTTCCCATCTAAGCTGAATAAAAAAAACAATTGAAAGTCGAATGTCGAATGTTGCACATTTTTTATAAGAAGAATCTTATATACCTAGGTATCATGTGAAAAAAGTTACACTTGAAAATCTCACACCATGAAGGTTTTATATCAATTCAAAGTAAGTATTTATTACTATACAACGGCAACTTCATATTTTAGCCCCTATTAAAAGTGCAAAAGTACCGTTTATCTGTTACCTACACGGCATCAGTAGCAAAAATTGACATTAAACAAATTATCAAAATGTCATGTTTTGGATGAAAACTTGAGAAGTGAGGCTAAATCTGGGATCCCGCTCCAAATGACGCAGTCTGATATGGGAAGAATCTTAGCCCTGCAGGTGATTGCTTGAGGAGAAATTAATAAGCTGTTAGCAGGAGTGTCAATGTGTTCCCTGCACCTGTAGTAGCGCGACTCCTTTCATTTAAACGTTGCAGATTTCATTTAAACGTTGCAGACTTATCGAGAACCGATGACAATACAATAACTTATAAAAATAAAAATAAAAAATAGTTTGTATAAACTAAAAAAGCACGGACTATTTAAAAACCAAACTAAAAGGTAGAAAATATATTTTTTAATTATTTAATATGAAGATAGAGTGATTAATAAAAGAAATCATTTTAATGTAAAAAAGCGTGGGGTGGAGGTTATTAAAATATCTTAGAAAGCCCACGCTTGTTTACCGAAGTAAATACTTCGCTTTAATATAAATATATTATGGGTAGTATTTAACTGTTCCTCAATTATTTGCCTTTGTTCTACCAAAAATACTAATTGCACAGCAAAATATGCTTACTAAAATATTTTAAAGAGATTAAACTAAGTCGAAGGGCCCCTCTTTTTGCGTGGGTTTAAGAAGGAACCTAACATAATCTAACCCTTCCGAGACGGAATATTTCTTTTGTAACGGAATGCAGTGATTTAGGGCGTATAGGTGCTCGTTATGATATATTTTAGTAAGCATATTTTGCTGCGCAAGTATTTTGGTGGTCATTATATATTTTAATCCCATATATTATTATATTGAATAAAGTTATAGTAAGTAGGTATACTTAATAGTACAAGTAATTTATTCTTACTGCTACGGTTACTGCGTCGCCTGCTGGTTTTAATATTGTTACCAGGTTCCACTATAAAATTTACATTTCGTTGGTGCCATTTTATTGATGCCATTATAGCATCGTACTAAAGATCTACATACATTATTAATTTACTTTATCGATTTTCTCACGCCATCTATTATTTGCATTATAAGAAACTATGGCTACGAAATCACCAATAGATGGCAAACGAAGCGGTTGTCTCTTTTTGTGGCGCTAGTGTATATCTAAAGAACACGTATGTGTAAAAGAGAGATCCGATTGTTTCTCAAACAATGAATGGTTCATTCAACTAATTTAATAGTACTAAACTACCAAGTGACACTATCTTGTTATGCATTCATACTTCAACGTAAGTGTAATTCAGTCAGTCATTCTTACACAGTCAATGCACGAGTTCCTGATATTGTTGTGATATGTGTCAAACAAATATGTGAAACTTTCGGTGATGTGTGGTGATGATAATTAACAAAGCTTTATGTGGCTAACTATTTACAAGAGCATAAACGATGAGGTTTTATAGTAAATAAACTTAATGCGATAATAATTATTGAGTTAAACCGGTTTTAATGCAAGTGGGATTCTGTGATATTTAGCCGAGAGAAGATTTTTACAATGGCATTTTCACTTAATAAACTAAAGAATTTATTGAATACAAATAAGGATGGGCAGCTGGCCGGTAGTGGGAGTTTGGAGCCTGAGATAGGATTCAAGTTGGCCTTGCATCCAATCAGCAAAAGTTTATATGTGACCGTTATCGGCGCCCGGCACCTTCCGTCCTTGTTTGGTTTGAGCCGTGCCCATGGATACCTTGTTAAGGTAACTTTTCACCATTGTTTACATTGCTTCTTGTCTTTCTTTGCTGTCGATTTGTCATAATATTTGCAAGTGTTTGACGAATAACGCTATCTTAGGACGTGAAACGAAGAACATACTCACTTGAATAAAGTATTTTAATTAATGCTGTTCACTGACCGGGAAGTTATATAGCATTACCACCTAATTAGAACTGTTCAAGCCAACGTAGGTACGTTGGCTTACTTGGGATGACTCCTCTAGTAGCTACCTATCCATATCATCCCAAGTAATGTAAAAAATTTTGTAACACAAGTTAGTGCATGCTCCTTAACCCTTAACCCAGTCGATCTGGGCCAGGCGATTACTGGAACAACTCAATTTTTCTGATTAGGTATTCAGATTATGCACTTAAACGTGACGTTGCAATAGCTAAATCGTGTCACAAAAAATTACCTAAGATGTTTGGTAGGACAATATTCTTATCTTTAAGAAATTATTAAATTTTGCCATTGACGTCATGTACGATTTGCATACTAGGTACCTACATATTATGTATTGGTAACTGTAATCCCAATGGGTAACAACCCTTAATGATTACTCCTAGCTCCAAGGCCTTACTGATATAGATATGTACCTAGACACATAATAAATTTGACATCTAGGTAATTTTGATACTCATCACTACCTTTACAGCTCAATAAATTAATCACTAGTTTTAAGCGGTACCTTAACACGAGCTGTTAAAAGCAATTAGGTACCAGCGTATCTTGCTAGTGCGTCATACGGGCCCGCTGACATTACGTGAATTACCTACCAACCTCTATCTATTATACTGCTATTTAACATCCGTTTAATTGTTTTTCTAATTAAGGCCAACTCAACGTTACCGCACAGAACTCGTTCGTTTATCTTTATCACCTTAAAATTGAGTAAATAAACCTGACATTGAGACCAAAACTGCTAAAATTGGTTATGAAGAAAACTAAAGTTACGATCTTGTATAGAGACAAACGTTTCCGTGCCCTCCACGCCACGTCTTTACTAGAAGACATTGTCTAACCGTATGTAACATTTATAAACAGGTAAGAATCGGCAATGAATTGCCGTAAATCTTAAAGTTCGAAAAAATGGTTCATGTAATATGCACAGGTCACTTGATCCTACGTGACCTTGAGGTCAGAGATCAAAGGTCATAGTCATTTCGGAGGTATATTTTACATTTTTATTTTAATATTTTATTCCTTTGTTTATTTAAAAACAGCAAAATTGAAGTAGCCAAAACTTTTCAACTGTTATAGATCAGCGCCAAGCTATATGTCCTCCAGAACACATCGCGTTCGGCATAGGTTGGCACCCAAAAGGTTAAAATTACTATACCTGCGTTTTTATATTGCTATAAAATTACTCTGTGTGTCCGTAATTTCTAATAAAACTAGGTAGGTACCTAACCGAAAATTAAGAGTGATAGTAATGTCCGATTATTAAAATACATATATGTATGTACTTATAAGAAAACATGTATCTCATTAATGAATCATTTGAAATGATTGAATAGTAGATATATTTAAAGGTCTCGAGTGAGGTGTGAGTCTATCTGGCAGGCCTCAACGAGATTTATCAACAGGCGTTTCATAAAGACATTATTTTGTACTTAAAGAAAATAAATAATATATATTTTGTACCTCGACAGTTTTTGATTGAATTAAGTTTTTATGAAGTGTCTAGCTATTATACACTATTATATATATTGTACAGCTATGTCTTTATGAAAAGCTATCACCGGTTGATAAATCTCGTTGGGGCCTGCCAAATAGACTCACACTCGAATAAGATAAAATTAATAACTATTGGAATGAATTATGATGATCATGATTATGTTTAACAATATACAGCAAGTAGGTTCTACATCAACTCATGTACAATCAAATATTAGCTGATGCAATAATCTATGGAAGATGGTCAAATAAACCAATAAAATAACAATATGGTGGTAAAATCTACTCTTGAAGGAAACAGTCGTCGCACACTCATTTCGACATATAATATATAATATATATATACCAAAATAACTAATGCCAAAGTTCAAGCCAATGTTCCATACTTTTGAGCTATGTTCCTATAGTTGGCTAACTGGTACAGTACCTTTGTAAGGTATTTTGTATGGCAGAGCTAGCGACAGTTTGAAAACTTTGAAACCCAATATACCTACTTACGTTATTTAGAAGGCACGCGATCATCGACGTTGACACGCATGTTTCTATCTCAATGCGTAGATATTTTTAGCTCACACCAGATGCTGTATGAAAGGTATTTATATGGCTTATAAATAGCTATGGAGAATATGTCTATTTAGAAATTCAAACATAAGCATAAACGTACCCCAAACTTGAGATATCAAGTTACTACTTACATGTGGTTACTTACCACCCTAGCACACGGCACAAATTAGCATTGCCTCTAATTGATCCAGATTAGAATTATTTGTATGCAACTCCATACCTATAACAGCACAGGAGAAAGTAGAAGGTAAGGCATATCGGGATCTTCGCTTAAATAGGCCGCTCTAATTGCATTCTACCACTGGAGCAGCCCGGTTAGAGAAGTACCTCCTTCAACTTTTAGTTATGTTCATGACCACATGAACATAACTTAAGGTTGAAGGGCAGCACAGCGTCTGAAGGGATTTGGGAACCATCCCAATCCCTCCAGACGCTGTGCTGCCAATAGAGCATCTATTTGTTGACAGTTCAGGGTTTTATATTTAAGGGTTGGCAACGCGTGACTAGCCGTCGGGTAGGCGGCGTGCTTGTTTACCAACTTAATAAAAAAGGAACATACCACAGTCAGTATCGTTAAGGTATCATCGCACCCTGTCATAAGCTGTAATGTTGACTAAAACCGTCATGTCATAAGTCCTCGAATCGTCAGTTCGCACTTAAGATTCGGCGTCGCGTCGCCGTACTAAATTTTAAATATCACCGCGCCTACTTCTCGCTATGTCAAGAATAAACCGTCTTCCCCTAGATCTACAATTACGCCTAGGTGACGGCAAGTCGTACGAAGGCGTTGAACCAGTCCTAGCCGCCCTGACACCTTGACGCCAACGAGCCGATCAGATGATATCACAGCATTAAGTCGCCAGCTGGTTGTCAATGTTCATTTAATGCCGAGTTAACGTGTATGCATGATACGTTTACGACTGCGCCGACCGAAATGTGCCAAAACAGGCGGTGACAGTTAAGTAAATAAAATCAACACTTTTTGTTTAATACAAATATAAAATATACATTTACCATAACAATGAATGTGTTTACAATCCGTGTAAAAAACTTAATATAATTAATATTTTCGCCTACAAAATTACGTAAATTTGCACGAAATATGCGAAAACGTAAGCTCTTGTTACGTGATTTTTAGATTATAACAGTAGAAATACATTTTACAGCTTAAACGAAACATAAATAGTTATATTACAATTTGTCCGTCCCAAATATTTACGTTATTGGTTGGCAATAAAGATACATATTTATCAAAATAGCACTTCAAATCCTCCATACAATTCTACTATGGCGGCCGCGCGCCGATTTGAATATGCGCCGCACGAGCTCTGTCACTATCTGTCTTACGCTCGGCGCAGTCTTAAGCTAAAATCTGGTTTTTACGTAAATACGCGGCATTAATAGCGTACAAAATTCACGGTAACATTTAATTTTATGCGTATAACTGATCGTTACGCCTATTAATCTGCACTATCTGTCTGGAACATTGTATTAATTATTTATTTAGACAGCACAAAGCTTTAGGCAAAATTCAGCGCGTGCTTGAACCAATTCATATGATACTAGCTATGCCCGCGGTTTAACCCGCGTTTATGGTTACTGCACCGCCCTTGTGGGTTGTAGCGTGATGTTATGTAGCCTATATACCTTCCTCGATAAATAGGCTATCCAACACTAAAATAATTTTTCAATTCGAACCAATAGTTCCTGAGATCGCGTTCAACCAAACAAACAAACAAACTCTTCAGATTTATAATATTACTTATTAGTATAGATTAGCTACGAACCCTGACGTAGTTCGTGTTCTTTTTAAAGAGTAGCCGATTTAATTTAATCTAAATTGGTTCAGTGGTTTAGCCGCAACAACTAAAATTGCATATAGCAAGATAAAGGGAAAGGGAATCCTTTTCAGGGGTAAACATATAAAATACTTACATAAGCACATGCAATGCATCTTATTCTTTATGGTGTATCCGAATGGAACTCGAATGCATCTATATATGTGCGTCAATAGTTAAAACTTACCACGCAATAATTGGACTATAGCGCGATTTGCTGTTTAACCGTGAACCAGACAGGATTTTATGAAAGGCAGAGCAGCGGTGGCCTATCTGGGGGAGTATTGCTGCTCTAAAGAAGACCGGAGCCAAGCAATCTTGTGTTGTGTTCCTGCGGTGACTAGGACTGCCAGGGTCCTTGAGGAAATGATGCGCTGGTAGCAGGAGAACAAATGTGACATCTGCCCTTTGCACCGGCAGCACAGTTCCTCGTTTGAAGGGCTCGTAAAGCTTGTGTAGCGCCGTGGTATTGGAAGCGCCCATGGGCTACGATAACCGCTTTGGATTATATCAGTCGCGTCGTATGCTTGTTCGCAACCTTGGTACTGTAACAGACAGGTGTTACTGTACGACGAATAGTTGCAGTCTATGACGAATAATAATTTTAGTTTTTTATTATAGTTTGTTTTTGTATACTATATGTAGGTACGTTAAAAAAATATGTTACCTAGGTATTGACGTAAAAATTTGTTTATCATTAATTTCATATTACATGTAAAATATTATTCGGTCTTCAAACTCGAATAGATTAATCCTATACGTATTCAGAAATTTAAGTAGTTATATTCCATTACTAACTATCTCCATCTATCATCAAGTATTCACTGTGATATGTTAAATAGAATAAAGTATAATATTATGTACTTAATCATTTACTTAATTATCGCTCTTTTAAATCGCCAATTAAATATTTATTCATTTATTATTAATTTCAGTATTTTACATCTCATATCAACAAGGTGTTGCAGCTATTATATCATATGCTACTGACTTTAAAAAACTAAAGATAATAACAATAATAACTTAATAATATTAATATAGAGATTAAATAATTTGGGTCTAGTTATATTTTTCAATATAAATCTAAAATAGGCAGTAGGATGGCATGATGGCGCATACACTTACACTTTGTGACAATGCAAAGGCAGTCCGTGACTAAATGCGGTTGTGAACTTGTATTTTTTAATAATAATCAAAATGAGAAGCAGGATATTTGATAACATCATATATAATCACGAGGTACTTCTACATTACTAAATTGACTTATAGGTAATACAGATCTTTGAATCCTGAATGCAACTTATGCAACAAGCAACTAGTGCCATGAGTTTTTATCAGTTAAGTAGTTGTTGACTGAATAATAACTCTTCCGAATGAGCTGTATTTTAACGGCGCTTTTTCATTTAACACTCTTTTTTAACACGAGATTTAAAGACAGCAACATTGTAACTTTTGGCTGAGCTGTGTATACCTACTCTTGGCATTGCAATAGTCGAAATGACTGCATTTCGACTATTGCAATGCTAAGAGTACCACTGGGTTATAACATCTGGTGCGCGCTCGGTCTGTCGAATATCTCGTCCTTGGTCCGTGTAGTCCCGATATTAATCTGTACAATCTCCAATTAAACATAATTAAAATATAAAAGAGTGTTTGTGTACTACATATTGATTATTATATGTATTCTACATTATCAGTAGAAATTTCAGAAACAATATGTCATTGTCATACAGCTATTTTATCATAGTCGACGTTTGACCGACGTTATGATTATGCCAGCAATGTTATCAATAAAAGTCCCTTTTTCTTCGATTTCGTAGTATTTATATCGCTATGTTATCATTGTTATGCATCTATCAAATATGTAACCGATAACATATTTTATACGTTTTATAATGTTTTGATGTCGTGAAACTTGCAAACGGACGACTACTTTTGCTGATCCTGTACTATAGGATCGGTAAAAGTAGCATTAGATACATCACGCTTCTAATCAAACATTTTTCTAAACCTAAAGCAAGCAGTAAGCATATGTATGTATATTATAACATGAGATATCACCAACGATCGCAGGTTTAATGTAATATAAATAATGCCCTGCATAAATTAAGACGAAAATTGAAATTGTCGACTGCATTTGGCAACAATGGCAACTAAACGTGTTCCCTCGGTTATAAATCGACTAAACTGGCCTATTTAATATGAATTTGTTGGAGTATAGAAAGAATTGAGTGATAATGTCAACAAGATTACACCGCGTGAGCAGGGCTGCATTTATCGATCGATTATTGTACACAAGTGGTTTTAAACCGTTGTCGTTATTTTATGAAAGAATATCGATAACTAAGGTATTTAGTCATTCGGTGTAATTAAATTAATTACTTTTATTATTTTAATTACATACACAATATATTTTCACATTTTGTAATAATATATAACTTTAAATAGCGCCATGCTTGTCTATTACTACATGTCATAATTTAATAATTCTGTACTTTATAACATCAATAAATGCTTATAACGAGAACTACACTAAAACTAAAAAATAAAAAATATTAAGATCCGAGGAACGCGATGCTATATATGGAGTACCACAAGGCAGTGTACTCGGTCCTCTATTGTTCAATTTATATATTAACTAGCTGTTGCCCGCGACTTCGTCCGCGTGGACTTTAATTTATTACCCAATACCTACTTTTAATTTGTTATCTAATTTTAATATATAAAACTACAACTAAAGAAATTAATAAGTCTAACTACACCTATATAGGTGTAAATTAAACTGGAAACCTCAAGTAGAGGGCTTTGTAAAAGACTGAGTAGTGTAGCTTTTGCCTTAAATAAACTTGCAGCAGTCAATAACATAGATGTGTTAATTACAGCTTACTATGGTCTTGCCGTGTCTATACTTAAATATGGAATCATTTTTTGGGGGAATAGCACAGATAATGACATACTGTTTCGTGCTCAGAAACGATGTATCAGGTCCATGTTTGCACTGAAAGTAGCAGACAACTGCAGACCTTATTTTAAAAATCATAAATTTTTTACGTTATCGTGACTATACATTTTGGAAACAGTTATGTTCGTAAAGGCTCATATAAATTCATTTCCACGGTTGTCAGAAGTAATGCCCAGGAATAGGCGTGACAATTCCAAACTGTGTCTGCATGATGCTAAAACGGCTCTCATGCGCAAGAGTATCTTTTGCATGGCCCCAGTAATATTTAATAAATTGTCCAGATTATGGAAATCAGTGAGTGTTTCTAAGGTCAAAACAAAACTGAGAAACTTACTAACTAAAAAGTTTAATATTGTAGATTATTGAATGAAAATAATTTTGAATAAAATAACGTTGGCATTAATAGAATAATATTTTTTGTAATTTAATTTATGAATAATTTAATAAGCGTGACATAATATTGTAATTAATGCGTAATAATAATCCGACAATGTAATTAGAATGAGTGAATGTCAATAATAATATTTTTTTATGAAAGAACACAGCTGATGTAAAACTCCAACGCTCGTTGAAGTCTGCTGTGTGTGAACATGTGCAACAGGGGACCAACCACTACCTGAGATTTGACATACCACAGATTCTCGCTAAAGAACACCGGTTCCTACCAAGGATGCTTCGCGAGGTTATTGAAATCAAAAAACATCCTAATTTCAATAGAGAAGATGGTTGGAATGTACCACCAGCTTGGGATCCAGTAACTCAAATAGTCAAACCCAAGAAGAAGCAAACCACAGCTAGACTTCATGATACTCTGAGCTCATTCTGTGTAAATAGAGACACCTATGATTAAATTATGTTCGGGTACTTTGAAATAACGACACTGGAACATTGAGACAACTACCATCTTAATCTCCTCGTGACCATGGCTGCTGAAAAGCAACCGAAACGTTGGGGAAAGTGTAAACTTAAATATAAATAGTTTTAATAGTTTTAATAATTTAATTAGCTTAAAAATTAGTAAAGTTTAATAGTATCTAGTAGTAGTGTAACAGTTTCAAAATTATGTAATAAAGTGTAAAATAAACAACGCGATAAAATCCGTATATAGTAGTTTAATTTCAATAAATAATTTTTATGTATTTTAAATGTAAACGGATATTATTTCATGTTTATTTTAATTATTTTACTGTATTTCTAATATCGGTATTATTATAATATTGTTTCTCAACTTTTTTGATACTTAGGTCGATAAAATTATGAAAGCATTGCAGACAATTTCGTTCGGCATATCCTATAAAGCAATAAGGCATAATTATATACGCAAATGTACACAGCTTTTTGTATAGGTTATAAAATAGAATGTAATGTTAAAATAAACGAAACATCAAGCGATTTTGTGTTTATTAATAGCCGTACACGATATATGAAGCATTCCTCTTTGGCATTTAATATAATTACTGCTATTATTTAATGTTTACAGACTATATAATTATGAGACAGAACGCCATAATTCTTCGGAACCAATCGTACACCAACTGCCAGAGTTAATTAATATAGTATCATTGATTGAAACTTAATTATGGGATGTCTTTTCGACATACATATTATTTTATCCTTTATCTACAAAGGAATTCATTTCAGAACAAAATAAGTGTATAAGTGGTAAAAACCTTTTTTCAAATTGGCTCAATTTTAGAAATTCAATTACGTCCCTCGTGAAGGGTAATAGAGATATCGTGCACATGAAGGAACATTTCTTACAAATTTGTGTTTTGGTATAAACATAATTATGTAACAATAATATTAGCAAACATTCCCACAAAACAACATAATTTTGTTACGTAATAAGATATATCTTACATGATTATAAGGATATAATACTTACCGCCCGAATTTACTAAAACGCTTTCAATAAATGGTATAATAAGAGGGATCAAATCCAATACAAATATTAGCCCTTCTTCCGTCAATCGGTATCCATTATAACTATAGGTGTAGAGAGATTTCGAAGCTAATTTGGATTCAATTTATTGGTAAAATGAGCCGGGTCAAATGGAGCGACTTCGAATTGTGAATAGCTTGTGTGGCAATCAATGGTTTGTATGGACTACGTTTGTGTCGCTTAGCACATTGATTCGCTGAATACGAGTACGATAAGACTCAATACATATTCGTAGAACGTCATTGAGTACGTTGGAAATAGGTACCATCAATAACGGCCTGATAACCTTGATTGATGGGATCTCATGTTTGCCGTTTTTGGCGTATAGTGTAACATGCAATCTTTTGGTTAGTATATATTCTCATGTAATATTTACTAACCAACTATTACTATTTACATCTATACGTAGTCAAGCAATTTGTACGTATTTGCGCAGAGGTAGGTACCTACTATTGTTATGTTACTCAAGTGTGTTAACCAATTACTATTTATGTTTATTTTTCTAGACACACTACTTTATTACACTTAATAAGACAGAATTCGACCAATACTTTTGGTAATAATAATTGCTTAATTGTTGGCAACCTTTTCGGATGCCAGAATATTGGTAGGTATTGGCTTGCCAATTTACCATACCAGCTGTTATCATAAATGTAGATACATGTCAAGCGGGAAATATACATGTACGCCGAAAAAAGGTGGAGTAAACTTAGCTCAGTAGCCAATAGGTCCATTAGCAGTTAGGCTAGTCGATCACGTCGCAGCATAGAAAATATTGTGTATCTTTGTTCAAAAAAATATAGTTTAAAAAAGGAATTCGCCAGTATCCTGAATTTCTTTTTGGTGTCAATATTTATTTCTCTTGATGTATTTGGTTATATTATAATGGCATGTACAATTCGTCAAGCTAAGTTATATGACTACTACGATGCTTAAGCTACTAAATACAAGCCATACGTAACATGTCAGTAAATATCTTTTAGCATCCATTAAAACTTTAAGCATCTCTAATTGCCGTGATAGTTCTAAACCTTGTACGGGTACGCCGTTTCACATCCGGCATAAGTTTTAGTTTGAAACGTTGATTACAGCTTCTAATCGATACTAAAAGTAAAATAGATAAATACGTATGCCATTATGTACAAAGAAAGTACTGAATTATTAATCATTCAAAATATGGGCAACAAAACTAGCAAAACAAACGCTTTAAGTACTTAGAACTGACGTACCAAAATTTTTCTATTCACCTATGTATAAATTGCAGAGTATTGTGAGCTATTTAGTCTCCCCGTGAATATGGCTGCTGAAAAGCAACCGAAACGTCGGAGAAAGTAAAATTTTAATTTAAATAGTTTAAATAAGTTTAAATTGATAAAGTATTAACATAGATGTAGTAGTAGTGTAATATTTTCAATAAATTGGTATAAAAGTGTTTATGAACACCTCGATAAATACCGTATAAAGCAGTTTAATTTCAATATATTTACTTAGGAGATGCAGGTTTCTACATAAGTAATATTTTGTTTTTCACGAGTAATATTAAATAATGCATAGGATAGAATGTAAAGCTGTATATTCTGAACATCAGGTCAGCCTAACTATTACGATGTCATTGTTACAAAACTGGTAGATGCTGGTAGATAATAAATTGATGTTTGCTTTGTAACTAAAATCTGCAAGAATCGTATTAGTCAACAGTGAAGGATATATTTAGATATTACTTATTAACATTAATCTTTATAAAAACATGTTAGTAAAAACTTACTCAACAAAAACAAAGTTAGCGTTATTTAAAATGTTGCATACATTAAAATATTGCAGATATTGCTCTTCATTGTAATATTAATTATGAAGAGAGCAGCAAAATAGTATAAAAAATCGTAAATTAATTATATAATAATAGCGTTAATCTTTTCAGGTCAAAATCTTCCCTGGCGATAGCAGATATGAAACAACATTACAGGAGAGCTCTTGGCCCGTTTGGAACGAAGACTTTAAATTCCAACTAAAACAAAAAGACGCGCGGAAGTCGACAGAAAAAACTGACCTTCAAAGTTTACTTGCCGGGCATTTTTTGTCGCTCACCATATACGCTTTATTAGAACCTCCTAAACCAGAAGCAGATAAACGAAAAAATAGTAGAATCGAAAATTTAAAATCTAAAGTTGCTGATCAAGAAGAGGCGAAACCGAAGACTGGATTTTTAGAAAAGACGTTCAGTAGTTTTAAATCGACAAAAGCCGAGGCGATCGCGCAGAAATCAATCTTGGAGAAACGGAGAACAGTGGGGGCGGCGACGTGGAACTTTGACACAAAGTTATTTCAAAATGATCTCAAAAATGGTCTGATTGGGACGCCCGACATTTGGCGACCCATCAACGCTATAACTAGCGGATTATCTGTGTCTGCACACGTACGTACATTATCTTCACTACTAATAACAATAAAATTATTTGAATGTGTGAATGGTGTAGTGTGATTAATGCGACTAATGTGTGGTCTCAGATTCGACTCTTGGGTCGGGTAAAGTGTTATTGGCTCTCGTATAACGATATTAAAATTCAAACATTTTGGAGCATGAATGTGTTGTTGTGTAGTTCATTAAACAACTGGTTTTTAATTGGTGGTGTTGACCAAGACAAGTTTATAAAAGCATTGCAAATACATATACTTACCACATAACATTTTAATATATTTTATGTGGGTATACAAGGCCAGGGCCGTTCTATACAAGTAATAGATCTAAACTCAAATTCGCTGTGGATAAGTCACTGTCACGAACAACGCTAATCAGTAAAGTGATAAGAAAATAATTGTTAATGTCCAAGTATATAATATGATTGTCAGTATAGTACAGTACATTACCTAACTGATGAATATTTTGCTTTTTATCACTAATCGATTAGTGCCTTAATAATATCCTACTATTCTACGATTATGCAAGTTGGTGAAGATGTTTGAAGAATTAGATGTTAGTTACTAAATCACTTTTTCGATGAATCGGTTTTGTATGAAACTTGGCAAACAGATAGACCTTGTCCTGTAATAATACAGGATTTTAATTCGCAAACTGTAGAATAAAACCCTAACTAATATTATAAATGCGAATGTGAGTTTGTTTGTTACGCTTGCACGCCTTAACTACTGGACCGATCATCATGAAATTTCACATACACGTTATCAGGGAAACAGAAGAGAAGAACATCGGACGCCTTTCATCCAAAAAAAGGTACTGTTACTGACATAATCTAACTTACATTTACGCGAGCAAAGCCGCTGGCAAAAATAGTAAATTATATTTAGTTCTAGATTTTGTCTGCGTCTTCGCTTGCGTAAATGTAGATTTTGTCATTAAATTTCTATCCGTCGAGAAAGTTCTTTTGTCCTGCAAGAATGGTACTTTATGTCCTTTTCTGTACCTCTGACAAAGTGTATGCAAAATTTCATGATGAGCGGTCAAGCCGTGAAAACGTAACAAACAAACTCACATTCGCATTCGCATTTTAATGGCCAAATTCATAATGATTATATCATCTAAAAACTTACCTGATGACCAAATACTTACGATATGCTAAATCGTTTTGTATACCTCTCATTTGTTTCTACATTTTCAATTGAATTTTGTTACGCTCGCAATATACATTTTAAAGGGTTAACTTAGTCATTTTTGAATCAAATTTTATTCTTAAGAATATGTTATTCAATTTCAGACTGTTTTACACTGTTTTCACATTCAATATAATTATAACTTCTAAAATTACTTAGATACTGCGAAGGTAGATGACTTGTAATATAATGGCTTGTGTTCTTTTCTTAAAGAAATTTAATAGCTGTATCTGAGACAGATATCTTGTTGGGATGACTAGCTACTATTGCTAATAGCACTAGTTTATTGAAAAGACTCACGCCTGTATATACCCTATAGGTACAGGCAGATGTATATTTAATCCTCATTTCTCTAGCTATGTTTTGAGGTTGACACGTTAGAGGGTCAGTCTACTATATGACCCATAAATAATTGTTGTATATAGTCGCTCACCATAAATGGATGGTTTATTTAAAAAACAAATATCCACTCTCGAAATTAATAAGTCCGACATTCCGTTTCTCAGATGTTTGGATTTCACTTGTATAAATAAAAGAAATTCACGTCAAGTAAAAAGACGGCAACCCTTACTCTCTTGGGAAAAAAGAAGTTACATAAACTGATGTCTACAATGCGTCCACGAACACTTTTCTTTAATGTCGTAAGAAACGAATCAAGGGTTATATATCGGGGGACCGAATAGGCACATAGGTTAAGCTTTTCTTGTACGTCACTATTAATGGATGAGTCATAGTTGACTATATAATATGAGGAACGTAACGACCGTGTGAATAAAATCTTAATACTTAGTTGAGAGCTACAATAGAATAGTTTTGACCTCGACCGATCCCAACTGAGCAACGACTACCTACGTTTATTGCGATGATGTAAGATTATAACTATGCTTCGAACATCTTTTCGTGTATAAAATTTTATGTAATTGCGTTTTACCGATGCTTATGTATCAAATTACTAATAATTCATCGATTTCGCTTGTTAAGGAGTACTTACTAAAATAGCATTTTTTTAAGTTTACATAATAAAGATGATTAAACAATGAATGGTATTGTTATAAATAAGTGATCACCTTGCTATGTATTGGCGATATCGCGGTTTAAGCTCGGTATAAAACTAAAATACGATTTATGATTTTGTGTCTGTTGTTCCAATAATTGTGAAGTTCCCGGAAAGTCACTTTAACATGGTATTATGTATACATATATTTATCTAAAATAAGTGCGAACACTTGCACAGTTACCGATGGCGATGGTTGAGGTTTCCATCCGGGATCAATCAGTGTTATTAAGATATTTTTATTTGCTACTCGAACATCGTTTAATTAAAGGTGACACTGTTGGTGTCCATGGTAGCAGCTAGAAGTTTAGAAGTAATCCAGCAATAGGGTTATGTCTCGTGGCATCTAAACATATAATGCTCTCCTGTCCAATCCTTAGAAGAAGTTACATTATAGCCGTGATATAAAATGACTAGCTGACCCGCGCAACTTCGTCTGTTTCATATAAGAGAATTTCCCCCGTTTTTGCAACATTTTTCATTGCTGCTCTGCTCCTTTTGGTCGTAGCGTGATGTTATATAGCCTTCCTCAATAAATGGGCTTTCCAACACTGAAATAATTTTTCAATTCGAACCAGTAGTTACTGAGATTATCGCATTCAAACAAACAAACAAACTCTTCAGCTTTATAATATTGGTATAGATTATGCTATTTAATGAATAGAGTTAAAACATTCCCAAAACATTTGCCAATGTTAATAGCCTATAGTACCTGTACTACTCAGGTATTTGAGTGTATACGTATATACTCACATAATTATACTTACACTTGTATATACATTAGTCGGTTTACAAATATTGCCGTTTGCCGGACATATAACCAGACTCCAGCTGTTATTAAGAATGTCCTAATGTCCATTGTAAAAGCGTGAGCAACCAACGGGCGAAACTTCTAAACAGTCCAGAAACGATGCAGGAGGTACTGCGCAACACCGGTCCTCTATTATCTTTCTGGACGGAGCTGAGGTGGTATGAGTAACCGATCAAATTCTCGCGTCGGTTACTTACGCACAATGACCCAATTGTGGGGCTAAGTGCGGATAACACACGTCCAGCTAACTAACTAACTAAAGAATGTCCTAGCAGGAAAACCTACCAACACTAACCAACTTGGGAGTTAAATCCTTGATCTAACGATCGGCAGCAAACATAGAGCACATTTCTCTCTCAATCTAATATGTATGCATTGTATATAGATATCTATATATTATATATACATGAACCTATACATAAACAATGTTACACATGTTAGTAATTACAAAATTTATTATCGTTGCACTGTTCTAAATGAACATTTTTATCGTTCAACAGTAGTACACGTCACCTTATCTTTTATTAGTATTCACAATGCCACAACATCAATATTCACATTGTTTAAGTCCGCTAAGCTCGCTTAGCCTATTACACTTCTTCGTTCCTTGTACGACAAAGTATATATACATATATCTCAAGGTATGTACGTGCAATCAAAGATGGCTTTTCTATAGCAACCCGGAATGGCCTCTAATCTGTGGCAATTATCACCACTTTATTTCTTTATAATTGTAGTACCTAGTAAGACTAGTAGCATTGCCACGATGGTTCAACGAGATCACGAAGAACACGTAAAGCGATTAATACCGACTGCCATATACTCGTATTCTAGTTGAAGAACATAAATAGGTCGTAAAATTTTCATTTTTTTAAAATGAATGTAATTATTTATATAGGTAACAGTGTCATTACTTGTTGAGATTAGATATGAGGCCATAGAATTAGGTATATTTGTAAAAAAAACTAGCATAATAGTATTTTAAATTCCTCTTGCATATGTGTAATACAACCAACCACATTTAGCAGACTAGGAAAATGGTCAATTAAAGACATCTCGAATTCTCGAGATCAAGCCTTAAAATATTCTCACTATTTGTAATGCTGTCAGAAGCGGCGTTGTGGCTTGTTTTCAAGCGGCACCGACTTTTGACTTGGCTTTTGAGTGTGTGAATTTTTTTTAGCCTTACAAGAAAGACCTTAGCAGTTCTGTCAGATTCTATCTCGAAAGCTAATAGGGAGAGTAAATAATTAGTATTTTATGTTTGCAGAGAGAGAACCAGAAGGGTCAGTTGGAGGTGACCTTGCTGTACACGGCGAGCGAAGACGGGCTCAATGACGTAGTACAGCTGACCGTCAACAGACTACGATGTAGTGTCCAGACTATGCAGCAGCAAGAACAGTATAAAGGTATCTAAAAGATTTAAAAAGGGATTGTATGTAAATAAAATCAATAGTTTAGTTTCACAATTAGTTTAGTTCAGCCAGTCTAATTGTGATTAAAATAGTTCTAGAACAAGATCGCAGCGCGTCTACCGAGGTAGTGCTGCGATCTATTGCTAGGATGTTTTTAATGTTAACCCTTTCGCTGTCGCTGTATAAACACAATAGAACATCTATTGTTAAATATCATATATGATACGTCGAACAGGAAATCTGTGTTTATAGGACTACGTCTGTTGGTACCGCTAGTTATAATGTTACAAATATTATCTACATACGTTAGATTCTTCTAACAACATGGCAACATAGTTTCTGATACGTAGTAAGTCGATAAACTGTTGCTAATTAGTTATAATTTCATTAGTATCCAATACGAGTGGTATTTGGCGATTGAAGGTGGTCTGCATAAGTACACATATACATGTGTAGGTAGTAACCAAACAGGATAAATGCTAAAATAATTATAATACCTTAGTTTACACCGGTTCTATCGAAATTTAAAATATACTACATGATACAGCTGGTAGCTATTTAGTGGATATGACTCATTCCTATAAAGACATTGTGATAAGCGAAATACGTAGTACGGGTCAGAAACATAACACGAGTAAGTTTACTTATTATACGTTTCGATAGATATTATATTAAGATGTTTGAGTGTTTGTCGCTGAAAACCGTTGAACAGATTTGGATAAACTTACCACACAGATGGACAATGTTCTAGAGCAATATATATAAGTATATAATTATGATACTAGATTTTGCCCGCGGCTTTGCTCGCGTGAATGTAAATTTTGTCAATAAATATCTATTCCTCGGGAATAGTACATTTTCCTGGATAAAAGGTACTCTATGTTCTTTTTTGTATAACGGACAACGTGCATGCAATATAGCACAATGATCAGTTGTGTAGTTAAGGCGTGGAAGCGTACCTAACAAACAAACTAACATTCAAATGTATAATCTTAGTTAGGATTGTTCTAGCCCGATGTATAAGAACCTGTGGGATTTGAACGGACAAAACCATGTAGAAGCTAGTAGTCTAAAACATACAATGACATAATCAATGTAAGCATCTGATGTTGTAATTTCCTCATTCGTCTTAATAAAATAAAGTTGATGGCATGGTTTTGTGGCAGATAAACCTTTACACAATACGTATTCGTATAGAAAATGTTATAATTTATACAATACGGTTATTGCTCTTGCTTGAATCATTTCAAAGTACAAGAGCTGTCGGTATTTGGTACATGCACGCTAATTATAGTTTCACGCACTAAATCGACTCGATTGGTTTTGACTACGACCGTGGTATGTGGCACAACAAACAAAAACAAAATCGTATTCTCAGTTGTTCATGGTAATCTTAACAACAAAAACAAATGTCCTTGCTTATACAATATTTCGAGATAGTTATCCGCATGAAAATAGGATTCTTTTATATTTAAAGTAGGTGGAGGTTGCTCGCATCATAATATTGTATATCTCTGTAACTTGAATCAATATTTATAGATGTGCTTGGAGGTACCAGCGCATGCAGGAAATTCAATTCCCACAAAGTTTACACAAGCAAAGTGCTGGTGAAGGTAAACTAGGCGAATTTTAATCTGAACTGTGGACTAGGTACACAACTACTACAACAGTAGGCCAGCTTAAAGACTTTTATAAGTATTATCATATTATTGCAAATTTAATCCAAGAGCACGCACCATTGTTGTACTATTCTGCTAAAAACTTATCTCGAACTCGATTGTCGTCGCTTCGCCAGTATTCATAGTAACCAACTGTTATTACCATTGCATGGTTACTGGAGAAAACTTAATTCATTACAACCAAATCGGATGTGAGTTTGGTAGAGATGCTTAATTGAATTGCAGGACAGGTTGTCTAGAAACTGCGTTTTTAAAACATAATTTCTTTTAAGATATTTATTCTAAGATTTTTGTTATAAAATACAGTTCACGCGTTAGAAATAATTCCTGTGTCGCGCCGGATGCCGGACGTTACAAGCATTTCAGCCTACACTTTCCTTAAAATAAAATAAAACTATTTGTAAAGAATATAACATACGTCTATACTGCAGAATAACAAACGAAATTACATTTATAACTTTTGTGTGATGTCCAATCATAATTGAGCTTGGAGAATAAGGTAACGTGACCAAAGTTCGTACAAAAACAAGTTAGGTTTACACTGAAAATAATATACATACTGGGTCTAGAAGGACGTATAGAGCCAGTAAAAAAGATATCTACAAAAGTATGATGTTTATTAATCTTTCCTAAGTCGACATAATATTACGTGTAAATATGAAATGAAACATGTAAGTTCTTAAACCATTTATCGAAATAGTGTTAGGTATAGCCATGGTCACAGGGAGACTGCTGCAGCTGCATGGCTGCTGAAAAACGAAACGTCTGTCGGAGATAGTGTAAAATTAAATTAAATCTGAATAGTTGTATAATTTAAATAGCTTAAATTGAAGTAAATAGTAACTAGTAATGGTGTTTAACAACAGTAGTTAAAAGTCTCAAAATTATGTAATAAGGTACATGCGCCGATGATGGCCCGCTTAATATTTGAAAGCATTTAAAAACATTCGGTTAAGGTAAATAATTAAAAACCATTGATAAAAGTGTAATGTATTTATTCGAGAACCAAAATAATATATAAAATATACGCCTCTTCTAGCATTATACATAAAAACTAACTACACTCGCGTGCAAGTAAATCGACTCAAGCCTCAAGTGCGCATAAAAAGTGATATAACTTAAAAATGCCTTATTATACCTCTATATAATGTTTTACATAATTAAAGCCTAGTAATTGAGCTTTAAAATGGTGTAAGTTGCATGAAAATCGATTCAGTAGTTTAGTAAAAAAGGTTAATGCCAATGATAATGTAAAAAATGTTGAAAATTCATACAATTTCACAGTATGGGGTTATTGTGTTTAAATGAAACAAAATGTGCGTAAGATAAAAAATTTATTCGTGTCAATATTTGGTATTTCCTCCTCTAGCTCTGATCACTGCTCTCATGAGATTCTTCATCGACCTTATCAACTTTTTAATGGATGATTGTGGTATTCGACCCCACTCTTCTACCAACGCAGTCTTGAGCTCATTGATGTTTGTCGGAGCTGGATTCCTCGCTCTAACTTTCCTTTTGAGCTCGTCCCATATGTGCTCAATGGGATTTAAATCGGGGCTGAGCGCTGGCCAATGCATAGTGTGAATTCCAACTTCGTTCAGGAAATCACGTGTGGCCCGAGCAGTGTGACATCGGGCATTGTCATGCATCAAGATGAAATTTTCCCCAATAAAGCCTTGATAAGGGACAACTTGATCCAGTAGAACATTTTCAATGTAACGATCACTGGTCAGACCTCCTCCCCGGCCTCCCCCAGGAACGAAAACAAGCTCCGTTTTGCCTTCTAAGGAAATTCCGGCCCACATCATGCAAGATCCGCCACCATATGCAACGGTTTCCACAAAGCAGCACTGTGAAAACCGTTCACCGGGACGACGGTATACCCGACCTCTCCTGTCGCTGCCATGGAGACACATCCTCGTCTCATCTGTGAACAGGACTGACTGCCATTGATCTATGCTCCAATCCAAATGCTCTCGAGCAAAGTGAAGGCGTGCTTGACGATGAGCTGTGGTCAACTTCGGGCCTGTAGCGGGTCTTTTCGGAGTAAGGTTAGCTTCTTTCAACCTTCTTCTAACTGTCCACTGACTGACAGTCACCCCGCAAACTTGACGTAGCTCCTGCTGCACATCTACGCCGGTAAGGTGTCGATTTCGGAGAGAGGTCGAGACCAAAAACCGGTCGTCACGCTCCGAGGTGCACCGGCGTCGGCTGGTATTAGGCCTCCGAGTGAAGGCACCAGTCTCTTGAAACCTTCTGTATATTCTCGAGACAGCGGACTGACTCATATTCAAACGACGAGCGACTTCTCGCTGGTTCAACCCTTCTTGCAATAGGCAACGACTTGAGCGGCTTCTTCAGGTATTGTATCCATAATTTTCTTCAAATGACGGCTTTAATTTGCAAAGATGTGTTCAGGTCAACGTCTAATGAGCGACTGATAAGAAAAAACGATTACAGAGGGTTTTTATAGGGGGTTGTGTCGCGCAAGTTGTGTATAGAGCGCAGAGCAGTTTACGGGAGGTTGCGTTCAGTTGCATTCTAAGTACAAGTGTTTATTTAAATTACTGATATTATGCTACCATTTGAAAGCCTAATTACTAGGCTTTAATTATGTAAAACATTATATAGAGGTAAAATAAGTAATTTTTTAGTTATATCACTTTTTATGCGCACTTGAGACTTGAGTCGATTTACTTGCACGCGAGTGTACTTTAAAAAACTTTGCAAGTGGGCCATCTTAAGAAGTGGGTCTCTCATGAAGGCCCGTAAAATAACAAATAAAATATCTGGTTTAGTGATGTATGAAAACGATTATTTTCTTGTATTTATCATTAAATACAGTATTATATAAACTCCATAAAAAAAAAGTTGAAAACTAATGTCAGCAACTGTATCCAACTTGCACCCATGACAATACCAACTGTGGTCTATAGAATTTACTTTCTTCTTTTCTACATCTGTCTGTCGATTTTTCTTTGTTATATTTTTAACTATTTTTTCTTTCTTACTTTTATTTATGCTGTCTGGTTGTCTTTCATTCTTATTTGGTTTCTTGTTTGTTGTGTTTTTTATGATAACCTTCGATTTATTTTTATTCTTGTTAATTTTTAATGATCAGTGTTATCTCGTATTTCTTCAGTTTTCGTACTTGTATTTGTTTTTTTGGTATTTTTCGTTAGTTTGTCCTTAGCAGCATCAAACAAATCTTTGGTAAGTTTTTGGCCTATGTAATTTATAGCTTTTCGTCTCGGTTTATCCTTAATAACTGCAAAATTTGGTGTGGGGATTTGTTTATGAAAAGGCGATTTTTCAATGTCTTTTTTTAAATTCGATAGCGGCACATTATCTTCAAAATCGTCAGATTGAACATGACTTTGCTGTGAGATTAGTGAAAGTTTTCTGGAGTCCGGATCTAAGTTTTCTTCATCTGATTCCGAAGATGACGTATAAATATTTAAAAAATTGGTGGGATATATATTTCTTAAACAAGTAGCAAAGTCTTTATCGGATAATTCAGGTGTAGAAGAATTAAAGCGCTGGCGATTGACGCCAGAGGTACTTGGAACCGGTGAACAAATATCATTTCTGTCCGAAAGAGGCAGCTTCTGTAGTTGTCTTTGGTTTTCCACATATTCTTCATTGGAACATTCAGAAGAGGAACTATACTCAACTAATTTAACTAAAGTTGGATATTCAAGATTTTCTGCTGTTTCGGTTTGGCTTAAAATTGATGGCGAACAATTTCTACTGTCTTCTTCGTAATTGTGTCTCCTTGGACTTGTTATGTCTGGAGTTGAATTTGACATTCTGGAGACACATGGAACATGCGGATCGGGCAGTTGCGTAAGTACTGAGGGCGCATATGCTTCATCAGGAATTACACTCGGATCATAAGGATAAAGACCGGTCGCTCTGAACCCACTAATTATGTTTTCTTTGGTCATACACTTAGACCAATTAATAGTGTTTTATAAAAAAATAAACAACGCGATAAAACCCGTATAAATTTTTTAAAATTTCAATGTATAATATTTGCGTAAACGTAAGACAATATTAGTGTTAGGTATCTATTTGATCCTATACCTATCTCCGAAGTTAGCTTGAACAAATCCAATTTTAGCGAGCACCGAGAATCTGAGAGAAGCATTGCAAATTTAAAGTTTCTTAATACTTGTGGAGATGAGTCAGTAGTACTGCGTTTTCGTACCGTCAGCATCTTTCATAAACCTATCACTTGAAAAGGTAGTAATGGGTATTTCGTCAAGCGTGGCTTAAATAATGATAAGGTAGGTACTTGTTAGGCACGACCTTTTCGAATACGAATATTCCCTTGGGACTGAGAACGTTCAAGTACTAGACCCGATAAATAAGGTTGTTAGTTCAGTTGTCAATCATTTGATTAGTTTTTATAGATATATGTATAAGTTATATCCGGATATTACTCGACTACAATTATAATATCGACCGTTGCATTTAGTTTAAGTAAAATAGGTTAAATAACATCTTGCCCATTCTGTCAAATCACTGTTATGGTAGAATACCTATATCTTACAATTTTTACCATCTCTTATGTTATATATAAATATTTTAATTTCACCTCTATAATCACTATTATTACCTATGCATTAATTTTAAGTAATCGTTGCAAATTAGATTTATGGAATATGTGCAAAGTAAAATGTTGCTTCAAGTGATGTCATGCAGCGAGAGAACCTATCCGAGTTAAAATTATAATAATAAATGTTATATCAAAATTGAATCTCGTTAGAGATTCATAGCAGGCGCTAGTGTAACGGAGTCCGTCGCTAAACTTCATTCATATTATTTATCTATAGAGACAGCCGAGCCGGGCGATGGCACGCAATGCTGTTTGCTTATTAAAGAGGAGAGAGTTACGACGACGAATGCGCTTTGAATCACAATTCACAACACAAACAGCTAACACTACGTAGTGTCGTATACAGTTGCGGAAGGTTCGCTATATTACTGCGCAGATTGTTCAGCTCGTTTTATGACTGAAACTAATAACGTTTGCTCCGCTCGACTTCAGCTGCGAATATATAAGGTCGGTTTTTTAGACAAGTGGAACCCATCCCTTGTGGGCCGCTTGTAAAAGTTTAAGTAGCAATTTTGACGCAAGATCAATATTGCAATATTGCGTTAAGTCTATCCTTATTACATATTTTGTTTGAAGCCGAATGTTTGAAGCCGACTGTTTGAGTTATTTATATAAGGTCAAGAAAACACATTGATATTAGTCTCCTTGAAAAATTGATTTCATAGTTTAACACGGTCAGCGCCAGTGTATACTTAAGTATACACCAAGGGGTGAGTTGTCACAGGCCGGTGTATACTTGAGTATACACAGTACTATGCCAATTTCGCGGGCCAGTATGTAGCTCAGAATACACCGTTCCACACATTTTAGTATGGCGTTTGAAAGCGTTGGCCCTGGAGAATGTACCAGTGTATTGGGGTTTGATTATGTATAAAAATGAAAAAGTTATGATTTTTTTTTAACGATGACTTTTATTTTCTATAGGAGCATACAAAAAAACTAAAATTCTTCTTCTTAAACATAATTATTTCAGTCTTAAAACTTATTGTCTATGTTGTCCTTCAAAGTTCTTAAAAATTAGTGTGCCTTGTTGAAACATTTTCGGCAATAAAAACATTTACAAATATTGCAAATCGTTATTACTTGGGCAGCGTATTTTCGTTTTCCGTCTATGATTTTGCCTTTTTTGCCATAAACTGCGTAGCAACCTTTACAACGACCTTTCTTCGGTTTCGGAGAGTTCTCGATGATGTTGTCAACAAGTTTGTGTACTGCTGAAGTTGAGGCTGCTTGTGGCTCTTTTTCTGGCTCAGTTACATTTCCCTTGTGTTTGTCAATCATCTGTTCAATAACAAGCTCTCTAAATTCGGTGATAGTCAACTTACTTTGCCTGGAATATTTAGAGTATAAGAAATAGGCATTTACGAGACTTGTACCCCAGACCAATTCAAAAATAAGCTTTCTATACCACTTCACACAACGCCTTAGTGCTGAACTATAAGATGCCATTTGGTCGCTCACATCAATTGATGATTTTCCGGTATTGTAATCAACGATGGAAGATGGTTTTAGAATAGATCTTCCAGTTTTAGTCCTGATGGTCTCCATTGATTTCGCAGAATGTTTAGTGCTTAGTACAGTAACGTATCGTTTATCTTTCCATTTTGTCAAAGCTATTTTCCCATCATCTGTCTCCATGCCTGCCAATTCTCCTCTCTTCAATGTCTGTCGAACAACTTCCTTTGATGCATGTTTTCTGTTCTGTCTAAATGTTCCGACTAAATCGGTCTTTCTATGTTTTAGCCTATAGGCCAGAGGAATACTAGTATAATAGTTATCTGTATATAGTGTACGTCCGGCATCAAGCAAACCTTCTGTCATCTCCATTACAGCTTTCTCAGACATATCTTTTACTGTCGATAATGATTTGCCACAATAAACAGAAAGATTATATGTGTATCCTTTATCTGTGCATAATTTGAAGACCTTTATGCCGTATCTGTGTCTTTTGTTAGGTATGTATTGTCTAAAGATTAATCTGCCACGCCATGGGATCAGGCTCTCATCAACACATATATTTTCTCCAGGAGTATATGAATTTTGATAATTTTTGATGAATTTCTCCATAACATTTCTCACTTTGAACAAACGGTCATTCTGGGTATCTTCTTCATTATTAGAGAAATGTAGAAACTTCAAAATCATTTCAAATCGATTACGTGGCATTACAGTTCTCGCAAAAGGTAGACCATAAAGTTTATGTTTTCGCCAGTAATCACGAATAGCTGGCAGTTTCACTAATCCCATCCATCCTATCAATCCAAAGAATTTCCACATCTCTGCTGAATCTACTGGCTTCCAAGAATGAAGTCTTGACTGGGCAGATGTATCATTTGTCAATAGATATTGACTGGCGTATATATTTGTCTGATCCACAATGAGGTCCATAATATCTGGAGTAAGAAACAACTCAAAGTAGTCCAACGGCTGTGCATCAGCTAATATACCTAGGTATATATCTTTCATTCCTAATGTACCAGTAAATTGTTCACCCTGAGGTCCGGGATCTTTTGGTGGGACCCATTTGATATTGTCAACGTATTGTTTGACAATCATATCTTCAGTAATATTATTCGCTGTTGTACCAAAAACACTGGGCATGCTCGGCGAATCTGCACGCTGTGGTATTCTCAATCTCAATGACGATAAAGGAATATCATCACTACTACTGCTGTCTCCTATATCACTATAGTCACTAGGCTCATCACTTGGATAATAGTCGGGATCATAATCTGAATTGTCTGATGAATAATCCATTTTTTCGTAAACACTAATGTCTCAAATCACTCAAACTATAACAATCAGAAAAAAAATATAAGAAATATAGAAAAAAATACATTGAAAATGTAATTTTTTTCTATATTTCTTCTATTTTCTTTCTTCTTTTGTTTCGTAGGTTCGTCTTATGATCTGAAACAATCCAAAAATAAACGTTTTCAACACAAAATTAAAAGTAAACAGGAAAAACCTAGGTGTATACTGTAGTATACACCTGGCCTGCTGAATACAAATCCGTCGATTCTACATTCCCAGGCCGGTGTATAGTAAAGTATACACCTTAAAAAAGGGGGGTAAAAAAATAATAAATAAATAAAAAATATATATATATATATGTAATGACTGACACGAGTAGAATCCAAATTTGCAATAAAAAAAAATATGAAAATCCACACATTTTTACAGAAATGGCTTTGGCGCTGACCGTGTTAAGCGTGCACGTGCTAACCACTTTTATCGATTGTTTAGTCGTATTCAGTAGTACTACTTGTAATAATAGAATTATATAACCGGTCTTATCTAGTTAAACACCAATTAATTTCATGTAGGAAGAAGCGACACATTGCTTAAGCAAACAATTGTAAATATTTCAACAAACTAATATGCAGGTAGGTATTATAAATAATTCTGCAGGATGAATGCGCGAGTGATCTGCCTGCGCCCCGGCCATAGATTGTGAGAACTGAGAAGGAACACCGTGGTAGGATTAGACTTTAGTCGGTATTACCGGGATATCTCCATCTTTTCCCGGGTGAGCCCGACATAACTCCTCCATCCGCACCCGCGGAGGGGTATGCGCCAACGCGTTACCCAACGTAAGAAAAAAAGGAATATTATATTAATCACTAGACTGTACATATGACACTTGGACAAATGAATGAGAGAAGATATCGTTACCAAGACAAAATGTGTGATTAACCAAATTTAGAACATCTCAGAACTCCCAGACAAGTATAATATATTACGTAACATTTTGTGCGATAACATCGGTTTAATGTGTTTGCCAATAACTACACTTAGCAGGCACTTATTGATAATAATGTATTAAAACAGACATTGGAAGTTAGATTGTTAAATAATAATAATAATAATAATTTACCACATACACACAGCACCATCTAGCCCAAACTAAGCAGAGTTTGGACGATGGGTACTAGACAATGGATAAACATACATATATACTTTTTTTGTTAAATACATACATATTATACATAGATAGATCCTTGTGAAACTTGTTGACCGTATAAATCGCTCAAGATATCCTTCTTGTAATAAAATTCAGCTCTTGTCGGATAATAAAATAGACCAGGGCAACGACAATATGATTATAATGACGCATGACGGGGAAAAGGAATTTTCTTTTTATTGATGCAAAGTGAGTTGCGAGGGTGAACTTTAATTGTACTGTTTTATGGGAAAGTTATAATGTAGTTTCATGTCTTAATATTTATTTTTATACTCTATAGAGAAACATACCCTTAGAATCACGGCAAACATTTTGACAAGAGAAATCTCTTTGCTTATTTACAAATGTTTGGTATGTAACTTTTTACATGAATTTCCTTGGCGAATCATTCACAAGTCAGTCTTAAATTATGGCTCATTGATCAAATATTTCTATACTTTAGTATAGAAATATTGCTTTCAGTGCTTTTATAAGTACATAAAGTATGTTTCAATTTGTAAAGTAGGTATTTTATCCAAAAATGTAATTTGAAAACGAAAAGATCCGCATGCTTTTTAAATGCCGATCGTTATATAATGTATATTAGGATCGATGTGTCATGTCGTGACGTGTTATTGTAGTTAAACAAATTTTATCGCGGTTTATTATAGTTTTCATAAGCCATGGTCACATGGGATCTACGAAACCGGTATAGATAAACAAAATAAACCGCGACAAAACACGTGAAAAATTGTTTCGGTCACAAAATATGTAAGACAATGCTAGGACTTTTTATATGATTATTATTACACAGGCCTATAAAAATAAATATTTTTTTGGTGCCGCCATATTTGTTTCTGTGATCGATAAGGATGGTACGTCATTTTAACTCATCTGCTCTAGTTTACATACTACACTCATTTTGAGTTTTTTTCAAAAACAGTAATGCTTACAATAAAACCGATAAATTTTATCTCATTGTTTAATTATGGCTAGTACGTCCAAATGTTGTATTAACGATCCCGATATGTTTTGTTATATTTGTGGTAAATACATATTAAAAAATCAGCGAAAATCAATAGCAGACACTGTGATTCACTTGTATTTTGTTTGGTTCGGCATTGAAAGGACATGGCCAAGTTTTGTATGGGCGTTTGCCTAGTTGTAGAATTTAATTTACAGCAATGATTTTTGTTATTTTATATTCGTGAATATTGGCACATTAAGTTGCTATATGTAAAAATCTCAAAGAACTTGTCAGTACAACGTACTAGACGTAAACAGTTTCACTGAACCTGCAATCAGATTGCAGACAAATGTGTAGAGAATAACATTTGCTATTAAAAAAACTCTAGGCGCTTTATTAAAGTAACGAAGATTATTGTGAATTATTATTATTACGGTTAAGTGAAATGATTTTGGAGTAACTAAGCATGTAAACTAAGTACAGGTCATCTGAATTAAGACTTTTTAACTTCTTATTGATAAACATTGATGCAACTGGGTAAGAGTCTCAAACAAATGTGACAATAATAACATTCGAAACTTATGTTTTTCTATAAAGTACATTTCAGCAGGCCAAAACCAAGGCCATATCCTTAAATGTATTTTTATAGTTTAATTACCAATTAATGAGGAAAACACAAAACAAAAGGCATCCCTGCAAGTCAATTCCAATAGAAACCCAAAATAGCGTCCAAAACAGAATATCTACAAAATAAAACCAAAAAATACCTGTAAATAATTATTTATTTGTTATAGGAAATACATATACTTAGGTACACTAATCGGCAATGAGTATACATTTGTATACAATATAGAATATTAAGTAAAATAATCTAAAGATTTTGTTAGAATGTTCTAATATTCTTGAATTGGTACTAATATGTTGTCTAAAAATCCTGCTGGAGCTTGAATATCATTTTGGTGTCTTGCCCAACCAAGGTACCAGATTATTGTCATAACGTGACAACAACAACCAACAGTCCTGTTCCCTACAAGGCAATTACAATAGTAACCCATAATAGCGTCCAAGACAGAATCACTACTGTGTTCAGTGTCATATAAAACATACGAAAAATAAATTCTTTGAGAAACATGACGTGATTTAATACGTCCTCTTAATAAATAAGGATTATTACCACCAACTCGAATTGTCATTTCAAGGGAGTGTTCAACTTCTGGACACACTTCAACAACATAGATACCATTATCCCTAACATGTTCACCGAAGTATGAACGTGCTTGTTTCACCTGATATGGGCCAAGTGCAAATAACATTAGATCATTGTATGTAAAAACGGGGAAATTATTTAGTTGAGGTAAGTTACCATCAATACGGGAAAACATAAGTCGTCTTCTGTTTAAGTTATAATCATTGATAAATTGTCCAAGATGATTAGGTTCATCCATAAATCGCAATGCCCTTTGTATTATACTTTCAGCATTAGGAACATCCCTTAAGACAGGATGGAATTTATTTAATAGAGCCCCAGCAATTCTGAAGTCAACCATTAAATGTGTTGAGGCATTATTAAAATATCTTTGTCTGAACAGTTTAAAATCTCGTTTAAACCTTCCGTTCACGACTTCCACAACCCATCTACATAGTGTCACCTTACGGCTTTTATTAGCTTGTGAACATGTAAGTTGGCTTGCCCCATCATCTAATGATTCAGGTTTATATACACGGTAATTACAATTTTGCAGCAAAGGGAGGGCATCCCTGAAACCCCTATCTAAAACAAAAATGTCATTTTCTCTAAAAAGTCTTCGAAACAAACCATTTTCATTTTGAAACAAGTGTGTCATAATTTCAGCATCGGTTTGGGTGGCAGCATAAGGTCCTACTGCATCGATGATGTGACCATCACAAGATACAATCAGGAATGGTTTAATCAAATTGTCATATTTGTGCAAACTATATGTCTTCTTTTGAAACATATAGTTTGCACTTTTCTGTAAGTATATATAAGTCCCATCAAATATTGCGATTGCAGGTCTATCTCCACTTATAGGCTCCTCAGGATCACCTAATAAAGCTTGAGGTATCCTCAAGTTTCTATCAGATATTTCCCTATGGGAGATATGGTTTACACCAATATTATTGGGTACAAAATGCTCATTGAGACATAACCTAACTTTTTTCATTATTAGTTCCAATGTTGACCTAGGTAAATCAAAAAGAGTGGCCAAGCGTCTATTACTATCACCTGTTCTTAGTTTAATTAAATATATAGCTAAAGCTCGTTTAGGTTGCTTAACATTTAAATGAGGTAAAAGATTATATAGAATTAAAAACTGGGGTACTGTAAGACCTGTCCAATAATGACATAAGTGGTTCGGCATTTCAGAGACATTTTCAAAGTTCAAAAAATTGTCTTTTGACTTCATAATATTAATTATGTCTTCTATATGGAAAGCGCTAAATGTAGAATGTGTCTCATTCATTCGAGGCAATAAATGCCATTGGTCACTGTATAAATGTATTTCACACACTCTACAGCTCCGAGGAACATAGAAATTATGCTCTTGCAATAACACTTTTTTAAGGAATTGTGGGATCAAATGCAATGTTCTATTTCTACATTGGTGAAATATACAGTGAGCAGATGTAATTGAAGCCCGCATATAACTAGGTAATGATATAACATTTTCCCTTCGAAGTGGCACATTTTGAACAGGCGGTAACGGTGGTGGCTCTGGTGGGTTAATCACTTGAACATTGGGGGTTGCTACATTGCCGTCCGAAGCCAATTCCTGTATGTCTCTTGATGAGTCAAGCCCTGCCTGTCTATGGGCTCGCATCCAACACAGATGACAAACATAGTTGTTTCTTGAAAGCTGAAAATAAACACAGATTAAAGCTTATGTTGTATGTATATATGTTTATATATTATTAAAGATGGAAAATACATAACGAAAATATAAAATATAAATATTTGATTACAATCATAAATACATGAAAGATAATTTTTTTATAGATTGATACAATTAGATATTTACAATGACGAAAACAAAGTGCTTACCAGGTAATTAGTACTTTGAGGCACTAGAACTGCCAGCAATGGACTATCCATACTGACATTATGGTGCCTTATTTTTCTAACCGATTTTCCACAACCAAGGCAAACCAAGTTATGTCCCAGTAGTCTCCCATGTTCACCAGCTTCAGTATTTAATAATAAGAAGCACGGATGACAAATAAATGTTTCCAGAGGCAACTGAAAATAACATGCACTGTTAATGTCGCGTAACCAAAAATATAAAAATCTGATTAAGTTTTTCTACTTCAAATTCATACCTGAGTTTGAGCATTGGTTATCCAACGCGAAAGTCTTGTTTGATGGTGTGCAGAAAGCGAGGATATGAGATGCCTCTGCAACCTTTGCACGGCTATCCCGCAGTTAATGCACCTCATATTGATCCACAACACAAATCCGATAATATCCAAAAAGTAAGTATCAGTCCGTAGAGATAAGCCAGGGTCAAATATATCAGAATATAATATCAGTCCGTAGAGATAAGCCAGGGTCAAAAATATTAGAAAATAATCGCACGCAAAACACAAACACAGTACTCGTATGTAACGACGAATCTGAATGACATTACTTTGACATTGGACATAGACATAGATTGTCAAGCAACTACACGCGTTCCGTTATGCGCATTATTTTTTAGTATTAAATAAAAAAATAAAAACTAACTTACGCCTCAACATTATATATTACTATATAATTATTTTATTTAAGGTAAGAAATACCTACTCGAATAGTTTAAATTAATAAAATAAGATCATTTCTCGTCCTTATCCGCAAGTAGTAAGCATGTAAGGTACGGAACGTCCATTACTATATTATTTTTTTCTGTGGTCCATTATGGCGGATGTTCTTCGGTATATTGTATTTCAATAGCGTGACTTCATATTTTGAAATAAAATCTGACAAGTTCAGAGAGGCTAAAAACTATGTGTTAATACATTTTTCTATTTCTGTTTTACAATGTATTTACTATGTTTGTGTAAATGGAATGTCATTTTTTGTCCACATCCTTTGAAATCAAGATAAAATGTGGGTGCAAGTCAGTGTAGTGCAGTCACCAAGACAATTTCATTCGAGAAAATCACTTAAAAGACAATTAAATTGATATTTTTGTAAAAAGTGGATTTATGTTTATCTCATGAACTAGAGCTGATACAAAAAAATCAGTAGCTTTTTTGATATCACCGTATAAGATATACTTAAAATCAAGTCTATAATCCCAGGCACCAAAATGAGTGTAGGCCAGTGTTATCTTAGATTTTATTATCTCTTAGTTGCAATTAAATTCAATAAATCATATTAAGTTTACTTTATTGAACTGGCTCCTTCGTTATCAAGGATGCCAGGTAATTTCGAGGCTGTGTCACGGTAATGATATCTGTACAGTATAGTACCTCGGCCCTGTCCTTGAAATAATTACCCACAACAGCGCGGTTCGCAGAAACGCGTTAGGGCTGCCCGCCTACAGTATTTTAATTTTATCTACCTACTTGAGTTTCTTTCTAGTTTAGTGATTGTAAATATTATACAAAGTGGCGCAAATGTTATCACATTAATTGATACCACATATACTACATGGTATTCTTTGACGATTTACAAATTATGATCCATATGTTATATGTAATTATGATCTATATTACTTTGATACCCCCTTTTTATAACGTCGATCGAAAGTATCCCCAAACAGGAACAAAAATTACACAAAACTAGTACTTACATATTTTATGTATTTTTTCGCAAATCGGCACGGATCCATCCACAACGATTGAACACACAATGACAATGATTTACAATGCTGCCAGCCGTAAAGGAAAGACTGAAAGGACGCATTGAGAATTCGCACAATTTAAGTTTAAAACTAAAGCGAGTTTTTATCAAGGCACCCCGCGATTGAAAGTAACCAACCAAAGTAACTATTCTACGGTACCTACTGCAAATTAGGTTTGGCTTCTGAGTAACAACAAAGGAATCCGGCTGAATTCGAAAATTCTCGGTAGACGGAGCGTGACTCTGTCAATAATTACTTTTCTAATGTCATTAATAAAACTAGACATTCGTAGAATTATCCGAATAAAAGACATCTCGCTGTACCTACTCAAAACTGTTTTGAATACGTAAAAACTTGTACAACAAATATTACTCGTATAAAGGGAGCGTTTGTTCATGTGAGGAATGCTTGTAATATTCGTTTATGTGTATTTGAATTGTCTACATATACTAGATCAGTCGGGTTATACTAGGAATTAGATCGCCAGGCTAATGTATGACATAAATAAAATGTATATCCTGCAACAAAATATATTGACTGATAATTGCATATCACCTCGCAATTTTATTGGTTTTATAAATGCGTTGGTATCCAAAAATTATCAATGCTTCCCATATATTAACTTAACACTAGAAATAATATCAATAAAATACACAATTAATATATCTTTTTACATGGCACTAGGAATAATTCCTAATTCGCGAGAGAATTTAACTCAGTCGCTGCTCAGTTAGATTCGTGTGCACACATTTTACGTAATGGACTGATGAAGAGTCATACCCGAAATGTATTTACTTTGTATGGATTGACTCTGGTTCTTGTGATATTCAACATAAAGAACGGTTCCATCAGGACATGAAAACAATGAAAGACAGATACCAAGGCCGATGGGACAGCCATATTATGATGGCAGACTATTCCTTGAGTTTAATAAAGGATTGTCCTGAACATAAACACAATAGAAAGCGTACATATGAATGTTTTTCAAATATTTTCTTTAAAGATTTTTTTTAATAGCATAATTATGTATATAAGATTTCTTGTCGTTATTATATAGGCGCTTCTAAAATATATATTTAATATGTAATTGTATTTTTATTTCGACCTTCTTTTAGTCATATAATTATAAAGTCTTATGTCACAAACTAGAGTCAATTTAACAAATCTGATATTTTCTCGTATTCAGCATACTAAACTTACTTACACAAAATTGATTTTAACTTACCATGCCGCAAAATTACTGTTCCTCAGTGTTATCATATCAATTTTGTTTTCGCTATGCATACTGTTTACGTTATCCATTTCGAAAAATAACAAGGACGTCTGCCTGCTCTGAAATAATTTTCTCAACTAAAATATTGCCTCGCGCCCGCACACCACAATATTTTTGACAATACCTCTGCCTCCCTCCGATATTGTCGTGACAAAATCATAATTTCTGGAAATCCACAATAATATTGAACAATACCGCAATACAGACCGCATACACACAATATTATTGACAATATGTAGTTTATACTTTCCTAACTAATGTTATAAATGCGAATGTGAATTTGTTTGTCTGTTTGTTATCCTTTCACGCCTTAACTACTCAATCGATCATCATCCAATTTTGCATACGTTGTCAGGGGTACAGGAAAGGACGTAGGGTAGGGTTTCATTTAGAAATTCATGCCCGAGAAATACAACTTTATTGACAAAATCTATATTAACGCTATTGGTTCGACCAGGTTCTATTAGGTCTGTCTATAAATTTTGGTCTATGTAGAAAATATAGGTATAAAAACAATGCCGGCGGTCACTTATGAGTAGACCCTCTGTTGTATTTTATAAAACTTTGATTACCATGTCTATCACAACATTTGCAGGAATCTTGATAAAAGATTTTAGTTTAAAAATTTAATCCATCTAATACTTACTGAGAAAATTTTCTATTTCCAGCACCGCTGTACCTGAAAGCCACCATATTGGAAGCGAACAAAGCCGAGTGCTATTGGAAAAGCGATAGATTTGCGCCCACAATATCTGCCAGATGGGATCCGAAGGCTTCAACAGTGAAACTGTCAGTCTTCAAAGCTAGTTTGAGTAAAGTTAGTATTTATATTACACTAGGATGTAAGACCAAGATGGCGAAGAAAGAAAATTTGGGAAAAGCTGTCATAGATGAGAAATCTACGGCTGCGGATAGTTGGAAACAGTGTATCTCGGAACCTGGCATACCAAAAACTTTTTGGGTGGATTTCGAATGACGATCTAACAAATCAAGGAGCAACTGTGACGAACTTAGTTTATAAGACAAATATGATTGTGAATGTAATTTCTTATTGTTTAATCCTCAGTCACCGCGCACGTTGTGAATATTTGTTACAATATTAACTCTTTATGACAATATTACTATTCAAAGATATTATCTAATTTAAGCAATTTTTTATATCACAAAGCTATTAAACAAAATCTATATTAATGTATTTATTAATTAATTAGTATTACCCTTGGCGTTAGAAAATTCAATATCACTAAGACTAATGAATAAAGTCAATTCGTTAGTATAGCTTAATTGGAAGAATAGGGAAGGAGACAATAACTTAGTAATTAATAAGTCTTTGAACTTTGTACAATCAGAGTATGATGGCTTTGTAATAATATTCCTGATTTTCTACAGTTTTTCTCGTGTAGGCAGGTACTTAGACCTATTTTAAGTGGCTGGCTCTATGGCTGGATGGTTTGAACAATCAGATAAAAAAAATCGATGAATTTAATTAAGTACTTAGTCTTAGAAATATTGACTTTCAAAACTAAGCTAAAATCACTTGATATCTACGTTCTCGAGATTTATAAATGTTGGTAGAGAAAGTAATTATAAATTATATTATACTAACTAGCTGACTTTCGACATGCAATTATGAAAATGAATTTTGCTGCATGACATATTATGATAACGGAATTTAAGTACCATATTTGAAATGATTTTTTCGTATTCATTTTTATCGTATAACAATAATGCATATTTATTTTCTACCCATCACGTCTCATTTTCCTACCTTGAGGACATCCTCAAGGTAGGAAAGCGTTACATTAATTGGTACATACCAAATAATGCAATGTTTCTCAATTCCTTATTAAATCCTTGCTTATTACTAACATCGCCAAGATTATCAGAAATGATAATGAAGAAAATGGATTTTCAACGACATGGTAACAGTACGGTAGACAACCCATCTTCTTATACTAATCTCTATTATATTTCTATATTATTCTTCATATGCACAAGAGTGTCTTATGCATGGCACCGGTCATTTATAATAAACTGTCTAAGTGTTGGAAAGAATTGACTTATGTTGAATTTAAATTAAAAATGAAATCCATTTTAATTGACAAAGCTTATTATAATGTTAATGACTTTCTTCAGGACAAATTTTGATAATACTGTGACTAACTTAAGACATTCATAAATTTTTATTCTATATAATTTTTAATTAATATTTTACCCATCAAATTTCTTTGGTAAGAATATACAAATACTACAAATGTTAGGAACTTTTTATTTATTTATCAGCAATTCCTTGCACCTGTCAGTTAAACGGGTAACAAAATCGTGTCACGCAGTGTTATTTGTGTGCCAAGTTCGTTTAGCCCACAGTGCACTAAACAAAGACACAATAACTAGGAACGAGGAAGCCATTATTATTAATAGTTTAGCCATTCTGAATATTACGTCATTTAGAGAACTAGCTTTTTAAAGCAGTTGTTTATGTTTTTGTAGTGAACAAAAGCCGAAAAGTTATCTCTTGTTCCTTTTTATTTTTTAAGTTTATTTGTGTACCGGCACTGTTTTAGATACTGTGATAATATAGCGAATTTGTCACCAGAAAGCACCAAAAACAGTTTCCCACCCAGGGAGTCGAAGACGAGATGTTACGTCAAACGCTTACCTATTGAACCCAGTCGTTACGTAATAAAACAGTACGCAACCACAGGACACGAGGCCTATTCGCAGTTGTTTATTGTTTGCCAAACAAATAAAAGTCACACAATGAGTAGCCCCAAAACCTACAGACTTATGTTTGCCTCGTCTAAAAACAATACACTAGCACAATGTACTCATGTTTTGAATAGCCTGTTGAAGACATTAACATAATATTTGACTTTGGACAATTATATAATTAAGCTTAATGTTTGACTATTATGTTTAATTGATGTTTATCAATTAGACATAAGGCTATGTTTATAGCCTACGTAATATTTGTTTATATCTAGGCAAATTAGATATTTACTTAGATGACATAAGTATTACGTATGTAGGTACATATATGCTCGAAGAGTTAGGCAAAGATGTAGGAGACCTACATACTGCCAACTAAGTTTAGATTCTACATAATAAGGAACGCCGCACTGCTAATGATATTGGTAATACCCATTTATAGATATGGACAATAGTTACGTTGAGTCTGTTTCAGGTCTATAGAATTGGGTACCTATGTGTAATTCGTACGTAGTTTTAGTTTTAATTTTGTTCGAAACTATACTAGTAAAACACAATACAATTTCAATCAATACGAGGCTCCGAAATACGAGTTAAATTTTCGGATATAGCTGTATGAGATTGAAGAGACAACGGTTTTGTTGTAAACTAGCAACTTTAGCTATAGATAGCTCTGTAGGTGAAATCTAATCAATATCGGATCTAACCAAATGGATGGAAGCATTGCGCTCACAGGTTCGAATATTACCTATTAGACTATCGACAAGAGCCTATTCCTGGCACCAGTATTTAGCTTTGTTGGGGGCTTTAGTCAGATCAGGGAAAAGTTAGGTGTCATGTCGTACAGAGAAATGCAAGAAATGGCACTAGACAGACAGATATGGAGAGACAAGCTACACCGACAAGTCACTTAGACTTAAATAAGAAGAAGAAGAGGGGGCTTTACGAAAATATTTGTAATCTGTAAAATAAATAGCCAAGAAAAATGTTTTTAATATTCGAATAGGATCACAACCTTGACTACTAACGCATTCCATGTCAAAGTTAAAGTCAAAAATCATCTAAGTATTTATTTATGTCACAAAGTAACACTTATGAACGTCAAAAGTTACCTATTGATTAGTGAGTTAATTTTTATTAATTTTAATATTTTCCAAGTCACGTACAAGGTGTTACAGCCAGTATGCAATATATTACAGTTAATAAAAACATAAAAAAATGGAAATATAATGGTAATTGTGTTATTCTCTGAGTGTTAAGAAGTTGTTAACATGTTTGGGTAAGTAGTGTTCTGTTATGGATATTATAACAAAATATACTAGAAAACAGTAGCTATATAGATATGTGGATTTTAATATGAGATGCCGTTCGCTATACTGTTACATCACTGACTAGCAGCGCCGTCACATGCCATGAAGGGCAGACCACAAACTTGGCGAATGCTTTCATTACTTAGTTAGGACCTCGCTGATTTCAGCATGAATGGGCCGGCTCGACCGGGGAAGTACTACCCTCTCACAGAATATCGACGTGAAATAGCAGTATTCCTACTGTTGAGTTTCGTTCGGTGAGTGAGAGTGCCGGAGGCCCTATCACCCTCTTTACCCTTTCCCGCTCGTTCTCACTTCCGTTTTTCCCTAAAGGGTCGGCAACGCGCAAGTGATGCCTCTGGTGTTGCAGGCGTCCATAGGCTATGGTTACCACTTACCATTAGGTGGGCCCCGTATGCTTGCTTTGCTTACCACTCCAGTTGTATAAAAAAAAGGAAAAATGGGCATTTCATTTTGATTGTATCTAATACGTTTATAGTTTCATTTATGTATTCACACTATAAACGTAAAAGGATTCCTTTTATAAGAAAGACTGACCATCATGTAAAATGCATGAAGGTACACTACCTTAACGAAAGGGTTGTATTCCATAGCAATGTTTTAACCAAAGATATGATTTGGGCTCAAGGGGTCATATAATAATACACATAAATATGTTATCGCTCAAGATTTATTAAAAATAAATCGAGCGAATTATGACGTAACGTCTTCTTACACCTGGCGAATGCGGCGTGGGACGAGCGACCGGAGGGTATAAAAAGTGTTGCGACCATCTAAACGCTCTTTCTAGTGTTCCTGACTCTCGTCTTAATACAGTGTTAAGCGTCAAGCGTACAGTCAGCGTTTAAGTATAATCTATTGAGTAAGACTATGTATTTTCTACCTACATTAATAAAATTAATGTACCTGTTTAATATAATGGCTAAAGTCTCGTTATAGTTAAATTACCTTTTAAGTAAAAACTGCTCAAATAGCTATCCAAAATGTGTATAACGTTTCATGATTAGAAGAGTTGCTAATAAATTAAGTTTGTATTTCTAATATGGTTTTCTTTATAAATATTTACCCTTCGTATGAACACCCAACCAAAACGCGGAGCCACACAAAATACATTGTCTCAGATTCCGGCAGAAAAGAGGTTAAGTATCTATATTCTGATAATAATAAAAGCGCGTTCACAAATCACGCGACGCATGTTTCGGTGAATGATGTACCTAACTCCCCGAGACTTCGTGATGAGTGTGTTGACGCTCTTGTTGCACTGTAAGTGGCACTTGACGACACGCCTCTTTCCCTTGTATCCTTTATATAAAGGACTTTTTCGCCAACATAAGTATCTATGTCGCCTCAAAATCTGAGAATACTCAGTAAATCATTTTATATAGTTTAAAAGTTTAGACATCAACACCGTTGTAATTTAATGTCTTTGAATTAAATGTATAGACATATACATTACGAGGTATTAATTAATTATGATTGTTAAGTTGTTGAGATTCTTGAGCAACTTAGGAACTTCACAACACGAAAATGATTAAATAAACGTTCAAACGCATGTCAATTGTTTAGATTGACCGTGTGTGAATCTATAAACTAACTAATGGCGGAGTAATTACAAATATTTTGAAAGCAGGTGATATCAGCGTAAAATCTCTTTAATAGTGTTACACGTTAAAAAATCTATAAGCAATTTAGACGAAGGTTTGATGGCTATTCTCTGGCTAAAGACATAAAAATAAAAATAAAAATAAAAATCATTTATTTCAGACAAAAAAGTCCATAGGCAAGACAAGGTTGTTAGTAACAAGAATTTTGCTTATAACTAATGTTAGTAATTAAAAAGTAAATAAATAAACACACCGTCTCTCCCTGCTCAGTAGGCTCATCGGTCTCGCAACACATGGAGTTCAGTGAACCTACTGAGCAGAACAGTATCGGTTCTCTCGCCAATCATCCTGAGGACGCTATTCGGGCTCCCTCGTACTCGTCGCACCACTGACGCAACTTTTTTACGCATAATTGCGTAGAAGTCATCTACGCTGGCGTCAGTAAACATGCCAGATGCACTGCAATATCGAGGGTGCCGAAACAGAGCCCTGAACACATTATTATACTGGACGCGCAAGGCATTGTAGCTTTTCTGTGTAAAGTTTGCCCACAGGCCGCTCGTGTAAAATGTCTGGCAGAATGCCTTGAACATTGTTATTTTAACAGGAGCAGTACACCGAGCGAACCTGTGTGCCAACATATTACCACGCACCGACAATGCCCTGCGCTCTCTCTCAATGTCTAATTCATCGCTCAAATTCTCAGTTACAATGTGTCCAAGATATTTAAACTGTGCAACACGACTTAGAGGTACACTATTAAGTAATATAGGTGGTATAAAGATATTGCTTTTATTTTTACATTTAAATAACATGAACTCACTTTTACTTACATTGTACTCCAAGCCATGTTCCGCAGCATAAACCTCACACACCTTTAACAACTGTCTAAGACCACCTACTGAGGGGCTCAGCAGCACCATATCATCAGCATAGCTCAAGTTATTAACACATATGTCATCAATATGGCATCCAACATGCATACTGCTGAGCTCTTCAATCAGATGGTTAACATAGATATTAAAGAGTCGTGGCGAAGTCAGCCCACCCTGCCTGACGCCACACTCTAAAGAATATTCATCTGAGTACACATTTCCCCACCTTACTATATTAAGCTGTTCACTGTACCAGTAGGCAAGGATATTCACAAGATCGTTTGGGACACCCGCACTTCTTAGCTTTGTCCAGAGCTTATGATATGACACCAAATCAAAAGCCCTGGACAAATCCAAGAAGCATGCATATACTGGAGTCTGTCTTTTCACATAGTAGTCAACCGTGTGTTTCAGAGATAGTATTGCACTTTCAGTTGACAACCCCTCCCTGAAACCGAACTGTGTATCCTGTAATGTTACCAAACGATCAAGTTTTCTATCCAATAACCCATCAAACACTTTTGCAATTATAGTAGCTAAAGATATTGGCCTATAGTTACTTCTATCTGATAAATCAGCTGTAGCATTTTTCACTATTGGCACAACCACTGTTCTCATAAGATTAGGTGGCAGATATGAGTGCCGTATACAAAAAGTGTAAAACATGGCTAACACCCTGTATAGGTGCACTCCTCCGTGCTGCAGATGCTCAACACTGAGTCCCTCATGCCCTGGTGACTTCCCCCTTTTCATATTTTTAACAACATCAGCCACATCTTTACTTGAGAAGCCAATAGGCTTTTCTACTGGGCCATGTTCAGTATCAGACACCGGCAGAAAGGAAGATTTCACCTGAAAATGATCCTTAAACATATTCGCAATCATTTTCGTATCACTGATGCCATCAACGCACACAGGCAGACTAACCTTACCATTTAAACGCTTGGTGCCCTTCCAGAACTTATTAAATTTCTTAGCAGAATGTTGTGAGGCAAGTATATCCATTTTTATCTGTTCCTGGTTGTTCTGACAGTACTTTAAGCGTGACTTGAAAACTCTTCGACTTTCACACATTTTGTCATACACAAATCCACTAACCGGTTTACCGTACTTTACATAAGCGTTTCGCTAGGAAGTTTAATTTCCAGCAAAATTGATAAGCCAATGTTTTATTGGATTGCAGATTCAACTAACATTATATTTTATTGTACAATATTAAAGTCATTTTACAAATGGCACTCTTCACCTCCGAAAGAACATCATAATTAACATTTAGCACTCATGTAGGTAAGTACGAAAAAAATAACTTGTACCCAAGTACCTGTATAATCGACATATTATAATGATATGTACCTAAATATATTATACGGAAGGCTCCTACCTATTTTTTGTATACTGTTATCCAATAGTTTACAGGCATTATTGTGTAGGAATTATATTCTTTGTCACTGATTAAATCTGCGGTTCTTTTGGTGATTTGTTTTGTTCTTCCTGACTATCCTATTTCCTTACATATATCAACTTAAAAAAATCTACACTATACTATGAGAACAAAGCTGTTCCTTAACAAAGTACCTAACTACTGACGTGAACCGACTACTACTACAAGCATTCTAGCTTAGCTGGAGAGGTTAACAAGAATACTAGTAATTTAAAACCCAAATTGCTAGACATCTATTAAAAAGGTTCTAGCGCTACACCTATTACTTACAAAAATATGGCAAGGACAGATAAAACTGATATCAAGTTAATTTCGGTACCGGCCTATAATATTCAGGATTTATAACACTAAAATTCGCCTCTACCTAATGTGATTTTATTTAACAGCATAATTATGTCAGATGTATTTTATGAACCTTTTACCTAGGTAATAAATATTTACCTGTTTGTTTTACAACAATACGGGCGCGTGGCGTTTTGAGGTAGGTGCCAATCTAATAGGTCGGGGAAAAGTCTTTTCGCATATAGTCTGTATATTTTTTTTATAATATCTCTTTGGCTGTACTAGTTGTATCTGGCTGGTATTGATACCATTAAAAAAATTACATTTCAAAAAAAGAAACAATTTAGTAAAATATTGTTTCCCGCCGGTTTTCATATGTTTTTAATGAAGAAATACGATACATTTTAAAATTTTATTACATTAAATTTGTAACGTTTATGGACCTAATTCTCAGTAACTGTCAGTAAGAGTAGCACAAAGTTGGTATAAACGTTTTCAATCCGGGAATTTTGATGACAAAGATGCACCTGCACGGATAAAAAATACGCCATTTTTGAAAAAGTGCAGCAAGATCGGCATTTCAGTAGTTACGACATAGCTGAAGATTTGGGAATTGACCACAAAACAGGTTTGACCCATTTGAAAAAAGCTGGGTATACAAAAAAGCTCGATATTTGGGTGCCACACGAGCTCACTGAAAGAGACCTAATGAACCGTGTACTCATTTGAGATTCTTTTTTGAGACGTAATGCAATTGAACCGTTTTTGAAGAGATTGATAACTGGTGATGGAAAGTGGATCACGTACGATAAGAACGTGCGAAAAAGGTCGTGGTCAATGGTCGTTGTGGCTTCACAGACTGTGGCAAAACCCGGGCTAACTCGCAATAAGGTGATGCTGTGTGTATGGTGGGATTGAAAGAGTATTGTTTATTATGAGCTTTTACCGCCGGGCAGAACCATCGATTCGGATCTCTACTGCCAACAACTGATGAGATTAAAGCAAGAAATTGAGAGAAAGCGGTCGGAATTAATCAATAGAAAGGGTGTGGTCTTTCATCACGATAACGCTAGGCCTCACACATCTTTAGTCACTCAGCAAAAGTTAAGAGAGTTTGGCTGGGAGGTGTTAATGCATCCGCCATATAACCCTGACCTTGCACCTTCAGATTTCCACCTGTTTCAGTCTCTTCAGAATTCTTTAGACAGTATCAGGTTAACATCAAGACAGGACTGCCAAAACTACGTGTAGCGTTTTTTTGATCAGAAGTCCCAAAATTTCTACAGCAACGGGATCATGTATCTAACTACAAGATGGCAGACAGTCATCTAACAAAATGGAACATTAATTAAATGTAAATAAACTTTGAAAAATAATGTCTTGAGTTTTCATATAAAATGCGAAAAATCATTTTCCCGACCTTATATATTTTTCTTTCTTACATGAAGAAGAAGCTGATCTACAACAAAATTATAAATATAGATAGGTATATGCAGCAGACTATATTTGTTTGTTTACTTTGGTTCCAGCAATAGAATTGTGAAAACCGCATTCAATTCCGTGCTATGGTTTTTTCGTATACAAACATACAGATAGACCGACAAAAAACTATTACTAATTGTTTTGGCATTTTGTTTATAGAAATAGCTCCCATATTTTTTTAAATATCTCCTATGTTCAGACTTACGGACCAGTTACAATTTTATTATATGTACAGATTGCTAAGGTTCACAAATATTATATATATAATTATAGGAGCAATAACTCACAAATTATTATTTGCCGAGTATTCGAACAGTTGTAAAATGAGGGTAGGTGGAAGAATATATAATTATGAATTACAATCATCGATAAGGTTTTAATATGAACATATATTATTTTAACGTTACCTTGAACTGAGAAATGTTTTGGCTGTCCCTTTATACGAGCCCGCTTATTAAAGCTAGTGTTTATTTGATTGCTAGTTTTCACATCGATAACTTTTTAATAGCAAACAGATAATTCAAAAACAAAACAGTAAAGTAAAACAGGTAAATAAAGGATGACGTAAGGTACTTTTTAACTTAATAAAGGTGCCTCTACACTTACTTGTTCGGCTTCGATGGGGCAGGTTCTTGGGCTATGAAAATTTGGTGTAACAAGTCACAAGTATTTTGTGTTGATCGCTATTGAATGATATCAGTGGGTGGCATCTTTAAAAACAGATCGCGTCCGACTGATCAAGTGTGGTATTGTAGATATCAATTGGACAAGACGATCGAGTCATTTTAAAGACTCACGAAGTAAAAGGAGATCGCGTTAAAGTAGATATCTATGTTAGTTTGCATTCGTTCTTTCGTTCATCTTCTATTTTCATTTGAATAGTTGCATGTAGACACCTTAAATTCATAAAACATTTGAATTTGTTCAATGAACTTATCTGTGCTCTGTAACACCTTCCATTGTATCACTTCGTAACATGCTACGGTAGATACAAAATGGTCAACTAAAGCACTTGGCAATTAATTCGTTATTATTATATTTACTATTTTGTCAATAAGTTTTTATCCTTCGGCAACAGTATTTTTCTCTGGATGAAAGGTATGTACTTATCTGTACCTCTTAAAACGTTTATGCAACTTTATGACGATCGGTTAAGTAGTTAAGACGTGAAAGAGTAACAAACAGACAAACAAACTCACATTCACATTTATAATATTAGCAAGGATTAGGATTTTCGAATTGCTTATTTCTGCCAATGCTGGCGCAAGAGTTAGGTTGCCGATATGCTAGTTAATACCTTAGTTAATTTCAACGCTTGGAATGGTCGCCACGCTTTACATTTTGTATGTGTGTACTTAGTTAAATAAATTTAAAATTGACCCTTGTCAACTGTGACTTTAGTGAATTATTGCTCTAAAGCAATGTAGACTTTGGTTGAGAAGACATTAATCCTAACTATAATGAGTAAGGCGTAGGCGTTAGATTCGTATTAAAAATTATCAGTATAACACGCTTCTTTAAATATTTTTTTGCTATTTATTTTGTAAAAAACTGCTTCTAATCTAAATTAATTCGTACATTTACGTCAGCACACATCACAAACTTTCATCTACAGTCCCCTTTACGCAAATAATCACTTACACAATCTCGTAAACACACAAAACACACACACACACACACACACACACACACACACACACACACCCACGCACGCACGCACGCACACACATACACACTCACACACACACACATAAACACACCCACACACACACACACACACACACGCATACACACACCCACACATACACCCACACATACACACACCCATACATGCACACACACTCACACATTCACACTTATACATACACACACACCCTCACACACTGCACTAACACACAAAGATTGCATGCATTAATTTATATTAATAGTAATATAAATATAAACAAAACAAAATTCAGTTTTGTAACGACTTTATTTGCTATGTCAAATAAACACAGGCATTAAATGCTTAAAAGGAGACTCCACAAACTAACTTAAGGATATTTATTGTTCAAACGAAATAAATAATTTGAATGTGAATTTGAATTTGGTAACTTTTCTGCGCCCATGGCTACGAGCAGACAACACCAAGGTGTTAGTATACTGTGACAAATTTATCGTAGTCTAGGTAAAGAAAATATGTGAATTTATATAAATTAGCTATAGGTATTTGTTTATAAAGTACGACCAGATAATGCTTGTGCGCCCGACCGAGAATTATATAGATACTTTTGGTGTCTGCAATTATTATGAGCTGTAACGATGTGTATACTCAAAAAGTTTTTACATCAATTTTATTTTTAGTGTAAGTATAAAATCTTTCTTTTGTGTATCTTATTGTTAAGCCCAATCCACATGGAGAAGATACCTATCTGTGACTTCACAATTTGTTTTAGACGGGCAGCTGATTGTGTCGTCCCTAAATACCCTATAGCTACATATGCTAGATAGGACTAGCACTACTCGCAACATCGTTAGAGCGGATTTATGATAAATATTTATTTGAAAAAATATGATTGCTAAGTTAATATTTCTGGCCAAGTGTACTGTCTATACTTAGTTTGTTATAAACCCACAGATACCGCGCGATGTAGTTTTATAAAGTGTCAGTTAGATCTTTTTCTTCCTACGTACTACCTACGTTTTAACCTTTTGACCGCCGTAGTCATCTATAGACGACAAGCCAAAAAGTGCCCAGCATGCCACGGTCGCGACTGCACGACAGACTTTTACATGTAAATAAATCTTATAAAACAACATTAATATTTTTATTCCTTTGGCTTATTATGTTCCTCACCTTATCCTACTTTACATTAGTTGAACCTCTTTCTTTATATTTTATCTGTTTCAACATAAGATGGTAAAAACTAATACCCATTATAAAGTTTAAAAAACATGGTGTCCTCTACGCCACAGTCGTCCTATCACGACGCATAGTGATGTAGATAACAGCCAATATAACAAGAATATCGACTTCGACGGTAACCTTCGTTATATTTAATTTCTTTAAGTTTTCTACAATAAGTAAATAAAACTTAATGTTGAAGTTTTAGAATTATTGATAAATCATGAAAATTTTATAATAACGAACTATCTGATCGCCAAATATTGGTGTCAGTTGATTATCGATAAATCGTTAACTAATGGCTAATGCCCATCTCTATCACATTCTCATTTTATCTGTGCCTGGAACGCCACTGTCTTCTAGTCGCGACAATCCCATGACGTCACACGCAGAAAATCTTCAAATAGAGCTGAACCTTTATAATTATTTTTTAGTAATGGACGACAATAATATTATGAGTACTAAAGAATTAATAAATATATTACAAGGAGTCGATAGTGACACATTAGTCATGGAAGACACTGAAATTTTTAGAAGACGAAGATTTTGGGGTAAGTTGATTCATTTTATGCTTACTACGTAAATACAAACTTAATCATATTTCGTGTAATAGGGTGTAAATGAAAAACAATAAGATTAAATTTTGATGACAAAGTTCGCTACTTTTGTTAAAAATAAATTTATATTTTGAAATTTCGTATATTGATAAAATACAAATACATTTGATGATTTAAATCAGTTTTAGTATTTCCGTCTTATTCTGAAAAGTATATAGTAATAAATGGAGCAGAGATATCATCAGTGGATACCTACATTGTGGTAAATTAAGGCATTATTACTGGTTGTTCTTTCAAAGAAACTTAAAATTTTTTTTTTTTAAATGCTGGTACTGTATAGGAAACCTGAAACCATAAAGATAAAATAGCTATTATTACTTATTTCGATATTATTAATAAATATCGGTTGCACACCTCTAGTGCAAAGGCGAGTAAATTTTAAAAATCCGTGCCAGCTACGCCACTCTCGTCATATGGTGACAAAAAAGTACACCAATATTGGACATAGTGTTGTGATGGTATTGACTTGATTTTATCGATTGTTTTGTTAATCGTGGATTTAAATTATGAAGAACGTCGAAACTGTGACATAAATCAGAATGATTTCTGTCATAAAGGATAAAGCGGTATGAAATAAATCTCCTGTGTTACATATTTCCAGTATAGTAACCGTTTATAGTACATGTTAAAAAAAAAATAGTTAGTCTATCATGTTCTTCGTCGATATAATTCCCAATTCACTACTGTTTTGTAGGTATTAAAGTAGAAATTCATAGCTCGGCGTCAAGGGCACGTCTTTGCTTTTTTGACGTAGCGGTCAAAAGGTTAAGAATAGAGAGGCTACTTTAAAGATATTTAAACAAATTTACGGCGTATAGTGTAGTTAGTAGGGCATACTTTATTCATAGGTATTTAATTAATACGAAGTTATGTAAAATATGTTGTAAATACGTAGGGTAGGTATGTGTGATTGTACTATTAAAAGTATAAAACAGTCTTTAACCGGATGGAATAATGCTAATGCGTAGGACGTATTGTTTCAAATACTAAATACTCTATTGTCTAGTATTAACCGAATGTAATATGAATAGAACCAAGACCTTTTGTTATATAACTATACTGCTACAATTAATTTTGAAACAAAACATTAACCGATTTTTGGCAAATGAATTCATCAAATTTGATATTGGTCGTGATAGACTTAGGCATAATAATATATGGTGGAATCCGATAATAGTGGTAAATAAAGTAAATTTTCATATTGATGTCGTGGTTTTATTAGGCTTATGTTTAACTTATCACCAGATATAGTAAAATAGGAGCCCCACGGAGCGGGGCTCCTCTTTTTGGGTGGGTTTAAGAAGGAACCTAATATAACCTAACCCTTCCGAGACGGAATGCAGTGATTTGGGGCGTATAGGTGATCGTTATGATATATTTTAGTAAGCGTATTATGCTGCGCAGTTAGTATTTTTGGTGGTCATTATATTTAATCCCGTTTTATTAATATGTCGGCGAGTAGGATGGTAACTCGCTTTTGACATGATGAAGCAACAAAATATAGGCGTGGCATTATACTTCGTACATATACTAATGACAGGTAAATACAAGAGAAATAAAACAATAAAGGTTGACTGTGATTATCTCTGACTTGATTCGTAACGCAGCGAGTTCGTCACACCGAATGTGCATATACAAATGTACTCTGTGATGTGTCCGCGCACGAGTCTCCGGCGAACGTCAATATGACACTGACAGTTATAACTGTCACTCCAACTAACACATTGGCTCTATGGCGACCTCACTCAAGCTTACGCTTGACGTTACGAAACAAACCAATAGATGGCGCTTTATCAACTCCAATTACAGAAATAAATTAAATTCCAATGATTATTTTCTTGATGCTCTGACAAATATATGATCAAGCTATGTATTCAAAAATGTATCGCTTACTGTTTAAAACATGGTAGAAATAACAAAATTTTATCAACAGATAGATGGTAGGTGTAGGGACAATGTTATCGTGATGGTGTCATCAATAATCTGACAGTGACGAATGTATTTTGACTTTATGATAATGCCAACTAAAGTAATTCATGTGTGGTCTATGGGTCAGGACACTATTAGTCATACAGATTTATCGAACCTACTGAAAGGGCATATGCGGATGAAGTAAATGAGCGTGAACCCACTAATATACAAGGATAAGGACAAGGGCATATGTAAGGTCTTGTCCAGAATTAGCAAATTACGCACTTATCATCTCGCGTGACATCATCCCCTGGGATTCAATAAAACTTACAATCCGACAATTTTGTCAATAAGTGACTTAATTGTCAAATTGTCCTATTTCTACATGTGTTGTTCAATATAACCTACAAATATCTAAAAAAATTACCGACAAATAATTGTAAATTGTCGCGCCTGTAAACTCCGTTCAATAAAACTTACTAATTCTAAAGATTTACAAATATGTCATGGTATTTTACATTTCTACATATTATTGTATGATACAAAACAGTAATGAGGTTAAAACAAAATCTTTTAGGTTTATTGTACCTATATAGGTGACATATTTCCTGTGGAGAATAAAAATGGAGCATAACAACAAATTAACTATTCTGTCGCTTATATAATTATAACAACAGAGATATTTTGTTTGGCCGGTTTAGCGAGAAATTGACTCACGAGATGAAAATTAATAAGTGGGAGGAAATCGCGAGTCAATTAAATGCTATGGGAATTTTCAATAGGGAGTGGAAATATCTTAGAGACACAACATGGCAAAATTGGAGGAAGAGAACCATGGTAAGTTTTCTATTAAATAGAATAAAATTAAAAATTAACGGCTCAGCTCGCGTTATAGCCAGAAACCTTCCAGGGAGTGTACTTCCTAAGTTTCAAGAATTAATAGGTAGTTTAGTAATATACAAAGTTAATAGATGGTCTTTATTTGTTATTTATTTATTTAGGTTAAGGTTTACCAACTAAACTATATACAGAACATTGACATAAAATAACACAAAAAACATCAGATCATTGTATGCTTTTAAATTAAAGCTAAGCACAACATTGTTATTGAAAGTGAGTTTTACACTTCATGCAACTTCTAATACAGTTTCAACAAGTAGATAAGACAAAATAAATTAAAGTAAAACTAATTAAAAGCAGTGAAAAAGAAATAAATGTGGCAATCTTATAAATATTTTACTAAATAATACCCTATAACGATCTAATTGTGGTTATTGTATAAACTTTAGTTATAAATGGTCATTCATGGTATTTTTGACCCAGGCCATCGTGCACTTGCATAAAACACACCCAAATTCGGTCCACATACTATCATTATATTCAAGGAATGATCACCATTCCTATCTACAAATGCTACTTCATTTTGTTTAGGAGCATCTATCGGAATCGGAACCGTCAATAATACCTGCTATTCTAGGTATATTATATTTGTTAAATAATCTAGGAATATTGAGACAATTTTTAGGCTAGCGGACTTCTTCTCCATATAATGTATGACGATTAATCCACAAACACACTTTAAGCAGTAATGAATAGTTCCTTTACTTAAACCATGGGCATCTGCTACGATATGATATTGTGCACCACAGCCCAACTAATGCAAAATGCACAAAATTTGTTAAATAGGGCTCAGAGCTTCGTTTCAGTTTGTGTCATGTTTTAGATCATGTCCAATTTTACTTAACAAATATTCGATGGTTGCCTTGCTTACCCTACACTTCTCATTAAATGTGAAATCAGTCGCATCAAAAGAAAAATTTATTCTTGTTTTAAATATTCTTCTTTGTCGTTCAATTAGCACGTTTTCATCATTATCACTACTCTCACTACTTGATGTAAGAACCATTTTGGTAAAAAAGCAGCTAAAACAAAACAACACTTACACAATTAATAAGATATTATGCAGAGGTATTAAGTTTTACCGAAAGTAAGGTCACCTGTCAGAAATGTATGACAATTCTACAAATATGTAAACTTGTAAATATAATTATGCGTTCAATAAAGCAGTTTTCCCGAAAATATTGTAAATTGTCACCTGTCACACGAAAATGTTTATTGAACAGAAATATGTACAATTGTAAATACAATTCGACAAATATGTAAATTTTCCACCATTACTTGTAACTTGATTTTTTATTGAACAGGAACTCGTAAAATTGTCACCTATCACCTGTAATTGTAAATTGTAAGTTTTATTGAATAGGGCCCTGGTTTGTGTTATAAGTACCTATCAGGCACCAACATTTCACATCTTACAAAAACGGATGTTTTAAAATTTCTCGCCTATGTTGCTAGCGCTACGCCAAGGGGCTAATTCTTACGAGGTAGGTATTTTTGTCTAATAGACATAATTATGTTGATATAAAATGGCAGTTCTCGTTCGAAATAATTTAACTTACGTCTATGACATGAATATTTGTAGTTAATATTTTATGTAAAAAGTTCTGCAATAGATTCTTTCGAGATTTCTTGGGTGTGTGTATGCAGAATAAGTTATATATTTTGATACAGAATGAATTATGAATCTGTCCCCATATACTGCGCGTACCTCTTCTGAACTTACAGTTGGCGTACATGTGCATGTGCGAATGTTCTACGCGCAGATTTCGCACCTTCTGAATAAAACCTAAGATTTGTTATGCGAATTATTCCAATCTAAATAATGTACCTAATGTACCGTGAAACTTAGAGGTACTTTTGGATGTTAACTAGTACTTAGTCTTTCGAAATATATTCTGCTTCTGTGGCATAGGTTCGTCTTTATTACGTTGCACACATCATACTTGATGAAATGTGGTTGCCTTGCTACATGCCTTTACCTAGAGGCGTGAGATTATTCACGAATGCAGTAATTAAAGATCTTATCCTGATAAGTGAAAACAGCTGACGTGAAGTGGTTGCACAAATTATTCACGCAGAAGGGGCGAGTAAAAGACAAGTTTTGGCGCCATGTCCTTATCTGTTATTCAGTTCTCGTCGCTTTTGTGTGCATCGTGCTCAACAAAGTTCGGAACACCCAATAAAGTGACGGTTAACGATCTCCATAAACAGCGTCAGAAGCCGTATCATATCATGTTATAGTAGATTTAGTTTTGCGCCTCTATTAACTATATTCAATACTTTATTACAGTGAGGTACTAAAGATTCGTCACAGTTTCATCCATGTTTATGATTATTGCCTCGCCGTTGTGGTTCGTAGCGTGATATTATATAGTTGTAAGTATGAGCTATCATAAGTAAATTCAATCAGTTTTCAAATTAGCGTGGTAGTTCTAGAGATCAGTGCATGCAAAAACGAACATAGTCTTCAGCTTTATTGTATTAATATAGAATAGTTTCCAGTCAGCACAATTGCTTGTAATCAGTGTATCAGTGCAAACGCACTCGTGAGAAACAATAATTACGTCGAATATGCATGTATGTCTGTGTATTGTCTTCAGTGACTCTATTGTATGCAGGTAAGTGATTGGTGATGTGATTGCATTTAACTAAATTGGAATTAATATCTGCAATATACACAATATAACAAATCAGCAAATTATGGTGACTCCTATTTCGCCAATTATGTTTTCTTTGATTTTTATTGACGCCTAAAAGTGTTTTAGACTCCGTTTCTATAAATTTTACTGTGCACGTGATTTACTATCTGTGAAAACTTGCGATACATACTCGCTGCTAATTCTAGGATAACGAAATATGTGGCGATTAATGAACTCTTGTGGCCATTTTTTGTACAGAGATTACGACCCACAAGACATTCCTACCGAAAATTCAGCTCTCATTGCACTACCTATCGTCTCTATCTATGCAAGAGCATAGGTATGATGAACAATAGAGCAAGGGCTTCACCATTTATTATTTGGCTTAAAAATAAAGTGCATAGTGTGCTAGCATCTACATGTGGCAATATCTTGTGAATAATAATAAAACCTCTCTGGGACAGTCGTTTTCTTTGAGTAATACTGAGGCGTCGAGGCCTTTTCATCATTACTTTAAGAATTGCCTTTTGTGCCTGTTCTAGGCGTAGCATGACAGTTGGACCTATACCACCCCAAGCTACAATACAATATGACATGACCGACTGTGTAAGGGATACACAGACATTAATGTATCGGTATCGGCACACATCTTAACTTCTTAAAAACACTCATCAGCTTTCTCACTCGGACGACCAAGTTACTCACATGAGTGTTCCAACTTAGAGTACAATCCAAGGTTACTCCTAGATACTTAATGTTATTAGTTGATGTGAGAGGTACACAGTTACATGTTTGAGATGGGATGCTACAAGTATGTGCTCGTAAGCGAAATGAGTCTTGAGATGGTAAAGTGTTGGTACTGAGAGAGAAAGTTATATACTTTGTTTTTTCTACATTTAATGTAAGTAAATTCTTTCTAAGCCAAGTCATTAAATCCGAATCTGTTTACTTTGAATGTTTCTTCGTTATATCCTGGAAGAGCTGATTAGCATTTTACCTAATAAAATAATTGTGAGGATGGGAATCCACCCCAACAATAGAAAAGTGTGGCAATACTGAACTCTTCCTAATTATGGACAGTCACGTAGTTGAGTCTGGGAGTATTTTAATTTGCAGTATTCTGTATATAACACAAAAATGAGTCGATACTTGTTTTGACTCTGCGCGAGATTTCCTCAGGGCAGTTTGGTTGGTTCAACAATTAATAGACAAAGAAAATCATCCTAAACGTGCATCAATTTCATCCGTACTCTTCAAAGTTTGTATACTATGTACTAACATTGTACTAAACGTTAGTACATAGTAGTGACGTTCCTAAATTAATAAAGTTGAAAAGAATTGTAGAAAATGACGTAAGAACTTACTCACACACAGCTCACGTGAGTGTCAAACTTCATAAGGAGACGGATTTTATGTGGGTTTTATTTAGCTTTATATTAAGTTAAAATATTTTGGGTTATTTACTTTTTCAAATAACCTTAGTTCATAAAAGTAAATAACGAACAAACTGCAGAAGTATAGATCAGATTAGTTGTTAGGCACCTGAAATAGTTTATCGTTTAGGAGTAAATGTGCGTCGTTATTTACAAGAGAGCTTATAGCAGACAATGTAGCAACGGCCATGACATTGATTCGGCTTTCAGCTTATTCTGCTGGTCAGATTAACGTCATAGGTTTTCTTTTCCTACCCAATATAAGTATACGATAACGGCTTCTTAAATTAGTGTCTAGAGACCTTTACGAACAAGTTTGCTTGTTACTAAATGCAATAACAGCAAATTTTCTGACTTCACTGACAAAGTTACATTTTACTGATTGACATTACCAACTTACGGTTGTTTAATGGTTGCAATTCCGTTGTTGTAAACAGTTTCTTGCCTTTTTCTTGTTTTTATATGTAGGGATTAAACGTTATTTATTAATTTAAAAGTATTTCGCTGTAATTTTAGCTTTCTGCTACGTTAACTAGGTACGCCGAATTGGTACTCCGTGTGCGCAATGTGCTTTAAAAGGGGAAAGGGTAGAACGTTTTCTCTTCACATATAGATCATTATGAATTATGATACAAAAGAGCCAAGTTAAGTACTATTTGTAGGTAATAACTATCACTCGTTTTAATGACGAAGGAAAACATCGTGATGAAACCTGCATGTCTGAGAGTTCTACATAATGTTCTTGAAGATATGTGAAGTCTGCCAAACCGCACTGGGCCAGCGTGGTGGACTATTTATTTATTATTGAGCATGGGAAACAAACAATAGTATATTAAGAGTATACATTGACTACTTTACACAACAAATATACTACCCACTGCATTTTTCACAGATTACTGGTAAAACTTAAATTTAAATCTATTAGCAGAAAATAGGTGTAAATTCGAGTTAACTCCATGTAGTAAAGAAAAATAGAACAAAAACAATAATGAGTATAGCGGACATTAACTTAACGACGTTATAACAAGAAAAGTAACAAATTTAACGGGCTATGGTACATAAGTAAGATGAGTAAAGTTAATTAAGTGCCTATTCAATATAAAGTTTTCAAATAACATTTTATAAAAGTAAACAACATCTTATCAAATATATCTATGCTTTTTAGGCCTACTGGCGTTCCTTTAACATTTCAATGATTATTAAATCTAAGCCTATTTAGATGTAGTTTATCGATTTCAGTATTTATTTTGTTATAAGCGTCTACTAAACAGTGTAGCGGGGAGCGCATGCCGGCATTCATTACCTACCCTTTGTCGCACTGAGAAGAGATCCGTGCCCAGCAGTGAGACAGTTTAATACAGGGCTAATATTAGTAGATATTATTATACTTTTAATTAATAATTAAATTCACTAGAATAAAGATATTAAATACATTTTATAAAGTGAATTCCTAAACAAAATCAACTAATAAAATTATCGTTGAGACGCGCTTGCTTTGTTACATACAAAGCAAGCGCGTCTCAACGATAATTTTAATGATAATTTTTTTGTACCTATTTGTGTTTTCAAGTTCAGCGAACATTTGCATAGTTGCATGTGTATCTTGGATTCTTTCAGATCATTGAATTAGATACGTCGCAACAAATATTGTGTACGCAATCGTAATTAATTAGCTGTAGTCGTGATTATTATGACGATTGCGCTTTCACAGCGCCACTGCCACCGCGCCGAGTGTTGTGGGTTCGATCCTCTGCACGGGACAAATATTTGTGTAATCCACAAATGGTTGCTCCGAGTCTGGTTTTCTTTGTGTCCGTTGTTTGAATGTTTGTAAATTCCCTCGCGACACAGGAATTATTACTAGTGCGAGAGTTTTTATAAATAGCCTAGGCTGTCCCACTGCTGGGCAAAGGCCTCCCCCAAACTCTTCCATGCCTCTCGATCCAGCGCCACCTGTTGCCAGCCCGCCTGGTATGTGCTCAAAGGATGAGAAGAAATCTTAGGATGGGAAGAATACACATGTCGACGAGCCTTCGCTTCAGGGAGATTGGTAAGTCTCCCTTCATTAGCGTCTTCATGGACCAGTAGCTTTTCCAGGCGTTTTCGATGCGGCGATCGATTTCTTTTTCCTGCCTGTTTTCGAAAGTTGTTAACTGGCCCAAGTAGATATACTCGTCGACATAGTGTATTTCCTCTCCATCTACCTCTACCTTACGTCTCGTGCTGTTGGACATTACTTGGGTTTTGGACCGATTCATCGCTAGTCCCACCTCGAGGCTTGCGGCGCTAAGTTCTTGGAGCATTGACTGTAGTTCCAGGGCTGTGTGGGCGAACAGGACAATGTCGTCGGCGAATCGGAGGTTAGTTAATCTTCGGCCGCCGACAACAACTCCCCTTTTTGACCACGAGACTGCCAGTTTACGAAAAACTTCTTCAAGTACGCTGGTAAAAAGTTTGGGAGAGAGCGGGTCTCCTTGTTTTACTCCTTTGAGGATTTGGAATGTGGGTCCTGTAGTGTTAAATTTTATGTTTGCGGAACTATTGCTATAAATTATTTTAAGGAGGTCTATGTAGGTGGTATCAATGTCTTGATTATGGAGTGCAGAGAATATAGCAGAATGTTTAACGCTGTCGAAAGCCTTCGTGTAATCCACGAAGGCCAGATAGAGGGGTTTGTTGTACTCTATATGTTTCTCAAGGAGTTGATTCAAAGTTTGTAAATGGTCCGTTGTAGAAAAGTTGTGGCGGAAACCTGCTTGTTCAGGTGGTTGCTGCTGGTCTAGTTTACCATCAATACGGTTCAGTATGATTTTTATAAAAGTTTTGTATAAATGTGAAACTAAACTAATTGGGCGGTAGTTACTGATGTCGTTTTTTGCACCTTTTTTATGGAGTAGTATTAAGTTGGAATGGCACATGTTTGTTGGAAATTTTCCGGTTTGAAGAATTTTATTGAATAGATTGGTGATAAAGGGCAGTAAAGTTGGTAAACCTATTTTAAGCATTTCGGTACTAATGCCGTCTTCTCCAGGACTTCTATTGTAGGGCATACTCTTCAAGACTTTGTGTACTTCTAATCTGGTAATTTCAGGGATGGTATCTGGGCAGGTGTAATGGAAACTATGCAGGTTGGTTTGTGGGTTATCGTTATACAAGGTCTTATAAAAATTGGTGGCAATTTCCATAATTTTGTCTCTGCCATTGTGAGTATTTCCTTCGTGGTCTTTAAGGCTATTGATCCAAGACTTTCCTTTAGTTATTCCTTGTTTTAAAATTTTTAGTGATGTTTGTGTTTGTAAAGCTGTTTTAACCAAGTGAGTGTTTAGATTCCTAATGTCTTTCCTAATGCTACGTTTAACTTTTTTATCTATGTCTCTATATTCCTTCGAGCCAATTTCCTTTTCAGTTCTTTTTTCAATTAGGTCTATTGTTTGCATGGTGAACTTATTTTTGGTTTTAGGTTGTTTTTTAATCTTTTTGCTACTCTTACTAATTCCTGTTATTATTGCGTTGTATTGGGTTTCTGCATCTGTTTCGTCTAATTGTAAGTCTCTAAAATGATTTGATAGTTCTAAGTTGAATTGATCTGAATTGTTGATGAGCGTTTCTTTGGAATGATTATGGATGTGTTTGGTGAAGGTTTTGGCGCGGTGAATTCTGAAATTGAATTTGATTCTTGCTCTCAGTGGCCTGTGATCAGAGCTGTATTTGATTTGGTTGATGGTGCCGACATCGTTAATTATTTGTTTATCTGATGGTAAAATAAAATCTATTTCATTGCGTGTTTGTCCGTCAGGTGACACCCAAGTCCAGCGTCTTTGTGATTGTTTGTAAAAGAAACTATTAGCAACATATAAGTTTTGTCCGAAAGAGAACTGAAGCAGGCGATCTCCTCGTTCATTACGGGACCCTAGACCGTATTTTCCAAGAATAGTGTTGTTGTCAAGTTCTTGTCTGCAGCCTAATTTTGAATTAAAGTCACCGATGATGAGGTTCCAAGTGCTTCTGTTCTCGTCACAAGCTTTGTTCAATAGATCGTAAAACTCTTCTACGTCTTCGTCTGAGTAACCAGATGTTGGTGCGTAGACTTGTATCAGTGTTAGTGTAATTAGTGTAATTTAAGTACTGCGATACGTTCAGAATAGCCGATGAACTCCATAATGTTATTCTTCCACTTCTTTGCCACTAGGAACCCCACACCGTGTTGTCCGCTAGTCTCGCCATAGTGAAAGAATATAGAGTCTTCTCTTTCTTCTGTGTGTTCCCCTTTACGTCTAACTTCAGCAAGCCCTACTATATCCCACTTAATATCTTTAAGTGCATTTTCTAATTCAATAATTCTTTCGTCTTTAAGTAGTGTGCGAACATTGTAGGTAAATACATTCAGCTTATCGGAGTCCTTTATAACGTTAGCCATGATCGTTTGTGAATTAGTAATAGATACCGCCGCCCGGGGATTCTTAGCACCCCTGATGCCGGGCACTCGGGGCCTTGTTGATGTCGTGTCAATCATTTTGGGGGGTTTGGACCGTAACCCGTCACGCTGGTCCAGTGCGTGTTGGCGGGTCGCCAGAGCCTCGTCCGTTGGTCAGCAGGGTGTACCACGTGCAGGGGAGGTTGGCTTGGGTCTCTGAGATGTTGGTGAGACCCCTTACTTACTTAGTTATCTTTGAAAATTAACGCTTGACCACATTGGTTTGGTAAGTGCTAGATTGGACACCTGGTTACTGTAACATACTAGATATACTAGTAAATCATTGTGAAAATAATCACTCAGGTCAAGTTAACTTTTACACAAATATTTCTTTCCCTGTTCTACTACGTTATGAACGAAACTGTTTTACCAAATTTATTTTATAAAAACAGCCTAGCGTAATAATAGTTGATTTAATGCACCAGGTACTATTTAAAAGCCTTTTATACTTACTACTACTACTACTACTACTAATCGTCCGTGATTTCAGTAAAAATAAAGTTGCTCGCAGTCGAGATATTCTTCCTGAGTGCGACGGATGCATTTTTAAATTAAATGATTCTGATTTCTTTTGAAACACGAATAGCTGTCTGTTTTCTGCTTGCTTGAAGAGTAAAGATATAATTAGGTATGAATGGTGAAAAGTAAATTAGGAATGGAACCCGAATTTAGCTGGCATTAAGGAGTCTGCCCACTACTCCGTCTCATACCACGACCGCGCTAGGAACGTGTCAGGCAAAAGAATATTCTTTGTAAGGAAATGTGTAAGACTATATCCACTAGACCGTTTCGTCACCGACCAGCAGTTCCTATAGCAGGGCGTATCGTGTTGCTTTTCGTGTCTGATACGTTCCTATCACGGTCATGGTATGAGACGGTGTAGTGGGCAGACTCCTTTATGGATAAGTGTTTGATGGAACAGTCTTATATTAAGAAACAGGCAACCTCCGTATTTGGCTTTAATAAATAAACCTGTTATAGGCAGATCAGTTTGATTAATTTCCATAAATAATTAAACATTATGTATAAATGTTTCGCTACCTTCCTAGAAAACGTCTTCGCCAAAAATAAACCGAAAAGCACCGTTAATCAGATTAAGACACAAATAATAGACGAATTACCTTTTCCTCAATAATGAAATGTTTAAATTGTTGACGAAGCCTTTGAGAATTAAACCAATTATTACTCAAAAGACAAAATGTTCTTAAATTGTCTGATGTTAAAAAAAATTGCCGCTGAAAGCTACATTAAATTTAAAAGTAACAAAAAATCTATTTAGTACTCATAGATATTTTTATTAAGTTTCGTAGACTTGAAAGTAAATCTTAGGAGTAATTAATAAACTTACTCAATATAAAAATTAGTACAACGTACGAAATGTTACTTATGAATATTATTACATTCGAATCGAGCTAATTAGACATAACAAAACCTTAGGTATGTTGGATATATTCCAAAGTTTATTTATAATCGAGTTATTTTGGAAGCGTAGTTAAAATTAATTAAGTATAAATATGTTAGTCACAAGAGATACAATAACTTTGTGTTATGTGCCTGTGATTTAATTTCCAAAGTGTTAACTTTTGAGAGTGATAATTATGTTTAATATAAATTATTGCTTTGGTCTTATACCAAAGCGATAATTTCTATTCAAAATATTTATCTTCACGCATTAGGTTCAAGATTTGAGATGTAATAAAGTAGATAAGACAGCCACGTAAGTATTATCAGAAGATTGGCTACGCCAATCATAAATCAAGCTATTAACTTCGTGAGTTGTAAAAAGCTTAATTTTTTTATTATTATTCTGTGAGATGTTTTAAAAATACTTTTAACTATTATGATTTAGTTGTTAAAACCGTGTTTTAGAGCATGGGCATATATGAAAGTTCTACGCCTAGTATCAGAGTTAAGTGCATGGTGCAGTGGTTTAAATTGTCACTGCTGAGCGCCGATTTTTGTACATTCGTTCCCAACACAAGCCAAATATATTTGTAGAAAAGTGATCTACAAATAGGTATTGAGTCTGGGCATTATTGGTGTTCGTCGTTTCAATATTTGTTTAAGAATTCTAACTTCCGGTCAAGGTATCCTAGAGAGGGAGTTGGTGAGTAGAGAAAATAGGTATTTTATATTTTTAATTTATTTCTATGGCTACATTGATACAACGTATGCAGTGTCAGAGGATGTCTATTATTTAAACCACTTCCGTTTATGGGAGAGTCATGTTGAATGATCAACGCGAGAACACTCATAGGTGAGTTGGTCCAGAACAGACGTCATAGTTAGCCAGTAAACTCCATCATGGATTTATTTAGACGACTCGATGGCGTAGTGGTTAGTGTAAATGACTGCCACGCCTGAGGTCGCGGGTTCGATTCCCGCACAAGTCAAACATTTGTGTGCATGAACACGGATGTTTGTCTTGGTCTGGGTGTTTCTATGTATAATACGTATGTATTTACAAAAAAAAAGTATATATGTATGTTTATCCATTGTCTAGTACCCATAGTACAAGCTCTGCTTAGTTTGGGCTAGATGGTGTTGTGTGTATGTGATAAAATATTAGAATATTATTAGAATATTTATAATGAGGACTATGACTGTAGTATGTATGTATGTTCTTTAACACCACTTATGTTTTGTTAATTCGAAAACACCGGACTAATAATACACCGGGGTCATGCGAAGTATAGTTTATGTTTGTACCTACCAAATATTTCTACTAAATCTTGTAAGTTACGTTCCTGGTAGAAGAAAAGAGTTTATATAGACCCCTAGTACGATACAACTTCGCTAATTTATGCGTTTTATCTACTTTTGTTAGTATTTTACTAACATTTTCTTCCATATAGAGCTCTTCGCCTGATATGCGGCACCTTTGAACATATTGGTTTAATAGATACGACATATGTACTTGTCGTAGTACTAAGTAGCGATAGCTCAGTGGGGAGACCAACAGACTGCAATGCAGAGGGTCTCGGATTCGAACCCACGCCGCGCACCTCTGATTTTCGGAAGTTATATGACTTTTCGAAATTATGTGCGTATTGATTGACAATTATCGCCTGCTCCGTGCCTCGGAGAGCACGTTAATCCGTCGGTCCCGGCTGCTATGAACATCTATGGCAGTTGTTATTAGGAAAGTCAGTACCCTCTAATATCCTGACACTGGTCTAGCCTTAGGGTATCGTTAGCCTTCGGGTTGCGGAGGTCAGGTGGCATCCACTCCGTGTAAAAGCTGATATCCAGTCAAATCCGGTTAGACCAGAAAAGCCGACCCCCAAGTGACTTGGGAATAATAAAGGCTAAGAGAGAAGAGGTACGACATACTTGCTTAAACCTACAAAATCGCAATGTTTTTAAACCTCGCATAACACCGAACTCATTTGTGATCAGCTTTCATCTACTGAGAGTTTCCAAATGCTCCAGATTACTGATCTAACTGGAAATCGAATTCGTAGTAAAAACTTATGTTACCAGACTAACGTGGTAGTGATTATAACATTATTATTATACGTAAGGTCCCACTGCAGGACGAAGGTCTCCTCACTCTCCTTTCATCTTTAAAGATACATGGGCCGCCTAAGCCATCAAGAACCAATAGGTACTTTTTAAAGGAGTGTAGCTCATTTCACCATCTTCGTCTAGGTCGAAATTGCTTATTGTCTTGAAGGGTTAATTGTGTTGTAAGTTTGACCCATTTGTCGTAAATGCAAGCCTCGCTTGGCAGCTTCTCTAACCCCATAATGGTGCCAATAATTACGCTATAAAATAATGACTAACATCCGATGTTTACGTCATGAAATCAGCTAAAGACGTGTCTCTGTCTACACGTAGCGTTCCCTCCTTATACGATAAATATTGACTTGCCATTTTAATAAGGCGTTGGCTCTAAATTGATATTAAACACGGCAGACGCTCCAGGAACGTACTGGTAAATTCTGAATGCTAAACGAAAAACAAATTAGCTAAGTACATGTAAATATATTTTTCTTTATGTATTTTAGGTAAGTAGTCGACTGTTTGAGATTTTATTTGTAAATTATAAAAAAAATAGGATTTAGGAATATATAATATAATGTAGGCGTAAAGAAACCAGTAGTTGTTTAAAATGAATACGTATTATTCATTTAAAGAAACTTTAATAGGCGGTCTACAAAATATTTAATTAAAAACTTAATTGATCAGTCGTAAATTATTTTAGTTTAGTAAATCACACCATCTACCGTACTCAGAGACATATGTATGTCTCTGAATAACATATACATATATGTAGGTATAATGATAATATAATCTAAGCGATTTCTTAGCAAAGGTTTACTACATAAAGTCTTACTTTACAAAGTAGTCACTTAAGACAAATGACAGAGCTCGTGCGGCGCATTTTCAAATCGGCGCGCGGCCGCCATAGAGTAAAATTGTATGGAGGATTTGAAGTGCTTTTTTGATAAATATGTATCTTTTCTGTCAACCAATAACTTAGACATTTGGGACGGACAAATTCTAATATAACTATTTATGTTTCGTATAAGCTGTAAAATAGGATAGATTGTACTGTTATAATCTAAAAATTACGTAACACGAGCTTACGTTTTTGCATTTTTCATGCAAGTTTACGTAATTTTGTAGGCGAAAATATTAATTATTTTAAGTTTTTTACACGGAGTAATTTTAAACACATTCATTGTTATGGTAAATGTATATTTTATATTGGCATTAAACAAAAAGTGTTGATTTTATTCAATTAACTGCGACCGCCTGTTTGGGCACATTTCGCTCGGCGCAGTCTTAAATAATTGTTAAATAGGGATACGCACACCAGGCGCATCATCCTGGTGGACAGCGTTTCAGCCGCGGCAGGTGGCAGGTGCCTTCTGTCTCTATGCTGGCATGGACAAGAGCACGTTCAAGATCCTCGAGGATCCGAACGTGCAGAAGGTGCCAGTCGATGCCAGCGTGGGGGAGGAGGCCCCTGCTGTGATAGAACCACGGGCAAAGGACGAGGAGGAGCCCGTAAATCCTGCAGTGGAAGAGACAGGTACGGCTCTCTACACCTCATCGCCTTGCATCCCCGAAGACCAACGACATAATCGGACACATTGATGGTCTAGATCTGTCGTCGCCGGATGCTGCAGAGCCGATGTTGGAAGAGGAGAGCAGGGGGGCAGCCAGTAGTGGCTACGACCGAAGGCGCTACCATATAGGCAAACCGTATGGCGGGACTGAGGTGCGTACAAATAAATATTCATCACTGCATCGGGGTGATGGCCATTCTGGCCCGCCACCTGCGGATGAATGAATATGATATTGCCCTGATTCAGAAACCTTATGTTAAAGAGGCAAAGATTAGAGGCTGAGGTGGGACGGGAGGTATATTTTTTCATAACTGTTCCACTAATGATATGAGGACATGTGTATATGTCAGAAATGGCATAAACGCAATGACCTTATACAATTTCTATTCTAGGGACCTTCCGACAGTTAAGATCGATGTGCAAGGGAGCGGAGGGCGGAATACTGTAATCCTGACCTCTGCATACTTCGACTATATGGACAAGGAAATAGTATCTAGAAAGATAAAGGACCTTGTTGAATATGGCAGCTGCGAGAACCTGGACATAATCCTGGGGTGCGATGCCAACGCACACCACACAGCCTGGGGGAGCACGGATGTGAATGTAAGAGGGCTAGCACTAAGATTGTCGAGTGGCATGTGTCTGATCACCTTGTCAGATCATAATTACATATGCTTTAAGTACAGGACGCTGGTTCCAGTTCCTACAGCACGTAGAAGGAATCCCAGAAATACGGACTGGAACTCCTTTAGGAGTGACCTCAGAATAGATCTGGAGGATTCTAAGGGTAAGCTCAATTCTATATTAGAAATCGAGTTTATAGCAGACAAATTGGTCCAGACTGTGAATACGGCCTGGACAAACAACTGCCCTGAGAGGGTACCGTGGTGGACGCCAGAGTTGGTCAAGCTGCGGCTAGAAGCCAGGCGAGCGTTTAACAATGCTAGGACCGGCAGAGACTACAGCGGTTACGCTCGTTGTTTGACCAACTACAACAAAGCTGTGCGGAAAGCCAAACGGAAGGCTTGAAGAGCATACTATGAAAACATCAGTACGATTCCTGAAGGAATGAGGCTCTCCAAAGCTATCTCGACTGCCAGAGCACACCTATTGACAACCATTAAGGATGGCAATGGGCAGTGAAGAGGGTCTGGTAAGGAGACACTAGCAATTATAGCAATTACTTTTCAGAGTGTAAGATAATAGAAAAGGAGTAGGAGGACCCGATCAGCCTGGTTGAACTTAGCTGTCGTACAACCAAAGCAGGTTGGGACACTGCTAGGAAGGTAGTGGATGAAGGGCAGGTCGGCTGGGCTCTAAATGGTTTTCAACCATTCAAGTCACCTGGTCTAGACATGATTTATCCTATTATCCTACAACAGGAAGCTGTACTCTTGGTTCCGCAATTGTGCAGACTATACAGAGCCTGCATAGCTTTTGGATACATTCCAAAGATATGGAGGCGTGTTAAAGTCATCTACATACCGAAAACGCGCAAAGCGGACTATGAAGAAGCCAAGGCATACATACCTGTCAGTCTTGAGTCGTTCTTCTTGAAAGCCCTGGAGAAGTTAGTAGATAGACATGTCAGGAAGGGAGCATTAGGGAAATTCCCTCTCTACAGGCTACAATCTGTCGTGCCGTTTACTAGGAAGAGGGATCTTGCAGGGTTGGGAACTCTCTTCATGTATGGTACGCAGTAACAATGGTCTACGGAGGTGAAGTATCTAGGCATGACCTTAGATAACAAACTAACATGGAAACCTCATGTAGAAAAAGCCATAGAGAAGGCCCAGCGGGTCTTTGGCATCTATACTTCGTACTACTTATGGGAAGACCTGAGGGCTAAAGCCCAAGGTCATCAAGTGGCTATACACGATGATGATAAGACCCATACTCACGTATGGCAGCATTTTCTGGTGGCCAAGAACTAAACTAGCAACATGCAGGAACGCGCTGTCGAAGGTGCAGCGATTGGCCTGAATGGCTATAACAAGGGCGGTCCTGACTACGCCAACGGCATCGTTAGAGGTCATGCTGGATCTAACGCTGCTACACATTGTTGTGGAGTTAGAGGCGATAAAGGCGTTAAATAGGCTTTCAGTGCATGAGCTGTGGAGCGTCAACATGCCGGTAACTCAATACACAAAATTGGAGATTTTTGTTTTCATTCGAATGAGAGGATTTCTTGCAAGCATACTTTACAAGCAGATATTTCGAAAGTTAACCAATGGTGGTATTAAATGCTTGGATTTGAATGTTAGCATAGAGCTGATTTACAGGATAACCCAGAAAGGTTTACTGAAACTGTGTATAACGTACATAGATATTTAGACGATATTTTACAGTATTTATGAATGAATGCATTCAGTTCTCGTATAATGATCTAAAAGTTAAAAATGTAAAGACATAAAGCTAGTAGCTGGCACACTTTCCACGATACATATAATCCGTATTTGATAGCCACGATGCAAGCAAGGCTTTTTAAACTTTAGACAAGTAAGTATAAGTATTATGCATTCCTGATTACATGTCAGTTACACGCCATTCAAAGAGTTATGCATTGTTCAAACGATTTAAAATGTTTGGTGCAAGATTAGAATTATATATTTAATAACCACATTTAACTTACTAAGCAAACTTACCGGAAATTTCTGACATAGTTACACATACTACCTCGTCAATATATTTTCTTAAGCTGTCTGTTTACTAGCTAAGTTTATTTTTGTCAATAGCTTGTTTTCAATCTTATTAGTTGTTGACACTAGAGGTCAGAATTCATGGTTTCGTTCGGTTGTAAAAGTTAATAGTGAACAATATCTCACCAATTTCATCATACACACCATAACACCTTGTTTCGAGTTAAGCTGGGCTTTTGCTATTGTTTGAGAAGCTATTCTATACTTTGATAGCGGCCTTTGTCGAACGACCTTGTTGTAAGTGATCCACTTATCGTTACTCGAAAACAATGCTTTCGAAAATGGTTTCGTTGGTCGTTTCAACAAAAAAACGTAAATGCAAACTGCTTGCAACGTGTTTTCTATCATTTCACTGTGACTTTTAGCCAGGTAACACCCAAATCACTAGGTTTTCAGATTTTCATTACTAGCTTCTCCTCGTATTCAGACTTTTGCAAATGACACCCTAGCTTGTTATGTAGTATGTGTACTAGGTCTAAAAGTCTGTGGACTTTTCCGAATAACTAACTAGCGTTTACTAATAGACCTTAATATCTGGCTAACTAGATTTTTACGTGTAAAATCTTCACGCAAAATTTCATGCTTCATTTTGTGATCAATATTCAGCAACGTCGTAGGTAGTAATGAAATGATCGTGTTCCAATTGGCATTTGGTAATTTTATCCGTTACCCGGCAATCAGAACGAGCTGCGTGTTGGAAATAAAAATCCTTAATTCTACGAAGCGATACCCATGGTAGAGCTAAAGGATAATGGAATGGTAATGTTAGCAAGGGTGCTACTAATCTTGCAAGCAATCATAGGTACTTATAATAAGTGTCAACACTAGAAAGTGAATCATAAACTCACACGATTTAATAGCTTGTGAACTAAATTAGAGCTCGAAGCTGTGTTATAATTGATCCCAAACGTTGTTTTGCCAATATTAGGTCATTCCTGTGGATGTAGGATTGCTAGCCAAAACATGTGTTATTTTCATTGCAGATAAATGTTTTCCCTGCTATGAAATTAGGAAATGTAGTTAAGTCCACTTTGATAACGATACTCTGCTGAACACACGCATTGAATTCACACGGTTATTAGCTGGAAATGTATTGGTTCGCGAATTGTTACTGTTACGCTTGGTGCATTGGTAGTAGAGAAAGCGAAAATTTACATTTATTAAGGTAAGTTCGAAAACTTGCTATTATCAGCGCCACAATTATATTTTATAGAGCAGGAATAAAGCCTAAAATCGGGGTTTTGCGAAATCAAAACATACTTTAAACCTTTATAATGTAATACAACGTCGAACACATTCCAACGCCGCCGGGTCCATGCTCAATTATCAGCAATTACTTACCAAGCATGGAGAATTTTAGAATTTCTACTAAGGCATCCTTAATACCAATCAATGATATCACTGGTATGAAAGGGACCGCATATGTTAAACCGGTTCGGATCACTTAACGCGTCTGAACCCTCTCCATATTAATATACCACTTTATGAATAAATGGACAGACAATCCTTAATTACTAAAAATGTTTTTTTTAAATGTCTCGGTGCTGCATGTCTCTTTGAAGCATTTTTGACCGGTCGAAACCATCGCTAATAAGCACGATTAATTTATTTCTATTTATTTTATCACTTTAATCAAACTGTGACAAAAAGATAATGCACTTTTGGAACAATATTCAATTGAGGTTTACAACTGTAGACAAGCAATTTACAACCCCGACGAGGTTATGGCAGCCTGGTAGCAATTACCTTGGCTATTAAAGTTATGGCGTCATAACCGGTAATAACTACAAGTACGCCTGCTGCTTTTGGAACGGCACTGTTCTGTAATGTAATAAGCTAATGTGCTTTATTAGGCACGGTAAATTATTGCACAAGCACAACAGGCATACTGCGTTTAATTCTGTTGTTATACTACTAAAATAATATAATCTATATATTGTATTTGTACAACAACACATATATAAAATATACACATAGAATATATAGATTAAGTATATACCTCTAACTTAAAAATAAAACATTAGTAGTTACCTAAACTAATATCTCTTTATTGCGAGCAGCGATAGCTCAGTAGGAAGACCAACACACTGCAATGCAGTGGGTCTCGGGTTCGAACGCTCGTCGCGCACCTCTGACTTTCGGAAGTTATATGACTTTTCGAAATTATGTGCGTATTGATTGACAATTATCGCCTGCTTGTTGCCTCGGAGAGCACGTTAAGTCGGTCCCGGCTGCCATGAACATCTATGGCAGTCGTTATGGGAGAATGTCGACACAAAAGATCCCACTGGGTCGAAGTGTCGCCGGTCTGCACTATCTGGCCCCCACATAAGATACATACATACATACCTAAACTAAACGCAAAGAAATAAAACCAATATTTAATATAGTTTATAAACCACATATATACCTAAAACATACAAATAGAATAATAGACTAAAAATAAGAAGGTCTTATAATAATGAAACCCAAATATTACAAAAATTGTTAATGATAACAGACTATGCCATCAATGCCACATCTATAAAAATCGATTCATGCATCCATGTTCTGCTTAGCTAGGATCGAGTGTCATACTGTCTATGGTATTTGTTTACCCACATCGTTGCTATTATTTTTCTAGTTTTGTTTTTATTTTATTTGCGTGCCCATGTGCGCTCAAAATATTAATCTTAGTTTTAAACATTGTTTCTCAGTAAGTGAATTATGTATACAATTCTTTATGAGAAATAAAGTTGTTCTTAAACCTTAAACCTTATTTACCTAAAAGCGTTTACTGACTTCACTTCGAATAATGTTGAAAATTTGAACGTGAAGACGCTGATAAAAATATATTAAATGTCATGAATATATAAGTTAATTTGAAAATCATGTATCTACTTTTTCCACTAAATTCAAGTTGCATCAAATTACGCTGTAGTTAGATGAAGAAGGTGTTACTTTTGAATGGGATAAAATACTTTAAAAGAAAATAGTAATGCCATTAGCATTTAAAATCCCTATTATTTAAAATATACTATATTTATCTTTAGTAGGTACGTCAGGTTACGCGGATGATTCATACTCAAAAGTACATACGTGCGTATAAAACGCAGGCACAGCTAGGACTACATAAATTGTTTTTATTTTTAATAGATCTAGAGTGGCAAACTAGAATACGGCCCAACTGTTGGTAAGTTGTCACCGTAGCCTATGGACGCCTGCAACACCAGAGGCATCACTTGTGCGTTGCCAACCCTGTAGGAAATGAAGTTGGAAGGAGAAGGAGCGGGAAGGGGGAAAGGGGTGATTGGGCCTCCAGCAATCTCACTCAACGAACGAAACACAACAGTAGGAATACTGCTATTTCACGTCGATATTCTGTGAGAGGGTTGTCCTTCCCTGGTTCAGCCGTCCCATTCGTGCTGAAATCAGCGAGGCTCTTCTAGGTACTTAAAAAAAGTGACTAATGTTAACAAACCAGTGTATTCATTTTGCAAATCAAATTATACTCTATCTCTTTATTACGTTAGTAAATATAAGAGCTCAAAGTAGTATTGCGGGATACATTATATACTACTCAAGCCAAGACGTATTTTTTGTATGTTGACTTTTAAAAATCTAATAATGTGTTATATAAACTGAATACGATTTAACCTCCCTTCGAACTCCACCAAGTTTAACAAGACCCTCATTGTATTATGGGGTCCTCCATATTGCATAAAAACTAATAATGTGTCCTGTATAACATCAGTTTCAAAAGTTACGGAACTATTAGTTTCGGACGCTATTATCTAACATTGCCGAGCGGCGCCGGTGTGTGTAACGATCTTTAGATATTTATGTTCCAATCTGTCCGAACTCACTTGGAGCCTGTCGGATGGAACGATGCCCATTTTAGGTAAATACTACTGCATTAAAGATTTATAGACCGTGATTTTCGCTGTACGTGTATCGACAGTTAAACTAGAAATTAAGGTGTTGCCTTATAAGTGTTTATAAGCTTCGATAGATCACGAGAGCTAGCCTTGTTTTGGAGTGATAACTTTACTCAACCTTTACGGCAACGAATCTTGCAACGAATTTTAAACACTACGAGAGTTATATTTTCACCGATTAATTAACTAGACATGGTTATTGCTAATTCCTCTTTATCACCACTTACTGCCGTGTTGGGAAATTTTAGAACGCACTAACTGTCCTTAATTATATCTATTTTTATCGCTAAACGGTGAACAGTTTTTGGATTTACACCACATTCCGACTTTATAAGGCCAGTTATAATGGGTTACTGTGAATGTACCACGCAACATCATCGTACTAGTTCACTAACGAGGTTTAATAGATGAGACGCTAGCCGAGATAACTCTCTCCAGGTTATCAGGTCACGAGTATTGTTACAGCAGTTTACTCATCGGTTTTTAATCGCGAACAAAGATAAAGCTATCGCGTCTATCGTGCCTATCGCTCTACTTGGGTGGGCTCGGCTACCAGTTTTTGTCACTTCCGACGCAAATGCAAATAGCGTTACACGCACGTAGGTCTTGGTTTCGGAGCAAAAACACATACCGAAAATTGTGTGAAGCATGCTCGGTTTAAGGTTATTTAGTTCTAAGCGTAGCAGTATAATTAGATTTACCGTTCCAAATACGTGTAATCAAAAATGGCAATTTTGTTACAAGTCTAAATTACTGAATCATATTATTTAGAGCTCGTTAAGTTTGTGTATTCTTTAATCTAAGGCCTGTGATTATCTGTCGCTGAAGACATACATATATTTTAATTTTAATTTTATACTGTTATGCTAACTTCGGTAACATCCACAAGTTTATAATGGCGATTACAATGACAAGTTAGGGTCGACACTCATTCACTAACGGCAAAGGATTTTTGTTAAATACGATTTGAATTATGACGATCGGATGATTTATGTTAGCTGCAACTCACTCTTTTGTTTTATAGCGTGATAAAATGGCTATCGTTAACTTGACAAAGCTAGGTTTAATTGATATGGCTGCGGCTATGGTTCCTGGTTTTATATTTATGGTTAGGTTTGACGTACACCATATTGATGGATATCATTTCTCGCGACAAATTGTCAGTCATTATTTTGAGATACATTTGAGCTAGATTAATTGCTTGGGAATTCACCTATACGTATTGCCAATGAGGACTATACTCCTGTCACAGTAAGTTATGGTACATACTAACTGCAAGTATTTTGTAGATTCTGTATAGAATTGGTTAAAGTGGCGTTATAGAGAGGATGGATGCCTGATAGTTGTTTGGTTTGATGATTGAGATGATGAATTATATTTCTGCTTCATAACTACTAAACGGAGTTTACCGATGGTTCAATAACGAAGAGCTACTGTAGTGTATGGTTATAAAGTAGTGGCGTAGCGTAGTGGGGGTGGCAAAGGCGGCCCGCCCCGGGCGGCACTTTTAGGGGGCGGCAAAATTTCACAATAAATTATAATAATAACTTGTAAATATTTGAACCATTTAATGATGGAAGAGAGGAATGGGTAGATGTACAATACACAATAATGATGACTGTTCTTATCGAAAAGTTATTTTAAATTACTTTATATTATAGTCTTTTAAATTAAAATACCTAAATAAAAGGGCGGCAAAATTTTCTTCCTCCCCGGGCGGCTGACACCCGCGCTACGCCACTGAACTCAAGTGATCGAATCACTAGAATTATAATCTTATTCTCATGTCTGCAACGACTTACCTTAGCTGTTTTAACGTTGACATGTTTTGGCGTATTAAAAGCGCCCTTAGCGAGAACGTCTCTGATCTTGTTGACGGCAAAACATGTCAAAGAAGGTCGAGAGATATATAGGCATTTTGTTAATTATGTTACATCAATTAGTCAGTTTCGTAATTGCCGGCACTTCATTAGCTAAGTTAGATATTTGGATACGCAAAACGGTGTACATAAACTATAATTTGTTAAGATGTTTGGATATTTTTTTACTCATACGCGTATTACGTTAAACGGATTTGGATGAAAATTGGCAAACAGATTACCTGGAATAATATATTATGGAGGAAACATGAATTTGCATTTTTAATCAAGTGAAGCGTTCCCATGTTATAATATTATGTAATTTTTTATGTTATTTTAAGACTGAAATTAATTAATTAATTAATTTTAGGACTGAAATTATCAATGATTAGACGCTGCCTAATTTTTCAAGCTAGCGTTATCGCGGACAGTAGCTAGTAATACATTTTTCGGAGAGTAAGCCCGCTTTTTCAGTATTCCAGAAGTTGTCTACAATGCGTCGTTGTCTTGTGTTTTTAGAATGCATTATATAATATTACAAGTCAACTTTAGCTACGATACGACTTATAACAGTAACGTGGGGCCAAAATTATAATTTGGAATTTTAAAAGCCATCAAATGCCGGTAACCTATCATGATATGGAATTTCTTAATCGAAAAGTAAAACGTCCTACTCGAAAACCCTTCATACGTATAAAATAATAATCTGAAACACGATCTCTTTTATCTGGAAATGATAATGTCGTGGTAATACGAATTGAGTGTGATTACTAAGATAATTAATTTCATGCCAAATCGCTGACCAAAGCTATACTGCAACGTAGTCCTTTGTGAAATGTGTGCTCACCCCTATGAAAGTGATTAGGGTTAGGTACATACAACATAGTCTATTAATGTATAATATGCTGAATATTAGTAAGGGCATAACTTTAGATATAGTTGTATCACAGACTGACATTATTAACGACGATTTATTATATGAATATAATTACTTTCAGCTATTATCTAAGCCTTTGCTTGCTTTTCTTTTAAGTAGACTATATTTTAATCTAAGAGCCAAGCTATAACTGTACCAAATTTCATCAAATTCGGTTGAGCTTTACATGTTTAAAATATAATTAACAAAGTTATTTTTGCCTTAATACTATGTGATTCATCATAGGTAGACATCCATATTCATTTAAACATTTTTAATTAATGTTTTCTATTATAATTTCGTATAGGATATCTGATAGCATATATTGTTCTCGGGGTTAAGTGCAGTTATCCAAACCACCCTTTTTATTCTGAGGGGAGATTTGCGTGCAATTAATGGGTTTATAAATAGAGTATATTATTATTAAATACTTCAAATTCAATCTTATAAAATATAATTAGTTATATTAAAGTGTTATTATGACTCATTTTATATCAGCAAGTTTCTGGTTAAAACATACGCGATGTTACAATAGTAACATTTGCTTATCATCGTATCAGCCAATTCACCTGACCTTAAAACGCTTCACGCATTAACAGAGTCAGGGTCATTGTTAACAGAAACTATACGATATATCTGAGATGATGCCGAAGCGAGGCTAATAAATTAATTTACTAGGAGTGTACTAAAACTAACAATGTACTGCAGTAGAATTATTTTTGAAATCTGGTGGTAAATACGTTATAACTGTTTACGGTATTTGAGAAAATTATGTAATCATGAAAATATCAATATTATGATACGCACAAAGTACAACACACACACACACACACACACACACACACGCACACACACACACACACATACTCGCACCACCCATACACACACACACCTACTCTCGCACTACTACTGCACAATCATAAATGTCAACCCAATTTTTATTTACTTTTTCTTAGATTTTGTTTTTTTAATATTTAATATTTTCTTTTTGTAATTTATTTGAAAACATCAATGTACGTACCTAAATTAATACCAAATTGTTAAGAAACCTGAAAGTGGGGCCTGGTACCCATAACACAAGTTAGATCTTACCTTGGGTACCAGTGTTCATTAATTACTGTTGACTTACTTATTTGTGATTAATAAATTTCATTTAATTTCATTTCAATCCGATCGCGCTATATACCAACGAGTATATTACACAGGTCGCTACATGTCTTACTATCTTAGGGCTATTTCGTAAACGGCTGATTAACGATTAGCCTGATTGTGTCTTGGGTACAAAATGTATAATAGTATCAATCCTGTTGATAGACTGCATCTTTAAGGCACGGGCCTCTTCTCAGTGTAAGAATGCTAAAGACAAAATATACAGCTACTTATATTATAATAGTGTTTTACGTATCGCGTTAACTGCTATGCGACATTATTTCTTGTCTCATGAATATCTTTAATAACCTTAATATTCGGTGCACTCTTCATTGTAGCCTGTGCATATCTTGCACAACGTAGTTATTTGTTAAACTGATTACAAAGATGACAATCGTGACCATCAGTAAGTTTTTCCGGAAAAGTTAGGCTTGAGATGGTTCAAAGGATATTCACGCTGGAGAGTGGGGATGCGACAAAGCGGGGACGTATTTGATAAAAAAATATTAACTTAATTAATAAATATAGGTACCTACACTAGTAAGTTCATAACTCTGCATAACATGATCACACGGCGGATGGTTGGGGAGCCCAAGTGTTTAAAATAGGCAAGCATATTCGAGTCACTGCATCTTGTCTAAAACAACGTTCTTGTTCCAACTAAAAAACATAAATCATCTCGCAATTACAGTTCGTCGAGACGCGCGTCTATCAGTGTACTTTGTGACCAGTGACAATCCTTCGTGACCATTCATCCGCCTTCGTTGATGTTTATATGGTGATTTATTCAACATGAGTAAAACAGATTCATATAACAATTCTGTTGAATACAAACGCAGGTGCATTTACTATATGAGATCGCAATAACGTCTGGACGCAATATTGACTTAAGTGAAAAACATACTTCATAAAGTCTGTAAATTATAAAGTTTGGCTGTTAAACACCACATGATTTTCTGGTGTCGACGATTACATTATTTAATAAAAAATTATATTAAATCTTAAAACAGACAGCGATCTAAGCATTAGAGAGCCCATTGAAATTTGTAACATGTTTAATAATTATTTCGCGAATGTAGGCATATAATTAGCCAGTAAAATTTCATCAAAATATCATAATGACATTCAGTTCACACAACCTAAATTAAACATCACAAACAACGCTGAACTGTCACAATTTACCCTTTGTGACATTAAAGAGGTATCACACATTATTGGTAGTCTAGACCCAAACACTAGTACAGGAATTGATAACATAAGTAGGTACTAAAGCACTTAAATGTATAAAACATCTAATAATCCATAATTTAATAAACTGTTTAAATAATTTACTATACGAGAGTGTATTCCCCAAGAGCCTCAAAGTAGCTAAAGTATCTTCAGTATTCAAATCCGGTATTAAATCTAACGCTGGTAATTACCGTTCTATTTTAGTTTAGCCACTACGCTTAAAAATTTTAGAAAAGTTATTTGTTCACGATTAGATAACTACCTTACAGAGAACGCTTTTTTATATGACCGACAGTATGCGTTTCGCTCAAAGTCGAACACACTAAGTGCAACCTTAGATTTAACAACTAAAATATAAATATAATAAACAAAGATTGATCAGAAACAAGTAGCACTTGGTGTGTTCATCGATTTGCGAAAAGCGTTTGATACAGTCAGTCACCCATTAATATTAAAAAAAATTACTAGTATTAGAGTAACAGGCACCGCACACAAGATATTAACCTCTTAATTTACTGATAGATCTCAGATTGTGAAGATTAGTAATCATGAAAGCAATTCTCAGCCTCAGACATGCGGCGTCCAAAGCAAGGATCCATATTGGGACCATTATTATGCCTACAAGGAGATCTTACCCTATACACCGACGACACATGTTTATTATACTTTAGTCACAATATCAATGATGTATTACATACAGCACAGCAAGATCTTGATTTATTGCATACATGGTTCCAATATAATTTGTTTACAATAATTACCTCCAAAACATCATACATCATATTCGCAGCCAAAAACAAAAAAGTACACAACCAGACTACATTAAATATAAACGGCGAAATACTACGCGAAACAAATCATGAGAAGTACTTGTGAGTACTTAATACTACTATACACTAGATAAACATCTAACATGGAATGCTCATTTACTAGGCATACAAAAGAAACTGTCATCTCTGGTGGGTTGTCTTTATGATATAGCGCGATGTATGTCACCAAAAGTACGACCCCTAATATTTAATGCCTAAGTCAAACCCCACTTATTATATCTCATACAAGTATGGGGGCCTGCCACTAAAACCAATCTTAAACATATATAGACATTACAAAAAAAATAATTTAAATTCTATACAACTATGTTTTTTTAACACCTTCAAAAACATTATACAAGGATACCAAGATTTTAAATATCAAACAACTTTACACACTTAACACATGCATTCTTATATATAAAATAATACACAAAATGATACATACGCACATCATATTTTCCATAAAAGGTAAAAGTGAAACGCACAAATACTTATTACGTCGCGCTAATCATATTATAGTCTCCGGTGCAAGAACCACTTACGGAAAAAACATTATAACATTTGCGGGAGCACAGTTATATAGCATCCCAACTGAAATGAAAAGTGCAAGCATACTCACAATCTTTAAAAGAAAATTGTTGAACTACGTAGCTAGTAACGATTGCTTCTTGACGTAAGAAACAAATAGTTACCGTGCAGGAGAGGCGAAAAAGCGTATAGCGCACAACTTGGACCACATGATTTTCACCGTCTACCGACTAACAAAATTAATGTGAATTTTATCTGTATTTTTTTATTGTTAAGCATATCGTGGCTTATTTTGCTTATAAGTTTATAATAATTATCTTTTTAAAATTAACTTTTCCTCTTGTATTCATTTTGTTATACTAGTTTCTTTGCAATGTGTAAGTGTGTTTTATTTGCGTAAACAATTAGTGAAACTGTGTAGTTAAAAGTGGTAACGGACATGTTATTTGTTAACCTTCAAGAATATTATGCTTTCTTATGTAAGTGACACTTTTTTGTGTTGTAAATAAGAAATAAAGATATTTTTAAACCGAATTTTGTTTCGTGTACTGTTCTTGATTTTATACCGGGGCACGAGAAAATTAACAATGCTGATGCTGTTCGAAAGTGGACGCAGTAAACAAAACGTACAGACAAAAGTAAGTTTCCAACTTTTCTCTTCTATATAATAATAGAAAAACTTATATACTCCCAAGATTTATGTTTATCATAGATTTATTTATCCTAACTATCCTGAGTAATATTTTAAATGCGAATGTAAATTTTGTAACGTTTTAATGGCTTAACTAGCTCGACCGACCATCATGAAATTTCGCATACACATTGTCATGGGAACCGAAAAAGACATACCTGTGCTCCAGTGGTTTCACAAACGGAACATAAAGAAATGTGTTTTTTTTAGTTTGGTAGCTATTTATGTAAGTCCGGTGTTTGAATGTTTGTTAAGTTTTCTACGACACAATAAGCCTGTGCTATTGTTGTAGTTGTTGATTTTTTTAGAATAAGGTAAGATGGGATTGACCTTGTCATTGTTTAGTACAAAAATACCTTATAATACATAAAGAAAAAAAATAAAAACGACGCAGTAATTATTCCTATGGCGGGTCTCATTATTTTTAATAGAACAGAAAAATATGTTTATACATGTAATAACAAATAAAGGGCTGCCTAAACAATAGTTTCTGCTTAATGGAATCAAGTCATTAATACTATTTGTAGCGTGATGAACATAGCAATATCCCTTAGTCCACACCCATTTATTACGAGGACTACTTTATGGTGGACATTTACGGTTTAATTCAGTAATTTAATGATTTTGTGCTCAGGTAAACAGTGGCCTCGCCGTCGTGACAGCGGATTACCTAAACGTAGCTTTAACACATAATATGAGAGACAGACAATAAATCGCACTCTTAATAAAACAGCGACTTAACTCGAAATTTGAAAGTAAGACAATTTGAACTCTTATTGTATATGTTAAATTCTAATATTATATTTGTGTTAAATCTTTGCAATAAAGTTCAAATTTGTTTAATCCAAAATACTGAGATAAGTCTCTGTTTTATTAAGGGTGCGAAATATTGAATATTAATAAAAATAGTCATAGTTTTCATTAATTGCTAGGAATGCATGAGTGTAGCGGAACTAAAACTAAGCCAATCACGGGGAATATACAAATAAGGGTTATACTTATACAGGGGGCTAGTTATATAAAGGAATAATTACCATTGAATATCCATTAGTGACACACAATGTCGGATTACACTTTAGAATATCCAATAGACTCCTATCTTAAAACATAATTGTAAAAATATCTTTATAAGTATGGTTATGTTAGATCCGAAACCACTTTTTTGTCTTTTCGCTATTGACTGAGCCAGTCTTTTACAAGGCATACAGCTTATTTCTTCCGTGGCGATGAATATTGATTGAGATTTTTACATATAAAAGACAATTCTCTTGAGATTTAAAAAGATTGTGCCAACGGTCAAAAGGAGCACCCAAACTTGTAATTATCGCCTGTAGATCACAGAAATTGTAATTCTGTTTTAGGGGACGAACTCACAATACTGTGCTCTGGTGATGTTGGGCGCGGACATGAATCAATGCCTTAATCAAATTTGACCATAGGTATCTGTTTCCTAGGTCGTTGGGCAAGAAAAAGGCTTGCAGTCATACGTCATTATCAATCATAGCTAGCCAAGCTTTTAATGGATTAGCTTTCAGTCGAGATTAATGGGGGTAATTAAATGGTAACAAAAATAATCTTTTACGTTGTCTTTTGCACCAGCCTCGTAAACAAAAAGAAGGTGCGCCTGCAGGTCATGCCATACCAGTTAGCCATTACTTTATTTACATGTTTTGATAGGCTAATCATTTGTTTGCCTTTATATTCTTCGTAGCCTCATCATTCCCAAGTGTATTGGAATCAGCTCTCTAGTCTCTAAGATGGATGCTTGTATGATGCTAATAGATATCATAATCACTTCCCTTAAACCTTATTATATACTTACAGTTATGAGACATTATATACAAATATTTTTCTCAGAATATTTATAACAATTACTTTAGCGAGGTAATCATATTTTTAAATACAACTACTGCACTAGGAATAATTCCTGTGTCGTGAGGGACTTTACAAACATTCAAACAGCGGACACAAAGAACATCCAGACTCGGAACAACCATTTGTAGATCACACAAATTTTTGTCCCGTGTGGGCTTCGAACCCACAACACTCGGCGCATAAGCAGCCGCAATGCAACCACTTAAACCACTTCGCCATCCGTGCAATTATGTTATTTACAACTTCCATTTATATAATTTACAGAGGTGGAATACAGCGACATATAGATTAAGCCAGGACAGCTTAGTTGAGCCAAAACTTCAGCCATAAAGAAAATCGCAGCCGAACAACATCTTTTTGTATTTCTGTGTTCAGTAGAGTGCACAGGTTAACTTATACTGTGTGTGTAATTAAAGTAAGTGGAAATATTTCTATATTGAAAATAATTTATGCTGACGATGTGTAATGCATAACATCAATACTATTAATGATTTGATTAAGATATGCTTCCAAAATACACATTTTCCCGTCACCAATGGCACAAATTTAATGTATAAAAACATTAGAAACATTGCGACTTAATGTCTGGGAAGTGTTATTCTACACGATTATACCTTAGCGCTAGAAATACCGTTTTGCTGTTGGTTCTGACAATTAGAACGACTTAATGGGTGTGTATAGAATTTTATAATCTGTAGCTAGAAACAATGATTGGCATCTGTAAGAAGTTATTGATACCCATTCCTTTATATATGTGGTAGAATATATTATTATTATTATAAAGCGCAGAATGAAGGCATTCCTGCGATCCTGCTATTTGACACTTATAAAGAATCAAGTGACACAATTTTGAGGTTCTACGTTGTTCCAGTATGTATGCCACGGAGGTTGTATAAAGCCGGCTTAAGTCTTATGCAAACACAGCTTGTGTTGTAAATACATGTTACCACTACCCATGCCATATTTGCTTCGCAAAGAGACTTTAGTCATTGGTTGGGGTACCACACATTGCCCTACTCGAGTATCTAACACGTGACTATGTTATTTTTGTATCAATATTTTTAAGTACTAGCATAGAGTTTGCACTTTATTAAAGGATGGTAATAAAATTGCACACGTTCACTTTAGCTGAACAATATGTAAGTAGGTATGTACATATGTGACAAATCGTCGCTTATCTCTTCAGTACTCTACAGAATTAGACTACAATTTATACACACCATAATGAGAAAATAAAGCTTTCTACAATATTTTACGTAAGTAGTAATTTTCTTAAAGGCGTGGCGTTACTATAAATTCTGCATAAAATTGTAATCTAAACAAGTTCAATACGTTTTGATTAGCCTACACTGGGTAGCACTCAAATGCTGTATATATTCATCGGACTGGCTTTGATTCGACATTCGATATTAGAACATTATTTACAACGGGTCTGTTTACGCCATAAACATTTTATATTCTAATAAACCGCACCGAATCCAATGAAATTGGTATTTGCACTTTGAACACCATTTATTTTTTTATTAGTTTCTAGTTACAGCTTGGAGTAGAGCTGCTGTCTGTAGGTGTAAATTGGTTGTAGGCCTACGGGTATGAAAATAATGTTGTATGTGTAATTGTATATGTTTTTCAACTTCATGTATTTGTATAAACTATCATCAAATATAATATTATGATAAATATTTTTCTACTTCAGGTTAAAATAATGAAATAAGGGAACAGTGACCACAACAATAGGTATAGATACACATTTAAATAATGATAAGAAAGTTTAAAGCTCTTAATATTGTCTTCTATTTACGCGAATATTATTCATTGAAATTAAACTGCTATATACGGATTTTATCGCGTTGTTTATTTGACACTTTATTACAAAATTTTGAAAACTGTTACACTTCTACTACTATTAAACTTTACTAATTTTTAAGCTAATTAAATTATTATTAAACTATTTAGATTTAATTTATTTTTACACTTTCCCCGACGTTTCGGTTGCTTTTCAGCAGCCATGGTCACGGGGAGACTAAGATGGCAGTTGTCTCAATGTTCCAGTGTAGTTATTTCAAAGTACCCGAACATAATTTATGCTGCGTAAGTCAGCGCGATGTTCTCTGATAACTTGTATTAATAACTTTTGACTTGCCTGTTTTAAGATCTTAGCGCTTCCTCGTATGTCTTTCTTGGCTGATATCTTGACACACGTAGGAATGAGACTGTGATCACGACATCTCTTCAAGAAATTTAAAGCTCTTGTTATCAATATTAGCTTGATTAGCTTGACGCATGGACCAACCATTGCTCTCTCTTAATATAAAATTTTCTAATCGTATTATTATGATATTTTACCGATTTCAATATAATATATAGCAATGGAGTTAATGGTATAATATTAAACACAAATATACAAATTTTTACGCTTAAATAAAATGAAAAGAATTATGGAGAAAACAATAATCAACATGTCACCGCCATTCAGCTTTCTCACGGACGTCGTTGTCTATCTTACTAAGTTAGCAGTCGAGTTTCAACTTTTATAAAACCAGGAAGGACCATTTCTAGAAAATAAATGTAAGCTTTAGAACTTTTTGGTTATATCTGTGCTTGTGTATCTATGAAATTGCCTTTACGTCTTCATTTAATTTCAAGATATCTATACAAAATACGAATACGAGCAAAAGAAAAAAATATACTATCTAATATTTTTATGTTAGGTTACATAATATGCAATATAATTTATAATTCAATTTAATTAATTATGTACTTAATTAGAAACTAGAAACTTAAATATATTGATTTGAATAAATTAATACAAACATCCGTTGGTAATGAATATCAGATAACGGACGCGACGACTGTTATCTTCCATCGGCTTTGCCGTGATTATCATGTCCCGGAACTCTTAGATCTCTTCTAATCATAACACCCAACCTCCATATCTAATGCCTACTTTTGTAGCAAATAGCATATTCTATTTTTGATATCATCTCGCCAGTCTTAGCCTGTTGCTCTTGTTCTTTTGAAAAATTAATCATCAATCCAATTCTAATACGATGTGACCTTAGATATATCCAAATTATAAACCAATTGTATAATAAGATCATGAATATTGCAAACTAACTGGCCAATATTATATCAGTAGTCGTACAGTTAGCAAGTTTTATTAGCCACTAGTCGGGCGGTCGCAAGCTTGTTTGCATGTTAATCCAACTTACTTAGTAATTCCGAATGTGGTCTGATAGTTTCATTGCAATTTAATTTGCGTGAAAGTTTACTGATATTCATATAGTCGATGTTAATTTTATATTTGCTTAGGTCTAATACGAACATTATACTACTAATTTCAACTTTAATATATAAATAAACGAGTTGATACATGAATCTTCATGTATCTATTCGTTTATATATCTATATGTTATATGTTTTTCGTTGATATTTGAATAATCTTATTTAGTCTCCCCGTGACCATGGCTGCTGAAAAGCAACCGAAACGTCGGGGAAAGTGTAAAAATAAATTAAATCTAAATAGTTTAATAATAATTTAATTAGCTTAAAAATTAGTAAAGTTTAATAGTAGTAGTAGTGTAACAATTTTCAAAATTTTGTAATAAAGTGTCAAATAAACAACGCGATAAAATCCGTATATAGCAGTTTAATTTCAATGAATAATATTCGCGTAAATAGAAGACAATATTAGATATACTTTTGATGTCCGTTTAGTTGAGATACAATCTCTGCCCTTCAAATCGATTTCTCGTGTTCATATAAGAATTGCTCTAACATTATAGTTCCGTCAAACCGAATAATAATATGAAGTTAACAAAAAATACCGATAAAATATAATTTCAGCATCTTCCTGGGTAAGTTTGCCTTTATCTCTAAAAGATGTAATCTTTTTCACAATATTACATATTTTGGTGATATATATTTATATAGATATATATTTTTGTCTAGTAAAAAAAGGCCTGTTGTTAGTTTCAACATGAGTTATTTTTACCTCGGCAACAACGATACAGTATGATCGCTATCATAAATAGGTAAAAGGAAACCCTACTTTTCCGCTATTTCCATAAAACCCTCACAATAGCAACGTTGCTTCTATTTCAAATTAAAGAAATATTAAAGGAAAATGCCTAATTTTCTTTTTCCTTAGATGTTGGGTCCTTCAACCGAGGCGTGAAAAAGTACCTTCTTAGGCCGTCAAAGTAGAGATCTCGGCTCCACTCACACGAGGATGTGGTATGGAAGGGCTCTGGTCGTGGACTACACTACTGCTTATCATCGGGCGTAATGTAGTTATTTTGATAGGCATTCATAATAATATATATATATATATATATATATATCTAATAATGCTATACAAATATTGTGCAGGTTCTTTAGATACCTGCATGCAATATACATATGTTCAATGCATCGTTTCTTGCTTCGGTAATCCATTTTAGTCAAGAAACGACGAACATCTAACCACATTCGTATTTATGTTAAGACTGAAAAATTAATACATGAACTTACGTAACTTATTTTTTACCACCACATGAGAAAACCACATATTTAGAAAATAAAGTACGGTTAGATTTTACACGGGAATAGCTTTGTTTTAGGTTTACTCGATAAAGTTACGTGATAGAGAAGCCTGTATAACAAAGCACTTTGAAGTCAAATAGGAATTTGAGTGGCGGGATAGATTGACAATATCATCCTTATTCATATTTATAAGTGACTTTTTCTGTTCAGGCTCCTCATTTTAGGGATGGTCTATATCTTTATGGTATTTATTCATTTCGGCGAGATAACTTGTACACACTTAATGTATAAGTTATCTGACACGTTCAAGTTCACAGACACCGGTAGCTATAAAATGTTGTTATATACATACGTTGACCGACCATATTATGACCTATGACGATGATTCAAATCAATTATGATTGATTTTTCTGACGTTGTATATAAAGAGCCTCGTCTGAGGAAAGCCTAATGCGTATTCTTAAGACCATATGGGATTGCATAGAGATGAATTTTTGTTTTCTGTTAAGGCTTTAATTATGTATTTTATACCATTTAAATAGTTCCAGTAGGTGGCCTAGCCAATTAAGTTATCGTTGTCATTCGAGTAGAGTACTTACGGCCGTATCATTAAGGAATTAGCATGTAGATGTCTCATGCCTTATACAGAAGCATTACAAGTGTATGTAAGTACATAGCATGGTATAAGGTGTATATATCCAGTCTTACCAAATGTACCAAACATATTGTCGATAGCAGAAAACTTGTGTGCAATACCGAATAAAGGCTAATAGAAATTGTGATATCTATATAAGTTTGTTTTACTAAGTGGAGAGGCGAGTAAAAATTCTTTATGGTTATCAGTTAAAATGTCTATTGTCAATGTGGCCGGTTATGTGACACGAGGTTGGTTCAATATACGGACATTTCAAACCGTTGATTATAAATGCACCATAAACATCAGAAATCTGTGGTCAAAATCTAAACACCGCAATAACTGTCGAGTTTGCAAGCTTTAAAAGATTATTTTCATTGACTGCTAGAGGAGACTAAATTAACCGTTGGTTTTAAGCTGCTGGTCCGGCTCATAACGTCTCTCTTAACTGCTTAATTATGTATATCAGGACGATTTAATTGATTTATAACTAAAAAATTAATTAATTAGACTTTGCCTAATTTGTAAGCCTTGTTTTACAGTCACGAACTTTAATTTAGGACCTATTTCCTTGAAATGTTGTTAGAATGTTCAAATTGCAATAAGGTCGAAAATGTCAGTTCAACAATAGTGGTGAAAAGTCAAGTTGTCTAGTTAAGTCATTTAAATATCTCTATATTAGATAGATAACCTCTTTGCACAAAGCTATCACGGTTTTCTAATTACGAATGTGTCAGTCACTGAAAGTCAGTGTCAGGCAAGAAAATTATATTAATAGTGTTTCAAGTTTGTGTAAAATCTAATATAAGCTAATCGTGAGGGGTAAGTAATAGATGATATAACAACAAAATCTCTAATATTAACAAGATATAACAACGGAACCTATAATTTTATTTAATATAGCGATTAGTTAATATAATAAACGATTGATATAATTTTAAAATAACTAATTTTTATAAGCATAACATACATTAAATATAACATCGTTTGACATAACATACATTAAGTATAAAATCGTTTGACATACCACTCAAAAGATATAAAACTTATTTGGTTTGGTCTGGTTTGTGGCTTCTAATTTAAGCTTAAAAAACCAATAACATTGTATTTTTTTTAATAAATATTTATAAGTATTTTTCTTTGTTTTATTCTTTGTAAGTTCTATCGTAGTTATAGGTAATAGTAACCTAAGTAGATATTAAACATAACTAGTAACTGATTACCACCTGCGCTAAGATAGGTCGACGGAGCCCCCTTCGCGGGGCTCCTATTTCTGGGTGGTTTAAAAAAAAATAACCTAAAAATAGCCTTAGCCTTCTCACCTTGATGTTACAATGGCTGAAAGAAAATTGTTGGGTATCCTAATGTTTCGTAGTTATATTTTAAACGTTGTTCCCGTTCAACCTTTTTCTACATAATTACGTGGGATGAAGAAAAACTATTATATTGCCAACAAGAAAGTCCACGGACTGGCTAAAGGAAATGTAAAAGTTGAGACATACCAAGAAATAAAAGAAATGGACGAAAAAGAAGTTGTTATTCTAGGCAATGCCATGGCTTAAAACTTAAAAAGTTCATCCAGTCACTGGTATGAACACTATATGGATAAAAATACAATATATTAAATTTATTTCACAACAATAATACTTGTTTTGAAGAGAAAATCGGCTAATAAACGTTTGCTCCAAAAAACAAACTATAGATGAAAATCTTTGTATAATGTATTGTAATTACTAAATGTCATATACTTGTTCGTAAGTATATAACAAAATTATTTTATTTTTATTTTTATTTTTATTGTTATATACTTGTCCAGTTATTTACTTACTATAATACATAGATCTAAACTGTACATCCACATGGTACATGGGTAGCATAACATGAAAAGAAAAGTTTAGTTATTAAAGAATCACGACCCACAGGCAGAATTTCAGTGCGATGCTTAATAAGGAGAAAAGGGCATTAAACCTTTTCTATGCCTCTATCTTGTTGCTGATTAAGGTGATTGTAGGGCTGAAGCAATTTACTGATCCCAGGGGCATCCTAAACACCGCCAATGCTTTGCGTTTTTATACAAGTTACGGTGATTGGTGTTTGTCGTGGCGCAACTAAATGTATGAGCATTTTAAAGGAAAATCACGGTCTGCTAGATATCCATACGCAGATCCTTATGAGAAAATGTACACATAGAAAACACATATGTAGATTGTTTTGATTGAGTCAAAACAAAAACAACAACTTTTGCCATAAGTCGGGTATATCCTAACTCTATGTTGTTATTGCATATTATTTAAACCCAACAACACTACCCGACCAGGGTATCGAGCTTGTGAGTTCACGACCGGCTGCCAATACGAAGTTACCAAAATATACTAACATTAAAAATTGAAACAGATTAACGATTTTAAAGTCAATAAATTTAAAAAAATATCTGTCCAAATATTATTGTTTTCGGCAAGACAGTTATCTTTAATTACCCGTTGGCTATATAAGTTAGGGAATTTTGTAGCGTATATTTGTGGTGTCTATGGTCAGATCAGATAACCATTTACAGACAAAAAGTTAATGACGAATAAGGACACGCTGTCGAATTGAAACCCTTCATCTGTTTGTGAGAAAATTAATTTCTATTAACTGTGAAAGCGTGAGTCAATTCATGGTATTAATCAAAGAGAGGTGTTACAATAGAAACAGTAACAATGTTCGTGCCGACGCCGCCGCCCGCCGCCTACATCTGTTGGAAGCTGTTTAAACATTTGATTACGTGGTCAACGCCCCCGTCGTTATCACTAGCTGTATACAAATAATCTGCGAGCTCTACATGATACTGTTCTTTTAATTAACGACAGTCTATTTCTTGGAGTTTTATATTCATTTAGTACTAAGAACATGTTAATAATGCCTGTACGTTTATTATATTATATCGGCTTTATCAAACTTGGTACTTTGCTTAAAATTTTGTCAAATCAAGATAAATCAAATCTCTTTCGCGACAAAAAAAACTTGCGTACTTATAAGTGGTCTGTTATTGGTTAAATCCTCTTTGCCACTGAAGACAGGATATTTTTTAAGCATTTAGTATTGTAAAGGTTTCTGAATAAATTCGTTAAATTTTGGTTTTGTATAAGGGTATTACTTAATTTCAACTCATATTATTTTATTCTCTTATAAATATAAATTTCCTTGCAGATAAAATTATTTGGTCGGATTTGCTTTACTTATGCAATTATGCGAAATGTTAACGCGTAAAAGTATTCCATTTTATTTCTTTACTGGCAATCACATAGATTGGCAACCACTTGGAACTAAATCAATTAGTGCTTTATCTGCATTTACAAGACTGACTGTGACATTTAATTTACGTAACTATTTATCTTTCTACCTACAGCTGATATAACATATTAAAATCATTCCATGATAAACAATTATTCTCTAACTGACAGCTTCAACGAGTATACCAAGTAAGAGATCAAATCATATTAAATAAATAAAAAAGATATTAAATTTTTAATTTTATTGTTTCCTTTACCGTGGCAGGTAGCCAGTATCGATTTTTGTGAGTTAGAATAGTTTAGAATCTGTCCTACATACATCTTTGAGCGCAAGTTTTCAATTAATTCTTATAAGATAATGCATTTACATTTAAATTTGCAAGTAATTTCTTTATTTACCTGTTTCATTGCATACTTTCTACGGAGCAATCAATAACCATTGTAATTTTTCAGAAAACATATTTATGTGCTAAATTTTATCCTTTGTCCGTTATTGTGCATGGTAGCTTGAGTTGCCAATTATATTGTTAAACAGTATAAAAATATACTTAATTTTTCTTCAGTACCAAAATACCGTTAAATAAATACAGAGTAAGTATGCGAAAATATGAAATTATTTTTCTTTTCGTTAAAATATGCCATCCTTATCACAAGCCAATATTTTTTGCTGGCTTATACAAACAGTTAATTAAAAAAGTTCTGTGAAATAAGTTATTAATAAAACGATGATTATACAGTATGTTAATTTCTCTTCTCACACTTTATTGCTTTATATTTTTTGTATACATATGTAATTGTCCTAGCATTATATCATCTTAAAATATGACCTCATCATCTAGTTATATGTTGTATAATATTCGAATAGCTATAAACGTTATTTCATATCTTAAGGATGAGACGTGCTTGAGCGAACAATATAAACAAACAGTGTGCCTCTCTTAGTAATAATACAGACAGATAGTCTCAGTCGGTGACGTGTATAATATAGGCATATCACTGAATAATTAAATTATAGTTATCAATGTAGCACACATTAATTATAGTGCCCAAAAGCGTAACATTGAACTTTATAATATACGACAATGTTAAACTGACAATGTTAAAAGGCATATAGTTCAGTCGAGTGGAGGCAGACGCCGAGTTGCGCGCGCGCATATCCAGTGTTCCTCTGGTCGTGAGCGTGTTGGCCCGATCTTCGCTATCGGTTAGAGTAACCGTACTTGTTATCAGATCGATGTTGTGCGTATCTTACAAACTGATTATCGTTTGAGGTGAGTCTCTTTTATATATATGTTTTTGTAATGTATTCTATTATTTGTTCGAAATGCGCTGCGCGAACGGTTTGAATTAGATTAAAACACCTAATTTTAAAATTAGATATAGTATTTTTACGCTTTATGTCGTTTTATATTCAATAGCGTTTTGATAGAAATAAGGATTTTATGAATGTTGACCACGATATATTTATTCTTTAAGCAATTATTATTTTCTCTGAAATATGTCTCCCGATTGGCACTATAAATTGTTACAAAGAAAGGTAAGCAAACAATATATTGAATTAACTTAATTAAGTATGAAAAGCAGGATAATTTTATTAAGGTCCTTGAGTGATATTAAAATTATTTTCCTAACTAAAATGGGAGCTTTGAACAAGCTTTTTACATTAAATTCTAAAAATAAATTTTAGATTGCTTCGTATTAATTTAAATATAGATGTGCCAAAATATGGGTAACTATTAATTATCTACTATTCTTTGTTTACTTTATTAACAGGAAAATACACATATTTTAGGCACTTGGGCAATTAATTTGATACACTATAATTAAATTAGCATTATGGTACACGTGAGAAAATTGCCTACATTGTGTATGAAGCCCTTTCGCGTTTAATTTTGATATAGCGAAATGAAAAGTACCTTTAATATAACTAAAATAAAATTAACTTCTTAATATCAAATTATGAACTGTTATCAGTAATTATGTATTAGTACAACTGACGACTGGTAGGTAAAATCAACACTTCAAACAGGTATGCTGTTTTTGAAGTCTTGAGTGCGATTTTCGGTTGTGTTACTGGGTTTACCTGGTACCAAAAAATGGTCGTATCTCTTTCGTGCATTCGCATGTAAGCCCATCATGATTGTGACAGGTTAAAGGTTTCATTTTAATTTTAATTAAAATAATATTGGCCTTTTTATCAGAAGGTCAATTCTCGTGAAAATCTATTTAAACTAGAGTTCTGATCTAGATTTAGTATTTTATAATCACAATTGATTTTATTTAAATATTTGTGTACATATATTTAAATAAACGTCAAATGTCAATATAATTTTTATTTTAAGCTAATTTAGTTGTTTATTAGGATATATTAGAATACTATTTCGAACAGATTTTATTTCGAGAAGGACTTCAAGTCTATTTTGAAGTATAAGGTCAGAAAATGTGTCTTTTATAATTATAGCAATAGGTTTACCTGACTTGCCCAGTAAAAAATCAGAAGAAAATTAGACGTGGAAATCCGTATAAGATAAACGTCTCTCTAGTTTTATGGATTAGAAATTTTGTAAAATTATTGTTTGCATTACGATGCTTAAAATTGTGGTCCGTAGTATAGAGAAGCATACTGCTCAGTCTTTATGATACATGCAGTCTATATAATTCGATAAATGTGAGGGTTAACCAAATATCAGCAGGTGTGATATTGGCATTATGGAATAAAAATATTTTTATTATTTTATTGTAATATGTATATAGGTGACTTACTAAAAATTAAACTAAGTGCTTAGTTCATTTTTGAGCTTAAAAAAAGAAAAAGCAAATTAGAAATCGATTTATCGTTATCATAAATGTATTAACTTTACAATCTAGATATCGTTTTATTTATAGACTTCTACATTTAATTACCTGTATCATTGACGTGCATAGATTAGAAAACAGGTTATTTACTGGCCCAGAATATCCATAAACAACGTTTAATCGAAAGGTGTGGTGAGGTTTGAGAGTTATGCCTTATATATTTAATAAAATAAAATATTTCTATTGAAAACCACTTTCTTTATTCACATAATTGTGTATAATTTTTGAAATATGTATTTTAAGTATTCACTTATAAATAACTGAAACTGAAACTAAACACATATGAATTTGGATGGCAAATTAGTTATTAATAATTTGCCATCTAAATTCATATGTGCACTTATTTGCTTAGCTGAGAAGGGTCACGGTAATAATTTACCGTGACCTTTCTCAGGTAAGCTAATTTGCTTGTTAGGACGTTGGTAGAGCAATGGGTGGGATTCAAACCCACGACTGCTCCATCACAATTTCCATGCCTTACATATCCGCTTTCATTATATTTACTTGGATTACAATCTATATTAAATTTATTTGGTTTATAATTTAAGTCGACATTTATCTCAACGCCACACAGTGTATTATAAACTTAAATTTTGTGTCACGTCATTTTTTTTCAAAAATGTTATAGTTACTACTGTTACAAACATCAGAGTAAAACTCTCGCATCGATGCGGCTTCTAGTTTTTTTGTTTTTTAATGTCAAAGTTCCGTATAATCAGGATACTGAAATACAGTTTTTTTTTAATTAAAATTTACCTAGATAAGTTTACTTATATTTGATTATACTCAATAATTCTTCATTTAATAAGACACCTTACTACCATTTTAATCAATTTACTATGATTAGTTTAAGAGATATAAATATTTTTATGGTTATTTATTTTTGATTTTTATTCCACAATAACGCAGTATTAGCAGGAGATATATACACTAAATGATAGCTTAAATATGCCTTTATTACTAATATTAAAATCACAAGCTAATTGCGCGTTATTCAGAAGTTAATAATAAATTAATTATTTTGCTCAGGGCTGTCACTAATATGCGGATATTAACAATAATTTTTAATTAAAACATATTTTTTAAATTAGCTAATATTCACTACTTAAAATTAAATTATCTATGTCATCAATTTGATGAGACATATTAATTGTTGCCTAAGTGTGGCAGACTAACATGAGACAACTCTCGGTCAACAAAGCGACAAAATAACGACATGGGAGAAATAAAACGTGTCGTACTTTATAGCTCAACAAAACTGCTAATTTAGAGAAAATGCTTATTATTAGTACGCAATTGTCATGAATTTACGAAATAAGTATGCTTGGAATACAAAATATAACATTTGTCGTAAGCGTAGTACCTATAAACCTTAGCGTAGTACCTTCTTAAACGCCGAGTTTTCCGAATCGAAGTGCCCAAAGTAAAAACATCGTTTGCAAGGCGTTTCAGTCCTTTTATAGAACACTACATTTATAATAGAGTAGTGAAATCTTGGATATTAAGCGCTGCACGATTAAGGAAGCAAAATCTATAATCATGGTGTGGCTTCTTTCACTGTCATATGACTCAACTGATAGTCTCTTGGTCCACCTGTGCTTCCTATTTTTAATAACTTTATTTGACAGAAATTTAACAAAAATTAACGTTATTTATTGTTGCATGTTAATTAAGTTGCATGTATTTATTTACATATTGCTTTACAAGTGTAGACTCCTACTCATGCCCCATATAGCATTCCGTCTAACTTAAAATACCCTATAAAATTCGGATCCCGGATATATGAAATATTATTAGGTGAAGTGACAACCCTAGATTAAAAAAACTCGGATAGGACTTTTAAAATTTGCAACTTCTGAATAACGCGGGATTAGCTTGTGATTTTAATATTAGTAATAAAGGCATATTTAAGCTATCATTTAGTGTATATATCTCCTGCTAATACTGCGTTATTGTGGAATAAAAATCAAAAATAAAAATCCATAAAAATATTTATATCTCTTAAACTAATCATAGTAAATTGATAAAAAATGGTAGTAAGGTGTCTTATTAAATGAAGAATTATTGAGTATAATCAAATATAAGTAAACTTATCTAGGTAAATTTTAATGAAAAAAAAACTGTATTTCAGTATCCCGAATATACGGAACTTTGACATTAAAAAACAAAAAACTAGAAGCCGCATCGATGCGAGAGTTTTACTCTGATGTTTGTAACAGTACTAACTATAACATTTTTGAAAAAAAATGACTTGACACAAAATTGAGGTTTATAATACACTGTGCGCCAGAGTTCCGCAGCTACGGACACTGCGAGACTCGCAAACAAAATTCTTATAATTAAATTAATTTTAAAATCATCGAACTACTTCGTCTGCATACCTATACTGTGTGTGTTCGCCTGTGACGTATTTTATGTGGAACACCGTTATTGCCATATATCCAGTTCTACAGAAGAATAAGACGAAATATGATATAATATGTAGATTTTAGAATCTCCGTCTATCATATGGTGAAAATCACATCGAAACCAAGTCCGTAAATTTTATGTCATGTCAGGCAAAACTGACAGGCAGATAAAAATTCTAAATGTCCAATCTTTTTAGGTTCAGACTCTTTTAAATAGATGATAGTAATTAGCATTGCAATAATATATCCATTGAGTATTATAACAGTACTGATAGTTTGATTATAATCAGAACATGATTAGAAAATGATTGCTATACCGGCGCGGCGGTACAACTGCTGGAAACAACTTACGCTTAGTAGTAAACATATGAGTAATACCGCAGACATGATAGCTCTTAAATATAAACAGTTATTGGTATGAAAACAAATAGATAATTTAACTACATCTATAATAAAATATAAATAATCTCAGCCCTGTATTAAACTGTCCCACTGCTGGGCACGGGCCTCTTTTAAGTGTGAGAAGGTTTAGGCCATAGTCCGCCACGCTGGCCCAGTGCGAATTAACAGACTTCATATACCTTCGAGAACTTTTATAGAGAAGTCTTAGATATGCAGGTTTCCTCACGACGTTTTCATTCACCGTTAAAGTGAGCGATAATGAACTATTAAGTACATATGTATAACTTCAAAAAGTCAGAGATACACGTTTTGGGATCGAACTCGAAACCTCAGCGTGGCAGTTCAACTGTCTGCCACTAGGCTATCGCATCTACTGAATTAAAGAGTCCCATATAATCCATACAGATAATCTAAAAGAACGATAGGACTTAGACCATTATAGTCCACGCTCGAAGTGCGGCTTTGAAGTCTTCATCGACTTCAAGAACAACGTTACAAACTACCAGACATACTTTACGAAACTCAATTATACCTACTAGTTATTACCTACATATTTAAGGTAAACTACGAAACATCCAAACCCCGCATGCTAATATTATAATGGCGAGATAACAGTAACTGTGTTGTTTATTATGCATTCCTACATTGTTGTAACGGTTTTAATAAAATTTTGTTAAACATATACCAGGTGTTTTATAAGAAATTACTCGTAAGATTTTAGAGGCAGTTAATGAAAGCGAACAAAATAAATAGATACTAATATTTTTAGTACTGTTAAAAGTACTGCACTTTTAACTGTACTTAAAATATTAGTAGGTATTTATTGTATACTGATATACTGAGTTTATTATACGAACGATATTCAATTTACGTTGTTCTATCGAATGATAGAGAAGATCTACAGTTAAATGTTATTAAATTACAATTATAAATACGCCGTTAATTTTTAAAGGTCATGACGTATATATACCGATCTAAGAATCTAAATTGGATTAAACCAATGGATTGGACCGTGAAATAGACAGCGGTGTGGAAATGATCGTTTGTATAAACGATATTAAAAGTTCTTTTAACATTTATTAGATAATGTACTTACGCAGTTGTTACTAATGGCTTTATGAAGATTAAAATAAATTTGCTTAAGTTTCGAACATTCATCAAGCATGTTATTTCCAGTTAAATTTAACATTAATTGTAAAACCGTCTACATCTGGTTCAGAAATTCCTAAAACAAATTTATATTAGCATAGTTTATAGTATAGTTAAAAAGTTTGCTTGCTCTATCTAAAACTGTAACACCTTAACCTTGACTTTGAAACATGTTTCATATTGTTGTACGTAACCTCTTTTGTTCAAATATTAAAATTAAACAAAACACTATATTGCCACCTATGTTGCTATAATATATTCCTTCGCTACAAAAATATCCACGTACATACATAATATAGGGAAATATTTTATCAATTTCAAAATGTAATTAAAAACACAACAGCTTTCTCGTAAGGTCTCGGACTTGTTGTCCGGATAAAGTAAAGTATTATTGGAGTTTCGTCATCAGGAAATGTTCAGTAGCAAGTAGGTACTGAGTCTGGCACATTAGCTACGGTAGGTATACGCAGACCATTCGCGATAGCCACAAAACTACACTACCTACCTGAATATGGAAGCGGGTATAAAATAGCGGAGGCGCGTGGCAGGTACTTGTGGACGGTTGTCGATACTATTTTTGTTAACCCTTGCTATTACCGTATTGTGTCAGCGGTTTATAGTCAGCATGGCGGCCGTAGGAACCGAGTAGCAACGATTCGACAATCTTGTGAGGCGATTTCATATAAAATGTATGTCAATTGTATTTTTCGAAGATATATACTAGCCGTGTAGCTATTTCATGTTATGATTAATGTGGGAGGATAAGCACAAAGGAGTGGTTGGATTTATTCAATTGTATAAAGGTAAGCGGAAATAAAAAAAATATGCCCACATGGCGGACAACAAAAATAAGGAAATTATTATAACAAATATTCAATACATACCTATATGCTTGACCTTTCCCTGGCTTCCACAAAATTGGGAATCTTAACAATAGTACGTCTCTAAGCGTAATAAAAATGACGTCGTATGTATTCGAATAATGTATGCTTTAACATTACAATAAGTTAATAACAGTAGATACAAGTTATATTTTACTCTACCACCTATTCTCCGTAGGTATTACGTTGTATTTGGACGCTTTCGGACGTTATTACTAGTAATTCGTTAAACCGTTGTCAAAGGTTGCCTTTGAAGGACATTTTTCAGCTGCCATACTTTATTAGCCTAAGAACTAACAGCCACAAAAAAAAGAAAAAGGACCACATTTAATTAAAACTGAATATAAACCACGGACACTTCTGAATAATCCGGGAGATCCATTATTATCGTCCTTATTCCATCTTTATCTTTTACCCCGGTGAGCCCGACATAACCGCTCCGCCCGCCGCCGCGGAGAGGTATGCGTCAATGCATTCGCCCAGGTAAAAAAAATGTGTTGCCATGCTTGCACTATAGAAAAACGTGTAATACCGACAAAGTAGTATTTATTATGGTCTTTTACATTAAAACTTATGACTTATTAAGAAATAGGTCATATCTATGATGAAGTTCAATAATGGTATATTTTATAGAATAGCATTCGTATTAACTACGTAAGAAAAATTACAGACAAGCTAAATAGAAAATAATTTCTCTTATAAAACCGTACACATATTGTAAAAACTGTAGGCAACACTGGTACTGGCAACACTGCGTGTCTCAGATATATACAATGGATGCCGATGTATTTGAAATCGCGAAAATACTTCTTAACACGAAAATAAAATTCTAAAGTGTCCGTGAGATTGTAATTATTGATTATTAAGTCATAAAATAAAATACAAATTATTGTTTAGGTGGAATGTGTGTTGATTCATAGGCCAAATCGTTCATTGTCCATTAAGAATTTATATACATATACTTATATATTTTTATTTGCTCAAGAAAAACCAAGAGTTTTCTTTAGTATTTGGAGAGCTAGATTTATAAGAGCTAAGAGCACTAAGACTTCACTTTAGGTTTACTTTTAGTTGTCGCCAAAGATTCCGTTTGGCCGGTTTACTTCAAAATTGCTTTCTACGATCTCAAAGAACTCATATTGAATCCTTTCTATATTAAGGTCACCTTGTTCTGTTATTAAACTTTTCTATTTGACTGCTTCTTTGAGTCCCTTTTTATTTATAGAAATAGTAAAATGTTGTGTGTATACGTTTATTGATGTGTAAGGATATCATGTAAACATTACTGTCATAATTATATGCCTTAGTAAATTTTCTAATATTATACCCACGTTATTGAATTGCGATAGCTTGGTTGTTATAATGTTTAAATGACTGATAACAGTTCAAAATTAATATGAGTATGTAAAAGGTATAAAACTTCTGGTTTAATTACATAACTTAATAAACAGAAACGCTTATACAATAAGTTATGTCTACAGTTTTAGCAGACGGTCTGGCTCATGGAGTGTATTTTATCGCGACGAGGTGCAAACATAAGGCGGCTGCGGTTGTTGAAACTATTTATTACGTCAAAGTTTCTAACAACAGAATACGCGGATAGCGGTGAATGAAATGCACTCAGTCGAAAACTGTTTCAGAGTAATTGACACATGAATATACACAACGTGGTCCTAGTTTCAAGTTAATTAGGCACGCCCCGATTTCTTTTGTAATGGATTTCCATTTGCAGAAATTAATGTTTGTATTCACAAATACGTCATGTGATGTCTAAAATGTATATGTAACGTAATTTATCAATCGCAGAATCTTTGTCGAGAGACGGCTGAATAAACATTTCATTTTCTTTTATTCAGACAGCTCACTACAGTTCACGGCCATAAAACTAGTTATTGCAGTTTCCTCGTAAACCATATTCATAGTATGTATATAAAGGTTTGATGAAAAATGAGAAATTGGCCGTCATTACCATACCCGGGTTCATGATCAAGTCATAAAATATTATGAACCTGGCGTACTTTTCGGGATTGATTTGCCAAAAGCTATATCGTTTGCCCTTATTACAAAGCCTGGTATTTCGGAAAACATTTTCATGAACAGTTTTAAAATATAATATTCGAGAACAACATTTTATGGTGGAAATGGCATCTTAAATTTAGGAATATTGGCCTAAAATTGGCAAGTCAGCCAAATGGCAAGGCTGTGCATGCGTCGTTAAATGCAACTGAATAATCCGCCCGAGAGTATTTGGTCCCGACGACGCTTGTCTTAACAAGCGAAACATGTCATTCATTAAAAAATAAAAGTCTTTAACATAAACCTAGCGCTACAGGCCTTTAATTTATATTATATGGCACGAGGTTTTAAAAATAGGACGAAGATGTTGTCTATTTTTGGAATAATAAGACAGTTCCCGTTATTTTGGAGGTTCATAAATAAATATATTTAGTCTTTGAGTATATGTATGTACATATTTATGACTCAGAGTAAATGAAGACTCGATGAGATACCTATATGTCAAAATATCATTACGATACGTTTGGGAAGGCGTGGGGTGAGGTGTAAATAAACAGGATAAATTGACAATAATAAATAAATTTACATTATTCATAAAATATGCCACGCACACATAAGTTGAACCAGATTATCAAAATTTCAAAATACAATCAAAGCATACCATAAATTTCCGTTTATATATTCCGAAAGGGATATAGCATAGGAATATTACGCTCACATTTCACTACTTATATTATTTTCTTGGAATACGTAATCATTTCCAGACTCCGTACTATTACTGAGACTTTCTTTTTAGTATAAAATCATCTTGCAAAACTTGGTTTTGGTACCCGGAACGTCACGATCGATTGCAAGCGTAAGCGCAAAGTTATTTAATCTACAAAATATTAAATATTTATTTATACCAGAAAAGATAAGCACGAACATTTAGACGCCTGATTGTGAGTTTGATTCCAATAATAACTATAGCACAAAACTCGAAATGCACGACAATTCGTACTACTGGACGCAAGATCCGCATAATATACATATACCTACGTAGGTATAACTTGCATTGCTATATTGGCTGTAATAACAATACTTATGATACGTCAAATGGTAATTGTGTCAAGAGTGTTAAATACGTAACGTAATAATTTGCCAGCAGGAAATGTAACGCACATAATTTTATTGTTCTTGTTGGATGTGTTTTCTTAACTAAGCTTGTACTCCAATATTTAATTGGAAAATTATGTTCTAAGCGTCAGATAGGCAACAATTTTATGAAGCATAAATTAATTTCGGCTTGTTATAAATTGTATCATTTAGAAGCAATTAATTTATGGGTAATATATGCAGGAGGTGACGAAATTCGATTGTTTCGTTTCAAGGTCTCCGTTTCAGTAGGCCTTATTTCGCAGATGGCGTGGAATCAATGGAACAAAACATTATAACATATATTCAGTCGTTACATAATATATGTGTGTACAACGTAAAGACGTGTATACATTATGATTCAATAAAGATGTTACGTGTTCCAGCGGAACTTTCAATTTGACTTGTTTTTTGTACCTAAATACTACTCCAGTCTTGAGTGAACCTCGAGTTTTCAACCAAGTTACAAAATCGACGTAAATGCGAATAAACTTTGTGATTTTAAAAAGGTTCTATGATTCAATTTACGGCTAGGCATCGTCTGTTTATACTTAGTAAACATTCTAGTTAATTATTAATATGTGAAACAAGTAGCATGGTAAGTCAAGTCTAACAAAAGCGCAAAAGAATCATTTCAATTATAAAGAATTCAAAATTGAGAAATTACATTATAATAAAAACAATTTCAGATATTCATGATTTGGAGCCACTTTTTGCGGGGCAGTGGCAAGATGCACTCCAATTATAATAGATGTGATGTGAATTATTTAACTTGACTTTCTTATTTCGCCTGACTTTGACATTTAAAAAAACTTATAGTTCAATTCAAAGTAAAAGCGAAGAACTAGACTTGCTCTGACCAGATCTGAAACGTTTTAGAGACAGGCCAGGTTGAGAGTACACTGAATCGACGAGCCTATAAGAGTCTATTAAGAGTGTGATAAGAGCGAATAAAGTAAGGGAGATAGAGATATGGCACCAAAGGAAAATCCGTATTGCCTGCCTCCGGGACACAGACGTGACTCTTTGTACATATTATGCTTGTATTATTTAAGGCTAGATTTTGTAACAAGAGTTTAAACACGATTTTTGTAATAAATAGGAATCTGTTTCACGCGAGTAAATTAACTGATTACCGCTTAATTCGGGCAGTCGTTCATTAGCATGATAATTACAGCATTGTCTTAATCTCGCTCCAGGTGATTAAGGAAAGCAGCATTATCTGATAGTCTTTAAAGCGCTTTGGTTTGTATTTCGTTCACCGCGTGTAATTAAACTATATAGTAGAATCACGTCTTTTTTGGGATTAACCCATGCGCACTCTCACTATCTGTGTACACTGGTTCAGCAGTGGTGACCATGGGAAACACCAAGTTTAAATACTTATAAAGACCCGGCGAAAATTAAACCGCCTTGGCCCGCAACAAATTTAATCAGAATTATATATTTATTATTCCAAGAACATAAATATATAATCATGTGTCTTTTGTTCCCGCTGGTATAAAAGGATTATCTATACTAATATTATAAAGAGGAAAGATAGAGAAAGAAGAATTGTTGTTTGTTTGTAAGAATAACTCAACTAATACTGAATCAATATGAAAAATTATTTCACCTTTAAAAAGCTATATATTTTATTCAAAAAGAAAGTACTGTTACTAACATACTTTGCCTTATCCAACATACTATTACACGAGCCAGGCCGTGGGCAAAAGTGAGTTATAAATATACCAGAAAATACCACAGATACGATCAATAAGGGTCTAATTGTTAACTATACCTGATTTACGAATTTCGTTTCTATATCCACAAAGGTCTAGGTAAGGTAAACTCCATATTGGGATACTGTGAGTGTAGTACGGAAAATATCCTGCCAGAAGATCAAATAACGCTTTGCCTGATACAAGAATCGGGATCCGAAACGTATCTCAAGATATAGCTAACAATCGTGGTTAAGTCGATATACTGATGTTTTCGTTTAGGTCAGTGGCTTGTAATCTAAATCCAAGGTACTAACTATAAACTACTGGATCAATGAGACAGTCAACTTAAATGTCTTGTTGGTCCTGGAATAAAAGAGTATATCTCTTTAATTAAAACATATAGTAGTTACAAAGTATATAATCTACCTAGAATAGCGTTAATATTATGTCGTATTAATTTATAACTTAAGCCAGACCGCTACATGAGCTAATCAAATTTTTTATTAGTTTTAATTATTGCCAACTTAGATGTATATACTATGTCTATATTACAAGAGAGGTATCGTAAATAATATATTATTAGCAGAGTAAAGTGGCTATATATAAAGATACCATTAGACGGTAACTAAACATATTATAATGCATGCAGAGTATAATGCTTTCTCCAATAATACGATTTGTGCTAGCGCATGAGTCAAGCTTTATAAGATTTATATCAAGTTACTATAATATTACATTTTCATTATACATACGTAGTACAAAAGTAAAAATAACGTATTACGTATTATGTATATACATATATACTAACGTAAAGTATGATAAGTCTTGATATCTCGCAATATGACTAATTGCTCCACTTGATAGTGTGATACTTTCGCGTGGTATATCGAAACTAATACCACCATCTAGAACATGATTAGTATTTATTAACTTATCTAGACATTTTACTGGGATTAAATAATTAGATGTGTTAATATGGAATCTGGACAAATTTAGTGTGATCTACAAATTATTGTTGCGGGTCTGGTTGTTCTTTGCGCCCATGTTTTTGTGGTTCCACGCGATACAGGCATTGTTTAGTTGTCTTTTTCACTTCAAATGAAAATAGGGAAACTAGTAGCACTCTCTAAAGAAAAAAAACTATTAAATTCCCATTTATGATAGAAGTAAAGAAGCTTACTTGACTTATTGTCTACAATGTACTACCCTCACTTAAAAGCGACAAAATGTTTCTCTCACCTTTCTACAAATCCAACTCTCTAAATTTGGTCTAAGATTTTTATAGCAACTTCCTCTCAGTTACAACTTGAAATTGAATGTAAATAATGCTCCAAGTTCGGCGTAAGTAACGTTATGACAGCACTAACTTCAAATACGTCAGAATGTCAGTTTGTATAAAAAGCCAGCTGAACAATGAAAGATGAATAATGGTAATTTACTAAACATTTGTCGACTTTGCGTTTGGAACTGTGTTTCAAGAGATTTTTTATCAAAAATAGCATCGTCGTTTAATTCTTATAAATCTGTAATGAAAACTTTAATTGCACCAGTAAAGCTAATATTCTCTGGAAAACCTGATATCGTATATCAGACTCGCTACTATAGATGGTTACAGAATATAAGCCGGCTTGAACACTGAATCCGGGGTCAAGTTCGGCAGATATCGCATACCCGTACGCTTCTGTATTAACAAGTCAGTCTAGTAATTCTTGTTAGGATCTATCATTTCCGTGTCTCTGTGGGCATTGGAGCGTAAGTTGGTGTGCGTTGAACCGAAACCGAATGTTTATAGGTCTGTAGGGCACCGATACCAACATATGTTATTATCCGACAAGTGCTTGTGATTTATATTTATAACTGCGGCTGGAACATAACACATCCGACCATTAAGTTTATTTTTCCATTATTTAAACTGGGTTGCTGATCATAACAAATGGATACCCATCTCAACTGTTTAATTTGATTATCAAAGCCATTAATTAGGCCTCTGAACATTATTTTTTGTTGCCCTTATAGTAAATTTATATACATACTCAACGTCATTAAAGAGGTTAAGTGGTATCCTATATATTATTCATGCTAGTAGACGTCCTCATTTTTGCGAGGTAAGTTAAAAATACAGATGTTATAATAGAATACGCACAATGAGTAAATGCAATCTTAATAAAATAAATTATTTATCCCAAAAAATATGAGTAAAAAGGTACTTCATTTTATAAAACTCTGCTTATATGTATAATAATATTGTCTTCTGTTTACGCCAATGTTATTAATTGAAATTAAACTACTATATACGGACTATATACATACATAAAAATACTGTATACATAAAAAGCAGCGATAGCTCAGTGGGGAGACCAAAAGACTGCAATGCAGAGGGTCTCGGGTTCGAACCCACGTCGCGCACCTCTGACTTTCGGAAGTTATATGACTTTTCGAAATTATGTGCGTATTGATTGACAATTATCGCCTGCCTCGTGCCTCGGAGAGCACGTTAAGCCGTCGGTCCCGGCTGCCATGAACATCTATGGCAGTTGTTATTGGGAAAGTCAGTACCCTCTAATATCCTGACACTGGTCTAGCCTTAGGGTATCGTTAGCCTTCGGGTTGCGAAGATCAGGTGGCAGCCGCTCCGTCTAAAAACGGATATCCAGTCAAATCCGGTTAGACTAGAAGAGCCGACCCCAAGTGACTTGAGAATAATAAAGGCTAAGGGAGAAGGATACGGACTATATACTTATTCGTAAATAGAAACACCAATGATTAAATTATGTTCGGGTATTTTGAAATAACTACAATGGAACATTGAGACAACTACCATCTTAGTCTCCCCGTGACCATGGCTGCTGAAAAGCAACCGAAATGTCGGGGAAAGTGTAAACTTAAATATAAATAGTTTTAGTAGTTTTAATAATTTAATAAGCTTAAAAATTTGTAAAGTTTAATAGTAGTAGTTTCTAAATTATGTAAAAAAGTGTCTCTGCTCATATATTATTTTGTTTTGTTCTTGCGCTAAGACTGCGATTTTTCAAACCTCATACTTTCATGGTTTATAATATTTTATTACCGAACTGTTATCGCAATTTTAACGTGAAATTAGTATATTTTTGTCAAAAAGTAATCATACTAAAATAAGAATTACAGTTGTTTGTTACTTAAAGTCAATCTGATCTCTGAATCTATCGTTCAAAAGATTTTGTTCAAATTCTACAGCTATTTCCACGAAATGCGTAGATACTAAACCTATTATGAAATTAAATTTATTTAGAAGAGATTAAATATTGTGATGATTATATAATCTAAAAAGTATGTTATGCCTTGTGTTTGTTATATTTGAAACAAAAGCACAGAACTATTATTCACCAGACACAGTATACTCTGAGGATTTTCTTGAATTAAACTGGTACCGTGTAGTTACAACTTTATTTAGATTGATTCGGGGAAAGTTCTATTAGGATTTTTTGTTAGATAAAGTTCAGTAGTGCCACGAGATACGAAGTATTATGTTATGTGGCAAAATAGATTCGCCTCTGTCTCGTAGAATCTAAACAAAGCTGGTGCAATTTGTGTATCAGTATATTATATGTAAACATGTCTTACCTACCACCCGCAGATATAAAATACGCAAATCATGCTAGTTTAAATGGCTTTACAATTCTGCTATATTGGATGATAAATAATATTGCACAAAATAATTAATAAATATTTTGTATTGTTTCTTATAATTTGTAAAACTAGTAGTACGTACAGTATGGCTACGTATATTGTCTTATGTCTAAAAAATTACAATAGTAGCCCACAGTTAGAAAACGGTATTTCAATTCCGTAAATAAAGGTGCCGCGTTGAACTTATTTTCGCGCAGTGTTAGATTGTCAAATCGGCTCATGAGATTAGGGCACTTATGATTGCTCATACACTTGTGCTCTATTATTTCTCCTACACAAATGGCTAGTCTCCGTTAAAATTAGTCGTGGCAGAAATCATCATTGGTCTGAAATTATACTAATGCCAACACTGACAATATGATGTCATTACGTTGCATTACAGTAGTGGTAACTATATTTAACGATGTATGCACTCAGTGCAATCGTTATTATGCGGACGCAGGACGTGGGCGTCGGCCCTTATATGCCTATAAATAGGAAATAAATTATTATGCTAGTAACAAAACGCAAACATAACTTAGAACTTAAACTTTAAGGTTTACGGCTAAAGTGCTGAGGAAATATATCCTAACTAATATTATAAATGCTGATGTGAGTTTGTTACCCTTTCACGCCCTAACTACTCGATCGATCATAGTAAAATTCCACATACACGTTGTCGAGGGTACAGAAAAGGACATATCGTTAAATCAGGAAAAAGTAAAGTTTCCGAGCGAAGCCGCGGGCAAAAGCTAGCTACGTAATAAACCGAATTAGAGATCGTTTAAAAATACGGATCAATGTACAAGTATCAGTAAAAAAATAAGCAGTCTATATTTAGTACATAATTTAATAAAGAAGATTGAATAAATGTGGAAATGCCCTTTGATATGACAGTGTTTATTGATATAATACAAAGTAATAGTTGTATGCGTAACATCTGTTGAACGCGATCCAATAAACTAGGTTAGTGAACTTAAAACTAGCGTTAAGGGGAAGTACTGACTCAAATATTTTACAAAGGTCATCCACATGACTAGCTATTAATTTATTAATTTCAATTGTAACCTGGTTACTCGTTAAACTAAGGCCTATTACGTATTTGGGTTTGTGCTTCATGACAAACTGTTGTTGGTTAAATGATAATGTAACTTTACGTTTAGTTTATAGGTTACGTCGTGGTTTTTTGGCAATTTGTGACCCATTTTGTTTGATCTATTCTAAGGTAACTAATATTATCCGTAACATAGACTAACGTAGATTATCACACTCACTCACCTGTATCAATATTGTCGAAGAGGTAGGCCTTATGTATATATTGAAATGTGGGTGGAGTACTCTGAGCTATATTATTTACACATTTCAACAGCTATATTTTTAGGTCCACGTAATGGGCCCTTTTTAGACGAGGTGCTGCTACTAAAAATTGTGTAATAGAAAAGAAAGAAAATAAACTTATTTGACAAATTTATTTCTACATTAACAGATTGACATAGACAGAGACAGACAATATAAATTAATAAATTTGTCAAGTGGAACCTAGTTTAGCATAAGCCAGGCTAAGGAAGCATGGCGCTGGTTTTCAACTAGATCCCTTTGGTGACTGCTCAGATGCTAATATTTGGTATCACCAAAAATATAATTAATAAAAGATAATTCTAAACGCACTTGGCACATTATGACACTAGCAATTAACCAATTATACTACAACCTTTTCAAATTCAAATTCAAGAAGCTAACACTCCTATTAATTAGTACTAGCGGTCGCCTAGTGGTCAAAATTCGACCTAATTGATATAAATTTTAAGTTTAATCGTTATTAAGGTTTTATTGTCTATAAGTTTACCCTTATAATCACATTTCATTTAGATTTCGCCAAGGCTATACAGGTTAATTTACCTATATTTTCAGACATATGATTATCTACTAAACTAGTTACTTTGTTTTCTTTTTTCTTTATTGCATATATATATATATATATATATATATATATATATATATATATATATATATATATAAGGTATTTGTAATCATAGTTACGAAGAATTGTACGATGTCAGACGAACAATATCAAAATACTACGAATGCGAATCGACTGCGTGTGTCAATTGCATGGTATGTGCATGTAGTGTTTTCCCATTAATTTAATGTATTTCTAATGCATATTTTATAAAAATATTAGGATTCGCCACTCCTTCTCCATATAAACTTTAACTGTACCAAACATATTCCTTTGTAAAAAAAAGGGGTACATACAGTTTTTGCTTCACGTATTAATATATAGATTATTACTATTATACCTGTAATACGAAAAATATCATTTTCTTTTTATCATCTATCCCAAAGTACGGCCGATGTTAGAATAAAAGAGGCATACTTAACTTATTAAAACACGTTGAAGAGCTTACTATCAATGGCCAAGTACGTGTTAACAACTTAAGTACTCTCATGCAAATGGGTCTACGACAACATTATAGTTGTTTTACACAATAGCCATACGATTGCCCCACTCGGTATACCCACCTAGTTTACAAATTAATTACTGACTATAATGTATACACAGTATAAGTTTAAACGATTGTATAGATATCTTTACAAACGTAATCAATGTTGACACTTGGCTTTGACCTGAGTACAATTAATACATAATCTTATGAGCACATTGTTTAAGCACAGCTGGGTATCTAAGAAATTAATGGCACGTAGATGAAGACGAAGATATTTGGTAGCCTTACATGCCTTACTTCACGGTCGCCACGCCCGACGAGCCGTCGTAAAACTATGATATGACATAATACTCTGTAATTATGCCCAGTACGTCTTAGCCAGACGACGCTTGTGTAATACAGAAAAATGCTAAGACGAAAATATCTTTAGAATTTGTAAGAAAACTTAGAAAGTCTCTCGGTCATTATAAATGTTGGCAATAGTATATGTAGGGTTTAAACGAATTTTTATTTACTAGTGCTCGCCCAGTGCAGGTCGAAATTTGATCATAATTAATATTTGAGCAAATCATATATGAATTTACATATAGCCAAAATTTTTCTCTACTTTTTACATTCGTTCAGTGTCTATCTGAGAATACACACGTGTAAATGTACTTACAAAACAAAACAATTCTGCCTTTCTTTAGCCTTTGATTGTCAGCCGATTTATTTTTTCGTTAATTGTCAATTTATATATAGATATATAAATTGAAAATAAATTTGTCAAATAAATTGTGTGATATTAAAATCATTGAAATACTAAACAATTATATCATGGATATTTTAGAAAGTTTAATTTTAGTTCGGTATATGTTCGTTAGGTATATAAATGTAAATTATCCAATTCGAGTTCAAATTCGTAAATCTTCAGGGTATTATTCAACTTTAAAGCGTTGCTAGATCAACAACCGTAGAACTAGAGATTATAAAGCTTCGATGTCATTTACTAAATGGGACAGTTATTAAGTAAGATTTTTAGTCGCCCGACGGCGTGCAGCTAAGCCCAGTATATGTGAAAAAGCTTGTTGTCAATTAGGGCGGACCTAGATATCATTGGCTAAATGAGCAAAAAGCTGTGTCTGTTCTCGGGATAAATATTGTCTTCATATTATTTTATGTGTTCTTATACTATTATATGTTATGTTTCTAATTTTAACGATTGCCATGTTCGTGTCGACAAGATGTCGTAAATTGCTAGTCTGTGCCTTAATAACAATGATTAACGATCATTTGTTTAAAATTAGTTAAGTACCTATTGAGTGTAGGATGACAGATAGCTGACTGAACCAATCGCTGTGGGAACACAGTTTTTATGAGTCTGCGTTGAATGACGATCGCATCAATGACCTAACCGTGATCTCGAATTTTTCGTCATAATGATTTCCAGTACTTAATATGTTAAGTGGGAGGTTATTAAATCATCAATCATGTGGTTGAATGACTTTTGTTCAAACTAAGTGCTGTCTTCTAAAGTGAAATGAATCTTCTTTTTTGATTTTATGATTACATGACATGTATCTAAGCGCACGGAGTGCGCAGGCCAAGTTTTCGTAAAGCCGGTTGTTTACAACTACATTATTTACGAAGTCTATCTACTTTCTTTTCGTACAAAAAATGAGAAACTGATACTGGACTAAAATATTGAATGTATGTTTTATATGACCTCTTATATCCATTTTTTAAAAGATGGTTTAAAAAATGGAGCAATTACTTATGTATATTGTATACTGCCACTAGATTGGTACAGAACAGAGACGGGTGGCTTACCAGTAGTAAAAGCCTTTTATGGATCCATTTAAAACTGAAACGTTATGAACACTAGAACAGCGTGTAAGAGATAGATTGCTATAATATTCATATGATGCTTTTCGGAAATGCATTGATAATGCTAAACATTTTTCGATACTTACAGTTAATGTGTTAATGCAAATGACACAACATATTTGATTAGACTTTGTAAGTTACAAGGACTGGCAATTGATATACTAATCAACGTTAAGCTTAGTATAGAATACTTAAATACCTTATCTTACTTAATGTTTTTATAGTATTTGAAACATTTTATTATTTCAAAACATTATCATTGCAGGGTGAACATAACAACTTGGCCATTATTTTATATACAAGGTTGTAGTTTTGTTTTATATTTGTATTATGCCTCGACGAATTTGATATTTGTAATAAAGGATCGTCTAGTATGTTTTTGATACATGGTTTATTTTACACTTATTAAGGTATCTTAATGATTATAAACGTAACTTTTTATTAATCCTATATGCCTTCTAATATTATATTACTTATTAGACAATATTGCTTATTTAACTTAGACACCCGTAAAGTGTTGATGTAAACACACGCCCTCCGGCGTAAAATAATAGGCACTTTACCCGATTTGCCTTCATTTCAAAATTGTGGGAAAATATCACGTTCGCTCGATACAGATTATTATAGAAAGTATCGAGAGCAACGATATTTCTATCATACAATATTCTTTTATACGTATGTAGCACGGTCGTAAAGTGTAGCAACTTTACGACACGCACAATTGGCAAGAAAAACTATTACAGTCTGCTGGACTTTCCTTTCGAATGATGATCAAAAACGGAATTACTAACGTGTTGCTAATTCAATCGTAACATAACAATCAATAATCGCTCTGTTGGATTTACTATTGTTGTTGTAGGAAACGTAAATAACATACATTTATATATATTTATATATAAATAAATATAAAGTTATATTTATATAAAAGGAGTTAGGTAGAAATAATTATCATAGTTGTATTTAAGTCGTACATGATAAATTTTATGTCAGGCTTTTTTCCTGGCTAGATACCATTGATGGCTACGAAAATGTAAAGTAGAAAGGCTTCTTTTATAGATCCATTCCTATAAAATAATTCTTTTTACTATAGGTTTTAACAATTCATGTATGTGTTATAAAAATACGTATATAAATATCCATATATTTATTAAGTATTTTGACAAATATTACTCATCCTTATTATTATTGTATATATTTCGTATTTATTGTACGTTGCCGTTGGATCAAATTATGATATAAAGAAGAAGCCAATCATATTTACTCGACTTAAAAAAACTGGCAATAACTAACTCATATGTGTTTTGGTTAGGCACGTTACAGTCAGTTGAATTTTACTCAATTATCAATATTCGCTTACAGGAACGAATAACACGTGTCTCGCTTCTAAAGAAGTTATCCTTAGAACGAACGGCACGGTCTAGCAATGACAGAGGATTGACACACCTGGCCGCATTTATACGTGCTAAATATCCTTTTTTTAAGTCTTGTGTCTCTATTACTCAAACTGTTTACTATATTCGCTAAGCATCGCTAAGATTGTAGACTATTTACTTTAATTTCATTAAATTGGATTACATTGAAAAGCAAAAAAACATAAATAAAAATTATATAGAAATAAGATAAATGTTCCACAATTCAGTAACTGTTTCCACGAACTACAATTTCATTTTAATATTACGACAGAGGTAGCTCAACAATAGCTAGCTATAAATAACTTAAGCACATAGAAAGCACAAAAAGTATTATGATTAATAGAAACTAGGTATTTTGCTAAAACATGAGTAGCGTTTGTCTCGGGACAAACGTGTTCACAAGTGTAGTAATAGTTAGGTAACTACTTTCATTATAAAGATGTCCAAAAATATTTTGTATCGATACATACGTATCATAACTAATTGTATCGATACAGCGATATATCGCAACGTTTTGTATCGATACATTCGATATTTACCGAGTTTTTTAATAATTTGAAATAAAATAATATTAGTACAAACAGTGAAAAACAATTTATTTTCTTAATTTTTTTTATTAAAACCGAAACCACTTACAAATTAAAGTTATATCTATTACAATATTTTAAAATTGCTATTGAGAGGCAGTTAGGCTTCGTAAAAACAAAAGTCTATGTTGAACATTGATCGCTATCGAATGTTTCCTTGTGGTGTCGTTGTAAATGAGTTCTTAGATTTGTAGTATTATTTTTAGTTTTACTTTCGCTTGACAAAGCTTACATTTACCACCGTGTTTTAATAAAAAATTACCACACTCTTGATTTTTGTGGCGGCAGCATAGTGTTAGAATATATTTCAACAAAGTTTGTTATCGACGTTTTACTTAAAACAAAAACGACTCGTCAATAAAGCAACCAACAAAATAATTTTATGATAACCTTTTTTTTTACTTGGGGTCATGTACTGACGCTTTCCGCTCCGCGGGGCGACGGAGAGGTTATTCCGGGCTCACCTGGGGAAAGATACCCTGGTAATACCGACTAAACCTACCACGGTGTTCCTCGACATAACCATAGACGGCAGAGCCACGCGAATCGCTTTCACATGCAATCGCGACCCCGCCGAGGTTTCGGCCCACGTTGTGAAACAGCAGGCCACTACATGAGACACTTCCTCTACTGTCCCCATTGTGGGGGAACAAAAACACGACTCAGAGGCGCGCGTGGGAACACGCACGCTACCTCTCGAACCTGGTGCTGATCGTGTGGCGAGCAGGCCCACGCAGCCCACCACCCCTAGATCAAACCTCAGGGTGGCTGAAGTCATCTCGCGCCCTCTGGCACCCGGTTCTGCGGTTGGGGAGAGGGTTTAAGCGCTCCCTCTCCCACTCCACCGCCTCCTTGATGGAAATTACTTCCTCACAAAAGGAGGCGACGGCGTTCCACGATCTCTCACTCTGGACCATAGACTGAACCACGGCCGAAAGTGAGAGGGCAATCAGTCCGACTGCCGCGATCAATTCATGGCGCTGCGATGCCCAGGCGGGACAGTACGCCAAAGTGTGCAGCGCCGTGTCCTCAACAAATTATAACCTAACCTAACCTAACATTAGAAAAATTACTTACTAAATTTATAAACAAATTATCGGGTAGATATTGCACAAAGCGTGCCCCATGCCGACAGCTCAGTTTGACGATGCAAAGTTTCTTTACATTAATCTCTCCTTCCTTACTAAAACATAGAGGAGGTTTAATATTACAGGTTCAAATCATAATTTGAAGCAGATAAATAGATTCGATATTTTTTACCTAGAGATACGATATATCGATGCGTATTGTATGGCCGTATATCGATACAAAATATCGATATATCGCATTGCTTTGTATCGCTACAGCATAATATCAATACGTATCGCGCATTTCTATTTCATTATTATTCGATAAATTTATTCATATATTTACCACGCCAAATTTAGATAATCTGCTATTTGATTAATATAAACTAAACTATTTTGTTTAATACTTAAGACTATCGAGATATAGAACAGCAAAAGCATGTGACGATTGACGATGCACAGTTATAACTCAATAACTCTCTGCCCGATCCGGGAATCAAAATCGAGACCTCATGCACAGTAGTCACATACACAACCGCTGCACCACCGAGTTACCTTGTAAATTAAATACACCATTCTTACTAATATAATTTGAAAGCATTCATTCATTTATGATTTTATGAAAATCTGTGTTATGTAACAGTTCATGGTTTAAAAATAATTGAGACTAGAACGGCGTGTTTATTTCATAAGAATTTTTTAAGCTTTATGATGTTAGCAACGTATATGTGTAAACACAGACGGTATCCATGGACTACCGGTGTAAACAAGCTTGCGTAACTGCCAATTACGTTAGTTAAAAAAGTAGGTACTTAAAATGTTCATATTATATAAGGCCTAAGCTTTTTACAGGACTCTTTTAACTTTTAGGTTTTGTCTTATATTCAGGATTGATGGCTTTTAGTGAATACTTAGGTTTTAGGCGTTTAAACTAGAAATAACAACCCTTTACACATAATATACGTTCTGTGAAATGATGAAATGTTGATATAAATAGTACTATCGTATAGATCATGTCTGTGTGGTTGGGATATTACGACAGATAAATAATACATAGGCATATATATTTTTTTATCACCTTGTTTTATTGTTTTTTACAAACATTGAAACAACGAACACACAGACTCAAAACGGGACAAACATTTTTGTGATTTGCCATCAGTTTCAGATAACATAACAAACATACGGGACTCGGTGGCGGGATTCGAATAGCATTGGCTGTGGCAAAGTGATCGCTTTAAGTTTAAGCACTGATCGAAATGCGCTATGGTTTAACGGATTGGGAGCCCTCTGCGCTCACCCACAGTCCGCGTAAAGTTGTAGAGGCCATCTGAGGCTAAAAACTAACACACATATAAAAGTTAAAAAAAATTAAAGTGCATTGGTATAAGCCCGCTGCGTAATTGGTGCAAGTAATTGAACTACAAACTACTGAACTTGTAATGCAAGCGTCCTCTATCTATACTTATAAACTACTTCATTCCATAGCGTCGATAGTTCTGTGAGTATTAATGGCCACTCCGCCAAGAATTTAAAATAATCAGATGTGATGCAATGCATTCGCCAGTTGATTGGATAAAAATCTAGCAAGGGTTTAAAATCTGTATGCAATTGCAGTTGTACACATGTCGCTGTATGAAATTAACATAAAGATGTTATGAAACATAGATTCAATTGTCTCATATCCCACTTGCAAAAGTATATCACAAGGTTAAAGTTACGTGCCAAAAATATAAATTGAGCCCCGTCTGTGAAATGTAGCCTGACTTTTTACCGTATTATAAAGCTGTAAAGTAAGTTTCTTTAGATGGTATTGAGTAGAAAAGCTTAACTGATTAAAAGAAGCTGCTGCAATGTTTAGTCAATACTTTTTAATTTAATTCAATTTGAAAGAAAGTTTTGCTATTTTTATTTAGAGAACTGAGGCTTTTATAGTCGGTATAGTAAGGTCGTCACTAAATGAGTTGAAAAATAACTTTCAAGGCGAAAGTTTTTGTATAAACGTTGTCTTTACTTCTAATTAGTTCCGAAAAAGTCAATGAAGATTATTTTGTAGAAACATTGCAAAAGTAAAAACATTAAAACGAAACATTGTTTTTGGGCATAATTAAAAATGCTTAATATATTCGACGTTAAGGTGTCAATGAAGCAGTTTACACTACAATGTTCGAGTTTAGTTTTGGGTATGTAGGTCGGGTCAATTAAAGAGACCTGGCTTTATTCTTGACCTATGACCATTTTAGTTTTAGTGTTCATAAAACTAGGCTACCTAGATATTATTCTGAGAAACAATGTCGACATCAAATTGCAGGGTTTCTGAAAATGGCATATGCAGATGGGTGCTGCTAGATTTGAGTTGAGTCATCTATTCACATTTACATTCTAACTATATTGTTCTTGAATAGCTACAGTACGACCATATACGAAACAACATATTGTGTTGATACAAATGCATTTTCGTCACACTACCTCCAAAATGCATTCTATTGTCCTTAATTAGTATTTAAAAGTAAGTTGAATGATATTATATATACACAATAATCACACAACCATTTTGCAACAACTTACTTTTTTTATGGATCTTTTATCTGTTGTGTGTTTGTTATAGTGAGTAAGATTATAAATGATTGATATAATTTACTTTCCCTGTAACGTGTTCGTTTCTTAATTTAATTTTGAAATAACCTTCTTATTAATTGTCTACATAATATTTCCAAAATAAATAACGTTTAAGAACGCGTCGGTCTTGCTTAATGATCCTCATTAGCGAAACTATTACAAGGATGGTCTATTATCTAAGAGTAATGAATTATCCTAATGGTATAAATATTTGTGAGTTGTGAGAGTATACTAGAATATATTTTACTTTCGTGCAACGAGGCTTCTTGTAAAACTATTTCATGTAGAAATTATTAAAATTTAGATAGCAATCTAAATAAATACATGTATTTATGTAGTCTTTTGAGTATTGCTGTCTTTATTATACTTTTACACTTAGGCCTGTATATCCTCTACAGAAGTATGCAAATGTCTATTAGACCCACATTCTGCTAGTTATGTTTTAAGATTACACGGGGGCGAGCCGTCTATTGAACACAGAATGTCTAAACATCACGGTGCCTGAGCCCTGAAAAAAAAAACCTGAGAGGTTATACTCAACATATATATGTGTATATACGTTGCCGTGCAAAGGCGCGTAGAACGTTTGCGTGTGCCAAGCGTTAAATCAACTTCTGCGCAGACATTTTAACTTTTCTTCACATATAAAATTTGTAACAAATATCATAAGGTGCGCTCACTAAGCAATAGTGATTGAAATCAAAACCTTTTAACAGTATCATAAACACAAAACAGTGGTTCACAAGCACACACACACACACACACACACACACACACACACACGCACGCACGCACGCACGCACGCACGCACGCACGCACGCACGCACGCACGCACGCACGCACGCACGCACGCACGCACGCACGCACGCCAGCACGCACGCACGCACGCACGCCCGCCCGCACGCACGCACGCACGCACGCACGCACGCACGCACGCACGCACGCACGCACGCACGCACGCACGCACGCACGCACGCACGCACGCACGCACGCATGCATGCATGCATGCTTTGTTAGAAATCATTAGATTCAATGTAAACAAAAATCAAATCAATGTAATCAAATATGTAAACAAAAACATTGTTATAATCTTAGTTTACATTTACAATTTTTATTTTCTGCTTGTTTATTATTATTTCTATGTATTATCTTTGTTGATTGTAATAAATAATATTGTCACTATACAAGGAGAAGACTGGCACCTAAAACACAGTGTTTACTAGCGCAGGTGTTAGGGAATACTGATATAAAACTGAATCAAACTTACCTATGTCAATAAAGATTATTATTATACAGTCGTTGCGCCACCAAGGCAGAATAACGTGCAGAAAAACAAAGATTAAAACTTGCTAATATATTTATTGAAATTAAACTGCTATATACGGATTTTATCGCGTTGTTTATTTGACACTTAGCTAATTAAATTATTATTAAACTATTTAGATTTAATTTATTTTTACACTTTCCCCGACGTTTCGGTTGCTTTTCAGCAGCCATGGTCACGGGGAGACTAAGATGGCAGTTGTCTCAATGTTCCAGTGTAGATATTTCAAAGTACCCGAACATAATTTAATCATTGGTGTTTCTATTTACGCAGAATGAGCTCAAAGTATCATGAAGTCTAGCTGTGGTTTGCTTCTTCTTGGGTTTGACTATTTTTATTACTGGATCCCAAGCTGGTGGTACATTCCAACCATCTTCTCTATTAAAATTAGGATGTTTTTTGATTTCAATAGCCTCGCGAAGCATCCTTGGTAGGAATCGGTGTTCTTTAGCGAGAATCTGTGGTTTGTCAAATCTCAGGTAGTGGTTGGTCCCCTGTTGCACATGTTCACACACAGCAGACTTCAACGAGCGTCGGTGTTTTACATCAGCTATGTGTTCTTTTATGCGGGTGCCTATGTTTCTCTTGGTTTGACCAATGTATGAGAGTCCGCAGTCACAATATATTTTATAGACCCCTGCATCTTGTAAAGGTAGTTGGCACTTGACGGATGGTAAAAATTGACTTATCTTCGTTGGCGGCTTGAAGTATGTGTTGATTGAAGCTCGCTTCAAGATGTAGCCAATCTTGTCAGTGACACCCCTTACATAAGGCAGTATAGCAGGCTGGCGCTCGAGTGTGGCTGGCTTTTCTCGGGATCTGTGACAGCGGCGCAGCTGTTGGAGCTTGTTGTCTTGCAGTACTTGCTTGACATGTTGAAGCTCGGCGTCCAGGTGTTTCTTGTCACAGATCCCATGGGCTCTCTGAAACAAAGACATTCCCACGGTAGCTAACTGTTTAGGATGGTGGTGAGATTCACCGTTTAAGTACCCATTTGTATGGGTCTTTTTCCTATATACAGTGTGGCTCAAAGTATGATCAGGATTCCTGATGACAAGTACATCTAAGAAAGCTAATGAATTATTTGCCTCTAATACCATAGTAAATTGGATGTTATTATTAATGGAATTAAGATGTTCTAGGAATACACTTGCACTATCTGTTGGTAATATTGTAAAAGTATCATCTACAAACCTCTTATAAATCCTGGGTGTGATGGGGGCAGTATGTAAAGCTCGAGCCTCGAAGTCCTCCATATATATGTCAGCAACGACAGGCGATACTGGGGAGCCCATTGCGACACCATCGACTTGCATGTAGAATTTATTCAATGCAGACTCGTGGTCACACCAGGTTATCACACCAGTGTGACTATCAGGAGTTTTTTTTTGTTAGTCACACCGCCACTAATACAACACCTTTTATCGTCACTTGTCATTATCAAGTAGTGCTGTTTTATCGATATGTAAATTAAAAAACATTAATAAAAAAAAAAAAATATAAATTTATTATTAATATTAATTTAATTTATTTATTTAATTTATTATTATTTATTATTTATTCATTAATAAAAATGAATGACGACTAATGTTCCATTTTTAAATTAGACCTAACATAAAAATACATTAATTTCTTGTTTTTTGTGTTCCGCTAATTCTGCCGGTGTGTGTATTATATTAAATTATTTTGAACTATTTAACGCAATATTTCAAGGAAATGTCCCAATGTTATTTCGCCATTTAATAGTTTTAATTGGGACGAAATTATAAAATTATCTTTATCAGTTTGGTCGATCCTTCGTTTTTTTTGTATATTAATATCCTTTTCATTTAATAATACTGTTAATAACTTTAGTATGGTTACGTAGTTTTTATTTATCTTTTTGTTTAATTGGGAGTGCCAACTTTCACAAACGTTGTTGGTTCTGTGTCTTTGACCAACTACATTCCAGTCAGCAATATATTGTTCATCATTTAGCCATTGACGACCCATGTATGCTATGAACTGTTTAATCTTTTCCCCGCTCAATTCATTAGCTTCAGTTTTTATGTACTCCCATCCGTGTTTAACAAGTTCTAACGGAGTTAGCGGCAGTACCGAACATAATCCCACAATTCTTTTATGTATTTTACTTTTCAAACCAATTGATTTCGCTTTCCGCCATAAGCTCTGACAATAGTGATAGTAACACTTTTTAATCGATATAAGTGGAAACAATATTCTTAAGGCATTTGCTACAGCAATCTCGAAATCTGCGTGAAATACAGTGGGACACCAATCGGGGAATTTAGTTTTCAAGATGTCGAACAATGCAGCGTATGTTGACTCTTTTTTGTCACTCATGAGCACATGAATTAGTGGTACAACTGAAGTTTTTTGAGATGTGCTTCCCAAATCACCGAGGATCGAAAGCAATTGTGGAAATGGTTGTGGACAACTCTTAAAAGTCGCATCAATAAAATATTCTTTTACACTTTTTAATAATAACTTTGCGTCTTCATCACAAAATATTAATAGTCTGGTATTCTCATATTGATAATCAGCAATCAGACATTTTTCAAATGTAATAGGTACTTCTACGTCTTCAATTTGTTTGAAAACGGTCTTATTCACGTTTAGTTTTCGTTTGCGTGCATTATACAGGCTGCATTTTACGCTATCAAATTGTGGTACTTTCAACCCTTTTTCTTTTAAGGGTCTAATATGTTTCTCGAAGATTTTAGTCATTGGCCTCGCAGAAGTACAAGCAACTTCATGTATTTTGTGTATCGAAAGCGCTATTTCATTATCGCTCTCATCTGGTTGACATGTATTCTTGTGCTCAACTGTTTTTACAATATTTTGTCCCTGTGAATTTTAAAGAACGATTAAATTACGGATATTGAGGCGATAATATAACTTCTAGAGACTCGTTCATAAAGCGTTTGATGAATCATTAAAACACAAAAAGAGTAGTCATTCGAGGATCGCGAAGCACTACATTCCCTTCTCTCTACCTGCCCCGTTAGAGACATAACGTGAAGATAGATAGGCAGACCAGATCACGGTATGTACCTATATTTAGATAAGAATACACTAGCACTTACATTTATTGTGACTGAACCGGAGCACTTTATACTGTTACGACGGTTACGACAAAACCATATCTGATTCAAATTTTTGTAAACTTTCTGTTTATAGTATTGATGTTGCTTAAATAACAACACTTGTCCACGTTTTCTGTTAATAATACAAAAATCCATGATACAAAGCCAATGTGAAACTAATAGACAATCGTTTTTGTTCATATGTTGACGTTTGTCAGTCATTATCATTATCTCAATACATTTCTAACTGGCCAGTACTATAGATAAGGTTGCAGTACCATATTATGAATCACGGATTATTCACAGCTGAAGACATGCCAGGTTATAGGTCAATTGCATTACTTGTCGATAAACCGACTACATTATGTTGGCACTGTACTAGCAATTACGGTATACATGGTGTGTGATAATCAGTAGTGTGACAAACAAGAAAAAAATTACCGTTTGTCATACTGGTGTGATAATGTGGTGTGACTACGAGTCGGGAGTCAATTTATTGTCCCACAACAGATAGCCAGTTGTTAAGCAATGCTTAAGTAGTTCTGCATATTCCTCAGGCATATTGTACTGTATTAGCTTCCTTTTAGTTATTTCAATACAGTCATGTGCAGGTAAGCATGTAAATAATGACTGTACATCAAAACTAACCATTGTTTCATTGTTAGTGAGACATAGATGTTTAATTTCACTCACAAAATGGTATGAATCCTTTACATGTGCTCTCGAGTTGCCTCTGAGTGGTGAGAGTATCTTCGTTACGTGCTGAGCCAGTCTGTAAGTTGGTGTGTCGATCTGACTCACAATAGGACGTAGGAGAGCGTTTTCCTTGTGTATTTTTGGTAACCTATACAGCTTTGGAAGTTTTACGCAAGCTGGTATTAATTGTTTAACGTCTAGATCTAGTTTTTCGGAGTATTTATGTATGATGTCTTTGGTTTTGTTCAATATTTTGTTTGTAGGGTCTGTTTTAACCTGTTTATATGTTGTTCCATCCGAAAGTAAATTTTCAATTTTATGTTTATAATCTGACGTATCCATTATGACCGTAGCGTTTCCTTTATCTGCACGGAGTACTGTAATATCTGGCCTAGCCCGCAAGTTCTTCAGTGCGACGAATTCATCTTTGGGAAGATTCGGTCTGGGCACTTTACTTCGACGCAAGACCGATGAAATGTCCTGACGTATAGCCTCCAAATCTTCCTTTTTTATATTATTCTTGACTAGGCAGTCCTCGACGTTGCAAATAATGGCCTCATACGGTATCCTAGCCGGTGTTATTGCATAATTTAAACCTCGACTCAATACTTTTTCGGTTGTTTTGTCTAAAGTTTGTTTTGACAGATTAATAACTGCTTGTCTTTGACTTGACGGCGGCGTGTCATTGGTCCGTGCATTGACGTTTCGTTTCTTGCTGTTGGCATTTGATTTAGATAATAATTTTTCATATTTTTGAATTTTGTTCGTTTTACACGCATTATATTTTGATCTTTCTCTGTGATTTAAAGCATTGATGCATTGTTTAAAATCAAATGGAGTTATTAATCTCTGTATTTCATTAGACAAAATCTCAACGTTCCTATTTATGCTGCGTAAGTCAGCGCGATGTTCTCTGATAACTTGTATTAATAACTTTTGACTTGCCTGTTTTAAGATCTTAGCGCTTCCTCGTATGTCTTTCTTGGCTGATATCTTGACATACGTAGGAATGAGACTGTGATCACGACATCTCTTCAAGAAATTTAAAGATGTTACATATCTTGCGCGCTTAGTTTGTAGATCTTCTAACCGGCGTATTTTTGTTGCTGTTTCCAGTCCGTACTGATATACATAATATTGTCTTCTATTTACGCGAATATTATTCATTGAAATTAAACTGCTATATACGGATTTTATCGCGTTGCTTATTTGACACTTTATTACAAAATTTTGAAAATTTTTACACTACTAAGTACTGCTATTAAACTTTACTAATTTTTAAGCTAATTAAATTATTATTAAACTATTTAGATTTAATTTATTTTTACACTTTCCCCGACGTTTCGGTTGCTTTTCAGCAGCCATGGTCACGGGGAGACTAAGATGGCAGTTGTCTCAATGTTCCAGTGTAGTTATTTCAAAGTACCCGAACATAATTTAATCATTGGTGTTTCTATTTACGCAGAATGAATGAATGAATATATTTATTTTAAAAATATTAGAGTTTAGAGTATGAAATTGCCGATTTCAGCTGTAAAATTAAACCCCGATTTTTTCTAAAATGCCATATTTATTTAATCGAAATATTTATCTGTGTGAAAGCATTTTGTACTGCCTCCAGGAAAGAATTTTTTTTATCACGTAGAAAATTGTCCAAATCACGAAAAAAATGGTAGTCCGTTGGAGCAAGGAGGCGAGTACGGAGGATCACGTATGGTTTCTAACTGTAGCTCCTGTAGAGTTACAATAGTTTCTCGCGCAGTGTGAGGTCTTGCATTATCATGGAACAATAATGGTGAAGATCGATTCACGAGTCGGGGCTGTTTTACTGCCAGTTTCGCCATCATTGTTCGAATTTTGCCACAGTAAACATCTGCTGTTATTGCTTGACCAGACCTGAGAAAGCTATAGTGAATAACGCCACGAAGATACCACCAAACAGTTACTATTACCTTTTTATTGGTAAGCTTTGCTTTAGGGCACTGTTGCGGCGTTTGACCTGGGGTCAGCCATTGCACTTTTCGCTTACGGTTGTCGTAAAGAATCCACTTTCTGTCATATGTCACAATTCGATCCAATATTCCTTCATTTCTGTACCGATTCAACAAGGCAACACAAGTTTCAACCCGCATTTCTTTCTGCAGATCAGTCAAGTCATGAGACACCAATTTTTCATACTTTTATCTTATTGATTTGATGAAAATGAGCCAATATTGTAGGTAGGGTAGCGTTAAACCATGCCGCTAATTCCTGGGAAGTTTGACTCGGATCGGCTTCCACCATCTTCTTCAATTCAACGTTATTCACCTGTGTGTGCGGTCTTCCACGTGGTTTGTTCTACAAGTCGAAGTTTACATTACGAAAGCGTTTAAACCAAAAACGCACGGTGCGTTAATTAGCAGTCTCCTCTCCAAACACAGCATTGGTATTGGGTGCTGTTTCTGCCGCGTTAGTTCCGCCACGGTAATGTTATCTAACAGTATTGTAGCTCGGCTCTGTCCTTGAAATAATAATAATAATAATTATAATAAATAATTTTTTCAAAATAGTTGCAATTAGCATGAACACAGTACATATTATATCATGAGACAAGTTATACAGAATTTGTTGAACTCTAGTACCCAATGTAGGATTTAACTTGTGTTTTGGGTACCAGGTCTACCGCAGTATTACATTTAGTTAATAGTTACAAAATATATTAGGTGTGAGCAGCTATAAAAATATGTGCAAGTACGCAAGGTTTAAGCATTACCTACAGCCGAGCGATACGCAAACACGCGAGAGGGCTGCCCACCTACAGTATTTTAATTTCGTCTTCTTACTTGAGTTTCTTTCTAGTGAAGTGATTGTAAATATTATATAATGTAATTAAAAAATAAAAAGTTGTTGTGAATGAAATAGAAAGTGTTCAATAAAAATCATATTGTGTTTTTTGATTAGTATATTTAATAAAAAACAATCTTATATATTTTAGACTGAAAAATATTTGCGCCTCGACTGAGACATACGAAAAACTATATTGTTAAATTTAATAGTATAAAAAAATTCGCATTCGGATAAAAAGTTTAATTAAAAATACTTTTGTTTACAATTGCACTTTGTCATAATTATTTTGCAAATACTTGTACTTATTTCAATCAAACATTAACAAATCGCACGCTTACTGCTTACAAAACCATCACACCGTCTGTTCGTCACTGCGGCGCATTCGCGACTGGTTGTATACCGACCTCGAGGCGCGTAGATATGACTCGCGTGCCGACTGTTTGTATGAAGATAGAATACTGTTAGATAACATTACCATGGTTACGCGTCGGAACTCGTATTCAATAATGACTCGGATTTTCGAAGTATCCATCTTACCCGTCTAATCTGAATAAAAAAAACAATTGAAATTAGAAAATCAAACGTTGCACATTTTTTAAAAGAATAATATAATAGGTATCGTGTGAAAAAAATTTTACTCGAAAATGTCACACCATGAAGGTTTTATGTCAATTCAAATTATCTATTACTATCTATACAACGGCAACTTCATACATTAAACCCCTATTATTTTCACAACCATAAAATATTTTCTAATTTTGCTAACGAACAAACAATAGTACCCATGTATCATTTTATCCAAACTTTAATTACTTATAACGTCTTTGTGCTACCATAGCCTTTATATCTATGTTCACTATTAAATTTTCAACATTGCTGAATTATCACTGAATTTATATTAGTTTATGTAACATTACGTACATATTTTCCGTTTATCATGTTATTTTTCAGTCAGTCATTAGTTCCCGTTAATTATTTGGACAAAATAATAATTGAAATATGGGTAATTAAAATCGAAATATCCAGACAAGACCCCAAAAAAAAAAAATTTTTATTCTTTCCATATTTCTTTTTATATATTTTTTATTAGTACCATAATTATAATTTATTTCTCAGAGGTCCAATCTACTGATCTAAGAACACTGAAATATATACACAACTTATTTATAAGAAATAGAAAATATATAGAAAATAAAACTTCGAAATTAAAAAGCGTCATAATATTGAAGATTATTACTTTCCAGATTATGCTATAAATATACGTGGTATACCCGATAGATGGACCCTTTTAATTTGTTGGTAAATTAGTGTGACACAAACTATTTTTCTATTAATATTTTGTGTTAGCTATGTGCGATTGATATTCAAGTCATCTGAATTATTTGAAAATTTCTATATTTGTAAATGAAAATCCGAGTAGTTGTTGAGTTTATCGCGAACGGACAGATAGATAAAAGCGGTGGGTACCTACTATGTTTTATAAGATGTAGTGATTACTGTTCGTATATGGTTTTGTTTTAAAAGGGCAAACTTTGATTATTTCAGTGACATTTGACCATCAGAATCTTTTAGCAATTTCGCTGCTAGTATACACGGCTACACATAAAGTAAGACACCCTATATACGCATAACTACACTATATACAAAATAGAGAATTGTTGGCAAGGGACAGTGCATAGTAGTGTCGATAAAATGGTAAGGATAGAGCGCAACAAAAATATAACGCATTCTCTCGCACGATTCGCAGCGTTCAACTTCTAATAGTTCAAAATCCAGACAGTCTAGGTTTATGTTAGTTCAAAGTCCAGATAGTCTAGGTTTATGTTAGTTCAAAGTCCAAACAGTCTAGGTTGATGTTAGTTCAAAGTCCAAATAGTCTAGGTTGATGTGTCGCTGTGTGTACAATGGAATGTAATACTTGCCAAACTTTCTCGTCATCACAATATGTTAACTTGTCAAGTCACTCTTCCAACATTGACGGGCCCACTCCTAGCCTACTGTTACTTTCATATATATTAGAAATTCATAGATATACAGAGTAAAATTCGGATTAACTTGTTTATTTATTCCATTATAACAACTTAGCTATTCATCACAATATAGAGTTAATTGCTTTTGACAAAATCTACATAGTTACGCGATTTTTAGTCTAGCCAATTTATGTTGTAGGTACACAGCAATTCTTTGTATACGTTATTTTGCGATGCTGCAATATAACGCTGGGTTTCCAATCGAATTAGCAATTGTTCAATGAAAATTACAAGACACAAGATTGGTTCTTAACATTGACAATTTGTACCAAATTGAACCGCTGAATTGACATTACTGTGGCACAAAAGATGCTGAGATATGAAGCAAGTAGCTGTTGCAGGCAACATGCGTAAATTTCTCGCGCCTGTTATTTATTTGTGACGTAATTCTAGTAGTAACAGCATCAGCAAGGCAGCGAATACCTAAAGCAAGTAAGGATGCATACGCAAGGAGCTTACGCGGGCTTCATTTGCGCGATTGTTGCTGGTTTTATTAGATATAGTGTGTCTTTTACTTTTGTGTAAAATCTCGGCGTACGAGGTTCATCATAAAATAATTTATTTAAATAATTTTAAATCTATCCATTGAAAATTTAAGTGCTTTGCACTTGTCGATGTAGCAATCTCCATCTTTCTCTTTCCGATGCCATCTCTTTCAGTTCCTTATAAGTTTCAACTTTCACAACTTCTTTCAGTTGATCAGTGTACCTTCTTCTTGATCTGCCCCTCTTCCTTCTTGCTTCTATCTTTCCTTCCATTATTTTTATGATAAAAATATCATGTCGAATAAGGTGTTTCAAAATTTTAGGTTTTCATTTACTCTTGTCAATATTTCTGTATTAGTAATTTTTTCTGTCCAGGGCACTTTTTCCATTCGACGCAAGCACCACATCTTAAAAGCTTCCAACCTTTTGCAGTCTCTCTATCTTAATTAAGGTCCACGTTTCGCAAGCGTATAGGGCAATGCTCCAATAAGACTTAATTAGTTTTTCCAGGATATGTCTATAATTTTTTTAGTGTAATAGATGTTTAATTAAAATATTAAATTAACAGTGGTATTTAATTTACTGCCACACAGACACATAATCTTTTATGGTTGCTATGCTATGGCTTTTATGGGTGATAAAATTGTTACATCTTGGCCTGACATAGCTATTTATCAGGAGCACATTAGCACTTCTGACTTATGTGTATGTTATGTAGGTACTACGACATTTATAATAAGTATGTATGTATCTGATGTGGGGGCCAGTCAGGGCAGACCGCCGACACTTCGACCCAGTGGGATCTTTTGTGTCGACACTCTCCTAATAACGACTGCCATAGATATTCATGGCAGCCCGGGACCGACGGCTTAACGTGCTCTCTGAGGCACAGAGCAGGCGATAATTGTCAAACAATACGCGTATAACTTCCGAAAGTTAGAGGTGCGCGACGGGGGTTCGAACCCGAGACCCTCTGCATTGCAGTCTGTTGGTCTCCCCACTGAGCTATCGCTGCTCAGTGCCGTGGCTTTATAATAAGTAACTTAAAGTCTAAGATTAACAATAACTATAATCAAAATTTATTCAATCGCCAGTAAAAGCAAAAGAAAGATAACGTATAAAATAAATTGAATGGCAAAACTTTAAACAAAATTAACTGGTACTTACAAAGTACAAATAATGTAAAGCTAAAGAAAATGTGTAAAATACAGGAATCACACCTTTTTCTGTATTTCGTTTAGGAATTCGAATGTTGAGTTGCCATTTACAAAGTCCAATAACTATGAAAAAAGAAAATGTTATGGAAAATGTAGATCAAAGGCTACAGTAATTATTTTAATAGAATAGAAGAATATTATTTGTGCCTATAGAAGTGCACTCGAATTGAGTAATTTGAATTGCAAGATATTCTTATAAAGTTAATACAGAGGAGATAACCATTAATTATATGCAACGAGGCACTTGGACTGCGTCATTGGAGCCGCGTCATAAGTTTGCGCTTAAGCCTACGCATTCGATACCTGCACCGGGCAGTATTATTGAGCGGTCACATGACCCACTAGCCGGTTTGAAGACAATAGAGGCGCCCTATTATTTGCAACCCAAAACTTAGCTATTAATATATCCCTGTTTTCCCTTTAGCGATATATGTAGTTATTATATGTAGATATATGTATGCTGTATTGCTATTCTGGCAAGAGTGAACATAACAAAATATACAACATATTTTACTTTCATAGAAGATTGTCTAGATGTTAAAGCTAGAAAATATTACTCGGGTCTACATTCAATTAAACGGTGCAATTTTCCCTCAATGTCCCGACAGAGTGTAATATAAGTGGAAATGTGTTGAATGAAGTAATACGACTCGATTTCTAATTTTGTCTTGGGTGTATACGTATCCGTTCATGGATTTCTAATTTTGTCCTGGCCGGATGTTTCTACGGAGATTCGAGAATCAAATAATATTGTATACGTATATATAGATTTTTCGAGCCAATAAACTTGGTGAAAAGTGAGTAAATCAGACGCTTTAATTCAATGTTATTTTGTGGTAACTGCTAAGTTTTCGTAATACGTTTATGTAAAGTGTTATATCACTGCAAAATTACCCTACGATATCAGTCTTCAAGGGGTAATAAGACAGTTCAGGATACATGTTAGGGACTCTACTAATGACTTAAATATCATATACAATCCAGGCGTGTCAGTGACAACTACACAGACTATCCAAATATATTTTCGAACTGAGTGTGTTGTCTGCGCATTACGCTGCCTGTCACTCGTGTCTACTAGGAGCATGCCATTTTTCTGTGGGCGATAGAAGATTCAAATATACTGACAACTGGTCTAACCTTTGAATTAAATTTTCCTTCTTGGCGTAGCTGATATTCAGCCGAATCTACTTAGATCTAAAAAGTCGACCACAACGATAAGAAGCTGTTTAGTACGTTTTAGTGCATCTATTAATAATGATTATAATTTGTGTCAACAATTTTGGTACAGAACAGAGTATGGGCTCAAGCTGTCTAAGTCTTCATAGAGTTGTAGAGCACATAGCTGATATTGTAGCATAGATGTTTGCTGTTTTGTATGTAAACAAATGAAGGACAACCTAAATGTAGTCAGGCAAGTAAGGAAGTGTAGCGTAGCCTTGTGTTTGTAGTTAATACTAACGACCCTTGCTTCTTGCATTAATATAAAAAGAAACAAGTGAGAAACCGCAATGAATTGCCGTAAATCTTAGAGTTCGAAAAACAATATATACAAAGGTCACGTGATACCACGTGACCTTGAGGTCAGAGGTCAAACGTCATAGACATTTCGGGGGTATATCGACTATGCTGAGTCGAATGACCTTGACCGCGAGTCTCTAGCTCTTACGGTTCTTGAGTTGAAAGTTGTATAACAGACAGACGGATGGACAAAGCTGTTGTAAAAGAGTTTTTTCGAACTCTAAAAGGAAATACATTTAGAGCTCGGTTACATTACAACGTACTACGTAAAAAAGCGACATAAATATCTGCAGGAATATAAATATATACGTATGGGATAAAAGGCAAATTAGTCTTGTTATTCACTATAATAGTTTAAAGTACAGTTAATACATTTTAGTTTTAAACATGTAACGAATAGTAATCGTTTAATTTTGGGAAAGAGTGTATTTTAAACAATTATAAATAGGACATTGAAGAAAATTTGAGTGGCATACGACTGGAGTTGTGAAAAGATACAGAACGAATAGATTTTTTAAGATTATTAGCAGCCTTTGGATCGAGATTCAGTTCTTGATTATAGCTGAACTCCGTAGGTTCACCTGCTCTGCTTCTAAGGGTCATAGCGTGATGTTAGAGAGATTTTACTTTAATAAATTTAATATTAAATAATAAAAGATTTTTAAATCTGCCTGGTACCAGCTTTAATATCGTCGTACTTTTATGTACTGTACCTACGTTGAGAACAGGAGAAAAATATATGGTAAAAAAGATTTCGTAAATATTTACGAGCCGCTAAAACCATACCCTTCGGTCGTACAATGTTATAACAGTACAGAATTATGCTTTGGAAGTTTTAAAGGTTATTGGGCACCTTAGTATGAAATCTAAACCCACGGCCTACAGAAAAAAAATAGAGTAGGAAGTTCAGATAAACATCTCTAGTTTACGAATAAATATGTCGCATTAATGCAGATAATGGGATTCAGACCAAAATATAAAAATGAAAAATAATATATTAAGGTTAATTATAATAAGGTTTCGGACATTTTTATTAGTTTCTTATTAGTACCAAGGATTTAAAAATAAAATAAATAAAAATAAAATAACAACAGAAAAGTTTTTATGTTTTATTCGATATGATCAATGTCTACAGGAATAATTGTATCGTCTAAAAACCCCGCAGGCGCGTCTATTTGCTCTTGATGTCTGGCCCAAGACAAAAAATATACTATGCTGGCTATATGCGCGCAACATCCAATAGTGCGGCGGCCGTGGATACAAAAGCAGTAGTAACCTTCGATACTCTCTCTTCCCTGTCTTGTTGGATTCACCAATATACCTATATGTGTAGTATTTTTTGCTCCTGACATGTCGGGACTGCATTTTGCCTCTTATTAATATTTTGTTGTTAACCAATTCATGGTGCCGGTAGAGTTCAACAATGTACAGACCATTTGGTCGCAAGTGTTCGTGAACGTATGATCTAGCGATCCTTAAATGATAGGTGCCCAACGTAAATAATATCAAATCTTCGAAAGTTAGCTGTGGGAAGTTATGGAAAGCTTATTTTTTTATATTATTAGTTATTTATAGTTATTCTTACCACGCAAACCTTTGTTTTGTTTATTTATCAGAATGCTTTATTGAAATTGTTTTATCTAAACATTTAATACATAAAAATGCTCACTGAATACCGATTTATTATTCATTTTCTAATTTTTACTCCCATGGTTTAAAAAAAATAACTACATAATATAATAGTTGGTTAATACTTAACAATTTCACTTAATTTGATTTTTGTATGTAAACTTTTGGTAACTGGGTCATATTTTGCCCAATGACCTTTGAACATAATATTTCTGTAAGCCTTTTGATGAATTGCAGAAAACAAAAAAATAATTTAAAATTAAAAAATTCTTCTGCTGTATATTTAGGAATGGAATGACGATAACGATTCATTTTAAAGGCTTTATTAACATTACTTTTCCTTTTTCTAACGCCTTACCACTTTGTTAACTAGATTATATCACTAGAGAAGGCTGATGGTAGGTGTTGACCGCTGCGTCGCCCATGCACCTTACTGTACTGTAGATATACAGATCTAAACTGCTTCCCACCGCGATCACAATTACCTAGTTTGCTAGAAAAATTCAAACGGGTGACTAATGCGTAGGTGACACTCTTGGCTTTAACGACATTAGTATTTTATATAGAATACACGGGGCATTCTAGTAAAGAAACTAAGAGATCATTTTCTTTGATTATGCTACTGACAATTTCGAACGACGAAGAAAAACGAAGAAACAATGTGCTTAAAATGTATCCCTTTAACAAATACTGCGCATAACGAAATGCACATAGCTCATAACATACTTAAGATACAATCGTTATGGACAAAATAAATGTTAGATGTTATAAAATAAGAACATTTTATGATACCGGAAAATATTTGAAAATACTCAATATAAATCAAGTGCCTCGCAATGTAGAACAAGCTATTAAATATTCTTCTTCAGTGCCCTCGCCTAAGTGAGCCGCAAGCGTAATTTATTCTTTATTTTATTTGCTCTGCCAACCAATTAGGTATTAAATAGAAAACAACAAATTACAAATAGATAACACAATTAAGTTTTAAATGGCACATTTCAAAGCGTTTGGGACAGATTGATCCCAGGTTTGTTGCCTTCATTATAGAATAGATATGTTCGATGTAATCAATGTAATATATTTACGTATCCTGATTTCAATGGTTGATGTGAAATGATTGAAAGCAGCAGGGAGCATAGTATGTGGAATTTTATATATGACATGAAAGGCCAGTAGCCATGTGCAACTTTAAGTAAAGTTTAGCTTAGTCGTACCGTACATTTTAACTTCAATTAACTTGGAATTGGAGGTCAACTTTTAAGTCTACAACTTGGTAAGAGGCACTTAAGCCGCGTTAAGAGATTAAGGGTATAAATAATATATAGAAGTGGGTGTTAAATTAGTACTTACTGGTGGTTATTTATAAGACTTATAAAGTCTTTTTTTTAAAGTAAGTTCTTATGCATTTTACCTTGTTTGTAAAATTGTATATGTGTTCTGTTACTTACATCCATTTCTTATTTATGGCTGACGCTGAACCTGCGTTTATTTCCTAAATCACTGTTAGAGAGAGGGAGAGATTCGTTTTTTTTTCATATGTTTAATACCACACTAGGTATGTTTCCATGTCGCCGGCGGTGACTTTTCAAACATTGAAACAATGAAAACAAAACATATTTTGAGTGTATTTGTGATTGTTGTTGTTTCCTTTTTTCGTTATGTAGCATACATTTGCTCTAGTAATGGTATCGGGTTTAATTCTTAGGTCGGGCTCAGTTTAATCAGGTATTTATAAAAAAAAATTGCAGAATCGTATTAACGGCATAAGGCTTTAGTCATGAGAGATATAAAAACATGATTCAGAGATATAAGAACATGACATGAGTAATTATACCTCTTCTTTTATATGGACTCAATCTCACCCGCATTCTCAGCACTTGCACTTGTGTAGTCAGGTTTAGCAGTTGTGATCATGGAAAATACCCAGTTTTGACTTTTGAAGAAAAAATCCCGGGTCAAATGAAACAGACTTTAATCAGTTTTATTTGACCCGGGAAATTTCAAAAATTGAACCACAACGAATTTAATGGAAAAATGTAATAAGAAACACCTCCCTTGCACTACAAGATAGTTAGGTGTGTGTCATGTCTCATGTCTTACCAACCAAAAATTTTTTTTATATTAAATTGATAGGAATCTATAAAAGTCCGGTGCATTATGTCGATAAAACTATCCATAGTGAGTAGGTATGCATCTATGTAATGCGCCGCAGATTATTTACAAAATTACAACAGAATCGGTAACATAATTTTACTTACGCATAAGTTACTCTAAACTTAGTCATAATTAATAATTATATTAAACACGTAATATGAAGTAAGTAACGGCTACTCATACTTTAAAGTTACTTACACTGGATATTACTTGTTAGACCACGAGGGAACAAATAATGTGAACAGTACCCGCCTCTAATGAGTGCTTGTATAAAACAAAACTAGAGAAACTTTATCTGACATTTATTAATGGGTGTGCGTCGGCACAAGGATCGTAGGCAACAAGCTGGCACACAAACACGTAAATATACTAACCGCTAATTGTTAGCATTTTTTGTATAACACAAATAGATATCTGTAATTGTCTTTCAGGGTAGAGGATCTATTGAAGAGCACGGTGGTCCTGGAGCGACACCTGCGGTACAAAAAATTACTGAGTAGACAAATAGTTGTTTCGAGTCTGAATATTCTTTGTTTCTATTACTTTAATGATTGTAAAAGCCTCGTTATGTAGACATTATTTTCTAGGGCGAGCTGTCTACTAATAACTGAATATGTAATGTACATATATCGATATGACTTTCTTGATATCATCACATCTGAATAAACCTGGAAAATCAAGCAGTTGGTGTATTATTCCCCGTTTTCGCCAGTTTTGTTTAGAGCCCACCTATGAGAGGTCAAATTTATTACTTTCATAGCTGCAGAATTGGCAATAAGAATTTCCTGACAGAAAAAAGTAGTAACAATTTGCTAGTCCCAAGACTTGAATCAGGGAACCCCACGATCATCTTGGTCGTGAACTTAAATTTAGACCATTGCACGACATAATCGTGTGTGGCTAAGGCTATCTTACCGTATAAATGGAGTATTTTAAGAATAAACAAGTAAAAAGTAGGGATGGAAGCTAGACAGATATTGGACGAGAAACCAGATGCTTTAGCATATTTCACCGTTTTTATCTGGAAGCGAACAATTTAATAAAGGCAAATATCATCTAACAAGAAGACGCCACGCTGATTTAACTATTTGCGGCGGTACTGTGAATTTGATTTTTTTTATTTACTTTGTAGATGCCGAGTTCTGATGGAGTTTTAACGGCTAGGTCTGAAGAATATGAAGTTGCTATGTTTTATTATCACTTTTAATATCGTAGCCATCGAAATTATTCGAGGAAATCAAGTGAGTACGATGATAATATTATATCGTATATTAAACTATTGTACAATTTACGAGACCCTTTTCACGAGATTATAAGCGTTTCTTGTTCCATATCAACAGAAGTCCTATTGACCTTTAAATACACTTATTATTAATGGATTCATATTGATGCAAGGGGTAATAAAAACCATAACAATCGCATGCACAAAGCGCCGCCGATTCAAAAGAGTTTCGAGGCAAACGTTTTTAGATTTAGTACAAAATCATTGGTATTGTAGACCGTATACATACGTCCACTGTTGATGTATTCAAAATTGCATCGTTGCATATACGATTGCAAATGATTCTAGATTCATTACTAGTATTGCAACTGACAATGCATCGGTGATCACAAAAAATGTCTGGCGTCCAGCCAAATTAAAATTTGTCTTGCTTGATTGCCACGATTGTGTGGAAACCGTGGCTTTTCAAAAGGTCTGACCTAGTTATCCATGTACGATAGAGATTGTAATCGCGCTATTATGTATTGTTGCGATATTGATATATTGTATGAGAACTTATGAATGTTACAGATCGAAAACGAGGTGACAACACAGCATGAAGACGCACAGATGAGTAATAGCGAAGATAATCAGGACTTGGAACAGTTCGTTGAAGATAGACAAGGTCTGTGTCTACACACACGTCTTTATACATATTTATTTTTATTTTAATTATACATATTACACACACGTTTTTATATGCCCAAAGGTATAGGCAGAAAAATATGCTATTCACAATTAAACTGCAACTTTTTTCGTAATGGTAGACAAGCATGCTATCTACTCTAAGCTGCTACTGAGCATTGAGAAGCGAGTCCGATATCTCACAGTTGGTATTATATCCATGTTTTTTATGTCCACATCGCTAGAACAACGAGATAGAAAAATGTATCAATCATATTATTACTTATTTTATTGCATTGTCAGATACTATATGTTAAGTATGTATGTATGTATAGAGGTATGTGTGTAGGCGTCTATACATTTATATGTATATCTTCTCTCTTAGCCTATATTATTCCCAAGTCACTTGGGGTCAGCTTTTCTGGTCTAACCGGATTTGACTGGATATCACTTTTTACACGGAGCGCCTGCCACCTGACCTTCGCAACCCGAAGGCTAACGATACCCTAAGGCTAGACCAGTATCAGGATATTAGAGGGTACTGACTTTCCCAATAACGACTGCCATAGATGTTCATGGCAGCCGGGACCGACGGCTTAACGTGCTCTCCGAGGCACGGAGCAGGCGATAATTGTCAATCAATACGCACATAATTTCGAAAAGTCATATATAACTTCCGAAAGTCAGAGGTGCGCGACGTGGGTTCGAACCCGAGACCCTCTGCATTGCAGTCTGTTGGTATCCCCACTGAGCTATCGCTGCTTTATATGTATATATTTGCATATATTTTATTTAAATTATATGATATATTTAGGTATGTATGTAATATACAAATATCATTACTTTTGTGTTATTCTTTAGTTTAAATACATGTATATTTATAATGATATTCTATGCGTATGCGCCTTCTTTTTTTTATCTCTGCATCACCCTACAGTTGAATGGTAGAGAATGCCCTTGGCATTAAGTGCGCCAATGTATTGTTCAGTGCATGAAGTTTTTAAATAAATAAAATAAATAAATACTTAAAATAATATGAGAGATCTCGAGTCTTCAGCAATGTTAAGACTAGTGTTCTTGATAATCAAAGTAAGTGACTCTCATATTGAGCGTTTTATATTTATGACAGTCAGGAATGTTAGTTGATCTGTTTAAACTTGAAAACATTATTATCCCAGTGTTATCGGGTATTTATCTGCTTGGAAGCTTTGCATGGGTCTTTGTTATGGGATCACACTAAGACGAAGATGAAGAGGATTGTAATAAAAATACGTTTCAGTTATGTTTAAGTAATGTACTAAAATCTTTCTCACAAATGTTTTGTTATTGTAGGTTCAAATATTACGAAGAATTTCTATTCGGCGTGGGGTCGGTGGAGTGAGTGTCAGAGCGGGCACAAGACCAGGCGGCGGCACTGCTTGCGTCGACAAATATGCGGCGACTCTCTTCGCATAGAAATCGCAAGGTATCGTTTGAATATTTTATCGAAACGATTTCCTACACTTCTGAATATTTAATATTTACACCTAAGTATGGCATGGTGAAATTAATATTTTATGGGTATTAGCAGCGCTGTGTTTTTGTTATAGATTATGTTTAGAGCCTGTTAGAGCAGAAATATCAGGTTTGATATTTTAAGTTGTAACACCTGCTGCGAATAGATCTTCTGCTTTCATTTACATGAGTTTTCAGCGTGACTGTACTACACTGCGTTGTATGGAAATGTTTAATATCTTTTAGTTTAATCGTAAAGGGTGTACGTTTTGCACGATCATAAATTTAGGTAAATTGTATAAATTACAGTGGTTATTTTGTAAAATTTATCTTGTTTTCGCTTTATTATTTAATTTTACTTGGATGTTATACATCAGCTCACACAAAGCATCATGAAGGCATGCTAGTAATAGAACAAACTTTGAAAAATATTTTTGAAAGACAGGCTAGCACTAAGATCGTGTTTTGATCTTATATGAATAAGTCTAAAACTTGGTGTATGAGTTTAAACACGTATGTATGTTACAAAGGCGCTTAAATATAATTTTAGTTCGGTTAAGTGTAACTGATCAATCACAATTTTGAAATAAAATTACCTTAAGTATGTTGCACTGCAAATTAACTTAACTCAAATATAGTTAGTCTTACTACATTCGAACCGTATTTGGGCACTCCATAATTTACAAAGAATTGCCTGTAATTAATACTGTAAACAAATGCTACAAAAATAATAATACAATTGATTAATTTACTTTAAATATATTTGCGTAAGTCATATAAAGATATGGCCGAATTGATAACCTATTCCTTTTTAAAATCAACTAAAATAATGAGGAACCATACCGATGGTTATGGATTGTGGATTGGTGGAATTAACGATAATTCTAGAGTACACGATACTGCTAACACTCAGTATTGTTTGTTGCAGGTTATTACAACTTTACGAATATATCCCTTGTTTTCTTTTTATTTTGCTCGTCAATATGACCACACTCCGCCTGATGGTAAGCAGACGTGTGGTCTAAGAGCAGTGGCCTCCACACCGTCCTCATAGCAGCAGTGGTGATGTTGAGATCTCTACTTTGACGCCCTGAGAAGGTGCTTTTTCACGCCCCGCTTAAAGGATTGCAGGAAGAAGGAAACACGTGCCCTGGCAGAGAATTCCATGCCTTGATCGTTCGGCAGAGGTATGAGGACCCAAACTTGTTGGTACGCGCTCTAGTCGACTCTACCGTGTGATGATGGTATCTGAGCCCAGCACACGTTGTTCTGGATAGTGCTAGCTTTGGCTATGTCAAAGGTGATAGCCAAAGATTTGCCGTGCTTGTCCATAGCCTCACCCCAGGGGTGGGTGACGAACGCTAGAAAATCACCCGTTGATTGTTTAGCCCGTAAGCCGTATTGGTGATCATTGATCAACGAGTGATCCTCGAGATAGCGGACAATTTGGGTGTTTATAAACCGCTCGAACACCTTGGAGAGCACCGAGGTGATAGCTATGGGCCTGTAGTTGCCTGGCTCGGAGCGGTCCCCTTTTTTGGGAATCGGTTGAACGTTCGCCTCTTTCTAAGCCTCAGGCACAATGCCTGCGGCGTAAGACGTCCGGTATGGGCGCGTAAGTGTGGGAGACAATTTCGCTGCACATTTTTTGAGGACCACAGCTGGGATGCTGTCAGGTCCACTGGCTTTCCGAATATCGAGAGACTGCAGTATCGCACGAACGTCACGTTGCCTGATACGTATATCAGGCATGGTGAAGCCGCAGTTGGCAATGTTAGGCGGCTGCGAACCGCAGTCATCGATTCGGGAGTTGGCCGCAAAGAGATTTGCAAGGAGATCTGCTTTCTCCTACGGCCGATGAGCCTGTGATCCATTCGGATATCTCAGAGGAGGCAGCGAGGTCTGGCAGAAGTTGGACTGCACAACTTTTTACAGGCGCCAATAGCTATGACTGCCCGTAGGATGCGCCATGAGTTCCTGGCCGAACCGTGCGACGCGTTGGGCATCCGCTCTTAAATATGCCCTCTTGGGGCATCACCCCCCTCACCTTTGTGGTTTGGTTGAACGCTGCTTTCAGGTGATCCACGTTAGGGCCATGGAGAGCGCGAGCCATGGTCCAAGCGCAGTACGCTTTCTATTTGCGTTCAACAGCATCAGCGCATTCACGACTGAACCAGGGCCTTTTCCTGCCGCCGCTCTGTATGGAATATAATATACCATACCCAGCATGATTTCACGCGACAGCAGTAGCGCTCTCTGCTGGATCCCTGTTCTCAAAGCAGCGTTGAGCCCAAGGGATGGATGCGAAGTACTACCGCATTCCATTCCAGTTTGCTGACGAGTAGTGCCACAGTCGTCGCCTTGCCTCCTCAGGTCGTGGGGGCGTAACAACAACAGCTGTGGTACAAACCAGACAGTGGTCTGAGGTGCCCAGAGGAGCACGAATTGATACACTGTATCGGTTTGGGTTACTCGTCACCAGCAGATCGAGCAGAGAGGGCATCTGACCTGCAATGTCCAGTATCCGGGTGGGCTGGAGTACCAGTTGAGACAGGTCACGCTTGAGAGGGAACACATGGGCAGTTCGTCCCACGTAGTCTGTTTTGGGAGAACCCAACCAGGTCTCATGGTGGGTATTGAAATCGCTCAAGAACACCAACGCAGCGTTCGAAAACCGCTCCTGCGCCTCGTCTGCCGCCTGACTCAGGTAATCGAAGAGTCGATTTATCTCAGTGTCTCCTGAATACGATCGGTAAAGGCACATGTAGATTTGGCTGAAAGAGCCATGATCAACGAGTACCCAAAGGACAGAGAAGGAAGGGTCCTCTAGGTAGTGTACACGGCGACAGCAAATATCCGCCGTAACAAAAAAGTATACCCCGGCTTTCGAGAGGAAACACTCCTCTAGCACGTAGCCGGGGTATTGCAGATAGTTCGTGTCTGCAGGACGGCGTATTTGTGTCTCCGTTAAAAAAAGCATTTCAGTCTTTAGGTGGTGATGGATGGATGGATTCACTCTATATTCTATATATCCATATATCCACTCATATGTCCTGTATATATTCGTAAATAATGGATAATTCTATAATATACCAAAATAAAATACAAAAATAGATTTTCCCAATTATCCTATGCCATTTTACTGAACTTTGTTTTTCTGTTTGTAATATGGCTCAAAAATTAATAAAAACCATAACAAGGGCGTATTATTTTTATCACGTTTAAATACGAGGTTGCAGAAGGAGTAAATTTCACATTCATAAGTATTACCTGGGCAACATTTTCTTTTATATTTTATTTTGAGCTTTATTGCTCTAATATGAGGTTTTTCAGACTTTTCCATTCTTCGGAACATTCTGTATATCAACCACAAACATGTTTGTTTGTATTTTCTGTAGTTTGCAAAGTAATATATCTCATTAGTAACGTCATTTAAGGTGACATTTACGAAACCGTGTAAGCTCTGATATTGTAGTTTACTCAAACCCGGCACAGTGAAAGTACGGTATTAGTATTTAGGAGCTAATCCATAAAGAGAGTAAGTTACAAAAGGGTGGAGGTAGTATTATGAACGCTTTCACATCAAAGCTCCACAGATAACAACCTTGAATAGTAGTAGTACCACAGCGTTACTAACATAATATTATAAATTATATATGAGCATCACAAGTTATATATTATCTACCTTGTATTACTATATTGTTTTATGAATGTTCTGTGGGTTTTATTTTAGAATAACTTACATACCTAATACTGAAAGATCATACTCCGTGAAGTTCAAAGTTAAGATAAAAATAAGCTTTATGTTCTGCTAAATTAGTTTTCTTTAGTAGATATATGTGAGAATTATTATTTTATTTATTCACTCATTTTAATGATGACGAAATATGACCCTGCTGTTTTTATATAATTTATGGATAGATTTAAATTAAATTGTCCAACAATAATCAGCACAACTAACATATTTTTTTTGTGTACTAGAATTAGTATGGAATGGTACAAGTCTATTGGTAATATTCTTTAAAATAAATACTAAATATCTCTTAACTATCTCAACGTTGTTGGCAACAGATTATTAATTGAGAAACTTCAAATTAGGTTTACATAGATGAATCAGTTTAATATCAATATATAAATTATAGCAAAGCATTGAATCATCAAATTCCTCGAACTGGAATTGATTTGTTTACAAATAATCATCTAAAGAGCCATTCAGATTCTAAAACGACGATTTATGTCGTCTAAATAATATAACGGTTTTCCTACGGACTAGTTGTATTTAATATTAAAGAAATACAAATAATTTTAATTGCTTTGAGAAATAAACTCGTCGACAGAACTCGTTATAAAATGTCCACTGTAAAATAAAATTGCCGAGAAAATAAATGAAGGCAGCTGTGTGAGAAGCAAGATAATATTCGTTAGGCTAGTACGTCTTCTACTGTAAATGTATTTGCTTTGCAAAGTATTATCACAGTGTATTGAGACACCAGTGATTTATAGACCAGACGTAAACGTAAACCTTATAGTATTATTTTGTTTACAGTTGCAAAGATTCGTATCGCCCACGTCGGTACAACAAGCAACATGCAATCAAAACAGAAACAGATTTTGTTATAGTAAGTATAAAAATAAATGCGAGTACTCAGTCCAAAGATATTTTTATAGCAACGTTTATCGTTTATTACACCGTACATTACCTCATAGATATAATTAAATTAGTAATTTTATTCTCCAACACTTCAATATTTTGTACAAAATTCTTCACACCCTAGGCTATTATGAAATAATATTAACAATAGATGCAGTTTTCGTTAAATTAACGGGCGTATGCGGGTTGTTTGTATATATAAAGTTGATGTGTATAATAAACAGAGTACGTGTTGAGTGGTTTGTAGTTGCGAACTATACCTTGAAAATAAAGTATGGGATCTCACTGACGGAGCTACCTAACCCCTGACGAAAGTAGGTGTTTGATAATAGATAATGTGAGAGTTGAAAGTTTGATTAACTATTGGCAGCCGCAACTTCGTCAACTTAACTCCGAGGACATTCAGAAGAGATTTCGAGGATTCTCACAATGGAGCTCGTGGAGCGCGTGTTCAAGAAGATGTATCACAGTGAGAAGAAGGTGAGTCACACATATAAACATACGTTAAGGAGGTAATGTCCTCTGTGATAGAGTAACCAGCATTTTATTTGGACATTAAACTTTTATTAGTTCATATAAGTTCTATTGATTGATTACTGTGTGTTGATGATGTGATAGCTAGGCTTCGTCACAGTTATTTCTGTGCTAATGTATAAGCGTCTTTTGGTTGATTGGTCGGCGACAAATCGGTGGTTAATTCTAGTTAATGGCCACTTTATTACTTTATATTAGGTGTGGGATTTTTATAATGACCGACTATTGGCTGACGCAATTCATATAACTATGATTGTGCCATCACTACCTGTTATGAGCATTAATTTTATTACCCTTTCCAACCTAGGTTGCTTATAGAACCCTTCGAAATTAATGATATATGAGAAAGAATACATATGATAGAAATTTAGACCCCGTCAGTTTAATTGCTCAAATAATTATGTTTGAGGACTGTATATCGTTGATACTTATGATTTGTTGTTTGTTTTGTTACTTTTTAATTTTATCTCAAGTTTAATAAACTGTTTAATGTAGTAAAAAAGCAACAACATTCTATAATTAACTTCAACAAAACATAATTTATTTACAGTCATATATTTTGTGCTGTTACTTTTTATTATTATTCACTGATAAGTAGTTAAGTTTGTTAATATTAGTTAGGTTGTATATTATGATTGTTGTTTTTGTACATGTAAATAAATTGTAGCATGATTATTTGTTAAAAAAAAATATTTAATTGCAAACTGCAAAACTGAGCCAAAGTCAGTGTCCTTTTTTAGCGGCAGCTAAATTATGCACCTTTACCACAATGCTCAGTCAAGAATTCCGTACTTGTTTCGAAATAGAACCTGTCCTGTAGTTAATAGTTTAATTCCAATTCCAAATAAATTCAATATAATCGATCTATTACACTATTATAAAACTAAGAAGACTACATTTGCACAAAAAAATCATGTGAAAAAATAATTGCATTCGACTATTTAAAGGAGTCAGAATCCAATTAGCGTCTTTTAGACTTTTGTTTATCCGTTTGTGTCAGTATGACATAGAAAAAACAGAACACATATTGATGCAGTTTTCACAAGTTTCACAGCTTGGGGTTTCACTTAAAATGTAAGCAACTCTACATCTAATTACGTTTTAAATCCGTTTACGTTTGGTTCACCTAAATGGCGGCAAAGCGGACGTAGTTCACGCAGACAAAATTGCATGTAAAGGCTGGGTATTTAAGTGAAAGAAAGAAAGAAAAATTTATTTATTTGACAATATAAAATATATAATAATTACAAGTAAAATAAAAAAAAATTATAATAAAATTTGCCAAATGGGACCTAGTTCAGCATATGCCAGGCTAAGGAAGCCTGGCGCTGGTTTTCAACTAGATCCCTTTAGTGACTGCACGGATGCTAATAACAATTCCCAGAAAAAAATTATGATAATAAATAAAATAAAAAAAATATATTTCTCACATAAATAATTAACAAAAAGAAATACAAATATACATAAATTCATAAAAAGGTCAAAACAAAAAAAAAAGAAAACAAAAGAACATAATAACAACAACATAAACAATATATTAATAATACAATGTGAAATGTGTGTTTCAATACAAAAATGTAGATATAAAATATAAACACATTAGAGAAATAAAATTAGAATTAATAAGATAGATTGTCAAGCTTTTAACGCTATATTAAAATAGTAATCAAATAATATAATTAAGAAATTAATGTCAATGGGTAAGAATTCAATTTTCATATCAAAATTAGAAATTGATCATATCAGAACAAGGTTTCTATTAGTTATAATATAATAAAATAGGAAATAATATATATAACAAGAAAAATAAAGTATATAATAAAGCTTATAATAATATGCAAATTATAAATTATAGGAAATGATAGTTAATTATTCCATATTTGAGATCAAATAAAAGAAGCATTTAGAATGGCATTATCCATCTTCCGCTGCGCCTCCATGAGGAACTGTCTTAATCGGCTCCTAAAAGTCTTTATTGACCGGAGGTTACGTAGTGGTGGAGGTATATTGTTCCAGCACTTGGACGCGGCGTAACGGAAGCTTCCTCTAAATGCTTCTGACCTATGAGGTTTAATAGATAATTGCTTAGAACACTGCCTATTTGAACGTTCTCTGTCACCACCAACCCAAGTAAGCTTCTCGTACAAATAGCAGGGTTGTTTCAATTTAATGACACCAAACAACAGGCAAGCCAAATGTAATTTACGCCTAGACTTCATTTTTAGAACAAAACTCTTATTCAAGAATGGAGTGACATGGGCCCTGAATGGGACTGTGTAGCAAAAACGAACGCATGCGTTCTGCACTCGCTGCACCTGTAGGTCAGTACGCGCCAGCAGCCGAGAGCCGTAAACTGAATCGCAATAATTAAGCTTGCTCAAAACTAATGATTCAACTAACTGAACGCGTAATTCTTCTGACAGGTAAGGTCGAATTTTATACAGAACCTTTAGTCGAAAGAAACAATTTTTAACAGATTCCGCTATATGCTTTTCAAATCGAAGACTCTCCATCCACTATCCATATTCATGCCCAAGTTCCGGGCTTCATATGCCTGCTCTAATGGAATTTCCTTTATTTTTACAATGGAGGTTGAATGCAACATGCCCAACATGCAAAACATGCGTTTTTATTGTTTAAAACCAACCACTAAATTATATAGCATATTCACGCACTATAGCGCAAGTGCCTTATTATAAATTAAACATGACATGAAAAGAAGTATTACTGTAAATAAAATGTAAATGACCGTTCAATGATCATAATTAATTAATTAATGTTGTTTTATGTAGTGGAGAGCGAAGAATATAATGTTTAAAAAACAATATTAATGTCGTTATATTTTCTATAAGCCATGTGAACTTTTAAGAGGTTGCCGACAAAGGTAACTTTTATAATTAATATTGTTGATAAAATATGATAGCGTATGATATATTTAATTATAAAATTCGTAACATTCGCGCGAAATTACACTCCGTTGTTGATATTCATTAATCATCTTGACGTGGTTTCGGTAATGTTCATTAAATTTGGGAACAATCGGGGAAGCTGACGAGTTATATCAGACAGCGATAATTTAATCGGTAATGCTGAAATCATCGTTTGCAATAATAGATACGTTTGACTTTGTTCATGTCTGAAATGTTATTAAATTTCTTAGTAAGCAAGACGCTTTTGATAATTTTAACTACGTAATAATTTTCATGCATTGTGTTGATATATGTATTGTTACATATTATGATGTTACTACATTTATATGTTTAGTTCCACTGCATGCGTTGACAGTTATTCTGCAACTGTCTCTCGAAATGGATTTCGAGATGTCACTTAGCGGGTTGCTCTTGATAACGTGCGCGTCTTGATAAGTTTTATTGACGTTATATGTGGAGCACCGCAATTGGTTGCAAGTAGTCGCTTCGCATGCATTGCTCTTTAAACGAAATTCACACAGATTTTCCCGCATATAAATTTAAGTATGGATATGTAGTAGGTACACCAAAATCTTTATATTACACGAAATGTTCTATAGTGTTCTAGATTGTGCCCGCGGTATTCGGAAGTAGGCATCTACCTATATTTTTCAAACTCTGCATTCTGAGAAGAAAATAGGTAAAATCGCTTATGTGTCTCTCTCCGATCCTTCAACTTTTTGTTGTTGATAAGGCTTATAGGTGGCGTGTAAAAAATGTCGTATTATAAATACTCGACTTCTAAGCGACGTATCAAGATAAAGCACCAGATTTGAAGTTAGACCTCTAGCAATACAACTTTGGAAACCGCATTCAATCGGGTGCGGTAGATATTGCGTGATGCGCGTACATATATATAAATAGTCCAAAATTCTAAAATAAATAATAGTTTTGGTTTTTATAGCTTTTATAAAAATGTCTCACTACTATCTCCTATGTACAGATATTGTATCAGTTACTATATTATTATATGTTTTGATAGATGCAAAGCACATAATATTGTTTCGAATTATAAAAACACACAGAAGCAACTGTAATTCTCCTTGCCATTTACCAAGCCACGTTTGCAAGATGCAAAATGTTCAAAATAATATTATCCCGAAAGTTTATTGACCAGAAACATGCAATTTCCCATATCTAATGGAACATTTCGTAAGAACGTATGCATTTGTCGGTTGACTTCGCACAGAAAGGAAAACCGGCGAAAATAACGATAAAGGGAATTTCACATAGGAACACCCTTTATGGGATTATAATATATTTTTAACCGCATTCTCATCCTTACCTCTGAAGAACATGGTTTTATTTTCTAGTTGAGTTGCGAGCTATCTGAATATTAAGATCTTTGATTATTTTTTTATCATCTTATTTTGTAGTATTACTGATACGGTGCGTAATTTTACGGATTATTAGGTAAGAGTTTGCGACAGCACATTATAAAAAAAGTCTCGTTTGTGCTGACGGAGATAGGTCCGTACCAATGTTGTGTTCTCGCCGCGAGTAATGACTCGCGTTTTACGTTTTATTTACTTGCCTGACCTAAAACTAAGTATAGTTTGTCTTAAAATATTATCAACTTGGTGTGTTTTCTCAGACATTGTTTAAGACGAGCCATATGTGGTCGTCAAATAGTGCGGCAGTCGGCGTATTGCTACATGGAGGGCAGTTACTGCCACCTCTGGATCCGCACCAAAATGCAGAGGAGAAAGGACCCAGGTGATCTAGCACATAGGTACTACGCTAACAGTATTTATTCTATTAACATCGCTTACTTTATTTATCCTAACTGCTTAACTAATATTTATCGACGCGACGCAATGACTTTTATTAAGTCTCTTTTAGAAACAATATTGAAATATGCACTTATAGTACAGCCATTTGGCCCAAAATAAATAAATTACCTAGAATAGGTTTCTTGAAAATATATAATATTTTAGATTTCGATATGCTCAACTGACCATATCTTATTATTGTCAAAAAAACTGCTATCAGGCGACATATTTACAAAATGGCGGCGGAGCGGCAATGGTACCGAGGCGGCAAAATTAAAATTCGAAAAGAGCACATCGAAATCTATAAAATAAACAATTTTCAAAACTCCTGTAAAACTTGCCAGGTGAAACTACCAAATGATTGTACTATTAATTATTACTCGTAATCCTATACGTACGACTACTGCCTGTACTATATCTAACTCACACAAGATACTTAGTCTATTATGCAGGTTGTTCCTCCAACGCACGATGTCTAAGAATTTCTATAACCACAGGGTAATAGAAATTCCTACCTTCAGTGATCTTCATTGTAGGTTGAGATATAAATTCCAACGAGACATGAGGGAAAACCCGTTTATGTTTGTACTATATATATTTACACTAATAAAGCAATTAAAAAATGTTTAATAATAATATAATACTCTATCACATACACACAACACCATCTAGCCCAAACTAAGCAGAGCTTGTACTATGGGTACCTACTAGACAATGGATAATATGAATATATATATTTTTGCAAATACATAAATATTATATATAGAAACCCCCAGACCAAGACAAACATCCATGTTCATGCACACATATGTTTGACTTGTGCGGGAATCGAACCCGCGACATCAGTCGTAGCAGTTAGTTACTCTAACCACTACGCCATCGAGGCCGCCATTAGTAATTAATTAATTCTTCTCCTTCTCCCTAGCCTTTATTATTCCCAAGTCACTTGGGGTCGGCTTTTCTAGTCTAACCGGATATGACTGGATATCAGTTTTTACACGGAGCGGCTGCCACCTGACCTCCGCAACTCGAAGGCTAACGATACCCTAAGGCTAGACCAGTGTCAGGATATTAGAGTGTACTGACTTTCCCAATAACGACTGCCATAGATGTTCATGGCAGCCGGGACCGACGCAATACGCACATAATTTCGAAAAGTCATATAACTGCCGAAAGTCAGCGGTGCGCGACGTGGGTTCGAACACGAGACTCTCTGCATTGCAGTCTGTTGGTCTCCCCACTGAGCTATCGCTGCTTTTTTTCTGCAATAATAATTAATTAATTATTATTGATTATTGTATTAATAATATTTTATACAGTCTACAACTTATGACATTGCTGTTTTGTCTAAAGAAATCAGTACCTAACGTTGTCTTTTCTATGCAACGTTATTTTATATTATTTTTTATTTCTTAATCCAAGTTCGATCATATTTTATTGCTTCTCTTCGGATTAAATATGGTTTGTTTTTAATTATTAAAAACAGCAACTATTATGTTATTATGAGAATTAAACAAACAAATTCAGAACAAAAATACTAAACAGACTAACGTTCAAAATTTATTATTTAAAAATAATTTATGCAAATTATTAATAATATAAACATATTCCTACTAATAATTGCATAGTCTTTTCACGAAATAACAATGACTTTTCAAAATATTTTGTACAGGAATCACGTAATTATATATGTATAACAAATAAAACTGTAATTTCATCTGCTTCCTAGGTCGAGGTAGGTAGAATGTATTTAATATTGTATATCTCTCGGATAGGATCTTTATTACCATCTATTTATTATTTAGCTACTGTAAGATACAAATCTACGTGAACCATTGTGATGATAGAAATAAAGTTTATTATTATTAATATTATAATATTATCCGACTATCACGAGTGCAGAGATTTAATGCGCTTTACATTTCGCTATGGTAATCGTTCTTAGTAGCGAGTTTAAGTGACTTATGTATAACAATGATTGTAATCACACATAACTCGCTTAAATGTTCTTACTACATAGTATCTGTGCTTGATGCATTAAAGTTATGAGATCAAATTTTATGTGGGTATAGTTTGCTGAATGTTATTGTTTGATTTAACTTAATATGAGGTACAGATATTTTGAGTATAGAATAAGACCTAGAAAACGGTTATATTAGTTCTGTTTCTTAAAAACATGCCGACATTTGGACTCTATGAGTTATGAGCAGCTAAAAGCAAGTTAAACGTTTGAATATGATAAAGACTGATGACGTATAAGATCGCCCTTGTTGTTTTTGCGTAAAGAATAAAAGAGGAAGCGAATACATACTTGTGATCATAAACGATCACTCAAGAGACGCATACATCTTTCTTCTGTATGTTATTTGCACATTATTCACGCTTTTGTGGACGCAATGGAGTAAACGAAACTTCAAGCAAAATTTTTGTACGAATCGATTTATGCTTTCTACACTATGTGATTTGCATTTATAAGTTTAATATCTGTAATTTTTATTTAATACAATTGCGCTCGCTGTCTCGTTTCTGAGACAGTAAGTGCATATTTAAGTACCTATTACATGGAAACTGCCCGGGAATGTGTCTCAATACGAATACACTACAAAAGTTAAAGTTAATATAGAAAGTTTGTTAAAATAGTATAGAGCGTGTTGAATTCTTGTCGGTAAAATTAAGTTCTCAAAGCAATTTAGCAAAAGGGAAATAAATATAAAAGTAGTAAATTTTGTAAATATGCTTAAGGTTAAGGTTGAATGAAACATTTTTAATTTACAACTTCTGCGTCGTAGCAAGTGAGAATCCGTAGACTCTACCTATCACCCTAAAATAAGCGTGATAGTAAACGGTCTACCTATGTATTTTAAGTATGCTACAGCTCTTTCAATAGTGGATAGAACATTAACATTAAAAAGTATAGCAGCCGAACACTCGTTTTGAACACAATACGGAATACGTAGTTCAGCTTGGACAATGTTCTTTACTTTTTATGTATGTATGTACACTGCAATCACAGGTTCCTGTTTAAATATTAAGACAGGACACAGACACTTTAGAACCTCGCACACGTGCCTGGAATAAAATGGCTCATTTTATTTCACTTCATGTTGTCTCGTTTTGGAAGAAGTACCGTAAATTGAAACAGAACTGTGTACTCAGGCAGACTAGGTGTTGAATATGTAACGTAGCAAGCCAGTCTCGGTAAACACGATTTTTATTTGGGAGTACCGCGGCTCGTTGCACTAATGTTGGTTTTGTTTATGATGTTAATTATTCATTTCTGTTTTGTTGTAAGTTGAACTTTTTTACTATCGAGTGTTAGAAGATTTTCCACAGTACTACACGTGATAGTATTACAGGAATTTTAGCTTATTTAGAGAGAGCAAATTACGTTGTAACTAACCATATTGCCTGTTACTATGGATCAGTCGTCTAAACGTCTAAACAGTCGTTTAAACAGAGTGAAAAATGATATTTTTATCTGTACCAGAGATCATAATGTATCTTGTTAGCATCGGACTTGTTTAATTACTGTAAACTAAACATTAGAATTGCTTTCCTCTCTACGCATATACACGCGTCCGGCTTCCATTTTGTGTAGCACAAGTACACTATATAAATAATCGTGACATATCTTTACAGGATACACAATAGTACAATCAAATACAATGTCGACACCTGCACCGGCGATACATCCCGAGGATTCCCGAGCCTCGCCGCCTGCGCCAGTGTGCGGTAGGCTGGGTCGTTATCGCGGGTCAGCATCTGCGCGATTGCGACAGCGCATGCGCGACATGGTTCGCATCATAGGCGGCCGGCCCGCCCCGCCAGGCAAATGGCCATGGCAAGTCGCTGTACTTAATCGTTATAAGGTAAGGAAAGTCTATCACGTAACAGTTTCAAATTAATAGTAGGGACACACGACTGTTTTAGCATTTGGAGGTATGTGTTAAAGGCACATCGCAATTTTTTTTCTATTTTCAAAAGACATCTCCCGCCCTAGGAATAGTTCCTGTGTCGCGGTGGACTTTACAAACGTTCAAACATCGGACACACAGGACACCCAGACTCGGAACAAACATTTGTGGATCACATAAAGTTTTGTCCCGTGTGGGATGCGAACCCACAAGACTCGGCGCGGCGGCGAGGCGATTACTTAAACCACTACGCCATCCATGCGGCCAATCAACTATGATTACATAAGAATCAGTGCGTCTTGTTATACGTACTTGATACGGGTGACAAGTAGAGGCTGTGTTCTTCGTTTAGGCTTTCAATATGTCAATATTGTTACTTTGATTCAAGTCGGGCGCGGCGTTGGCGACTAAACGCTCGATTTCATTGTACGTGTGACTATAATTTATTTTTATTGTTTGTAACATTGTCACGCGTCACAACTGTGCCTAACAATTCCGTTTACGAAAAACCACACCGTACACACTTGTGTGACAAATGCTCGCATAATATGTCTCAAGATATATCTATGACAGAGCAAAATGGTTGTGTTTTAAGGGAATGCTGAATGGCTTCGAACTCACATTTTTTCACGGCTCGAGGTCAACGCTTCAGACTTGTCACGGATATGACCTAAGTCTCATGGCAATATCCTAAGTTCTTAACCAATATTATGAATGCGAATTTGTTTATTTGTTACGCTTTCACGCCTTAACTGCTTCGCATACACATTGTCAGGGATACAGAAAAGGACATAGGATATAAAATTCACCCAGAAAAAAAGTACTGTTACTAATCTCACCTAACCTAACCTATATTTACACGAGCGAAGCCACAGGCAAAATCTAGTCAACTATAGATATGACTGTAGGAAAGACCATAAGATATTCAGATGTTAAAAGCGACGTATATTAAAAAGACGATAACAGAAATCTGGGTGCCTAGTGCGAATTGTTCTTACGTCAACGCGATCGAAACGTTTACCGCGTTTGGCTCTCTGATTGGTTAAGAGCTTCGAGCGGGCGAATTGGAGCGCCGAACGTCATAAACGTTTCGATCGCGTTAACTTAAAACAAACTCATACTAGGCACTCTGAACTGTATTTATAGTTTAGCTAAAGTTGGGCCTAAAGCAGTTACTTCCACTTAGCTTTTGCTGAGTATCGCTTCTAATAAGACCTCAATCTTGTATAACCCTTATTGATATAATGGTAGCGTAATTGTTTGTACTAATATCATGAACTTATCCCTACAGGCACGCGTAACACTAATTGGTAGCACTGAACTTAAGTATTAATCTAAAGCGCCACTCATAACAAGAAAGTAAAAAGAAAATATTTTCTTGTCTTCTATTTACGCGAATATTATTCATTGAAATTAAACTGCTATATACGGATTTTATCGCGTTGTTTATTTGACACTTTATTACAAAATTTTGAAAATTGTCACACTACTACTACTACATATTAAACTTTACTAATTTTTAAGCTAATTAAATTATTATTAAACTATTTAGATTTAATTTATTTTTACACTTTCCCCGACGTTTCGGTTGCTTTTCAGCAGCCATGGTCACGGGGAGACTAAGATGGCAGTTGTCTCAATGTTCCAGTGTAGTTATTTCAAAGTACCCGAACATAATTTAATCATTGGTGTTTCTATTTACGTAGAATGAGCTCAAAGTATCATGTAGTCTAGCTGTGGTTTGCTTCTTCTTGGGTTTGACTATTTTTATTACTGGATCCCAAACTGGTGGTACATTCCAACCATCTTCTCTATTAAAATTAGGATATTTTTTGATTTCAATAGTCTCGCGAAGCATCCTTGGTAGGAATCGGTGTTCTTTAGCGAGAATCTGTGGTTTGTCAAATCTCAGGTAGTGGTTGGTCCCCTGTTGCACATGTTCACACACAGCAGACTTCAACGAGCGTCGGTGTTTTACATCAGCTATGTGTTCTTTTATGCGGGTGCCTATGTTTCTCTTGGTTTAACCAATGTATGAGAGTCCGCAGTCACAATCTATTTTATAGACCCCTGCATCTTGTAAAGGTAGTTGGCACTTGACGGATGGTAAAAATTGACTTATCTTCGTTGGCGGCTTGAAGTATGTGTTGATTGAAGCTCGCTTTAAGATGTAGCCAATCTTGTCAGTGACACCCCTTACATAAGGCAGTATAGCAGGCTGGCGCTCGACTGTGGCTGGCTTTTTTCGGGATCTGTGACAGCGGCGCGGCTGTTGGAGCTTGTTGTCTTGCAGTACTTGCTTGACATGTTGAAGCTCGGCGTCCAGGTGTTTCTTGTCACAGATCCCATGGGCTCTCTGAAACAAAGAATATATAATAAATCTAAATAGTTTAATAATAATTTAATTAGCTTAAAAATTAGTAAAGTTTAATAGTAGTAGTAGTGTAACAATTTTCAAAATTTTGTAGTAAAGTGTCAAATAAACAACGCGATGAAATCCGTATATAGCAGTTTAATTTCAAGAAAATATTTCTTGAACACAACCACCTGCGCAAAAAGTATCGAATTCTTTGCGTTTTGATATCTCTCAAGTAAAACATCGTAATTAGTTTTGATTAGTTTAACCGTATGACCAGATATGGATTTGCATATAGATTTCCCAAGTATCTAAAGTCAAACAAAATTATAATGTCCTCCAGACCGAATTTCGGTCACGGCGGCCAATCTTAACGGAGACTGGCCATCTGAGCAGGAGATATTATAGTGCACAAGCGTGTGCGCAAACACAAGTGCACTCTCTGTTCCCTAACCCTCATGATTCGATGGGACGGTAATCCGACACGATCGGAGAGAGATCAGGCACAGGACCAGCGGCTCTACGTGCTTGCCGAAGCCCCCGTGCCTCGGAAAGCACGTAAAGCCGTTCGTCCTGCGTGTCTCATACCGCCAACTTTCTAACTTCAGGCTGCTATTGAGATTTCTTAACAGAAATACCGAATAATTTTTTTTTGCCACCCCGATCCTCGGTTTTAACCCAAGACCTCATGCATAGCAGTCATATTAACTACCGCTGCGCCAGGGAGACAGTTACACAACAAAATTATACTATTACCACAAAACATGAAAATCTTTCATATCCATCCGTATTTAATAAAAGTTATAGTTAGTCTTTTTTGGAAAAATGCTATTGTTTTCTGAAAAATTATGTATTTGTCTCGTAAAAGAAGCAGCGTGCTAACCAGTGGCAGAAATAATACATTGGATAATATTGTATGAAATAATAGAATATGGTAGCAGAACGTCAATATACATGGACAGTATATTAAGTATTACAAAAAAAGAAAAGTTTATTTATTTTACACTTTTGGGATGAAAAACCTTAAATGATGACTGGAGGATAAAACAATAATGAAAAGATGAAAGTATAATATTGAATCTCTATTGATTACGTCTTGTTTATATAATCAAGACGTAAAATGCTTCGCCGTTTTGTTATAGTTTATGAAACTCTAGTGATGATTCGAATGCCGATTACAAAATAGCGCAGCATATTGTAAATCTAAAGAAAAAGACGACTGCGAATGCGACTCCGTATAATCTTTTTTTCTTGCCATAGTAACAGAATGGAGTACATAATTATCTTAATTGATAAAAAATATACATAATCGTAAAAATAGACTATGGGGGGGTTGATACCTGAACTAGGATGGTTCCTGTATCTCAGGTATGAAAATAAAACTATAATCTGGGTTTATAGCAGAAAGCTTGCAATTTAAAATAATTTTATTTTTGATTTGAATAAGTTTTCCAAATCACAGGAGCACTCCAAAGCCGCACAAATAGATTTTGGATATTAACGTATAAAGCTTAAAACAACAATATTTTTGCATTTACTCAGGACAGTTCCACGTATGTTTCCATCGATGCTTTAGTATTTTATATATAAAATGCTAAAGTATTGGTTATAACTGGCGTTTGACAGATTCCTGCTATTGGTATACTGAATACGTGGTACGATTTAAACAATATTTTTGTCTATATTGCTCCAACTGCCACTTAAAGGAAAATAAAAAAATAATTTTGTTTGCCCCTACATATAATTCCTCAATATTATTTCATACCTAAACATAATTAATTATAATTTATACGTTTGTTTAATGCCTGATACTTACTAAGCTTAAGCACGCGAAGAATTTATATTACCTACTTAATTTCCTTTTTTAAAGTTTACCAGTAACTTGGCTATGAAATACCCCAGCTATGCTTAATGCTTTATTAAGAAGTTGGTTGAATTCAACAGTGTTACGTGCTTTTTAACCTTTTATTCCGTCTGTAATACCTTCTCCATATTCGTCACCAACTCTCTGATCACGATATAGGTACATACGTAGGAGGTATTACTCGGTATACTACCAAAGCATTCGTCGAATACACAGAGCCAGCCTATGCTTTGACTATTCATATGTCATAAGCAGGCATTCCACGTAATTTAATTAGATTATCTATTATAGTAGGAAGATACTTAATCTGAAAACAAGGCCTTATTTAGCTAACCTTTAATCGGAGTAGGTTGACTAAGTATACACGTGTCTTGTTATTTGATAGTTGAGTTGGTCCGTATGTACCGAGCTATTTTGTCGTTCAAATAGAATTACTCTTCCAATATTTTATTTAAAGCTAAATATAGGCTGCCTTTGTAAAATGAGTACCTATTGATGGTAATTGTACTAGAATTGAGTGTTATTAATATTTGCTATGTAAAATTGGTTTATCATTGGTTTGGTATTAGAAAATTAGACAAACGACTTCATAATTTCCTAGTGCTGTACTATGTATTATGAATAATTAGACTAATATATCACTAAGGTGTGACCAACGTTATGAGACAGTAGCAGTTAGTTAATAAAAATTTACAAAAGAATAGTTTGCCGTAATAGATACTACAAAAGCACAAGATAAACAATTATTTTCAGGCGTGTAATATAGACCTAAATACATGGCCTGGTATCAAAAAATTTTGGTATCATTTTACTTTTAACAAGTAATTACAATATGGCCTAAGATTCCTCTAAGAAAAAGCCCGTGCCCAGCAGTGGGACAGCTTATAAACAAGGCTGACAATATTATTATTTCTTCATTCATCACAATATGAATTGCAGTTAAATCAATTGCCATTCATTATTTTCTCATGTAGCTGCGACATTGGCAATTAATTGTAAGATCTCACAGTTACAGTCGTTAATTATTCTATCACGTTATTTTGGTGCGCATAATTAAAATAATGTCTAATTGTCTTTTATGATCCATTTTTGCACTATATAGTATTGAGAGTATTGCCCTATGAAAACGAGTATCAAATATTGAACGTCAACCAATAAGTCAAAGTTTACATTCCTAATAAATAAATATGATGTAAAATAATGCGAGAGGAGATATCCGTGGGTACGTACCGGTAATTGAAACTGTCAGGTGAATTTTTGTAGACATAAATTGTGCGTTGGCTGGATTCGGGTTTTGTACGGCAAGTGTCAATTTTAAAATATAAATTAAATACAGAGTTTCTGTGTGGGCTTTTATTGTGTTCATGACCGGGCTTAAAAGGAATGGCAGAATAAATTATGTTGCCCTATATCGCTGTAAACATTACTTATATTAAACTGAATTATAAAGGTGAGCATTCGCCTGTCCTCATCGTGTACATTAGTCGAATACATCAATCATGTTCGAAGTCTAGTACTTTTTCTGTATCAGCAGGATGAAGTAAAAGATTTCATTGGAATTGCTATCGCGTAAACGCTCCAAATCTCGTTGACATACAGGTAGTACGGATATGCGACGCCGGCTTCCTGAGCCATTGATACCGCTCATCCTGTCTTACAGTCAGTATTCGGCCATCTCTTTTTTATCATGTTCTGTGTTAATTGGTATACTCTAAATGGGTCGGTACCGCGATCTGTCCATTTCAGGCGACAAGTAAATTTGCGTTTCAACTGAGGACCAGGATAGCCTTATCAACATGGAAAGAACATAATTATGTTGATGAACAATAGTGACTATTTGCTATCATATTGACGTTATTTTAATTTGTTTACTCTAATATTTATTAATTGATTATATTAATTGTTAGTTGATGGAATAGTTAGTTGTTAGTTGATGGAATATTTTGAAAGAATAATGATAAGGTAAATTGAAGCCCTCTTTTTGCTACTGAAATTTACAATTATGTTTAATACTAGCATAACTAGCAATTTGGCTGTCAGATTGCTAGTATGCTAGTTAACGCCTCCAGCTAAGCTTGTGTTAAAAGTGGGTTCTCGTTGGTTTTACAATATATTCGATTTGAACACTACTGAATTTTTAATTTGGGCTACGGATTGTAAAATCAGAATTCCAATTCTAAAAAAAACCTGCATCGTGTGTTTCGTATTGTTACATGCTGGGTTCGATAGATAAGAATGTAAATAATATTACCGACTATAGCACGTTTAATTCTAACCCGCAATTAAATTTAAAACACAACACACACTATACTACACTTTTCCACTGTCACTGCTTCAAACTCCGTAGTATTTTCACTTCCGTTGGCTTCGATGAGTACTTAGCCGCTTACGATTGTAAACTGACTCGGCGAGCGCTGGCCTTCCCCTTTTATACGCGGTTAAAGCATTTCTAAAGTTTTCTAGTAACGCCATACCATCGTTCTCTCTACGCTTCGCGTATCGACGAAATAAATTATTAGACGGAGCTGCCGAGTCTTCCTCACAATGCCGAGAGATGGCACTGGGCGTAACTGTATGTTATAAGGAACGTGGACGTTGGTAAAATAATTGTTAATTAATTACAATTTTACCAACGTCAATGTTCCTTATGTGAAAATAAACCGCAATCGTACCTTGTTTCAATTATAATAATTAATATGCAGTAAATTAATTCCCAGAAAATACATATTAGATTCACGCTAGTTTACCTCAGCAGCCACAACATCATTAGTTATGTCGTGAATATGAAACTCTAGTAGTTCTGTGACAAATAAACACTACCCAATTCCAATTAGAAACTTAATGCTTAGTATAAATGCACGATACGATTAGAAATTAATTACACAGCGAGTCTACGACGACCGTGTGCATATTTTATACGTAGTCACGAAGCGTTGACGAATTTTATGGCGTATTGTCCTAAATTATGAATGCAGCGTAATATAGGCAATCGTAGATAGTGACTATTAATATTATTGTGTAATAATATCTATTCTCTAATAATAGAGTATCTTAAAGTAAGCCGAATAGACAGTTGTTGTTTTGTTATTTCCAAAATAGGGTAAATAGATATATTATTTCGAACATTTTAAACATATTTTCATGCCTTACTACCTATCTCCTATCTGTCCCTCTTATTTCATCTTTAATCCCTTTTATCAGGGGAAGTGACATTGCTAGTATTGCAAGCGGTTATAAACCTTGGCAACTGCTTACCACAAAGGGGCCGTATGCTAGCCGCGGCTGGACTTAGGTTGTTTCGGAATTGCGTCACTATACTAAGTCTACGCATTTTGCATTCAGTCGTCTGTCTAAAGATTACATAATATACATAAGATTTTTTTTATATCACTTCTCTTTACTTGGTGCTACAACTCCTGTACAGCATTTGTTCATTTCAGTATATATAGATACATATAATATAACCTTCCTCTTAATATTAATAAAACATTTGGTGTAAAATAAACCCATAGTTTAAAATCGTGTACCTTTTAATTACGCCTAGATATAGGCACGCGCAAATAAATAACAATTTAGAGTTTTAGCATAAATTATTTCAACACAATAATTTTTTTGTTATTTTTATATGGCATAAAAATGTAGGAATATCACTAAGCTGGGAATTACGGTTGGAATAGATTAATCTTTTTAAATAAATCCTGTCGTTGCGGTAGATCGGATAAAATTTGGCGGTTAAATCTTTAATTTAGAAGTTTCGGGGAACTTAGTTCAGTATAATAACTGTTCAATTTGACTTAACATTTTCAGCATACGAGAAAATTAATTTTTATCCTCTATATTGTCCTTAATATATATTAAAGAGTTTTTACAATAAATGTAGGTAGCTGACTATAACAGAGCTTTCTGTATATTTTGCTTAGTAAGGCCAATTAAAAATAATTATATCACACTGTTAATTATTAAGTTACTCTCCTTTTTATTTTTCAAGCACAGCTATGTAATTTTTGCTGATGACTTATATAATTATAATAGACGATAATTAAATTATGGCCCCTAGCGTCCATATTAGATGTAACATATACTAAGCAATTTCCTTTCAACAAAAGGTAAGGACGTGATAATAATGTGTTGAATGCCAAAAGCGTCGAGTAAGCTACTATAAATGGGTCATTAAAACTACTATATGTCACGAGGACCTTTGCCCGCGGGGCGTTTTAGAAAATGTCTGTAAAGAAAATTGCGAAATAAATTCTTGCTTTTGCGACTTTAAAAACTACGTGCAGGATTTTACACAATAATTATAGATAGCATAGATGGCGTAGTGGTTTTAATGATCGTCTCGCCACTGCCGCCGCGTCGAGTGAGGAGGAATCGATCCCCAGACGAGACAAGGACTTTAATTTATATTTAAAAAAATACAAACGTATGGGTTTCACAAAATATTGTGCAATTAGTAGCAAAATTAAATTCCCCCAAATCCATTTCAATATCGGACGTACAGCGGTGGTATATACCTACATATATCGCTGATATTCTATCCACAGAAGCGTTAAAAAAATTATTATTTATGTTGATACAGGAAAGGTTTTATCAATATATGTAAGGTATAGTGTAGCAAACAGAAGTGAAATGAACTGTGTGGGCAATCATCAACCTTATGAGTGCATACCTTCAGGCTAGGTAGCAGTCCAACGTCAGTTTACATCGAATAAAAGAATAATCTACTTGTATTTAATGCAGGCTCAAAACAATTACACTTTCTTCTTTCAAATTTTCTTTTTATTACATAGTATAGTGCCTATAGTCGTATAGTGATATATAGAGGCATATGCTGTGAAGCTTCCTCGATGCGTCACCATTGAACTTAAACAATAGAATATCACAAAAATACGTAAAAATATAGTATTTCTCACCTGTTCTGTGTAAGTCCATTAGGCACATTTTTCGAATTAAATGACGCATTGGAACGTGCGTAATGGTCTGTCCAAAATTGGTGGGAATTGGGAATTGTCAAGTACCTACCAGTTAAAATACCTGTCTATCAGGATCGTAATAACGGCCGTGTATAAATAAAATACCTATATCGTTAAATTTTGTTTGGAAGTAGGTATTTATTTGAAATTCTTATTGTAAAGGATGGTGACCTACATTTTAGTGCAATAAAAGTGTGTACAATCAATTATGGCACTAAACTGTCGTTTAGTAAGGCCAATTAAGAATATTTATTAGCTCTCTTTAACATTTGAGATGTAAATAGAAGCACAGAAACGTCTTGCCCGCATTTCGCCCGAAGTAGATGTTTATTTTTGCTTATTTTATTTGTATCGTACCATCAAGAAAGCATAGCTTCGATTAACTCAATAAGAGTTACAATGCCATATAGAAACATCACTTGCGTTTTACTTAAACTTGCAATACGTAGTTTATGCTTATCGAAAGCACCTGCTTCTGTTAAAGCAAAATGACGACATCAACTGATTGTATTGCATCTCTCCACACCACCCTGCGGTTACGTACACAGCTGTATTTTACATAATTACATATCTATTTCATGTTTTTTAGTTGCAAACTGCATCATTTACTTTCATACATTTCTGCTTCGTAGGTCGCCGCGATGTTGTTGCCGTGCCATCTTGCATTACGTTCAACTGCTAAAGTACCTAGAACATTGGCAGCATTACTAAAATTACTATTGAGATACTAAATATTTGAACCAAGTGCAGTTTAGTGTGACTGCATAAATCGGCAATCAACTGTTTTACGAAGGCTATCATCAACTCAAGTCTAACATGATATTATACTCTATTTTCTGTCTCGTTATTACATTATTATATTACATTGAAAAATATCATCGCTATAATGTCCAATACGGTACTTGTTGAAATTATTATTCTTAAATCGCCACTTTGTGTTGAAACAATTGAGGAGCGTGACCCTTAGCGCTTGTACTTTAAAATATTAATAAAATTTACATTTCATAATGTAACATACAACTTAAATGGTCTTTATTTTCTTTTATAAAATAAGGTTTAATAAATTATATGAAAATTTCGGTCTGTCTGCTCTCATCTGACTATAAGCAGAAGTGAGTAAAATGTACATATTGATTTTGCTTTCACAGTTTGTTTACGATCAATTGAGATGTTCTGTTGCCAATTACCGGACGGGCAAAGGTGTTATTGCACTTTTTTGTTAGAACAATTTTAACCAACAGATAGTCTAATAAAATGCCTAGTAGAAATATGAGAAATATCAGTGACAGTGCGTGGTGCTAACCCTTAAAAATGGAAGCGATTATATTGCTAGAGCAAGGGGCTTATGACACTGGCAGCTCTACTAGAATCACATTGTTCTTACAAAATCTTAGAATCTACTCTTATTAAAAAAAAAAAATATATATATATATATATATATATATATATATATATATATATGCACATATATATATATATGCACATATATACTCAGTTCAACTATTAGTATAATACTTAACTAGATTGCTATTTACAAAATATGCATTGTTCACAGGAAGCATTTTGCGGCGGCACCTTAGTGTCACTGCGGTGGGTGGTGACCGCGGCGCATTGCGTTCGCAAGCGGCTGTACGTGCGCTTGGGTGAACACGACCTGCTCCTGCGGAACCACGGCGAGCTGGAGATGAAGGTTACGGAGGCCGTCATACATCCCCGCTATGACCCTGACACGGTCGTCAACGATGTCGCCATGCTACGGTAATACCACCATGTTTTATTGCAGCCGTATTACGTCACCGGTATTGTGTCGGGGACTCGTAAATTCGAATCTAAATGGCTGTAAGCTGAGTCTCAGATGCTTACCAAATACGAATTTATAATAGTAAAATTTATTACTAAACCAACAAGCCAAAATAAGGAAATACGGTGCTATGAAAGACGAACGTTCCCTTAAATCTTCTTCTTCTTTTCGTGTGGTTAGCGGCCAACTTGTTGTCAAGAGTTTTTCAAGCCTAGTAGGCCTCTGACATCGCTTAACGACTGCTGTCAATTTGACAACAACTGCGACCGACTTTTTACGTGCCCTCCGTAGCACGGAGACGCTCAGATGAAATACCACTAAGCGGTCACCCATCTATAGACTGACCGCACCCAACGTTGCTTGACCTCGCTAATCGTTTACCGATCAGTGAGAAAGAACTACCTAATTGGTACAAACTGCTCATTACACGAGACGATAATTGCTGTGTGGAAACCAACGTGTATCAGATTTTAGGCCTATTACACATTAGCTTTTTGCTGTTATCCAAGTTACGCAATGGTCTATAACACGAGGCGAAGCGAGAAAGTTAGTACGTTACCCGTCCGCATTCTTACCCTCTGAGACGAAGCGAGGCGAGAGGCAGTGAGGGAAGATTATTCAGATCACTAGGCTTCTCTTTGATAAACTTTGGTAAATTGGATGATAGATTACGATGAACATGATATTTTGAATAGGAATTTTTCTAAAGGCATCGATGTCGCTAATCGTCTTTTATCTTCATAGGTAAAATTTTGATAGATAGTAAACCAATAGGAATGCTATTGAGTAAATACGCTTTAGAAAATAAAAATGGCAACAACGGAAGACAGTACCTAGATCTAGGTTTAGGATTACCGATGCTTATATTGTTGACTGACAGTAAATTTTTCGTCTCAACGCTGTCACGAAATTTATCTTGCGTTTATTTTGATCAATATAATATTTTTTATATTCAAGGAAAATTTTAATATTTTCTATTATTATAACATTATAAGGATATTGATTACAACTGCAATTTGAGAAAGTATATTTTCTTGTGCTGCTTATTGCATTATATTTTCTTTGCAAGCATAACGAAGACTATTTTCGCAGTGTTGTGTTTCCCTGAGGGGCGTTAATGACCCGTTATCAATTTTACGATGCCGTCCTTTTCGACGCCTCTCTTGGCATAAATATTATATAATTTTATTGCTGTATTATATCCATATTGTTTTGATGTCAGATAGCAATAATGCGCACATTCGATCTTTCGGTCTCTACCTAATCTATAAGTAGGTCTAAAATATGATACATATTAGATTTTCTCCACCGCAATCAACTTGTGTAGTTTTTAGTAAGCAGTTTGTACGAATTAGATAGTTGTTATCCTCATCTCTAACATTCATTTAAAGGAATAGTCTTCATCATGGCACTTTATATCTTGACTTTAACTTGTTGGTTTTAGTAATATATTTTACTTTTATAAATTCGTACTTGCTAAGCATCTGTACCTCAGTTTACATATTGCAAATAAAAAGTTTGGTAAATAAAACTACGATAAAAATACCGACATGTTGAGAAGAATTGCATTATTATCATACAGACTCTAATTTGTAATAAACAGTAGTATGCACACATTATTGTTTAAACTGCGTTTGAAAACGTCGCAAGTTCTATTCACACTAATGTTGTAAAGAGGAAATATTAATTTACTAAGTTTTCAATCGGCAGTACGTAACATTATTGATATGCATTTACTTTGTTGGGAAAGTATCGGAAGACCTAATAACCTTTATTACGTATCTTGTTAGAAGACGTGCTGCTTAGTGCAGACTATGATGTTTTGTTAATAATACAAAATATTATATAAACTTAGGACTTTATTTTGTGAGATTTTTTATTAAGGAGGGACTTTATCACTTTGCAGAGTAATTACAGCAAAGCATAATATTAACTGGATAGCAAAAAACATGTTGTAAAGCTATGTGCATGTGGTACAGTAGCTACTTATTACCTACTACTACTGGTATATTAAGAATTATTTTTAACATTACTCATGCTAAGTAAGAATGTAAATTATAAAAGATATTTACATACTGGCTGTTGGAAGGCAACCGCAACATCGGAGGAAGTTTAAATATAAATTGTTTAATAATAGTTAAAAAAGGGAATGTTTAAAATTAACCACGGTAAAATCCGTATAGAATCGTATGATTTCAATGAGTAACATTCGTGTAAATGAAGTTTACGATGTAAATTACCGCGTCCTTAAATAAGTAGCTGTTCTGTTAAACCCTGCTGAAATCATACCACTCAGTCTGAAAATTTGATTCATTGCATATAACTGCGATTTTCTATGGTTGGGAACACTTCTGCAATCAAATTGATTTAGTTTAAATTATATTTATTTATAAAACGGAGTAACGATCTTTAAACATGTATTTAATTTGATACATTAATTACGAAATCTTTGAACTTCGAGTATATTTTTATGTGATGGCTTGATAAATACGTTACTTAGGAAACTCCGACACAGAGATAGATAGACGAAACGATATGTATCGCTAAGAATTATTGTACATTCGTATAGCAACGCAAATATGTCGAAGCTCTCTATAAATTATTGAATCAAAGATTAGTCGTCTAGACCTAGACCTTACAGGTTCTATTTACGCAACGTTACTAAACAATAGGTTTTATTGGTAATGATAAAAGTCGGCAATAAACTCTATCAATCATACCTTAATTGGGCATTGTCAATATCATAATTTATTATAAAGTTTCACATTTTTTATATTTATATTCGGTTAATTGACAGCTTGCCAGTGCCTGCACGACCGGACTTAGGCCATAGCGTGGCTTGTCTACCGCCGCCCCATCAACCCCTACCGCCTCATACCTCGTGTGTAATATTAGGCTGGGGTAAGAAAAGGCCGACAGATGTGCATGGGACCAGAGTACTGCATGAAGCGCAGGTTTGTTTACATTTTGTCTAAAACTAATACAAACATGCTGAAAAGTTATAAATACAAATGAAGGTTGTCATCCCTATTTATAACTTTTCCTACAACTCCCATAACAATACTCAACAAAGCAAAATCATGCCAGACTTCGAAATTCAAAATATATTTTATTGTTGACGTAGAAATCATAAAATAAGAAAAAGCATTGCTTGTTAGATGTGTAGGCACTGTGAACAATAGCGCCGGTACCGCGCACGTTTTAAGTAAAGCATTCTTGACGTGTAACATTGTGCTCTTTATATTGGTCCTTGAAGTCTAATATAATTTAAGGTAGTTAATATTAAGCAAGAAAGCGTAAAATCTGTTTGTTCAAATTGCCCCTCAATAATATAAAAACCAAAAATTCACATTTTATACAGGAGAAAAGGAAAATAGGTGCGCAGGCCAACTATATTAATAATAATTATTTATTTTAGGCTGCATAGGCCCATCGATAAATAACTTAATCTAAATATACATATTATAAAATTTGACGTTAGTAAATACACCTTAATATTATGTTAGTAAAACTTCACTTGACATACAAAATATTTGTGTGCTCGGCTGGTACTCGTCCGCAAAAGCAACGGAATACTACGTCTTGCGGACAAAAGCTCTCATCCAACACCTTGTGGAGGTAAGGTCGGGTTGCCTCTGATATGGACGATTGCCATATCCGAGGCATAACTCGCGCGTTGTTAACCCTTCTTGGTGTTTGAGGCCTGGTATTCTATACGAATAACGCTGTATTTTGTGTGCTGGTTCTTAAAGCATAACTTCATTTAAGGAATAATATTGTCTTACGTTTACGCGAAAGTTATACATTAAAATTAAGTAAGTTAGACGTTGCAAAGCAACCGAAACGTCGGGGAAAACGTAAACATAAATATAAATCATTTTAATTTAGCTTAAATAGTAATCAAGTTTAACAAAAGTAATGTATTAGTTTCAAAATTATGTAATAAAAGTGTTTTAAAATAAACAACGCGATAAAATCCGTATAAAGTAGTTTAATTTCAATGCATTTAAGGTAGCTCATTTTAATCAAACATGCTTAAAGTGAAATAGATTAAAGTACCTGCATAATCGTATATAAGGCTCCGATAGGCAAAATACACCCGATGGAAAACAATTACAGTAATCCATGGACGCTTGCAAACTAGACGTATGACTTAGCTGGGACCATGCTCCGCAGTCGGAGTGAGGCATATTTCTTTTTTAAATTTTCCTTTCTCCCTTGTTTTTATTCCTATATCGCGGAATGAGCATAAAGGACAGGACTTTCATAAAAGAATTTAAGGTAGCTAGTGCTATAAGATAATAATAAGGTCTTCTATACCGAAAATTCTGCACTATAGTGCAAAAGTGTGTGTGCAAACACAAGTGCACTCCTTATTTCCTAACTCGCATGACCGGTGAATAATCAGGGGCAAGACCGATAGCTTTACGTGCTCTTCGAGGTACGGGGATGTGTAACACCGCCAACTTCCTAACTGCGGACTGTTACTGAGAGTTTTTGTCAGGAAACCAAAATTTTTTTTTTGGCTCGACACGGTTTTCGAAGCCGAGAACTCGAGCACAGCCGTCGCATACACTACCGCTGCGCCACCGAGTCAGTCGGCCAGCTAGTACCTATTAACCAAGCATGCGTAAAATCTTTAAAAGAGCCCCTTCTAATTCCCTATAGGTTGCAATAGGCAAAAGATCCGACTGATGGTAAGCAATTTCAGTAGTCCATAGACGCTTGCAATACCAGAGGCGTGACACGCGCGTAGTTAACCGTGCGTGATGTTCAAAGTGCGGTTTACACGAGTAACCTTGTACTTATTGTATTGGTCCTTGAAGTCGAATATGATTTAAGGTAGCGAATATTAACTAAGCATGCGTGAAGTTCAGTCGTTAAAGGTGTTATCTAATCTCCTATAGGCTACAATAGGTACAAGATCCGTCTGGTGGTAGAAAGTTACACTAAACGCTTGCAATATATGTAAGAGGTATGACTCGCGCTGTCGACTCTACGTGGTGTTCGAAGTGTGCTAGTCGACTCGTGTAACGTCGTACTATATGTATTAGTCCTGGAGGTCTAACGTCATTTAAGATAATAATAATAATAATAATAATAATAATAATATTCTACCACATACACACAACACCATCTAGCCCAAACTAAGCAGAGCTTGTACTATGGGTTCTAGACAATGGATAAACATACATACATATATTTTTTTTTGTAAATACATATATATTATACATAGAAACACCCAGACCAAGACAAACATCCATGTTCATGCACACAAATGTTTGACTTGTGCGGGAATCGAACCCGCGACCTCAGGCGTGGCAGTCGGTTACACTAACCACTACGCCATAGAGGCCGACGTATCGTATCGACGACTGTATGCATGCTTCGTTAATATTAGATAGCTAATATTAACGAAGCATGCATACAGTCTAGTCATTTAAAGTGCTGGCAAATAGACCACAGCAAGGCAAAAATGGCAAATAAGCCTACGAGCTGCCTGATGGTAAGTAATACCAGTAATCCATGGACGCTGGCGATACCAGAGGCACGATTCGCTTGTTGTCGACCATGCGTGGTGTTCCAAGTAAGGTATACTCCATGTATAACCTCGTACTCTTTGTGCTGGTCCTTGAAAACTAACATAATTTAAGGCAGCTAATATTAACCAAGCAGTCGTAAAGTCCAGTCGTTAAAAGTGCCCGACTAATACCTTAGAAGCTACAATAGGCACAAGACCCGCCTGAAGGTAAGCAAGTACAGTAGTCCATGCACGCTTGCAATACCAAAGGTACCACTCGCACGTTGTCGACCATGCGTGGTGTCTACACGTGTCACGTCGAAGTCTTTGTACAGGCCATGAAGGATATCCTCATTTAAGATAGTTAATATTGGTCAAGTATACAAGTGAAGTCTTGTCGTCAGTAAAGTCAAATAAGTCGGAACACCATATTTTTTTTAACTGCATTCTTGGGAAGCTGACTGCGCTCTTGATCGTAAGCGATTACTGTAAGCTATGGATGCTCGCAAAACCAGAAAGAAGTTTGGCTCGCACGTTGTTGAATGTACGAAGTGCAGAAGTCTATATGTATACGTAACGTCGTACTCTTTATAACGGCCTTAGAAATTAAATATTATTTGGTAGCTGACATTAATTAAGAAGTCCACTTATTCAAGATATCCGTCACTAAACTCGAATAGGACGATGCACGACAGTTTTAATACTACTAAATTTGCAAACAAGTACTAAGCACTGGCAGGTGTAGCCTATAGATATTTGCAACACCAGTTAAATGACTCAGGTGTTGTTGACCGTGCGTGGTGGTCGAAGTTAGATATTCAGCGTGCAACGTCTTACTCTTTATAGGTCCTTGAAGTCTAACAGCATTTAAGTTAGCTAATACCAAGCATGCGTAAAGTCTGGTTGTTTAAAGTGTTCCTGAGTAACTCAAAACACTAAATATCCACAGTTTCATGCCAGAAAGAAGGAAAACACGGCCCGTCTGATAACGAGCGAATACAATAGTCCATGCACGCTTGCATAACACGAGGTATGACTCGCGCATTACAGACTGTACGTGGTAATCTAAGTGCGGTAGTTTGCACGTGTAACGTACGTAACTAGTATTCTTCGTAATGGTCCTTGTAACATAACTTCAATTAGGATATTAATCAAGCATGCATGAAGTCTAGTCATTAGAAATGCTTCTCGGTAAACTGAAAATAAATCAAACACCTTTTTTTTTAAATCTACTAACATGGCAAGCTTACTGCGCGTTTGATCGTAAGCAATAAGAGTAAACCAAGGATAGTCTTCTTACTGCACTCGCTTAAAACGGAGCATACTTATACGGCTTGCGCAGCTATACAAAGTTGTCTGCGTTTCCGCCCCCGTCGCTAATGTCAGATTACGCGTCATGTTAACGTCAAACCCGTAGATCACCTTAGATCTACGTTGCCGACAACGCCTCAAGCCGACTTCCGTGGTAGTCCACACTTGGGGAATAAAGTTTTTTAGTATACTCTGTAGCGCGTTCGTAGCCTTCTGGGCTCACCCATACACCATGTAAAATTGTCACGGCGATCTGAGGCTAAAAACTAACACTAACTAAAAACACTCCTTTTACTGATCCTGATGAAGTCCAACATGATTTAGGGTAGCCAGTATTAACCAAGCATGCGTAAAGTCTAGTTGTACAAGTGCGCGTCTAATCCTCTATAAGTTCCAATAGGTATAATACCCGCCTGATGGTAAGCAGTTATAGTAGTCCACGCACGCTAGCAATACCAGAAGTGTGACTCGCGCGTTGCCGATTGTACGTGGTATTCCAAGTACGGTAGTGTGCTCGTCTAACGATATTAATTAAACATGCTACAAGTCTAGTAATATGAAGTGCTTCTCAGTAAACTTAAATAAAGTCAGTACAACATTTTTTTAACTACACACATGGCAAGCTTACAGCGGGCTTGAACGTAAGCAATTAGAGTAATCCAGGGAAGTTTTTAAGCCCAGAGATACGACTCGTGCGTTGTCGACCGTTTGTGGTGTTCTAGGGTAGGTATTTTACACGTGTAACTTGACCCTTAACATAAAAGTTAACTATTACTAACCAAGTATGCGTAAAATCTAGTCTTGTAGTGTCTGCTAAAAGATCACAGTATGACAAAAATGGCAATTATGCCTACAATCCGTCTGATAGTAAATAATTATAATACCTAGTCCATGACCGCTGGCAATACTAGAGGTACGACTCGTGTAGACCATGCGTTGTGTTCAAAGTGAGGTATACGACACGTGTAACTCTTTCTATCGGCCTTGAAGCAATGCCTCATTTAAGATCGTTAATATTAATAAGTATGCACTAAGTGTAGTCCTTAAAAGGGCTTCTCAGTAAACTTTAACAAGTCGGAACACCAGGTTTTTAAACTACAAAGATGGCAAACTTATGGCTCGATTGATTGTAAGCAATTATAGTAGTCCATGGACGTTTGCAAAACCAAAGGTATGACTCGTTCTAAGTGAAATTATACTACACGTGCAACGTCGCACTCTTTGTACTGATCCTTGAGGCTTCTTCAAGTCTAACATCGTTTAAGTGGCTTTTATTAATGAAGCATGCGTAAAGTTTGGTCGTGTAAAGTGTCCACCAATAAGCCACGGTACGATCAAAATTGCAAATAAGCTTACGACCCGCTTGATGGTAGTAATTACATTAGTTCATGAACGCTGGCAAAACCAGAGCCATGACTTGCACGCTGTTAACCGTGCGTAGTGTTTAAAATGCGGTATTGTACACGAATGACGTCATACTTTTTGTATCAGTCCTTGAAGCCGAACTTCATTTAAGATATTTCACATTGATAAAGTATGCATGAAGTCTTGACGTTCAAAGTCGTCAGTAAACTTACATAATTCAAAACATAAAATAAAGTTTTGAAAACCTACACTTTGCGAATCGCAGAATGAGGACAAGAAGTTGATTGACTCCGATCTTCTGTAACGAAGTGGTAATTTCTCAGACAGATTACCCAAATTGGGGCGAAATTTCAGATTTAAGTGAGTAGCCCGCTGTGTCCCACCTTGCTTAAAACGACAAATATGACGCTGTCGTAAATTTGTCAGGCTTGATTGCCAAAGACGGATATTGCCCGTCGTTAAGATTCGGCACTAGCAATTTACCTTACCAAGAAAGATACTTATTGAATAGAGCTTAGATTTCCTAATGAATCCCACAGAACCCATTGGAATAATAGCAAATATTGGGTGTTACGTTGAAACGAACACTATCACTTTAAGGGACGTGGACTAAACCTACGAAGTTTATGACATAAAATATGTTGTAAGTCGTTATGTGTAAACTTCCCAGTCGTATCTTACTACTTGTCCAAAGTGATAAGTACTTGATATAGTTTATGTGTCGTATACCGAGTTTATCTACGATACAACCACAGTTCAAACCTCGGAGGATAAATAAAAGTTGGGGTACTTGTAAGTAGATCATGTAGGATTTATATGTCGTCTATCAAGTATAACAGCAACTACTAAGACTTGTTGTTTAACTGTGTTGTATAATCTAAACATTACGGGGCTTGTTTGAAGTTCTCTTGGTCTCTCTTGGTATACCCGCAGGCGTATAAATCGAGAGCTAAAGTCAAAATCGCGTCACCTCAAAGATCATTGGTGGGCCATGAAAGCTATTGAATTGCAGCATCTTGTAAATACGCATCAAGTGGGTACTTTCTACGAAAGTCTTCCTACCGTTTTTGGACTCACTTATAAGAATACCACCACATTGTATTCGCGAGACCGATTGCGAAGATTAACAGATCCCAAAGAAGTCTTAGAAAGATGGGTAGAACATTTTAAGGAAGTCCTAAACCCGCAAACTGAAGGAGCTGATATCATGTACTTACTTTCACTTGACCGTCGCCCTTCAATATCTAAATTACAGGAGCCCCCATGCTTCGATGAATTTCATCGCGCCGTGATAAAACTAAAAAATGGCAAAAATCCTGGATCAGACAGTCTACCTGGCGAAATTTTTAAATATGGTGGACCAAATATAAAGAACAAACTGTATGAACTCATATTGCGAGCTTGGGGGTCAAATATTATACCTCAGGACTGGAAGGATGCCTCTCTATGCGTACTCTATAAAGGAAAGGGTGATCGCTCTGATTGTAGCTCTTATAGAGGCATATCACTACTGTGTGCAGCTGGAAAAGTCCTTTCACATATTATCAACGGTAGACTCAGTCACCTCGCAGAGCAAATCCTGCCGGAAACTCAGTGTGGATTCAGGGCTAATAGAGGCACGGTCGACGCTATTTTTGTTGTAAAACAGCTTCAGGAATAGAGTTTTGAACAGCACCGTGATCTTTACATGTGTTTTGTTGACTTAGAGAAGGCATTTGACCGCGTACCCAGGGCCGCACTCTGGATTGTCCTGGAAAAAATTGGTTGTCCTGCCAAGTTTGTCGAGTTAATAAAACAATTCTACGTCAATATGACTGCACAAGTTCAACACGACAGCTGCTTATCCGACCAATTTTTAGTAACCAGTGGCGTTAAACAAGGATGTGTTATGGCTCCCACGCTATTTGCGATATATTTTGCTGCAGTAATGAATGACGCTCTTCAGAATTGCGATGACAGAATGTCTCTACATGTTAGATCAGACAAGAGTGTCTTTGATCTCTCTCGCTTCCAAGCAAAACGCAGTATTCACCATCTCGCAATACTAGAGGTTCTCTTTGCCGATGACGTTTGCCTTATGGCTGATAACATGCAAAGTCTGCAGCGCTTCCTAAATCAGCTCGATATATCATGTCGGAGATTCGGTCTAATGATAAATGTGTCGAAGACCCAAATCATGAAACAACCTGCTAGAGGTACATCTGCGAGCGCCGATACTTTAAGTCTGGCTGGAACAAGTCTAAAAGAAGTAAATACCTTTCGATACCTGGGATGTATGTTACGTACTGATAACAGATTGGAGACTGAGATTTCCACGAGAATTGCAAGGGCTGCTGCTGCTTTTGGGAATTTAAATGAGAGAGTTTGGAGCTCACATGATTTATAATATAATATAATATTCTATCACATACACACAACACCATCTAGCCCAAACTAAGCAGAGCTTGTACTATGGGTACTAGACAATGGATAAACATACATATATACTTTTGTTTTTGTAAATACATACATATTATACATAGAAACACCCAGACCAAGACAAACATCCATGTTCATGCACACAAATGTTTGACTTGTGCAGGAATCGAACCCACGACCTCAGGCGTGGCAGTCGGTTACACTAACCACTACGCCATCGAGTCGTCAAACACTGAAACTGAACATCAAAGTTTCTGTATACAAAGCAACGATCTTGCCCACACTCCTGTACGCCTACGAAGAATGGGTAGTATACAAAACTGACATCAACCGCCTTGAAAAATTTCATATGAAATGTCTTCGTGCAATTCTGCGCATAACGTGGCAAGATCGTATTCCAAACACCGAGGTGCTGAGAAGGACGGGTATGCAGGGCATCGAATCTCTGATAATGAAAGGTCAACTCCGATGGTGTGGGCACCTTGTGCGAATGGATAACACCCGATTACCTAAATCTGTTTTACGCAGAATTACAACATGGTAAGCGCAGAATCGGAGGACAATACCTACGCTTTAAAGATGTCCTTAAGAGAAGCCTAATTGCCTGTGGCATCTCGTCAAAGGAATGGGAGCAACTCTCATTAAATCGAACAGAGTGGCGCAGAAGCGTGAATAACGGGGTGAACCATTTCGAGAATTTGCGTCGTAAAAATCTGGACGCAAAACGCCAACTTAGAAAAACCCAGACCAAGCAAACTTACAATTACACTTACGACGCTGCGGGGCAACTATACTGCGTAGACTGCAACCACTGCTTTAAGACTAAGTTTGGATTCGCCAGTTACATCAGAGCACATGACAGAAGATAGCCAGGGTGTCGCTGTCGACGGATACGTCGAGGAGGACATCATCATCATTTATAGCATTCACGTCACGCTCAAAAGAGAAAAACTGTTCTAACAGTGCTGGCGTGCCTATTAATGTATCCAGTAGGGATATATTTCTAGACTCAATGGCGCTCCGGAACATTTTCATGACGAACATTTAAATAAATTGTTTTCTGACCCGAGAACCAATCATCAGCACTTTGCGATCAGCCGCAATGTGTTACATAGTTATTTTACTTAATTACGTATAGGATGTTAATTAAAAGTTTGCATTATGTTGTTAACCATAACAATATAAGTATATTGTTAAATTCGGATATGAAGCCTAATTAACTAATTTTAGATTACTATAGGCATTTAGTTTAAATCCATAACACAAGTTTTTAATCATATGTGTGCCTTATAAAAAGATCTTGCGCAAATTAAAACATTTCAATGGGAGCTCAAAATGAATGATCGCGGTAGAATATTGTCATAATTACACACAATTATTTGCAGCTATCTGCTAAAGACTAGGGTTTTGTGGGAAATATAACTTATTAAATAAAACTTTAAGTAGAGTATAACGGACAGTATGAATAATGCATTGGACTTGCCTTTGAAATGTCATAGTTTCAAATCCTTCTCTCTGCACTACTGACATGTACCCACTCGTAAACACAAGCTTGTTAGCTTATCATAAGTGTTAACAAAGAATTAAAATGCTAAGTATTGTTAAAAAGTCTTTTCATGAGATATTTATGTAAATGAATATTTTAAAATATTTGCGAAGAAATAGTAAATTCTTAATTTAAAATAAGAGTCATTACATTTTTTTTCCAGTTCTCTGAAATACGAATTCACCTAAATGAAAAAGCTTTTATAGTAGTAACTACTTAGTTATAAAATAAGATATTTGATGTTTCTGCCTATTCAAAAGTCTTCTTTAGTATTGTAACAGATGTCTACAGCCATTAATCATCCTAGGCATTTGCCAAGAATTTCGGTCTGTAAGGGTTAGCCTGCAGACAAAGTTTTAGTATAATAATAGACGCGACGTAACCGCTTAATAAAGCTATTTAGCTATATTAGACTAAATAACAACAATAACTCTAAATAGTTGCCACAAAGTCGAGAAGTATGTGTGCCTAAAATATAGGTCATAGACATAATACGATAGATATAACAGCAGTCTACGAGTTTATAACTCTTGCTCAAAACGCAGATTGTACTTGCGCGGGTTGCATGTATGTAAGTGATGCATAATAGCCACTTGCGCAAGTAATCATACCTCGAGCATGTAGCCCATAGTCTCGTGCATGTAGTTCGCATACCATATATACATATTTACTTCATGTACAAGCTGCAATCATGTAGGTATTATTAAAGTTTACTTTACATGTGTTACGTTACCAAAGGATCATAATATTTTAGAATGTTTAGTAATTTAGAAATGAAGTTCGTGTATTCTAGGATACATAGGTTTTCATTCTTTTTGCTACCGCTTACCATAAAAAATCAGAAACTTTGTTGAATGTTTATTATTCAACTATGCATGAACTTTTAAATGGATTAAGATTAGAAGACAGTGAATCTGTGTCTCAAAAATGGTCACCCAACAATTATATTATCTGCGAGGTTGTTATTATGTTGTGTCCAGTATCAGTTCTTATACATAATAAGAACATACTTACTTTTTTGTTAAATGAAACTGGTTAAAGAAAGCGCTTCGTTTTATTTAAAATAAAAATCATGAAAACGGCAAACTATCTTTAATAAATTCAGATATATTGGCTACTAGATTGTAATCATGAGGGCTGTTTATACTAGCTCGACTAAACTACAAACTAGATTCAAGTAGTTCATACACATTGGGGTTCTTGCCTCAACTAGCAGCTTCAAATTTCAAGGATAAATTCATGAATATTTAAAGTTTTAGAATATGGGTTTATGTATTAACGCTTAAAATTTTATTTACGTTCCTGACTCAACCAACAGCAATTATTTCATTTTCAATTCTTTATTTATCCTGTAAGTACTCTTTTTTTTTACATACCTCTCCGCGGGGGCCGGCGGAGGGGTTCTGTCGGCTTCACCGGGGTAAAAGAAAGATGTTGAAATGATAATGGACCTCCCGGAATACCAACTAAACCTACCACGGTTTTCCTCGACAAAAGCGCTATCGACGGGGCCGCGCAAATCATTTGCACATGCGGTCGCGACCCCGCCGTGGTTTCGGCCCGCCGTATGCAACGGCAGGCCACTACACGACAAGACCTACCCTATGGTCACTTCTCGCTTAATCCCTACTGTCCCACCCCATAGAGGGAAGAGGGGCTCGACACAGAGGCGTGCGTGGGAACACGCAAGCCGCCTCTCGGACCTGGTGCTGAACGGGTGGTGAGCAGGCCTACGAAGCCTATCACCCCCAGGTCAAACCTCAGGGTGGCTAGAGGTCGTCCCGCGCCCTCCGGCGCCCGGCTCTGCGGTACCATTAGAAATATCTATTATCACTGAGTACCTAACATAGGCTATATTTTTTTTTAAAGTACTGTGTCCAACTTAATCTTCTTTTACGAAGCCTAAGATTGTTTTGCTATCCATACATTTTTCGGTAATATTTGCCACGGGTAGACTAAGAAAAGCATTTCGGTTGAATAAAGAAACTTTATTAAAATAATGTAATCGGACCAATTAGGCATTCTAGTTTAGGATGAGTTAAGAAATAGGATGAGACGTCATAGGATGAATACGGAACAACCCATCTAAATAGCTATATCAACACGTAGCCACTATGAAATTCCTATAGATATTCTAATTTAGTCTCATAGAACCATAACTTCTTGCACCGTATTTTTCTTAACGGTTAGAAAAAGGTACAAAAAGCACTAATTTTGCTAATTAGGTGTAGATCGCACGAAATAGCGGAAGAGGTAGAGATTTATTGATTTGTGCAGTTACTGAATAATCGTGTAGGCGTATGTATAAGTAATGAGTGTTTACTTATATGCCACACTTTTATTTAGTTGCGAGTGCGATTTTAAAGTCAAGAAAAGCGATTTCAAGGCTTTTGTACTTCTTATTATTCACCTACCACTCTACTACCTGCCCCCTAGCCAAATTGTTTATAGCTTAGTAACACCTTAAATCAATGTGCTATACAATATTAAGATTTGTATTGCACTACCCGTCAATATTAAATTGTATGATGAAAATACTTATCAATATTTACACGCTCGATAATTACGATATTATTTATTGACAAGAATTTTCGGTAGTTATACATATAATTTTATTATACGAGTATAGTAGTTTTGTTTATTTGCCAGTGTGTATGTGTACGCTTTGCCACGACAGCCGAATAAATTTCAATATGATTTTCAGTGATGTAGTGAGATGAGTCTAATTCAGCTTAATTTCGTGTATCGTTTAAAGCAGCTTACAAATGACAATAAAATATTTTGTTTGTAATATACGTCGATAATCCACATAGTGGGCATAGCTGATATAAAGTCAATAAAGCCAAGTATATATTGTTTGGCTACTAAATCTTAGCATTTCACGGACGATACACACGTCGCTCGGAATTTTCTCATTTGTATTTGGGATCAACCCTGATGATTTTCGTTTTATCTACTTTGACCATTCGAATTTTGTTTTAACTAGTTAACGAACATAACTTACCTCGATATTTATTCTATTAATGCCTACTTTTATACGATTTATTTTTTACTATATTATCGAGCGTGTGAATATTGATAAGTATTTCATCATTTAATTTGATATTGACCGCACAGGTCTATACAAATCTCTTTAATGGATAGAACACTGATTTAAGGTGTTACTAAGCTATAAACAATTTGGCTAGGGGACAGGTAGTAGTGGTAACTAAGTAATAAAAAATTACAACAGACTTTAAATTGCTTTCCTAGACTTTAAAATCGAACTCGCAACTTAATATAAATAAAATATATATATATAGTCGAAACATCTTACTAACATTGAAATCATATATAATACATTAAGACACGTCATGAAAGCAGGTTCAATCGTTGCATGGAGTATAAAATATGTTGTCTTTTGTGAGTACTTTATTTCTAAAATCTCCTGTGAAGACAGTAAGATAATACCTACACTGAGTGCTGTTTTATATAATAGATATTAAAGAAACCTATTTTACAAAGAGCTTACCTGTTTTCTAATGCATACCTATAATATTTATTCTTGTATTTTCTAATCTAATACCTCGTATTTCACGTTTATCTCTACTTATTCTCTGTGACGTCACAAAGACTTGTTACCACAAATTGTCTCGGACGGGGTGTTTTATTGCCTGGTGTAATCGAAATTTTCTTTTTGCGTTCAAATTCCGATCCAGATATTTACATTTTGATTTCTTTATTTTCATAAATATGTATAAATACAATTTACAACTCTGAGTAATCCCCAAAGATTTAGCTGGACGGAAGTATTTTCATACGCATATTTCATCGATGACGTAACAAGACTTAATATAATAAGGGCGGGCTTATCATCGTATATCTAACGTAATTCGAGCGCTGAGATGTTTGCTAAAAGTGAAACTCACTTACACTTGCTATATACGGGGATCAAGACAGAAACTCATCAGCTTACGCGATGTTTGCTACCAATATCGCCTAATTTATAGCCTAAGTGCTATCGATTAATGAAAAAGTATATCTTTAATCCGCGTTTGATATTATGTGAAGCGACGTGGTATAATTTTCTTTCAACACGTTTTTAAGCTAGATAACTTTGCATGGCGGCGGCTCGGCGGTAGAAGTTAGAAAGTTGTGTATATAGTGATCGTTTTACAAACTTAGATAGCGTGATTCAGGTTGCTGTCACTGTTAGTTTTGCTGTTGCACGCTATGCCACTAATATAGTTTTTGTTTTGTTTGCAATTGCTATAATAATCATCACACCATAGCTATAATATTAAAGTAGTTTAGGGATCATGATTTTATTCAAATTTAAAATTCAAATCGTTTATTTGCTAAAATGTGTTTTTATATACAGATGGTGTGATACAAGATTAGAGCAACACGTTTGCCACCAAAGTCCCATGGCATGCAATCACAATTATGTACATACATCACTTTTTTAATTATTAACATAAACGTTTTAGAATTTAAGTACTCGTTCACAGAATAAAAATATTCTTGAATAAGCCATTTGAACAAATGATCCTTAAACTTATAACTAGGTAATTCATGAAACTGTTGTGGCAGGTGATTATAAATGCATACCGCCATAGAGTAACTATTACGACTACACACTTCTGTTTTTATTGAAGGAAGAACAAGTTTGTTTGGATAACGGGTATTGAAACTGCAAATATATTTTTTTAGAATAAATAAATCAGGATTATTTTTGACAAATATACACGTTTCAAATATATAAAGAGACGGTACACTTAACACATTGAACGCCATGCCGGTCATATATGACCGCGAACAATACATTTTCTTTGAAATTAAACTACTATATACGGATTTTATCGCGTTATTCATTTGACACTTTATTACATAATTTTGAAAACTGTTACACTACTACTGTTAGTCTCCCCGTGACCATGACTGCTGAAAAGCAACCGAAACGTCGGGGCAAGTGTAAAATTAAATTAATCTAAATAGTTTTAATAGATTTAATAATAATTCAATTAGCTTAAAAATTAGTAAAGTTTAATAGTAGTAGTAGTGTAACAGTTTTCAAAATTATGTAATAAAGTGTCAAATAAATAACGCGATAAAATCCGTATATAGGTAGTAGTTTAATTTCAATGAATAATATTTGCGTAAACAGAAGACAATATTAAATACATTTTCTATTGTGTCTGCTACATGGCAGTCAATGTGTTAATATGGACAGTTCACGGAATAGAGGTTTCAGGTTGTCCAGGGAGCTACGTTGTAAATAGCTCTCACACATTGATTCTGTGCTATAAACAATATATTTATTTTTACAGAATTATCCCAAAGCACGATGCCATATCTAAGAATCGATGCGACAAAGGCATGATATGCTTGTAGGGTCGTTATTTTGTTTGTACAACTTCTTCTCTCTTAGCCTTTATTATTCCCAAGTCACTTGGGGTCGGCTTTTCTGGTCTGACCGGATTTGACTGGATATCAGTTTTTACACGGAGCGGCTGCCACCTGACCTCCGCAACCCGAAGGCTAACGATACCCTAAGGCTAGACCAGTGTCAGGATATTAGAGGGTACTGACTTTCCCAATAACGACTGCCGTAGATGTTCATGGTAGCCGGGACCGACGGCTTAACGTGCTCTCCGTGGCACGGAGCAGGCGATAATTGTCAATCAATACGCATATAATTTCGAAAAGTCATATAACTTCCGAAAGTCAGAGGTGCGCGACGTGGGTTCGAACCCGAAACCCTCTGCATTGCAGTCTGTTGGTCTCCCCACTGAGCTATCGCTGCAACTAAGCTTGCAAAAAAGCTTACGGTCCGTGTGATGGTAGGCGGTTACCATAGCTTTTGCTTATTCGAGCGTTGCTAACTCAAAGGAAAAGAAATTGTGATGGAAAGAAAGGGTTAGAAAAGGTATGTTTACGAACCTCCAGATAAACAATGTAAAATAAATTTTATTTAGAGCAACGCTTGTGCAAAACTAAAAAACATTGCGCAAGTATAAAATACCTGACGTAGCAAATGTCTAATTAAATTATAATTTACATTTTATTTATGCAAACCTAATTCAAGTTTATTTCGCGCTTGGCAACATACTATTCATTAATGTGCAGCATTAACATGCTAGCTAGCTGAGTCTGCTCGTTGGATCTTTTTGCCTCGGCTACGTGTTTCGAAAACATTAATAAACTAATGTTTTCTTTAGGTTCTTAAAATATACGGTATCAGTATCTATTGTGTTGAGCTGTTAGCTTACATGCACGGTGACTTGGTTATTTTAGCTTGTGAGTAAGTAAAATAAAACTTAAGCGTGAGGCATAGGCTCAAACTACTTGTGCGAACACACTTAGGCTTCCCTGCGTAGCGTATCAATCTTCCAATGTACAAGGATTGTTCTAAGATGATTTTCATGATCTATAATTATTACCGGTTGCGTACCCATTTCTATATCTATGAAAGACATCTCGTACAATTAGCTCACACGTATAGATATTTATTTTTCTATATAAGACAACTTTCGCACCAAAGATAACTACCGTGTTCTAGTGAACTTACAAACATTCAAACAACCGACATAAAGAATACTCAGACTCGGCACAACAATCTTGTGTGTGTGTTGTGGATCACACAAATTTCCATAAAATTTTCCACACGGGAAATTAAATGGAAACTTGTTTGGGTTTGGGTTCGAACTCACCACACTTAGACCGTGATAGTGGCGAGGCGTCCATTTAAACCACTATGCCCTCTGAGCAGTCACAGACTGCGTGCACCACGAGGGAGCGGTTGGCTTAGATCCTTATTTCAACATATGCATATTACCGTTGCAGTTATAACTGCCTCCGTGGCGCAGCGGTAGTGAATGCGACTGCTGTGAATGAGGTCTCGGGTTCGAATCCCGGGTCCAGTCAACAAAAAGATATTGGATTTTTCTGTTTAGAATACTCAATACCGGCCCGGAGTTAGGAAGTTGCCGGTGTTAGACACCCCCGTGCCTCGGAAAGCACGTAAAGCTGTTAGTCCTGCGCCTGATCTCTCTCCGGTCGTCTCGGATTACCGTCCCATCGGATCATGAGGGTTAGGGAACAGAGAGTGTACTTGTGTTTGCGCACATACTTGTGCACTATAATATCTCCTGTCCTCCGTTAAGATTGGCCGCCGTGGCTGAAATTCGGTCTGGAGGACATTATTATTATTATTACCGTTGCCTTGAAATTCTGTTCAGTTTCCTCTTAACACAAATTAAATAAGAGTAATTATAATCAAAACTATCTAGTTTTTTTCAGATCATCTGATCTGAAGAAGCATAACTCTTAGTAGGCTGTGCCTACAGAATTATAAGCAAAACATATAAATTATTATATAAACATTATATGTTATATAACCGTAAAAAGTACTGAAATGAAATGATATATCAAAATAAAAGTCTAAGAAGAAACAGCAATAGAATTTATATACTTATCGGCAAAATACTTCCTTTTATATAATTCTCTCATCGTTTATTTTCGGTACAAGTATCTGCACTGTACACATACTTGTACGGAAAATAAACGATTTATTATCATGTTTCTCCTGTTGGGATTCGCAGAAATCTTTCTTACGTAAGTTTTTCGGTCCTTTAGGAGGCTTACTTTGGGATATGGGTCCAACACGTAGAGGTGTTTAGAGTGGCATATTACGCAGTGTATTGCCACATTTCACGATAAATTCAAAGCCAACAGTTATTGCCATCTATAACGTTAAATAGAATTTACATATAAATGTGAATTCAGTCGGTAAATATTTTCGTATAAATTGTGTAGCGCAGACAACTGCCAATTCAACTCTGATTCTCACGGGTACCTTACGTAGGTTAGGAATTGTGTATAGGGATTAGATTTTTACTTGTTCAGTTAACGTTTTCTGATGAAATCGTCATAGTAATAAATAAATAAATGGGTAAGTTTCTGAAGATGTTTGATGGCTATTGCTGCTGGTAGAAATAATGCGTAAACTGTTGAACGGTTTTGGATGAAACTTGCCAGACAGGTAAGCCATGTCCTAGTTAAACACTTAGTATTAGAATTTCTAACCCGATGTGCATGCCCTTAGTAAACACGCGAGCGAAGGCGCTGGTGGAATCGTCGAATAATCTGACTTCTCATCTTAAAGAAAATCTTGTGTTACGTAATAACTTTGATAGCACGCATAGGTCAGTGATATAAATGGTTTCCTCGCCTCTACAAAAGCGCCGAGTGTTTTGAGTTTTTTAATATTTGTGTTCCCGAGCGACACAGGAGTTATGACAGACGGAAATTGAATTTTTATGATATTTGTGTGGTTACGTAAATAATGAGTACTTTCTTTTTCTTTAGGTATCTACAATACAACAAGGCGTGTGTCGGCGTTCTTATTGGCAGTACGCGATAACGGATGACATGGTGTGTGCTGGCAGAGGACGCAGAGACTCTTGCGCAGGCGATTCCGGCGGTCCACTGCTTTGCAAGGACCGCAACATGAGATATTTTTTACAGGTTATTAGTCTTTTATTATCCACACGTTTAATATCAGCTGCCAAAACATGTCACAAAGCATTACACAGTTCATACCATAACTATGTGAAGTCTTTAAATGCAACGTTATAGATTAATTAATTGTAGCAATATATGAATTTACTTGTTGCTACATTTTTCTAACAACAGTGTTTGATTCACCATCCATCATATTTGAATTATTGATTCTGGGTCATGATTATGATTCATCACATTAAACATTTAGCTTATATCCAGACATAATGATAAAAGGATTGTGTCTGAAGACCGGCGTTTGTACGCCTGTGGACGAATTATTACGTCGTGTCTACCATAAAGTTAAATAGTAGTGACGACGTTAATAAACTAAACAATTCCTAAAAATGTCTGGTCCCCAATTTATTACATACTTAAGAGCGGTTATGCTTAGTGGTCTCAAAAGGTATCCTTGATCGAACGTTTTTAGGTTTTTCAAAATGGTATCATAGTTGGCATATAATATCCACCACAAAGCAATATCCACTAATGACAATCAACATCAATATTATTATATATCCATTGTACTGAAATATATATGTGGTGATATCATAAAATGTGTTTATTTTGTAAGAAAATATGCTGAAAATTTATAGTATAAAAACTTACACGTCTCGTTACAATCGAGGGCACTCCCTTAGGATCGGACCGGTAAATGAGATAGGCTTAGTCTATAAAGTCTAAGTTATAACTCATCAAGTCTCATGCTATTCTCATATTGTATTTTGTAAGATTGTATATCAAGATAAGCGTCTGCTCATTCAGGATTAACATAAAAAAGTTACAAGAACAAAAGAAATTGCCACAAAACAAATGAAGTAAAGAAATGTAGAAAATTAGAGATAGGCGGTCGACATCCAATTATCACAGCCATAAAAACTCGTAGTACGCACTGCTTGCTTCAATAAAACTGCTCAACAAATCATGTAAATCTGCTGGCTTTTCTTTTTATAAAAATATACGCTTAACAGCCTGAAATAACGCGCTCCTTGTCGCTAATCTCATAATGTACGTATCTTAGCAAGTGACTGCGTTGTTTGTTACGTTGCGTAAGTTTGTACTTATCGTCAGGTCTTTGGTTCGAATTCTGGATAAGGCAATGTTTAATTAGATTCTTGTGTAAAGTAATTTTCAATAGCAGCCGGATTTTAACCGTAGACAGCAATTAGCAGGGCAATTTCCGGGAACATTCAATAATGTGAATCCTAAAATTATGGTGTGGAATACACATCTACTTTTTTGAGATACGGTCGTGGGTAACATTAAACCGTGCTAAACATTGTTGAAGCAGTTTCGCGAAATATTCGTAAAGTACTCAGAGCACTGTTTCGAATATATCAAAGTGTATGATGCCAACTTGTCGGTATCAACAGTTATAGTTCCCGTCCATTAAGTTTGCGTCCTTCGTGAAACGATAAGCAGCTATATATGTAATTTTTTTTGCTACGGAGTTGGAAATTGAAAGGACTGTCCTTTTCGCTCCGTTAGCTTTTCTTATGCAAGGCACGATAAGCTTATGAAACCTCCCATGTTGATATTTTACTTTCAGATCGCCGAAAAAATGTTATATATTTTTACAATTGTCTATCTATTATTTTATATCCGTTAGATAATATCACTGTTGTACTCGTTACTGTTTCAATATTCTATAATGATGTACATTGCTATTGATTTTTATATGCTTCAGATATACCTTTATAGAATATAATAATGATTTCTTAAAACTGCTTTATGTTACCGTAACTAGGGTTAATTTGCCGACGCTGCTGATGTAATAAAAGCTAAATGTTTTCGTATCATACTAATGGTAAAGTATTCGGGGTTATTTGTTTCGTAGGTATTTCCCGACGGTGTAGGTAGACGGTATGTTACAGCAGTATTTCATCAGTTATGGCTTTAGATCCTCGCAATTAGCAAGCCTATTGCCGTACACTCTGCACATTTCAGGACAACATACTTCTATTGGGGATTTATTTACAATAATCCCTCTGGAACAGTACTTTTCCTGGATGAAAGGTACTCTATGTACTTTTCTGTGCCCTTGACAACGTGTATGCGAAATTTTATGATGATCGGTTGAGAAGTTAAGGCGTGAAAACGTAAGAAACGAACAAACAAGCTCACATTCGCGTTTATAGATAATATTAGTTAGCATAACACTTTGCCCAGTACGGTAATCAAATTCGAGATTTGATAACATAATAATAACATTCACTACCGCTGCGCCAACTGCTATGACAATGTTATATTGTTTGTGTAGTAACACGAATAGAACAAGGTGATTATGGCATTTAAAAAAGATTACTTTTGTTTGATACGTAATTTTATACATGCCATCCTTGTCATGGCTCGCTATAATAGGAAAGGTGGATATGGATTACTATATAACCAAAAGAAATCACCTCTGTGCACGATCAGAATACAAATATTGTTCTCTGAAGATTCACAAGGTTTTCTATTGTACAGACACATCTGGCTATAATGAAAACCATCTGTAAACTGAAAGGCTTATCTCAACATATTGAAACTAATTTTTTGTATGGATATGACGTAAAAATATTTGAATAATGTATTCAAACAGATATGGGTCGTAAGAATAAAGGACGAAATTCAATTTTATAACTCATCGCAATGATTATAATGAAAGCTGACGAAAAGTATGTTAAGCATCAATTTTTACGTGAAACATTTGATATCGGTTTATTGCTAAAGGCTACAGTTGTAGATAATGTACGAACCGAAATAAGAATAAAGAAAATATTGTATCTATGATAGTTTTTGTCACTGTGATCACGACATAATATAAAATGACTATAAAATGTTCTCTTCTATAAGACAACTGCCGTTATATGTATGTCCAGTCATTAATATGTATTAACCTTTCTTTAATGAGGATGAAGCCCTGAGCTACGGGCTCGGAGTAATTATGCACTACATAGTATACATAGCATAGGTAGCTATAAAATACTCAGCATATATTTTCCGCATTCGCAGTTGGGAGGCAAGGAGCTTGTCGCTAGTACACACACAGTTTTGTGTTAGTACTGTAGTTATAGAGTTGCTCACAGGCTCTAAAGTAAAAGCCTAATAGACCACTATGTAAGTACTCATAATGTCAATAGTTGTGGTCAATTTTGTGTAGGTAGGTATATCTGTTATATTAATAGATAGGTAATATAACGTTACCTGCTTTTGGCTCGTTAATCCTGTGGCATATGTCCGCGCGCAATGGTAACCTTCTAGGTTTGATACCCGAATTGAGCAGTGTTATGGGATTAGAAATTATTTTGTAGCACTATGGAATGTTTACATGACCTCAGTCTACCGCAAGACGTGAAATGTGGTTGTAATACGTATCAGCCAACCCCTTTGAGGCATACAGATCAAAAAGACAATAATAATACTGCTTGCCTTCTATGCGCCTGGCATAAAAACTTCAATAAGATCTCGTCCATTAATGATACCAGTATTATGTAATACTTACCTAATTTTATTAATTAAAATGTGAACCTTAATGGACTATTAAGGGTAATATTTTAAGTTCATAAAATTAAGAGATAATTAATAGGGTACACTTATACCCGAGACATCTGTTGTCTTGAATGGGTTTAAAGCACTTGCCTGATCTCAGTTGTTAGTAATAGATTATTTTCGTACCATATCTTAGAAGCGACAGGTGTTCCGATTTTAGCTGTACTAAAATAAATAAATAAAATAAAATAAAATATCTTTATTTCAGACCTAAGCAGTCCATACGTAGTTAGTGGTTAGTAACAACTAACCAAGCTAGCTAACTAACTAACTAAGCTAGCTATACTTCTCAAACTTAAAATTAAATTAATTTAGAACTCAGTGTTCTAATTACTTTATACGAATCTGGGCTAATATAACAACTTTTTCGAAACTGTATAAAAGTTGGATTTCAAGATAATTTACTTTTTAATAGCTGTTTGAGGTACGAAACTTATAAAATAGCACAAAACAACTCTGAAACAGTCACCCTTTGTTAATTGAGCTCTAAAGATTTGTAATCTATGTTCGAATTTTCTATGTCATTTTAATTGGTTTTTAATTATTAGTATGCTAATATAAATAATGCATACTTGTGGTATTTTATCTAAGAAGCCTTCTGTGCATGTATGTTTTTAAATGATGGTGCAATTATGGCTGCCTTATTGGTTCCGTGACATAATTCTCACTTAAAATGTTAGTATTCGATCGTAAGGGCACGGGTTCGATTTCTTGTTTGAGCATTTATGTAAGGGAATCCTTACCGGCAGTATGGAGTCTGGAAGTTTGCCCAATATACGACAATAGGGCCACCCTCTATTGAGTGGTAGCTAAAAACTGCTGGCAAATGGTGGGCGTAGAACTATTTTACAGATTCTGCTTACCCTCTTTGAGATATGTTGATGTAAGTCTATTTGGGCATATAATTTTAGGTAGCACACAATTAGTTCTTTTCTAGTATTTTAAAAGGTATGAAAGATTATTATTACTGCCGTATCTGGGAAATCACTAATTTAGAAAACTTGTGACATGAGCGAATTTGTTGTAAATCTTCTTAAATAGAATTTCTTTTTCGTAATAAATATCTGTACAAGTGCATACCCTCAATTTTATACTACTCATAATAATTAACATTAATATTATTATGTATATACTTCATCTTTATTTTTATTGGATGGATAGGTGGAAATTCTGTGTCGTGCAGATATTTACTAACACTCAAACAACGGTTACAAAGAACAACAGTAACTAGACTCGGAACAACCATTTGTGTATCACACGACTTTTTGTCTCGTGTGGCAATATAACCCAAAACACTCGGCATAGTGGCAATAGCGAGGCGACCACTTAAACCAGTACGCCATTCGTACAGTAAATGAAGATTTAGTGATACAAATCTTGTGGCAGTCTTTCTTTCTTCTTCTTTCTTTTCGTGTGGTAAGTGGCCAACCTGTTGTCAAGAGTTGTTCAAGCCACCCGTAGGCCTCTGACATGGCTTAACGACTGCTGTCAATTTGACAACAACCGGGACCGACTTTTTACGTGCCTTCCGAAGCACGGAGACACTCAGATGAAATACCACTACGCGGTCACCCAACTATAGACTGACCGCACCCAACGTTGCTTAACCTCGCTAATCGTTTACCGATCAGTGAGTGTAAATGGCTATGAGCGCCTTAATATAATATGATATGATAATATGATAAATAATACAGTCTTATAATATGATAAATAATAATAATCTTTATTTATCATAAAACCATTAGAAGATTATGTGAAGTGCTTGACTTCTGAGCTAGGCGACAAGCCTGTGTTACAAATGCTAAAGTCTATCAAATCAAAGAAAAGGGACGTTACGTTTAAGTTTTTGTAAGGGATGATACGTTGAAGTAATAGGCGTCTAACGTAACGATTTTATACAAATAGTACTCGTAAGTAATAAAGAGAGATGTCAATGCGACAAAACGCTTAACATTATATGTATAAAGCACACGTAAGTATATATTTAACGTTATAAATTTCTAGTTTCATTAGTAATATTATCATTAATTAATTATTGGTATTCGAATAACGACGACAACATGGGCAAATTATAATACAATTGTAAAAGCATTCGTTTGAGGAAACCTGCAATTCACTTACACAGAAAAATCAATAATTTACCTTCGCATAACCTTGATTTAATACTTTTTCTTGGTCTACGAGATATTTCTAAGAAAAACAGATTAATTCAGTGCTTGAAGCGATCTGGCTCTTTAAAATAAGAAATGAAGTCAATTATTGTACAAGCACTAAAGGGTTGTATTGCAATTTTGTAATAAAAGGAAAATAGGTACTAGAACTCGATGGTAATGGTGAACAACCTTAGCTTCATTTTCAAAGAAATAAGGATTATAACAATATGCAAAACATAAAACATAAATCATAATGTGTCTACAATATAAAATCCAATGGATTGAAATAAGAACAAATAAGGATTACTTCAACAAGTTGTTTTATAGAAAAATATTAAAATTTATTACGTTACTTTTTCCCTTCGCGTATTCTATATAAACAGAAAGTATCGAGTACAAGCGAAGGTACTTATGTAGGTTCATTTTTACGAGGTAATGGGACAACTCTACGTGAGTTCCTGGCGCCACTGCCGTGTAATAAATAGTAACGCCCGCTTTTATAGGAATTGCTCTACATTCCTTAGCGGTAGAGGCTCTAGCTTCTTAGGTAAGATACCCGTGTTTTTAGAACAGATGACACTATAAAAGTAGATCATCTGTGCACATTCTAGAGAATGGATTAAACAATTTTATTCCAAAGTAAGACTATTATAAAAGAAATTAATATTATGTAGATTGAACAAGGAAGGCTTTGCCCCAAGCTGCGTGTTTAAATGTAGAACAAGATATAAATACTTGACAGAGCCGCGATTAGCTTTTACTGCAATAACAAGAATTGCCGAGTTTACAGATTCAACAAGGTCTGGTTTATGGTTGTGCTTTATTTGCTGTACTGTAACATTATTGTTTAATACTTTAATCTCTTAGCCAACACCGAACCCCAGGATCCAGACACAAAGATTTTTCACAATGTCTGGTTTCCTGCTAAGTGTTGAGCTAATGCATAAAAAAATATAATCTATTGGATATTATTGTGAAATGTTTACGCGAATGTTCCATGTAGTAGTAACTAATTAAGTTTTTGAAGGTTTACTTTTATTTTAATACTGGTTTTCGTCTATATCTTCATCCATGTGACCTGTAGTACGTAGGTCTGCGATATCATTTGTTATTCAGCACAACTCCGACTGGTCTTATACGTACTTGGAGGTCCAAATCTAAAAGAGAAACACGGCAGAGATGAAATAATTAGCAATTAAATACTAAATGATAAGATAAAACTAAACAAACATTTTGGTGGCCGTAAGTTTCTGGTATTTTCTTAATCAATTCTTTGTCTAAGCCCAGCAATAAACATATGTGTTATGGTATATAAGTGCTATGGTATGTTACTTAAAAATGATCTGGACACGTTTTTTAGTTGTATATTTTAACATCATCATGGTTGTAACAAAATGCATTTCACATAATAAGTACTATTATGACAAACTAATTTTGCTACAAATGCCCGTAATGTTGGGGTAAGAAAAGCATAAGGAAACCATAATAAACAGGCATGAGAAATTCCAATTTGTTAGGTTTGTTACAGAGGTCATCGATTTAAATGACGAAAACAGGTCGAATTGCGGCGTGGAAGATTGCGGTATTCCTTTCTCTAGGGATAAGTTGGTTGACCTGTTGTAATTGAAACAAAAGCCGACAGCTTTATCCCGACTGACATTAATCAGCCAAATATCGGTCGGGATAAAGTGCCGGGCTCCATGTTATTCGCGTTCAGTACTAAAAATAAGGCACTCAAATCTAAATACACATCAAGATTGTAGATCTATAAAGACCTTAGATCTATTATAAATCCTGTAAATTCTGGCGTTATATTGTTATAGTTTTAATAGCTGAGTTTGTTAGATCAACATATCCCTATATTAGTTATGAAATATCAAGCATATTAAAATATAAAATGTTAGAATTTTAATTGTAATCAATAAATATGACCGTCTTGATATGTACACAGCTCATGGGTCGTACTTAGAAAATAAATCACAAATCGACGCGACGGATGAGACGATCCTTTTTATGCTTTTAGTTGTCTTTCAATTGACAAATTGTACATAGGCCTAAAAAGTACAATCCGGATTTTATGAACTACAAAAAAGCCTTGGGATTTTATCGGAACTTGGGCGGTTCTATTTACGACAATACAAAACGTTTGCTACGTTTTCAGAGAATATCAAATAACGAGCTTTGAACACGCACATCTGCCACGCGCGTTTGACACGACCTGAAGTCACCGTCCATGTTTTGTCAGAACTACGATTTATAGATGAACACTTATATTCTTCTCTGTTGTTTTAAACCAGATTTTATATTAGACCTGGGAATGAGAAAGGATTACAGAGAGAAAGAGACAAGGCTTTAGAACTGTGTCAAAATTCAGATTTATTATATAGTATACTTTAGATAACATAAATTTAAACTCTCTTTATCTTTAAACTATGAATTATATCATTAGTTTTAGCTATTATGTCCTCAATTAGACTTTAAATACTGTTAAACAATTATAGCATCCTCAGTAGACCTATAGATTTTCTGTAATAAATGTTTATACAGTGAATGAATACGCTTTAGACCGCAATTTGTTTCCAAGTTTTACTTCAGGGACATGTTTCGAGTATTTGCAAGTAAAAATAACTTAATAAAACGTAACCCTCTAACTTAGTGAGCATAGTGTACAGACATAAAAAGAATTATATATTTGATTCATTTATGCTTTTAACAAACAGGCAGGGTGGTGTCGTAAATAGAAATAGTTCAAATGAAGTTGTCTTATTTTTCTGTAAGCACTGATTGATATATCTGATAAGCAACTAGAGCAAAGTAATATTTTTTTGCAGTCATGGTATTATTATTACGGTTGATTAACTGGATACAACATTTAAGCTTATAGTTTTAATTGATATGTAGTGAATACTGAACAGCATGCTTAATTGTTGAATCAAGTGAAGTAATTTTTTTAGGTATGTAGAGAAATTTTGATGCCAGACTAAAATAGAAAATACGGTATATTGTCGAATCTAACATTTTACCAAAAAATAACTTCGTACGTAAATAGTTTTTAACAAAACGAAACGCACATATAGACTGGCAGTGACATGAAGTACGTTCGTAAGTAATAAAGTAAAATTGCAAATGCAGAAGTGCTGTAACCGCTGCCAGTGTGAAATTAATGCGAGTACTCAGTTAATTTATATCCGTATTTGTATTAGTTAGAACTTGGCTAAAAAAAGATTGAAAGCTATATTTAGGTGTATTTAACTTTAAATAAAATAAACCGTTTACCTTTGAATTGCCTATTAACTTTTAGACAATCGACCAGATAATTTGGGAGCAGTCTATTACACAGCTCGACAATAACAATAATATCAATTTCTAAAAGAAAATGTGGTCTACTATAACTATATCCTAACTAGTGGTATTTTATGTAAAAATATAAATTGGTTTGTAATGCTTTCACGCTTTAAATTTCGTATACACATTGTCAGAAGTTTTGTCTTTCATCTATAAATAGTACTGTTTTCGTGGTATAGTAATTTATTGACAAAGTCTACATTACCGCAAGCGATGCCGCGGGCAAAATCTAGTAAATATAGATTCGAGACTGTCATCTTTTAATTGTTGCCGACGGCAAACGATCTAGTGGATCCACTGGTGGTATACGGTAACCGTGGCTTATACACATGGCTGTTATTTATATTACAGAAGCAATTCCAAAGAAATACTACTAACCCACTTGTCTACCGTAAACTACATAGGTAATAAAAAAGCATACAGTTTGCCTGATGATTAACAGTTACCGCATCTTATGTTTGTCAGCAACACAATGTACATTACTCGCGCTTAGCTATCTAAGAAATAGAGGCATGAGATAAGTATACTAAGTAAGCAATGTGGTGGTTGAACCACTGCCGTTCTCATCAGCCTAATATTTTTACTACAAATTATTTTTATTCAGTACGTATATTTTTACTCAATGACGACATTCAGTAAGAGAGTAGTGCTAACACGATTCAGACAGCCAACTGAAACCAGCGATTAATTATAATACTAACTTAAATATTCTTGGTCCAAGGAGATACTGCTCCTCGTTCGAGATTTGTGTTATTTTAACTTTTATAACTAATGAAAACGTCACGATTATAAATGTAAAAACTGAGATGTATATGTCATTCACTATCTAAGAAAATTATGTGAAAACTCAAAACTAAAATATGAAGACGGTGTAAATATAAGATAGCAATAAATATAGTAATATAGGATTTTATAAGAATATAATTCTGGTAATAGGTTTTACTCAAATTTATTTATTACAGCTATTCCTTGGGCGGTATACTCACAGCATAACATATATCTCAAATTACAAGACGATCTGGTGTTATTTGGTAAAACGTATATGATGTAGGACGAAGCCGTAAAGGTAACGAGGGTAATGAGGGTAACATTAAATACTTCATATTATGATATATTTATTATTTATTATATTTGTTTTTGGAACATGTTACACTCTTTTGAGACGTCATTTGCACAACGAATTTTGATTAGTTACTTCTATGTCGAAAATATTGATCGGCACAGATATCAAGTGGATTGGACAAATTATTGACAAAAAATTGTGTGATCCATCGGAACATAATCGTTTTGAGTCTGGGTGTTCTATATGTAATTGTTTTTAATGTTTGTCAGTTCCCCGTGATATAGGATGTTAGAAAGGTTTCAGAGCGAGGGTTGACTTTATAAGAAATTGAAAAGAATGCAGAGTAAATATTATGATGAATTATACATCTGGTAAGAAAAGCGTATTCTAGTTAGAACTAAAATACGACAGGGAATTTCAATTTCAAGTATAGACGTGTAATGTCACAATAAATAGGACTTCTTCTTCTTCTTCTTATTTAAGTCTAAGTGACTTGTCGGTGTAGCTTGTCTCTCCATATCTGTCTGTCTAGCGCCATTTCTTGCATTTCTCTGTACGACATGACACCTAACTTTGCCCTGATCTGACTAATGTAACTTATTCTTGGCCTTCCTCTGCCGCGCTTTCCTTCTACCTTTCCCTCAATGATGTTTTTAATAAAAGTGTCATGTCGTAAGAGATGGCCAACCATTTTATGTCTTCTAGCTGCAATAGAGTTAAGTAGCGTTCTGGTAAAAATAAAATAGGACTAAGTTAAGTAAAAAATTATACCTCATTAATAGCTTTATAAACATTAAAATAAATAACGATAGCTAAATGTGTGAACTAGATGTGTGTTTTTTGCTTAAAACTAGTTTTCGATATATCATACCGATACCATTCTAGTAGATGTGAAAACTAAGATTTGTAAGCGAGTACACAAAGAGGCTGTCAGTTGCTAATGGGTCTCTTAATGATGGCCACTACTATGTACACCATCAGACCTCTGTTTAGATCTACGCTTTAGTCTATGTTTAATAAAACCGTTTCGTTAGATATGAGAATAAGGATCTTATGTGGAACTTAATTAAATAAAAACAAATATATGTAGGTAATGAAATGTGGGTTTATGTTACTAAACCGGTGCGCATTTATGTTACCAAACTTGTAAACTCATATACTTACCTATTTAATATAGGTAATTACATAATTTTATTTCTTCTGTATTTATGGAACACAATTGGACCCGGTAGGTGGCGACGTTTGTTGAGTACGCTAGTGTTAGTATATATATAATCTATATAATATGTCATAATTCATAAACATTGATTTAATATACTGTTATAGTAAGGTCAAACATCATGAAAATAAACTTGATTTCAAATTAAAGTCTTCGTTTTATGTACCTTAGGGGCGGGATGAACAGAAAAGACGTAAGACGAGGACACATCGCAGACGCTGCGACTCTTCAATAAATTGTCATACAAAATGTATAAAAGCGTCGCGACAAAAAGTAAACAGAAAAGACAGGGCGCGGACGAGACGCGGACACGAGGCTTCAACGAATGCGCCCTATTCGAAAATATACAGAAGAGGCGAGGCGCAGACAAGATGCAGCAGAAAGTGGCGCTCAGGGGGTTTTACCATGCCATACCGGATGTACCATCGACTTGAGGGACGGTTGACCATTTCAGAAAAAATTTCGCTTGCACATGTTGTCTTTAAGTGACTCCGCCCTTCGCCCGATCAAGTGTTGGCCTGCTATGCGATTTTAACCTTAGGAGTGGTCATCCGTTGCTCAAGTCGATAGTACCTAGTAATATCTAACCCTTTAAATGTTAGCAAGTTGAACCAAAGCCGGAACATCTTCGCCTTCTGAAGAAGACATGTTGTCGTCTAAAAAGCAGACGCTTAAATGCAAGGCTAAATGTGAGAAACGCTGTGTCATCTCTCTGACTTGTCTTGGCGTCCCGTCCACGCCCTGTCTCTTTTATATACTTTAACCGCAACACGTCTGTGCCCTGTCTGCGACGCGTCCTCGTCTTACGTCTTTTCTGTTTGTCTCGCCCCTTAGGTTGCTTATAGAACATAAGAATGTTTGCCTATCCCGGAATGCTGATCGTCTGAAATGGTTTCGTATAATCGTTTCCAGCTTGAGCAAATTTTTAAAGTGGAATCCTTACTGTTATTGTTTAGCGTAAAAGTAGCTTTGTATAGGATTACATATTCAATCTTATCATACTTGACTCAAAATGAAAACTAAGTCGCATTCGTAATATGAATTGCTTGAAAGTATTACAGTCTCCATCAAGCCAATTGACAAATATAAGAAATATAGCATCACAAATATTACATTTTCAATCTGCGAATTTCGAATTGAGGCAATGCTTCCTTGTTACATAGATATGCCGTAGTAGTACGTTGCTTTCACAATGTACCGTAGAGACGCAACCACAGAATATTTAACAAGACGCAACTACAAACGCAGTGGTTCAATACGAGGCATATAAACCGCAGGTGTACTTGGAGCTTGGAAATATACCGTTTTAACAGTACTTATGCTTGTCTTATTGGATTTTAATTTAAAATGTTTATTTTATTTAAAATTGTATGTATCAAGTACTACAATATTAAAATTGTTGGGAACGCACTCTCGGATTGCCCACCCAAACTATGGCAATAGGAAAAGCTTGACAATACTAAACTCCTCTGGACAGGGACAGCCATGACGTGAGACCCGGGCGTACTCTTACTTGCAGTATTCCGCTTCGAGTATAATATATATTTTTCTATTGCAATAGTTGGGATGCCTCTCTTCCCAATAATTTTCTTACAAACGCCTACTTCGATTCAATATAATACAATATTCTTAAATTTTAAAATCAATAATCCGTGTCATTTATATATAACCAGATAGTAAAAAATAAGTAGGAACGTTCGTGAAATATAATTATTTGCATTTAAAAGCATGGCATTAATAATATCATACACTTTCATTGCATTTTGAAAACCAGATTCATTCAATTTTTAACCGACTTCAAAAACGAACTTCTTAATTCGACTGTATTTTTTTTGCGTGTTACCTCAAAACTTTTTATAGGTGAACCGATTTTCTTGATTCTTTTTTTATTTGAAAGGTGGTGCTTCCCATTTAAATTTGATGAAGACCTGAGCAGTAGTTTTTGAGTTATGTTAAAATTTTGGTTATTATAACAAAAACTAAAACCGAATAACGAAAAATAAGCAACGCAATAGATAAAAGATGAAGTTACGTTAAAGAAATAGCTATTATTCGTGCATTGACTGTTTTGCAAGGAATTTTGTTCTAACAAATTTGTTTTGAGAACAATAGAAAAACGACCAAAGTAGATCTTTCCGAGTTCTTACTTTTCACGTGCTAGTAGCATATCTGTTTCTTTTCTATATATAATATCATTGCATGTCATTTATACATTGATATTTCTGACTACGCTACTAATATTATAAAAGATTGGATGCATAGATGTTAGGCCTTTGTTACTTACTAACATAAATAACGTTCTTGCGCTCAAAGAAAATACATGCGCGACATTTTAAAGAACTGCGAACCCAATCGCTGCTGGACACAGATGGTTATCCATAATTTAATTTATACATTGTTCTTGACTGAACAGGACCTCTCTTTTGTCTTTTATTTTTATAATTGATTTTATATCAATGTTGACATATAGACAGTTAACAAATATTTCCTTCCATCTACCAATGAAAGAAATATGAACCAAAATATACCATAAGAAATATGTATATGGATAATTTGGCTTTACTCCAGGAATAACAATTCGATTGGCTTAAACTATCCCGGGTAAAATGAAGCTACCAAATCATTTTTATCCCAAATGAAATCATTGAGCTCTACATTTAACAATATAAGTTTCACTTACGATCTCTCTTCTGCTACTTATGTTCTAATAACAATAAAATGTTCGCTAGACTGTCTTAATAGCTTATAAGGGAGATGTTTTCTACTTACTAAAACAACCCGGGCCTTGGTTGGGTATATATAGGTAAATATTTTAGTAGTTCATAAAGGAGTCTGCCCACTACCCCATACCATGACCGTGCTAGGAACGTGTCAGGCAAAAAAATATTCTTTGTAAGGATATGTATAAGACTATGCCCACTAGACCGTTCCGTCACCGACCAGCAGTTCCTATAGCAGGGCGTATCGTGTTGCTTTTCGTGTCTGATACGTTCCTAGCACGGTCATGGTATGAGACGGTGTAGTGGGCAGACTCCTTTAGAATTAATTACGTTGATACATTAGATATGTATAATTACTCTCTCTGTACTACATAGATTTTAGCGAGATAAAAGGTAATTACATATACATACGTACTGAAACACGTTTAGAATTTCATAAAATACACGTGTTTGCATCTCATATGAATTGTATGTGATTAAAACTATTCTATGGCTCTTTTTAAGGATGTTTTGCTTGAATCCGGCATTTTTTTACATTTATTTCGGCAGCGGTGAATTTCTTTGGCATGATAAATTCATTTGTTTAAAGTATTTCTAACGACATTTAAAGTGGTTAAGTTTGTAGTCAGACAAAAAGAGAACCGGCACGAAATTAAAAAAAAAATGTACACAATAACACTGTATGGGTTCTGACCCGAAACAGTAAAACGGAACGGTAACGGCGTCACTCTTTTTTCATGAATTCAAATGGTCGTTTCACGATTTACCATTACTTTAAATTATTACCATTACATACAATTATTCCTTATCTTATTTGACCTTGTCACACAATTACCATCTCAACATACGCATATTAGAAGCATGTGGTCATGTTAAAGACATAATTAATAACGAATGTTATGTTAATAAAAAATGACAATAACCTCTATCAATGTTTTCAAGCTGATAGCTATACGAACGTTGACCATAGCACATTGTGTGTAAACGAAACACAAAAACTAAATCCTTATTCATAAAAAGATAAACATGTAAACACAATTTGACAGCAGGTATAGCAAATTTATTTTTAATGACACAATATCGTCACCGACATGCCAAAGTTCGATCCAATGGAAACAAAACAGGAAATGCGTCATGTATGAAACGCAATATGCAACTTTCTATGAAGCAATACAGAAATTGAATTTTTTGCTGAAATTCACCTGTCCTTTGATATCTATGTGAATACGTGTCAGCAAATACAACGATGTCTCTGCCTTGTCTAAACGGACAGTGGGAAATCACTTCGATAAAGATTAACGTGTCGATATATCGATTTAGGCCTGCAAAGTGTCTGCAACACACGAGATAATAAAACCTTCAGTAATATTTTTTAAATATTTCATGTCTTTGAACAACTCACAATGCCTGTATCTTCAATATATTATAAGTCTTATTATTAAGAAGTAAGTAATAAAGAAAGTATTAGTCTCAATTAAACGAAATCCTAATAGCGAAAATAGATTTTGTCTGGTTTGTCGCATGGACTGCATTTATGTAATATTTTAACTCGATGGCTTTAGTGGGTGAAAGTTACTTGATAAATAGTAACACGATACCTGTACCCTATATGTTGATATAGAATTACATATATTCAAATATAAAGGCTTAGAAATAAAATTACATATTATGTCCAAGTTTGTACAACTACTTCTATTGTACCAGTCGCAAAAAACAAATCGCAAACTTCTCTCTGTTAAACCCATATTTTCCGCCTAATAGCTTTAATAATCCCAGGTTTTGTAAACTCTAATTATTTGGTTATATATAACTTAGAAGCCGATTCAGAACCTCATTATAATGTAATTATGTATTCGGTTTGACGATATATCCAATATACTTAAACTTGTTGTTACACGTGACGTTTAAACTAAGCTGACAACTTTGCCAGGTTTAATCACATTATAAATAGATCATAAATGGCTAAGCTGATTCGCTATGAAAACGTCATAAACAAATCGAGTTAGTTTTGCACTGTGCACTTAGATATAGGAACGACTAAACCCAAATGTAACCACGTATAGAAAGGCGTAACATCGATTTTAGGACGTCAAAAAAGAAAAAAACAAAAGTAAATAAAAACACCATAACGACTTTATAATGAATGATGACAGCGATACGATGGATATGCTATTGCTAGATAACATACCTTAGTATGTGTAATATACATAATACTGCATTGATAACAAATGCAGTTGTTGCCCAAAGAATATAAAATATAAATCAAACTGCATACTGTGTTATTACTGTCATAAATAACTGCCAAATTAGTTGCCCGTAAAACATACTTGATTCTAATAAAGAGTCATGAGTTCAAATATTTGGTTGTAAATAATTTTATTCGTTTATCGGCGTACGAATATCGGTATCTATACACAATGATTTTATCATTATGTTTCGATATAACCATATCGAGACTTTTTGAGAGATGCATTTGCTCTCTTTTTAGCCTGTCAGCTGGTTAAAAAGAGAGCAAAATGCGTTATAAAAGGATTTTCGTTTATTAATTAATTAGACTAAGATATGTACTGACTATTTCATATTATTAATATCTATACTATTTATAAACTTTCCCACTACTGGGTCTCTTCTCAATGTGAGAAAGGTTATACCATAGACTTCACACATCTTCGAGAACATTATGGAGAACTCCCAGCGATGCAGGTTTCCTCACGATGTTTTCCTTCACCGTGAAAGCGAGCAGTAAATAACTATTTATTACGCACGTAACTTCCAAAAGTCAGAGGTGCGTGTCATAAAATTAATATGATCACTAGGTGACCCGCGCAACTTCGTCTGCTTCACATGAAATAATTTTTTCCCATTTTTTGCAACATTTTTCATTGATGCTCTGCTCCTATTGGTCGTAGCGTGTTATATATCCTATTAGCCTTCCTCGATAAATGGGCTATCCGACACACTACACACACTAAAATAATGTTTAAATTCGAACCAGTAGTTCCTAAGATTAGCGCGTTCAACCAAACAAACAATCAAACAAACAAACTCTTTAGCTTTATAATATTAGTATAGATTGTAAAATCAATAAATTTACGAAAGGTTGATTTTTCACATATCAACAATATACATTAATTATAGCCCAATGCAATTTGGTTAGCCTGCCGGATGTTATGAACTGGCCTGCAGATACAACTGATATTCGACTGTGTGCAGCCAAATCAATAATTAACCTTTGCAACCTCAACTGATATTAGCATGTCAATGTTAGGGTTATTTTATAATTGGTGTTTCTGGATGCTGCTTCTCTACATTGGCTATAATTAATTGAATATAATACGTATTCGTGTATTATTATTTCGTGTCAGGCTGATGGAAGATGACATTCACGCAGTCATATAATTGCACAAATATTCGTATTGATTTGATACTATGGTTTAAGGATTATGGTAAAAGTGGTTACGGGACTAGCTGCTATTGAAAGTAGAAAGTACCCTTCATATCTAAAAACATCAACCACAACACACAAAAGCCTTTAAAGGAGACTGGCGGCTTTCGGCCTAAATACCTACAGAAATGAAACTTTTACGAAAAAATTTTGATATTTACTCTTAACTATTTTCTTTAGTACTATTTTCAGAAAACTTGTCTAAGTGGAGAAAATAGTTTCCAAGTTAGCGGCTAAAATGTGAAAAATCGTACGTACTTTGTATATTAAATGAGATTGGTTCCTCTGTCACTTATATCCCAAAGTAGAGGTAGGTGTTGTCCAGGGTAATGAGATATTTTGTAAGATTTTTAATACAATTTACAGGTTTTTGAAATCGATTATTCACTCAATATCTGTAATTGATAATTAATGTTTGTTGCCATACTAAAAAAACAGTAAATAGTTTTTTTAGGTTGGCATTAAACTGTTATTTGTCACCTGGTCATTATCTGACGATGTCGTTGTGATCCCGCGCTGGCGGCGTTTCTAAACTATAAACATAAGTTACAAGCACAGTTGCTTCCTGAATCATGTTGAACCTGAGACTTAATCTTGAAACGTATATAATAATAAAATAAAGTATAATATGTACGTCATACTAGTGAATTAACATACATACATACAATATTAGAAGTTTTCGTGCATGACTTAACCTTATGTCAATGTCATAAGTTAATGTCTTATATCTACTTTCAGACAAGTTTTAGGAAAAAGTTACAACCACACATAGTTTTCTAATTAATAATGCTATCAGGAAACATTGAAATTATCCGTGTAGGTGACCAGGCCGAACGCTCCTAAGAAACCCGCCAGTCTCCTTTTGTTTATTTAGTTTAAATGGATTAACGCTTTCATGTTGATTGCCGATAGAACTTTGTTCCGATTCTCGGGGTAGTCAAAGTATAATTGAGTTATTCTGTAAGGAAATTGCCTCTAGTAGCACGAGGCTAGAACATCTAGAACTGCGTTCAGTATACGGTAATTGGGTCGCCTCCTACACCGTGTGATTTAAAATTAATTAAATATGGGTATTTTACATAACAGCGTTGCCCTTAGATAATATGTTACGTTATGTTCTTTAGGTTAGTAATTTTAATAGTAGTTAAACTTACTATCTGTAGAGACTTGTCTAGTGTCTCCAAATATGTTAGGTACTAACATAGGATTTAGGTTTTCTGTCAGTAGATAGGCGTACAATATTAGCATATAAATGTGACGATTTGCGTATAATACTGTTCTACCTAATCCTTCGAGAAATGTATAATTAATGTTAATATCGTCTATCATAAATGACCATTGAAGCATTTTTTTATATAATTAGGCGGCTAATTTATATGCATTAATAACAGTTGGATTATATATTTATACAATATTCAGCTAGCTCAATCTTTGTGTTCACAAAAAACGAGCAAGTTTACCTACGTATCTAGAGTTCCGCCCGCGAACCTTGAGTACATAGAAATCAAAATATGCAAGTAAAAGGGCGTAACAAAAAGGGCAAGGCTAAAGTTAAAGGTACTAATTGTTAATAGTTTCTGTGATCTCATTGAAACGACCATTGTTTAAACTTTGTTAAAGTAGGGTAGGGTATCCATGGAACTTTGAGTTATTATCGTTTCGTTTATCTTGTATGAATAGACTTTATCTAAATGAAATGGCAGAGCACACCATTGCTTTTTTCACAATTAGTTGCCGAAGAAGGATTTTTACGAACACTTATCATCTACTCGTACATAATAATATGTCGATTGCATGGCTGTGATCACTCAATTTGCTAAATGGCAATGGCTGGTGAAACAACTATTATCCCACGCGTTCAGAGGCCGGTATCTGTAGGGAATAAAATATTGTCAGTTATAATACAGATAATTTTAATGTGCACTCTACCTGCAAAAATTATCGCATGAATTATCATAATAAAAGTTTATGTGAATTACCTTTGTTTTAACAATAATCTTCTAATTGACCATTTGTCTATTAATTATTTTTATATATATAAACATATCATTTATTGGTGATTATTTATTAAAGTTGATAACACTAATTGACATTTTGATTGGTTTTTGTACAAGCTTGGTGGTCTTGCTGTAGTGAATGTGACTGCCTTGCATTAGATCTCGGGTTTGATTCCCGGGTCAGGAAAATGCTATCGGGTTTCATATCCAATGTACCCGGAGCTCCGCTTTTACGTAGGCAAATAATATACTTGACGAGATATTGGTGTTATATACCTCTACCTATTGTTTTGAGTATATACGCGTGAGACTATGTATGTATGGATTCTACACAGTTATTTCACAAACAAAATCATATCAAAGCTATTTATAATATCAGCCCTGTATTAAGTTTAATACAGTGGGACAGTTGTCTCACTGCTGGGCACGGGCCTCTTCTCAGTATAAGAAGGGTTAGGCCATAGTCCACCACGCTGGCCCAGTGCGGGTTGACAGACTTCGCATATCATCGAGAACATTATGGAGAACTCTCACACATGCAGGTTTTCTCACGATGTTTTCCTTCACTGCTATAACAAGCGATAATTAACTATTTAATATGCATATAACTTCGAAAAGTTGGAGATGCGCGCCTCGGGTTTAAGCTCGAGACCTCTGCGTGGCAGTCCAACGGTTTCCTACTAGGTTATCGCTGCCATACCATGCTGATATTGCTGCAAAGCTATTTTTTTTATGTAGGTGCGCTCATAGCCTATTGCACTCACTGATCGGTAAACGATTAGCGAGGTTAAGCAACGTTGGATGTGGTCAGTCTATAGATGGGTGACCGCTTAGTGGTATTTCATCTGAGCGTCTCCGTGCTTCAGTGGGCACGTAAAATGTCGGTCCGGTTATTGCCAAATTGACAGCAGTCGTTAAGCCATGTCAGAGGCCTACGGGCGGCTTGAACAACTCTTGACAACAGGTTGGCCACTAACCACACTAAAAGAAGAAGAAAAAAAGAAGAAGATTTGTTTTTATTAAATAACACCTACACGGAAAAGAAGAAATCCACGAGCCCACTAGCATAAAAGGATTTCGAAAGAAAAGCTTCCATAAAGGTCACACGGTTAAAAATAAAAGTTAACGTAAATTATAATTTTATTTTTCTTCTAGGGTATTACAAGTTTTGGCGATGGTTGCGGGAAGCGCGGCAAGTACGGAATCTACACTCGCACAGCGGGCTACGTCACGTGGATGCGGGATGTAATGAACAACAAGTATTTTGATTGAAACCTAAAAAGGTTGTGAAGATCGTAAGCACACAGGATGTGACTTTTGCGGGTACGGAGCTGCGGTCTAACCCACATGTAATAAATACGGTAACACTCTACGCCACGGTTTTCAAGTGATACCTTATTAAATGAGACTTGCAAGTCTAATCGTTAATTCATAGTTGCGCGGTTAATAATTTTGTTTCTATATATACCGTGAGTACGTACTATCTACGATGAAATACAGAGGTGCAAATTGAATATACAAAAGTTAATATAGAATAAATCTTTGCAGTTATCCTTTTTTATGGCTTGCTGCAATTTATAGTTGCAATGACTTCAGCTATAGCCCAGGCAGCAAAAACATTTGAATGCCGCAGCTATTCCAAACATACTCCTTTGGACAGTCATAAGCAAAATATTGCCGGCCAGTATATTAAAGTCACAAATTGCAGTGAAATAATTCCCCTTTAGAATCTCCTTAAATACAAGATCTCTCATCTCTCCGTATTTGAAAAGTCAGAAGTACACGTCAAGGTCATCGCACGATATCTGCAATAAGATTGGATTGCAATATCAATAGCAATCAAGCATCTTATTCATTTCGTTCGACAAGCTATGAATTATAACGAAACAAAACATAAAGGACAAGTATGTTTTTATGAATACTTTGGAACGTAATTTATGAAGAGTGCGATGAATGATTACTTTGTGTATTCGCGGATGTTATCGTTACATGATTATCGATAATTTTATCGAACATAGCGAACGTGTCTATTTTATTAAAGTTACGCAAAATTACAATGTGTATACTAACTCCATCTTGCAAAAGAAGTGTCACAACACCTTTTCCATACTTCTAAATTAAGCTTGAAAAATAACATAAATTAATATTTTCATTTGTAATCTTGGATTTAGTACGAATAGGATTTTTGTTTTCTATTTTGTCTGAGATTGTTATCACATTGTATGAGCACTTAATGAAATGTTTGTTTCTAAATTTATTGTATTTTGTTTTCTAAATAATAGTGTAAAATAAAGTCTCTCTAAGTTTTGTATAACGTTGTTTGATTTATCAAGCTGAGTGTAGATTTAATAAGTGGATATTAAGTGAAGCGGACTACCGAAGCGATTATAGAACAACTTACAAGCAATATATTATTTTAAGTGCAACACACAATATGTGTGCTAGCATAATTTTGGATTACGTAAATTCTATAAATATACATACAAAGCTTCTAACTTGTATAGCCTCGTCGAGATGCCGATGGCGAAACGTGGTTAGCAATATATTCTCTTAAGTTTAGCCACGTGGCGCCAGATATGTTTTGGGTCCCTGATAATACAATAAAAACAAGTATCATTGTTCTAATTGCACACGGTTAGACTCCGCTATATAACGGAGTATTTCCTAGCATAAAACTTTCCCTCCACATGTGATTCGAAGTTGGGACTTCACGATTTACCATAAGCGTAATCGCGAGCTTATACTGTAGGGCCAGAGAGATTTTCAACTTTACATTTATAAGTCACAAATATTGCTTTTTTATGTATGTGAGCGGTATCTACGGGGAATGTGTTTTTAGGCTGTCATGTCCACGTTCAGGCAGATTAAGAGAGGCGGCATTTTTTGTCGAGGTAACAAAAAATCGCTCCAAATCTCGACATAACTGTTTCCGTGACCAGATTGATAGCGCTGTTATTTTGATCAAGCTTTAAATAAAAATGTAGGTTTTTAAAATATCATATACAAGAACTGCCTGACAGGCTTGACATAAGTTTGCACCTACATCATACTTGCGATACTGAGGTCTTAGTTTCGATCACTAGGTATTCCCATTTAAAATTTTACTCAGATATCAAGGATTAAAATAAAACATTCCTTGACTATTTAGAGAATACCAAATGATACATATAATCAAATATAATATATCTTCTGCCTAGCCTTTATTATTCCCAAGTCATTTTGGGGTCGGCTTTTGTGGTCTAACCGGATTTGACTGTATATCAGTTTTTACACGGAGCGGCTGCCACCTGACCACCGCAACCCGAAGGCTAACGATACCCTAAGGCTAGACCAGTGTCAGGATAATATAGGGTGCTGACTTCCCAATAACGACTGCCATAGATGTTCACGGCAGGCGGGACCGACGGCTTAACGTGCTCTCCGAGGCACGGAGCAGGCGATAATTGTCAATCAATAAACATTAAACATTAGGAAAACAACCACTCATATCAATCACGAACAGTTGGACGCAGATATGAAGCACCTCGATTTTAATATGGTTTACCAAACTCAAGATCCTCATATCGCAGCGGAGACAATGACTAGTCTTATTAAAAATATAATTGATTCAAATTCGAGAACAGTTAAGGTTCCAAACCGCAAAAAGATTATTAAGGCATGGATTACCCCTGGCTTATTGCGTTGCATCCGACACAGAGACAACTTGCATAGAAAAAATTTAAACAGGCGCCTAATAACGAGTTATTAAAAATAACATTCGTTAGGTACAGAAATTATTGTAACTTCTTACTTAAAAAAGTGAAAATTGATTATAATAAAATCGAAATCAGTAAAGGTGGTAACAACCCTAAGCACTTATGGGCAGCAATAAATAGTATATCGGGCAGAACAAAAGTCAAACAAAATTATTCTTCATATTTGTTATCTTCATTAATCACACCAGAACTTTCAGTTAATTCTGTTAATCATTATTTTTCTACTGTAGGTAAATACTTGGCAGAAAAAATAGTTAGAAATCGTACCGGAACGCCTACTACCGTAACCCCAAATAATAGCTCGAGGTCGATGGTAATGCTTCAAACAAATGAGGCAGAGGTCTCAAAATTCCTGATGTCTCTTCGTAGTGACTGTGCCGTGGGGTGGGATGGTATCTCCAGCAACCTTCTTAAGCGACATTCGATTGCGATAATCCCACCACTCACATACATATGTAACCTCGCACTCACTACCGGTCAATTCCCCAGAGCATTTAAAAAATCTATAATACATCCGATCTATAAGTGTGGGGATAGAGATCGTGTCAACAATTATAGACCCATAACTGTGCTTTCTGCCCTTTCCAAAGTTCTTGAAAAGATCATGAACAGCAGGCTTATTGACTATTTAGAAAAATATAATCTTTTATATCCCTCACAATTTGGTTTTCGATCAGGCAAATCTACAGCGGATGCTGTTCATGATCTGACAAATTACATAGTCACCAATATGGATAATGGACAGAAAGTATTAGGGATATTCCTAGACCTCGCGAAGGCGTTTGAAACGGTCTCTGTCCCCATTCTAATTCGCAAGATGGAATGCTTGGGAATAAGAGGGATTCAACTGAAACTCTTCGAAAGTTATTTGAGCGAGCGTACCCAGAGAGTTAAGACAGATGACTACATTAGTGACGAATACACTACTACCTACGGCTCGCCGCAAGGCTCCGTACTCGGCCCTACACTTTTTCTCATATATGTTAACGATCTGGGCGCGCTTGCACTCCCGAGAGGTAGAATGGTTTCCTTTGCAGATGACACTGCTCTCTTGTTCAGCGCAAATAACTGGGATGAGGTCTATGAGTGTGCTCAGTTAGGCTTTAACTTAGTGCAAGGATGGCTGGGAAATAATCTGCTTACTCTCAATATTAATAAAACTAAATATATCACGTTTTCCATCAAATACCATACACCACCCAACTTCATAGATACACAGCACTCAATAATAGCACACTCATGCACTGATCCACACAACAACATGTGTCACTGTGCCCACCTAAGCAAATCGGAGAGTATAAAGTATCTGGGACTGATAATCGACTGCAGCTTACGGTTTCAGGAACATATCGCAACCTTAAATGGAAGATTACGTAAATTAATATATGTTTTTAAAACCATACGTAATGTGGTAGATGACAAACTATTAAAATCAATCTACTTTGCACTTGCTCAATCAATACTGACATACTGTATTACGTCCTGGGGTGGTGCTCCTAAAACTACTTTAATAGATCTGGAGAGGACACAGAGGGCCATCCTCAAAGTCTCTTACAATCGACCATTCTTATATCCAACAGAACAGCTATACAAGGAATGCAATGTCTTAACAGTCCGTAAATTATTTATATTAAACACGGTTCTAAGACAACATAATTTACTAACCTATGACCCTTCGATATCTCAGGGTAAGAGGCGCTATAATCCAGTGGATAGGTCAAAAGTTTATCTGAAAACTATTTTTCAAAACGATTTTTCTGTCATGTAGGTGGATTTCTATACAACAAGTGCAATAAAGCATTAAATATATTTAAACTCACAAAATACAAATGTAAGAAAACACTTACTGCTTGGCTCCAACAATTCAACTATGAAGAAACTGAAAAAATTCTTACCAGTCAGACTTAGAATAAACACAAACACACACACACTCACACACACACATACACACACACACACACACACACACACACACACACACACACACACACACACACACACACACACACACACACACACACACACACACACACACACACACACGTACGCACACGCTCAAAGATACGCACATGCAGATGTTTTGTATTGCCTTATTTTATTTTTGGTTTGTTATAAATATCTTACCGTAAACTAATGTAAGCTGTACATAATAAGATGTTAAGCCTAAGGGGTGGAGACCTGGTAGCCTGAAATACAGGCCTTGAGTCTAGTTTAGGTACCAGTCTCCCCACAATATCTAATTGAAATAATTATGTAACCTACCAAATGTAATAATGTTTATATTGTGGTAAGAAAATAAATAAATTATTATTATTATTATTATTAATACGCACATAATTTCGAAAAGTCATATAACTTCCGAAAGTCAGAGGTGCGCGACATGGGTTCGAACTCGAGAACCTTTGCATTGCAGTCTGTTGGTCTCCCCACTGAGCTGTCGTTGCTCTTTTTAATATTTTTATTTTATTTTTTATATTTTGCTATTTTTAATTAAATATAATATATATTAATTATAATTTCAATGGTAGAAGGTATATTAGATCTTTTATTATGAAATTGCCGTTTATGTCCTACATCTAATTTCGTGTTTTCTGTACAAAATGTAATGGTTATTTTATAAATTCATTTAGATTTTGAAAACAGACTATATTTATTTTATTAATAACATACATTATTAATAACAAATATGAATAAACTTTTAATCAATTTGTATTTAAAGTTATGTAGCTTAATGTCAGTCTATATTCGTTGTTCCAGTTCACCATAATTAAAGGATGGTTGATGTTTTGTTAATTTTTTTAAAACAAATCGTAATGGTTTTAAGACAAGCAACCAGACACGAAAATAAACATAGAATTGGAATTGACCATTAAAATGTTCATATATTGATTATATATGAAAACAGCAATGTTACCAATTTTCTTCATAAAAACCAGCAAATTAATTTTTTTTTTCGTGTGGGAATTCTTTGACGCATACCTCTCCGCGGGGCGACGGAGAGGTTATGTCGGGCTCACCAGGGAAAAGATACCCCGGTAATACCGACTAAACCTACCACGGTGTTCCTCGACATAACCATAAACGGCGAGGCCGCGCGAATCGCTTTCACATGCAATCGCGACCCCGCCGTGGTTTCGGCCCGCCGTGTAAAACGGCAGGCCACTACACAGAAATACTTCCTCCACCGTCCCCCTGAGAGGGACAAAGACACGATACAGAGACGCACGTGGGAACACGCACGCCGCCTCTCGGACCTGGTGCTGATCGGGTAGCGAGCAGGCCCACGCAGCCCACCACCCCCAGGTCAAACCTCAGGGTGGCTGGAGGTCATCTCGCGTCCTCCGGCGCCCGGTTCTACGGTTGGAGAGAGGGTTTAAGCGCTCCCTGTCCCGCTCCGCCGCCTCCTTGATGGGAATTACTTCCTCACAAAAGGAGGCGACGGCGTACCACGATATCTCACTCCGGACCAAAGGCTGATCCACGGCCGGGAGTGAGAGGGCAACCAGTCCGACTGCCGCGATCAACTCACGGCGCTGCAATGCCCAGGCGGGGCATTCCGCCAAAGTGTGCAGCGCCGTGTCCACAACAACATCGCGGCAGTCGCCGCAATGATGACATCCGGGCATCTCCTGCCGGCCTATGCGACACAGGAACTGGCCAAAACAACCGTGGCCAGTCATTACCTGTGTCAGCCGGAAGGTGTGAGCGCCATGCCGTCTTTCCAGCCACTCCTCAAAAAATGAAGTGCATGTAAAGTTTAGTAAAATGCGAAATTTGAGTTCAGAAATATTTTTGTGACAATAGCTTAAAAGCGTGGCTTCGCTCTTTTGAATCTGAATTTATACAAGTTGGACAGTAAATCTGTTCTGGATAAAAAGTAGGCTATATCAAAATACAACTTTTTCAATATATACAAATGATGCTGTGCAAAAAAAAAGATAAAGAAAAGAGTTGTAGTTATGTATACGCATATCAAAAAAATTCATACCCAAGCGTTTAATTAATCAATACACTGAAAAAAATGGTAAGAATGGTATTCCTACTCATAATTATGTAATTTACTCCCACAATATTCTGGTAATTTTCAATGCTCAAACCTCAAATTAACTGTTGTCAGTTCAAAGTATGAATACCTTTCAAGTCCGATTGGGTCTGATATGGACTAATAAGCAGAAACAAATTAAATCCTTCAATTTAATCTGGTTTGGACAAACTTGAGATAATTCATTTAAAGAAATTCATTGGAGCGCGACTCTTCTTTGTGCAGCTTGAAGGAGCGCGTCTAATAGATTGGATTTATACAGCGGTAGAATGAAAAATCATGGTGGAGACCAAAGTATGGTTATTTAAACTTACTATACGATAATTTTTTTAAGTGAGTTTGTTGACACTGTCTTTCTTGCTTTAATAATACAAAGACACTGTTACATAAGACTTCGTACAAAAGATTTTCTTTATTAAAAGACATAACTTTTAAAATATTTAAGTGTTGCACTAGGAATCCTGTATCGCGAGGTACTTTACAAACATTCAAATATTGGAATTCTTTTAAATTTTTTTTTACTAATTACGCAAACAAGCATACATCCACCTGATGGTAAGTGGTCACCGTAGCTTAGGGGCGCCTGCAACACTTGCGCGATGCCAACCCTTTAGGGATGGAGGAATTGGGAAGGAGAAGGAGCGGGAAGGGGGAAAGAGGGTGATTGGGCCTCCGGCACTCTCACTCACCGAACGAAAGACAACAGTAGGAATACTGATATTCTGTGAAAGGGTAGTCCTTCCCCGGTCGAGCCGGCCCATTTATGCTGAAATCAGCGAGGGTCTACTACTCGTAAATATGATATTATGTTATCGTTCTTTTGTTTTTACTCGTGCTTATTGAGAGTATAGGTAGATACTTATTGCTGGGATGGCGTTGTGGTTTAAGTGGTCACTTCACCATTGCCACTGCGCTGAGTGGGTTCGCTACCCACAGGGGAGAAAATTGTTTGATCCACAAATAATTGCACCGAATTCGGGTGTCCTTTGTTTGAATGTTAGTCAAGATTGCCGCGACTGCCCTTATTACCAGTGCGGAAGTCGTCGTTTTTAAAATAATAAAAGTAAATAAATAGATTCATCGTATTTCTCTTAAAACTAATTTAAAGAAATCGTAGAGAATTATGTGAAGTTATAGTTCCAACACATTAGTTATATTATTAAATCTGTTTCGTTACTGTGGATGAGTTTCCCGACTCGAAGAACACGTCGGGTCAACCAAATTATTGGGTTTTTCTGTTAAGAAATTCTTATTCGGCAGCCTAGTGCTAGGAAGTCGGTGGTATTATTTAATATGCGAAATGCTATTGCCCAACACCTGATTTCTCCTAGATCGTTATAGATTGCCGTCAAATCGGACTAGGAGAGTAAGATAGAAAATGCACCTGTATTTTCGCACACACTTGCGGATTATCATACCTCCTGCGCAGATGCCTAGTCTCTGTTATGATTGACTGTGGCCGATATTTGCTCTGGAGAACATTATTTTTATAAACATATCTCGTTAAGAACACTGTGTATTAAGTATTTATCTTCTTCCTTGAACTTGAAAAGACTGTCTTTTTCTTATACAACCAACGTGGCAAACAAGTATACGGTTCGCCTTATGGTAAACGATTCCCGAGGCATCATTCACACTTTTTCGAGGAAAAAGATATACTGCCTTTTTCTGATACTCTTATTTAGTTTAAGATAGTTATGAATAAAATTTAACGACATTCATATTACGTAGTTTTTAATTGAAATTTATGTTGCATAATAGATATTTTAAGAAACGAAACGTAATACAGTGTCTGAAATTAGCGTTTCATCTCTAATCAACGCTTACACACCTACACTAGTTGAGCATTATGTTTAAATTCATTGTCAGTATTCAGTGATCTTTAGCAAAATGTGTTCAATCTTCACCCACGCTTAACAGAAGTAATCTATAATAATATCCCCGTGTTGACGTGAATCTACACATGAGTTCACGTCGTTAATGTAGGGTTTTAAAGCCACGTCATCGTAATTCATCGATACCTTAAGACTGCGCCGAGCGAAATGTGCCAACACAGGCGGTCATAGTTAAGTGAGTAAAATCAACACTTTTTATTTTATACAAATAAAAAAAATATATTAAATACTTAAAATAATTAATATTTTCGGCTAATTACGTAAATTTGTAGGCCAAAATATCAATTATTTTAAGTTTTTTACTCGGAGTAATTGTAAACACATTAATTGTTATATTAAATGTTGTAAAAGTGTTGATTTTAATCATTTAACTGTGACCGCCTGTTTTGGCACATTTCGTTTGGCGCAATCTTAACCATTGCTTCATTTTTAATTGATTTGCCATATCGTATTATGATATATGATATGATAGTGTTAATGCTGCCTTTTGGTTGTTTTATTTTATATGAGCTCGAGGCAGGCTTTGGGTATTTTGGCCTCATGTAAGTATTAGTTTATGCTTATTCTTACGGCCGATTGTAAGTTCCCAAATTCGATATCCAGTTTGAAATAGTTCTAGAATGTTAGGTTTTACTTTAAGGAAAGTAGCAGCATAACATCTGAGAATATATCTAGTAGGTCTTTATTTCTATTATATATTTGTCTATATTTTTGTGACGATATTAGGGATCAGGCCCTGTGTCGAAGTACTATACGACCATACAATTAACTGAAACAGCCTAGTACACCTGACTCAAGACAAATATTTGTGGTTGACACAAATAATTGTCACGTGTGGGATTCGACCTCACAACATTCGGCGCGGCAGCAGTGGCAAGGCGCACTACATGCTCGCTACTCCATCTGTGCAGTCATCGTATTTCTCAGACGTCAGTATACTTGACTCATTATTACGTCGGATTTAAAACAAAAATGGCGTGACGTACATATTTTATACTTCTTCGAGAGTGTACAGCCGTTAATAGATGTGTGTTATTTTATTTAATATTTCGGAGTAAGACCATCTTACAATATCTTTACTGGATTGATTGATCTCTACAGGACAACATAATTTTGGATTAAAAACGTATATGAACTTTAGTATACCATTCGCCAACAATAATGATAATGACTCACAGAGAAACGGTTCTTTTGTAAAAAAATACAAAGTAATGACCACAAGGTTATCCTTTTTTTGTCAGCGAAGAGATGTGACGAGAATCTGACGGAAATTGCTTTTTTAGGAATAAATTTAAAATCCTTATTAAATAAAGTAAAGTAAAGAAAGGTACATTTTATTCTTATTAAATGAGTAGGTACAGTTCCTATACATAAATATGACATTAGACACATAAATCAGCCCATTTTGGCCATACATATGTAATTTTAAAGTCGTCTTCTGGGAAGAAGGCGAAAGGCTATCTAGGAATAAATATACTTAGCTTTACGTTCTAGACATTTAGAATATATTCTTATAGATTTTGCGCGTTGAATTGAGTCAAACGTAACCTTTGTATAAAGGAGAAAACCTCCTTTTTTATAGTAACCATAAAAATCAGCAATCCATCTATGGATTCTTATAACAACTTTTTGTTAATAAACGTATTTTAATCTCAGTACTATATTTAAGACGCTAGATTCTAATCGTAAGGAATAGAGGTTATCGAGTTACCGAAGAAACCTAACGAGCAATTTTCTGGAACTCAAAAGGTTAAAACCGATTACCTATTAAAGGAGATCGTCTCACTTCATTAACTAGTTTAACATTGGCAATGCTACAAAGAAAAACTTCGTTGTTGTTCTCATTTATGCGTCGAGTACATCACGGGAGTATCGCGCAAGTTGAAATGCTTGCGCATGTATGGCTATATGCTTCGAATAACGACCGACGCAAGTCACTCGCCCCAGTAACCCGCATATATTACTCGTGCAATAATATACGTGCGTAGCTTGCGCTAGTAGCATGCCAGCTTCTTGCGTTATGTGCAAGCATCGTTAAAAGATCGACGATCAGTACAGTTATACTTTAAATAAATAAATACATAGTATAAAGCGACAATATCCTTGAGGTATAATACACCCACTTATTACCAGCGAAGTATCCTCCATAACAGATCCTAAGTAATAAAGGTCCTATACCTATCGTCTTCCAGAAATTCTGAGAATTTCCTTTAAAATAATCGTATCCATGACCTCATGTACCTATACAGTGAACAAAAACGCAACTTTATGCTACTGGAGTATGAGACAGTTGACCTACCTGTACCTATGTTTAACCTGAAACTATGACAAATATTCTTGACAAAAGGTTAAGTTATCACTATAAGTGATTTCTATTCCTACGCGTAAGGTCAATATACAATACGTTATCCATCGCAAGATATCGCCCGTGACAACAGACAGTATTTGTCTATTATATCATAAAAAGTAATTATATCTATATATATATATATATATATGAATGTCGTAGGTAAATGGTAAATTTTGTGTATTCATGAAATCTCCATGAGGTTCGATAAAATAGTAGGATATGTTACAAAGACGATTGAACAACTGGTTTCTGAAAGGCAAATTAACTCAAAAATTTGCAAGCAGACAATTAATTACATGCTGGGATTGACAGACTGAATTAGCAACAGCCAATCAAACCACTTGACACGAGTTCCATGTTCACAAATCGTTGATTAGCTTTACAGAAAACTGTTGCTAATATTTTTACCTTCAGTTTCTAAGTAATTTTACTAAAGCGCAAATATCTGTCGCCACTATTCTATGTTGGTTTTGTTAGAGTTTTTCCTAGGAAAGGTAAATTCCCACTTTTACCCAAAATATACGCCAATTGATATCAAGTGATGAATTGACATCAAAATATGGAAAACCCCTGAAATATAAAGACGTATGTATATCAATCATAGCATAATAAGAAATCGCTATATGCGTTTAAATATAAAAAATAATCTCGACAAATACTACAACATATATTGGATAAAACAACAACACAAATAATATATAAAAATAAACAAAAAAAAACAATAAGTGAGTCAAAGTCAAATAACAAAAGTGAAGGGATCGCCGTCGTCTGGCTCTCGGGCCACATGCGATACCCACGGCCCTAGTCGCCAAGTGCCCGTGTACTCGGCAGACTGTTCGCCTGAAGGACGCCTCTCCTCCTGAAAACATCAAGGTCACCTTAACGTCTTACTACCATAGAAACCTTTTCAAGTGTCAAGAAACCATACCTTTCTACAGTATAGAAAATAATAGTTTTTTTTTACGTAGAAGTTGTATCGCTTTATAGTCCACTTTAACTAATTTTATTTTGCAAACAGTTATGACTGTAGCTAGAGACATACATAGAGACCCATCCATATGTATGTCTTGCCGTCGTCTCTATTTATTCAAGAACGAATATAGACTGAAGGCAGCAGTAGCAAATTATTTTATAATGCTAGCTTACCGAATGAGACAAGTAAGAAAAAAAATATAGTACCTACTTAAAACCTAAAGGCACAGAAAGTTATCTCATGAATTGAATAAGTACTATAACCACGCATTAATGTATAAATGCAAATACTTGTTGAAATTAGTACGTAGTCATACGTACGAAAAATAACATTTAAATAACTGTAAAATGTATGAATATTTATGCTAAAAGGATTGATAATCGAGTAATTCGAATAATTAGCCGTGTTCGTGCTTTACTCTATAATTCTCGATAATTGTGACCCACTTGTAAGTAAAAGTAAATCGTAGCATTGATTTACATAATTAACGCACGTTTCGAATAATAAGTTGAAATACAGAGAAAATTGGCCTGGTAGGAACGAAATACAATGTGTGCTTTATTTTTACCGAACTCAAACATATTTTAATAAAAGTATTTATCATAATAAAGTGTATGCCACCTTTGCATAGTAGGTTCTATAGCTTATTTCTTGTGATCATAAACGCCCCAAAGAAAAGTCACAGCAATATTAATTATGTTACGTGTATGGTAGCTCAATATTTTCTTTTTATTATTTGATTGGCTTGTGATTGTAATGTATGCATACATACATACACAGTCTTATCAGATGAGTATTAAACTTAAATTTAGCCAACCATGGTTTTGCTTCCCACGAAAAAATAGAGGGTAATTACATAAAGGCATATTGCTGTTTACCGAGCACAGTTTCGAACACCAGAATTTCTAGACCGATAGACCTATTAACACTTACACTCATGCACAACAGTTGCATACTCCGCCGTGCCACCAAGCAAGTCTCATCAGTGTGTAATATCAATAAAATCTTTTACATTCGTCGAAGCATCGCGTATTTTTCACAATACCTCTCCTCTAAGTAATACTTGGAATCCTATTCCATTTTTATGTTTATAATACATTGATGGTAGTAAACTTAGTAAATCACAGGTAGCAGACACAGTATATGGTTATAGAAGAACATCACAATAATACTACTAACATGTGCGGTATATACACCAAAATACTTAAAGGACTACGTTTGGTTTTACTAACATGGTTTTTTTGGGATCAAGCTTAGTACCATATATTCCTCATAAAATCTTTGCATTTACCATCACAGACTATGCACTAAGGCTTGCCTATTAATTGTGGAAGGGGCGCACTAATATGTAAAAACAGGGCGTGTTAGTGAGTGGGAAGCTGGCTATTAATTTAATAAAATAACGCGTTGGTTTTAAGTCGGTGTACAGAAATTAGTGCTTACGAACTTTACGAATAATTTCAACGACTTGAATGTTAAGGCAATTACCCCCATACCTTTACGAGGTAATCTGTGATAATTGGATGGGCTACACGAAAATTCTTTTAAAATGTTGTTTATTGCACATTGTCACGGTAATCTTAAACAACATCACATCCGCTTATTTACGCTAGTACTTATCCAACTCTTCATGATAGAGATAGGAGTATTATCTTGTTACATAATTATGCTTAACGACTATCATGACGTATTTATGATTTGGATCAGTTTTATGTATCGATGTCGGCCTCGATGGCGTAGTGGTTAGTGTAACCGACTGCCACGCCTGAGGTCGCGGGTTCGATTCCCGCACAAGTCAAACATTTGTGTGCATGAATATGGATGTTTGTCTTGGTCTGGGTGTTTCTATGTATAATATGTATGTATTTACAAAAAAAAAAGTATATATGTATGTTTATCCATTGTCTAGTATCCATAGTACAAGCTCTGCTTAGTTTGGGCTAGATGGTGTTGTGTGTATGTGGTAGAATATTATATTATAGAATATTATATTATATTATTATATATTATATATTATATTATATATTATATTATATTATTTGTTTTTCTACTAATTGTACATTTGTAATTTTATGCATAAGATACCTTTGTGGAACAAAATATTTTTTTAAATTTATATTATTTTTATTATTTATATGTAGCATTTATATAAAATGCGGTTGGATGGACCGGTCTGTGTGGAAAACCGTAGGGAAGGCCTACGTCCAGCCGTGGATGACTTTAGGCAGAAATGAGATTGAATGCAATAATATAAGTATTATTAAAAATTATGTATACTTAAGGCAATAGTCAGTGATTGAACTGGGCTAGGCTAATAGTAGAGATATTAGCTAGTAGTTAAAAATAATTGTGTTAAAATGACTGAAATAAGTAATGTTTTTGCAACAGAACTGCTGACTAGGGTGAATTCGGGGCTTAAGTACTTCGTTGAGACTTGTCACATCATGGAAATCAGTTGATGAATTTAAGAGATGAACATCCGATTTCTAAAATGTTAGACAAGGCAAAAATCTTTAATAAGTTGTCAGCCTTGTGACAGCTGTAAATTGTGTTGTTAGAAACTTGATGATACTGGGAGATTTTTGTCCAGTAGGTACAACTTTCTTAATTGTATTTTACTGTTATTTGTTTCATTATATTTAAAGAAATAGATTTGTGAATGTATATTTATAATGTTTTTAATATAGGGCAATATAATTTCGGTGGATCATAGAGAATAATTCGCTACTATAACTAATGTACCATAAGTTTGTGATCTAGCGTCCCCTCCCCACCAACCATAAGATTATAAGAGAGATAGTGAGAAAGCTATTGTGTTGCTTAGTGTCCAAAAGGACCTCCAGGGACCAGTTAAAGACAACCCTTGTCTCTAGATTCTTTGGATCGGTTCTCGTAGTAACGGGCTATCTCGTGACATAACAATGGCTGCAATAGATAGGTGATGTTTTGAAGGAGGTGTAGTGCCCTTGATAATAGTGTCAGTGATCCAGCCACAGTAAACACAAAAGATGACACACTATCAAATTTTAATTTTTAGGCTCTGCTTCGGCAGAGAAAACCCGGCACAGCGTCCTTATCTCCCCGTCAAGAGTGGTATGCGAAATATGCATTCCTGAACGTGCATACATACTTACAGGAGAGTTTAGAGAATGCGTTTATTGAGCTCGTGTTCACAATTCATTCGCTCACTTACACAGATAAATAATGAATATATGGTGTACACCGCCTTAGAAATATTATGAGATCCGTGAGCGTCGATACAGGTATAATAAAAAAAAAAATAAACAGTCTGCCCATTAGATGTCTGTTACTTGTCCCAATACAGATTAAAAAAGCAAATGGACTAACCCTAAATAAAACTGCCATTATTATTAGTAATTAAATAAAACTAAATAAAATAAAATTAAATAAAATTAAATAAAAAAAATTTAAATAACACCATATTTACAATGTGCAGCTTGAAATTAGTCTAAACTAATTTCAAGCTGCACATTGTTAATATGGTGTATGTATCTCTGTTATAATACTAAATGTATTAGAATAAATACATACTAATAATAAATAAATACTTTAGATTTTCAATTTCTTTATAGATTGTCTAACTACAAGCTTAATGTTATTCCTATTCACAAGGTATATTATCTCTTACATTTATCTGATATATATGCATATAAAGAAAATATATTAAAGCAATTTGCAAACTACTCAGCAGCTTAAACGAAATCCTCTGATTACGTGGGAATGAAATGGAAAGTAATACCATACATCAGCGGGCTCTTAATCGCATCGCACTTCATCCAAAGGAGCCGATAAAGTGCAGGTTATCTACATAATGTATTACTTATTCTATTATCGAACGTATCATCCTGTACATATCTATTGGTACAGAATTTGTTAATATCACTAAGGTATATATGTAGATCAAAATAGAGCACATAAAAGGCTATCCTTGTAGTCTTTGTATATGACATGTATGTTTATGTCAATAACAGAGAGTTATCATTGACTGGCGACATCGAATGATCAAGTATTTCTTTGATCCTTTATGTAGTATTTATTGTCATATAATCATATAATGTAATACATCATTCGATATATTTACTATAAAATAAATTCTAGGCCAAGGCTTTTTCCTTAATAGATTACTGTCATAAGATCTTATATTGCGTCTTGTAAATTTTGCCAACTCAGATCGTACTCGTGAATGGGTGCTACTTGTGGACTAGGGCAATTCGTTTGTTACTAATCTTATCACCTTAGTTTTCATCTCCGATTAATATAATAATATTGGCGCGTTTTTATATTTTTTTACACGTATGTGGATGTTTCTATTCTACCGCACCTTACATACCTGACTTGTAAAACAAATAATATGTAAGCGTGGTGATTAAAAATGATGCTACCTTCTGGCCATTTCTTCTCATAGTCTCTCCGCTTTTGCTGTGCTGAACATGGCCACGGAAAGATGTAAACAAACATTATTAAGCGTAACGTTTACGTTCTTATTAATAAGTGCAACTTTAACGATACCTTGTGACCTAAATTAATATCCTAACTATAATATCATAAATGCGAATGTAAGTTTGCTTGTTTGTTGCTCTTGTACATCTGAACTATTGAACTGATTATCATGAAACTTTATATACACATTATCAGGGGTACAAAGAAGGATAAAGGATTTCCTTTCATCTAGAATAAAGTAATAGTCCCAAAGAATAGCTTGTACGTATGTATTTTGGATATGATTAACTCCATAATTCTGGATATGACTGTCCAAATTACGACATTTACGTACAATAGTTAAGTCGAAACGTTTGATTTGAAGCGTAAAATATATACAGCTACTGTATAAAGACGATAAGCTCTCTTAATTAATGCAGCCGGTTGCTGGAGCAATTTAAATGCTAATCTATCTGAGGATCGGACGAACACATACATTCGCTATTTGTAGTCAATAAACACATTTCAGTTTATTAATGGACATACATCGGCACTCTGTTACTCCAGCAAACGAAACACCTTTCTCGCGGTTTTTAAAGTTATGCTAATGATTTTAAAATATTTTAATTACAAAGCTCGGACACGCCCTAGTGGTTATATTTTTTTATAATTCGAGGGTGTCAGTGAAAACTTATTATATTGAATAACACGCATATTGATGACAACTGACAGTGTTGTTTATGTCGTCTACTCTGATTTTCTATTTTTTTATGAAATAGGCACCAGTAATACTTTCTGTTTCTGTGTAGACTTTAGAAACATTAAAAAAACGGATATACTGAGCATTTAGACTCGGAACAACCATGTGTGGATCACACATTATTATGTTTGACTAGTGTGGGATTCGAACCCACAACACTCGGCGTACAGGTGAGCGACTATTTAATCCACCACACTATCTGTAGACAAATTTTATTACGAGTATCTCTTCCTACGAAAATTATTAGTATGCTCGTTTCAAGTAGAAGCGCGGCGTGCAGTTATGCGTGCCCCGTGATTGTTATAACTAAATGTATAAATATTATCCAAAAAGGTTGAAAAAGTAATGACTTAAACACTACTATTATTTAAAGTCATTACTTTTACAACCTTTTCGAAACGAGTATACTAATAATTTTCGTAGGAAGAGATACTCGTAATAAAATTTGAAGAGAAAATAAAATATCTAATTATTTTATAAATACAGTTATAGGATTTCTACATCATCTTTTTTAGATATCTGTTCAAGACAAAATACACATTATTATTTATCATAAACTGGTACAATAGGGTTATTTTTGGTTCAATAGTTAATCTTATTTAATTTATTCACGTTGATATTCAAAATAAAATTTCTGGAAACTCAATTCTTGAACATAAGCGCAACATTAGACTAAAGTACTAAACAATTTAATAAAATATTGTATGCTTAAAATAATATATAACTATGTTTTTAATTTGACTAAAAATAACATTTATTAGAATTAGTTACTAAATTAAAACTTAATATTTATTTATAGAAAAGTTTTTTTATCAGCGATAGCTCAGTGGGGAGACCAACAGATTGCAATGCAGATGGTCTCGGGTTCGAACCCACGTCGCGCACCCCTGACTTTCGGAAGTTATATGACTTTTCGAAATTATGTGCGTATTGATTCACAATTATCGCCAGCTCCATGCCTCGGAGAGCACGTTAAGCCGTCGGTGCCGGCTGCCATGAACATCTATGGCAGTCGTTATTGAGAAGTCAGTGCCTTATAATATCCTGACACTAGTCTAGCCTTAGGGTATCATTAGCCTTCGGGTTGCGGAAGTCAGGTAGGGCAGCAGCAGGCAGCCGCTCCATGTAAAAACTGATATCCAGTCAAATCCGGTTGGACCAGAAAAGCCGACCCCAAGTGACTTGGGAATAATAAAGGCTAGGGAGAATAAAGCTAAATTAAAATTTTCTTTAATACCCAGCGTTATACAATTGTAGAACGCTGGGTATTAAAGAAAATTGGGAGTTCGTTTAGCTTTCGATTGAAAGACTATTAATTATTTTTATAATGTTATTTTATATTGTTGTCTACATTTGGACCTTCGATTGAAAGACTTGAAATTATTTTTGAAATAAGGTAGTATATATTTGTTTTAGCCCTGGGATTAATTTTACTTATAAACACACACACACATACACACACGCACACACACTCACACACACACCCACACACACCCACACACACACACACACACACACACACACACACACACACACACACACACACACACACATACACACACACACACACATACTTATTATATTATATATATATATATATATATATATGTTACATTTTCATTTTCATTTTCATACTGGTTTGATAGTAATCAAATAAAAACCTGTAAGTATATAGCGCATAATTTTCCGCCGACGACCAGCATACTCCCATGGATCGGGTCGGTTCCTTCACCCAAATAGGGTGGTAATGATAAACAATACAAATTTTGGAAAGTATTCTCTTCAGCTTCATGCTTTACTTGACTGAAAAGAAAATACAAAACATTTCTCATTGGATAGCCACAGACCTTGTCTGTATTCCAAAAAACAGGTGGAGACTACGGATTTCTGTAGACTTTGTCACATAGTTAATCTCTTTTATTTCATTATCTGCGCGTATGCTGTAATGCAGATCAGTATAATTATACAAATAAAAATGCTTTTGTATAGTATTTGAGATTTTGGTAGATTAGAGGTTAATCCTTAATGCATTTATTATTGCATGCACCATGGCATATGCATATCTACTTTGGTCGGTAAACGTTGGCTGATCAATTATTTCTAATGGTTTTGTTTACACTTACTTGATGTACCTCCATCGTCAGACTTCCCTTCTTTAGTTGTGTCTACATACTCAATAATAAAACGTGATACATTTGAAATACGAAACGTTCCTTAATGTTCAATTAGAGCAAGTCAAAACATCACTCAATCGATTTGAGTTTGGTAAACATTTATTTATGGATATTCTAAGAATTCTATCTATAAAATGCTAGTCTATTGTGACTTTATAAGAAATAGATTTGCTTACATATAGCTAAGACTGCCAGGACAAGAATCGGAAAATACTCGACTTTCATAAGCCATCAGTGGGTACTTCGGTAAGTCCGCGGAAGTGTATCGTGTATCATATCTGTAACAAAATATTCGTGTACGTAAGGACTAAATAAGTATGATTTAACTCAGAGGAGCGGTTGTGGCCTCGATGGCGTAGTGGTTAGTGTAATCGACTGCCACATCTGAGGTACAAGTCAAATATTTGTGTGCATGAACATGGATGTTTGTCTTGGTCTGAGTGTTTCTATGTGTAATATGTATCTATTTACAAAAAGTAAGTTTATATGTATGTTTATCCATTGTCTTGTACCCATAGTAAAAGTTCTGCTTAGTTTTGGCTAGATGGTGTTCTGTGTATGTAATAGAATATTATTATATTATTATTAATATTGGCTTCTCGGTGGAAGCGAAGATATATGTATGTACATATAAAGATGCGCAGTTTTAATACACACTTTGAAAGTAATGTCTCGGATATGCAGTTTTTGTGTTCTGCGGATATTGAATAAGCCACATAGCTCTTTCTCTCTTTCTCTCTCTTGCTGGCTATTTATCTCACGTGGTGGTAGAGTCATCCTATCTTTGACGTCTTCTTTAAAAGTATTGCTTGCCTTTATCTCCGCTACACAACGGAACCATTTATCTAATGCATAATATTATATAATACATAGTATGTGATAATAAATTTTACCTATCTAATCCCCATCCTATTGCATGAGCAGTAGAGCCTTCTGGGTCGGCAACGAATCGATGAGATATCAGAGATATTGGCGCCCAACCGGGGCAAGTGGTTAAGGAAATCACCACTTGTATTAAACCTATGGAAAAAAAATTAATTTAGCTACCTATAATTGTTAAACCAAACAAAGTGAGATTATTAAAAATGTAATCATGTAGATTACTAGTGCTATATTACATATTTCATTATCTATGAATTCATTTCATTATCTAGCAGTGAATATTATAGACGGCCCAGTTATATTTTCTGTTTGTGAGAATGATAATGATAATGTAGTAAAGTAAATCAACTTTCTAAGAGAAATCGGTGATATTCATTGCTTTAAATAGTGCTTGTTGCATGATCCTTTATGCATTCAATTGATATTATTTCCTGCCACTGAAGGTATTAATGATTTATTGAGAATTAATAATATCAATCCTTATTTTTATAAAAGTGTGTTATGATATTTTACGAAAAGGAAAATGTGTCGACTATTTGGAGAGGTCTGAATGGTAAAACAATTGTTTTAGAATGTTTATCTGTTTGTTTGTACAAGCACTATTTGAAAACCAATGAACAAATTGTGACGCAGTTGGTTAGATAGTGGTCCAACTAACAATCTCAGGCCTGTTTTATCTACATAATTCTGGTTACTAGAACCGGATATATGATACCTGAAGCTAAGGAAACGAGGGAAACTAGTATTTAATAGCTTCATAAATATGAAATATTACCTATATTGTACATGTATTTTCGGTTACTATCCCTTTGATGATAATGTGGGTGTACCACGCTGTACTTGACATAGGCTATGCGTTCAGCTGCCCACCAAGAACTTCCACAATAAGCCACAAAGGCAGAACGACCTTCGCCGCTAGGGTTCTTGTGGTGTCTTGACAAACATGACCCAGATGTAATTAGCCAGTGAGGACTGATTCCAGCTGCATCACAGTGCACCTACATTTCAAATAAGAATTTATGAGACACATGATAATCCGGTATAAGTTTTATAGTTGACTAACATGACTTCATTTTTAGTAAGATTATCTCAAAGCTGAAGAATATAATATAATTCCGTTCGATAGCATATTCTCCAAAGTATCGGGTATCGGCTTATTTATAACTAAGCTAAATATGTGCAATAGTGTTTTTGTAAAAATGTATTACTATGGGCATCATATACATTTGAATAAATATTGTTTCTTTCTTGTACCTGGGACGGTTCATAAATATAAACAGCCATAAATGAATAATCAGACCACACTGCGACTTTGTTTATTATCTGTGCCGGCATTGGTGGCACTTTTGATTTAGATGAAAGTGATTCATTCATGGGTAGATTTCTTGCATTATTTATCTTTGTCGTCAGCATAGTGGATGGCTTAGTAGGCTGCAATATTATATTTTCACTAATAAAATCCCCAGAGTAACGTTTATTATTTTCAACTATATGTTTCTTTGCATAACTTCCCTTGTGTCTTTTGCTGTGTTGATTCCCAAAGCTTTGGTCTACATGTTCCAATAGTATTCTTTGTACATTATTAAGATTGTTTCCATTTATAAATTTCTCTGCGTCTTCCAAATCAATTGGTTTTCGTTCATCTTTATATAGAGGTAAAGGAGTTTGCTTGTCGTACATTTCAAAAAATTTGATTTTGTCGTATGCCGTTGTAGATTGAGGAAAGTTACGATGTATTGCATTACTATTTCCGTATTTTTTTTCCGTTTCTGTATGAACTGTCACCATATCTTGTGTAGTAAGAGGACATGTCTCATTATCGACAATATACGAGGGTTCAGTCACAGTGATCTCATTTTTAATTATGGAACTTCTCTCTATAATTGATATTTTAGCCTCCGGCGTGCGTTTGGTATTTATTTTTTTAAACGTTAGGGAATTAAGAAACCCTCTTATTGGTGATTTTAATGTTTCAATTTTGTGCGCCGTTTTTGTATTTGGAATTATATGCTTATTAACAAAGCGTTCATAATTACGATTGTTAATGTGAAAAGCAAATATAGGATGGTTATGCCTTACATTTTCAGAGTTGATTAAATGTTGCGACCTTGACTCTCTGGATAATTGCTGCTTTCGGTTTGAGTCCTTAATACGCTCATCATTCTCATCCAAGTAATAGAATTCAATGAAACTTGGAGTTGACGTAGTTAGTGTTGAATGTAAACGAAACGGTAATCTATATAAAGAGTATTCTGGATGGTAACTTGCAGTACTCATATCTACGTAATCAAACACCTTTGTTTTTCGCCAAAGCATATTAATTATTTCATATTGCCTTCGACTAACTCTACCTACTTGCCATTTTTTAACGTGGGATGATTCTGTAACAGAGTTATTTACAGTTGTACGGTTTTTCTGAGTTGTTACTGATCTAGCACCTAAGTTTTGGTTTTGTTTAAGATCCTTAATAAAGTAACGTTTAGGATCTAGTTTAGCTTTGTACAAATCTTTATTTTCATAAGGTAGCGTGGCGTCAACACAATATATTGCTACTTGTAAAGCAATTAAAATTACAATGAACATATTCGGATCATTATGTTTTGGTAGACACATTATATATGATTTGCAAATGACTCATCAATACACTGCATAATTTGAATATAATATATTATAAAAAAACAGACACAAGAAAGTGATTTAGTGTATAGCTACTTACTACAAATGATGACAGTCATGACACAATATTATAATATATCATGAAAGTTTAGGAATAGATTAGCATAAATAAGTAATAAGATCTTTGTAGTGATAAATAATAAACAATAATAGTTTGGATATCAAACCTATTTACAAAAGCTGTAGCCGAAGATCACATTTTTTGAACGGCGAATATTAAAAAAAGGTTTCTACACACACCGCATTTGGCAACGTCAATTTACATTTTGCAAAGAGCAGAATAATAAACATTTCGTGTTACAAAATTCTTTTTGGGTTAAATGCAAATTACTCAGTTAAAAATTTTAACGTGAAATCTACTGGTAAGTGATATAATCCTTTATTAAAACAAAGATTAGAGATCTAAATATAAGCTGATGTTTAATGCACTAGGTACGTAATGAAACATTAGGCAAATCGATTATAATCGGTAGGGGCTATAGATCCGCTATTGCGATCATCTTCATATTTTATTTGCTTTGATTATGAACATCAGTAACGTTATCTAGCTTTGAATAGCAAAAACACATACCATACGGTAGATTGCGTTGATTACAAACCTGTGCCGTGGGTATAACCATTTAGATTAAGGCATCGATAATACCGTTATTTAAAGCGAGGATATCAAGATTGAAATTATATATTTGTATAATTTTCAAAAACAGGCAAATATTAATAGATGTTATGAAATTATTTCGGTAGCTATGTTTCTACAGGTAGAATCATATAATAATAAATATAATATCAGTATATAATGCAAAAATGCTGAAGAGATTGCATTCCAGTAATGCAACCTCCCATGCACGCGTATTACATTAAAACGGCTTGCTTCTAATAGGTAACAACAGTCCTAGTCATTTCATACCTACTGTTTATGTCATGTTTAGTGTGCTGACATATTAGATGCGAGGCTTTTTTTTTACCTGGGGAATGCCCCTGACGCATTCCCCTCCACGGGGGCGGGTGGAGGAGTTATGTCGAGCTCACCGGGGTAAAAGAGAGATGTTAATGATGATAATGGACCTCCCGGTAATACCGACTAAACCTACCACGGTGTTCCTCGACAAAACCGCAATCGGCGGAGCCACGCGAATCACTTCCACATGCGGTCGCGACCCCGGCGAGTTTTCGGCCCGCCGCGTGCCGTATAAAACGGCAGGCCACTACACAACAAGACCTACCCTTTAGGCATTTACTAACTTTTAAAATCCCTACTGTCCCCTCCTAGAGGGAAGACGGACACGACACAGAGGCGCGCGTGGCAACACGCACGCCGCCTCTCGGACCTGGTGCGGGTCTCGGGTGGCGGGCAGGCCTATGCGGGGCTGATCGTTATCTATATTGCATTTCGGATCAAATTTTTAAGTCAATTAGTAATTTTAGATAACCTTACGCAAATGATGTTATTAATTGAAATTAAACTACTTTATACGGATTTAATCGCGTTGTTTATTTAACACTTTATTACATAATTTTGAAACTGTTACAAGACTACTATTAAACTTTAGTACTTTTAAATCTATTAGAACTATTTATATCATAGACTTAGAATATTTTCGCTACGCTCAAAGGCCAACGAATTGTTAGAGCGAGAAGTCCAGATTAAGCATAAATTACTGGCGTGGGAAAGAGCCAAATAAGTATCCGTATGTCATATTTTTTGCGAGCAAGCGCCCATTGCATAACGGTCAGTTGTAAGACGGAATAAATTTTTCGCATTAATAGTATAAAAATGCAATAAAATATTACCAATTAGATTTGCTAATATGGTGTCTCGTTCAGTACGTGAATGTGACGTGACAGGACGTGATAACCTCCTTAAATCCAAGTTTTACAGGTGATTTATGAATATTTTCATTGCATTGTTTTTGAAATTTATATTTTGGCGGTTTTATATTATAAATTGACAAAGATATCAATTTAAATTATAGATCTAATTATTTGCTTCACACGTATTACTATAATTCAGTGTAGAATAAAGAATAAGAGGAGTATTCGAGGAAATTTTATAAATATTTTTATGATAGGGCTTGACAAAAGTTTGACGTCATGAGTATCGATATTTGACAACGTCATCAACTATTTTTGGTGCCATGAATACAAAGTAAAGTAATGATTACAAGAAGAAAAATATTGTCTTATATTTACGCAAGTGCAAATTGAAATTAAACTATACTAATTTTACCGCGATTTATTTGAATACATTAATTTTAGTTAATATTGAAACTATGAAATTATTTGATTACACTTTTTATATACTTCACACTTCTTCTACAACCGCTGTTTCAGTTGCTTTCCAGCTAAATAATAACTTAAATTATATATTTATAATCATCAAATATGTTTGTTTGTTTTACCAAGAGGTCTTGACATTTAATATGTTTAAAAATATATTGTTTTGTTGCATAGTCTTAGATGCTAAATCAATACGATATTAAGTGGATTGTATTTGATTGCATATTGATGTTATTTCAAAATCCCTAAGAATCCTTTATTGCGTGAAAAATGGTTACGGATACTAGATAGGGGTAAATGGGCTCCACATAAAAATTCTACTATATGTAGTAAACACTTTGATTTAAATTGCTTTATACAAAGGAAACAACGACGTGTCCTCATGAAAGACTCAGCGCCTACTGAATTTGTACCCGCGTAAGTATGATACCGAGTATATGGTGGTTATTACCACTAGACACTGGTATTACAAATTAAATTATGTTTCGTACAGGTCCAATTGAAATCAAGAAGACTCTGTTCTTATGTATACAGAGATATTTTACCACTGTCGGCGGTGGTTCTATAAACCAAGCACTGAGTCCGAGGAAAAAGAAGACATTTTATCCTATAGCTTACAAAGTATTGTAAGCTGCAGGATAAAATGTCATTAAAAAATAAACTGATAAGAAATTTAAAAGCTTAAACAAAATAAACATCTGTTTGATTTCACTGCAGTCGTTAAGGAACTGTATAACACTACAAGCTACTACCTAACCACCACGAGCCACATATAATTGTCCTACTGAGATGGGTGAAGGTTCGGGTATATTAATAAAAGACTACTGCTCGGGTCCCATGTTCAAAGTGTAATCATTAAATCATAATTTATAAAACACATAGGTTGAGGCATAAAGCAACGTTGACAATAACTTGAGGTTTACTGTTAAGGAGCATACTTATTTGCTAATATAAGGGAGCATGTATACCCTACACTACACCTCCCACCCTGTAGAAAAAAATATATTCTGAGCTATATTTTTTTTTTAAACTAATGTTAGATACGCTATATCTTAATAACTACGATAAAAATGGTTTGGTTCTATTTTTGTGAACAATATCAATTTTGTTGTGTTCCAAAATTTTTACATTGCATCCTAAATCTTCTAAAACTTTTAATTTACCATTAAATAATGGATCTAGCTTACCACTTGTTTCATTTCTCAATAGTAACAAATCATTTTTATTATATTGAACAGTGTTTAAGTATTTATCATAATAATTATTTTTACGATTAGAAATACTTAATATTAAATTATTTCTTGCGTCTTTACTAATAAAGACTAGCTACTATTTGAAGTACCTAACTACTTGAAGCTTATATCTGAGGTTATTACAACAATGTTATTAATTAATTTTCAGAATTATATAACGGTTCAACTTCATTAGATAATCTTGAAGGAACATTACAAGGCCTACCAAAAACAAGTTCGAAAGCCTGGTATTTTGTTGCAGAATGAACGCTTGTATTATAACTAAAACACCAATAAGCTAATCAGTGGGTCCAAGACTGTGGATTGTTATTGCATTGAATTCTAAGAAACGCACCTAAGTTTTTATGGGAATTTTCTAATGAACCAATAGATTGATGATGATATGCAGTAGATGATATTTTTTCTATATTTAAAAGCGTACAAACCTGTTCCGTTGTTGATGACATAAATTCAGCACCACGATCAGTTGCTATTGTTTTTGGTAATCCAAATCGTAAAATAAAATAAAATAAAATGATCTCTAGGGTAGGCTCTACTAGGGTTTTACTTACACTTACGTTATCCTTAGCTTTAAGTGGGTATGCCTCCACACGCCGGGCATGCCACAATCGTGGCTGTAAGGCCCGTTTTTGAGGAGTGGCTGGAAAGGCGGCATGGCGCTCTCACCTTCCGGCTGACACAGGTAATGACTGGCCGCGGTTGTTTTGGCCAGTTCCTGTGTCGCATAGGCCGGCAGGGGACGCCCGGATGTCATCACTGCGGCGACCGCCGCGATGTTGTTGTGGATACGGCGCTGCACACTTTGGCGGAATGCCCCGCCTGGGCAACGCAGCGCCGTGAGTTAATCGCGGCAGTCGGACTGGTTGCCCTCTCACTCCCGGCCGTGCTTCAGTCTATGGTCCGGAGTGAGAGATCGTGGAACGCCTCGCCTCCTTTTGTGAGGAAGTAATTTCCATCAAGGAGGCGGCGGAGCGGGAGATGGAGCACTTAAACCCTCTCCCCAACCGCAGAACCGAGCGCCGGAGGGCGCGAGATGACCTCCAGCCACCCTGAGGTTTGACCTGTGGGTGGTGGGCTGCGTGGGCTTGCTCGCCACCCGATCAGTACCAGGTCCGAGAGGCGGCGTGCGTGTTCCCACGTACGCCTCTGTATCGTGTCTTTGTCCCTCCCAGGGGGACGGTGAAGGAAGTATTTCTGTGTAGTGGCCTGCCGTTTTACACGGCGGGCCGAAACCATGGCGGGGTCGCGATTGCATGTGAAAGCGATTCGCGCAGCCTCGCCGTCTATGGTTATGTCGAGGAACACCGTGGTAGGTTTAGTCGGTATAACCGGGGTATCTTTTCCCTGGTGAGCCCGACATAACCTCTCCGTCCCCCCGCGGAGAGGTATGCGTCAAAGAATTACCCATGTAAAAAAAAAAGAAAAAGGTTATTCCTCCACAAATTTACTGAGCTCACATTGGAGACTTACAATATATGTATTACCTTCATAATCCTGAGTTAATGGACCTACAATATCTAAAAATATTTTTTCAAACGCATACGACGCTGTGGCCTTTGGATGGATATAGGTTTTTTAACGTATTTACCGTACTTCATTCTTTGTTTTTCGCACTTTGATACTTAACTTTACTACTTTCTTGAACGTCTTTTTCGAGACCTGGCCAGTAAAATTGTCGCTTAATATTATTTATCATTTTGCGCATACCAGCATGACCACTGGTTGGTAGTAAATGAAAATCATACAAAATAAACTTAATATCTTCATCATTAGTGATTCTTGTTATACCTCTCAATATATGAATACGTGGTCCGGACCAACTTTTCATTAAATCGATTTCTTTACACAAATATTTGAAAAATCTTGTATTTTTTATATCTCTTATCATACAAATATCTTTAATATTTGACTTCTCACTAAAATTTTGACACAAATTCGGCTCGCGAAAAATGTGAAAAAAACTTGAGATTTATATATATATAATCTTTCTATCATGCGCAAAACATTCTTCTTCAAAGGATTTCCTTTTATTTTTAACTAACTTATATAACTCATCACCATTAATAAAAATAATTTCTACCGAATCGTTAGGTTTCTTTAGTATTTTCGCGACTCTTGGTTGATCAGACCTTCTTTCGACGGATCTACTAAATAAATGTGTATCTACACTTTTCGTTTCTGTCATATTTTTAGTTTGAGCTCTAGTTAATACAGCTACTATCTCATTATTCATACACTTTAATTCATCTGATGTTATTACTATCCTTAACAACGCATCTGCGACGACATTGTCTTTACCTTTCACGTACACTATATCATAATCATATTCCCCAGCGTTAATCTAAATTTTAGTAAACGACTAGAAGGATCTTTCATCCCAAATAGATATATAAGGGGCTTATGGTCTGTCTCAATAATAAAATGTTTACCGTGAAGGTATGACCTAAAATATTTTACGGACCAAACTGTCACAACACCATCTCTTATGAGCTGGTATCAAATAGGATTTGGTACTTGTGTACTTGCCATGGTAGATGGCAGCAGTGGCGCTAGTTTTTTACTGCCATCTAGTGTAAAAAAGAAAGGTACCAAAATAGCAAGTCGAATAGCCAGAATTAGGCGTGTCCAAGATTTTTGTATGGGATTGAGTATATGTACTAGTATAGTATTATATTATCTGCGTCTGTGGAAATCGAAACCACAACAGACGGTGTAATACCATTACACCATCTGTTGTATGGCGAGGCGACCACTCAAACCACTACTCCATCCGTGCAGAAGTGTTACGTGTTGTCTCGCCGAAACACTGCTACATAAGCCACCAGCAGTGATTTCCGATGCTTTGATTTTGGTCATCGTGTACGCATTTGCCAGCTTATTGGTCGTTTCGCACGCATTGTGCATTTTTAACAATAATATTTTTACTGTAACAAATTGATCTGGAAAATGAAGATGTGCGAATTGACACCTAAAGATATAGATATTATTTTATAAAGTGTACTTGCGCACAATTCTTGCAAACAAATTCGTGCAAAACGACCAATAAGCCCACCTGCCGTATACAAAAAATACTATATTTTTTATTTCAGGTATACTGTTATTATTATAGCTACTATGATGTCGTACAAGACTGAAGGTAAGGATTAATTAATATTCATTTGAAAGGGGAATGACCATATACGGTATCGCTTGATAAATAAAATCTAAGCTGTGACACAAGTTCATGATATAAATAATTTTTGTTCATAATTATAATGATTTTATAACGTAATGTGGAGTCTCACATTTGCAGGATAAATAAACGTGAAATATTAGTCATTTTATTTGGTATCATAATTTGAACGTGTTCACACAGACACATTGATTTTAATTGATTTTCTATATGACTATCTGTCGATATTGTTTTTATTTGTGTTTATTATTTTTATTAGGCTTTCTCTCGTCAGTTAATATATCCAAAGATTAAGTAGATATTTAGTTCACTCCTAATGGAGTACTTGGTACTTTAAGTCACTTAGTATTTAAATTGTGATCTTGTTTATATATATTTATATTCCGTAAGCGATAGCTTAATTATATCTTAATTTTACTGTTATTTAAAGGATAAATAGTAAGTTTCTACATTTTGATTTACAAAGTTCACACATATATTTCTCTGAAACCCGGCAAATTACGTACATGATGTTAATTTTTCTTAATTACATACTAATACTGCTTTACTGCTGTAGCAATATGTCGGCCATTTTAACCTAACATAATTCATGACTATGTATTGTATAAAGCATCTTGCATATTTTATATTCAATTAGCTATTTGAAGAATAAAATTGATATAATTTACGATTTAAAGTTGGAGCATGAACGTAATTTGTTATAGAATTATACAAAATGTTAGGTTCAAATAAAATTGTTTCTGAAGTCACCATTTCAAATTTTCTACTTAATTTCGATAAAAACTCATAAGAGTTTTCTATTGACTGGACTCTGTCCCTGAAGTAGGAGCTTATTCGGACAAGATTGAGCTCTTATTGTACAGCAAGTACGATATTATAAAACATAATATTAGGCTGAGATTTACAATTATTACTTTTAGCAAAAGTAAGGCGTCAATATTGATATAAAATCGCCTACCTAACCCTTACAGCAAAACCAGAACTCGTCAGTCCCAATTTTCGATTGAATCCATGAAAACGCCCGGCTAATAGCAGCTATTTCTTCCATACCTTCGTAGTTCACGTTCTACATGTAAATAATTTTTCTTAACACGTTGGTGATATTTCACCAGGTAGAAATATATGTTTGGCTCCAACACGTACAAGGTACAATATTAACCGCGTTAAAATTGCGACAAGAGCTGTCATAGAATATATTACTCGGTTATATTTTCGCGGTACGATAAACGGACAAGGTAACTTCAATATATACAGTATTTTGTCGTGACTGACGTACAAATTTTTACTACCTCTCCGTTATATAGAAGAGGATAATCTAGACAAAAGTGATGCTGAGTTGTTAAGATTTTCTTAAGAAGGCTTTTGATCAACCATATTATCCCAAAGTATTGACTATTTTGTTAGTATTGGATCAGTATATAGATATCAGTTTACTAGCGATCAATTTATCTGCTACTGTTTCTTATTTTACAATAATTATAAGCATGTATTCAGTAGCCTAATTTGCCAGCCAATGTCTTAAAAGTAATGAATGTGACGTAATGCAAAATTAGACGCACTCTTGTTAAAATATTAAAAGTATTAAAAATTAATTGAACAAGAGAATGTAGTAAATGAATCTGTTGCCTTTCCAAATGATTAGGCACTTCTTTGTACAAATTTGAATAAAAGCTATATATCTTTTTACCTAATGTATGTACGAAACCCAAACTTAAATTCGTTAATGTAGAAATTAGTTAGCATTTTTTGATACAGCAAACTTTTAACAATTCTGCGTCCTTCATGCTGAACACGGAGGCAACCATCCATCCTGACGTCATAATGGCTGGTCAAAAAAATATTCATACTTCTCTAAATGTATTTTATGTAGCAATTATTAAAGAAATGTAGCAAATGTAAGCAATTGGATAGCAATTCTTGAATATACTTTGAGAGCCGTTTGCCATAGGCAACCAGCCATTCTGACGCTAACGCTGTAATTCTCTCACTGCGAAGCTCCAATTTTTGATAGTTATTGACGAAGAAAGTGTATAGTTGACAGGGAATTTCCATATTATCGGTAAGGTTATACCCAAAATGAAATTTAAAAATTACCGCCAGTAAAAGAATAATTCAAAATACATATGATTTTATATTGACATTACTGGTTTAATTAAACGTACAAACAACATTTCCAGGACCACTCTAAAGATTTTAATAATTTTAACGAATAATTTTATAAATGCTCAAGTTGAACTTTCATTTTAACAAATTTATTTTTATTAATGCCGTGATGAAGAGTTGATCACAAAACATTTTATTAAAATAAAGAAGGCCGTATTAATTCCCGGCCGCGTGATTTGGTTTTCTATTAAAATATTTTCTCTTTGTTTTATTTACAACTCAGTTTTCGAGGCGTGCTTAATTTGTTTAGAAATAGAATATAATATTATTTTAATGAATGTTTCCTTAGTTACTTGAACACTAACAACATATTACAAGAATCTCCAAATGCCTTTTTAATATTTCAATAAGTTGCTCATTATGATCGTTTGAGAATAGTATTATTAGTACACCATAGATGTACTTTGCCGTGCCGGATTTTCGTAGTATATTATATATATTAAGATACTGTAAACGTCCAAAGGAATAAGTATGGCGTATCAAGAACGTTGAGAAAACAATCTTGTAATAATAATCATACAAGATTGTTTCATATAAGTATACAAAGTGGCGCAAATGTTATCACATTAATTGATACCACATAAACTACATGGTATTCTTTGACGATTTACAAATTATGAACCAAATGTATTCAGTAGTTTAGCCACAGGACATTTTTGTGGCTTTCATAATTTAGAAATTTTAGAACGTCATGTAATGCAGAGATAAAGTACTTAGGTGTTAAAGATCTTAAGCAGCAATATTTAAAAAAAACCGTCGTATTGTATTCGGATCCGGGAATTTCCAGTCTTAGCGAGTTGAAAAAGACGATTTCTAGGAACCTATGACCGTTAGCGAGCTGGGAACGCCGCACGATGGTTTTCCAGTTTGTGTCTAATTTTATATATTTTGTTCAAAAAAATCATTTCTTAATTTCTGCGAAAATCCCTTTTTTGTTTATGTTAACCGTCTCATATCAACTAGCTTAAGACAGTATATCATTTAATGTGATAGTATTTGAGCCACCTTGTATAATAATGTCCTCTAGAACGAATTTCGGTCACGGCGGCCAGTCTTAACGGAGACTGGCCATCTGCACAGGAGATATTATAGTGCACAAGTGTGTGCGCAAACACAAGTGCACTCTCTGGTCCCATACTCTCATGATCCGATGGGACGGAAATTCGATACGACCGGAGAGAGATCAGGCGCCAACGGCTTTCGAACCCGAGACCTCGTGCACAGCAGTCGCATTCACAGCCGCTGTGCCACGGAGGCAGTTAAGTATATAAATACTTAGCAGTGCATGGCAATAAAATTAAAGCAATTCAAAACTCGTGGCTTTCTATTGCAATTCAGAATAGTGGCTTTAAAAAGTTATGTGAAATGCCTTTGCCGGGGTATTACACGTAAACATAAGAACTACTCAAATCTGAAGATTCGGTCTCTTATATAGTTTTGTATTTTAGGCATGAATTCTGTACCGCTCGCCTTGAATAAGGCGGCTATGCGAAAGTATGAGGATCTAGAGATCCGATGCGAAGCCGTCGTCGCCACCTACGTGTGGATTGACGGCACCGGTATCAACCTTCGCTCCAAAGACAGGACGTTTGATTTCGTTCCCAAAACAAATAAAGGTAAAACTTTAACCTTTTTCTTAGCATATTGGTACCGGCTTTTAGTTTTATTAGTGTAGATTGTTTATTAGTTTTACTGAACGACTACCATAAAGTTTCTGTAAAGGTGTGTCCAAACATTGAGCGGCAAGAGCGCGGCAGGACACATTTCTGCCGCGCTCTAGTTAGGACGAAGCTGACGAATGTTTGCGCGGCAGTATTGCGCGGCAGTATTGCGCGGCACATCTAACACAGTTTGTAAACAGATGAATAACAATTGCTTCATGAGTACATATAGTTAGTAGGTCTAGCTTTACACCAATATAAACCACATCATAATTATTATATTAATTATTAAAAGATTAAAACTAACCCGATCCAGTTTTATTGTTTGTTTTTCCTGTATTCCTTTCTCGCTTATGGGAATTTAATAGTCTTTTCATTTAAAACTTTAATTCCTTCTTGGGAATTCTTATCAAAATTGTTGGCTTCTTTACATTTGTTTTTATTATGGTATGCTTTTTGACGAGGATCCCATCGAGGATCCAACTCTAAAAATATGTCCATACATTTCAATTAAACGAATCGATGTTTCGTTGTCCATGTTTGTGCGCAGAAATACGTCCAACACAAATACTGACGAATAATTACTAAGAATGTTCGTGCGCGGCAGGTAACCAGAAGCGTTCGCGCGCGACATTCGTCCAATCACAGCGCGCCGGGCCGCGCACGGTAGCCGCGCACGAATGCCTCGCGATGTTTGGACACACCTTAAGGCAAATTTATTATAACATATTCTGAAGCTAGAAAACTTTTGGTGATTATATCAGCGAATAAAATTAACGCCGTTCAATAGTAAAGAAAACTTTTTAAGAAGTGCAGATATGTTGACATTAAGTGCAGGTGAATATCAGAATAACCCCGTTTGTACTTTACAAAATGTGTGCATAAGTATTCTATGTAGGAATAAAAATGAGCAGTGAGTTGTACTCTATTATCCGGTCTGTCTATCCGCACTCGCGAAGACTACTTCTTTTTCATTCGTCATTTATCACGGCGTCATTATTACGAATATATGTGAAAACATTGGAAATTGAATGACCATGTTATCTTAGTCTTAAGTACGGTTTGGTAATTATTTTAATGCTAATAAATTTTTCTGTGTTCAAGTTTTCAGATGTTGTTATTAAACAGCATATTTAAATTGTTAAGGACCCTTGTTGAACTTCATCTCACATAAATAATATTGGCCTACCATTATGTTAATGATACTCATTAAATTAATATTACTTAACATATGGCCAACAATCAATATAAAATATATATACATATATATATAGTTTGTATAGTAACTAAAATGTATTGTAATCAAATCAAATTAATTTTAAAACACTGAGGGCATATAAGCTGTTCTTAAAAATAATGTGGACTGTGTAATGTTTTGGATTTAAAAGTGATATTTTATGTTGTACATACGCATTTTTTGAAATGTTCACATGTACGGTCTCATGCAAGAAAGTCAATTATATTGATATAGACACTCACGTGCTTTTTAAACCTTTAGCGGTTATTTTAGGTAATTGTAATTGTCCCAGGTGGTCGGGCGTATCGAGGCGCTGGGTTTACGGGTGGCTCTTAGCAAGACGGAGGCCCTGGTCTTTCATGGGCCCCGTCGCAGTCCACCCTGCAACGCCTCGATAATGGTGGGCTCGACGCGTGTTCCCGTCCAGGCCCACATGAGGTACCTGGTCCTGGTCCTGGACGGAAGGTGGCACTTCGACGAGCATTTCAGACGACTCGCCCCGAAGCTTCTCGGCACTGCGTCCGCCCTTGGGCGGCTATTGCCAAATTTGGGTGGGCCCAGTGTCGGTTGCCGGTGACTCTATGCGGGGGTTATCCGGCCAATGGCGCTTTATGGCGCACCGGTGTGGGCGGATACCCTGACCGCTCAGTGCAGGACTCTTTTGCGGCGACCGCAGAGAATCATAGCGGTCAGGGTCGTACGTGGCTATCGCACGGTGTCGGCCGACGCAGCATGCGCATTGGCCGGTACACCCTCATGGGATTTAGAGGCTGAAGTGCTCACCGAAGTGTCAGCTGGGAGTGAGGCTGTGCGAGAGGAAACAGGTTGTTGTCCCCTCCCGGCAGTGATTTAGCGCGCGCGAAATCGAGCCCACCAGGGCATGATTGGAAGATGGAAGGCGCGGTTGGAGACGCTCCTGGCCGGTTTCAGAACCGTTGGGGCCCTCCAGCCGGTGTTAGTGCGGTGGGCAGGGCTGCAGCATGGGACCCTTCCCTTTCGACTAGTGCAGGTATTGTCGGGGCATGGTTGCTTTGGTAAGTACCTGCACAAAGTCACTAGTAGGGAACCGAGTCCCATCTGCCATCACTGCGAGTATGAGGAGGATACGGCGCAGCACATGCTCGAGCAATGTCCTGCTTGGGCGGTGCAGCGCCGTGAACTCCAGGACGTTGTTGGAGAAGACCTCTCGCTGCCGGCCGTGATCAAAGCCATGGTCAACAGCTAGAGGAAGTGGGTAGCGGTCGCATACTTTTGCGAGGACGTCACCTTGCAGAAGGAGGCGGCGGCGCGGATCCGTGAGGAAAATATCCTTGCGGATCCGAACCGCCGCCGGCGTACCGGGCGGCGAAGGCACGCATATGCGCGCCTTATGCCGCCGTAGTAAAGGCCGCGGAGATCCCCGTTCTCCCACCCGTCAGCCGTTGAGTCGGAGCGACGCCATCTGTTGTGCCAGGGCGTCGTCTAGAAGTCGTCGCCCGCAGACACAACATCTCTGCATTGGGCACTGCTGGGTAGGTCGCTGATGTAGTTTTAGTTCCAACGACCCACCAATATAAAGCAGCGAGTTGGCACACCGTGGTGGTTTTAGTCGGTAGGCCCGCAGTCTCGGGAGAGCCCGCCATAACCTTCTCGCCTCCCCATGTGGCGAGTGGGCATGCATAAGGAGCATTTTCACACGTAAAAAAAGGTAAGTAATTGCTGTTGTATCTATTATTAAAATTTATGCCAAAAATATTTTTAGACGAGTATAGTAGAGTTCAGGTATAACAACACAACCCTGATATAAAGTACTGTAACAACATACTTTGTTAAAAGTACTATCGTATAGTTTTGGTATCAACGACATGCTGACTCTAAGTTATGAAAATTTGATAATAAAATTCTTACGATTTAATAACAAATAGTACTAAACGACTTGGCAAGGAATGTCTTACAAATGTGATAAAGACTTATAAAAGCGTTATAAAACAACAGCAGTCATAACATTAAGTTATGAGTTGAAGAGCTCTAAAAACCCGTTTTATGTTCCCATATTTGATAAAACAAGGATTTGAAGTGTGCTTTAGAGATTTGGTATAAAGTGTCGTGATCTTTTTAAATCGTGTAGCACTTCTTAATATTAAAAGATACATTCCTATTTGCTCGTTTATAGCTATATGCTAATGTTACTTGGGTGCACTGGGCTGTTCAAATTCCGCGTATGGCATGTCTAAAAAGTTCTTTACTTTTCCCTGGTTTTATTGGTGAATCAGGGAACTTACATAAAATAACCTTTTACAGAATGATATATATACATGCGTGTTGTGAAATATAGACCCTTTAGATAACCACAGTTTCCTGTGTTTGCTCTCAGTCTCGAATGTCATAAATTATATGATGTAAATAAATATTTTCTGATAAAATAAACGTTTTCGTTTCACGTTAAACCTGTCCTTCAATACCCTTATGGAATCCAATGATCTACATCATTGTTGCGTTATATATGCAATTTGTTACTATTATTGACCGTTTATAACCGACCGATATAACAAATAATTGAGGGAGGGTAAATAATATTACTGTACATTATTTTTCAATCAACACTTACGGTAGAGGTAAAGCGTGTAACGGAAAACTGTAGTCGTAATTAAAGGCACAATGTAATTAATAGGAACCACCGCCTAAACGTTATGTTTTTACATTCGTTATCTGGCATATTGCTTTTACAGAAACATTGACGCTTCTAGTTATTAACTCTATATCATACCTATCTATATACCACTCTATACCACTAATTCGACCGCCATTCACAAATTCTAGTGAGCCTTTTGGCTGAAAGAGAATAAATGTTCATGCATAATATACGAACACGTAGAGGCAGCTCTGCTTTCATTATCATCAATTGTAGCTGATAAATTAAAGGAGCAACTACAGTCATTTATGTATATTGCAATTTCTATAACATTCAATATTAATATAATAGTGTTAGTGGAGGTCATGTATTCGTTTGTAGTAATTAGTTGTAACGGCTAATAATCGATACCAGCCATAGAATTTAATTGTTGTTTTTATACCACAATAATATTAATGTCGAAAGCTCTACCAACATGTTTGCTATTTAATTTGTTTATTAGCGACTTAGCGCATCCATAAAAATAAAGTACCTAATGTAATGTTGCAGATAATTTATTATTACAAAACCAATTGCTGTGATAATTTGAGTTGCTTATTATACAATTTGTGTAACAATTGCACTTATCAAAACGGTATCTTAGTTTGTTGGCATTACATCAGAAAGCGTTTTGAACATTTGATGGCTTTTTTAACATGTCGTGGCCAAACATCGTGAAATCACCGGTACCTTCTTAGTGATCACATTTGGGTTTAGCCGTTCTTTTACAGATTGCAGCCGTGAAAATGTAATAAATAGAGTTAGTTGTTATTTGTGTGATGTTCAAAGTCTTGAAAGGTTTAAATCTGGTTAATTTGACTGTTTTATTATCTCGTTTGTTGCAGATTTGCCAATCTGGTATTATGATGGCTACAACACAAAGCAGGCCGAGATGGAAAATGCCGACACGTTTATCTTCCCTGAAGTGATTTACCACTGTCCGTTTAGACGAGGCAGTAACATCCTAGTATTGGCTGATACATATACATACAGCTACCAACCGACAAGTGAGCTCTTTTCTTTTAATTTAAGTAATATTTTTAAGACTATTCACTAAATACTTATTGCCATTGTTACGACGACTTAGGAGTTAGGACGACGTAACAATAAAAAAGTCGTTGATGATTAACAGAAATTCGATCACATTGTGTAGAGACAATGATTTTGACATTCTATATATTGTGTGTTGTTATTTTATCATATGCACAAGATAACTTAAAAAAAGTTATCTTATGCATATATTATTTTTAATGAGTCAATATAAATTGACTTATTAAAAAAGTTAACGCGCGTCTACACCGCTCTGTTCCTTAATTATCTTTGCTTACTGTGCTGAGAAAATAATGTACCTATGTTAAAATATACATAAATCATAAACATTTTATCTTGAATATTAAATACTTGGCAAATTGGTGGTGTTGTTGTGACTTTAGTAGTCAATTTGCCATACATGTTATCTTGTCAAATTGCGATTACACCATCAGTTTCTGTTATTAGTTCAGGTTAAGCGCTACACATTTTTTCAATGTGTAGTCTAACGTTAACTCTTTTTGAAACGTCTCAATCGTTTACTAATGATTCTGGTACGTAATAGTGGAACGAGTAATAAAAAGGTAAAAGTTTAAACAAAAGAGAGAAAGCTAATATTATACAGTCTGATTGTTAATTAGGTAGAGTAAACTGGCAGATGCTAGGAACTTGACTATTAAATTAGTATAGTAACGTTATTGTCATTTCGTTAAATACTGTGTCCATATAATTTATTTTTGTAAACGATAGGTTCCATTACAGAACATGAGTCTAGATCAAAAACAGGTGCTCCGCTAATGTACCTCAAACTATTATTGAACTCTTAATTAATTCTGTCCTTTTAATGACTACTTACTTCTGATTAGCGTATGTTGTGATAGATGTGTGGTGTGACTAGGATAGATAAAATAAGGAAAGAGTTTATTTCGGCCAGTTTGGTGTTAGCGTTAGTTAGAGAAAATTAGAGGTTTATCGTCTGTCGTGGTAGGAGTTTGTGATGCAAAATGTTTACGTGAAGCATTAAAGAATATTAAATATTAATGTTATTTGTCAGATGAAAAAATATCTATAATTTAAGATTGCATAAGGTTGTACGACAAAAAATATCGTTCACGTCGTAAAATTGTTTGTAATCGATTAGTTAATCGAACTGTTTGAACAAAATGAAAGGTAAAATTAACTTGTAATTTAGAAGGATTTAAAATGACTGCCATTAGAGACCAAGTAAAACTAAGTACTTACGTGCAACAGTTCACTGTCGCCGATACCGAGTGTATTGTATTTCATGTCCGTTGTTTCAATGTTTGTAAAGTCTTCTGCGATAAAATATTTAAACCTAGTGCGAGAGTTATAAAATAGAAAAAGTATGCGGCTGGTTACTGTAACTCAAGGTGTTGAGCAGTCGTAAAGAAAAGGGTAAAAAGAAATTTAAATATATCTTGATCATTCTAAAATAAATAATAATTTATCCTGACCGACAAGAAAACTGCCATTTTGTTGACTGCTCTATTACTATTGTGTGCTTTTGCTAACTACTTGGCTTACTTACGGAATATTGATTACATACTGATTTGGATTGTGCTTCTTCTTGAAGCGACAACATTTGGCAACAATAATTAGACAAATAGCAATAATAATTGGCTACAATAATATTTAATTAGCTCACTATAATAACCCTTGAAGTTCATATGTGTTATTTTGTGGTCTAAATGAGTACATACCTACATCAAATCGAATGATTCGATTAGGTAATTAATTGATTTACAATTGCCGCTACAATTGGACAAAACTAAAATGTCTATGGTTATGTCAATGAACCGTTTAGTGTACCTTTTTATTTTATAAGATTGGAATAAACTATAGTTATGAATGTGCAGATGGTGCCAAGAACAAAGAGCGGCCTAAAAAAGAGATACATTTTATGTAGGCCGGGTTTGTGTAAAAGTTGCATTAACCTAAAAAGGTAAATGCAAATTTTACACAAACTCGTGACTAAATAGCCACAGCGGCACACCAACGGCCAGACACAAAAGGTTTTGCATGATGTCTGGCATTTTAACAATTGACAGGTTAAATAGTAATAGAGTACAATGTTGCGATGGCTGCTAATAAACACGAATGAACGCAAAATGCAGACTGCACGCACGTACACAGAACAATAAAAGGTAATAATCATAGTAGAATGATAATACTAATGACTAATAATGGTTGTGGTGTTGTTATGGTTTAAGTGGTCGCCTCGCCACTGCGATTGCGACGAGTGCTGTGGGTTCTTGTCCCGCACGGGATAAAACTTTGTGTGATCGACAAATGGTTGTTTCTAGTCTGGGTGTTCTTTGTGTCCGTTGTTTGAATGTTTGTAAAGCCCCCCGTGACACAGGAATTATTTTTATTGCGGGAGATGTCATTTTTAATAAAAATAAAAACCAAATAATGATGATGACCACATACTTATGTAAATTAGAAAAATAGGTATTTAATAAGACTGAGTGCGTTTGTCCACCTTCGTCGCCGAAGTTGCGTAAGATATACAGGCTGTGGTGTAATTATGCAAAAAAAGTTAATAAGAACAATAGTAAACATAGATAACACAGAAAGTTGTAAACCTCATTTCCAGAAACTAAAAATACTTACCGTTCCTTGTATGTATATTCTCGAAACATGTAAATTTGTCAGACAACACAAACATTATTACACAAGAAGGGAAGATTTAAATACAAAATATACACTTAGACACAAAAATAGACTAAACTTACCAACGTCCAGATTACAAATGCATGCATCAAGTCCCTACGTCATGTCCATAAAAATATATAATAAATTATTAAACAATATTAAAAATGAAGAAAAATTTAGTACATTTATCAACAAAATTAAAGATTTTTTATACAAAAATGTTATTATGATATAAACGAATATTTAAATGATAAATTTTAATAGTTCTAATTATGTAAAGTATATTTAGAAAATAAGTTTAATACTTACTTTATAACAAATTAATAATAAACTATAATAGAATATTAATTATAATACGTAAGAAATTAAATAATTAGGTATCTTCTAAGCTCTAAAATTTATTTCAATATGCTATAAGATAAGATAATAGAATGTTCATTCTTCTCTCCTAATTTTGCCGTGCCCGACGGGGTCCATAATTGTTCTCTCTACATTTATAAGACCTGTATTATACATTATGGAGTGCAATAAACGAATTGAATTGAATTGAATTGAACCCTGAAACTGTCGATTGGCCAGATTATCATCTATCGTTTACCCCACTTATATCACTGTATGCCCATGAATGACCAAATTATTGATATTTCTGATATTTTAAATAAAAATCGTACTTACTCGTACAAAATCAGCTTGCCGTTTCTACAATTGGCGACATTTACTCGTTCTGTTTTTTTATGTCACCCCTGAATACTTGTATCATCAGACTAGTATCAAGTGTTTTTATTACAATCTAAGACAACTTCGCAAAAAATACTTATTCTCAAATTTTAACATGTTTTCTAAGGAATAATGCATTTTTGGGCACCGGTATCGAAAATAAAATGTCCATGGACATGGTGATATGAGTGGGGTAAATGATAGATGATAATCTGGCCAGTCGACAGTTTCAGTGTTATCCATTATTTACGCCATATCCTGTATATACTATGGCCGTACCGTGTCCACCACACGTCCGTCACCCTAGCTATCATCCCAACTACCGAAATCTCGAATAGTTGGTTCAACCACTAGACCTGCCTCGGTCCGATGTTGTGACAGGCTGACTTGCCGGCATTACTAAACATGTTTTGTCTTGTTAACATACTGTCATCGCACCGTGTCGTTTGCTCAGTTTTATTTTGTTTATGATAATCTTATCATAACATAGCATGATTACTTTAGTCATAAAAGAAGTGGCCTAACAAATGAACCGCCGAGTTTGGTCGCAGAGGACACACGAACGCCGTCAAGTGGCCGTCACTTAATTTTGTTTATCGGTGATGCATAACGTCGGTGACGGCGGCGGTAGAAAACGCCCTATATGCACAGATTAAATGACAACAGATGGTATTTAGTGATAAGTGGCTGAAATATTAATGTTTTAAATTGACAGGTTACGAGTATACTGTTAGAATATATTATAAGTATCTATGAAAGATGTCGTACGCCTGAAAATTAACATTTAAATATTTTGCAGAGCTTTACTAATTGGTATGTGGTTGGTTAGACTTAGCTATTATGTGTATAATTTGTTCTTTTGTTAGTTTGCCTTACTGGTGTGTGACAATTATAATTCGATCTTGGAAACATAATTTTTTTCTAATATTTTCTCAATTATGCTGGTAGGCTACCAGCTTTATAATTTAATATTTATAGCTATATATCAGCTTTATATTCATAGCTATAATTTAAATGTTAAATAAATCTCAAGTAAAAATCTAGTTACAATCATATTGCGTAAAGATGATCTCGAACAAAGACTCATCTCCAAAACTTATAGGATTAAGTGGGAATGTATTTGCAAAATATATGTATTGTCATTGTAAGCCACTTTAATACCTGAATGAACATAATACGATGATATTTATTATTTTGGATGTCTTTGTGCCGTATATAGTATTTGTGGGTGGTAGTGCGTTGTTGGTGGCCCGAATAAACTGTTAAGAATTTGACCACTGATAATAACTAATAGCAACGCGTTACTTCGACGGAGCAGTGCGGTTATTCGAGCGAAACGTGATAAAGCAACATCGTTCCTGCTTGACTGGATGAAATATCGTCCGAACTTATTTCATATTAATGGATTGGCATCTAGGGATATACCAATCATTTATAGGAACAAACTTTTTTAAAGTCATAGCTATAATTGTAAATAAATAAGTTGATGATGCAGATTACTTAAATTTTTACCTTCAAATGAAATATTAGGGGTTACAGTATGAAATTGCCGATTTGTACTGAAAAATTAAAACCCGTTTTTTTTAGATGTACCGTATTTATTTAATCGGAATATTTACCCTCATTATCTATACATTGCTGCCATCTAAACGGAAGTTCATTTATGTCTTTACGATAGAACTCCGGGGATCTAGATTCGACAAACTGTGTGAAAGCATTTTGTACTGCCTCCTGGGAAGAAATTTTATTATCACGTAGAAAAATGTCCAAATCACGAAAAATATGGCAGTCCGTTGGAGCAAGGTCTGGTGAGTATGGAGGATGATGTATGCTTTCTAACTGCAGCTCCTGTAGAGTTACAACGGCTTCTCGTGCAGTGTGAGGTCTTGCGTTATCATGGAGCAATAATGGTGAAGATCGATTCACGAGTCGGGGCTGTTTCACTGCCAGTTTTGCCATCATTGTTCAAAGTTTGGCACAGTAAACATCTGCTGTTATTGCTTGACCAGACCTGTGAATGCTATAGTGAATAACGCCATGAAGGATACCACCAAACAGTTACCATTACCTTTTTATTGGTAAGCTTTGCTTTAGGGCACTGTTGCAGCGTTTGACCTAGGGTCAACCATTGCATTTTTCGCTTACAGTTATCGTAAAAAATCCACTTTCCGTCACATGTCATAATTCGTTCCAATATTCCTTCATTTCTGTACCGATTCAACACGGTAACACAAGTTTCAACACGCATTTCTTTCTGCAGATCAGTCAAATCATGAGGCATCCATTTATCATACTTTTATCTTATTGATTTGATGAAAATGAGCCAATATTGTAGGTAGGGTAACGTTAAACCATGGTGCTAATTCCTGCGTAGTTTGACTCGGATCGGCTTCCACCATCTCCTTTATTTCAATGTTATTCACCTGTGTGTGCGGTCTTCCACGTAATTTGTTCTGCAAGTCGAAGTTTCCATTACAAAAGCGTTTAAACCAAAAACGCACGGTGCGTTAATTAGCAGTCTCCTCTCCAAACGCAGCGTTGGTATTGCGTGCTGTTTCTGCCGCGTTAGTGCCGCGTCGGCACTCGTGTTCAAAAATGACTCGAATTTTCGAAGTATCTATCCTGCGCGTGTAAGCTGAATAAAATAAAAAAAACAATTTGAAGTCGAACACATATTGCACATTTTTTACAAGAAGAATCTTATAGGTTGTACATGTTGTACATGTGGAAAAAGTTTTACTCGAAAATCTCACACTGTGCAAGGTTTTATGTCAATTCAAAGTATCTATTACTATACAACGGCAACTTCTTTCATTAACCCTTATTATAATATGCGTGTTTTTTCAAATTCAAATTCAATTTCAAATTACGTTTATTAGCTAAACACAGGTTTTAAAGATGTCACAAAAAAGTAAAAAGTACTGTTCTGTGCCTTGCTAATATTGGCGTACAAATATTTACATATTAATAAAAAACTTAAATAAAATTAAAAACACAATTAATAAAAGATCTATAAAATAACTAAACTTATCAAAACTTTAATCTTAAGATACCAAATTTTTTTAAATTGTGTCTTTTAGAAAGTCTTTGTTGGAATAGTAACACTTTTCAGCCAACAATATTCTTAATTTCTTTTTTAAAAGGCTTATGTTTAATATTTTGATTGTCTCTGGCAGTTTGTTAATTATTTTCGGCGCTAAACTAAAGATACTTTTCCAGAATTGAAAGCCATATTAACCTTACGAAATAATCTGTTTTTACGTCTATTGCGTATGACAACATCTAATAAATTACTAAATAGATGCGTATTTGTTTTAACAAATAACGCCACTTCAAAAATAAATAAAGATGGAAGTCTCAAAATTGTATATTTAGTAAAATACGGTCTGCATCTATCCGTAACTTCAAGGCCAAACATAGCTCTTACACATCTTTTTTGAAATTTAAAACCATATCCTTGTGCGTAGAGTTGCCTCAGAAAAGAATGCCGTTTCTAAGAACGGATGCAAAAATACCATGATAGGCAGTTATTATCGCTTCTGTATTAACTACTCGAGATAGTTTTTGGAAAGCATAGGGCGAACTACTTATTCTTTTACAAAGTACCTCTATATGATATTTCCAATTTAACTGACTATCAATGATCAAACCAAGAAATTTTGCGTGATTTGTAGTGCATATATAATTGTTCTGGTAATTAATTATCATTGTGTAATCAATATATTGTCTTGGACTGAAGTGCGTTATTTGAGTCTTGTTTAAATTTATCTATAAATTATTATTTTCTATCCATGATATAATCGAACCAAGGGCATCATTAATGTCAGATTCGTGCGGTTCAGGTTTGTTGCAAGCAATAGTAACTGTGCTGTTATCAGCGCATAATGTTGGGGATGTTTTACTGCTTTAGGTAAGTCATTTATATATACAACTAGATGACACGGAGTACTTCGTATCACCTATTCTAAAGAATTTTTCTATATTTTCTCACCCTTTAAACCTTCCCTGGACTACGACAAACATTTCAAAACCAAAATCAGCTAAATCGGCCCAGCCGTTCTCGAGTTTTAGCGAGACAAACGAACAGCAATTGATTTTTATATAAATAGATGTATACAATGAACAAAAGCGGAACCGAAACACTATCTTGGGGCACCCCAAATGATATATTATGTTTTTCCTCTTATAGTTTTAAAATTTAGGTTTCTTATTGCGACTAATTGTTTTCTGTCTTTTAAATAGGATTTTATAAAATTAAGTACATTACCTCTTATACCGTAGGCATCAAGCTTATTTATCAGAATATTGTGATCAACATAATCAAACGCTTGTGTCATAATTATCACAATACACAGCAGAAATCGGTATTCTATTATCAACGCTAGTCATTACTATATTTAAAAGTCATAAATAGTTGTTTATATATTTTTCTTTACGAAAGCCTTTCTGTTCCTTACATAAAATTTTGTTTAATTCAAGATATGTATATATTCTATTATAAATATACTATTCAAACATTTTTGGAAAATTGGCTTTCGTGAGATTGAGTCTGTAATTTTGCATAAGACCCTTGTCATATTTTTTATGTAACGGCTTAACAATACAAGTCTTAAGCCGTTCAGGAAATACACCATGACTAATGCATTTAAGATGTAGCTAAGGTGGTCACATATTAAGTCCGCAACAAATTTTATAATTTTTGTAGAGATTTTGTCATTGCCTACACTGTTTTTATTTTTCAAAACTATAATAATTTGAAAAATATCATTTCCTGTACTGGCAACCATAAACATTAAATTTAATTTGTTAACTATATTCCTAGTAGTATTTTTCTACGTTCAGAAATTGGTATAATTTTGTCTATGAAGTAATCATTGAATTTATTCGCTATAATTTGTGGCTCATGACAAGTTTTGTCACTAACGACAATTCTATTTATAGTATAACTATCCTATAAATAGAATTGTCCCTAACTAGAGGCATTTATTTTTGAAGAATTTGTTATTTACCACGTGATTTTATTTTTTTGATAGAATTTATGATATTGTAAATATTTTGAGAACGCCATTATGCCTGCATTTTTGTTTGAATAGACACATTATATTATTATTATTTGTCAACTTTTTAAAGTAATATGGTATAGTACCAGGCTTAAACTTATTAATATTATTTTCATTGTTACATTGTGTAGAACTAATATTATTATTATTCAATGTATGGTTAAAGAAACTTCTTAAAAAAGCGATGTATTCTTGCAAGTAGTGTAATACATTTACTATATCTCTCTCGCTCTATTGTTTATTTTACCAGTATATCTTGAGAACATGTTATATGTATAGCTTCGATGTTTGTTACTGTCAAACAAGTATGAATATTCGTATTTCTTATTGCTCAGATATAGAAGTGGTGAAAGCTTCTACTCTGTTGTTAAAAAAATTGTTTATGTTTCATGTTATACAATTAAGAAATAAGATTCGATTTTATGACGATATAGAGTGGAACATAAATTAATCTTAGTCGCAATGGTTAGCAATGTTCTACTTCCAGTAATATATCGTCTTACATCATTGAGGGTTGAGCCCAGGTCTCATTAGTGTCTCCATGAAGTCACACCAAGCTAAAGTTACGTCTCTTTCACCACGTTGTGCCCGTTTATCTATGATTTAAGACATTATGAGTCTTATAATATACGCAATTAAGTTAATTTCCATTTGTCTTGACTTTAATAGTGAACCTATCTGTTGCATTTAGTACTTAAATCCATGGTTTTATTTTCATTATTCGGAAATATTGTACAGCTTGTCAGCTTGATATTCCAATGATTATAGTCTTTCAAATATGAAGTCTCTTTTGACACTTCGTAGCACGTAACTCTGCACATTTCATATAAATTGCTGTTGAAGGGGACCGGGCGGTATCATCTGTCAAATGGGACTTCGTATTTGAAACGCCCTATAACAGTGTGTACGACGCAGAGAATAAATCTGTTAAATCGAAATGTTCAGGTTTCCTAAAATCTCTTGAGACACACACTTTACTTTTATTTGCTAAAGCACGAGAGCAAGAGAGCAAGAGCAAGAGCAAGCAGAATAAGATAAATCTGCGAAATCTAGACCATGCTGAAAACTTATTAAGAAAATTTGATTGTCCTCAAAATTTCCTTTAGGTGATCATACGAAGTTGTGAAGATCTGTCGTATTGGTTCATATTTGACTTATGGGAATATCATATTTCACTATTACGAATGCAGGTCAAGTGAATTCCAATATGTCATCAGATTGCTCATATTCTCTCGTTGCTATTATAATGTGCTGTTTAACCGTCAATACCTTCCTATTTCAAATCATGTTTCGAGTTACTTTATACGGATAATAAACCATCTCCAAAAATAATCATCATACTGTACAACTCTTCGTAATAGTTAGTCTGCTGATTTATGAAACGCGTTACCATAAGAATGGACCAGAGGATGTTACGTTTAAGACAATGGTAAAAAATATCGATCTATTAACAAATTTATATTTGATCAAATATTAAAGAAAAAGAAAGAGATTAATAGTATTCGATTGCACGTATGCCACTGCTTCTATGTAGAGTGTAGTGGGCTCGAATCCCACACAGAATAAAAATGTGTGATCCTGAAATTCTTGTTCTGAGTCTGGATAATCTCTGTGTCCGCTGTTTGAATAGTTAGTTAGTAGTAGTAGTTGTTTTAAAAGCAGCGGTATAATAAGGCATTGGACTTGTGATTCCAAGAGGTCGCGGGTTCGATTCCCACCCGTTGCACTACCGACGTGAACTCACTCCTAATACAAGCATTCTAGTTTACCTGGACGGGTTAACAAAAATACTAGTAAATTGAAACCTAAACCGCTAGTAACATTTTAAAACAAAAAAAAATCTGTTATATTTCTGTCTGTTAAAGTCCTGCGCGATATAGCCACTATAACTAGGGCAGGAATTGTCTTTTAGAATGTTTAGGTATTCGTAAAAGAAAAGCATAATCCCTATTTTAAGATAAGATAGTCATTATTTCATAAAAGTCGGTTAATTTTATTACAAGCTAATAAGATTAAAACGTGAAGGAGCATGCAACTTTAAACAGCACCGTACACAATTGCATCACTATTGTGTATGCACAGAGTAAGAATTAAAATAGTTGTCCTTCGTAGATAGCGTTGTGTAAATGACGCCACTTTCTGAATCGCCGTGTTTCTTATTTCTAATCTTTATTTATTTGCGGATTCTATCGCACATGGATATACTAACCTAATTATAACATATATAGGTATGTTAATCAGAAGACTTTATATTGACTTTTGGTTATGTTTTAATCTTTTTCGTTTTAGAGGTTCGTCGGATTAGCTTAGAACAATATACATAATTACGTTCCATCAAATACTTATATTAAAATGTAAGATTCTAAAAGCCAATTGGTAATCCGAAAATTTATGAAATGTAGCCGTTACTGATTGACGGTATTATTATATTATGCTATGTACATTAGGTAGTCGATAATTCGGCACGATATGAAGTACAAGCTACAGGTGTGGCAAATGTGGATATTGTGCAGGTGTATAATAAATTAAAATTATATGAGTGAAGTTTTGGATGGTTGCTACTCAATAAAGCTCGAACTACTGAACAGATTATTGTGAAACTTGGCAGCTTGTTGAACCACAAGAAGGACTTTCCTGCTTTCATAACGACTGCGTCACGTGTAACAGCGGGGGCAGAATTAATAATAATAATAATATTCTACCACATACACACAACACCATCTAGCCCAAACTAAGCAGAGCTTATACTATGGTACTAGACAATGGATTAACATGCATGTATACTTTTTTTTTTGTAAATTCTTACATATTATATATAGAAACACCCAGACCAAGACAAACGTCCATGTTCATGCACACAAATGTTTGACTTGTGCGGGAATCAAACCCGCGACCTCAGGCGTGGCAGTCGGTTACACTAACCACTACACCATCGAGACCGACAAATTAATATTATTCAACATTAAATTAAGGATCGAAGTTAATAATATTATTTATGATTGATACTCGACTTTTTAATGAAATTAACATAGGAAATATCAGGTAGGTTAAAAGTTAGGTATCATTTTGTACGCTTCTGATGACTTTTGAATTGAGGCCTAAACTTGCATTGGTTTCTTAATTTTCAGTTATCATGGAGTGGTAGTGATGATTATGTTTCAGCATAATCATAATATTTACTGTGTTGCGAGGGACTTTACAAACATTCAAACAACGAAAACAAAGAATCTAGACCCGGAATAATCATTTGTGGATCACACATTTTAAGGGTTTGACGTTAAACAGCAAGCGCGCACGAAAACTGAAACTTTAAACAATTCGCACATAACTTATATTTAATTGGTATTGCAATTTGCCCTGTAAATAAGCACTTCGAGTACTTATGGGTTTAATGGTTTGTAGTACCTACTATGTTATCGTATATACCTACTCATACGTGCCAATACCTTACTCTTTTTCGTATTAATGTATTTTGATATTACAATAAAGTAGTTGTTTTAAAATGTGAGTGTTATAAACATTCTTAATTTGTTTTACGTTAAAACGTGTTAAACATTTTTAATACTAAACTTTTCCAATTTTACATTGTAGTAACAACAAGTGAACCAGAGATATAGTCCGACGTATTTTAAAATCTTTATTATATTTATTTTGTTCCTAACGAGGATTGAACCGACAAAATTCTCTTTTTTTTGTTATAGGACATCTTTATTTTTTCATTCTTCTTTAAAATATAATCACGCTAAGTAGTTGTAGTTCGAAGTATTTCTACGTAATTAATTAAAGATTTCTTTTGATTCCGATCAAGAGAACATTGACCCACTGACAATTACAATTTCCTATATATACCATTATAAGACTCGCCCAGAACTCAAAATACACATTTGATGAATGTTACATTTTTTATTATTTGTATTTGTACATTACATTTGTATTTATTTCACCACATCAAAGAAATAATAAACACATTTAAACGTACAGGTCAAAAAATGTAAATACAAAGTTCATACTGTATAATTGTACTTACATTTTACAGTCTTACAGTCCTTTGTGGTGACCAGCATCTTAGCTAAGTTATTGTAAATAACTTGTCTTAAAGACACTGGGCCCATATCTGGGTATTTTTTAATACATCATAAATAACAGTTTTGTACGTATAATATTTGTAACTGTGATATTATGTAATAGAAAAAAGATATAATAATAATTACAGAATATAATACATTTGTTTTTGGGATACATAAGTGCATCCGTAATTATAGAAACTAGCGGTCGCCTAGTGGTCAAAATTCAACTAAAAGTCCTAAGCTTGCTACTTTGTTTTCTGTTTTTCTCTATTACATATAATTAAGGTATAGATAACCATAGTTACAAAGAATTGTACGACGTCAGACTAATAATGTCGAAATACTACGAACGCGATTCGACTGTGTGTGTCAAATGCATGGTTGTGTGCGTGTAGTGTTTTTAATAATCAATCAATCAATGTATTTCTAATGCATATTTTATAAAAATATTAGCATTCACCCCTTCTTCACCATATCAAGTTTAACTGAGCCAAATTTCATACTCCTCTGTCCGTGCAATTTTCGTGAAAAGGGATAGGTACAAAGTTTTTGCTTTACGTATTAATATATTGATAACATAACTTTTTTTTTCTATGTACCTATCTTTACTTTCTTATCTCTCAATTTGTGTTAGTGTGCGTGTGTGTGTGTGTGTGTGTGTGTGGTGTGTGTGTGTGTGTGTGTGTGTGGTGTGTGTGTGTGTGTGTGTGTGTGTGGGTGAGTGTGTGTGTGTGTGTGTGTGTGTGTGTGTGTGTGTGTGTGTGTGTGTGTGTGTGTGTGTGTGTGGGTGTGTGTAAAGGTTTTACTGTAAATAAATTTATTTGATTTTATTTATTTTATTCTTTATAAAAAAAAGTGAGTCTCTCATGTACACGTATTTTACAACTCATATGCGATTGTACATTACTGACTTTAAAACTTAACCAATAGGATGAACCAATTATTGTCATTATGGAGTGCACCGGCGCGGCAGAGATTTGATGGCAGAAAATTGAATTTCGCCTGCCCATGTTCACCAAAATTCATTAATTGCTTGTGCAAGCACGCTCTATATGTTTATTTATATCAGTCACCTTTCTGACCAGACTCGGCTATGTTTTCAATTGTACAGATTCACGGATGCCATAGTTGTTTAAGTGGTTGCTTCACCATTGCCATTACGCTGAGTGTTGTGTGTTCCATTCCTTTGATATTGTGGTATTGTTGATTGAATGACTGTAAAGTCCCTCGTGACACAGAAGTATTTCTAGTGCGGGAGTTATCTTTTATAAAGAGGAGGGGGATAAAAAGGATCAATATGTATATGTACACATTTAGAATGTCACACTTTGCCAATATAAAGAAACGTACTTTCGCTTGCCATTCTGAAATCGTATCTACATTGTAGAGTTATTAAATAATCTATGTAATATAATCAATATTACCTATAGAGGCAAATATTTCAGTTCTCGTCGTGCCAATCAATCCAGACCATTCACACTGAAGATGCGTTTGACGAAAATTGCAATATCGCCTAATATTTTCTTACGTTTACGCGAATGTTATACATTGAACGCCCCGTGACTGTGGCTGCTGAAAACCAACAAAGTTAAGTAACCACCAAATTTAAGTAGTGATGGTGATTGTAATAAGGTTCACTTTGGTGTTTATGTGTTTTTAAATGAAAAGACGTATGTATCGTTGCAACTGTATTGAGCGACTGATCTGTTTGGTGAGGGATGCTCTTAATATAATTAAATGAACATAATCTATGAACTGAACGGATTCATTCACAACAAGTGTAATAACGCGATAAAATCCATATAAAGTAGTTTAATTTCAATGCAATAGTGCTGTTAAAATTATAATTCTCTCCCATCCAATCATTACCTCACCTATGGAATGCACTTTTAGGCTTGATCGCGCTCGGACCCCTTATTTCAAGCGTGGACATCTAGTTTCAGCTTCTATATGAGTTCTTTTAACAGCAACATTAATTGCCTCCAGACTTAATTTTACGACCACCAGAATAAATTTCAGCTTGATTTTTATGTCACCATAAAAATCAACTCGAGAATGTCTTAATTGTCTGTAAGCCATGAAACTGAACTCGTCAGTATATTATGTTTGTTAATATTATATAACTGAATAAATAACGCTACAAATAGAATAATTCTTTAGTCTACTCCTTAATTTCATTTCATCAAAATGAGAAACAAACTATAGCGAACACACACATTAAACGCATATCCCGGCTCTCAACTCACGCATTTGCTCGTCGAAGGCTGTATTCATTAATGCGTGGTCTGGCTACACGACCTGTCGTGTGTAAACTAAGGCTCCCCAGCCGAGCGCAGTGCACTAACTCAGGAAATCCACTTAAATTACCTGTTTCATAACTCGATTGTAAAAGGTCGACACTGTTTACTTTTTAACAGCATATGATTCGCTGCGGCTACGACAAACACTTAACATGTTATGAACATATTATGGCTGGTTACCATTTATATGGCTGCGTATGCTAGAAATTAGCATGGAATTTGGTATATGCAATATGAGCATTGTTAGTTTAAATGCACAATGCTCGTCCATTGGAAGTTGCGTGTCCCTGCTAATACATTTCTGTAAGGTACGTAGTAAGTGGAACACGGTACGTTAGCTAAATACCTGATTATTATTACAAAATTCAAATAGGTGAGTACTCTATTTGAACTTGATAGAATTTACCATACTACACTTCTAAGTTGATTTTTCATTAATAAGTATAATTTTATGATGGCTATTTAGTACAAACTAAACACATCACCACATCGCCTCAAAAGTAGTAAAAGCTTTCGACGCCACTCTGAGCCCTTGAACGCTGACCCTTTGACCGAAAGACGTAGGCTGCGGGCTGAAAAGAATCCCCCACCCACACATTATATCACACCGCAGGAGTCTCTACCACCTGGTCACACCCTGACATGGCTAGTATAGAAATCTCTAAATAGACTTCGCACCCAAGTTGGCGACTATAAAACGAACTTGTGTAGGTGGGGGTTCAGAGACCCCGGCCTGGCTCAGTGTGACTGTGGTGAGCTGGACCAGACAATGGCACATTTGTTGGTATGTCCTTGCCCGAAGAAGAATGGCCGAATATTATGCAAATAAAATATAGTTACACAAGAAGAACCATTAACAGGAAGAAGAAGAAGAAGTACATACTCGAGGTGTTCACGAGTTACGACACACATAACATAACTTCAATGACATAGGACAAGTTAAGATGTGTTGACCTGGGGGTGGTGGGCTTTGTGGGCCTGTCCGCCATCCGTTCAGCACCAGGTCCGAGAGGCGGCGTGCGTGTTCCTACGCGCGCCTCTGTTTCGAGTCCGTCTCCCCTCTAGGGAGAGGGGGAGGGGGGGGCAGTAGGGTTTGGGAGGGGGCTTCGTGTAGGGGCCTGCCGTTTCATACGGCGGGCCGTACAGGCGGGGTCGCGACCGTATGTGCAAGTGATTCGCGCGGCCCCGTCGATAGTGGTATTGTCGAGGAACACCGTGGTAGGTTTAGTCGGTATTCAGGGAGGTACATTATTCTTATTCCATCTTTCTTTTACCCCGGCGAGTCCGACATAGCCCCTCCGCTCGCCCCGCGGAGGGCTATGCGTAATGCATTCCCGCACGTTAAAAAAAAAAACAAAAAAAAACGTAAAAGTGTTAAATTATAGTACTGATATCATTCATCGTTGTCAGTGTCAGACTTCTTAGTCTTTATCGCTTAATATGCGTCGTTCACCGTTTTTATATCTATTGTTAACGCTTCTCGGGATCTTTCCCGACTCTTTTGAATGGATGGTAACATCCTAATGATATTCTTGGTGTTATGTCTATAGGCCGTTTGTAGCCTCGGAACTCTAGAAACGTCATGCTTACTATCGGGTGGACCGTTTGGTTGATTGGTAATATAAAGAATCATGGTGTAAATATAAAGCAGTCAAAACGTTTAAAAGTCACATGGTAATTACATTCCACATTAACGATTATACATACACAGCGTTAAATAAGTGAGGTGACAGGTTAGGTTATATTTAAAGGTCGTCAGCAATAATGTGATGAAGAGTTTAAAATCGTCCATAAATAGTTAAGGGGTTCTTTTTCACATGATGATACATAGATTCGACAAGTAATTTATTATGATTGAAAGTTAATATTAGTAAACTAGCTTCAAAAATTTTTCATTTAGCCTTTTACGGTTAGATTCGGACAAGCCATTAGCATCTTCGGGATTCGGCTATAATAATAATAATAGTTTATTCAGTTTAAGTTGGTACAAATATGAATAACAATAGATCTTAAAATACTTAAAAATAGGATACAATACTTTGGACGCCAGTACTAGGTTATACCTGTATCAGAGGCAATATGTGCTATTATAGTACAATATGAAGTGCATTCTTAACAAATATAGATTGTTGTATAGTAAATTACTATTATAATGAAAATATTATAGGTAGGTAGGGTTCCTACTCTACCTACCTAGAATATTATTTTTTTTTATTTAAAAAGAAATAATCTTTTGCCTTTGTCTTCTTTACATCATAGGTACTTAATAACATTTCTTCTACCACTTTAAACAAACTCAATACCTTTGCCAAAACACTTCACTCCACTTCTTTTTCTTCTATATATATAAATGATCTTCCTTCGATGACAACTCATAAATGTATTTTATATGCAGATAATAGTACCTAACAACTCTAATTGTAACTACAATTATGTGCTAAATAAAATTTTATGATATTGTAGACTGGTTAAGTTGCCATAATCTTAGTGTAAATATAAATAAAACTAAATATATTCAATTCCATAACAAAGGAGGGAAGAAGTATAAGTTCAAAGTATCTTATCTTGTCTTATTTCGGGGACCAATCAGTGTAGACCGGCGACACTTCGACCCAGTGGAATTTTTTGTGTCGGCCCCGAGATCTATCCCTGAGCTATCTCCCTATGAATGTACTGCATCAGTCGCAGCGTACCAGACCCATCCTTAGTCCAGCCAACGCGTCACATTCACACAGTAGATGGATATGGACTCATTCTGTTCACCACAGGCTCTGCAGATCAAATTGTTTGCCAAACCTAATCTGCACAGGAAGTCGTTGGTGCCAAAATGGCCAGTGAAACGCTCCTGTGAGCAGGCGTATTTGGCCCTTGTTGTACCCGCAGAACTTCCTATTTTAGGCTAATGTTGGTATAAAGTGGAGGTACCTATTTCCCCAGCCAGATTGTTTCAGATTGAATGAAAGCTCGGTTTGAATAGGATATCCTGCTATGTTCTATATCTATCCCAAGCTTCGTTTGCACTTCTATAAAAAGTAACATAGGTACCTTTACACTGGTTTCAAGTTCCATACAACATTTTATAAGAGTCGGTTTAGCAATATAGCCGTAATAATAATACTCGTAATAACGCGCGGACCGGTATGACATTAACTGCACATTTTAAGGGACCAAAGGTCGGTCTATAGAACCTGGGAACGACCAGATCAATGTGTGACCGATGTGGGGCTACCGGATGCCGATGTTGCGAATACGTTTTGGAGTAACATCTGGTCGGTGCCCGTCGGCCACACTGAGGGGGAATGGATGCGAGATGTCAAGCAAGCAAGTGAGCTTATTCCATAAATGGAAATTGTGGTCATTGATTGCCAGGACGTAACTAGTGCAGTCCGATCCTTATCGAATTGGAAATCACCAGGATCGGACGGACTGCACAATTTGACCAACGGGTTCGCCGTAAACTAAGGGTTCTGGCGGCATGTTGGATAGATTATTAAAAAAGCGTATGACTCTGTGCCACATACGTGGCTTTTGAGGTTGTTAGAGTGATATAAAGTAAATGCAACTCTGTGCACCTTTTTGAAGTCATGCATGGGGCAATGGAAAACGGTTCTTAGCTATCCAGGATGTCGATAGATCCCTGGGAATGGCGCACCGATAAAAATTGAGCGGGTAATATTTCAGGGCGACAGTCTCGAGTCCGCTTTGGTTTTGCTTAGCTTTGAATCCTCTTAATACATTACTAGAGGGATCAGGGCTAGCCTACAGGTTACAAAGAGGTGATGGAGTAATATCCCACTTGTTGTATTTAGATGACTTAAAATTGTTTGCCCACACTGATTTACAGCTGGTGGATTTACTCAAAATAACTGAAACTTTTAGTAAGTCTATCAGCATGGATTTTGGTGTGGATAAATGTGCTGTTATCCATGTAAAGCAAGAAAGGATAGTGGAATCCGAAGGAACACAACTTTCGGATTCCATTAACCTACGATTACTTCTTATAACCGATACTTAGAAGTACTTGGGTATGTCACAGGCGTCAAGTATCAATGAGGCTGACATGAAACAATCGTTGCAGAAGCGTTTCTTTGGTTGCCTGAAAAAAGTTTTAAATAGTCTTTTATCAAGTAGCAACAAGGTGCGCGCTTGTAACGGTTGGGTCATGCCAGTTCTCATGTACACCTTTGGCATACTTAAGTGGACTCAGACTGAACTGGATGCCCAGGACCGGCGGGTCCGTACACTCTTGACGGCATACCGTATGCATTACCAGCGTTCGTCTGTGATGAGGTTGTATATCCTGCGGAAATGTGAGGGCCGAGACTTTCTGAGTGTTAAGGCTCTTCATAACCGCGAGGTGTGCAACCTTAGGGAATACTTTTTCCACGCAAACGCGGGTATGCAACGGGATGTAGTTGCTGTGGACACCGGATTCACCCCGCTCAGTTTGGCTTAAGAGACCTGACGCAAGCCTGTAGTGCTTAGTACTGACGATCGCAAGGATGTATCGCTGAGCAAGGAGCTTCACGGTAGGTTCTACAAGGCTCTATATGGAGCCGATGTAGACCTGTTAGCCTCCGTGAACTGGCTACGTTTCGGTGACCTCTTTGGGGAAACCGAAGGTTTTGTCTGTTAAGTTATCAAGACGAATAACTACCGAAAATATATCTTGAGGGGTGGTACGGTTGACATTTGTCGGGCGTGCCACCTACCCGGTGAATCCCTCAGGTATATAGTTTCCAGTTGTTCTCGTCTTGCTAACGGCGAGTACTTGCACAAACGTAATCAAGTAGTCAGGATTATTCACCAGGAACTTGCTCTAAAATACAAACTTGTAGGTGTTGAAGTGCCATACTACAGGTATGTAGCTGAACCGGTTCTCGAAAAGGGTTATGTCACGTTATACTGGGATCGAACTATCATCACAGACAGGACTGTTGTGGCTAATAAACCTGATATTGTGGTGATAGGTCAATCAGAGCGCCGCGCAATGATTATCGATGTCACCATTCCTCATGACGGCAATCTTGCTAAAGCTGAAAAAGACAAACAAATTAAATATCTTGATTTAGCTCACGAGGTTGTCGATATGTGGGATGTGGATTTGGCAATCATTGTACCGATAGTCATATAGCCAAGAGCCTCGATTACCATCTAAAGAGGTTCTCTCGCGTTAGGTGCTTGGATCAAGGGTTTGATGCAGAAGGCAGTGCTTTTAGATACGGCACGCATTGTGAGGAGGTTCCTATCTCTAAAATCATATTTAAATAAAGATGATAATAATAATAAATAATAATACAATTTATTCGGCTAAAAGGAGTACAATGGTGGACTGAAATTAAATTAAATTTAAATCTAAATATCTAACAATAACTTAATACCTTAAGAAATTAGTTTACAACCAAAATAATAGTCATAGTTATGGCAAGAAAGGATACTTTAACACCTTTATATTATTATAAGCTACTTGCCTGAACTAGGTTTGACCTGTGTTTCAGACGTGTGTTTGTGTGTGTATGTTTCAATGACTACAGTTAATTAAAATCAGTTCATCAATCTATTGAGAAATTCACTGTATGGGTATTTTATGCAAGTTGTCAGTCCTTATATTCATATTTTCTAAATGTTTTTATTGTCGATTCTTTTATAAAATTTGGGAAGTTACGTTAATCTAAAATATTTATAATTATGGTCACAAAGTAAAAGCTGTAAATAAAACATATTATGGTAGCCAAAAAACAGTATAAGCAAACCAATTTTGTAAAATAAATATATGGATGTAACTTATACTTGTGACCTAACTCTCTCATATATTGGGTTATAGGGTTGTCCGTCATATGCCACTCTCCTTGAACCCATAATCTATCGTTATGTAAATAATCCAATGCTCCGTTAAAGCGTAAAATAAGGACGCGCCAACAAACACATTTTAGAGTTAAATATTTTTATATAATATATTTTAGGACAGATATTTTTCTTAATGATTTTAAACATAAAAATATAGGACAGATATTTTTATGTTTAAAATCATAAAAATATAGGACATATATTTAGGTGATAAATTATTACCTAAATCCTTAGGGATTTAGGTGATTATTTATCAACGATTTTCTCTCGGGTGGCCGTATCGAACATTGCAAAACATTTCAATCGAAAATTTATGTTACAAGAAGGTTTTGTTTACCTAAATTTACAAGCAATTTTCTTTTTACATCTAGCAAATTACATTTATTTATAGTTCTGTTCTTAATTAATGCTTTTTTTACATACAAGCATTTCTTTTTCTTTGAATGGGGTGTTGAAAAGCCAGATAATTTGCTGGATGCTAAGGGACTGGACCTGAATGAAGTATCTGATAAAACTGGAGTACTCTCACGATATGAATCACACTCGTCAAAAATATCTCCAAAGAAAGTATATGGACTCGGTATTGGTGTTTTGATTAGGCTATCAAGCGTGCTATGTAAAAAATTGTCTATACACAAATCTTCATTAACATCTAAAGGCGTAAAATTATCGTTGTTGTTGTTAGAGGAATCGTTTATATTGGTATAATTTTCGTCACATCGAATATCATCAAATTAATTGCTACAAAAATCACCTATCGTGTCGGTTATTATTAATTTAACTCGCTTTGAGATAACAAATTAAATGAAGTTGATGCTTTACTATGAAATGAAGCTTCAGGTTCAAGCGCGACGAATATTTCCCGTTGCTGGTTGTTCGTTACGTTCAGAAAATGAAGTTCGTGTGAGTAGGTGTTGTTTTGAGGCATGTGTTCCGCTAAAACAAACATATAAAATTGTTGAACACTAAACGTAAATAGGAACAACTCTGTGAATTAATTGTTCCAATAAACGTATAAACGGACATGTAAAAGCTGACTTCATTTACCTTGTTAATCTAAAAAGTAAAAGTAAATTGTAAAATGAAATTAAAAAAAGTATAATGATATATCATTTACAGATAGTTTATACAAACCGTGGAGAAATATATCGTTATAAATTAATCAATCGGAACAATACACAGCTTACGAAATACAACGGCTATTAAAATATAATCTTGCATGACAACAGTAATAAACACGCTCACGACAAATACTCGATGTAAATGACATTAAGTTTGACAAGTCCGTGTTCACGCAAAATGGCGCGTAATTTAAAACACGGTATAGGACGTTATGTAAATGACAAATACTTAAGACTGCGCCGAGCGAAATGTGCCAAAACAGGCGGTCACAGTTAAGTGAATAAATTAATACCTTTTGTTTAATAGAAATATAAAATATACATTTACCATAACAATGAATGTGTTTACAATTATTCCGTGTAAAAAAACTTAAAATAATTAATATTTATGCCTACAAAATTACGTAAATTTGCACGAAAAATGCAAAAACGTAAGCTCGTATTACGTGATTTTTAGATTATAACAGTAGAAATTTATCCTATTTTACAGCTTAAACGAAACATAAATAGTTATATTACAATTTGTCCGTCCCAAATATTTAAGTTATCGGTTGACAATAAAGATACATATTTATCAAAAAAGCACTTCTAATCCTCCATACAATTTTACTATGGCGCCCGCGCGCCGTTTTGAATATGCGCCGCATGAGCTCTGTAATTATTTGTCTTACGCTCGGCGCAGTCTTAAGAATTTTGATATTTGTCTTCATATACGTTTTCATATCTTTTGAATAAATGTTTAGTAAAAATCGTAATTTCGTGGCAATATGCGTATCAATAAAATGAAGTAATTCAAGAATTTTAAAAAATCTATTTAAGATATGTCTTTATATACGTAGGAGCCGTCGATAGTGCTATGGAAATTCTTAGTTAGGAGCAATACGAAACCAACCGAACTTCACCTAAATAGGTTAGCTCCCTATTACATGGAACCAACATTATAGCTGGTTAAATTCGGGAATACCCAGGCGTGAGTGCATGTTATATTAAACTAGAGCCCGGCTCGCATACATAGTGAGATACAACAAGTTGTGTTTATAAAAAAAATCCAATGTGAGCTCAAAAGATAAAACGACTAGAAAAAAGGATTAGTTAATTCCAGCTATGTTCCAGTATTAGACACAAATTCACTATTCGTTGGACCTCGCTATCCCTTAACCGTGTACATAATTTGTTTAACTTGATAAAGCCACCATCTTGTACTGCTGTAAATATGCATGTATACCGTGTGGTTACTATGAATAAACCATTTTCATTCCTACTGAGTGTCGTGAAAGGGAGAGGAAGGTATCAGAAGGTAGGAAATATTACACCTAAGTCTAATATTGTATCACGATTAATAATTTATTTTTAGTTCAATAGTTCAATGTTTAACATTGACCGTTACGTATCGTATTCCTGTATAAATAAGCATTTTTGACGATTTCGGTTATTGATGGAATTTTCCACTGACATTTTGTTTTTAACCTATTCCAAAACCGGATTTTATGCTTTTTATTAAATATTTTTGCGGCGCACTCTATGTCACGCTCTGTGGTTTTTATTTTCAGCTGTAAATAATTTAGCTAGAGGTAGTTTGATACAAATTCACCAGAACCGTCAAAAATATATAAACTCGTAAAGTTCACTATATTACATTTAACCTTTTGATAGTTTATTTATACAACATATTAACGAACTCAAATAAACCACCGTATTAGTTATATTACGTTACCCAGCGTTTCTTTTCTTTGCTATTAAACAAAAAATAAGACAAAATCCGTTGACAATCTGAGCAAAACAGGGTAATGTCTCCGTGGTAGGTACATACATATATATTTTCCAATGTTTCTCGAAAATATACCTATCGGCGGCAGTTACCGCTTACCTAGTACCCTACCCGGTAGTCTAAACCTTCAGTAATAAAGTAAATAATGCTAACTGTATTTTGGTTCACAATAAACATGTTTATTGTGATTGTTTATTATAGTATTTCAGGTATAATAGAATGCTGTGCTATTAATATTTCAATATACAACTTAATTATAATATGTGTATATAGACCACCTCGTAATCATAAAAATCAAATTGATAAATTTTCACAATATTTAACTCTATTATATAGATTATGATGTTTCTCAAAAAATAAAATAGTTGTATGTGGTGATTTTAATATAAACACATTACAAATCAGTAAAGAGACGAGCCATTTATTAAATACAATCTATGGGTATAATCTAAAACTTGCCATTAATGAACCAACTCGCATTGTGAGTGGATCTTGTATTGATAATTTTATGCACAATATTAGGGGATGCAAAACTAATATATACGAATTTGCTCTATCCGATCACACTTGTCAGCTATTAATCTGCCCAGTCAAAGAAAGTTGTTCTCTCTCATATTGGTCTACGGAGTGAAGAGATTACTGTAAGGTAATATCACAAAATTTATAGAGTATATGCATTCTCTATCATTTAACGAAGTATATAATACGGATGAACCAAATTATGCCTTTGACAATTTTCATGAATTATTTAGTCTATTTTATAATCTCTTGTTTTCCATTAACATTAATTAAAACAGTTCGTCGTAAGAAACCGCTGTGGATATCAAATAGTATTCGACTATGTGCAAAACAAAAGAGAAAGTTACTGTGGCAATATAGAAAATATTCAAATATAATCAATAGGAACAAATTTATATATTATTCAATGCGCTTAAACAAAATCATTAAATTAACACAAAAGGCTCAAAATGACTACAAGATTAAAACAACGGCTAATAAGTCTAGAGCAACCTGGTCAGTTATAAACTACAATAAAAACAACAATATGTTAAGAAAAGAGATCAGGGAAATAAAAGTCGAAGGAGTAATCATTGACGACCCTAGAGAAATCGTCGAGACATATAATGACTATTTTGTTAGTGGTAATGATTCAATTGGGAAATTGCTGTAAACTTAAGCCAAAACTTTTAGTCTTAACAAAATTATAACTCTTTGTTCATGAATCCCACTACTCCCTTTGAAATCAATAAAATTATTAAATCTCTGAAAAACACGAATAGCACAGGATATGATGACATAAATACAAACATTTTGAAAAATGTATCGACTACCATTTGCCCTGTATTAGCGCACATTATTAACTTATGTATACTACATGGCATATTCCCAGATAGATTAAAAATAACTATAATAAAACCACTATATAAAAAGGTGATAAAGAAAGCGTTGTTAATTATAGAACTACAGCACGTATATCCACGTTTTCAAAAAATTTTGGGAAAGATATCCACTTTAAAATATTATTATTTTACTGAGTAGCAACTAGGATTCAGAAAGCAAAAATGTATTAACTTAGCTGAATTCCAATTTCTACAAACTGTGATGATGGGTCTTGATAATAAACGTTTAGTTTCTGCCCTATACATTGATTTTACAAAGGCATTTGATTACGTAAATCATAAAATGTTGATAAATAAATTAGAATCTTACAGTGTTAGAGGAAGTGCATTAGAACTTTTAAAATAATATCTTGGAAGCCGGCGACAATGTAGACAAATTACTCGCTTATGCACTAAAACGCATATAGATAGAGTACACACATCCTCGTACTGCAAAGTAAAAGGAGTTCCGCAAAGCAGTATATTAGGTAGAGGTCCTAATATACTGCCTTTGGGAACTCCTCCTTATTCATATTTTATATAAATGATCTGCCCGATATAATTAAACATGGCATGGTGTTATATATGCAGACGATAGTACTGTAGTATTCACAAACAATTGTAGAAATAAATTAGTAGCAGATATAAATCAATCACTTGATATTATAACTCACAGGACATTAGACAATCATTTATTAATTAATTTAAATAAAACTATCATAATAATATTTATAAATAGAAACGATAAGATATTCAATCTGGACATTAGTGTTAATGGGCTTAAAATCAATGAAGCCAAGAATACAACATTTTTAGGGCTGAATCTTGATTCAAACTTAAAATGGAAATTGCAATTACAAACTATATGTACCAAGTTAAACCAAATTTCTTATGCACTAGATAGGCTTAGTAAAAATGTGAATCAATCTGCTGTGCTCACCGCTTATCACGGTTATGTCGATTCAGTGCTAAGATATGGTGTCATGTTTTGGGGCAATTCAGTAGACACAGCTAGTGTTTAAAGCACAGAAAAGATGTGTGATTTGTAATTTAAAACCAACAGATAGTTGCAAAGACGTTTTTATTAATTTCAGACTACTAACTCTGCCTTGCATTTATATTTATGAGGTAGCCATTGTTGTAATCACTCATATTTTCATGATTGATCATTTAAAAAGCAAACGTCATAATTATAAAGTAAATTTTTCGATTAACAAAATAGCCCAATTAAACAATAGCATATATTGTATTTCACCACGTATCCATAATCATTTACCATTGAACATAATTACTACAATGCTCCAACATAGATATGTTAAAACTTAAATTGAAGCAATTAATTATCAATGAGGCTATAGCATAAATTAATATTTTGATGACAAATTTAATTAATGATATACATATTTAAATTATAAAATAATCCTATAAATATATTGCATGCCAAACGGTGGAATATAGCTGTACGAAATGTTTGTTGTTACTAAATATTATGTAAACACCTATTGTAACCTATATTCGCAATAAACAGATTGAATTAAATTGAATTGAATATAATATTACTTTGAAATAAATAATTAATTTAATAAAGCTAAGTCAAAGACACATAAAATCTGGTATGATGTTTTCAAATTAAACATATTCAAGTTTTGGTTACGTTGCTATAAATCTGAATATCTATTCATTAGCCCGATGTTAACAAGCACTCAGCTCACTAATTCTAGATTAAAATGGTATCTATGTATGAAGTATACATTTTATGGGATTAATATGTTAATGTAGGTACATTAGCTCTAAGGATCTAAAAGAAAATTATAGATAGCTCGTATACTTGTATTAACATACTTTATGTATGTATAGCCACTGTAACAAAAAACCTTGGTTATTTGGTTATATTTTAAGGGATACCGGGGTAATGGCGTTAATTTTATACTACCAAAGTGCCAAATAAGCATAACGATACGAATACCCGCTTATCACAAGGTGTTCCGCTTTGTGGGTAGCAAGGATGCTTGCAATAATGACATTCGTGCGCTGCCAACCTTGCAAAACGAAATCCGTATCTAGTAGCGCTCCCTTCAATTATTTTACTTGCTCAAGAGCAAGGAAATACTATTTGGAGACAGGGAAAAAATACTAAGAGAGGTAGTCATTCTGACACCAGAATGGTTAGACTACGTTGATTTCACCTAGCTGTGGCCGTTATAACAAGTTCAGGATTTAATAAAAATTATAAATAATATTATACTGCAACAAACACCTTTTCAAATTTAACGATATACCAAAAAAAAAACCTGTTAGAATTACGTATACCTATTTATTGAGCTTAAATTAATATTTTTGTATAAAGGTAACAGGTGTGCATGGTGCTTGTGAGGAAATTTGCCTCTTTTGATATTTTCGTTACTAGAAATTCTACAAAGGTTTAGGCGCTCTATAGAAACTAAAATCGAAATTTAGTAATATTGGGCTTCATTAAAGGGCATAATTGATGCAGTACTTATTAATACTATTAAAGTTACAAACATTTCAATAGCGCTATTATCGAGGTTGTCCTTATTGTAATCCATCAATAAAGTATTTTTCTACAGAAAGCTCATTCAGCTAATATAATAATAATATTCTACCACATACACACAACACCATCTAGCCCAAACTAAGCAGAGCTTGTACTATAGGTACTAGACAATGGATAAACATACATTTATACCTTTTTTTGTAAATACTTACATATTATACATAGAAACACCCAGACCAAGACAAACATACATGTTCATGCACACAAATGTTTGACTTGTGCGGGAATCGAACCCGCGACCTCAGGCGTGGCAGTCGGTTACACTAACCACTACGCCATCGAGGCCAACCTATTGACAAAATAGTTTAGAACTATTTAAATTACAAACTTACACAGAAGAACATACAACATGGTTATGGAATGGTTGTATGGAGACCTAAAAATATTCAAACAATGAACATGAGTAACACTCAGAGTTAGATAAAGCACCCATAACAAACACTTACATGTCAATCACACGAAAAGTTCTATATCGAGAAGAAGCCTAAATACGATCTTAGCAGTGACAAGGTAACCACTGAACATATTACTACGTTTGAGCAGTTGACATATTTTATTAGTTTGCTAAAAATTCTGTCGCCTCGGTTGACACAGAGAATGAAGTGCGATCGAAATTACAATACAATACAATTTGTGCAGGATGGATGAAATGACAATAGTACTACTTCAAGGGACGCAGATTGTTAGGAAATAGAGAATGAATCCTGCAAGGAAGAAAGATACATACGATTTCCGTTTCTTTGTAAATTAGTAACGCTAGCAAATTTCACTTAACTGGCCTCTAGTTCCTGCGCTCTAGTATGTAACGTGACATACTTTCGAGAATATTACCTTGTCTTTTACACACAATTTAAAAATACCTAGGTAATAGTGTAGCAGTTCGTATCATTCCTTATGAAATATGATCTACATAAACATACATCATACAAAATGTGGTTGGCAGTAACATACATACTCGTATGTTTTTTATATCTAAGACACAACTTACTTCAGAAGCATTATTATTTATTCACGATTTCTCATCAAAGAACGTGTTCGACATCTAACAATTCTGTATCTGTGTTCATACTAGCTGTCCTGCAAAAACGTATTTTTTTTAAGTAGCTTATTTATTTAAGTGTTGACGTATTAGCCATAAAACTGTAAGCAAGAAAATGAAAAACATGTTGTTGCAAACGTGCGTTTGTATTAATACCATTAGTGTGGATATGTACTCGCAAAAATACACACATATGACTACTTAGCTCAATTCGATGTCCTAACTAATATTATAAATGCGAATGTGAGTTTGTTTGTGTCTTTGTTTGTTACGCTTTCACGCCTTAACTACTTAACCGATGAATATGTACCTAATTTCGCATACACGGTATCAGGGGAATTGAAAAGGACATAGGGTACCGTTTATCCAGAAAAATTAAGTTTTCAATACTGTTTACTATATACTGTCACTGTTTTAGGGTGGTATATTGTAACTATGATAAGAAATACGATATATTACGTAGCTAGGCATTTCAACTTTTCTTGTTGAGTACTAAAAGGTTGGACGACAATTTTCCCTACTCGATCCGTATTCTTATATGTGAAATATATTTTGAATAAAAGTTCATAAAATTTTCTTACGTGTGATCTAAAACGATAGCTAGTGGAATGTGGGCGTAATAATTTGCCTGCTACTTCAGTGATATACGCGTGAGACTGTATGTGTATGTATGGAATACAATCTAAAATCTGTCTTCAGGTTTTATTTGGATTAAATATAATTGCTTAAAACATACTCAACTGTTGCCTGGATTATACATGGACATTGAGAGAACAATGGTTCTTCAAAAAAATTCAAGACCATTTTATTTGGTGAATAAATATATGTAACTTTATTTTAAAAACGTATTCTTATTTTATCCAGATACGGTTTCCGGAGATTACTTAGTATACATTTGACATTTACTTTTTAATTTAATACATAAAGAGTTAAATACCAATAAACAACGCGGATAACTGATTAGGTTGACAAACTAATAAAATGTTTTTGCTAAAGCTTCGAATACTAGCTAACTGTTTGTATATAGAAAGGTGAAAGATACTTAGATCATAGCTAGTCTCAACAGAGATTACATTGTAATATAAACAATACAATGTCGTAGGAAATATACTAACTATAACTAACTGGTTCGTAACAAAGCAATATGAAAGAGAGACTTCTTGCGTGAATTTATACGGAGACATCCAAAACCTATCTTGCTAATAAGATGTGGGGTATCTAATTGGGCTATAACAATTTTGTATAAAAATGCAGGAACTTGCACCGCGCGACGCTTCTTTGGTAACTTTAAAATTAATGTCCATAGCAAATAGCTACTTAAAATAGTTAATTAACCTATTTTATTTGCTTTGTATTTGGTATTTGTTAATGGGGTTTAAAATGGGTTTTGAGTTCTATTAAGACATTTTCAAGTAGCCTTAGCAGTGATTCCGGGTTCCGGCAAATTGTTATTGAGTTTTCTGTCAAAAATTCTCAATAGTAGCACGAATTCTGGTACTGTGCCTGGTAGACGGCAGAGGGCTCACTCCTTATTACATAGGACCTAAAACCATTCTATTCCATGTCTATCCTTTCAGGGATAAAGGTTAAAGATTTCGATGAACTGCCTAAAGATTCCGATCTTTATCGATTGATTTCGACGCGGTTATTCTGATGATCGATCGCGCTATGTGTTCTTTCTTTTCTTGATCGATATTCCTAGATCGCGTAAATAATTATTGGGTTTTCTTATTAGGAAATTCTGAGGAGAACAAGTACAGTAAAAAATATTAATGTGCCCGGTAGATGCCTTACCTACACTATTACGTTTAAAATAAAATGTAGCCAACGAAAAGTGAACCTATGACATAATATCTACTTCTCCAGCAGTATAAAATATGTGTAACCAGCCAATAAGAGATCTATTTTTTTACAAATAACTCACTTAAGATGTTTCGCTAGGACAACATACCTACATATGAATACCGTATTATTACATAATATGAACAGTATCAAAAGTATGTATGTGAAAAGATTATACAAATGATTATTTTTACGGGTACTTATTGATCGACCCTCGATGACTAAGTACCCGTTTTTGACGACAGGTGGCGTTAGTGAATTTGATTACCATCGTGTCTATTAAATGTCATTGTGCTTTATTTTAGGTTATTTTATTGGCCTGGTTTTTTTAGAGCTGTTGTCTGATGTTTCATGATAAAATGGAAAAAGAGCAATACCGATCCGTAATTAGTTTTTTATGTTTGGACGGAAGACATGCGATGAAATAAAAGTGAAGTTGGATGCTGTTTATGGGGACCCTTCGCCGTCCATGACAACTGTTAGATATTGGTTCAACGAGTTTAAGCATGGTCATGGTACAACTGTTTTCGACGAGGAGCGATCAGGACGCCCGTCAGACGTGGTTACCGAGGAAATCGTCGAAAAGGTCCATGATATCATTCTCGCTGATCGTCGAACGAAAGTGCGTGAAGTAACTGAAACCGTAGGCGACTCGTATGGAACGGAAATCAAAATTTTAAATGATAAAATAGGTGTGAGAATGTTTTCGGCACGATAGATGCCGCGATTGCTAACACTGGACAAAAAGTGTTACGAGTAACAATGTTGAAGCAGTGTTTAGACTGTTTTATCAAAATCCGCGGGAGTTTTAAGTCGAGTTGTCACTGTTGATGAAACCTGGATACATTACTATACAACAGACACCAAAAGACAATCTAAGCAATGGATTCTTCCGGGTGAATCTGCTCCGAAGAAGGCAAAGACTACTGTCTTTAGGGTACTCCCTCAGCCGGAAAAGTTATGGCCACGATATTTTGTGATTCTAAAGGAATAATCCTGATCGACTATTTACAGAAAGGAAGAAAAATTACAGGATAATACTACAGTGAAATATTAGATAGATTCGATAAGAAATAGAAGGAGACACGGCTCCATTTGTCCAAGAAAAAGGTGTTGTTTCACCATGATAATGCACCAGCGCATTCGTCTTTGATTGTGGCGGCAAAATTGCAGGACTTGCGCTACGAATTACCTCCGCACCCACAGAAACAGAAGCCTATTTTGCAAAGGGGTTAAAGAAGTGGGCGTAACGTTGGGAAAAGTGTATAGCATAATAGGAGACAAAGCTGAAAAAAAAATTTAAAAAAATTGATAAAATTGCGTCTTCATTTCAAACACGGATACTTATTGATCGACCCTCGTATTTTGCCTGACATTAAGCCTTCATCATATATAACCTGTTTTATTCCCCAATGAGACCAATAAGACTTAAAATATTTTCTACAGCTACAAACTATCGCAAAGACTGTGTGACAATGTGCGAAAAGGCCGAAGTTGAGGAGCCGTGGTTTGCCTTCCACCAGGAATTCTTTCTGACCACGACAGACGGTCGGCCGCTCGGGTGGCCACCGGGCGGGTTCCCCGCCCCACCCGGCCCTTACTACTGCGCCACGGGAGCGAACAAAATAGTCGCCAGAGATCTTATGGAAGCTTTTTACAGGTACATGATCCTATGAAATTTATATTATATTACTCGCTTTTTTACGAGCCGTTTCGGAGGAGTGCGACCACAAACATTGTGACACGAAATTTTTATACTTATATTATATAGATATAGATTTATTCAATAATACTTGCACCGATTTATTAATGTGATTGTCAAATATTAGTCGATTTTTTTGTATACGTGGTAAGTACTCGAAATACATATGTATATATATAATTCGTAATGGGTATAAGTATCAATAAGGTAAACTTTATATTTGATCGCGTTAATACCCGTTACGAATTATATCATTAACGCGATCAAATAAGATAATACAAGAACAATGAAGAAATGGATTTGGATATTTGCAGCATATATGAGACATCCATTTTTTTACCTACATTATACTACAGCGTATTGAATTATAGAGCTTGATATGTTTTATATCACTAAGGTACTTTGTACTTTGGTCCTAATGGTAAAAATTACTGGAAACTAATGACTCTTGTGACGCTATGGAACTCTGATTGTGCGTTGGCGACCTTGCAAGAACCCTTGTAGGACATATATTTACGAATATAACATATAATAAATTCTTGAATAAAGCTACGCTGTATTTATGATTAGAACCATGGCAGTTAGGCAGAATAACCTTTTTATAAGCTCAGCATTCTAGTTCAGGTCTAAGATCAATAAACTTTTCTCGATACCGAGCAGTACGATACTTAACAGTAGGAGTAAATATCATTTAATAATTCAGTTAACAATAAAATTTATTCCGTTATACATAAATGGAATGGAACATATATGACGTTACATAAAGAGGCAAAATCTCCGTAAGTTTTATGTGTTTAATATTGCTTCTGAACTTAAGATGATCGAGTATCCATAAGGTTGGCATTTATACAGAGTCAATAAATTACTAAGCTTACAAACTAAAATATTATTTGACCTAGATAGAAAGAAAGATTTGATCTATAAACTAATGGTATTTTATATGTAGATTTCTCCAACACTTACATTTATTGGCGGTATTTCTGCCCCAGATGCTGCCTTTATTCTGGTGTACAGCTCGGTGGTATATGTCCGGGGACGACGCCCTCTCAATGGTGTTTCCAGGTAAATACACAAACAAAAGAAGTAGAGGCTTCATTACACACAGCCGATGGAAGTGAAATTTATGGAATCTTTCGCCAAGAGATAATTTATGTGATACGGGACGGCCCAGTTTCGGTACTTCTATTTGTGGATCACAGAAATTTCGGTAGCCCTTAAAACTGCGCTTGAGTAAATAGTAACTTATAAGAAAACTTGCTTCTATCCTTCGGGAACGGTACCTTTTATCTGAATGAAAGGTACCGTATGCTTTTTTTTGTACCCCTGACAAAGCGTATACCAAATTTCATGTAGTTAATACTTGAAAGCGTAACAAAGAAACAAACTCACATTCGCTTAGCACTTAATATTAGTTAGTTTGTACACTCATCAATTAATTTAATAATGTAGTTGTCAATTCAAACGTTGAGAACGTTAGAGTTAAGATTTTATAAATTGTTTTAACACATTGAACATAATATTAGCATTTTAGCAATTGCATTGTACCGTAGTACTTCGTTCTGTATGCCAATCGATGAAGCTTTTTAGCAATACCTCAATTAGAATGCTATTTTCTAAACATTATTTATTTTGTGTAGCATATTTTAGCAATATGTTTTATATATGTATTTAGTAGACAGTATAATGCCATCGATTTTGGCGAAGTTTATTGAGGATTACGTTGGCGATGGCCATTCTGCTTATCCAACTATAAGAAATAAAGCCTTATTACTTTTGTGAAACTCGTTTTTAGCACCACCAAACAATATTTATATTATAGTAATTGTGACTAGACAGGAACAGGCTGACACAAATTTTCTAGTAGTATTTTTCATATGTTGATTATTTGAAATTAATGTATTTTCTATTTTATTCGTTAATTCTTATAAATGTTGATAAGTATTTATGCAGAGCGCTAAAGCGGCGATATAATCACATACCTACGTTTTGATTTTGGTTTTGGTTTCGGTCGACTGTCGTGTGGGATATCAAAATTAACAGTATTTCAAGTAAGCTATTTTCATTGTAAAAATGAATAAATAATGTGCTTTAGACCGAATTTCGGTCACGACGGCCAGTCTTAGCGGAGACTGGCCATCTACGCAGGAGTGCACTCTCTGTTCCCTAACTCTCATGATCCGATGGGGCGGTGGTGTCAGATTTGACATGACCGGAGAGAGATCAAGCGCAGGACCAACGGCTTTACGTGCTTTTCAAAGTGTCTAACATCACCAACTTCCTAACTCCGGGCAGCTATTGAGATAGATAGATGTTAGATAGATAGTTAGATTTCATAGTGTATGTCAATATGTATCGTATAGCAATAAAAAAGGGAAAATTGATTTTGATTTACTATATTAAAAGAAAAGAAGAAACGTCCTTAAGTAGTCATGAATATGCAAGACCAAAAAAAATAACGACTTGCGCTAAATGAACTACCATCAAATCAAGGTCTTGTAAAGATTGTAGTATAGGGATAATTCCAATAGTGATAGATTACGACTTTAATTTCTTGAATGGTTGTTAAAAAAGTAGACGTTATACCTTATCATTGCTTATTGGTATAAAATAATTATATCAGACAGCTGCCATCACGGTAGGGTGGCAAGCTCAGGTAACTTGGTCGCGACCTTCTTATAAAAGTCACATGTGCCTTTATCTCGCAAAGCACGTAAAAGCGCTCTGTCTCAACTGTCAAAAGCAGATATAATGGTTGATTCGTAACGACACCTCTTTGAATTACATCGAACGATTTGCGAGCCTGAAAATACAGACTTTTAACCGTACCTGAATAGACTAGAACCTAACATACATATGTGCTTGTATATGATACTGTTAGAAAGTAGTACTACTACTGAATAGTAGAGCAAGCCCACTTGTGCATTTTATAATTTTATTACATATCTGCGCTGCGCTCTCAATATGGTTACTATTATATACGATTGTCTATAAGCAATGTATTTAGCGTATTGATAAAAATAACTGAGTCAACAAAAAGTACGAGAACTGACGTAGGTTAACACACAGAGCAGTGGTAACATTGACTTTAATTTTTTTTATTTTAGTTATTGTTACAAAAAGCAGCTACATGTTAGATTATAACTAAATACAATTCATACACCAAATATGTTAACATGTAATCCACATCAATGTTCAATGATTAACAAAAAAAAAACCTCATGTTACTCCGTAATAGTTGACAAAAGAATTTAAATAATAAAAACAATACATACAATGAAAATATGGTACTAAATGCAGATGAATTAAATAAATTAAAAATTAAGGATTTATTGAACGAAGAAGTTCAATGGCTTGTTTTTTAAATTGACAGTTAGAAAGAGCAAATATATCGTGATCTCGGATCAAGCTAAAAAGATTGCAGCATTAGCCCAAATGGCACGATCCCGTCTTTTTTGAGCTATACATCAGAATCTATAGGTATTTAATTTGTATATCTGATACTAAATATCCGGTCCGATAACGGTGGGAAGGTTTCGTGCCGAATTAATGCGCCCTCAGACCTAACCTTCATTAGTAAGAAAATATCTTTGTTTATAAATATTAATGAAACTATGATGTATTTAGGTAGGGCCAGGTCCTGGTATCAGACCGGCGGATGATTTATGGATGGCGAGGTATATTCTGTCGCGACTCGCTGAAGAATATGGCTCAGTAGCTACTTTTGAACCACAGCCTATCCCTAATTGGCCTGGGAATGGAGCATACGTCTACTTCTCCTCGAAAGACATGAGAGAAGATGATGGAATACTGTGAGTATAAGTGCAATGGATTTATTTATTTCTGTCAATAAAATAGAATCAATAACTTGTAGGGAAAAACTGTATCAAGACAACGTATTGTTAAAGATTGTTGACATAGAAAACGGGATCTTAGTTTGTTTAGTAGTTCACTCTGTCAGAACAATCCACTTACTAAGTAAAAGCATAAGTGGAATAATAAAGGTTGCTTACAATACACTATAATTCTAAACAGAACCGAATAAGAGATGATCAAATATTAACAACTAAATAAATCACTTCCTACTCAGCTAGCCTAAAAGGTTTAATAGTCCAATTCATAACGAAATTTTTAAAAGCGGTAGTAACACTTAACATTTTGTTTCTTTATTATATGTAATATGATAGAAATTCTAATTAACATTTTTAAATATTTTCTTAAACACAAATTCGGTGAACCTTTTCTGGTTCACCGAATTTGTGGCGCTGTAATTTGATTAATTTTGTTTTTCTTTAATTAAAATGATTTCCAGCAACCAAATATATTAATTAGGGATAAAACATAATTCCCATCGACTCACAGAACTCTAAATGATAATAAGTTATCCTACCCAATGAATGCAGTGTCACAGTGATGATGAAAAGTTCCTAAAATATTATCTTTATCTTTACATCACTTACTAATTTTATAAATATAGAAAGCGCCTTTATTGGTTTACCTTTAATTTACGTAGCAACTGTATGCGATACGATTTTACGGGCTGAAAAGTGATATTACATTTATATCTATATTTATTCGCAAAACGGGGACGAGGTCATGGGTATATACAGATTTTATTAGACAAGCTATGTTTTCAGAGATATTACACTTACCTGGCCAGACAAATGGTACATATCACAGTCTACAATTGTGGCAAACCGCGAATACAATAAACTGCAAACGTCACTGACTGAGTAAATATTATAGTTAATTTGAAATTAAATTAAATACTGTGCGCGAGTAATTGTTGCGTAAGTGTACTCATGAATTATATGGTGACGAAATACTTTGATGATGACAAAATACGTTTGTGACATGTAGCATGTGATCCTGTAAAATATTAGTATATGTAGGATAAAATATCGTAAAACAGCAATTTATTTGAAAGTCGTAACTATTTATTGGAGTTCATATAATGCTCGGTTAAGCTCTGACCTAAAAACATGTGTCAGTCGTATTTAAATTTTCTTTACGATCTAGATCGAGGTGCAACCTTAACAATGTCTTTATGAACTTGGCTACAATTCACTTTAGTATTGTTATGTTTGAAATTATAAGTCGAAGTATGAATGTATGCATAAGTCATATTACCGCATAAGTACCTTTTATTGAAATTAAACTACTATATACGGATTTTATCGCGTGGTTTATTTGACACATTTACATAATTTTGAAAACTGTTACACTACTAGTACTATTTAACTTTATTAATTTTTAAGCTAATTAAATTATTATTAAAACTATTTATATTTAAGTTTATACTTTCCCCGACGTTTCGGTTGCTTTTCAGTAGTCATGGTCACAGGGAGACTAAGATGGTAGTTGTCTCAATGTTCCAGTGTAGCTATTTCAAAGTACCCGAACATAATTTAATCATTGGTATTTCTATTTACGCAGAATGAGCTCAAAGTATCATGAAGTCTAGCTGTGGTTTGCTTCTTCTTGGGTTTGACTATTTGAATTACTGGATCCCCGCTGGTGGTACATTCCAACCATCTTCTCTGTTAAAATTAGGATGTTTTTTGATTGCAATAGCCTCGCGAAGCATCCTTGGTAGGAATCTGTGATCTGTAGCGAGAATCTGTGGTTTGTCAAATCTCAGGTAGTGGTTGGTCCCCTGTTGCACATGTTCACACACAGCAGACTTCAACGAGCGTCGGTGTTTTACATCAGCTATGTGTTCTTTTATGCGGTGCCTATGTTTCTCTTGGTTGACCAATGTATGAGAGTCCGCAGTAAGGGGTGTCACTGACAAGATTGGCTACATCTTGAAGCGAGCTTCAATCAACACATTCTTTAAGCCGCCAACCTTTCACAAATATTTTAGAGTCGTAACATATTTGTGATTGGTATTTATCACAAATATTTTACGACAACAAATATATATATTTGGTACTTTTTTATGATCACGATTATGGCTCATGATAATAAAAATAGTACCAACATTTTTTACTTGGTAATTTCTACTTAAATTGTAACATAGCATCACTACACTCGGCAGTAGTGAATTTCTCATCAGTCGGATGAAAAATTTACTTACTATGATGAAAATGTTACAATTATGTTCTTTTAACAACAACATTGCAGAGTGATCGAGCGGGCCATAGACAAATTGGCGCGACGACACGGAGCTCATTTAAATGAATATGATGCTAACAACGGCGCAGACAATGTACGCCGGCTCACTGGCAAAGATGGAATGTCAAATATCAGAGATTTTACAGCAGGTAACACCTTATTGAATCTGAAAGCCAATTCTTATAGTAAAATATGTTCAAAGTAGAGGTTTGATCTATTTTCGATGAAACAAACTGAAATTTAAGTTTACATGTGACGTTTCTGTTAATTTAGAGAAATACTATTTGTTATATATATGACATGACACAGAGACTAAATTGGAACTCTATTCAAAAACATGTTACGAGAATTATCTGTTAAATTGTTTGTACGCGTTAATGATTTTGGTTGAATATACATTCTGAGTAGTTGTAATATTCATATTATAATGGATAAATGATACAAGTATTCTGAAAATTAAGGTGCTATATGTAATTTCAGAGTATTTAAAAACACGCAGTATGGTATTATTTACAGCAGTAATTTATTTTATTCCACGAATGGCATGGCAGATCTATATTAATAGGTAATATCACGAGATAAGTTTGCGTTTATGTTTGCTTTATGTGCAGAATATTATTGGGTTGGTTTCTCTTACGTAATTTTCATTAGCACGGAGACTGGAAATTATAGACTGAGATAGACTTTTAACGTGTGACGTATAGTTATAACGAGCGAGATGGGGGTGCAACACACGTTTGCCTATCCTTGCGGGAATATATAAGCCAATTTATTAATGTACATGTGTGATGTAGACTCGGCGTTTAAAGTACTCTTGGTCATCAGTCAGCAACTGGTGTTTAGACTTCCAAAAACCCTTTAGTGCGCGTGCCGTGACGACTGATACCTCTTTCTGTATCATTAGATAAGAGCTCTAGCTATCCAATGCGAGCATTTTTAGCTAGCTATCTGAGTGACGCAAAGACAGAATCGTCTAAATTATAAACGAGCAAAACGACAATCTAATAAAGCAGGACTTAAATATGCGAAATACCTTGCAGCCTTAATTAAGCTTTGCTTCACGGGATGTCTTTTGTTGACACTTGGCATGGGCAATGCTTAAAATTAATCTCAATATACTAAGACTCTGTTGCACAATGTTCGAGTAGATTTATCTATAAGGCAAAAGTATTGCCATCACTCTTATTTAACCTAAAAGAAGTAAGACAACATGCTATTTATATTTCGGGTAAGTGATTGCAAAATCTAATAATTGCAAAAGTGGCCTCAAATAATAAGTAGTCTACGTATTTTTACGTAACTCAAAAGTTTATATTTTCAATCGATTTATGTAAAATAAACACTAACAGCTGCACTTATAATATTTTCGCTTATACATGTTACTGTAAAAGCCCGAACTACGGTAAATCCTAAGATTTTCCAGTAAAACCTAAGATTTACCAACTCTTAAAGGTAAAAGTCCGAACCATTCTATGATCATCGTTTATTTTGAACTTTTACCACCATTCATTTGGTAAATATTAGGATTTGCCTTAAAGACACGGTAAATGTTGAAACTCGGGTGTACTATGCCAAATCGAAAGCCAAATAATCGAATATCATTAATTGATCGACCACTATAAGTCGAACGTCTAAATACTCGAACGTTCATAATATCGAATGGATAATTAAATCAAACATTTAATATATCGTAAACTCTAATACATCGAGTGTTCAAAATATCGGGACTAATATGGTTCTAAACAAAAATAACCACGAACCACCACCTTACCTTACCTATCCGGGTCAGATTGCTCACTGTTCCACCTCCCTCTACCGTCTCCGCTTAGGTTAGGTTAGAGGGTCAAGGACAATACACCAGGTAAAAAAAAAGGTTAGTTGTTTTATTCCCAAAACTAACATTTACTAACCGTCACTGGTAAAACCTAGCATATACTAAATTCTAATGGTAAAGGCCCAAAAAAATCGTTCCATTCTTATAAATTTTTACATTTATCAACTCGTGTTGGTAAATCCTAAGATTCATTGGTAAGACCTAAGATTACCCAATATTCGGGCTTTTACAGTAACACAAATATACTTAATTCCTCTCAAATGATTAGCTCTTGATCAGTGATTTACTTTTTACTTATACACGACTTTCAACAGTTTTTCAACAGAGAGTCCGTAGAAAGTCTAAACACAAATTTACTCTTGCAACATGTAAACAGTCAGCAAAGGGCGAGATCATGTTAGTCCACTAACGAATGAAATTAAATTAATAAATATGTTTTAATTTAAATGTTATTATTTTGGTGTCCATGGTAGCTTTAACATACGGCATTTGGAATTTTATACTAGTTCAAAGACTATAATACTATATAACTAAGAAGTATACAAGAAGAAGAACAAGGTGTACCCTGTAATAAATTTAGAACTCTCAAAGTTTTATAACATTCATAATTTTTACTACAGAAACATAATTTCGATTGCTATAGTGCATTTTAAGATGATCGTTGAACAGCGATAGTGAATGACCAATTCAATCGACACAACATGAAATCGATTACCGATTAACTTTCCAAACAAACTGTAATCGTGGGTTTAAAAACAGAAAAACAAAAAGGGATCTAAGTTTGACATATCGAAAGAATAGTTACATATATATATATATATATATATATATATATATATATATATATATATATATATGTATATAATGTGTTTAATAATAAAAACAATATTTGGACGTATCCTTGATTAATTCCTAGTATCACATACTTACTCCATACTTAGTATAAGGATGAAATAAATGTGATATAACAGATTTTGATTTTCAAGACTCTTTAAAAAGTATGTGATATTTAAACCATACGTCCAATATCGCATCGTCAAATCCATTTTTTGATAAAGAAAATATATTAACGATTTGCAGAATGGGATTTAAGGTACGTTGCAACTTAATAATAATTAAAACTAAATACAAATTTACAAAAGTATTTCTCGGACAATTGTTTTACCTCGAATTAGTTCGATTTTATCCGATTCATATTGTCGCGTCACTATGACTGAAAGTAAAAAAGTTACCTTAGTGCGTAACCATGGTATTGCAGTCAAATGTTATTTTATTCCGATGTTTAAATTATTTAAGACTAATATCAATATAAATTATTAGTTGATTATGTTTGTGAAACAATTACATAATGTTTTGTATAGATTCTAATTATTTTTAAATAGTCTTTAGTATCATAAGTAATCATTGTTTATTTTAGCAATTTATACGGAATGTACATAGTTACGTGCGGTGAAGTGTCAAAAGGGACTTCGTATTTGAAACAGACTCTAGAATCTGGACTTGAAAAGTATAAATTAAAACGAATTGGTAAAGTAAAACATGTAGAAGCTAAATGACTGACAAGCAAACATAAAAACTGTCTTGAGAATTACGTATAGAGAAAATATATTTGGGTAAAACAAATTATTGGGCTGTCCATAATCAGAATGTGGACTTAAAATATTGATCCAGTAAATTTCTCATGATATGGGTGGGATCATTAAAATTAGATTTAGTGACTCGAGCCGACTTGTAAGTGAAAATATTTTGTGTCTTTCCAATTATTTTTTCTTACTTTGTCGTCAGTAAATACTTACCTTATGATCCCAGAATATAACCACATCTTTGATACAAGCTGTTTAATCACTTCGCTATACGTGAATAAATTTTCCGCATGGTTTGTGAATAGAGTCGATAACAAAATAATACACTCCAGCAATATTTAATGGAAGGCCTTTGTTTGATTTTGTACATTACACACAATAGCAAATAGCAACCAAAATAAATCTTATTGTAAAATATCAGCGAAATTAATTGCAAATAACGGTGTCATAAATATTTTAAATTTGGGTATAAGGAATAGTGTAATGTATCAATTGTTCACTCAAGCTTATCTCAATACACTATTACACCAACTTATATACACCATATACACCAAGCACATTTAAATTGGCACAGCCTTTGTGGTGATTAGCGTGTCTATACTATTACTATAATTATTTACTATTATATATATATTGATTATTATGAAATATTAAAGCGCGGGACATAGTCCCGTGCAATTTGATCAATTTTAACCACGATTCTAACCGCGCTAAATATTAAATGCATGCATATCATAATTATCGCGCCTCGAAAAGCCTGCGAAGTCGTCTTTATAATAATATTATACCTGTGGTACACATTTCTCAACTATTTAATTCTACATTCGAAAACATTAACAGTACCTACACTTAAGAAAACAGTATATCAACTCAACTACTGTTTTATATAACTGCCAGCGCCCGATCGGCGCGCTCGATGGGTGCTTAGGGGTGTTGGTGGGAACCAACATCTTCAGGGTCCAAGCCAACCTCATCTACGAGCGGTGCACCTGTCGGACAACGGACGACACGGCTCTGGCGCAGACTTTCCCTTTTTAGAGTTGGGAGGTTAGACGGCAGTCACTTCCGTAATAGCCAAATTAGCCAAACCACAAATGAAAAGTATAAGAAGAGACTCTGCCACAGATAGGGCGCCGCCACAAAACGGCGCGCAGGAGCCCCGCCTGACTCCTGTGGCAAGTGGGCTAGGGCTACTTTGTCAGGGGCGGACACGGCTAAAGACGCGAGCCCCAACCCAAAAGCTCCGTTTCGCATGGTGGAACATAGGCATGCTAACCGGATGCACAAGAGAACTGGCCGAAACACTTCACAGTGGAGGGTAGCCGTGGCGTTCTTGTAGGAGACTCGGTGGAAAGGCAGCAGATCCCGGTCTATGGGGAATGGCTACAAACTGATCTATACGGGAGTAGCTAGCGGAAAGAACAGGATGGCCGTGGTGCTGTCTGGCGAGTTGCAGGACGACGTCTTGGTGGTGAAGCGCATTAGCGACCGGCTTAATGTCGGAGCGGGTCTCAGTCTTATTGCTTGTTAAATTGTAATTTACAGCCGTCGCTCGAGGAGGTAGAGAGCACAATTCTCCTACATCATCCGCTGGATAAGTGCGGATGGTGGCCCCAAATATTTACGGAAATTCGACCTGATTCTCTATTTGGGATTATATGATCATCTCTATACCGTGTTGAATTATATCGCCAAAGGTGTAGACGTCCATGCTGACTTGGTTTAAACGTTTTTTCATCACAAAACAATGTATTAGACCTATCAAATTCTAAGTGCTCTCTGGCGAAGTTCAGACGAGCAAGTCTGTGAGCATCCGTCAAATATATTTTCTTGGCGTAATGCCTGTAGTGCAACATGTAATGTAGATGATTTCTTATTGTTTGGGCACTCACATCGAACATCTCCGCAAAATGATTTGTGGGTTTAAAACCATTGATTTCATATTCCCGTCTCATAAATTCTCTGTCGTTATTGGAGAGAGCAGGCCGGCGACCACTTCTTCTGTGATCTAACAAACTTCTTTACTCTCCTTCACGACGAATCCAAAACCGGACACTACGTCTCGATATATTTAAATTCCTCGATATGGCACTAATACTGCATCCTCATTAAATTGGGCAATTATTTGTGCTCTTTCAGCAATGGTCAAGTTGGTAGGCATTTAAGATGACATTTATATGCAATTGAGTAAAAAGTAACACGGAAAATATATCGATTTTCTGAGGAAAATAATAGAAATTACTAAAATATATTTGACAAAATGTCAACTGTCAGTTTTCTTTATCAAATATAATTTGGTTGTCTATGTTTATTACTTTTGTTTAGAAACATTTAAATTTTATTTGTAGAAATTAATGTCTTATGTATTTATAATAATGGTTAAAACGTGACCTATGACGTATGAATACTTATCAATTAGGTTTACCTCATTATTATGCATCTATTTCAGTGATGTTCATATATCACTGAAATAGATGATAATATAATAGATATCGAAGAGTATGAACCTTGTTACAACATCATAATATCATTATTATGATGTTGTATCAAGGTTCATACTTTTCGATGACTAGGTAAACTAAATCAAAACTGGTACACCACTTTCTTGGCCGACCGTATCAGCGAAATAAATTATCTAAATGCACAATGCTAAAAACGGCACGTTTCTTTTAAATTAAAGTCATTAAATAAAAGAACAGCGTTTTAATATTTCTCAATCAATCAGCCTGTTGGTATCTACTTCTGGATGATTTAATCCAACGTGCACCACACCGTCATCCGAAAACGTCGGTATTTCATAATGAGCCGAATTTCGGTTTATGTATACTATTATTTTATAGTTACAAACCCAATAAAATGTTGGTAATCTTGGTTAAAACATGACTTAATACAATTCCAATGGTATCTTAAAATTTCGATGGCCGGTGGAACTGAATCGTCAATCAAACTGCCCGCAGGCAAAGAACAAAGATTGATAACTTTGGGACACGATCGAACATCCGGCTTATGCTTATTATTATTATACATTTGAATCCCACCTATGAACATACTTCAGAAATTTTTAAATTATTGATCATTCATCCAAATTGAAAGCTGTCAATTTAAAATAATTTTATGGCCTTTATTTAAACGTTATGAGAGTAATTATATTATGGTTGCGAAACTAAGGTCTGTTACTCTGCTTTATTTAAAAAGTACTTTTATTATTATTTTGGCATTTACAGATATGGAATTTATAAAAGGCATAATATTTTGATGTTTTTCTATCACAAACGATCATATAAATCATATGTTATTCGTTTGTTATCATATCAATACAACCAAAGGTTAGCCTAAGAATCAATCAATATATTTAATGTAACTTTAGGTTCTCCTTTGTAACGACTCTAAAAATAAATTTTCGTATCTAAAATAACTATTTTCATTTTTTGTTTGTTCAAGAAAGTAAAAAATATTTGTTGTATTATTTTAGAAGCGTTTATTAAATGTTGCTAAAAATACAAAATTAAAAAGCCTATATTTAAATCGGCTAGGTTCAATCTCGTTAAAAATATTCCACCGACTTCAATGGCCTTGTGAAAAAGTTATTAACGAACTAATATTTTTAAGTCTTGCCGGTTCCTCGGTCGTATTGCTTGTTAAAATGTAATTTTTAACTTTAATCAAAATATTAATAGCTTTTTAATTAATTTAACGGTAATGTATATTTATTAAAAATTTTATATCTGTATAACATTAATTATTAAGTAGTTAATTATACACAATATAAAGTAGTTATCTGTCCTTCTATAATAATGTTATATAAAAGTAAAATGTATTAGTTTACATGTCGGGTATTCTTTAATATTAGTAATATCTATCTTTATTATTAATCTTTATTATTTCTTTTCAACAATCATGCGGAGAAATAAGTCATGTACGGTGGTTAGTACTTAATTTTCTTTGTATCATTTAATTCGATGTTGTAAACAATTAGCGATAACAATAGTCATCACGCGTTTTGTCTGTTCCTTCTTCTTTAATACTCAATTATAATGTCTGCCTTATTATATCAAGTTTAGATATTGGGGCGTCCTGTCCAATGTAATAGAAATATAAAACGTTTTTAATGCGATATATAATTTCTATAAGGGACATCGTTGGACTGTCACGCAGTGGATTCAAGTTTGAGTCGCCACACGCGCCTTTGTTATTGCGAAATTTATGTGTGTGATAAATAGTTAATTAATTATTGATCACTTTAACGCCGAAATCATCGTGTGAAAATATGAACCAAACGTTTTTCTTACTGTTCTTGAAATGCTTCCAATCAGCATTGGGTTAGCGCAGTGGTCGGTAACCTTGTCGTCAAAAAGAGCCAAATATAGACAATTTGCAAGTGAAATCTATTCAAAGAGCCATTTTTTTACACTTAAGCTTTGCTTTAGCAGGGGACATTATTACGGAAAATAGGATTTAAAGTACAATCTCGAAATCTCGAGCTTGCCTTTGTCAAATAAGCCTTAATAACTTACAGTAAAATAAATTAAATTTGGTATCATAGTTATAAGACAAGATAATAAGTAATATTCCGTGCCTGTACGAAACATTTCGTGGAAGAGCCGCAGCCGAGGAGTCAAAGAGCCGCATGTGACTTGCGAGCCGCGGGTTGCCGACCACTGGGTTAGCGTAATACAGCTTGCTGAGTTTGTTCAGTATTATCTCTGTGCTAAACTTTACAACAGTTCATAAAAATATTATAACATGATTGTACAATTTATATTGTCTGGTGTAAACGTACGCAACCTATTTTAGGGCTTGTACTCAAAACTGCGATCGACGTCTTATCGTAAAAATCTACAAGCTCCCACGACGCATCGCAAGAACTTGCGAATTGATTCGCATCGCGCATTCCTGCGATGTTATATCACACTTGTTGACACCCATTTTAGTCCGCTCTGAGACAGTGTGTGGGCAAGACGTATGCAAATTTTATGTAAAAATTACAGCGTGCCACGTAGATTTTTTTATATTACTGATTGACTTTGGGATTCTAGTAACGAGAATTATAAAAATAAATTCATCAAACAAGAAGCTTGGAAGAATTTACGTAAAAGTTTATTTCAAAATTTCGAGGAAAAAGAATACAATGAAAATACAGAGGCCCTTGAATAAGTTCTCGCTGTTTCTTAATAAATGGCAGTAGCAGCACTCCGTGCATGAAATTTCGAATGGTAACGCATCTGCAAGAAAGTATTATATCTAACCTTAAATTTCTGTGTATGGTAGTTCACTTTAATAAAAGCTGAGTATTTCTTTATTGGTTTTGAAAATGTCTACTATTGTCCCAAATAAAATGTGTTTGCGGAGAATTTTATTACACTATTTTATTCAGAAGAAATCTGCAGCTGAAGCACATAGTATTCTTGTCGAGACTTACCGTGACAATGCTCTGTCGGATACGACATACAGAGATCACTTGTGAAGTACTGCTTCAACGGCAAAAAAGAAAAGGCTTTTTACACCAGATCGTAACTGGTGATGAATAGTGGATACACTACGATAATCCAAAGCGTAGAAAATCGTGAGATAAGCCCGGCCATGCATCAACATCGTCCACAAAACCAAGTAGCCATGGTTCGAAGCTTCTTCTCTGCATTTGGTGGGATCAGCAGGGGGTAATCTATTACTAAGCTGCTCAAACCGAATGAGAGTATCACGGGAGATCGCTATCGACTTCAATTGATGCATTTGTGACAAGCCCTGAAAGAAAAACCGCCGCTATATGAACAGAGACACGACAAAGTGATTTTGTTACATGACAACTTTCGGCCTCATGTCGCGAAACCAGTGAAAACCTATCTGGAAAATAGCTTAAATGGGTAGTTTTACCTAACCCGCTGTATTCATTTGACATAGCCTCTTCCGATTCTCACCTATTCCGTTTGATGGCACAGCCTCGCTGAGCAGCGTTTCTATTCTTACGAATATACTAAAAAATGGATCGATTATTGAATAGCCTCAAAAGACATATCGTTTTTCCGACGCGGCATTCATATACCGCCAGAAAGATGGCAGAAAATGATCTCGAGTGATGGGCAATACTTTGAGTGGAATATTTTTGTTCTTTGTATCTTAAATAAAGCTTTCATTTTGTGCAAAAAAGAGCGAGACCTTATTCAAGAACTTATTAATAAATAATTTCTTTTGGTCGGTTTTTAAAGCTTCTTATTTTAGACGAAAGTAGTTCCCATCGGCGTTCATAATAGTAATAAATGGATGAACCCAAAATCCTCTTTGTTCCTTTTGCCTGTATCTCCTTAGCAATAACAGAAGTGCACACTTCTTTTTACGATGTATGTCACGACTAAGTTTAAAAAATACGCTCAGTACGGTTGACGGTCGTCGAAGGAATGGTTACCCGAATCGTGGAAGGGAGACGCCTTGCCACACGAAATCGCATCGCAGCAATTCGTGTCGCAGTTTTCTGCGTTGCGAATTCGCATCGCGCCGATTCGCAGTTTTGTGTACAAGCCCTTAGTATTTCATGGTTATTAAAAAAGTACCAATCTGGAATTAAAGTTGTTATTTCGGCTATCCGGACAATTGTTTGCTTTTAAATCATTATCACTGTCAAGCAGTTGTTTCAGAAAAGTCAGCTCTGCAGAACATTAAGTAAGATCTAAATAGTATTCGCGTTCGCAATACCTAATCACGTATCGGCACAATTAAGGCAAAGGATTACAGCGCTAATTAACCCGAGCTTTAGACATATTTTCTTTAAGGTCATTTGTTACAATTTTGAGCTTAAAACTTCTCCCCAAATGCCAAATTTCGTAATTAATACGAATTACAATATATTGTTCTATTGGAGAATAATCTATCATGGCATTAAAATGCAAACGTCGCGACTTAACCTTCGAACCAATATGCTACTTTGGTATTTAATTTAGCTGTATTTTATTGCACACACAACTGTCAGCGCGGTGATCGAGTTGGTTTTCAAAAGCTTAGTGCAGTAACTTAACTCAACTTTGCTCTGAACTTTTAAAAGCAGAGAGCAAAAAGCCATTAAATACAACGAGTAGTGACCGCGATGAAACATGCGTATTATGGCATAATCTCCAATCGTTGATGATTAAAGAAGACGGCAATATTGCTCGCGAAAAATAAGATAGAGACAAAATAATTGCTGCTTGTTTGTTGTGCTTCACGTGGCAAATCCGCGTGATTAAGAAGCAGATGAAGAAAATGAAAATTCTTTGAATTGGTCTGCGAGGATATTAAATGACAGTTAACCTAAGTTACATAATATTAAGACCATCGTTTGATTACCACACAGCAATTTAGTGAGATAGATTATTTGGTAAATGCTTTAATAAAACGCACAGGATAAATATTCGACGTCGTTGTTTCGAATATTACTTTGGAGCTTATAATTTTTTTTATCAAATATGCATCCAATCATTGTTAGTATTTTATATACATAAGACAGACTTGTATGCAAATTTATGATGAAACAATTGAATACGAGACGATGATGATGATGATGACTCTAGATGTTTTTGTAATTTCCTAGAAAGCTTGCATTGCGTCTGTTGAACTGTTAACCGTCAACTGTGGCACATTATCGTATTTTTTTACTTTTTATCATTTTTTAAATTATCTATGGTACTTTAAAATATACATATATATCTAGTCTGTAGCAAAGACCTGTGTCTACATGCTCAACGGTTTATACCTACAAAAAGTTAAATAAACACGTTACAGTGTTCAAAAATATTACACAGGTAAAGTTGACACAAATATTATGGCAACTTTACCTAAGCAATTTTACTAGAAAATATTGATACCTACAGCCCACGTTTTACGGGACAAATCCTACAGATATTGGATGTCAGGTAAAGATGACACATTTTTTTTTAAATTTCCTACATATGGACATATTTTGCCAGTGCTGGCACAAACTTTACAAAGATAATATTGTCTTCTGTTTACGCGAATGTTATTCATTGAAATTAAACTACTATATACGGATTTTATCGCGTTATTTATTTTACACTTTATTACAAAATTAATAAAACAAAGATAATAAAACAAAGTTTTCACCAAGGTATTTTTTTTATTTATTTACTAGGTATAAATTAATTGAAAATGAAAATGAAAAAAATGAAATGAAAGTGAAAAAATAATGAAATGTAAGTTGAGGTACGCTAGGTGAAGTTGCTCGTTGAAAGTAAAGTTGCCACAGTTGACCGGTACGTGTTATGGATATTAGAACTATTATTTTAAACAGTAGGGGTATTAACGTCTAATACAATTAGAAAACTATATTCATTAAATTTAAAATACAACCACTAAAACTTATTATCTTAGTAAGTATTGCGACTTTCGAGAGCGTTAGTACGCATCAGTTAGGACCACGAAGCCATCAGAAATCTATAAATAGAACACGGCATACACACAAAACACACAAATAGTAGCGAGGCCCGCACGGTGCACTTGTACCGTACTCAATGAGTTCGTAGCTCGTTCGTAACAACACGCGTAGCTCAAGACCTCTCTTCAATGTACCAGCCCCCTTTTAAGTTTTAAAGCGGAACGAAAGTACTGGCAATTACATTTATAGCATTTATCGCCGAAGGGGTAAGCTGGGTGTTTTAGCAGCTTTGAATTTCGAACCGTAACTACGCCACCTATTAAGGTGGCTTACTTATTGCCGCAACAGCATATTATTTTATATATTAGCTGAAAGCATAATGACGTAAAGTAGTCACTTTCCTCTTTTAAGCAGAATGATAATTGTAAGCGACGAATAAAACTGCTTATTCGCATAATGATAGACTGAATAGTGATTGATATAGACTACTTTTTGTACCAATAAAATGCACGGATTCTTTGGGATTAGCAACGGAAAGATAAATGGCGGAACGGTGATTGATTCTCACGGAGTTGACAATATGTTTCAAATTACTTTTTAATTATAACGAGATTTTCACAGGGAACTGAAAGCAGATCTTTGTTTCCTGTAAAATCTCGTTTGTGATAACAATTAAAAAGTAGCTTCTCTATAGATGCAATGCATCGGTTCAAAAACTATGCGTATTTTATCTATGCCTAATAACAAAAAAATATCCCATACGCATCAATATGTTCTATGAAGTTGATATACTATATTACTTACATTATATACTTCATAGTATATTCATAGTATATCAAGTATGAATATACTATGAAGTATATTCATAGTATATTACTTCTGTTCTACTCCTTTACGACACCAAGGAGTAGAACAGAAAAACATCTTTTAACGTGGCTTAAACCGCAGCTACCTACATAAAAATAATACCTACAAAAACATCACAAAATGATTTATGAACTTTTCTTTTCAAAACTCGTTTATTATTGACGGGTCGACGATACATGTAACATATATAACTTAGATTACATTCTCGTCTTAATTTGTTGAAAGGGATACTTTTCCGGTTTACTTTTCGTTCAGGATTTTTCATATAAAGGTTCTGTCGCATTACAATTAAGGAGGAAAATACCGTTTGCTGTTGTCCTTGAGTGTATAGACTCAGCTGTCTATCACAGCTGCTACTCAGGCTTTTGATTCTGCGTATTTGAGTGGTTGATTTTACACCCAATACAAGTCAAAAATATTTGATTGCAAAATATTTTAGCGATTAGAAATGCCAAAAGCGTGTAAAGTTTATTTGTATTTTGCAATTAAGTAATCTAGGAAGCCCTTCGTGCTGTTGATGGTTATTCAACAAACATTTGTAAATGTTTAACGATTACTTACGTTAGATAAAAGTATAACGAAAATGTACAAAAATTGTACTATTAAACAATACTTATTGGTAACAAATGTACGCTTAGTAAATCCTCGAGCCTCATTTATACGTAAGTTTGTGGAGCTATGCGTTAACGTATGCTCAACTACCGATATAAAAGGGTCACGATTTGATTAACGGTAGGATAAAGTGTATTCGAGTTTATACGTGAAGTATTTTACTAGAATCATTTAGTTTAGTACTGGGGTAACAAAAGGCTGGCGCCATTTTGTTGGAACTAAATAAAATTGGACAAAAGTAGGCTCAGCGGTTGCCTGACTATTCAGCAATATAAACGTGTAGATTTAGCCGCGGTTTCACTCACGTAAATGTAGTTTAGATTAGATTAGTAACAGCATTTTTTTAGGATGGAAGGCGCCCTATTAACTTTTCTTTACCTCTGACAACGTGTATGCGAAATTTCATAATGATCGAATCGAGTAGTTAACGTGTGAAAGTGTAACAAACAAGCAAACTCACATTCACATTTATAAAATTAGGTAGGATATACATCAAAATAGCACATTCTGTTGATATTGTCAACTTGATGTTGATGACAACTTCATATTGATGGTTATGAAGTCAAGGGCATAGTTATTGCGGAACTCTGAGCATGAGCAAAGATGTCAGCTTTTTGCCGCATTAAAAAAATGATTTGATAGCAAATCTTAAAATCAGCAACCACTGCTAAAAGTTAGCAGAAGCAGGTTATGCAATATGATAAGCAGGCAGGCAACCATCAAGGGTTTTAAGAAAGCCATGAAGAACGTTAGTCATTTGTGAACAGAGCTAGATCTTTCTCCTTATCATTTTAGAATTTTAAGTTTGTGGGGTGTAATAGATGTCACTCTAAAATATTAAACTTTAAATGGAAATAGATGGATATTATGCACTAGGCGCTTACATCGCTCAGTGCCCTCTATTCACATACATCACACGTGCGGGGTAGATGGAGAATCTATATTCTCCATCTATTATTTATTAATAGTTTTTTTTTGTTTATTTCTATAAATAAACAAAAAAAAATACTATTAATAAATAACTTCATGTAGTGATTTATATCAGAGCAATTAATTAAAATAATCTAATCAGCCTCAACTAATGACGATAAAGTCAAATTTTCCACCAAAATAATAATTATAAATATTTAAACTGTACTTAGCTCATCCGACAAAAGGTACAAACTCTTGGGGTCAGGTCTTAAAAGTTCTTGTTGTAACTGCTGGCATTGTTTATAGGTTTGCTAATCTCTCATAACGCTTAAGTAATGGTGAAGACATTCATTACCTCTATAGTAACAAACAGTATAGAGCCCGGCTGTAGCCCGGTTCATATATTCAAGGAACGAGTAGTTTTTCCTACGGACAGTTAATTTTTGACACCTGTTCTATCAAAACTATGTTAAAGTTAACTGTCCACAGCTTAAACGACTCGTTTCTTGATATAGAAACCGGGCCTTAATATATAAAATAATAAACAATAGCTTATGTCTGCTTGAAAAAACAAAGATATCACTCGCACATGTCATTGTCGACTTTATTACTCGATACCGAATGCTCTACCGACACAAGGGACAAAGGCCACAAGTGGTATACAACAGAATCCTTTGTAGGGTGAAGTTAATTTGCCAATCGGACCGCTAGAAGTTTGAGTACCGATGTATTGTCTTTTACGCGGAGTAATTGTAAACACATTCATTGTTATGGTAAATGTATATTTTATATTAGTATTAAACTAAAAGTGTTGGTTTTATTCACTTATCTGTGAGCGCCTGTTTTGTCACATTTCGCTCGGCGCAGTCTTAATGCCTAATATACAATGTCACCACCAAAGTGGTCTAGTAGAATCCATGATTAATGAATAATAACAAGATCATCCTCGGCACATCCCGAAGGTACGAGTATCGTAAAGGCTAAAGCCTACCCAAGTAAAAGGTAAACAGCACTGGACAGGACAACGTCTCTGGTGCCTTTTTAAAACGGTATCACCATACGCTAGTGCCACTTTTAACTCACCTTTTCAATATAATGTTCAGTACTGGAACTTTTTCAAAGGAATTTAAATCAGCTGTTGTAATTCCAATCTATAAGAGTGGAGACAGAGCCTGTGTCAATTTCAATTCTGCACAGTGTGTCAAAATTAGTAGAAACATATTTAATAAACGATTAGTCGAATATCTAGAAACAAAAATCTTTTATCTGGTGCCCAATTTGGTTTTAGAGCAGGTACTTCAACTCATATCAGTCTCTGTCCAACTCTTACTAAACAAATTGGAAAAATTGGTATACGTGGTAGTACACACATTTTTCACTGACTATCTCACGAACAGAAATCAAAGAGTGAGGGTCGGTGATATCACCAGTACTGATCTACCAGTTGTTTTTGGCGCGACGCAGGGTAGCGTGCTGGACCCTACTCTTTTTCTAACCTACATCAATGACCTATGTAATCTGTATATAAATAACAGCAAAATAGTAACTTACGCTGATGACACCGTGCTAATCTTTCATGGTGACACCTGAGAAGACACCTATGCCTTTGCACAGTTAGGGTTTAACGCGGTGTTGTTATGGCTCAGACACAATGGTTTAACTCTCTATGAAGAGAAGAACAAGTACATTCCGTATGCCATAAAAAGTCCTCCACCCAATGCGCTCACAGATTATTCAATCGTAGCCCACTCCTGCCTAATTAACCATGCTTGTACATGTAACCCGATAAACAGTACCACTCATATGAAATATCTTGGTATTATTATTGACAGTAATTTAAATTTTAATTATCATTTAGACCTTATTGCACGTAGAACTCGCAAATTAATGTTTATCTTTTAGAATCTATGTCATATTGCAGATAAAAATACGATTAACATGATTTACTTGACATTATGCCAACCAGTATATATCCAGAATCTTATTTTAAAACGTTACTCTTATGTCCCTGATTTTAGTAACAAAAGATTAAAGTATATAGTCTGTTCCTCAATTGGAAATCAATGGTCCACATCTTTCTCTAGCAAGTTATTCGGCTTTTTGGGACGATATTTTTATAACAAAATTAATGAGAAATTCATATATATTCACTGACAATATATAGATGTAAAATAGTACGCACCCCATGCCTGAACCACACACACACACGCACACACACACACACACACACACAAACACACACACACACATACACACACACACACACGCACACACACACACGCACACACACACACGCATGCACGCACACACACACACACACACATACACACACACACACACACACACATACACACACACACATACACACACACACATACACACACACACATACACACACACATACACACACACATACACGCACATACACACATACACACACATCAAGTCTTTACACACGTATGTATTTTTATAACCTCACATAGTAATTGCTCACTGACATAACCTAATTTGACTGCACACAACCCACTTATCTGGATTCAGGAGAGGCTGGTAATCTGTAACACAGGTCTACCTAATATAGATGCCAGTCTCTCATACAGATTCAACTCACATCTTTACTTTTATAACTACTCATAGATTAAGGACTGAATTTTTGTAAACCATTTCTGTGTGAGAGAAAAATAAATAAATTATTATTATTATTAAGTCTATGCGATTTTTCTGTCGCCGCTTATACTAAACTAACAGCTAATACTAAATTTGTCGGTATACAGTAACTTAATATTTCAACGAACCAAATATATTTATTTTTACTGTACCGTGCTTTTGTTGAACTTTAACGTAATATTTTTTTAGTGGAACAAGGTATATCATTGTGAAGGTAGTCTCGTTGCGAATGTTCATAGATATACGGCGCATATAATAATGAAATACCCGAGCAGTGGACTTATTTATTTTAGACTATGCGCCGTAACTCGGCTTAAATGCCACAGCATGTATTCGTCAACTTAATTACAATGTGAAATGCGCGAGCGACGACGAAAAAAAAGCATGTAAAATCTCGAAACTTATAGATGTCCCGTATATAGGGTATATTATATATTTTGTGATACTTACTCATTTACTCAAGGGGTGTGATGTACATATACGAGGATTAACGATGTGCCGTATACGTATAATGCGGTCGTCTTGTAGACTGGTACACCGGGCTACCCATACCGACATCAAATATATTCTATATTTGAATAGGCATTAAGAGATCATACTACCTTTACACAGGATACTGAGAAGGGGCAACGTTATGAACGTGACATTGAACTTAAATATTTAAGGCATCGCTTTGAGATTATATGTACCTTTGTTGATTATTGGAGACAACCATTTAAGCGTAACATATTAGTTGCACACTCCTAGTTGTCATGTTTTTTTTCTATCACCAAGGTTGCAAACTAGTTTATGATCCGCCTGATGGTAAACTGTTCTGTCGGCTATGCCATACCAAATGTATCACGCCCGCTTTTCCAATCCTTAGAAAAATATAAATGGGGATAAAAAAAAGGCATGGAAGAGATGAGAACAAGTACGTCTTCAAGACGCGTTTTCTTACTCGGCTATAAGAAGGAACAGAATCACTACTCTTACGCTATTTTTCTATAAAAGAGTGGTACTTTAATGTAGGAACCGACTAATTTCTGTTCTGGGATCTGTACCCGAAGAGTGTCAACGAATTTTTTTTAATTACTAGTCCTCCGTTTATCTTTTGTCCATTAGCGGGCTATATCTCATGAACTATAAAATGTAGAGAGATGAAATTTTCACAGTGTGCATTTCCATTCTTGCCGTAGGTAACTACAAATAATAACCAACTAAGATGATTTCAAAGTATGGAACCTTATGAGTGGAAATCCAGCTAGCACTTGACCAATTTTTTATTTCTCCATGCTCTATTAAACAATTAAAATCCGTTAATATTTCCCGATATTTTTATTGTAGTGTTAATAACCGATATATATATTATACGATATCAGTTCTATTATAGCAATACATGAAATATGGTAGCAGTTTATTATTCCGCGCCAGTTGTTAGGGTCGGAAACATATGTTACTTGTGGCTTTCGTGACAAATACTAGGAATTCCTTATATAATACTTTTATGGCCGCCTACGTTTTCCAGACGCGTGTAAAATAGTTGGTTTATAGGATTTTATTCATTTGATTTATAGGATTTATTATTAAATAGTGATCTATTTAATAGCTACCTACACTTATTGTTTTAGTTTTAGAGATTGTAGATATATTAAAAACGTAGATACACTTTCACCGAAAATATCTTTTTAACAAAAGTTGATATTATAATGTATATTTTTTTATTTATTTAAAAACTTCATGCACTGAACAATACAATGGCGGATAAATGCCAAGAGCATCCTCTACCAGTCAATCATAGGGTGATGCAAAGATAAAAAAAAAAGTGCATACGCATACAATATAATAATGTTGATGTCTTTATCAAGTTTATAAATTTTCTTTAATTTTCACGTAAAGAAATCTTTGCCCATAGTGAAAATTAACTCATGTATAAATGTATGCACAACTTAGTGTAAATTGGTCTTATGTTTTTATTCCTTGAGGTCTATGTTTCTATATCTGCCCTAAACTGTATTGAGGCAGTGCCTGGATCAGGAAGGTATTAAAGAAACGGACTGTGATAGTCTATTTAGTAGCCTTTGAATACAGAACAGTTGTTTTTAGAATACTCCGTGCTTTATCCTTTATCCATCATGTTCTACTTGGATTTCATAACCTTGTGTGAACTGATTTGTGTCGTGAAAAGGTTTCCAAGCCGCTGACGTACACTTGGCAGGAGCACAGTAGCGAGATATCTACATACACACGAATATAATACCGACGTACTTTCAGCGACATAGGTAGATGTCTGAAATTTTGAATTGCTTTGATCAATTATGGTAATCGGTCATATTTTCCTACATTTAATGGATGGTTATTTTAAACACAGTACTTACTATAGAATAATATCCAATAATATATTTTTATTAAATAAAATACTTCTTTAAATTGTTTAATGTTCAGTTACTTATTTCGATTAAGCATTCATATTATTTAATATTGAACTGATGGAAGTCTATTCAATAATGATGTGTATGATGAATGCATAAATTGAGTAATTTCGCCCAAATCTTAACGAGATCATGCATGTACAGTACAGCTTAACGTTAAAAGATAAAAGACATTCGCAAAATAAATTCTTCAACACGAGATCATTTTTGTTGAAAATTTAGTTTTCTGTTGTATCCGTGTTTATGGCTACAACTAAATGTATAAATTAGATTCAAATGCGGCATTGTACACATTCGGATTCAATCGTTGTTTTTTTGCGATCATCTCAATTGTTTTCGTTCATGTTCATGTGACGTGTAGCCGATACTGAAAAATACTAATTATACTCGTTTATAAATTTACATACACATATAGAATGAAGCATACGTTAACGCGGTCATAAATACGTCACGCAGGATCACGGCTGACTAGCCTGTCCTTTAGATGTCACTTGATAATCGAGATAGTAGTGATCGAAGCGTTGGACAGTTTGTGCTATTATAACCCTAACAGCACAGTTTATTATACTGCCGTCCTTTAACTAAAATGCCGTTAACCCACAAGCGCGCGAATATGACTTTTTAATGGATAGTAAAATAGTTTTGAATTGTCTATCTATAATTTTACTAGACTTTAAAACTATTTATCTATATAATTCTCTATCTATATCTATATTCTAGTATAGAATTCAAAACTATATTACTTTTCATTAAAAAGTCATAATCGCGCGCTTGTGGGTTAACGGCATTTTAGTTAAATGACGGCAGAATAGCCCTCTTTAAATAATACTAATGCTCTAGAGCGATCTCTAAATATACTTCATCTCATAACGACTTTCGTACGTAAAAAAATACAACTACCTAAATAAATTTTTCATTTAAAATATATCAATCAATTAATCTTGCAAGTAATAATTCTAATATCTACGTACTAGACATTTTTTAAAACATCACGTGTAAGTAAATATAACATCAGAAGCAGTGATTTTCATTATTGTATTAATGCTAAATGAGGGAGGTAGATATAAATTATGTAAATAAGAAATGTAATACTTGTTTTATACGACTTCAAAAAAGGAGGAGGTTCTCAATGCAATTTTTTTTTATGTGTTACCTCATAACTTTTCTAGGTGAACTGATTTTGATGATTCTATTTTTATTTGAAAGCTGGTACTTTCGATTTGATCCCATTAAATTTTGATCAAGATCTGACTATTACTTTTTGAGTTATCCTTAATAATACGTATTTGGTAGACTTCGGCTACATTGATGATGTTCAAATTTTTGGCAACTACAAAATAAGCAACTGTGTAGGATGCTGTGTAGGATGATTTGGAAGCCCCTCGTAGTATTTCGAGGTACCCAAATTCTAATTTGGTGATGTCCTAATAAAGATCTTCGGTTTTATACAACGGAATTCTTTAATAGATAACAGAAAATCTGTCGTGATTGCTATAATCACATACGTATAGGTATGTATATGTATTGTTTACACAATTCCAAATTGGTTTTTGATAGCATTTAATAGTATAGGGTTATATGCAACTGTTACACTCAACAAGGTATACACAAAAAAGCTAATAGGTAACAAAATTATTTCTATAATACAACTTTTAAAATGACGCTGAAGCCATTAGGCACCGAAACTCCGGAACAAAACATAATCATCCCAACCGTATTTAGAATTATCGGCCAAAAATGATTTAAACGGTATATCCCGATTTTTCCTGTCCAAAACATTTTTCATGTTAGCCCACATTTTCGAAAGCCTATTTTTGCGCTCTTCACAAGTCTCTTTTGAAATGGCTCTGGAGGTAGATTTCCTATTTTGAGATCTTAGGCGTTTCTCCCTTTCCTCGTTTGGTCTCATTTAAACGGCCTTGTCTCATATGAACAGCGTGTTTAGTAGGTCTACCCATATTCAGACAAATAAAATCAGTAATCGAACTTCAGATTTACTAAAAACGAGAAATTAACAAAAATTTTAACAAAAAAGAAAACCAACGTCAATACATTATATTCTAAAACAAAAATGGACAAAAAAGTTGTGAATAATTATTATATTATTGTTATTTTTGGAGTCGGTGTCAGCCGCCTGCGTCGCGTGCTGCGTCTATGTGTGTAATTGTGCATGCCAATTGTAATTATAGTAAGACATCTCATGTTTAAGTAGTTACAAACCTACCTTGGCTGACATCAACTCCATTAATTATTGATAATGTCGTCCTCGATGGCGTAGTGGTTAGTGTAACCGACTGCCACGCCTGAGGTCGCGGGTTCGATTCCCGCACAAATATTTGTATGCATGAACATGGATGTTTGTCTTAGTCTGGATGTTTCTATGTATAATATGTATGTATTTACAAAAAAAAAGTATATATGTATGTTTATCCATTGTCTAGAACCCATAGTACAAGCTCTGCTCAGTTTGGGCTAGATGGTGTTGTGTGTATGTGGTAGGATATTATTATTATTAATAATAATAATTTAATTATTCACAAGAATACGCAATTATTTTTAACTTTTTAGTGCATTCATTGTTTTAGAATATTCTTTTTAAAGTTGGTTTTCTTTTTTGGTATTCTTTTTAATATAGGATGTATTACTAATACCTATCTAGGTAATAATCTGTATTAAAGGTTGAGGGTAGTAAAGATTATGCACTTCGATGACGTGTCCGTTGTTACATCACCCGCATAAAGACAAAGGCTTTGCTAAATAAATTGATGTTTTATGTATCAGACGGGCTTCGCCATAATACCATATGCAACACTTTGTTATTCCATGTTTATATTTTCTGGAATGTGAACGAAATATAAACGTGACTGCTTTTTGTCATTGAGAATGAAATATGTAGTTAAGAACCCACACAAATATGAAATTGACAGTCTTTGTCAATAGCTTAAAATAGTTTAAATGCAAATACAATGACTGTTCGTAAAATTGAATAAGTCTTACCTTAAGTCCTCGGTATCATATGCATTGTTAGACGATTTGCAGTAGAATCGCGCTGTTTCGATATCGATACATCTGCAGGTTAGGTTCTGACTCCACGATGATCGCTGCCTGGGGTGCCGGTTCCGGACAAGATGGCACCAGCTATTGGAAAGCACAAGCACCTTGCACCCAATCATCCGAGTCATTCGGATCTGATGATAAGTTCAGCCGGGCAGAGTCACTGCTCACAGAAGCGAGGGCATCAGCACATATGTTGATCCATCTACGGTGGCTAAAACAGCTGTTTGTTTTATTTTGGTATGTGTTCTCGTGGGACTGGGGTGCGCGATGCGGCGGGCATAAGTATCCATGGGTGGCCTGTAGCCATTTGCTAACTAATTCTTAGTTACCCAGAAGCTATAGTTATAATGTATGCAGTATTCGTTTGAATATCCATGATACCGTGTAACTAATTAGAATTTTATAATTAGAAGTTTTGAATAAATATTTGGATTTGTATTTTCAAAGGAAAGAGCTTTGGCAATGGCTGTAGTTTATAATGCCATGGAAATACGTAGTTTATTCTTTGAGTAATATTATGGAAGTTTTCATTTACGTGATATCGCTTAAATAAAGCATTCGTAGTTTCTTAAAATGTTTGGACAACAGGGACGCGAGCACCATATTTTTCTAGTCCGTATTGTGGCTCCTATACAATTCGTTTAACAGTAAAACTGACGGGCTATTTCTTGTCATAATAAATTTTATGTAACAGTAAGTTTTATAATGCAGGTGTCGCCAACCGAACCTGCTCCGTGAGGATACCTCGTCAAGTCTCCGAGGATAAGAAAGGTTACTTCGAAGATCGTCGACCTGCAGCGAATGCCGACCCTTACCGCATTATAACCATAATGCTCAGAACTTGCATTTTCGATGAGTGAAGTACTTGTAGTTGTATAGTATGACCACAATAAGTACCTAATTTGAATAATAAAATTGTGTTTGTTTTATAAATGTATACGTGTGTGCTTGTAACAATATTACTGTATTCAAACCTTTTATTTGTATTAAAATTAACCCTTTACCTACTCGTTTATTTGCCACCACTCAAAGTTACATAAATATTTTGTTTATTGACGCAGCATGGAGTTCGGAATGTTTATTACTTTTCTGGGACTTTGGCAATAATCTCATATTAAAACAGACCGTTTATAAAAGAACATTTGAATAACCGCTTGACAAACAACCCGTGACTCACATTTTATTGGTCAATAAAGTTGAAAATGCAATCGTTCTACTTTTATTAAGGTATTAAAAATGTTTAAACTACTAAAGAAAATCGCTCAAAGTTTCTTTCGGACGCCATAAAATGAATAATGTTCATATAATTTCTTTCAGTAATTAGTTAGTATTAAACAAATTTTAAGTTCGTAATCCGCGTAACTTAATCAGAAGTAATTTAAGTATCTTTCTAAATTACATTACGTCCTGAAGTCCTAAATTTCTTTAAATAATTTTGAAGATAAGGTTAACCGTCTTTCTGCCAGACAATCAATGCGAAGAGTAGGTTTACTAAGATTACAAGTAGTAAACGATCAATATTATTTTGCTTTGTCCTTTGGTTTACTTAAACTTATGCACACACACACGTACCATGCTATTTCAATTGCTGGAAATTAATATTATTTATGTATTTAATATTTATAGTCCCGAATTAACTTTTATCGTGATTCAAGATGAAAGCGTATTTTTTTAAAATAAACTTCGCCTTTTATACTTTTATTATCTATTAACAAATAAATAAGACAAGCTAATATGATCTGCCAAATGACATTCTAAAGTTGATCGCACAAAATCCTCAACAACCTTTTTTTAATCGTCTGAACATATGTACGTGATATAGAGATATTATGCGTTAAAAATTTGTTATGCTTAATATCCTACTTTTCAAATAATTAAACATTAAGTAGTGAAGTTAGCAGTATTGTTATTTCATAGTAATTCTGAAAACATCAACGTAGACCTACTGAATTCGAGCTTATTACATTGGTCTTGAGGATAACTGTTGCCGATGACGCCATAAGATCATTTCAAAATCCCCTCAGTAGACAACGTTAACCGGGATTGAATCCGGTAGATAAATCTTGTTGAGTAATTGGCTGCCAGATGTTGATCAGGCTTAATAGAGCCCAAAGGTCATCATATAATCTCTGCAATATACTTACCAAGTTTTGGTTTATTAGACTGGTTTTGATAAATTGTTGTCTGCCTGTTGTAGATGGTAATCTTAGTGTTAAGAGTAGAGGTGGAATAAGTCAGATAAATATCGTCAAACTCGGTGTTGGCTAGATTATTTTGTACAACATGAAAAATACAGGCTAGATTATTTTGTACAACATGAAAAATAATTAACAATAATCTAGCATACCTATGAATAAATATAAAATACTGGTATATATTGATTATGAATTATTTTTCGATTTAGGTGATGTTTTGTCTAATTTGATAGCCCTATATCTATAAGTCAGATATTTTAATTTGCATCACATAAGATTAAATATGTTTTTATTTTCCCTAATTCAACTCCATTGGCTTTCTTGATAAAAATAATTCATTTTTATTCTGGGTTCATAATAAAACAAAAGTATTTGTTCTTAAATTATATTATTATTATTTATATTCCTTTATAATACAGTCACAGTTAGAATTATAATTCTATCACATCACTTGTTTGATTTAATAAATATTAAATGCATTGGAAAACACAACGTATTTACACTTTGTCATCGTATGATATGTCTGTAAATTCTACGACGTTGCTATTTGGAAATATATACAATTCACTGACTCTCTCGTCGCCTATAGGTATGTCGTCTCTGTTTGACAGTTTCTTTGCTAATCTTCTTTTACCCATGTCCGAGTTACTCATTCGTAGATTCAAATATCTTCTACTATTACCGTGACCATCCACATCATCAGACTTCATAAAATTAAAATCATTTTCTCGGCTCTGACTACCCATACAGTGACATGAACTTCGAGAAGGTACCTTTAGAGTATCTCCCGACGGCAAATTAATAGATTTTCTGGTAGAATAACCACTTCTGTCGTTTGTTGATCGGAATGATAAAATTCGAGTTCGGTACGACTGGCCGTCCTGTAATTAATTACTTCGTTCAAACAGAGGCATATCCTAATGGAAAATCAGAGTTTAATTTATAAATCGATTAAAGCATTACCTCGTAGCTATCGTTCACGAATCTGCTTGGCTTTTTCCCGAACGTGAAACGTTGTTTGAATTCTTTCTTGAACTTTTCCTGCAAAATATGCAATATACCGTTTAATTGCCTATTTACTGACTTAAGTCGTTGAAATTTCGTAAAAACAAAGTACAAAGTTTTATGTTTACATATTAAAATAACAAAAGTAAATAAATATCAGAATAATCGTCAATATTTCATCTACGTTGCCTAGTTTTTTGGGTCCCAAATGTAGTGATACCATTTCGTGCCCTTTCTTACAAATCTTTAGGGAAATCTTGGAGAACAAAACTAAAAGGGTATGTGTCACGAGTCTATATAACTATACCTATACTTTCCACATATATGCGTAATAGCACACACCCGTAGTACACAAATTTGGGGTTAGAAATAATATATCTTGTTACAAGAATTAGAAAATTGAGTGTATATTATTTTACACTTTCCTCGCAAAACGATAACAAAAAAGCAAACGTGGCTGACGACGACATATGTAGTTATAACTCCGATTTCATGGAAATAAATATACAACGTTTTGGAAATAGTACATAATATCTAGCTATTATCTACCACGTTTATTAGTAAACGTGGAAAGTTCCCCTGCCTGCTACTTAGACATTGTTATTTTATAACAATGTCAAAGTAGACAATATTTTTTTTGTAAATAATATACAGAAACTTTTAGTTTTAATATAAATTAAGCATCTTAGGGAATACCTACGCTGTTTTGCCGTAGAAAACATTTGCTGTATATAAGTTTAAAACTTAATATTGGGCATTATAAAAATATGTGTTACTTTAAACAAAGATACTTACGTTGTAAATAGCATAGATAAAGGGATTATAGCATGAGTTGCTCATCGCTAACCAGTCAAAACAGAAGAAAAGTACGTTTATGTACTTATACCTGCAAACAAACATATTGTTTAGTACTTTTATTTATTTATTATTTATTTATTTATTATTATTATTAAAATGTTGCTAGACATAATTATTCTAGAAAGAATTGTAATCGCCTTATCTCTCATTATCTCTTCATCTTATATCATCTCTTCTGAATAAGGAACAAAAGGCAAATTTACATTTGAAAGTACATTAAAAATCTAGGCTTTTCTAAAAAAAATACAAAAGTGTCCTAGTATTACTTTTAAAGGAGCTGTTAGAATAACTAAAAATAATGCCAATTTATATAGCATTCCTATAGAAACTTCTAGACAGATCCGTCAAATGACTAGGTTATCTTAGATCGGACAATTCATATCTCTTTATTATGCTAAATTCTGAGTTACGCCTGGATAAGTAGCTATATAACCCATGATAAATTCAGGGCACTAGTTATCAAAAGTCACATTAACACCCTTTAAATGCATAACTTCGGTGTTCTTTTACATAGGAATATATTTTTGGGTAAATGTCAAAGTCACACAGCTCCATAACTTTCCGCAAATGTTCATGAAACAGCACACGAGAGCCCTCGCTGGGTGTTTAAGTGCAGGCGTGAAAATGAATTGCAAAAAACATGGTGCCTTTTTGTACGGTAGTAGATAGTGATTTTACCCCCGTAGAATTTGCGGTAGTTGAATAACAAACCCTCTTTTAAAATTCATTGAATTTACCGCATAGGTGGATATTATATGTTGAAATCGTTTGCAATAAAATCCCTCTTGTCGTTAAATAACATTTTATTGATAATGATTATAAATGAATAACGTTATCTTTATTTCAACAGTCGTCGTTTTAGCAAACGAATCGAACGAGATGTTTGTTTTGGAATAATTATTACCATTATTATTTCGAATGTTAACCGTGTTAATTACGAAGTGTTAAACTTCTCTTTTTGACATTTATGAAACTTTCACGTTAGTAAGCACAGTATCAATTATGTCGATCGTTTGATCGACATGGATTTCGATTATGTTGATGTCAACTTCGTTAACAGGTTTTCACCTATCAACTATTTTCTGTCGAAAATACTGGCTTATCGATCAATTAGCCGGTACTATCCTTTCGCGTCTTACCTCACAATCAAAATTTCTGAGTGCGATCATAAGCAGACTGTATATAGTAGTAGTAACAGTCATATAGTTATAAGTAACAATGATTACGAGCGGTTATTCACACCCGTCAATATATTGTAAGTAGGTAAGTCATGAACAATAACTAGCAATGAGTAAAACTGTTATAATGTAATTTGCCTACCGATTTGAAATTATAAGAATAGAAGAAGTATTGTCTGATGAGCGCAGTAGTGTAATCTATAGACAGTATTTTTTGTATGTACTTTCTTTATAACAGTAAAGATTTTAAACTTAAAATGGTTGTGCATCCGGCTTAATGAGTTACTGAGTAACATATCGCCCACGTCTTTGTCAAATCAATGATCAAAATAAGATTCATTTTTATATTTAGATTTTGTTATTTCTGTATAAACAAGTTTATAGGCAACTATTTTAATTATTCGCCTGCTAGTTTTTATAGACCGATTACTACATAACTAGCAGCTGTAGAAATATTATTGCTAACAGTTGGCTTTGAAGTTTTGAACAATTTGTTGGTGAGCAGTTAGTAGGAAGAACTAAAACAATACACAGCAAAATACTAGTTTTAGATTTTCCAATGAAGCAACAAACTCTTGTTAGTATTCAAATCAAAGTTTATTTATAGGCGCTAGTAAAACAACGGCTAAATTTCATTAGACTTGTTTTATCTGCCTATCGCCAATGTTAAGTAAACAAAGTTAAGGTGAGTCACGACCACGAAAAAGTTCCTCACAGCTAGATATTAATTGTCTAAATAGAGTTGTGTTTACTTATTACAGACGTTGGTTATATTTTCTTCTAGAATAGTTAAACACAAATTTACTTTATCGGAAAATTGTATTGCCAGAGTCATTAAAGTCAAAACATTTCTATGATTTTATTTACATTTAGAATTGTATGCAGGACCTAAAACACTGTTTTTGTACTGATATGTATTTCTTTTTCATTATTCTTTGTAAAAGGCTATTAACTAATGGATCGTGTAAAACATCTTGGTAGAATACGTATATAAACTTTCTATTTATATTGATACTTACTCGTTTATCGAAGGGAAGAACGACTGCAGTAACAAATAGCTCTGAAGCGGTAGCCAGCACAATGCAAACAGCGCCACGACTAGGACCAGCATTTTAATTACCTGCAAAAAGATATCAATTAACTAAAGTACGTACAATAGCTGAATCCCAGTCCGTCCACCAGTGTAAGCATGAGTGCATACGCAAATAGCAACTGTGAGGTCCCTTTATTAGATTCACTTAAACCGATATTGGGTTTGTCTGGTAAATAGGCACACATATGCTGCACAGATTAAATACATTTCGGTGTACACAAATTATATATTGAAACATATTATATTTATTATTTTTCTATACATATTATGTAGGTAATAGTAATTTAATCTAATTGCCACTTTGATTCTTCTTGTCATATTCCTAATTTGCTGTGTCCGACAGAGACTGAAATGAAATATTTTATTTATTGTTCGACTTCGTTCGACTAAAATATATTGGAATAAAATAAAATATTGCGTATCAAAATTTCAGAAAATATGATAATGTAGAAAAAGACTTATTGGTAGAATTATTCGACTTCACAATAAATGCGGCGTGATGAACGGCAATGTTGATAAAAGGTATTGCCATTTCGATTATTTTATGTTATACTTATTCCGCCACGTACGTAATGAATCTTATTCGATGTCAACGTAATATGTTTACATCAGCAAATATATTTTCGACGATATTAGCATCAGAAAAAGTATTTAAAACTTCTGCCAAATTTTTTTGGTACCATCGCTATTTATTGTTTACATGCGGGTACCTCGTTGTTCTCATTTCATAAGTTTACACATATGCTTATGCGTACATTTGACAGTTTGTTATCGGTTTTCCTGTTAAGAGATTCTCAATAGCAATCTTTGAAAATCTCACGGTAGATGCCAATAAGTAGACCCTTTATTACGTGACACCTTAAGCGTTGCTGAGAAATGTGAGTGTATTGGAATACCAGACTTAATTAAAAACCTATTGAGCCTGGCCACCAGTGTGCCGCTATGACTCAATGGGTTAATAGCGTACTGCATTGCGTTTTAACAATTTGCGTAAACACATAATTAATAATTATATCTTAGAACTGATTCTTAAAACCAACAATGTGAACATGCTGTAACACATGAAATGTTGTTGTTGAATTGAAGTTGAATGTTGAAACACAACAACACACACCTACTTACCACATTGAGGATACATAAACTGAATCTGTGCGCAAGTGTCCAGCTAAGTCTATGTAGCCGCTCTACTGCCGATAGGCTAGGGAAATTTAGGGTGCCATTTGCATCTACAATGTAGTGGATCAAGCCGGATGATGATCATAAATTGATGCCATGACTTTACATAAAGATAAAGTCATATTCGTTTCATTTAAATTTCCACTCAAGCAATTCTTCTTGGAAATTAGGTATTGCTATCTTTCAAAAGATTTGCCAAATAACTTTTTGTTTGTGTACGTTGTCAACGTTATTTTTAATAATATTAACCTTCGCAATATATTGACAGCAAAAAACGAATAAAGTCAGTTACATGAACGGTAGCGCATACAGTACTGACACTATCAGATAGGGATAACCGCTTGCCAAGTGTGTTATCTGACAATATCTTGATCATTTGCGACCGTTTACATAACAGTAGGTAGTATGTAGCAACGGCATAAATACATTCTGTATTCATTGAAATTAAACTGCTATATACGGATTTTATCGCGTTGTTTATTTGACACTTTATTACAAAATTTTGAAAATTGTTACACTTCTACTACTATTAAACTTTACTAATTTTTAAGCTAATTAAATTATTATTAAACTTTTTAGATTTAATTTATTTTTACACTTTCCCCGACGTTTCGGTTGCTTTTCAGCAGCCATGGTCACGGGGAGACTAAGATGGCAGTTGTCTCAATGTTCCAGTGTAGTTATTTCAAAGTACCCGAACATAATTTAATCATTGGTGTTTCTATTTACGCAGAATGAGCTCAAAGTATCATGAAGTCTAGCTGTGGTTTGCTTCTTCTTGGGTTTGACTATTTTTATTACTGGATCCCAAGCTGGTGGTACATTCCAACCATCTTCTCTATTAAAATTAGGATGTTTTTTGATTTCAATAGCCTCGCGAAGCATCCTTGGTAGGAATCGGTGTTCTTTAGCGAGAATCTGTGGTTTGTCAAATCTCAGATAGTGGTTGGTCCCCTGTTGCACATGTTCACACACAGCAGACTTCAACGAGCGTTGGTGTTTTACATCAGCTATGTGTTCTTTTATGCGGGTGCCTATGTTTCTCTTGGTTTGACCAATGTATGAGAGTCCGCAGTCACAATCTATTTTATAGACCCCTGCATCTTGTAAAGGTAGTTGGCACTTGACGGATGGTAAAAATTTACTTATCTTCGTTGGCGGCTTGAAGTATGTGTTGATTGAAGCTCGCTTCAAGATGTAGCCAATCTTGTCAGTGACACCCCTTACATAAGGCAGTATAGCAGGCTGGCGCTCGACTGTGGCTGGCTTTTCTCGGGATCTGTGACAGCGGCGCGGTTGTTGGAGCTTGTTGTCTTGCAGTACTTGAGGCAAATAATTCATTAGCTTTCTTAGATGTACTTGTCATCAGGAATCCTGATCATACTTTGAGCCACACTGTATATAGGAAAAAGACCCATACAAATAGGTACTTAAACGGTGAATCTCACCACCATCCTAAACAGTTAGCTACCGTGGGAATGTCTTTGTTTCAGAGAGCCCATGGGATCTGTGACAAGAAACACCTGGACGCCGAGCTTCAACATGTCAAGCAAGTACTGCAAGACAACAAGCTCCAACAACCGCGCCGCTGTCACAGATCCCGAGAAAAGCCAGCCACAGTCGAGCGCCAGCCTGCTATACTGCCTTATGTAAGGGGTGTCACTGACAAGATTGGCTACATCTTGAAGCGAGCTTCAATCAACACATACTTCAAGCCGCCAACGAAGATAAGTCAATTTTTACCATCCGTCAAGTGCCAACTACCTTTACAAGATGCAGGGGTCTATAAAATAGATTGTGACTGCGGACTCTCATACATTGGTCAAACCAAGAGAAACATAGGCACCCGCATAAAAGAACACATAGCTGATGTAAAACACCAACGCTCGTTGAAGTCTGCTGTGTGTGAACATGTGCAACAGGGGACCAACCACTATCTGAGATTTGACAAACCACAGATTCTCGCTAAAGAACACCGATTCCTACCAAGGATGCTTCGCGAGGCTATTGAAATCAAAAAACATCCTAATTTTAATAGAGAAGATGGTTGGAATGTACCACCAGCTTGGGATCCAGTAATAAAAATAGTCAAACCCAAGAAGAAGCAAACCACAGCTAGACTTCATGATACTTTGAGCTCATTCTGCGTAAATAGAAACACCAATGATTAAATTATGTTCGGGTACTTTGAAATAACTACACTGGAACATTGAGACAACTGCCATCTTAGTCTCCCCGTGACCATGGCTGCTGAAAAGCAACCGAAACGTCGGGGAAAGTGTAAAAATAAATTAAATCTAAAAAGTTTAATAATAATTTAATTAGCTTAAAAATTAGTAAAGTTTAATAGTAGTAGAAGTGTAACAATTTTCAAAATTTTGTAATAAAGTGTCAAATAAACAACGCGATAAAATCCGTATATAGCAGTACATTCTGTATTTTTATAGGCTGATATTTAAATCGCTTTAACTTAATATTTATTTTATTTAATGGCACTTTAGAAAACGTTTGCAGCTCAGAATATCCTGACAGAAAACTTAGTAGTTTGTCAGCTCGGGAATCGAGTTTTAAAGAAGTTTGCGGCAGAGTCCTTTTGAATATAAACGAAACTGGAGTTTATAAATGCTTCCAACGCAAGGTCATTGCTGGTGTATTAACCATATGCTGCTGACCTATGAAAATGGAGTAATTATGCTGCTAGTGGAAGAGGCAAAATGTTTGCTCCTTGAATGTGCACAACACCTCCCTAAGGAACTAATTATTAGTACGACGAGACAACGATTAATTTTGTATGGTTTCATAATTAGCTAAATTATAAACAAGATAATGTATACCGATGTTGTAAAATGTTTGTCGCTACATAACAGAATAGTAATGTTCAATCTTATTAAGCTGGGAAGGACATTTAGGGCCTATAACGCAGTCTAATAATACTGAAGGCGCCGTTATGAAGCTCTTTTCCGATTGCGTCCCTACATAAAAGGAATCTTGGGCCCTAGACCCGCCTAATGTTCGGCTGAATAAAATTATAGGGGTGGCGGAGTGAATTTTCGGGAACCATAACTATGACTTATGGGATCAGCCTTCCACGTATTTTATTTAAGCACAAAGGTTCGCCGCAGAGATCAGCAAAAAGCTGGCGTTGTCCGAGGGATCGTGTTGTTATATGTGATCACCAAACGTTCAAGCTTTTGTTCCCTTTATATAAAATGTGAATGTATGTATAATACATAGTTTGAATCTTCAGCATCAATAATAACACGCCATTTTTAAATCGTTAATAGAAGTTAAAAATAGGTCAGGTATTTTTAAGCGCAACAGCCGATGATTAATCATTGTTTTATTTACATATGTACTCTATAAAATATAATCATAGGGTTGTCCGCCCACGTATCAAGTCGATCTTGCGGGGGATGGAATTTATAGCGTCGGGCACAATTACCGCGATTGACAGGGAAAGTAAGTATACAGTTATTAGATTTTTAACGTAATATCCTGGCGACATTGAATTATTTACTGTACTGCACTTAGAAAATCAATTAATTTATAAATAAAATATCCTTTAAAAGAGTACCGATCTAGTCTTTTAAACATCAAATGTATGTGTTGGTCACATTTGACGTTTATCATAATTTAGGACACAAATTTAGGCGAATACCATACATGTTATTTATGGTACTGTTAGTAGATTCAATCTATACTGCACAGTTTTGATTACGAGAACTAGCTCTTTGGAAGTTCTTCGAGTATACTGTACTAATGTTATGAGAAAACATAAATAATGAGGTCGGTTCAAATATTTATTATATTTTATTCAACGAGTTTTTGTCATATTGAAATGAAATTGCAAAGAAATGTAAGGTGTAAAGTTTACTTAAGCATGCTTAAAATAAGTATATTGGAATCCACGTCGACCATGTTGAAATAATTTTTGTTCATAGTTTGACTACCTACGCTACGATACTTTGCATGTGTGTTAACTTTAGTACTGTTCAGAGCTGCAATTATATAAATAAAGATAGGCACATTTTTAATTATTTAATTGCAGCTCTGAACAGTCAACTAAAGTCAAAGTGTATCACCGAATATTTTCTTTAATGTTACAGAAATAAATTATTTTTAAAGGTATTTAATATACTTATTAGTTAGTAAATAGAGCCTTTATTATTAAAAAAAACGAATTAAAAGTAAAATAGTTAAAATAAATTAAATTTATCTTTGATAAACTCAAAGAAACTCAAAAGTATAAAGTCGTTTAATGTAGTGAAAGTTATTGTTAAACTTTTTCGTATAAATAAACTTTTTCGTATAAATAAACACTTTAAATGTAAAGTCACTCGAGTTACTGAGCTATAATAGTAAAATGACTTTTATTAGCTGAAGCTGTCAAGTGCACAAAGTTAAACTTTTAACGACACATTTATTTATTTTGCGAATGATGACATGTACAAAACCATTATATTATATATATTTAATAGTATTTGTTACACTTTATAATATTTTAGTTCAAAACCTAAGAACCACATGGGTACCGAAGATTAAGTTAAAAAATAACTTAAAGATTTATAAAACAATGCTAAGTAGCAACTATCTCACCCCAAATACGTAGGGCCGATATAAATATAGGTACAACACTCTTGTGACACCGGTGCCATAATACTGAAAAGCCATATTATGTTATTAAGGCATATCTATCCTTTCGCATAATGACGTAGGCGTAAGTGCAAGCGAGACCAGCGCTCTGTGGCCCTGCCTGCCGGATTGAGAACACTTAAGTTCGATAATAAAAGTAGGTATATGTATTAGTATTCGAAAAATGCCTGCAACAACACGGTAAAAGGTAAATATCTAAGACATGACAACATATGCATATAATAATAATAATAATATAAATATATACCTATGTGTAAAATACGGTCTGCTAAATTGTTGGAAATGTAATAATTGAAGCATGCGATTGTTTTTCAATATAATATGTAATTTAATTGAAAATATTTTAAACGTTTTTAGAGGAATTTCCTCCCTCAGGCGGTAGCTTGAGGAATGCCATCCTTGCTGAGGTTGTCTCGATAGATTACAACATGAAGTTTTCGAAAAAGGGTATAAAAAGGTTGCTGAAGGGTCGGCAAAGTGCAAACCCTTTGCCATCAGTTAATCACTTACAGTCAAATAATACGCGTGTTTGTCTATAGTACAAAAAGGGACGATTTGTTTAATAGAGAAAATCTAGATAGTATGTTTCTATGTGATACAAACATAAGGTCACGCTTAAAAGCAATACGTATTATACAATCAAGGCCCCCACTTTTTGCGAGTTTTAATCGTTATCAATGTTTTAGGTTCCAAGTAATAAGGCAAACCTGTAAATCGGGCACATTGTTAGGCTCCCCCGTGGTGCTACTAAGAATTTCCTGTAAGAAAAACGTAATACCACTTTGAACGAACTTGAATTGAAACTGAAGACATAACATACGCTATCCTTATGCGACAACAGTGCGACAGCAGAAATAATAGTGCAGGATCTCCTTAGCCATTTTAGCAAAGTTGGAAACCGTTGGGCTGCTACGCAGAGGTCTCGAGTTCGATCTCAAGGTAGATCTTTGACTTTTGGAAGTTATGTGTGTATTAAATAGTTAATTACCGCTCGCTTTACCACTGAAGGGAACATCTTGAGGAAACCTGCATGTCTGAAAGATTTCCATAATGTTCTCGATGATATGTGCAGTCTGCCAAACCGCAGTGGACCTGCGCGGTGGACTATGGCCTAACACGTCTCACACTGAGAAGAGAGCCGTGTCTAGCAGTGAGACAGTTAATACAATGTAAATGTATAAATATGTAAACTAAACCTAAACTTTAAATGTTTTGATGGAGTGATTATTTTAAAAACCAATTTTAGCGGCAATACCAATCTTATAAGACCGTCAGGCGCAAGGTAAGAAACAGTGATAAATAACCCATTTTTAAACTAATGAACATACATACATTGTTTTGCTTCTGCCGCGTGGACTGCGTTTCACCCTCAACCTAATTTACATGTATTTCACATTAAACACTACATATCTGGTTCTACTAAACGAATTAAGATGACACATTGTTTAGATTTCAGTTGAACCCAATCGAACAAATATGAAAACTATATGAAAATCTGTTCAATAATTTTTACTTGATGTTTAAACAAGCAGGCATCAAGACAAAAATTCTACTACCCATGTCGGCGCCAATTAGTTTTCCATAAAATATCTCCAATACAGAGTTTTGTAACAGTACAATAGGTTGATTTATTGTTGAAATCTTGGTATTGCTACAATGACGTAGATCTGTCGGCTGGAATGTTGTATTAATTCGCTTTTAAGTAAGGCCTATACACAATCTAAACTTAAACCGTCACGGACATAATACAGACATGATTTGTGAAATTTGTATTGTTGTACATGAAAGCTCGACATTTACCGCAAATAGAAGTTAAGTTTAATGAAGTTAGCCATGAGTTACCTCGTACACTGTCAATGCGCTTGAGCTATTGTACTTCGGCTCTTGTACTCACACGTGAGTTAGTGTGTACACATGATTGCGCCAAAACCTGCGAACTCACACTACACTTCGCGCTGTGGTTCGATTTGGAACGTACATTACCGCGAAATGGCATCACGTTTAGTAACTACAACGTGTGACGATGTGTCATATGCCCAGATCATAAAACATTATTTTAAAATTTCTAACTATTTTAAAGATTTTATTATTTGATTATTTTAACATGGAGTTAAACCCACACTTAAACTATATTAAAAATAGTGATGTACACTACTTTTAGTATTATTTAAGTATCGACTAGAATATGTTGATATTCATAAGTTGATAAAAAGAAAATGCCATCTTAGTAAAAATAATATATACGATTTTATATGTCGCGGTTATCCATTTTACAGGTTCATTGTTTGTAATGCTCAAATATGACACCTTTATATCACACGTTGTATACTTTTAGTCATTTACTGTCCAACGCTTCGATTCTATATTGCTAAAATCTCATCTCGAAATCAATTGTCGTCTTGTTAGTAACCATAGTCACCAGCCGACGCGGATGTGAGTGAGATTTAGCAGAATTGCACAGCAGTCGCACCGTGTAAGATCGAAACTTATAGCGAGAACTTAAGTCGAGCTTATCTCATATAAATTAAGATTTCCACAAGTTTCCATTCCAAACGTCAGGTGAAATATAATATATCGATCTTTATATACAAATGTCTCAACCCATACACCGATAACGGAGCTGATTTATGGGGTGACTATATAATGCGTACTATAATAAAATAATTATTTATTTCAGACTAAGATCCGTTGTGTTAGTATTACATAAACCTAACAAACTGATTTTAGTAATTATTAAGACACAAGTAATACATAATAAAAACATAAATAAAATTACACCACAGGCTTATGAAGCCGCAACCAATGATACAGTATGGGGCTATCCTACCTGCCCACTATCGTGCTGAGGATGCTATTGATGCTGCCTCGCACCCTATGCATGATGGAGGCGCATCATTTTCTCATTGCGTATTGTGAGTATAGTGATATTTCTATATATGGGTTTTAACAAAAACCAAAAGACTGCTGCTATGTCTCGCAGTATAAGTTTTCGTTTATATTTGCAGCCGATATTGAAGTCGAATTTGATTCCCGGGTCGATCAAACCTTTATTAGTGTATTCCTTTGGGAAATTTGTAGTAACAATACAGAGTCCAAAAATAGTGGACGCTAATACGCTCGCTTCTTAATAAGTAGAACTAAAAGTAATGGATTTGTAGGTGTTATATCGGGTTCGGGAATACACAGGCGGCGAAAAGGTTAATGTGTCATTGTCTAAATAAATTTAAGCTTTAAGCAATTATGTTTCGCAGTCTACAAAGCGTAATATATATTCATGCCGTTTGTGATGCCACGCAACGGGTCACCAGTGACAGCCGCAGTAAGTCATCGCAAAACTTCGTTCATAAGTTGTCACGGCCTAGTGGCCGCCACAAGTTGTTGACGAAGGCTTGCATCCAATTTTACGGTACCGACATACACTAGGGCATTCGAGTGGCCGCTTCTAGGCCATAAGTTGTGATCCGTCGATAGTGCCCCGTTATCCGCGCGTACTAGATCACAATCGCCGGCTTCAACCCGCCATGCTTTTTATTTAACCACTAGTGGCTACGACTGTTAGTCACTACAACAACAACACAACTACAACCAGTTACTACGCTGCGACTGGTGGTTGCATTTAGTGGCTCGATTTAGCCACCAATCGCAGCCACTAGGAGACCAGCGTCCAGAAGCACTTCATGGCCATTGAGATTAGTGGAATTAAAGCGACACACACATGCAGACCGTATCTTTATATGGTCATTTCATGGGGACTGCAAAATCCTTATTAAAATGATTATTCAAATTAATACGATTGTATGATGATTATACATGAGTACCGCACTGTGTATATGAAAATGGTATGCATTATTGTAATAATAACGAGACTGCGCATTTTGGTGTAAATTTGAAAAATATATTTTTCGGTCGGAAGCTGTCCTGTGCTAGACATATACAGAAGTCGATTGCTAACGATTGAGTGCATGATAGATTTTTTGTTTATTATCCACCTGACGTATTTAGTAGCATATAATATACAGGATAATTACATTATGGTATTCCTTTATAGTATAAATAAAATATTAAATTATGGCAATTAGGAACTTATAACGAATGGAGAAAAAATGGCATCAATATGCCTCAAGATTACGTGAGTGTACAGACATACATAATCTCATTTTGCATGGGTAGGCAGAGGTGAATACCGCCTACCTTTTTATACTTGATATTCAAGACCAAGTCCAAGACCTCATGCACAGCAGTCGCAGTTACTAGCGCGGCACCACCATAGCAGATGAATAGATAATCCAGAAACTCGCCTTGTGATAATCACTACATATGATAAAACAAAGTCCTCCGCCGCCTCCATTAAGTAGATTTATTGCGGTTATCGCAAACAGTCAGAGTGCTGACTGTTGGCGATAACCTCAAATCTACATAATGGGTTTTCATGCAGTTTTCATCAATAGACAGAGTGATTCATGGGAAAGGTTTAGGTGTAAAATTTGTTAAGGTTTTGTACTATCCGTGCGAAGCCGGGGCAGGGCGTTAGTTACAGAATAAAATTACAACACTTGTTGTGGCACTATGGCTAGCACAATAGGTGATTTCGTTAGATAGCAAGACTTTCTGAATTTCATCATCAAGTTTTAATGAAACAACGTAATGAAAATACGTTTTTATGACAGATCTTGCTTACAATAACATTATTATTCTCAGACTCTTAGCTACCAAATATATTGATACTGGAATAAAAATATGAAGTAGGTAAAACAGACCTTTCAAAATAGTACCGAATTTCACGGCAAATCGAACTCTTATTCATATAAGAGTTCACTTCGGTATTATTTTGAAATAACTCCCTAAAATACAACGGGTATCATTACTGTATTTTAGGGAGTTATTAATTATTCTAGGACTTTTATTATTAGGATTTATATTCATCTCTATATTCGGTACAGATAGCGCAGTGGACCAACTGTTGTCTCGCCGCTACTGCTGTACTAAGTGGTATGTGTTCGAATCACACACGGAACAATTATTTGTGTCACAAATAATTGTTCGGGGTCTGGGTGTACTCTGTGTCCGTTAATTGTATGTGTGTATATTCCAATACATGACTTGAATCCTAGCGTGCTTGTTGTCTTTTATAAAAAGATTGATTAAATATTAATTGACTAAAATTAGTTAGCCGCCTAGTTGACTAAAACTAATAAATTATTAATAGATAACTAATCGTCATATATGTATCCGCAACACGGTTAGCAAACATGGTAAACATAGGTGCTGATTTGTTCAAATGCTGGCGTTGAGTGTGAACTTTCCTTAACTATTTCTATTAAATTACATGGTCTAACTCTTAAGATAATTATAACTTATTTGTTTGTTACGCTTTCACGCTTTAACTACTCATCTGACTATATGAAACTTCGCATACACGTTGTCAGGGGAATAAAAAAGGACATACAGTACCTTACATCCAGAAAAAATACTGTTTAATCCTTTTTTTTTTTTTTACGTGGGGTAACGTTTTGGCGCATTCCTCTCCGCGGGGCGACGGAGAGGTTATGTCGGGCTCACCGGGGAAAAGATACCCCGGTAATACCGACTAAACCTACCACGGTGTTCCTCGACATAACCATAGACGGCGAGGCCGCGCGAATCGCTTTCACATGCAATCGCGACCCCGCCGTGGTTTCGGCCCGCCGTGTGAAACGGCAGGCCACTGCACGAAGAATATTTCCTCCACCATCCCCCTGAGCGGGGGTGATAAAGACACGATACAGAGGCGCACGTGGGAACACGCACGCCACCTCTCGGACCTGGTGCTGATCGGGTGGCAAGCAGGCTCACGCAGCCCACCACCCCCAGGTCAAACTTCAAGGTGGTCCCCCTCCGGCGCCCGGTTCTGCGGTTGGGGAGCGGGTTTAAGCGCTCCCTCTCCCGCTCCGCCGCCTCCTTGATGGAAATTACTTCCTCACAGAAGGAGGCGACGGCGTTCCACGATCTCTCACTCCGGACCATAGACTGAACCACGGCCGGGAGCGAGAGGGCAACCAGTCCGACTGCCGCGATCAACTCACGGCGCTGCAATGCCCAGGCGGGGCAATCCACCAAAGTGTGCAGCGCCGTGTCCACAACAACATCGTGGCAGTCGCCGCAGTGATGACAACCGGGCGTCGCCTGCCGGCCTATACGACACAGGAACTGGCCATAACAACCGTGGCCAGTCATTACCTGTGTCAGCCGGAAGGTGAGGGCGCCATGCCGCCTCTCCAGCCACTCCTCAAAAACGGGACTTACCGCCACGATCGTGGCGTGCCCGGCACTGGGGTGCACAAGTCGATTTCTCCATTCTTCTACCAGGACCTGGCGGAGTTCAGACCGTGCCGTCTCTAAAGCGGGAAGACTTGGTCCTTCACCCCGAGCTAGCGCTTCCTGGCGCCAACGATAGAGTGACGCCAGAAGCGCCGCTTCCAGGTTCCACGGCATCGATCCGGCAACTTAATCAAATCTAACCTAACCTACATTTACGTAAGCGAAGCAAAATCTAGTATAAAATAGGTGGTTACTACAGCTACGGCCGAAGTGAGGATAAAGTCGACATGATCTTTTATACAGAATATCTGTGCTATGAGGATAGGGTGTCTAATGGACCGCTATAATGAAAATATTAAATTAAAACGGCGTCTGCCCTCAATACTCGTTTTAGGTCGGATGGGCAGACAGTGTCTTGCTGATTTATTAGATATCATATAGCTCTTGAATAGCTATCATTGCTAAGAGCGGTTCGGGATGGGAGCACTCTTCTTCTTTCATTATTTGGGCGCAGTATATGGACACGTTAACAACAGCTACGACGCACGTCAGGTTGTAAAGAATGTGAGCAGTGCATGAGTTGCACTGCTCACAATCTTTACAACCCGGTTTCGCCATTACGGGTTTGAGAAAATTGAGACCGGGTTTACCCGTAGTTATGCGAGAATTACACATCTACCCATCCAGATATTATTGTTACACACTCTATTAGCTTGCACTATTGAGAATTCTTGTAAAGCGATTGTTTGGCGTCACGTTAAGAAGAAAGCTTCAGCCATATATTGGCATCAAAGAATAATAAAAATGTAAACTATGTGTCTCGCCTTCATATAATATCTAACACTGCGGGGAAAATTGTTTTTGTTTTGGATTATGAAATATTTCAATTAGCAAACTGTGAATGAATATTTTAACCGCCTAACGTGCCATACGCTCACACAAACAGATGTGTTTATTTATATTAAATTGCAATGCATTCAGTTAAACTATGGAAATCAGTAGCCATCTGGTATACTGAAATAGAATGCTATTTCTTCGTATTACACCTTTGTGTGAGCAACATAGGTACACCAGACAAAATAATCAGCCAGTAAATATGTCTCACAAATGCTCTGTTTATTAATTATTATTTGTGTACAAATATTACCACAAACCGTTACGTTATAATTACGACCACAGCGAAAAGCTGTCTTTGCCTTTTGTATAAAAAATGTCAATACATTTTGATTTCAATTAAAGTATAATTCAGACCATTCGGATGTTTATAGTACCGGCATTTTCATTAATCTTAAAATTTGCAAAATTAATTACTATAAAGATGCAACATACAACAAATACTTGTTGTATTGTTAATGTAACAGAATAAAAATAATCCAAATTACCATAATACCAAATACAGATATGAACAATTAGAAGTGCGTGATCGAAATTGCAGAGAAAGGAAGCGTTTCGTAGTTATAAAATGGTAAAGCAAATACACTACCAAAATAACTTGAAACCCTCCTAAACAAGTATATATGTAGGTCGCTTTATATTCAGCTGTTACAATAGTTAATGATCGCTTGCAATCAGGAGCACTTGTCGACGAGCCTCGGGAAAACGAATCAAAGTAAATAAAAATGATTGGGAAAGGTATGCATCTGAGACTCTGTCTCACCAAGCTAAGCGCAAAGTTATCAGACTAATGCCGGGTTTTTGTATAAAGGTGGTAGTTGCCGAGACCATCCGGCTCATGCATACCATGTATTTGACAATAGCTTTCACTTTTTAATAATATAATATAATGTGTTATTCTATATATACTTTTTTTTTTTTTTTTTTTTTACGTGGGGGAATGCTTTACGCATACCCCTCCGCGGGGGCGGGCGGAGGGGTTATGTCGGACTCGCCGGGGTAAAATAAGATGTTAAGATGATAAAGTACCTCCCGGAATACCGACTAAACCTACCACGGTGTTCCTCGACAAAACCACTATCGACGGGGCCGCGCGAATCACTTTCGCATGCGGTCGCGACCCCGCCGAGGTTTCGGCCCGCCGTATGAAACGGCAGGCCACTACACGAAAGACCTACCCTAAAGGCACTTCTACCACTCCCTACTGTCCCCCCTAGAGGGGAGACGGACTCAACACAGAGGCGCGCGTGGGAACACGCACGCCGCCTCTCGGACCTGGTGCTGAACGGATGGCGGGCAGGCCCACAAAGCCCGCCACCCCCAGGTCAAACCTCAGGGTGGCTGGAGGTCGTCCCGCGCCCTCCGGCGCCCGGCTCTGCGGTTGGGGAGAGGGTTCAAACGCTCCCTCTCCCGCTCTGCCGCCTCCTTGATGGAAATAACTTCCTCATTCTATATATACTAAGGAAAGTCTGCCAACTGTCTCAACTGGGCCATAGTAGACCAGCGTGTTGTTATCTATAGTAAAAATCATACTTATACTATAATAATTATTATATACATATTATATATTTATATAATATGAATTAAATATATAAGAAAAGAAACGATATGACAAAATCAAAAATACGCACCGATTAAACTATTTTTTACTGTTAAAGAGACCTAATTATTTTAGACGGAGTGAATAAAAGCAAATTTATGTTATTCGACAAAGCACGTCACGAAATATGTGTCAATAACATACAGCAAACCAAATTATTCTAGATAATATTGTATGTCTGTTCGTTGCGTAACGCTGGCAAAAGCTGAACTGAATGCGACGCATGTGGCCATAATTCAATAGCATGAAGTTAAACTTTAAATCTAAGTCTTATTTTATTTAATTTATTTACGTGGAACTTATGTTCCACATAAATAAATCGAAAAGCTGGCAGACGAAGCCACTGGCAAATGTGAGTATACAATATGAGTGTGAAACCGTATAAATACAGTGATTTCATCGAATAAATTATTAAAGTAAATAACCCGCATTTATCACTGAACAGCTATGTAGTTTTTGGACTTTGATATTGTTACACAGTCCGTGTTTACATAAATTACGTATAAAGTGAACAGTCAGTCAAAAAAGGCAACTGTAATCGATTTCGGGCTAAATAAAAATGTGTATTCTATAAAACTGTTTTATTAATTTCATTCCTGTTAAAAAAAACAGCTGGTAGTAAGCTGTTAATTATCGGTTTCACTTTATCAACGGATAGTTCCGTTTTTACAGCGGTAGCAGGTTAAAAAAGTTCAATAAATATCCATTAATACAAAAATCACTGCCTAATTTGAATATATAATGGTAATTAATAGATATCTAGGTATATAGTTACACGCCTAATTTTCTGAAGTAGTAAGGATAAGTGAATTACACCCACATTTCACCAGCTGAGGGCTCATGTAATAGGGACGAGACTATCGCCGTTTACCGGGCACAGTTTCAAACTCTCTGCTGCTATTACGAATTTCTTGACCCATTAACATGTTCACACGACCAAGAAATGGAACTCGAGTCCACATGCACTGCAGTCGCATTTATTACCGCTGCGCCATCAAGGCAGTAATTTTGTGAGCGTGGTCAAGAATATGATTTCAAAAGAAACGAAATGCTTCAAACATCCCGCAAGTGAAAGTGTTCCCTTAAATGATAACATACATATGTTTAATTCTTTGGATAAATGGGACTCACACCGCATTCTGTTGGATTGGACTCTATTCCAACACTTTTACTGCAAGAGTGTTCAAACACACTAGTCCCGATTGTCACTTACATTTGTAATATGTGTATGTCCAAAGGCATATTCCCCAAATGTTTTAAACAAGCCATTGTTTACCCAATTTACAAAAACGGGGACAGAGACAGTGTCAGTAACCACAGGCCAATATCTGTATTACCCACCTTATCAAAAGTCCTAGAGAGGCTATTGAACATTCGACTTAAAAGTTTATGGCAAATAACAATATATTGGCACCGAACCTGTTCGGTTTTAGATTTTTTTTATACAATTATGGTGGCAAACGTGCATATGGCCCACCTGATGGTAAGTGGTCACCGTAGCCTATAGATGGCTGCAACACCAGAGGCATCACTTGCGCGTTGCCGACCCTTTAGGAAAGGAAGTGGGAAGGAGAAGGAGCGGGAAGGGGGAAAGAGGGTGATTGGGCCACCGGCACTCCCACTCACCGAACGAAACACAACAGTAGGAATACTGCTATTTCACGTCGATATTCTGTGAGAGGGTAGTCCTCCCCGGTCGAGCTGGCCCATTCATGCTGAAATCAGCGAGGCTCTACTACACAAATCTAGAATGTCAACGCAGTCTGCAGTGGCCTCTCTCGTTGATGGAATAGTGGACCGCCTTGACAGTAACGAAAAATGCCTGGGACTGACACTGACAACAACACAACTGAAAAGACTGGACCGATGTATTTGTCTTGGCTGAACAAGCACTACGTAATGTCATACTATGGCTATCAAGTAACATATTAACATTGAATCTAAAGAAAACGACGTATCTTACCTTTTCTATTACAAGCGATACACAGCCTCCTCCTGACATTTTTACACTGAAAGACCAGTCCTGCTCCCCAAACATCCCAGTCTCTTCATGTAACTGTCCCTATCTTACTAGATCCACTCAGACAAAATATCTTGCTATATATATTGATAATTTCATCAATTGGAAATATCACCTTAGCGATCTAACAGTACGCACTCGAAAATTGAAATTTATTTTAAAAACTACGCCGCTTTTCCGATGACAAAACTTTAAAAATAATATATTGTGCTTTATGTCAGTCTATACTGCCCTATTGTATATCTGTCTGGGGCGGCACAGCAAAAACCCACCTATTGCCCTTGGAACGTGCACAAAGAAGCATACTTAAGGTAATGATATTCAAGCCCTTCAGATATCCAACCCCCCAGCTTTATAAAGAATGTAAGACTCTTACTGTCAGGCAACTCTTTATACTTGAGACTGTTACTCGAAAGCATACATCGCTAGAATACAATCATAATTATAGAAAGAAGCGTCTTTCGTACAAAGTTTGCCAAGTTGCAATTTGCTGAACCACACAGGCTTCACGGCATTTTAATGTTATTGGCTGCCACCTGTACAATAGTATTAATAAAAGTTGTCACTCATTCGATCCCAATGTAAGAAAGAAGTTGCAAAATGGCTTATGCTCAAACTGAGATCATGCTGAAATGATCGGTACTTTAATAGGATGAATATCACATACACACACACACGCACTCACATCTATGCTTACTTACACATATTTTCATAGCTGCTTACACAATCACCTAATATATTATGATGTAACTGTAAACTAAATGTAATACTGCGAGGGACCTGGTACCCAAAACACAAGGTAAATCTTACATTGGGTACCAGAGTACAACAAAATCTGTATTAACTTGTCTTGGTATATTATGTAATGTGTTCATGCTAACTGTAACTTTTTGAAAAATAGATATTATTATTATTGAATAAAAAGGAACACACCCTTCACCGTCCAAATTCCATGTTATATAGTTAATGGTTAATGGAATTCATTCTGTTTCGTACAATGTGTTAACGAACTGCATTAATAAAACCATACCAAAATAGAAGAAGAATAATCCTCGAGATAACAACTCACCTTTTTCTTGTTTCTCATGTGGTTTGCGTCGCGTGTCTCTTGCGCGTTACCCGGTGCCCGAGCCCCCCACAACTTCAACGCCATATGAGCGTACGCAAACGTAATCACAAACAACGGGATCACGTACTAAAATTAAAATAATCATATCAACTTAGTGAGTAACAGAAATTTTATTAATTCACAGCGACGGAATGTTGGCACTTGAGTGACAAAATTAAAGATCGCTTTCATTTTGATTGGTAATTAATTCGTATTCTGTATTTGACTTTATATAATTTGCAATAATTACTTGCAAATAAAATTCCCTAATTATCAATGATTTTGTAGCAAAATGGTATACTGAACTGGGTAGAATTTAATTACTTAGTAACGTAACAACTTGGGCTATTTTTAGATTGGCCTAAACATCAGGTAAGCTACATGTGTGCACAATAATTTGGTAAGTAGCAAACAACTCTGACATTGATAAACGGTTGTTCGTCGGTTCTTTACAGCTACATACAGTATACGGTATACGGGTTGGTTTGAACTGATGTCATTTGTATTATCCATGGTACCAGCAGATCGGCACGCATCAGATTTATTTATAATATTTTTTAATATCGCTTCGTTTCATGAGAATTATCTAAATATATATCGTTATAGAACGCAATAATTTGTACATTGTTCATCGATGAAAGATCGATAAATATATAATTAAATGAATAGACATCGTAGCAATAGTATTATTTGCATATTTATACTAAAATCAATGTTATTGAAACATATTTTAGGCATCAAAACATTTTGTGAGAATTGTAATCATTAACGTTTGTCATGAAGTTACTGAAATACTTATTTAAATAGGTATTTACGATTATTTTTGGTTGTATTTCTATGGTCTATATAAGCAGGATATATAAAGGCATGACTGCATTATTATTAAAGTTCGTCTCTATTTAATGTAATTAAATGAAGCTTCGTATATTGACGCTAACAGATTAGAAACAGTTACTCTCTACATAGAATATAGATTTGGAGCAACTGGCCTTTCTTGCAGATAGATATTTCTATAAATACCAGCTAAATTACATTTTTCACGACACCAATGTAAAGGGTGATTTTTTGAGCGCTTGGTTTTTAATTAACAAAACACCATAAAATTGGAAAAAGTTTTTTTATTGGGATTTGAAAATCAATTCATGCCATTTATTTTTTAAAGATTATTTTGTGTAAATGTTGGCCACTACTACGTTTTAGGCGATCCATACGAGAAGTCCAATTCTGTGTTACTTTTCCGAGCATATCGACTGGTATTTCACTGATAACACGTGTGATGTTATATTCTAGTGCTTGAATCGATGCTGGATTATCGGCATAAACAAGAGATTTGACGTACCCCCACAATAGTCCAACGGCATCAAATCACACGATCTAGGCGGCCAATTTACTGGTCCAAAACGAGAGATGAATTGCTCACCAAATTCATTGCGCAATAGGTCCATCGTTTCGTGTGTGCTGTGTGAAATGTGGCACCGTCTTGTTGCAACCACTTGTCAACCAGATTCAGCTCGTGTATTTTGGGCAATAAAAAGTCTAAGAAATCATTGCACGATAGCGATCACTATTAAGAGTAATGTTGTTCTCATCTCTATGAACTTCTCCTAAAACGTAGTCGTGGCCAACATTTACATGAAATAATCTTTAAAGATAAATGGTAAGAATTGATATTTAATCCCCAAAATGTTTTATTTATTTTTAATTTTAAGGCTTTTCTTTTTTTGAAAATTTACTGCGCACCAATTTCGAGAATTTTTCAATTACTAATATCTTAAAAAATCACCCATTAGTAAAAACTGAAACGCTACAACAATAAAATAAGAAAGTAACTTACCTGAAATATATACAACAGCAGTCTGTAAATAGCCAGCGAGTGTGAACCAAATTCGCTTGGAGCACAAAATGGTTTTTTGTAAAAGATTCTTGTAACTGCAAACAAAAAAATCAAATTTTACATTTATATTGACCGTTTATCGTCTTATTTAGTCTATCATATACGAAAATATATTTCTAAATGTTGTTATTTTAAGTTTTATTCGTAGCTATTTAGGTGCCAATAGATGATCCCATTACTTAAGGTAAATAGCTTGTATTAGAAAAGACATCATGACGCCTTAAATATTAAATGACTGCTACTTTATCTTATCTTATCTTATTTCGGGGGCCAATCAGTATAGACCGGCGACACTTCGACCCAGTGCGATCTTTTGTGTCAGCTCCGAGGATCTATCCCTGTACTATTTCCCTATGAATGTACTGCATTAGTCACAGCGTACACTTCAGAGGAAGAAGCCTGAAGTCTTCAGGGTTCGGATATGCTAATCCTATCAGACCCATCCTTAGTCTAGCCAACGCGTCACATTCACACAGTAGGTGTGATATGGACTCGTCCTGTTCACCACAGGCTCTGCAGATCAAATTGTTTGCCAAACTCAATCTGCACAGGTAGTCGTTGGTGCCAAAATGACCAGTAAATGCTCCTGTGAGCAGGCGTATTTGGCCCTTGTTGTACCCGCAGAACTTCCAGGTGAAGCCCGTGGCTCTGTTTGCAATGAATTTCTTGGAGTGTTCCAGACCCCTAAGGGCCATCCACTCTAGCCTGTGTTTATCATTGCCATGTGCATTCATAGCTGCCTTGATGGTACTCTCAGAGAGTCCTACGAATGGCTCGGGGCCCACAAATAGTTGCTCCGAGCCCTTCCTGGCTAATTCATCAGCCTCCTCATTACCCTGCACACCTGCATGCCCCGGAACCCACACCAGCCTGACTGTGTTTTTTCTGCCAAGTTTGTTAAGGGCTTTAACACAGTTCAGGATCAGTCCGGAGTCCACCTTATAGGAGTTCAGAGCCTTAAGAGCAGCTTGACTGTCACTGAAAATATAAACAGTCTTATCAGTGACATTTTTGTTGATGTTTTCCTGCGCACAGGCAATTATAGCATAGGTTTCCGCATGGAAGACTGTTGCATATTTGCCCATGCTTTGGCTCACCTTGCAGTCGTTGGCATAAATACCAGCGCCTGATCCTGTTACCATTTTGGAACTATCGGTGTACCAGGTGAGACAACCCTTGTTAGGGGATTGTAGACCTTGTCTCCATTCGTCCCTAGTGGGGACCTTTATTTTCAAATTATTTTTGAATATGTGCATTGGTTGCATTTTGTCGCATCCCATGCTCATAATCTCTTTGAAATCTTCAGTTTTGTGTGTCGAGTTACCGGGATGTTGACGCTCCACAGCCCATACACAGATAGTCTATGTAGCGCCTTCATCGCCTCTAACTCCACAACAATGTGTAGCGGCGTTAGGTCCAGCAGGATCTCTAACGCTGCCACTTTAAGTTATTGCCGTATTCTTAATACATAAAACATTGGCTTTGTGCCGGGATGGGTACATGTACACAAAACATGTGTATGTGCATACTATAAAGCTAACCAATAGCATAAAGTTATAAAATTATAAATATGTATAACGATACGCAAACAAAAAACACGTAAATGACGTGCAGCGAAAGCGTCCGCGACAATCACTGGCTTCGATCCATAACCTAACGAGTACATAGTTAATCTCCCATTAACCCAAAGGCTTAATTATTGCAAAAATAGAATATCAGTAGCTACCACTGCAGGCAAAGGTGGATATATTTGCGGTTGTGCTCCATGTAACCTCAAATTATTGGACACATAGATTATTGAATCCGTCAAAATCAGATTATCAACATAATATAATTCTTGGGATTAGTGGTACATACAAGACAAATAATAGCGTTTAAATTTTCTATAAGCACTATGATGAAGCGGAGAAAAAATACATCATGTAATAGTGGTGAATACTGCTAACCTCATTTCAAATTACGTTTGATTGCATTATTAGCAATTCGCCAAAAACATATAAATATGCAGATATACATATATAAGTACCTAATCATCTTTAATGAAATCGAATTAAATATGATATTATTACATCGACTAACTTACTGATCGCTTTGTAACAGAACTGATTGCATGAATCGAATTGAACGGGTAAATCTAAAAACCAATAATCGGCAAATATTAACTCTACGTACGGACTTCGGTCGCTCTAATAGGGATCATGGACTTCTATCAGACCCATGTAATTATTTCCGAGGAGATTAATTGATATAACATTGCGACATCCGTTAAAATTAATATAGATTCCTTTTGGCTTTATGCGTAACTATAGTGTATTTTTAGGCTATAAAACATTTTTACGGTCTCTAAATTAACTAACCTTTCCGCTACACACCGAAAAAATATATACATATATAAATCAAGTTTTATTGACAGGTTTCGCAGACGTTCTATACTGTCTGTTTGTTTTTTTGATTTCTCACGTAGTAGTAAATTGAACACGCGACTGAAAAAACCGTGTTTTAATTTAACTCGAAACTGCAGCTCTGCTGTATACAATAAATGTATTTTATAAGACTTGGTGTTCATTTATTACATACCTGGATCCAATTCGTCTTCCATGATGATCTCCCAAGACATGGCCATAGGAGCCGCGAGAGAGAGTGCCAGCAGCCATATGACTACTATAATTACTTTGGCAATTCGTTTAGAAGTGTGGGCACTGAAACAAACGGTAGGTATTATTTGGTGCAATAAAATTAATTTAACCCTATGTTGAAATTATATACAACAGGCTTAACTATGTCTAGTGTAAATATATTATCGATTTGCTAAAGCTCCTGTGAATTATAGTCTAGTTTAATCAAGTCTACCGATTTTTATTCTGTTATAGAAACTCCAAGGGCAGCAAAGAAAAATCCAATATTTGGGAAAAGCAACTTTTTATATTCTGAAACGATCGGACCAAATCCATTGTCTGACGTTTATGACACTTTATCTACGATTTAGGAACATCCAATGGAACAAAATCTAGTCTAGTAACTATGTCGTATCAACACACACACCAAACACAGTTAAAATGGTGATAAACTCATTTCATTTGTCCTTTAGGCATTTATACTCTCGTCTCAGCCTAAGGGTCCAGTACCTAAATCTGATTTCGCGTAGGGTGCGACTAACGACTTACTGATTGACAAACCACATATAATATAGTCTAGTCAATAATCTGATTTCACGTCTATTAACCTTGTTTTATCAATACATAAACAATAATAATCCAATACAAAATTACAGTCCATGAATGTGGAAACTATTTACGTCAGCGTAATGATTGTTGACCTCACTAAAGCGTCGATAGGCTCTACTCGGTCGGCTGTAGAACTGAAACCAAATACATTAAACCAGCAAATTTTATAAATTTGCTGATTCATTGAATTATATTTCGGTTTAGTCGATTTAGCTGTTCAAATACCTACATCACAAAGTTGATTTTACCTATACAAACCTTACAAACGCCATATTTTTTGTAATTATATAAAGTGAAATACAATTACAGTATTTCACTTTAAAGAATTCAGCAATCAGCGACAGCTAAAACTAATAGCTAAATAAAAAAATACGTTTATACTGATATAAAAAATGAGTAGATATTATAGTAGTCTAAATCTTGACATTTAGGGCTTGTCCCACCACCTTCAAATAGCATTTATCTATAAGATAAAAGTCTCGCCATCTCTCTTCTTTAACCTAGCAGGAGTGAGACAGCATGCGATTTATCTTTCGGATAACATTTACTTATTAGTTGTGGGACTGGCTTATAATTATAGTTTTTTCACTATTCGGGCAACTTACAGCTACTTGATAAATGGTCAATAACAATATTACAGAAATAAAGGCGTATTATTATCACAGAGATCTATAAATATATTTAAAAATGGTCGGTAGATAGTTCGCCGGTCAGCAAGCCGAAGCTGCAGTGCCGAAGCAGCGTACCTGCTCCTCAGCTCGCGGGCCGCCTCGCCCCTACGTGCCTACGTGGTTCTTAATTACACTCTAGGGTTAGGACAAACTAGACTACGTGGAGTCGGGTTTGCAGCGATTCGTTTCTGTCACTATCTTTTATAGCACAGCACATAGAACGGAAAAATATCCTCAGAACAATAAGTAAGTATAATAATCTACTGCGATTACCAAAATTATAGTTTCTAATCAAATGAATTAATAAATCGAGAAGCATTGGTTTAAAGAAATCTGTATCGCCTTCTTGTAATATTAATTCAAAGATCATTGAAAGATCTAAACTACACATTCTTGTTAAGAAATAATTTGAAACAAGGGCTTGTATGTGTTTCTAGCTGTCTCTCGTGGTTGATCAGGTTTATGATTACTACTTCGCTCCCGTGGATTATTGAGTGATGAGAGTACATAGCCTATGTAACTTCTGGATAAAATCTATTTTTTGTCGTATCAGTAGTTTCGAGTTTATTCTTGACGAACAAAACCAAAAACATATAATACAAATTTTTCCTCTTTATAATATCTGTATTAGTATATATTTTTTTAAATATTTGTCCACTTTCAAGCCTAGTCTTTAGATATTTGTATTTTCCTGGTATTAGGCTTTACGTTTTTGATGTCTCAAAAGCATTGCCCAAAATGAGTCTTAATATGATGTGGTCAAATTATCACGTAAAAGGTCTTATGCGTGATCGTAGCTTGCAGATTGAAACAAAAATAACTATAGGTACGACAGTAAAAATTACAGTGGAAAGCAATTAATCAAAAAAAGGTAGAATGGCCGAGGGTAGGCCTTTGAGTTATCGTCGAAAATAAACTTGATCAATGTGTCTAACGCCATCAAGCAGGCATTTTAAAGCAATTCTCTACCATAGCTATAAATTAACTAAAATACAAAATTCATATAAATACCTAAATTGTTAGGGTCTAACAGATTAATCATTAAGCGTTTTAAATAAGTATTGTTGGTATTGCAGTCTATTTTTTTTTATACCGCTGTGGTGGCAATCTGGCATACGGCCCACCTGATGGTAAGTGGTCACCGTAGTCTATGGACGCCTGCAATGCCAGAGGCATCACTTGCGCGTTGCCGACCCTTTAGGAAAGGAAGTGGGAATGAGAAGGAGCGGGAAGGGGGAAAGAGGGTGATTGGGTCTCCGGCACTCTCACTCACCAAACGGAACACAACAGTAGGAACACTGCTATTTTACGTCAGTCCTCTGTGAGAGGATAGTACTTCCCCGGTCGAGCCGGCCTATTCATGCTGAAATCAGCGAGGCTCTACTACTCGTAACTAATAGTTAAAATATCAATATTTTAGTGAGAAATTAAAGTTTAACTTATGCAATAGAAATTGTTCAATAACTATCAAACTATGTCATTCTATAAAACTTTATAACAAATACGTGTCCGTTGTTTGAATATTTTTAAAGTCCCCCGACTTTAAAAATATTCAAACAACGGACACAAAGAACACCTAGACAGAAAGAATATGTTTAGTAACTTGGCCCTTTCCACTGGGTCGTTTAAAATTGTTAATACCATTATATAAAAGACATTTAAGATACAACACCAATTCCATCAAATTTTTTTAAACTGTTATAGAGATAAAAAGTTACAAGAAACATGTTTTATTGGCAACATAATATGATTTATGAATTTTTAAAAGACCAGAGTCGATCCGAAGCGTTACATCCTTTGAGAAATCGTAAACTGATGAATGATAATCATATAATCATATCTATACTGATGTTATAAAGAGCAAAGATTTGATTTGTTTTTTTTTGTAAGGATTTAACTCAAAAACTACAAAACTGATTTTAAAATTCTTCCACCGTTAGGAAGCTATATTATTACACACTGTGTATAACATATATTTTATTTTTTAAATGTACTGTTACTTACATAGTCTAACCTAACCTACTTTTACGCGAGCGAAGCCGCAGACAAAAACCAGTCTGTTATAAAGCATAAGCATGCAATTATATTTACCGTTAAATTTCAATTGTGTAGATAAAGTACACATAATATGTGGGAACTAGTAATGCTATCGGTTACTTGTGGCAGTGTAATTATGGGCTTATAATAATTTTAGAACAAGGCACGTACTCCAATATTCAATTTATACCAAGCTACGGGTATGTTAGCAAAAGGTGGCTACTTTCGCAACAATTTATATGAATTATAGACACTAACTCATTTCATATCGTAATGATGAAAACGATTGTCTCATAATTGTTCTTCTGGATTTGATGTAGATGTGCCTGACATGGATTTCTATCTTTCTTTTTGTTTGGTCAACGTTTTGTTAATTTCGCTAGCATTAACAAAAAAGTATGCGTTTCTGCAGCAATTGTACCCTATTATTGTCACCTAGTAAAACCACTTATAATTTCCAGGCACTCTCAAAGTGAATTTATTTAAGGTCATAACACACATATCAACTTGGAAAGGGATTGTCACCGTATCTGTATCGCCTCGCGGTTAAACAGGCGTCAACCTAACGTAACCAAAGCGAATCAGCAGCTCCGGTACGTCGACTCGGCTACGGCTAGGCGACGCCGCACTTACGCCGCGCTCACTTAAATTGTATTAATACGGATATTTGCTCACTTCTTCAATGATTTTATCCCTTTTCATCGTTATTTTTTATTTGAAATCTAACTTACAAATTCTTGTAGTTGTCTTGTGAATGACAGCACGTTTGGCAATAGTAGTGCACGGAGAAACGTAAGCGCATGGACAACGACCCGTAAGCGCGGGGACTGCAAGTTGACCACACACCGCATCGGGGTTCGTAAGCTTGTCCCGAGGCGAGGCGATTACGTTACGATTCCTATTATTGTGCGTTGCAGAAGGGAGTTTCATACAAAGAATACTGCCCGGCTCGAGTTGATACGGTGACGATCCGTTTCAGAGTATCAACAACAACATTTAAAAATACTTTATTCCTTAAATGTCCTTAATTGTTAGCACAAGTCCTTTTTGCGTGTTCAATCGAAATTGAACTGTATAAACAAGTTGCTTTTAACAAAGGTCTTTGAAAAGCCAGGAATTTGATAGCTATCCTTCCGTAGTTTTGTGATCTCAAATCTTTAGTTAGACTAACGAGACGACTCGTTAAGTCGCGGTCAGACTTGCCTGTCAGTGCACAATCAATAGCTTTTTATCTTGTGAAATGTATTTATCACCTACGCTACGCTACCTTTACCTGCCTACTCACTTAATATAACGCTCTATTGTATTCGCCGTTAAGTTTATCGCAGTTTTCAAGTGCTCTTTATTTTCGTCGTCCATAAAAATAAAGCTTTGTGTATATTTTTATGATAAAATTGCTATCTTACCCGCTTACTTTTTTAAATGTTCAGTATAAGTAGCTGGCAAGTAATGGTAAGTATGCATAATGAAATGTACACTAAAACACGCTTTCGTTTTCGTATATTTTTTATCGTAGTAGTTAAACTTGATCTTCTCTCTTAGCCTTTATTATTCCCAAGTCATATGGGGTCGGCTTTTCTGGTCTAACCAAATTTGACTGGATATCAGTTTTTACACGGAGCGGCTGCCACCTGACCTCCACAACCCGAAGGCTAACGATACCCTAAGGCTAGACCAGTGTCAGGATATTAGAGGGTACTGACTTTCCCAATAACGACTGTCATAGATGTTCATGGCAGCCGGGACCAACGGCTTAACGTGCTCTCCGAGGCACGGAGCAGGCGATAATTGTCAATCAATACGCACATAATTTCGAAAAGTCATATAACTTCCGAAAGTCAGAGGCGCGCGACATGGGTTCGAACCCGAGACCCGCTGCATTGCAGTCTGTTGGTCTCCCCACTGAGCTATCGCTGCCATAGTAGTTAAACTTGATAATATAATATTATTTTGATGCCAACATTCAAAGTCTTAATGTAATAAATGTTTTAAATTATATATAACTTTTTTAATTATAATGGCTGTATTTGTCTCGTAATAAAACCATCGAAAAAGTAACCACTAAAACACTAAAAATAAAGATGAAAATATTTGTCCATTCAATAGCAAATTTACTTAAAGTTGAGATTCATAAAGTACATACACGGTGTTGTTATACAGACTGTAACTGTATCGCTTATCTTATCTGCTTTTTAGATAAGCTATAAGCGAAATGCGGATGCTGCATATTAGTCAAACAAAACTTATAGGTCGTTTGCTACTTACATTGGAATGAACAGTACCCGCCAACCTAGTGAAGTGTATGAATAAACCAGGTTGTCATTTCCCAGTAGAGTCGTAAAAAGTAACTAACTAGTAACTACTTGCAGATGGGCAACAACATTCGTATTAATCCTGATTAATAATAAGAGAGGTCGCACACTATGCTGGCTTGGTCCTGGTGTTAGGCATTCTTTGTAAACATCTGAAACACCTTAGTGTACATATCTTTCGTCCATAAATTAGATCATTGTGCTCTATCACATCTCAAGGCGACAATGATTCCAGGAGGTCTAAATGGCGAATATAGATCATTAAGGATGACCACAATTGCTATGATTCAGGTGACATGAAAACGAAAGAATAGTTTAAAGTTTCAGCAACCTGGATGCTCAGAACGAATGACCGCAGATATGTAAATACTTTAGCAGCGTAATTTTAAAGAAGAATGTTGTGCATTCTATCCTCCGCAGGCAAGACAAATGTGTTGATAATACACAAATATATTGATAATTCATTTATTCAAAATAATCCGATGCCAAGTGGATTAAGTGCCAGCTCAAGCAACACAGAACACAAACTGCAGCTGACGGGATAACTACTTCTTAAAAACAATCATTAGCGAACTCTACTTACCACAACATAGAGATAGATATAAACAAAATATAATATAGAAGTACCACGCAGTTGAGCTGCTTCTCTCAAATAGCACTCACAGTGCGCCTCAAACAGCCTTAAAAAAACGACTAACCACGGCCGGTGTAACCTGAGTTCGTAATCTGCTAAATTCATAATGGTCAATGATTGGTCGGTCAATAGGATTGTGGTAGAATGATTGCCATTATTATAAAACACGTTAGTAGTGATTTTTGAAAATCTACTACTAACTACTGTTTCACTTTTGTATAGGACTCCGGCTATAACTTGTACATCCTCAGGAAACCTGGGAAATGTACCCCTAAATACATTTAGTTAAGCAATTCTTTATTAATTGAAATTAAACTACTATATACGGCTTTTATCGCGTTGTTTATTAGACACTATATTACATAATTTTGTAAACTGTTACACTGCACTACTATTAAACTTTAGTAATTTTTAAGCTAATTGAATTATTATTCAAACTATTTAGATTAAATTTAATTTTACACTTTCTTTTTCTTTAACTTAATTCTTTATTAATTTCTAGTTATTTCGTTGCGCAAAATAAAATATAAAATTTTGACGTTTGTCGTGCGGACATCTATGACAAGTTGGTTTATGACATTTATACATAAAATGCTAGAATTGTTAGAAGTAAAGTGAACTCTTGCTGGAATAGTATTCACCAAAGAATTGATAATTCTTGTAAAAATGAAAGGAAAACGTATGAATTCAGGAAAGTGTAATAAGAAACACCAATTCAGCATTCGAATATTTATTATCAGTCAATAATGTTATTGTTGTTCAATGTCAATATGACATTAACAGTTAATGTCAAACATAAACAAAATGTTTCGTTGCGGCCAGAGTGCACCCTGCAAAATCAGTATGTATTATATTATATGAATATATTTTTTATGTTGATTGTTTGTTGAAAAGATATGTATTATAGTTGCTATGAATAAATGATACTCTAAAACATATTTATTGTTAACATATATATTTATATATTATTTACATTATTATATAGTACTTTCGTATAGTTTTCGATATGATTTATGAACACATACAAAATTATATGACCGGGAACCACCATCATATTGAAAATAATGGCAATAATATAAAAACTATTATTTTTAAGCGCAAACGTAATTCGTCTTAAATTCAGGAAAAATATTTTTCACCGATTCCTGGTATTTTTTGCTATTCTTTGGCTGATAGTACATTACATAGCCGAAAATGAAACATCTCCTTTGAGCATTTATTCATACCAGATTTCGTTTATATATATTTTACATATTATTTATTAGTGTTAAAGGCACTTTGATCAAAGGAACTGTTATAATTTTAGCAGATTACCGCATACGTCAGTCATTCATTTTTCATTATGTACGAGATTACCATTCTATGCTATTTTTTCAATTGAGTGTCAGTGGTTGACTATTGGAAAGTCATAATGACGTCATTTTATTAGTAGATTACCAAACTTGTCAAAATCAACAATTATGAAATCAATGATAGACCATTCTGACACTATTGTAATTGCAGACTTGGGCCCCGGGTCGAAACGTCAAGCATTTTAACATGCATGATCGCGATAATACCCGTTACGTATTATATATATATGTATATACAAAGTGACGCAAATTTTATCACATTAATTGATACCACATATACTATATGGTATTCTTTGACGATTTACAAATTATGAACCAAATGTATTCAGTAGTTTAGCCACGAGACATTTTTTTGTTTTCATAATTTAGAACATCATGTGTAATGCAGAGATAACGATCAAACGTCCGCGCGTCGGTGACACTTTCCGGCGCTACGACCGCATCGCGCGGCAAAATTATGATCCGCGAATGACAATTTGTTTCACAATTTTGTGTGGGTACTTATTACAATGGTGTTCTAATTTGTGTCTAAATTTATTTTATTTTATTTGCTCAAAAAAATAATTTCTTAATTTCTGAGAAAATAGGTTTCTTGTTTATGTTAACCGTCTTATTATATACATATATATACAGGGTATCCGGTAATAAATGGATAACCTTGAAATGTCTTGTAGTAGAACTGATGGCTTTTCAGAAAAATATGGAAAAACCTATCCTAACTATTACCTGAGATATGTTACAAAAAAAAAGTATATATATATGTTTATCCATCGTCTAGTACCCATAGTACAAGCTCTGCTTAGTTTGGGCTAGATGGTGTTGTGTGTATGTGATAGAATATTATTATTATATTATTAATATTATATTACATTTTTTAAATTACCATTTTTAACCCTGTTGTTTACTACGACCATAAATGAATGAATTCCATCGGTTTTGTTGTTTTATTATTAAACATTAATCATGCTAATAGATAGACAGTCGAAAGTATATTATTATGTAGTTGTTGTATGCCTATGACACTTTTTAAACACTTTTTGTACAGCCATCAGTTCTACTATAAGACATTTCAAGGTTATCCATTAATTACCGGACATCCTGTATATATATATTTAAATATATATATATATATATATATATATATATATATATACAATATCATGCATCGCCGAAGTTTAAAAGTTTTTTAACCCATTCGCTGTCCCGTGATAGACACAATAGAAAATCTATTGTTATGTATCATATGTGATTCATCGGACAGGGAACCTGTTAAAACGACTAACGTTCATAAATATTGAAGGCTCAATTAAATTCAACCACAAAGACGTTAAATTGTCCAATTATATCGTTTATTGTTGATAATATTAGTTTGAATAACCTGCAGCGAACGTAGAACATAGTATGTGGAACACAATAAAGTACAAATAAAAGCTTCACTACCCTATTTAATGTTTATGATGGGCGTCCAAAGTGCGGTATTACTAGGAATACAAATCCAATTACAATAAACTGTCCAATAAACCACTGCTACGTTTATACTATAAAATAGTGAAAGCATGAGATCTTTGCACACGAAGTCAGAGATCTTAACGAATCAAAGAACTCTAATCTGTAGCGATATAGGAATAATACAGTTTAAAATCAAATAGTTCGACAATAAATGTAGTAAAATTACAAGTGGCAGGTTTTTTTAAGCAACTGTCAGGCTATTACAGTTTTCTTTGTCCAAGTTAAATAAAGATAACACGATATTTACTTCAAGAAACTTGCCGAGTGTAAATGGGCCTTTATGGTACTAGCACACGACGCGAGTAACCCACTGCGCAAGATAAGCCACATGTGCGGACTGTATAAGTTTTAGTCAAAGTCAAAAATAATTTATTCATTTAGGTTACAAAGTAACACTTATGAACGTCAAAGAGGTTAGTGAATTTATTACATTTACTGAATTTACATTTATATTAGTTGCAAGGTTCAGGCAAAAGGTTCAGCCTATAAGAAAATACTTGCAAGAACTCAAGGGCACACCTTTAAATCGCCATCAAATTATAATTTCAGTATTTTATAACTTATTTATGTATCAGCTGTTGCAGTTATTATGCCATATATTACTATCCATATAAATCTAAATTCTAAAAAAAAAGGAAAGATTAATAATTTTATAAAAGAAGCATTTCAGGTTTGAAATAATATTTATCGGTAGTAATTTGTATGGAGAACGCATACACTACACTTTGTGACAGTTGAAGTAGGAAACAGTATATCATGTACGCTACCTAGGTAGGTAGGTAGGCAGGTGCCTACCTGCACAAGTAGCCCGTATAATTAACTCTTATATGTAGTCCGCAGGGATAACGCACGCGTATTGTCCGCGCCAGATACATGCGTGCGTGTACATACAAGCACCTTTGAAGAGAGAGCGATAAAGCATTCTCACTAGCTAATAGTTCATATGTTATAATAATAACATACTAACTTATAAGCAAGCTAGTCTGGTAGACTTTATTCTATTGTGTCTTACTTAATAACTACAAGAACGCTACCAGTCGCCTCCTTGCATAGGAACCGCCTCCGACGAACTCTCATCATTGATAAGTTATATTAACCATTAAGAAATCTTTCAATCGTTAACTAATAAAGGGTGCGAATTCAAATACAGATGGGTATTCCTATCAGATGCCAATGTAACTGATCACAACGGTGCAAAGTGCCTCAATAGCGACTGTGTTAAGAAGAGACCCTTAGTTTGTCAAGCCCCGTGTTGTTTGTTTCACTGACAAGGTGAAAGTAATTACGAGTGCGCAGTGATTTATTTACTACCAAATAAAGTAAAGGTTCTACTACTCGTAAGCCCTTGAAAGTGTACTATAAACGAAAAAGTCTATATGCACTAAAATGTTATTACTTAGTTACTTACAGATTCGTTAACCAACCTTTATTCGGATATATATTTTTAAGAAAGGCATTTTTCAATCAATTATTTTTGTATTCAGTGCAATACATATACACAGTAATTACTCAAACCCGAAGTAGCTTTCTAAGTAGGTATTACCCAAATATTCGATACATGCAAAGCATGTGGGGCAGCTTATGTAAAATACCTTGTTTATTTAATACTAATGCATGTTATCAAATCATTTATAATAAATTATAATTTTATTTATTATTTTAATTTTATTTAAATCATACATAATTATTATGTCCCCAAAGTATTAAGATTGCACAAAAAAGTGTAGGTACATACTAAGAAGAGTCAACTAGAAAAAAGAGAAACTAAAGAATTAACGCATTCAAACACGATAGAGAACAAAAGTGTACAACTTTCAATATGAGTAATCGTGATAATAGTATATTTATAACTCAGATGTCATGTTGGTGTTATATGTCAAATGACAACTTTACTTATAGAGAGGTTACCACAATTAAACGTAGTACGGTGCATCTATGATTTAAATCTCTGCATGTAGTACTGTCACGTCTTTAGGATACAGATATTATGTTTACAGATTTATTTATGTTCTAAAACATTTCTGTCTACAGTAGCACAGTATACAAATCAATAAAACTCCAGATATAGATAGTACAATATTAAGTCTCTCTTATGACTACTGAGTCTACAAGGTATCATTTATTGAAGCTCTTTGTATTCTGAGTCGTAATTACCTGAATTTAAATCCCATGGATTTATACATTCTGTAAAAATTAGGATCTCAAGGAGAATGTAAATGATTTTCGGTGAATCTCCTAAAGAAACAAATATAATTTCTCTTATAACGCAATTTATTATACATTAATAAATAGTTTTCCTTGATGAATCTCTAATGTAGTGACAAAAGATTATATTATGTTATATGATTCGTAGAAAATATAATGCATGTTTATCCCCAGAGGATAACGAGACATCATTAAGTCAAATTCAACATTAAACCTATTGAATTTAAGGACAAGGAAAAATTTTATTTTATTAAGTCCCATGCCATAAAGTATTTAAAATATAGCTAAATATTAATTATAACAATAATTGTATTTTATAGTACGTAAAGAAATATTTTAAGGTATTTGACAAAACATTGGTTAGCAATCGCAATAATTATATAGTGCTGAAATAATTAAAATTCGTCCGGTTATAGCAATATAACGTGAGATCTAAAAACAGTAAAAAAATTAAAGTATATCACAAGAGAACATACTAGCACCATTACCCTTCTTAATATACATATTAACCTAAGAGTGCAACGAAAGGTTATAAGCTTATACGCTGGTTAGTGTAAAGTAGCTGTCCCCCGCGGTTTCATCCACTTTATGACTACTGGCTCGGAGCGTGTCGTTATACAGCATAGGCTATACAGTAGTTACACAGTAACTTTTGAATGGTGCATGTATTATTAAAATTTTGTGTTAAATCATTACAAATAAAAGTACAAATCTTTTATCTTTATAATATTTGAATTGATAATGATAATACAAACATTTTTGTTATACAAAGGAGATAGTATATCTAAATGTAATCTAACAAACCTCTGAATCTAGCTGAAGATAACCGACTATCTTAGGCTATGGTAGTGTATACTAAAAATGAATAAAGTCTAGTCTCTTGCTAATATTGCTACTGCCTCATATGGATCTATGGTTGTTTTTTAAATATCTGGAATTCAACCCAAGGCTATTGGTCATAATATGATAAATCAAAACTTTAACATTTTCTAATTTCTCCCTCTGGTATATATTTTTGAATTTGTTACCCGTAGGTAATCATTTACGCCAAGCATTTGCAATTGCGTAGCACATTCAGAAGAGATGTGTATCAATTCAATTTGTTATATTAAATTTGTCTAGAGAATTTGGCACATCGCATTTGAAGAGTAAGAAACGTATTCCTGGATTTTGTTAATAAAATACAGAAAAATCACGTTGAATATATCGTCGTATCACGGTTTGAAATCATACATAGTATCGGAAAAGTTTGCCGCCTGCCTACGAATGAATAGAATTCTAGTGAACCTCTTCCAATGTTGTTGAAAAGTCATTTATATTTTTCGGGTGCCGTAACAAATCGGTAAACACGATATCTACAAACATAAAAAAAAATCCGCGTTCACTTGGAAAAGTTGCGATATAATTAATGAATGCATTATTTATTGCTTTAATATTTAAAAACACATAATTTAAATGTAGAAAACATAAAATCTTCTTTTGTTTTTTTAAATAAAAACGATTTGAACGATAAATGACCCTCAATCTTGTTTCTGCTTGAACGCTGTTTTAATTAATTTCTCTAAAATTGTTCATTTGAAAAATGCCAGGTAGACTGTCTTAAGTCTTGCAAGCAATAACAGTGTTATTGCATGAAGAAGGATATTCTACAAAGCAAATCGCAGCTAGAGTCTCCGTTTCTCAAACCTTCGTCGACCCTGCAGAGGTACTGAAGCTTTGGCAACCTGGCTGATCGACCTCGCAGTGGCCGCCCGGCTGTCCTTAGTGAATAATATTGTCTTCTATTTACGCGAATAGTATTCATTGAAATTAAACTGCTATATACGGATTTTATCGCGTTGTTTATTTGACACTTTATTACAAAATTTTGAAAATTGTTACACTACTACTACTATTAAACTTTACTAATTTTTAAGCTAATTAAATTATTATTAAACTATTTAGATTTAATTTATTTTTACACTTTCCCCGACGTTTCGGTTGCTTTTCAGCAGCCATGGTCACGGGGAGACCCTCCCCGTAATAATTTAATTAGCTTAAAAATAAGTAAAGTTTAATAGTAGTAGAAGTGTAACAATTTTCAAAATTTTGTAATAAAGTGTCAAATAAACAACGCGATAAAATCCGTATATAGCAGTTTAATTTCAATGTCCTTAGTGAAGTTCAGAAACGCTACATTAGATTTGCTGCCCGTGATCTAATAATTAACGCTACCAAACTGAAATTAGAGCTGCGAGCTGCTACTGAACTGGATATTAGCACTCAGACCATTCGTAATTGTTTACACCACTTTAGATAACGATAAGGGAGATCCTGGCGAGTATGTACCTTTGAATACACGGGGACGACAGCGACACAGATTGCAGAGGGCCAGGCAGCGTGAAAACGATGAAGAAGAAGAAGATGTTTGGCGTAATTGTGTTTTCGTTGACGAAACATGGATTAGTACGAACCCTGATAACCGACGTGTCTGAGTTTGGAGACGGCCTGGGAATTCCGAAAGGCAAAGAACTGCTACTGGAACCGATCAGCAAGGTGGCAAATCGGTATCTCTTTGGGGCTGAATAATGATTAAAGCTCGAACGCCTTTAACCCCGTACCAAGGCTTTATGAAAGCTATTTGTACAAGACAGCTGTTATTGGTAGCATTACCAGACCATCCAGGATAAATTATGGTAACCATTTCGTGTTGGTCGACGATAATGCGCCGGCACATCGAGCTCAACGAGTGAGCGCTGCTCTCCGGGAGTACGAAATCACGCGGTAAGACTGGCCTGCCGGCTCTCCGAACTTAAACCCAATCGAGCACGCATGGGACGCTCTCAAGCGAGCTGTTTGGAGTCATTAGCCATCTCCAAGAACTCTGTCAGAGATCAAGGAAGCCACTATTCAAGAATGGGACAGGCTACCACAAGAACTATTGGACAAATTGATCTACAGCATGCCCAGAAGGATTTCCGCATGCATTCAAGCCAGGGAAGGAGTAATTTTGTATTAAATTTGTAAATAAGCATATAAAAATAAATAAAATTATTTACTACAATCAAATCTTCGCATTTCTTTAAATACAAATTTTACAGAGATTGAAAAATCTATTCTAATTACCGAAAAACAAAAAGAATATAGAGATTTTCATATTAAAATTGTGTTTTAAATGTTAAAACAATAAATAATGCATTCATTGATAGCACAACAAAATTGTAACTTTTGTCTGATGAATGACTTTTATCACATGATGTTTACTAATTCGACGTCGCTACATATACCCTAATTTTTTTTGTAACACCTCTTGTTTACGATTTGTAGCTTCCACTAAATTTGCTGATAACTAGAAAAATATTAAGTTTTCTTAATATAATTTGATATGGCATCGTCAAGACGTGTTTGTATGAATAATCTGAATAATTTTTGTTTCATTTGCGGAGAGTATATAAATAATAATAATAAGCTCAGCTCTCCACATTCAGGTTCAGCAAAGAAGTCAAATAAAAGAAAGTTTTTTACAACTAAAGAACTAAATAAAATAAGATAATCTTTAAATATACTGTGTTTTATTATAAAAAGACCCATGTGTTATATTTTGTTAACTAGACCTGATAGAGAAATCTCAGTCACAGATTTTAAATTGTCATTAAAAGTTGGACTAATATCATGTAATATAACCCAATCATCAGACATGCTGTTGTGCAGTGTTATATTTTCACACGAGAAAAATATCACGACTTTTCCAAGTGAACACAGACTTTTTTTGATGTGTGTGTATATGGTCTTGTCCATCGGTCTGTCATAGTTGCTTATCTCAGCAATTACTGATGTTATATCAATTTGAACTTGCGTATAGTTATTAAATATGTTTGCAAATTATTAAAACACTAAACATTGACTTACGTTTACGCAAATAATATACATCATTGAAATAAAACTACTGTTTGTTAATTGCAGTTTTTTTTAAGGCCTTCTAGGTGCTTTTTCATAGTAGCAGCATATGATGGTTACAAAAAAAACAGCTTATGTCTCTATAAATTTCTATTCGCTGTTACTCATTGCCAGCTTAAATTTGCGAGGAGTATGTTGCACACTCATTCTTACTACACAGTTGGCGCTGGGCCACTAGTTCTCAGTATTGTCTCTTCAGTATCGTTAACAATACTGAGCTTTCAAGATTTTCATCTCAGAGCTGGATTTTGTAGACGTAGTGGTTGTAGCTATCTAACTTATATTGGGTCTTGTATAATATTCTCTAAAAGATACCTTCATTTATAAAACAAAAATAACTATTATAAAGTCGCACAATATTTACTCCTTTATATATTTACTTCATTCCTTGTCAGCTGAATATCTCTTAAGTTCGTGAACAATAATTAACCTTTGATCAACGGCCCGCCGCTGTTAACTACTATTCAAATAATACTCAACGTTAAGTAATGTTTATATGTTAATTTGTTTTCTGAAGGTCTTAATACTTGCTATCTCAAAAATATTTGAGATTGGTTTATAGGTGAACATGCTGGTGAACCTAATCAAAACTAAGTTGTAAATCAATTAAACATGTAATAGCATAGCTGTTAATATGAAAAGTGGGCCTTCAACAGAATATTTTTCTTTTTAAGATATATTTTTATTACCTTATTTAATGTAATTAATTTGTTGACGTTTAATGGATTAATCTATACAATATATTGATTGTAATCTATTTATATTTAATTTTTCAACTGATATAAATGTATTATTGTATTCTATTTTTAATATTTTACTTATATAATATTCTCTTTTTTAACCTACCAACTTTTTTAATAGTGAACTATTTAACGCTGTGCTCAACCATGATCGGATGCTGAATTAACATGTAAATTATCTTTATCTCTATTATTGTTCGTGTTTGTAATTTGTTATCAGTAATTAAATAAATAAATAAATTCCTTATAATAATATTGCGTATTCGAGAACAAGTCAACGCATAACAGTATACTATAGCTTTAGGGGTGGTCGTACCATCCAGTTATCGTGTGAATAGCTATAAAGCTTTTTTTATATTTAGTTGGATTACAAAGTGCAATTTAATTATTCTGATGTGAGTATTGATGAGAGAGAGATTCCTAATCGAGTTTTTGCAATTCATGACCTTTATGTTTCTAATGCAATATCTTAGTATTCCCTTCTAGTAACCATTTAGCTTTAAGTTTTTCAAAGTATCATACAGAAATACATATAGACAAGTACGTAAATCTTGTTGAGAACCTTCCGAGAAATACTTTCACGCACATTATATTAGATCCCCGAACATTGGTATTCAATAAGCTACTGAATATGTAGATAAAATTTTATACATCTGTCAGTTCTACAAATATAAAGAAATTCTTACTACTAGTGCAAATGTATATAACTCTTCTATCAAGTAACATGGTTATTGAAGGAAATTTTAACCTGTGTGACAGGTAATTAATAAATTAGTTGTTAGCAACTAGGCTTTTAATGTCCTGCCGCTTATAAGCTGTTTCCCGAAGTCAGGTGATGGTCAGATGCTTTATAGTATGGATGATTTATGAAATGTTACCATTGTAAAACAAAAATATATATTGCGCCACATATTGCTACCACATAAAAAGTTCGTGTTAGAAATATCACGCTAAAGAAATGTCGTTCAGATTTTTAGAACGTACTCATATCGGCAAAGATACCGTCGCGTCTTTAGAATTTAGAGTATTTCCAATAAATATTATCGGAATATAGTATCCATATTTGCATGAGGAATTTTATATAGGTAATATTAAATTATAAGATACTATGCGTTTTATTAGACTGCAGAATCAAAATGAAATGTCACGTAATCAATACTATAGGCTAAACTAGTTGTCGTCTCACATACATGAAAATATGAGAACCACTATGCATTACTTTACCGTATCAGACAAAATGTAATACAATCAAATCGAATTAACGAACCTACATATAAAAGTATGTAAGTTGTAGACAGACGATATATATTGGAAGTCGCATATATTATATTGAAGCACTTATATATGTCGATGTCTGGCTGCCTCTTACATATATTTTTACCAAAACAAAATTGGAAACTAGCATACGACTTAACGGTAAGCAAAAATCCTAGTGTAACATGCTTGAAATATTAGGTGAATCATTCGCCGTTACTGAGTCTAGAGCAAAGAAATAAAAATGGGATGTAAGAAAAGAACGGGCAAGGTTTGTGAACCTTCTAAATTTTCAAGAGAAACGTTAGTTTTTTTATGAAAAGGTGGTATTTTCCTAGACGAGCCGATTAATTTAGTTAGCTTTAGCAACAGCTGGCTCTCCCACTCAAATGACTTGACAATGGATTGTACTGTGGCCAAGATATAATCGACTGAGCAGCCCAGAGTATGACACGGCTCTATTCTGATAAACTCACGTTCAGTTTTTTTGATATGGAGTGCAGCTGAGAATAGCGTAATTTTTCTTATTTATTGCATTGGCAAAAGAAAATAAAATTCAGTCTGCATTCATTTAACAGAATGAATAAGAATGTCTAAATGTTTTAAATCCATAAAATTTATTTATTTGGAAGGAATTTATGCACGTTCACTTACTCAAATAGAATGCAAAAGATTTACGTGGCTTTAAATAAATAAACGCAATGTGCCATTACCAGGGTTTATTACACAGGAAAATCATTTACGTAATGGATCAGCATAATACAGGCCTTTATTTTTAAGAAACTGTGACGTCATGTGTTGACTCTGCTCTTAAATAAACAAAGTTATTTGCGGCGAGCTTTTAGAAAATACTTCTATTTATAAATATGTGTAGTAATATAATGGAAAGAATTTAAATATAGAATTGTTTTTACCTGAGCGGTGTGATAATGGCCCGGTGTCTGTCAACTGCGATGGCGGTGAGGGTAAACACGCTGACATTGACACTCAACGCTTGGACGAACGGACAGAATGGACACATAAAGTGTGGGAGTAGCCACCTCTGGAGCAACGCAGCTTGGAACTGTCAACAAGAAAACATTAATTCTTAAGATGTTAAGCGCCGCTACCGTCACCAGACATACACGAAGCTATATAGCTTTCTACAGTTACATAGCTTTTCTATACTGTCTGCTGTGTGGAATATAAAGTGTTATAGCACTTGCTTACTTTTATGGAGAGAAAATCCATAAGTCTCAGGTATACATAAGTACATATTCTCATGCCATGCCAGAAGAATACAACAGAATGTCGTCATCGTTTTAGGCTTTATCTAAATGGGGGCAATCCTATTGGCGTCTAATGGAGAAATTCCAGCGAAGTTCCATATTCCACGCTACTACTGAAAATTATTTAACAGAAAATTCCAATAGCACTAGCTGACCCAGGTATCGAAACTGAAACCTCATGCGCAGCAGTCGTATTTACTACCGCTGCGCGACTTACCTTTATCGAATTAATGTTGAAAAGATTTGAATAAGAACAATTTATCAAAAAGAAATCTCCACGAAATAATAAAACTGTAGCTTAATTTTCTAATAATTTTCACGAAGTGATTTGACGAAGATAAGTCAGCGATAATGAAACGAAATGGTTTCTTTTAAGCACTACTTAAATATGATTACTGTTTGAAATCAAAAAATCAATTACTGTCAATGACTCTTCATACTATGATCCTTGAATTAATATCTGATAACTGTTGAGACTAGCTCAAAATGATTAGGTACATTAAAATGCTTTAATAATTCACAACACCGTGCGTATTTGTAGTGTGAGTGTTCAGTATAATGGAATGTAAGAATGAACCGTTAAATAATATGAGTTTTGGCTTTGAATATTGCTCGATTTGAGGCTATTTATTATAAGTCTGTTTGACAGCGATAATGTCGTGAATATTAATGTTGATAGATATTATCAGCAATTCAACGCTAAAACCGGAGCCGTTTTGTGGAATATAACAGCTATCCATATTGTTTATAGTGCAAATATTGTACGTGGATAAGTGAGGATCATAATGGATGACTAGGTTGGCACACTTCGAAATACTAAAGCGCGTCTGTTAGCCAACTGAAGAATTTTGGGCTTTGATCCAGACTATAAGATTGGATTGTATGTAAATTATAACTAAAAGCTATTGCTTCAAAGTCTCGAGACTAAGAACTTTATTTATATGCGCCGTCAGTTCAATAGATCTTAATAATAGATCTAATTTATTTCATTTTTTAGTCCCCTTACTTAATCAATTTAATTGTACATGCAATGCAATAAATTGAAACTAATAAATGCGTCTCATGAAAGCTTTAGTCAAAGAAAAACGTGTGAACTATGTATGGGTTGTAAAGCATTTAGGTACTACGCAAACCGTAGTTGTGTAAAGTACGCACACCTAGAGTTGCGAGTTTGATACTAGCTCGGACAAATATTTGTGTTATTACACAAAAAAAATTATTAAGTACATCCAAACTCGCAAGGGGCATTACCTTGCGAGTTTGGATGTACTTAATGGTCTTTATTTCAATGTTTATAAGTTCCTTGCGATACAGATATCATTTCAAGTATCGGGTTCATCACTTGAATACCAAAAAAGTAATTTTAAACCTCATTTACGATTTAACGCTTTGCACAGTTTCTTGTTAATTTTTCGAATAACATATATATTTATTTTATTTTAATATTGTTTTCTTAAATCATGTACAGATATACTAATATAGTGAAACATATTTATAAAATATGTAATATATAATGCAATATTATTAAAATAACTAGTTTTTGCCCGGAGCTTTGCTCGCGTAAATGTACGTTAGATTGACACCCTAATCACCTAGCGGTATGAAATATTATAACCAATTCTCTTACCTACCAAATACACATTAAAAAATTATCAATATTCGTCGAGCCGTTTTGGAGGAGTGCGACCACAAACATCGTGACACAAGATTTTTATATATACAGGGTATCCCAGAAGTCGACGTTAAGCCGGAATCATGTAACAGGCTAAGTTATAATAGCAATCAGAAAAATATATAAAAAAAATTAAGTTACGTATTTTAAAAATTATTTGATAAAGTCAAAAAATACTCTGTAACCGTCTTTTCAATCCTATTACTTTTTGAATTATTATTTTTTGTTTTTTTAATATGCCCATAATTTTTAATATATGTAACAAAGATTTTTTTTCTGATAGCTATTGTAACCTAACCCGTTACCTGATTCCGGCTTGACGTCGACTTCTGGGACAGCCTATATAGATAAACAAAAATAAATACTAAACAATAAATAGAACAGCCATAACCGCATTCAAAATGAAGTGTCTGCCTATGAGGGATTCCACTACCAACAAAGGTAAGTACTACCTACAACATACTTCTACGAAACGTACCTACCTATACAAACTAAATGTCACCAAGGCGTAATATCCTGTATTTCTTGTGCACTAGGATATTCCAAAATTTCTTGTTCCCAACACACGAGAACTTAATATCGGTAACTGTCGGTAGAGGAAGACAGTATCCTCAAATGTTGTAAGCAGATCGCATCCACTTCGTAGAAAAGCTTTCAGCCGTATCTGGTTATATCACGAGGCTAGGCTTAGTAGAATTGGAAATAAAAACGCTAGTGCCCATTTGGCAGTTACATCTTTATTATACAAAATACGAATCAAACAGCTTTAAGGTAATTCTTGCGTAATAGTCTCACATTACAGTTAACACAAAGTTGTTATTGAGACGATTTTAGAAGCAATATGCGATGGTCAATAACAATATTTATTTAGGTTTTAGATATTTTATTAAGGCCTCGTGAAAGACGCAGTTTTGGTGCGCAGTTAGATAGATCTGCGACGTTAGTAACATTGTTGCCATTGTTTTGGTCGTAGATACCGATCTTTTGGCAAAACAGTGGAATACGAAGACTGCGACTATTATTTTTTTAAAAGACAACTCCCGCACTAGGAATAAATCCTGTGTCGCGGGGGACTTCATTCAAACAACGGACACAAAGAATACCCAGACTCGGAACAACTATTTGTGGATCACACAATATTTTGTCCCGTGTGGTATTCAAACCCACAACAACACTCAGCATAGTGACAGCGGCGAGGCGACTGCTTAAACCACTAAGCCATCCGTGCAGTCTATAAATCGATTCATTCAAATACCGTGTATCTCGAGGAGCACATAAACCCGTTGGTCATATTATGACGTCGATGTCGGCCTCGATGGCATAGTGGTTAGTGTAACCGACTGCCACGCCTGAGGTCGCGGGTTCGATTCCCGCACAAGTCAAACATTTGTGTGCATGAACATAGATGTTTGTCTTGGTCTGGGTGTTTCTATGTATAATATGTATATATTTACAAAAAAAAGTATATTTTTATGTTTATCCATTGTCTAGTACGCATAGTACAAGCTCTGCTTAGTTTGGGCTAGATGGTGTTGTGTGTATGTGGTAGAATATTATATTAGAATATTATATATTATAAACATGAGTAAAATGGAAATCAGTATGAAGAGCCAGTACACTTAAATAATTTACCATCACTTAAAGCACTGTCCTTGCATCCGCGGGAATATGACATTATGTTACAAAGCTACAAATACAATATTAATTCCTATAAGATCCGGTGACTAGAGGAGCGTCGCTGCATTTATATTGAGCCGACTGGCAACACGTCAAAGTGCATTGCAAATACAGCGTATTTCTAAAACGTCATATTTGCAATGCACTTGGGTATAGAAAAATAAATAAATTATAGGTACTACCTTTTAGTTAGCACGGCGTATCTTTCAGACATTTTTGTTCAACTAGATTTTGTCCTCGGCTTTGCTCGCGTAAATGTCGGTTAGCTTACGCTAGTAACAGAACTTATTCTTTTTTGTAAATTTTGCCTCTTTTACTCGCTGATAATATAGCTTCCTAAAGGCGAAAGAATTTTTAAAATCAGTTTAGTTGTTTTAGAGTTAAACCCGACCAAACAAAAATAAAATATTTTCTCTTTATAATATTAGTATAGATGACGATATTCTTATACTTACTACTAATACTATAATTACTGGGTAAACGACAAGTCCTTATTACGCAGGAATAAAACTTATCTGCCGAATTGAGTGTACACCTCTGCCCACTCCTGTGGGCTATAGTTATAAGTCTATAAATCTTTATGCATGTATTGTTATATACTGTATTAAAGCACTTGGGCGTCAAATGATTTGCCAAACATATTATTTTAGTAGTTCATGTTCAGTGAGTCATGTAAATCACATTTCACTAGTGTAGCATAAAATGGTTTTGGAAGAAATGGTTCTGAACTGAATAAAGTGTTCTATGAAGATAATAGTTTCGCATCTGTATTCTATTAAGTTTATAGTTTTTAATGTCTGATATCTTCAATGTTTTGTGACAGGTATGTTACTTCAAGGACTTCTAAAATTAGAAATTAATGCGTAATAAGTTATTACGAAATCTTAAAGTACCTATCCAACTATTTTATTTTATAGTGGACTGAGTCTAAATATAAGCCATCGAATATAATTAACTTCTAAACTAAGGAGACCACTTTCTCAAGGTCTCTAAAGTTTATCGTGATCAGAGTCACGCAAACATTGCATAATAATTATTGTAGACTAATACAGGATAAAATAATTAATCGGGTTACATATTTAATAATTTATAACTGATATGGCGTTTAAGTCAACCCTGTTTTATAAATTACCTCACTGAGTGAATAGCCTTTACCCGATAGTTACTAGAATAAATCATTACACACGTAGCAAACCGACATACATAAGTATAGGGAAATTCGTTTAAAAATATAACGAATAATGTATGACATAACTTTGTCTTTGTAGGAAAAATAAATACAATTTAATACTTCTTTAACAAAATATATAGAACGCTACTTCTATCGAATATAAACTCTTACTGTGTATGTCTACGTAATTCGAGACTTGCATGTCAATGACGCCATTAAATGCATGCTGACAAATAAATTGGTACACCAATGCCTCTAAGTATATTAATGTAATCATAATTGCTTTAATTTTTATTGCCTATAGTGTCAAATAAGCAAGCTACCCACCTAAAGGCTATACCAAGGATATATACACAACGAAGTACACCTACAGAGATAATAATACATTCATTCGACCCCGTTTAAAGAATTCAAGCTTTTTATTCTTGTTCTAGTGTTCAGGAAACAGCTGGTAGTTAATTTCAGAGCTTGGTCGGACGTGAGAGAACTAACAGCTGAAAACTGTTCTGAACGAGCAGGTTTCATAGATTGAATGGTTGAGCCAAGCTGCAGTCAGTGTTGACCGGTACGTTGATAATGGTACCAAGCCAAAAGATCCTCAGAGTATTTCCCGTGAAAGAAACGATAAAAAATCTGAACACGAATTATCTACGCTTTTTGAAAAACTGTAATTTGTTCGTGTGATTGCACGCCTTTTTAGAAAGTGAAGTAAAAACGTATTTGAAAGCTCCTGCCCAAAAGTGACAGGAGTACTCCCCGGGTAATCGAACCTGAGCTTTATAAAGCACAATTCATTGACCTGGTCAAAGTACTACTGACCATTTGTTCAGAATACCTAACTTAATCTTCGCCTAATTGGTTTTATTCTGCAAAGACTCTCGAGCTTTTATTTACCAAACTTTTAAACTCGATGTTTCGTCTCTGACGACCATACCTACTCTAAGAATAATATATCTCTAGTATAATATAAAAGACAAAAAAGAGGCCTCTGTTGACGTCACAGTATTGTTTCTATCCTGTATAATAAAGAAAATCTGAACAAGATTCGACACCGAACAGATGGGGAACCCTTATGACTAATGGATTACACCATTTTAAACGCATTATCATACTTAACACATCAGGTTGGCATACTAACTGGATACTCAATTTTCTGTGGATATTGAAATGCATTAGAATGTTTAGGATTATCTGATATGCTTAGTAAAATCAATTATCTATGATTAGTATTATCAATGTACTTACTAACACACATTATAGGGGAAAACTAAACACTTACTGGTGTGGTTAGATTAAAAAGTTAGTTAGCCTATTGTTTTGAGCGCGTTTTAATGTTGTAAATTCATGCCCTATAGATCGATAGTGCTGGGTACAGATCCTTGGTCGGCCAAAGTATTATTGGGTGGTAGGAAACCTCAGTAGCTGTACCATCTACAAATTAATGATGTTAGTAGACGGCAACAATAGGCAAGTCCCATATACAAGGCATTCAACACATAGCTGAAAGACTGTGGATGATTATTACACACACACTGTTCCTTGTCTGCTTTTGCTTACACCTTCGGGTATATACAGGGTATTAAGAATGGAGCCTGTTATGTTTATTATTATACGAATTTTATGTATTCTATAGAGTAATTTGCTGTAGTCTAATTTTGTCCCAAATAAGGAAATGATTAAGAAGTGCGTCCTTGATAATTAAATAACTTCCTTATTTGGGATAAAATTAGACGCCTAGCCTACGTCATCATTGTCCCTGACAATGTCAGTCCATTTATAAAATACTGTCGTCCTAAACTACGTGAAATCAAAACGATTGTTAAAATAATGGTGAATATATAAGTTTGAGCTTATATAGTGTTAATAAAACTCAATATTATAATCATACATCATATGGTATCAAGAGCAGTCGGGTATCTATCTATCCACCAACGTCAAAAATTATCATTACATTAAGCCTGGGGCGCAGCGATAAGATTTTATTGTCCATAAAAAAGCAGCGGACCTTATAGCAGGTATTAGGTTTTCTAAGCGTATTTGAGTCTTCGTATACGCCTACGATAAACGACGCGTAGGATTTTGTCTAATAGTACATAAAAGTTCAGGGTGTGTATACAGAGTTTATTAAAAAATGCTCATAACACCCTTGCTTATAAGCTAGGGTGTAATAACTTATTTATACCTTACAGCACAAAATTTAAAAAAATCTAGCGGTCGCCCAGTGTGTTATCGTTGAAATGCCACGGAGATGTCTCTAGTTTGATCCCAAGGCACGCACCTCTAACTTTTAAAGTTATGTGCATATTAAATACGTAATTTTCGCTTGCTATAACGGTAAAGGAAAACATATAACCTTCATGTCTGAAAGTTCTCCATAATGTTCTCGAAGATATGTGGAGTCTGCCAACCCGCACTGGGCGAACGTGGTGGGCTATGGCCCAACTATTCTCACACTGAAGAGAGGTTCTTGGCCAGCAGTTTATATAAAGTGCTGACATATGATATGAACAACTTTTGTTCTATCACCTTTCATAATTCGTTAATTAATTATTTCATACAAAAATTCTAAATACATACAATACAATATTGAAATTGTTTGCTCTATTCGTATTAATATAAAAAACACACTGCCGGGAGACGTTGTGCAGGAAGCGGGGCGCTTGCATTTAAACTTGTTCAGATATGTTTTTAGAAAAACTACTGAGTTTTGTAAAAATTGGTACAAAAATTTTCATTTAACCCTGGATATTTTACTTTTGTTGTAACATGAAAATAGGGTTTTCCTACGTAAAGAAGAGCTCGTTAATATTTAACATAGAAGTTCAAAAATTATTACTTTCCATTTGATTTTGTTTAAGTTTATATATTTTTGAAGCGGATATGTTAACATATTCTCGTGCTGTATGTATTTTGATGGTTTTAAATTTCTGTGGACATTTAATACAATAGTATCGAACCTAGCAAAAATTAAAAACAACTACCAACCCATTGTTGTACAGTACAGGGAACTAGGCAGAGGAAACCTTTCATTGACTTTGCTTTGGCGAACAAAACTATATCGAGGCTTGTACTGCACCTATTTATATACTTTGATCTAGTACTACTACTAAGTTCTATAAATAAGTGACTTTTCACCGTGTACAGTAGTAAAATACATACACTGATCATTACTTAAATTTAACTCGTAAGTTAATAATTATGGTGCACAATTTGTAAATCCGAGTATTGTCAAGTGATAATAATTCATTCTCAGATTAACAACCCTACTAGCGGCTTAGAATGCCTTCTAGTGCTTAAATATCAGTCAATACGAACGTTTACGGTTACAAATAATGTACTCAAACAGACTCAATCTATTACGTAATCCCAGACGGGTCGCATCTATGTTTAAACATAGGAAATGGTCTATACAGTATTGTGTGCAGTTTACACGAATGTTACTCATTAAAGTTAAAGTACACCGATTTTATCGTTATATGTAGATTTTAATTCTTGTAAACATTATTAGCCACAACTTCTCTTTACCTTTCTTTTCAGCAGCCTCAGTCAGGTGGATATTTCGGGAATCGTCTACAAAGTATAATTAAAATATCTAAGCTATTAAGAAAATAAGCTGCTATAAGATCTGTTGTGAACAGTTAGTTTAAATTAATGAAGGTTTCAAAGATACTTTCAATGTTCTTAATTAAATAGGACTACTGCTAACTTTAGCGTCTAGCTATTATTACAGAATAACTAATTTGTGAAATAATGGACTCTTTCAAAAATTGTTTGGGCTGGACTAATGCGTATCCAATAAGGTAAATACGTGCAGACGTAAATCCTCCAATACGGTTATTGTACTTTTGTTATGCTTTCTGAAAAATACAAGGTAAACACTGCCCCTCAACCAAGTCAGATCCACACTCTAACTTACAGGCTGACTCACTCATTAGTTAGCAAAGATTTTCTCACTACTCAGAGGCAATTCGAAAGCTCATATTATGAAGGATTCTTACGACTTTGTTTACATGATTAAAGACCTACATCTTGCTAACAAGGAAAGGATACGTTACGTCGTTATTTACATGCATGTAAGTACAGGCATACGTGGTTGTATAGAAGGATATGCATAGAGAACAATATTCAGTCACTACATTACAACGAGTTGACTACTACATAACAAGTTCTGAAAATGACTACCCAGTATCGCGTGTTGTTGTCTATCATAATATGTGTATAGCTGATTAGAGTTACAAGCTCTAAGAATTACCACTTCTGCATTCAGGTTTTACAAACGATATATAAGTGAAACATTCACAATATTATATAATTATATTGACTGCATGGATGTGGGTTTGAATCCTACACGGTACAAACATTTGTGCTATCCACAAATGGTTGTACCGAGTCTGGGTATAAGTCCCCTGCGATACAGGCATTATTCATAGTAAAATATAACAAAAACAAAGAACTTGAAATATCCTAGAGCGATCCCGGTTTCTTTAATAACAACATCTTTTCTTCTGCCTAGCTAGCTAGCTAATATTTCCAAGTCACTTGGAGTCAGGTTTTCTGATCTAATCGGATTTGACTGGATTTCAGTTTATACACGGAGCGGCTGCCACCTTACCACCGCAACCCCAAGGCTAACGATACCCTAAGGCTAGACCAGTGTCAGGATATTATAGGACACTGATTTCCCAACAACGACTGCCATAGATGTTCATGGCAGCCGGGACTGACGGCTTAACGTGCTCTCCGAGGCACGGAGCAGGCGATAATTGTCAATCAATACGCACATAATTTCGAAGTCATATAACTTCCGAAAGTCAGAGGTGTGCGACGTGGGTTCGAACCCGAGACCTTCTGCATTGCAGTCTGTTGGTCTCCCTACTGAGCTATCGCTGCTATTATATTATTATATAAATTATTATACCATTTATGATTAATTTAAATTACTTGGAAACATATTACTCAATAGTTTGCCTAGGCGTTCAGGCATCCTACCTCCTTAAGGTGATAGGAAAATATCCATTAATATGTAGGTGATGTATTTTGCACAGAGAGTCAGCCCGATATAGCACAAGAAATGACTAAACGCTGAGATTTTCATATATTGTAACAGACGCGCAGCCATTACAGCTCCCAAGAAGCCAGCCACAGCTGACGTACGGATCTTAAAGCGACTTTACTCAACACATACTATTAAAAATCGTTAAACGTAAGTAAATATATCTAAAATACCAACTATCTGACAAAGTACAGTTCACCAACAAATTATATCTTGTAGACAGTCGCAAAGAACATAAACATTGATAGTGGGTTCGTAAAGAACTCTCGAAAGCACACTGGCCAAAAACAAACGAACCCCCTTTTTTTCAGTATGACAAAAGTTCTGATATCTTTCCTAATAATGATTTAATGACATATTTTTTATAATTGAACGGATGATCAGAGACTAAACGTTTTTTAAAATTTTCATATCCTTTATAATTATTACAAAAACATCAGTAAACATAATTATTATTACTGTCTACAAATACAATACGAATACAATTTTGTTACTTAAATTAAGCCGGTGCATCTTTACTGAAACTGATATACTTATTTCAGTTGTAAGTTAAATAATCTCGAAGCTTAACAAAGTAATTTCCTGTCTTCCTATTAAGTTTAGAGTTATTTGGTACTAAAGTTTATTGTCAGCAGCCACGCCTTTAGTATGCATCATAGCTTTGTAAAGACACGAATATCGGTTGACGTCGGTTTTAGGTGGCCGGAAATCATAATAAATTTAAGTACGAAGTGTAGATAAACATTTAGGCAGCTTGTATACACACAATGACATAACGTCTAGCAAAGCTGTTACACATTATAAATGTGATTTGTTTAAAACGTTATCAAACCTTTAACTCAAATGTTCGCACTTCTTAGATCTTTCTTAGTTATTGGCATCCTTCTTAGTCATCTGAACTTAAAGTCAGTATAGAAACTTCTGTAAAGTCTACTTTAAAAGTGTAATAGATACCACCTGTATCTTCTATCTATCTCAATCTTCATTTTAAAAAGATTTTAGTCGTAAACATATTGAAATAGAACTTTAAGAAGCTTGAAACTGTTCTGCGACATATTTGTTGAAGAACTGTTCTTGTCTCGAGTCTGTTTATGGAAACTAGTAAGTATGCCAAGCGCGATGGATTGTACTAAGGCAAAGGAACAAACCGTCCTTTATGCGCCGTGGGTAACACGACTTATCCGAAATTACTGTAGAGTAACAACCCATTGTGTTCGCAATAGAATACATATTAGTTATAGGAGGATGGAAGTTGACGTTTCAATATATACTAACGACATACCAACTAGCGTAAATGCTCCAGTACATTTATCAATGTGTAGCACAGAAATTTCACGCCTTTATTTGCCCTGGCGGTTAAGTAAAAATATATTACAAGTATATTTCACTTATTTTGTTTAGGCACGAGAGCAAACTTTTGTGCACATTCAAATCCTGTCCTGCTACTAAATATAGCTACATTATAATCATAGCATTTAGCTTATGCAAAACATGTATGTAATTATCTAGCTTATGTATTATGCCTGTGTTATGCATCATTGTATATTGTGTGTAAATGTAAAACCACAAGTTATTTATATTTTGAAAGCGCGTGAGTGAATAACGACAGTGTTGAGTGCTGCATAAGTAGCTGTCAACTTTACATGGTGCCTTAATATTTATGACAACGGCAACTTTTGCAGTGTTTTCATCTGTCAGTCTAGCTTTTATTTATATTATTATAATATTTGATCGTCATAATGCTGTAATAATCTATATAATATTAACCCTGTACATAAACTGTCCCACTACTGGGCACGGGCCTCTTCTCAGTATAGGAAGAGTTAGGTCATAGTCTACCACGCTGGCCCAGTGTGGATTAGCAGACCTTACATATCTTTGAGAATATTATGGAGAGCTCTCAGACATGTAGGTTGCCTCACGATGTTTTCTTTCCCTGTTTAATCGACCGATAATTATCTTTTCTATATGTATTTTTTATAAACTGCAATATTGTGTACCTAAATAAATATACAGATACGAATTAAATTGTACTTAATACGTGATGTACTTCATTTTGCCGATTACGTAATTCTTGAAGTGGAAGGCTCTAGAACAATAAATCGTAACTAAAATGTTTACTATTGGGCTCGCATCCATCATGACGGGCATTATTGTTTATCTAAGTACTTGAATATACGAATGTTTGCATTAATAAAACCTATATTATACTTTTATTAACGTGGACAGTTTTATACGCGTATACGTCATACGGTGCGTAAATATTCAAAGTTATCTTCAATTAGCTGTCAGTTTTTGTACTTAGATAAATACGTCTAAGAACACACTTAAACCGTCAGAACTCGCCTACTTCAAGAATTTTATAATCATTATTATTTATGCTACATAAATAATGATGTATTTATTTACGTACGCAAAATAAAAAAAGATAAGATCATTCTTTTTTATTTCATTATATCTTCATTATTATCGAAATCAATATATTGTGGCCTAAGTTATTTAGCTAGCTTTAGCCTAGTCTTGAAAATAGGCCGTAGTTGCGCTAGTGTGGATTTTACCAATGCGAATTTTGCCTTTAGATATGTCCTAAATAAATAATAACAAATCCATCCTCAACCATACGGTACTGGCGGCCTAGCTGCTGACTGGTCGGGGCAGAGATTTGAGAGGGCAAAATAGACCACTCAAATAGACTCTTTGCATGCCGTGGGGAAGAAACCTAAATACAAATTTTTCACCAGAACTTGTAATTATCAAATATTAGAGCATACGTATATTTTAAAATTTGGTTAACATTATATTAACGAATGAAAAAAGCTCTACTGCTATTATTGATAAATAGAATCCATAATAACATAACTGTGAAAGTTTGTTATTGAATCAGACGTACACGGTTTAAACGGTTTTGGTTGTAACTTGGTATACAGGTATACGATGTTCTGGATTAAAACGTAGGACATTTTATCCCAATATGCATTCCCGAGGCATTCAAGTATGCGAATCTGCGAGCAGCAACACTAATATATTTTCATGGTCTAACTCACACAACATAGAATAGTCCTAATACAAAATTATCTCGATGGCCTTTCTACTTTATATCTCTGTTCTGTGGTCTAACCTATAGCTCTATCATATTTATTCAAAATGATAATTATGTATTTATATCTATATATAAAAAAATCTCGTGGCACGGTATGCACTCCCCCGAAACGGCTCGACCGATTCGGTAGGTATGAGAATAGGTCGTAAAGTATATTTCAGGTTGGGTTAACTAGTACATAGATATACAGTGGTGGACAAATAATTAGACACACTTGCGACGTATTTCACATTATACTAGGCAGATTGCCGTAAAACTTTAGTTTTTGGAAATAAAACAACAAAATGCATAGAATACGTTCAATAACTTATAATTAATTAAAAAAGCAATAAATATCCGAGTTTACAACTACCGTTTAGATATTTAGTTACGTACAAACAACTAAACGACATTTGCAGTACCATCCGTCATGGACAAGTAATTATAAACAATAAAAAAATGTGGTAAAAATCAAAGTTATTAACGTGTTAACGTCATCAATTTCAAATTATTTATGTAAAATTACGTTTAGATTACTAAATTTCTTAAAAATTTATAATTAGTTGCATAGCCTTTGTTATTAATGACGGCTCTGCATCGATGTGGCGTTGATACAAGTAATTTAATACATTTATCGAGTGGGATCGAGTTCCATGCTTTAACAAAGGCTTCGTAAAGTTTATTTTGACTAAAATTACGTTTAATGGAGACTTTTTTTTAACGACGTACCACAAATTTTTAATAGGATTTAACTCGGGACTATTTGCAGGCCAGTCTAACATGGTAACACGTTGCTAACTAAGAAAGGATTTAACATTGCGGGCCGTGTTTTGGGTCGTTATCGTGCTGAAAGATCCAGGCACAGGCAAATGGTCGTCGGTATAGGGAATCATTGTCTCTTCTAAGATGTTTTTGTATTGAAATTGATCCATTATACCTTCAATCTTACGGACGGGTCCAACTCCGCAGCCAGAAATACATCCCCATACTTGAATGTTACCACCGCCGCGTTTGACTATGATCCTCGTGTATTTATAACCAAAAGCATGTTTTATTGGACGTCTAACGTAGCGTTTGTCGTCTGAATTCACCATATTTATTTTTGTTTCATCCGAGAATAACACTTTTTTCCATTCTCGTACAGTCCAGTTAAGATATTTCTTTGCAAATAATAATCGCTTCTCTCGGTGTTGCTTGGTAAGAAGCGGTACCTTTCAAGAAACCCTCCCGAACAATTTAGCTTCCACTAATCTGCGGCGTACCAGTTTCGAGGAAATGTTCCTTAGGTCATCAGGTGAAAAAGCTTCATTTCTAATCTCGTTGGAGCCTTTAAACGGGTTTTGTTAAGCTACTCGTATTATTTGCAAATATTCCCGGGGAGACGTTTTCCTTGGACGAGTCTTTCTAACATCACTTTTAGTAGTTCTGTTTCATTTATAATGAACAATAGCTGTTGAAATGATTAGCAATTCTTCTATAAGTCCACTTTCGATCTAAATGTAAGTTAACAATTAATTGCCTAGTTGACTCGTCACAACTCTTATTTTACCCATTTTTAACAAAACTTATTATTCAAGTAATTCCAAATTGACGTTTAATTGCCGCCGAAACTACAATAAAAGGGTAGAAAATGATTTTTATCAAATTTCAAAAATGCAACGAACCGTGGATCCTCTTTCTAATTAGTTGTCCAAGCGGCCAGTAATAGAAATTCAACTGTCATTCATATTTAAACTCTTTTAATAATTAAAGATAGAACAGATTTCTTTTGTTTTATATTTTATGAGTTTTTTAACTCATTGGCTATATTCTGGCATAGTTAGTAGTGATTTAATCGATATATTTATTATTCATAACGATAGTTCATTCTGTGTTTACCTAAGTTTTATGTACTGTGTCTAATTATATGTCTACCACTGTATGTTTCAATGGATCATTCGATGACTATAATTTAAAAGAATAGTAGTAATCGAAGACTTCATCTTTATGCAGAATGCCGAATTAATTCTTTAATTTAGTTTTGAGATATATGTCTGTCTGCTGGATAACAGCTTGAGCATAGAATAAAAGCAAATATATATATGAAAAAACTGATCATTACGTAAGATCCCGAGGGCGACAGCCACATCAGTATTCACAAATATGTTAGAGCAATAAAATCGAAGGGTTACATGTAGATATGTAATACGACATCGAGATTTACTATTTTATTTTTGTATTGCTCTGGAATCAACTTTATTGATATCAGCATGATGTAATCATTACTCATGGCAATCCCATAATTAATGGGTACATCATGATGAGTCTCTGATGGCGTCTCTGATGGCAATTCCCAAAAGGCTAATCAATATAAACAACTTAACTAAACAGAATAATGATCACTAAGATATTTATTTACTTAGCCTTTATGATTTTAACCACTGTTAACAACGAACATTTGAACCTACCGCGGGGGGTCATGTTTATATTATTTGTGGAATAATATTGAAGTAACGGAGGCATTGGTGTCATCATTAACGATTTTCAAGATTATCGCTATACTTGCGCATAAAAAGTCCGGGGAAGGTAAGTGAGTAGACGTTATATAATTAAATATTTTCAAACATCGCAGCATATTGTCCATATTGTAATACCTGATATATTGACTAAGATATTGAGTTACTAATCAATATAACATATTCGCCAAACAGAAACAGTCGGCGGCCGTATTTCTCATATTTACTGATACAATTTTCATGTGCCTACTGTATGCACAAAATATAACTTACGTAGAAATTAGCATCGATAACTTACTTGAAACGGTACTGCAAATAATCCTATGACTATGTCTGCTAAAGCTAAATTGGCGATGTAGCAATTAGTGACACTCTGCATTCGCCTCGATGTCGCCACAACCCACATTACCAGAAAATTTCCAACGACAGCCAGCACTGATATTGAGCCGTACAAAAAAGACAGCAGTACTATCATCCCCGTCGGCACGTCGTACAATGTATCTGTAACAGACATATAAAATCGTTACAATTAATATACATTCATAGATCCTTAGCCTGAACGTATAGGCAGAATTGTATTACACCCACGATTTTAGGTATCGCCTAATCGGGGGACGAGTTTGTTGTCCACTAGGCAGATTGCCTGAGCTGAGAACCCAATAACACACTTTGCTCGATCCGGAGTCGAACCTGAGACCACACAATCCTATGCAAATTCAACTCACATGACCAACAAGGTAACTCAATTAAATAACTTAATATAATATACCCCATTTGATGTCTAACAAGACCAAATGTTGGTACCTAAGCTAAAATTTTACGCCAGATTTCAGTGAATTTTCTGTATTTGACATCAAAAATCACAAGTATTGTTATTGTAATAACAATATTGCTAAGCTAGCGTTAAATATTGTGTTATTTTTATTGTAATAGGTTTTTCCATTATTTTATAAGTTCAGATTTACAGTAATGGGATGATAAATAAACTTTGCTAAAGTTCTAGCATAACGAAGGACAAACGCAACAAAGTGATAATCTAAAGTTTACGTGACTTTGCAATAACAAATAAGTGTCATTTGTTCCATAAAATGGACCTGTAGCGACCATTTTACAAATAATATTATATATAGTAACTTATTCAGACCTTTTTACTCTAAAACTGACCTATAAGAATTTTGACTGCCTATAAAAGCAAACTGTTAATAAGCTTCGATCCCTATAGGCATATACGATTAGAATATAAGTACAATCGAGTGTCAGTTAACGTATCGTACGCTTGGCATCGAAGTTATCCACGGTGCTTACGTAATTCATGTGCGACGTTATAGGTGTGATAAACAAAAGGCAACGAAGCAAGATTTGCAGATATTTATTATCGCATAATAGCCTGTTTCACAGTAATCAAGTCAAAGTTATTCGAAATAATAATTGCATGCTGTCTTTCTCTTGTTAGGTTAATGAACAGCGATGGCCTAAATCTTATAGATAAATGCTACTTGGAGATTGTGAAACAGGACCTTAGCATCACAGATACGTACCAAAAGTATCGTTTGTTCCATTATGCATATACTCAATTCTGTCAATGGAAGAGTTTCTCGACCAATCCGTGTCATCATCTTGTGTTGAATTTGTCGTACTGTGAACAAAACGTAAAGTTATACAAACACATACCTATTGTAACCGTGTGTTAATAGTCGAGTAAACTATTAACACTAATTATAGTAATATTAGCACTAAACTGACATTGAACTATTAACTATTCATTGAAATAGAGCGTAATGATACTAGTTATAGACAATTAAACCTTTACAACGCTGTAAAGACCCCGAAATGTGGAGAAATTAACATTTAAACTAGGTAGGTACCGATAAAAGCAAATTAAACTGTAGAGTTAGTTTTATTTGATGTTTGTGTTAGCAGAGCCAGCGCTTACATCAGAAAACAAAGCGCAGTATTTTGTTATTCATATTATTGCCACTTTTAAACAATTAATCCTGAACTGACTTCATTTTAAATGAGACTAGGGTAATGGAACAATAGTCATAAAAAATTACGTTTAGCATTTAGTGCCTGTTTGCCCCATATTTTGTATTATGAAATCAGCCATTATGCCGTAGACCACAAAGCCACAAAGTGCGAGCTATTGAACGTTTGAAAAAAACATGCTGGCGAACTCTTTTCGTATAATACCCGGCGCTGTTTCTCATCCACTGTAATTGTTTGAACGTAGCGATACGCGAGAGGCAGCAAGTGGCGTGCGAGTGATTGGCATTTTTTTTAGTTTGCAGTTTCGCCAAAGCGGTTATTACTTTGTACCCAGCGCCTATATCAACTGCTAAAGGCATAGATAAACTGCTAAAGGCCCACACAAAATTGTTGCATCTTTATGCCGAAAACAATTTTATATTATTTCACAGAAAGAGCCTAATATGTAAGTGCTAAAGTAACTATGTCTGTCTCTATGTCTAATACGCTTTCAAACCTTAACCATGGAACGAATTTCGATAAATTGCAATTTGCAATTGGCAAGGAGATTGATTGTATTCTGGAGAAAGTCATAGGCTACCTTTTATCACAAAGTGTGCTCCTGCGGCATTTCCGAGGACAGAAACTAGTAATAAGTAAATTTATTTCAGAATGACATTATAGGTTTATTGTATGGTTGTTATATTATGTATTGTTATTATTGATGCAGTTCGCTGTAAATGTCTGATCTAGAATAATGGTTGGTAATGTACTCCCCTCCTAGATCAGTTACTAGACAGCCTGTGCTTAGAAGTTTCAGTGCTAATCATACCTGATTGCGTAATGCACCACATGACATGGTCTCGGTCGAGTTAAGGAATATTAGGTTTTCCTGTTAGGGAATTGTTGGTAGCAGCACGGATTTTCCTGAAGTGTCTAATGATACGACACCTCAGACCTCAGAATGATCATTGTGCCCCCAACATAAGCCCAAACTTATGCCATCATAAGTTTGGGTTTATGTTGACGTGAAGTTCAACGTTTGGCTCTCAGATGAACGAAATGATGGTTGTTAGGAAATTCTCAATAACAGCACGGCGGTGGGAAACATGGCATGTAGACGACAGTAGGACTATTCTTATTACTGTGTGGTAAAGCTAGGAGTAGTAAAGCTAACACAAAGCTGGACAAAATATGTGGGTGTAATAAAACTGTTGATCTCTTTCATATAGGTATAGCTATGGGTTTCTATTTGTACGATAATTTACGATTGATATCAATAATATATTCACACGCCTATATCCTAGAAGGGATAAGTAGATGTGATTTACACACACACGTCGCAAGCTATGTTTTAAGATCCCATGTAGGTAATAGGTTGTAAGCTCGTTGCTGTCTACCGGCCTGTTCAATACGTCATGCTGCACCAATTATTTATTAATAGCAAAATCCAATTCCCACCCAGAAATCAAACCCAATATCTAATACAGCAGTCGCTTATAAATATATATTTATACAATAACAGTTATTCTTTTAAAAGATCCTTGAACTTAAACCGCAGTATTACAAAACCAATAAATCCCAAGCACAATGCAATAGCACCGCGTTGCCCCCGAACGCGCATTTATTTCATGTGAAAATCCTTTGTAAGCAGTTGTTGACTTGCTGGTAGAAACCCAAACTGCAGAAACTAGACATAGAACGAATATAATTTATTTATTTATTTAATTAAAGCACATTTATAATACCTTTACAGGATATCCTAAACCGATATTATAAGCTAATACATAATATAATATAACTAACATAATAACATATTTTACAAATTTTGCACCTTAAATACTTATGCATTTTTGCGCAACTTTGAATTTCGGCAAAGATATATGAATAGCTCAGGTTAGTAAGTGAACTATTTATTTTTACCACTAATGTCTAATATATGTGCCAGTTGTCCTTAAAACGCTATTAGCAAATATAATCGTAATAATCATCTATATATTAATACGTGAAGCAAAAACTTTGTACCCCTTTTTACGAAAATTGCGCGAACGGAGGACTATAAAATTAGGCACAGTTAAGTTTATATGGAGAAGGAGGGGCGAATCCTAATATTTATATAAAATATGTATTAGAAATACATTAAATTAATGAAAAAATACTACACGCACACCACCATGCATTTGAAACACGCAGTCGAAGCGCGTAACTATGGTAACATACATCAATATAATTATAATGACATATGTATATCAGCAATATCTTACAGGCAAACTTTGGTCGAATTTGGAGCACTTGGCGACCGCTAGTAATCATTAATTTGTGAATCATAGATTAGTATACAGTTCTTACGGCTATGTTATAAGTACGCTATGTAATACACATATGCACACAATATAATATAATATAAATAATAATAATTTACAAGTATTTTTAGTCCTGTACAGTCAATTATTTATTTATTAAACATATTAATATTAGATAAAAAGCACAGGCCAAAAACTTCTAAAATAAATAGTTTTGAAGTAAAATTGAGTCCTCTAAATATATTATATATTTTCATGATAATTAGTGTTGTTTTTAGTATTTAGTGCTCAAAGTAAAAACCAAAATGTTTTCTTTACTTATTGCATTGGTGTCTAGATGCTTATATCTGGCCTCAGAATCAGTCTATCTGCTTATCTGTTTGTTCGTCTATAGCTGGCACAGGTAGAGAATAATTCATTATTATTTGGCACATTGTTAACAGACAGGTATCCAAATATAGACAAGATTGTGCAAAGCTACTTCTACTGTTGATATCTAAGAGCTTTGCTCTTGTCAGTGGAGTATACGCCATCTTTCTCGATTTACGGCCAATTTCTTGACCTCCCTATAAGACATGACCTTCGCCTTTTCCTTTATTTGGTCAGTAAAAGTCCTTCTGGTACTGCAACTGAAACTGAATTCTTTTCCTTAGTAATATTATTAATTAACATCTGAGAATGTGTATTTCTTTATTTGGTAAATAAATATTTTTATTATATTTAAAAAAATAACTTCTTCTTCCTTCCACTTTTCGTTCTATGATGTTACTAATAAGCTCAAAGGCTGAGGTAAGTTTTGGAGACTTGAAACGTTATCCCAGTAACACATTCAAGATTCGGTAAGTACTGTACAATACTGTACGGTTACGTCAAAGTTTAGTAGTAGAGTTTCCTGACGTTTTAAAGTTTAGTTGTTAAGTTCAGTCAAAGATTTAAACCTATGAGAAACTGCCTGCCATATACACACGACCATTTTATTTAAGTCACCATTGAATTACAATTTTGGTAATTTAGAATTCATAGCTGCAATGTTTTGTTAGTGTAAGTTATAAAAATGAAATGGAAATAAAAAGTAGTTTTAATATTTTAGTTATTTTGATAATGTCAAGTGACGATTAAAGTATTATTAAAAGCGACCACACTTTTGTGTATTAACTGAAGTGTTTTGCCGCGAATTGTGTGCCGGTTTAATAATTATGTTTTAAATGAGACACGTAAACGACACCTGTAATTTCCACCAACTTGTTGGCGATAATTACAGGTGCGTACGACTGCGGTCATTAATGTCTAGACCGTTGAACAATATGGTTAGTATAACAGGAACATAATTAATTAATAAAGTGGGGTCTACAAAAATGAAACTAATTTAATAGCTATTAAAATTAAACTAATTTATACGGACTTTAAAATAAAGAAAATCCTTATAGTAGGTTAATTTCATGTGTAACTAACAAAAAGTTCTTTTTCTTTAATTTTATCATGCAAAAACTCAGAGCAAGAAGAAAACAAGCAAAAGAAAAATAAATATACCTACTTACGAATAAAATTTTACTTAGCCAGCGTAGCAGATTATTTGCACTCCTTAATCAATAATTTGATAATAAAATTGCCTATCGCAGCCTACGTACTACAACCACCATATCGACAAAACAATCTTTGTGTACATTCATATAATGTAAATATGACGTCCATCAGCGAAATCATTAAACAGTTACACAGTCATAAACTTTCGCACTAACAATGGAACATTTTAAAAATAGCATATTATTCTGGTATAACGAATCTATAACATCAAACGCTTCTTACTTATTTTGTCTGTAAAACACGAAACCTTCAAATAAGTACTGTTCTACTATGTATATGAAAAACCAGTTAAAATCCAATAACACATGCCAAACATTCGCTCTTTTTATATATGAAACAATAGGGAACTAACATGCCCAAGCGTGTTATCTAGCAATATGGACTCGAGGCAACAACAGTACGGATCTACTATATTTTTGCCTCACGTTTGGTTGTTTTGCAAAACAAAGCAACTGGTTCAGTAGATCACATTTTTAAGGTGTATACTACATTTTGCATGTATAATTAAACATATACAAGTGTATGAAATGGTAAAATGTCTGTGAAAGTTTTATTGTAATGATGAAACTTAATTTAGCCATGTTTCGCAGTTCTAGCATATAATATTAGAAAATATTAAGTTAGAAATATTGGCAAAATCATATCTGAAATTCTAAAGCTGATATTACATTTTGAATGTTCTTAAATATTTTATTTTTTATTAAAGATGCTAGAGCTTATGGCAATTATAATATACAATATAAAAACAAAAAGAGAACCTCAAGTTTATAATTACCAAAACCAAGATATAGTAGGTTATAAAGAGTCTTGTAATATATAAATTAATTAAGATAATAAATTATTATGTTAGATAAATACAATTACTTATTACTTTTTCCAATTACTACAAATGTCATGCATGGTACTAAAAATAAAACAATATTGCAAATGTAGTAGCAATATCGCAACAAAAAAATCGCCGTCGGATAATAACCTCTATTGACACACGGCTTTATGTTCGTTATCATGATTGCGTCCAATCAATTCAGCCAAGAGTAATTAAAATCGACCGAATCTGAACATCCAGATGATGGCCCTATAACCGATACATGTACAGTCCACGATATGAAGCAAGAAAAAGTTGAGAGTACTTTGTATTGTTCTACTATATAATATAATAAATCGAAAAACTTTTTATCAAATGTAAGTTTAATCGAATAATACTAAGAAACTTTGAATTCAATACTATACGAATTTGTTTAATGTTCAGCTATTTATGTCACTCACTGTGCTTAGTTTGATTTTAAAGTTAAGCGTCTACGTACATATATCGTCTTACACCATTTGAATGGTTGAAACAAATAATATAATACAACAAAACTTATGTTATAACTTTATTTACAAGGGAATAATGTTAAATTGTTACTGTTGCTAGCATCGAGTTAAAGTATTTCTGTAAAGGTCTACGACATCACAAATAAACTTATATAGTAACAAAACACAATCCACAAAAATTACTAGACTTGCGTACGTAGATATGTGTAGGTAGTGCCAATCATAAGTCTTGTGATTGAAATCCTATGGCCGTCTATTAGATAAATTTACAAAACTTTGTGACGCTTTTCAGAATGTCTCAACAGAAACATTGGCACAAGAAATATAGTATACATAATATTACGAAATGTCAATAAGATTATATTGTCTTCTGTTTACGCGAATATTATTCATTGAAATTAAACTACTATATACGGATTTTATCGCGTTGTTTATTTGACACTTTATTACATAATTTTGAAAACTGTTACACTACTACTACTATTAAACTTTACTAGTTTTTAAGCTAATTAAATTATTATTAAAACTAATATTTTTATTTAATAATTTTAAGTGTATACATCATAGAAACAAATTAACGCCAGTATGATATTATTTCATTAAAAAACCACTAAGTGCTAGAATGCATGGCGCTTTAGTCATGTTAGTAACAAAGACTAGCAAAACTAGAAAAAGCTTATACCAATGGTCTGTTGAAACCTACCAATTTGTATCCCGTATATTATATTACTGAATGCAAAAGTAATTTAGGTTGACTCTAAATTGGTTATACAATTCATGAATAGGAAATGCCGTTACTGACGAAGCACGTCGACATGCGTAGCTAACTAGACTGCCAAACTTACATTGTCAGTATCCATATATAGATAAACCATAAGCTAAAAAAGTGACGTTCAAAAATCTGCTCGAGCTTTCCCCGTGTTAATACCATGACGACAATTGATTCCCTCAGAAGATTAATGCGTTTTCGTTGTCTGCAGCAGAGTGAGTGATGATGGCTATACTTTAGTATAGGAACTACGTTTAATAAAACATGTATTGCAATACGATATTATGTACCCTTGTGGAAACGGACGGCTGCCTGTACAGGGCATATCAATCATTATGACGATGTTATGACTCGGACGAAGCTTTATGCATTACACCCTATTATTTATCATTGAAGTGAGCCGAACGTGTTGTTTTATGATGAATCCGTGACAAAGCTATGTTATATTCATGACGAAATATTATTTGAAAATCTGTGATACGAAATTGCACATCACTAAATTATACTATTGAATACTACATAAAATTACATGAAAATAGAAAGGTATCTTATGTACAAAGATTTCAAGATAGCCCTACATATTGTGTATAAAATTGCATGTATAAATTTATTTTCCAACTAACAATTATTTCAGCGGTAAGGCAGCGGGCACCCAATCCGATCATGCGGTGTGATTGACCACGCAAACTAATTAATGTAAATTACAACACTAACAGTCGTGTAACAAACGCCTTTCTATAAATATGGAGCCAATTACTATGCGCTCTTACAATTTACACTGTAGTAATAAACCTATCAGCGTATCTAGTCTACCGTTTCAATAGAACAGATTTGCATTAAGGTATACATTCAAACACCATGCAACATATTGCAGATACAGGTGAAACCTATTTCAAACTAAAAGTTTAATCATTGGGTTTAGTAGGTAGTTCTTTGCGATGCTAACCTTCATACAATTAATCTGTCAAGTGCAATACCATATATGCTGCGATTCAATAGGTAAACTATACAAGTATAATTATCATCTACTGACGTCTAACTAGCTGCATTGTATAACATTAGACTAATTGAAATAGAAAAGAAGGTCCCTTCATAAATCGACTGAGTGACATCAATACATTGAAAAGCATTTTATAACAGCAATAAATCACGCTTTAAGTAATTTAAACTGCCAATGTTTACATTTTAATAAGCAATTTTGTTTTGCTTATTATTCTTTCGCAAAGCTGATAGGACAAAAAGCACTAAGCTTTGCTTGTACAGGTGTAGTTTAAGTCAATCTCGTGATAAAACACGCTTCAATGTTGTAGTCGATACAGGAACGGTATCTCGGTGTATCTAAGATAACTGGATTATTCAACTAGCAGAGTGTTGTATACGATAAACTTATACACGAAAGGCACTGCCTATCCACCCGTAATATGCCGCAAATATGTAGTCTTCGGAATATTGAACGCAGCTTTATGTTTACCTACAAATTTCGTCTGCTTTCGTTTATTTACCGGATCTTGTACTAGGCAGAATTAATTTCCGTGCGTTTTGCCATACCTATAGCGGTAACTAGATATATCTGCAAATAAGGACCAATGGATTAAAACTGTGAATTCATAAGTGTAAGACTTACCTTAATTACTAATCTAGAGTTCTTAAAACTCCTTTTATACTAAGGGAGAAAGTGAGATCATTTTTGCACTACCTTCAACTTTTGATTGAATTAATCCCGGGTTCCAAAACAATTAAACTTGTCTTAGAAATGCCCGATTCCTAGCGCGACGTTGTAAACTAGCGATGGGCGATTGTCGATAAAAATTTCGAAGGTCAGAAAACAAATCGAAATATTCAGTACTTTGATAAACATCCGAATGCATTTAACTTTAAATTGATTAGTTACGCGTTAGACTTAGACAGATCTAAAAAACCTTGATGAGGACGTAAGATGAGAGCATGGCCATGCAGTATGATATTGGGCTCAGAGTGTATAGCAATATTACGAAATGGACCAAATAATCATCAGTATCATCCGATGCGCATCGTGTCAATGTTAAGTCAATGTTAACGATTTGATTAATTTTCGGATGCAGGATCGAACAAGTTTCGAATGTTTGAATTTCTGTTATCATAGCAATTATAAATTGCTCTTTTGCAGGACAGCACCTCTTTGTTCGCTGTAGTCTACTCGCACAATAGAAGTAACTTCTATATGCCGGGCGAGTGGAAACTTTATAAGCAACACTCGACGCGGCCAACTGCCAAGGTGGCCATTTCAATCATTGTGCTGTCAAAGCAGTCACTTATTAAGCTAGCTATGCAGGTATGATAGTGGCAGTTTAGGCAACTAATTTATAGAAAATGTTGACTAGCATAAACAGATACAAATAAATATTTATCGTTTCGCGAGATATACTAAATATGATTAATCAGGTGACAGACTGCTGGATCTAATAATAATTACAGTAAGTAGCAATAGTGTTACGCCTGCTGCGGCTAGTGCCACTGTCGATGTTACATCCCACATTTGATTAAAACTCTCGTAGCGCCTCTTCACGGTGGACGGTCTCCGTGTAAGCCTCCCAAAGGGCCAGGTATTTTTCTAGTATAATATCTTTGAAAATACCTGTGATAAGAGAAACATTACAGTAAGTAGACATCTTTCTAAATCAAAAACATAAAGATAACGCTCAATTGCCTTACGTTAAAAAGCCTATAGTTTACCTACAAATAGATACATATTTAGTTTGAAACGTATACCTTTATCGATAGCAAAGCCACAGAATTACTGTAATGTTGTTTTATGGCCAAAACTGACGACTTCGACCGCCGTAAATATCAGCAAATCTTCAGAAGTTTAATTACAATATTTACGTTTCGGCTAGTTTTCTCAAAACATCGTGTGGAATACAAACATTTAGAAACAATACTATAGTTCATATAGCCTATTCTAGTTATCTATTTTCTAAGCGATTATCAAATTATTTATTAATTTGCTACTGAAATGAGTTATAGTTACAGCAATTCTGTACCTTCAGTGAAATGTGATATATCTTGACTTATATCAGTTCTAATATTTTTACACTATGTTAAACTGTAAAAGATTTGCTATTTTTGGTCTAATTGATGTCCCTCTAAGGTGAAAATTGAGTAAGATAATTTTGGTGTAAAATGCTTCAATTAAGGTTTTTTACATTAATCAATGTGTATTAAAATACTATGTAATGTATATTAATACAAATGTTAGTAACACCTATTACACGATCTAAATATTTAAATGTAAATTAGTACAAACTGATATAATTACACTTTTATTGATAAACATTTATTAGTACTCCTATTCATCTTTGTGAAAACCGCCACAATTATACTTAGTGCTTACATCATAAAAAAGATAGATAAAAAAGTAGTTATGAAAAAAACGTGTATAATAATGCAACTCTTAATATATTAATTTACCTACATAATTTTTCAAATAAAATTTATTGTTATATATGATTCTGATTTAATCTGTATCAATACTAACATACTTTTGAATAAACTGTTTAATGATATAAATATATTTAAATCAAAAGACATAAATTTTAATTTATGTTACATAACGCATAGAATTAGTGTAGTGTGATAGTAAGTTGTCGGCAGCGCGGCAGTGAGTGAATCGCAACTTCTTCGCTCAGAGTTAGATGCTTATATATATATATAAAAAGTAAAACTTACGACTGCACTTTAAACTGGTGCGTCGTGCATTTTATAGCAAATCGATGCGTAAAGGAACTGACTTATATCGTTTTACACAAATTACGTTGCAATTGTTGCGACGATTAATATCTTGTAATATGATTTATTTATTCATAACTTAATTTTTACGCTTTTGAGGAGGTATTTTATGTATCATATAGATTATTTAACTTTAGTATCTATCCAGATAGCTTTCTATCTACACCTTAAACAATGAACTGTGGCGATAGCATTCTTGTTATACATTCGTCAGTAGCAAATTCGTATTTAATATTTAAAACAATATTAGGCTTTATTTTTAACTAACTATAAATTAAATAAATATGTCCTTTGTATTTTTAAAACATACATAAGAATATCTTTCAATCTTGAAAGATCAGAAGAAAAAACATATTCCGTTAATTTCTTTTGTATTGCTTTCAAAGAATTGCTGTTATTTTATGCGGGTACCTATGCTTCTCTTGGTTTGACCAACGTATGAGAGACCACAGTCATAATCTCTTTTATAGGCCCTGCATCTTGTAAAGGTAATTGGCACTTGATGGATGGTAAATAAAAAAGGTTAAATAATTAATTGTATGAAAAATGCTACTACTCTGTCAAGGACTTTCTAAATTACACGTTTTGTTAATTCTTTAAGTTATGCTTTAGTTTTGGTGTTATAAATGTAATTTAGGCTTAGATTTATTTTAATTGTGTGTTTGTACACCGATTGTAGTGACAAGACACAGCTATGCACTATACTTCCGTTTGTTTTTGTAAGATTTCTACAAGCCTGTGTTTAACTAATAAAATAATTTAAATTTGATTAAACACTAACGAAGAGAGCTTTAACCAACACATACTTCACGCCACCAACGTACATAAGAACATTTTTCAAAAGAACACTGAGTCCTACCAGAAATGCTTCGCGAGGCTATTGAAATCAATAACAGAATGATAATTAGGATAGCTAGTAGAAAAATATTTACGATGGTCGGAATATACCAGCTTGGGATGCAGTCATTCAAATAGTCTAACACAAGAAGAAGCAAAACACATCTAGACTTGATGATACTTTGCGCTCGTTCTGCGTAAATAGAAACACCAATGATTAAATTATGTTCGGGTACTTTGAATAAACTACATTTCAGAACATTGAAACAAGTGAACATGTCTGCTGAAAGCAACCGAAACGTCGGGGAAAGTGTAAACTCTAAAATAAATAGTTAATTTAATTAACTTAAAATGTAGTTAACTTTAATAGTAAATGTTAAATAAACAACGCGATAAAATCCGTATAAATTAGTTTAGTTTCAATTACCGGTATCATTTATTTGATTTCGTATATTAATCATTTAATTACCGTTTATTCTTCAGACAATAATGAAAACTTGCATTATTAAAATTATGAAGCGTTTCGAAAAAAGAGCACGAATGTAATATGAAGAAATTAAATCGAAAAGATTATAATGATATAAACTGGATGGAAGAATTAATTATTGTTACAGAGGAAAAAGATCACAATAAAATAGAAGAAAATAACCATAATAGAGGAAGAGAATCAAGATGAAGAGAAAATGGTCAAAATTATAAGTGTGATAAAAGAAGACAATCAGTTTGGGCAGCTAATAAAAAAGAAACAAAAGCGTGATGCAGAAATTAGATTAAGTAGAATGGAAAATAAGCATGATACAGGAAGAGGACCAGAATGGACAGAGGATGGCAGTGAAATTAAGCGCAATAGAAAAAGAGGATCAAGATAAACAAAATATTGAACAAACTTTAAGCTTAATAAGCAGTACACCGTCTGAAACTGAATTGTCAATAAGACCTGATTTATTAGTTTCTCTATTACGTATATACACAAAAGATACTGATTTGATAAGATTACCATTGTTTTAAGAAAAGTTTAATTTAGATTGTTTAATTTACTATGGCGGCTATTTATAAACAATAAAATGTCGTTTTATATTTACACATGAAAATCCACTTATCTGTACGGAAATTGCATCAAAAACACATTAGTATTTTCAAAATTTACCAAATTACACAACAGTTTGTATCATTACTCACATTTTATATTAAAGACAATACAAGTGTAAAAAGATTCAAATTCAATTTAGCTCACAAATTCCTGGTTGTAATGTAAATTTGATTTTTTAATATACAAATGAAGTATATTTATATCACACCTTTTTGTTTTATTAAGACCTTAAAGTACTTATAAACCTCCTAAAATAGGAATTATAAATCTTTTAACACCAAACCAATATACGATGTGTAAGATGGATCATATAATTTTAAATTAATTGACACGACGTTAATATTCGATGTGTTAACTGATACAATTTGATTTCTTTTTAATTATCAAAAAAGCTATAAAGATTAATGCATTTTTATTACATTGATACATGTTCAAAAATTTTGTTTATTACTAAAATTAATCAGTTTCTATTTTAGTGAAGTAGAAAAAGAGTTAGAATTTTTTAAAACTTTGTCGTTAAATATCTCAAAATCATGATTTTCAAGACGTTATATCACTTTTCACTGAACATACAGAATTATTTATATCGATTCCATAGTCGTATGTATGTAGATTTTGTCATTAAATTTCCATCCCTCGGGAGCAGAACTTTTTTCTGGATGAATGGTACACTTTTCTGTGTCTCCTGACAACATAGGGGTTCATGATGATCGGTCAAGTAGTTAAGACATGAAAACTTATCGAACAAACAAACTCACATTGGCTATGAAATAATCTAACCATTTTAAGATAAAATACCTACTAACAGATGTTAATTAGTATACGGACGTCAACAACAAATGTGTATACTAAACTGAGATTTCATTATCATGTATATGTCAAAATTGTTTTAGAACTGTCTAAGAGGAATTGTATAGGAACGTACGAAAATAGTTTTATTATGATGTCTAAGGAATTATTATTCTTCTCTCTTAGCCTTTATTATTCCCAAGTCACTTGGGGTTGGCTTTTTTTCTGGTCTAACCGGATTTGATTGGATATCAGTTTTTACACGGAGCGGCTGTCACCTGACCTCCGCAACCCGAAGGCTAACGATACCCTAAGGCTAGACCAGTGTCAGGATATTAGAGGGTACTGACTTTCCCAATAACGACTGCCATAGATGTTCATGGCAGCCGGGACCGACGGCTTAACGTGCTCTCCGAGGCACGGAGCAGGCGATAATTGTCAATCAATACGCACATAATTTCGAAAAGTCATATATCTTCCGAAAGTCAGAGGTGCGCGACGTGGGTTCGAACCCGAGACCTTCTGCATTGAAGTCTGTTGGTCTCCCCACTGAGCTATCGCTGCTATGGAATGCTGCTGAGGAATTATTATTATATGTATTAAATTTGGATATTTGCACGCCTAACTAGGTGAAGTGTGATATTAAACATAATATGACATCATTGTAACTACGTTTTTGCTAATATTGTTCTTGTTCTTTCTTTCTTTGGCTATTTGCAGAAAATTCTTACTTACTTAATGCAAAACGCGAAGTTGTCGGTGGTGATATTTATTAGTTTGTGTCCTTGTTGTAAGGAATGCATCAACGTGATATATTTTACTAGCTGTTCTCCGCGGTTTCACCCACGTTTATGATTACTGTTCCGCTTTCATGGCTCGTAGCGTGACGTTTATTTATTTTCAGGTACATCAACAATATACATATACAGAAGCGGTTTACATTAGAAGCTGAAAATAAAAACTTGTATGTATATCCATTATAGATGTACACAACAATTTCTGTATAGATTTAAAAGGAATACAATTTTAACATAAAATATATTAATGCAAATTTAACAAGACATATTATTTAAAAATAGATATGAAAACAACAACAGACAACAAGATATAGCACAGCATTATCTGCACTTATCGTTCGCTTAAACACTTTGAATGCATCGTGAAAAATGTCAAGATCATCTGATCATCATCAATTATATTCGAGACAAATACGCACTAGTGGTGATGTTAAATAGCTTATGCCACTTCTGGATAAAGTTACTTTGTAGTGGTTACAAAAAATATTAACATCGGTTTTGTACTTTCAATATAGAATAATAAATATAGAGATTATCAATTACAAACAAACGAATGCTTATTCTGAATAATATTAGTATATATAGATTAGTCTAAACAGACTCTTAACCCAAAAATGCACATACTATGGGACTTAAAACCACGAAGTTCCTTTTTATAATATTAGTGTAGATACAATTATATTATTAATAGGCGATACGGCCTATTAATAATATAATTGTACTTTTAACCTGAAAATGAAAACCCAGTTTTTGTGGGCGTTGGAGCCTTAAAGCAAATCCACGGGCAAAAGCTCGTTAATAATAATACCGAAGGCGGTTAAATCATTTACGTTAGTGCAATGAATAGCGAAATAGTCAGTAAATGCCAATGCATTTACTGACTATTTCGCTTTTCATTGCACTAACGAACTGAAACTGAAACAATTTTCAGTTACAGTTCAGAACACGCGAACATAATATCCTCAGTTCTCTTAACGCAAATTAACAAGGGAAATGTGATTGGATGCCTTCATAAATAAATGCTTATGTAACAACTCAAACTACTTGTTGGTATCTAGGCTAGATTGAATATAAGTACAGTATTTTATTGTTTTGTAATTAACTGTAGTGTTACAAGATTATGAATGTGTATAAATGACCATTTTATTTTTTTCTTTTGTGTAGAAAAGTATGACACCCACAGTAGGAATAAATCCTGTGTCGCGGGAGGCTTAATAACCATTAGAACAGCGGATACAAAGAATACCCAGACTCGGGCAAATACATATTTGTGGATCACACAATATTTTTGTCCCGAGTGGGGATCGAACCCACAACACTCGGCGCGGCGACAGTGGCAAGGCGACCACTTGAACCACTGCGTCATCTGTGCAGCCAAATCAATATCTTAAGTATAAGCAAATGGATTGATTGAGCAGTTATATAACTTACTCGTATAATTCGTGACGTTTAATCAATCTAGACTTGGTAATATAAAAATTGAAAACGTAAGATTCATTTTGCAAAAATACAAATCTTTTTTATTTATATTATTTGTATATAACAATATATAAGAAAGCTTTGTATTTTTGTTTACAATTAATAAACTCAAAAATCACAGAACTGATTTTAAAAATTCTTTAATTGTTAGGAAGTTCCAATATCCAGAAGTAACATAGGCTATACATCATCACGCTACGTACCTCGGTAGTGGAACAGTAATGTGTGGAACAAAAACGTGAGTAAAACCGCATATGCGGGGCATAGCAATATGTGATCATAAAGGCATTATATTTGTTAATAGCTCGTGAATATTCTGGTTCTCTATTAGAACTATGCCCATATATAAGTAAACACATTTATTATCAGGCTACATTGAATTTTCGTTGGAATCGTACGATAACTAATATGTGACGACGAGCACGTGATGTAACTAAGTGATAATAATTATATGCATATACAATAGATACGAACAGATATGTATGAGCAACCGTCTAATAAATCGAATAAAGGTCGATGTTTCATACCTTCAAATGCACTTAGCACATCTGACAATGATAACCACAACGAGAATAATACAGGTAAATTCAAACAAACTCGCAGGTCTCCTCTAATATTCCCTTTATCATGAACGCCGTTACATATGCCAACATGCAGACTTAGAGCAAATATTTATAAGCCATACAAATATTTATCTCATACTTGGTTTGCATCCGTGACGTTGTAATCTACTGTGTTGTTTGAGCCATCAGATATTATATTTTACGTAGTTTTTCAATTCAGGCGATAGTATCAACACAATCATTATGAATAATGAAAAAATGCATGCGTATGGCTAGTTTATTTTGTTATAAAAGACAAATTATGCATTAATTGCGTTTAAAAAGTAGTAGTTTATCTCCTTCCTCAGAACGCAAACATAACAAATTCAATATAAAATAATAATGGCAGTACAGCCGCGAAAATTTAGCAAAAATATATTAATAATAAAGTGTAAATTACTGAATGAAATAGACTCAGGAAAAGTGCATATTTCGGATGTACATTATGTATGAAATACACCACACTTAGCCACAGACATAAACATCTCCAATCAATATTTTTTACATACATACATACATAGATTCAGCCCTGTTTCCCAGAGGGGTAGGCAGAGACTACGGATTTCCATTTGCTACGATCCTGACACACTTCTCTGGCTTCATTCACTTTCATCACATTCCCCATACACGCCCGTGGTTTCAAGGTGCTCTTAACCTGGCCTTTGTCCAGAACGCCTCCAATCTGATCGAGAAACGTTCGCCTAGGTCTTCCTCTCGCGACTGTTCCATTCACACTAGCCTTATAAACTTTCTTAGTCAGTCTTTCCTCGTCCATTCTTTCTACATGCCCAAACCAGCTTAACATACCCTTTTCTATTCTGGTCACTATATCCACTTTCATGCCGTATCTCACTATAATCACACTATTCCTTATTCTATCTTTCAGAGTCACACCACATATGCTTCTCAGCGCTCTTTATTCTTAGTTAATCCTTACAACTGTCTCGACGTATATTATTTCAAAAATTATATTGCCTAGTAGATAGTTAAGTTAAAAGCTTTATGAAATAATTTAAAATATACATATTAATGTATATTCAATTAGTTTAGAGTTGCTAAATGGTTTTGCCAGCGAATATTTTTGTGATGACAGTGACTGTTTTTCCTGGATTTATGTATCTAAGTGTGCAAGCAGCTATTTCACTTAAAAATAAATATGCGAATATTCGCAAGGTGAGCATTAATCATAACAACGATATTCTGTTATTCATAGTATATTTAGATTTTGGATGACTGAAAACCGGGTTCACTTAATACGCAGCAGTACACCGGTGGCTAGACACAATAGGTCTTAAATATATCTGACATACCAAAAATTTACAAGCTAGAACGCATTCATACTAGGCCGATTATTAACAATTCCTTCATAGTCCTTAACTCTTTGCTTAACTCTGCTTAATGCTTATAATAATAGGAGTTAAAGTATGAAGTTGCCGTTGTATAGTAATAGATACTTTGAATTGACATAAAACCTTCGTGTGAGATTTTCGAGTAAAACTGTTTTCACATGATACCTATAAGGTTTCTTTTAAAAAATGTGCAACATTCGATTTTCGACTATCAATAATTTTTTTAAATCAGCTTAGACGGGTAAGGTGGATACTCGAAATCCGAGTCATTTTTTAATACGAGTTCCGACGCGGAACTAACGCTGTAGAAACGGCTCGCAATATCAACGCTGCGTTTAGAGAGTAGACTGCTAATGAACGCACCGTGCGTTTTTTGTTTAAACGCTTTCGTAATGGAAACTTCGTCCTGAAGAACGAATCACGTGGAAGACCGCCCACACAGGTGAATAACGCTGAATTAAAGGAGATGGTGGAAGGCGATTCAAGTCAAACTACCCAGGAATTAGCGGTTTAATGTTACCTTCCCTACAATATTGGCTCGTTTGCGTCAAATCAATAAGATAAAAATATGAAAAATGGATATCTCATGATTTGACTGATCTGCAGAAAAAAACGCGTGTTGAAACTTGTGTTGCCTTGTAGAATCGGTATCGAAATGAAGGAATATTGGATCGAATTGTGACATGTGATGAAAAGTGGATTCTTTACGATAACCGTAAGCGAAAAATGCAATGGCTGACCCCAGCTCAAACGCCGCAACAGTGCCCTAAAGCAAAACTTACCAATAAAAAGGTAATGGTAACTGTTTGGTGGTCTCTTCATAGTGTTATTCACTAAAGCTTTCTCAGGTCTAGTCAAGCAGCAACAGCAGATGTTTACTGTGCCGAACTTCGAACAATGATGGCAAAACTGGCAATGAAACAGCCCCGACTCGTGAATCGATCTTCACCATTATTGCTCCATGATAACGCAAGACCTCACACTGCACGAGAAGCCGTTGTAACTCTACAGGAGCTACAGTTAAAAATCATACGTTATCCTCCGTACTCGCCAGACCTTGCTCCAACACAGTACCATTTTTGCGTGAGTTGGAAAATTTTCTACGTGATAAAAAATTTTCTTCCCAGGAGGCAGTACAAAATGCTTTCACACAGTTTGTCGAATCAGATCCCCGAAGTTCTATCGTAAAGGCATAAATGAACTTCCGTTTAGATGCAGCAATGTATAGGGAATGAGGGTAAATATTTCGATTATATAAATATGGTACATTTAAAAAAAAACAAGTTTCAATTTTTCCGTACAAATCGGCAACTTCATACTTTAAACCCTAATATTACACATAATGTATTTGACTTTTACTGTGTGACACGCTTACACCATAAGATTTATTAGGGCAATGAAAAATAATTTGTAGGTATAACAGATACTTTATTGGATAAGGGAACCCTAATCTTTAACAAACTCAACCTTAATTTAATAAATTTGAAAGTTTGGATATTCGAAATACGAAACCTGTTATGTTGATGAATTAAATGAACCGCGAGGAAGGACATTTTAAAGAAAACTGAAACAAGTTTTGGCATTATCTAGCACCTACCTACCTGGAGATTTGATATCTTATGAAAAATACTATAATATATGTATATACGTGTATCAATGTAGCAAGTGTCGAATAGGTACGAAAAGCTGTACGATCTCATATTGCCAAGTCTGACGTTCGTATAACTATTAATTTTATTGATATAACTAATTTACTAGTAGAGTGTTTATGTAGCCAAGAAGTTGGAAGGTTTAACCCATTTTCTTGACGTCTGTTTTGCCAAATATGGTATTAGATCCCACGTAATAGGGTTATAGCCGTACACAGACGCCGTCCTTTTACAACAATTTATTGACTAAGAAACCCAATAAGTAGCATTTTCCCTGACCCGGGAATCGAACCAGAGACCTTACGCAAGCAGGCAGTACGTAAGTTATTATTTGACAGTAATCCATATTTATATTATAAATGGTAAAATGTGTTTATTGGTCTGCCCTTTTTTTCACGTAGCAATGAATTGTCGTACTATTTGCATAGATGTAGTTCATAAATATAGACAACATTTTATTATGGTAAAACGCCTGGTTCCCGTGGGATAACCATTTATATACAAGGTAGCAAGGCCGCACCCAAAAGGCAGTATTTTATAACGTAGCGTTCGTATTACGTATCACACTAAAACAACATTCAACATCTATTATTAAGGATTTATTTACGCAACGATGTTTTGTAAGGTATAATGTGTCATTCCTTTTAAAAACATCGTTACGTAAACATCATAACATACTCCTATCGAAAACAATTGGATTTTAAAAAGAATTTTACTCAAAAATAACTAGATGATAAGCATCTATCTAAAATAGTAAAGTAATTATTGTATGTATATATTTTGATAGTTAGCCTACATGATGATCATGAAAAAAACTTTGTATTTTTGTAAGTATTAGATATAATTCCCGTGTCCCGGGGCACTTTACAATCATTTAAACAACGGACACAAAGAACACCGGCTCGGCAAAACTATTCCTGGTACACACATTTTTTTTGTGTAAAAATTAGGTATAAATAATATTATCTAATATTATCTTGTTCCCATAATTTTGAGTCGGCTATCATAAATTTATATTTAGAAATATACAACATATATACGTATTATCAATGTTGAGTATTTGTCTTTATTTAATTTATTTTTCTTTAATTAAATCGGTTACAGACCAGTTACATACCCTAGAAGTCCATATTTACGAATATATATTTAGACATACATAAAGAGAATAATATTAAAACACAAAGGTTTAATTACATTTCTACAGGCCCTATCTCGTGGGTGTAGTTACACAAAACGAAACGTAATCATGATTAAAATATAAAACTGCTTTATTTTTTTTGCCAACTAATGAAAGCACAATCATTATATAATAATATCAGTCCTGTATTAAACTGTCCCACTGCTGAGCACTCTTTTCAGTATGAGAAAGGGTAGGCTATAGTCCACCACGCTAGCCCAGTGCGGGTAGGTAGACTTGACATATCTTACAGAACGTTAATCATTGGTTCAGACTAAAGAGATAGCTATCTTTAAAATAACTTCAAATGTTTGCTGTACTGTTTGACGTCTTGCCACACCATTAATTTTGTCAAGTATGCCATTTTTATTACACATTTAGGGCTTAAGTGATATTTAGTGTACAACTTTAATTAAACTGATATTCTGCCAATACTAAATTGTATAAAAACTGTAGCACTACTGGGCTAATGATCTGCTATGTAATCTGGATTTAAGAAAGGGTAGTCCGTAGTACACCACTCTGGCCCAGTCTGCTTAGTAGACTTCACATATTTTCAGATTTTTATGTAGAGCTCACAGACATGCCGGTTTCCTGATGATGTTTTCCTTTACGGTTAAAGCGAGCGATCAGTAACTTTTTTAATACGTAAATTCAGAGGTGCGTGCATTCGGATCGAATGCCAGACCTCTGCGTGGTAGTTCCACGGTCTCCCACTAGGCAATCGCTGCTGCTACATGAAAGGTCTTAACTCTTTTAAGACATTAATGCATACCATAACATATAACATAGTAGATAGTTACAACGATATATTTATGTGGTAGGTACGATTTATACTTAACACTATACTGACTTACAACTTTAATTTTCGCGCCAACAGTATATTAGCCAATCTCAAATATATTATTTTCTCTCTTCCAGGCATTTTATGAATTTTATATTTCATAACGTTCGCACTTACCATAATATTTTATATTGTTTAAAATGGCAATTGAGCAATTTGCTATTGACTCGTAGTTTGGAGTCTCAATCAGCTAATAATATAAATTTTAACACGACATGTAAGGTAAGAAAATATAACAAATAAAATTCAAATAAATCTGAATGCCACTTCTAGTAATTAAAACTGTTCAGAAAGGTCTTCGATCTAGTCTAATAAACGTCAGAATTATATGTCAGCTGGAAAACAATTTATGATTATTTTAAATTTGGAGAATATAATTTGTGACGTCAATGAGATTAATCAGATCGAAAATCTATTTTGAATAGTTTTTATTATGAGAAATGGCTTTCAGATTTTATATATTATTTGTAATAATTTTACTACCATATCACACTTCGGCCAGTACAACGGCAATTTTAATTTGTGAGTCAGTAAGTTTATTTTTCCATTAGTGCGAAATATTATTATTTATACATAACTGTAAATCAAACCGAACAACATTACTTTTAAAGCCTTTAAAATCAGAGTCGTATGTCAACGTTTATTATTATGACGTATGACTGCCATGCTGCCTCCGTAGCATATTAATGAATACCCATATTTAATTATTGCACGTATTTGCATTTCGAATGTTAAATACATAAATTTATCTCTATGATTGTGGTCTTAACAATGTATCAGGCAATACTCAGAAGAATGTGGTCGGTAGATGGAAATAAGCTCACCCGTTATTTCGCGAACTCATGGTTTGGGATTGCGAGTGTTTGTTTACATCTAGTCATCCATATTTTATATCTTCTTACATCATCGTCGATATACGTATAATACATATAGGCTAAGGTATAGATAAGGCTACCAGTGTCATAATTTAAAAGGTCACAACATACTTAATATGTATGTGTCTATTGTCGTCATCTTGTCGTATATACAAGCTTAGTAATGATACCAAGAGCCTAGGTTTAAAAGAAATAAGTTTTAAGTACAATGTTATACAATTTATTTTGTTCTTCTTCTTGGTTTCGTGATTATTGTCAAGCATTTGTTTATCATATCACAATAATGTATACATTCTGGTTACATAAAAATACTTATTGTATTTGTTAGAAAAGTGTCTGTCACGGGATAACGAAGGAATGAAAGTTAATAATAATAATAATAAATCAATTTATTTTCTCACCACAATATAAACATGATTTACATCTAGATTTAACATAATTTAACAATTTTGATATTGTGAGGACCCTGGTACCTCAGCTTGACTCAAAGCCTGTATTTCAGGATACCAGATCTCCACCCCTTATGCATTATAGCGAAAGGCTGCAATGAGAATAATTAATAATTGTATTGAAATAATTATTGAATACACATGCGGTTATTGCATCTGCAATTAGTAATGAATATATGTGAATATATTTGTTTGCGTGTGTGTTTATTTTGTATGCATGTGAATGCGTGCAATATATTAAGCTATATTAAATTGGATTAATTAGTAAATTTTCGGTTTCGTCGTAATTAAGATTTGACAGCCAAGTGGATATTGTGAGTTTGCGTCTGTTTTTAGTCAGTTTGTATATATTTAGTATTTTATTAATTGTTCTTTTATTCATATATCTTTCCTACGTTAAAAAATAATATTGTTAGGGCAACTAATTAGCTTTAAAATGTGAACACACTCACACTCTTCATAATATAGTTAATTTAATAATACTTTCAATTTACTGCAATGCACGTATTATTTTAAAGTTAATTCAATATAATAATACCTACTCTATTTTCAACAGAAAAAGATTTTGATCAAATTAGTATTAACTTTACATCTACAGTTACTAACGATCAAATGTGTAATATTACAAAGCTCAAGTTTAAAATGTGAAAATGTAATAAGATATTATGTCGATTTCTGTAGACATATTCATTACCATTTTATTAGAACTGGCTGAATTTAAACTTCATTTATTTATTATAGCTATCATCGTTGGGTTGTTGGTGTAAATTTTGAACGATCTTACTGAATGAGAATATACTCGCATCATATATGATATTTATTTGTAAACGATTTTTGTAAACGATGTTTCATGTTTATGCTTAAAGCCGGTTAACTGCTTCCATGGCGCAGCGGCAGTGAAAGCGACTGCTGTGCATGAGGTCTCTAGTTGGAATCCTGGGTCGGGCCAACAAAAAGGTATTTCCTTTTTCTGTTAAGAAATCTCAACAGCAAACCGGAGTCAATAAGTTGCCGGTGTTAGACACCGGTGTCTTGGAAAGCAAGCAGTTGATCCTGCGCCTAATCGGATTACCGTCCCATCACCGTCTTATCACATACGCAAAACACACTTGTGTACTATAATATCTCCTGCACAGATGACCAGTCTCCGTTAAGACTGGCCGCCGTGACTAAAATTCTGTCTGGAGGACATCATTCATATTATTATTATTTCTTTAATTTTATAGATTTTTAGCTATTATAGGGGTTACATATTACTAGTATTCTTATTAACCCCTCCGCCTAGGAGAGAATTCTAGCATTAGGAGTGGATTTAAATCGGTAGTGCACTGGGTGTTATTTGAACCCGCCACCTCTCGATTGCAAATCCAATGCCTCATCCACTGAGCCACCGCCACTTTAAATTAAATTGACTTGAAACGGCAAATTATGTCGCTGAATACAGCTAGTACACATAAATAAAGCGTATTATAACAATGTTTTTAGTAAATCAACCATTTTAAAGTATAATTTATCGATGTAAGTTAATTACCGATACTTCACGGTAAAAATAACATCAAAGTTCCTTTTGTTCTACTTATTGGAAGCGAGACCTCCTTACCTATTTCTACTATCACTTTTATTGCCGTGTTTATGAGTTTTTAACGTGCGTCATTATGATGAAACAAACTAATTGTGTAACAAGTACCTTCGAAATACAGATTCTTTCACGTTAAACAAGGTCTTGTACTTATATAAACATAATATCTGTCTGTGCACACATTCGTTGTATTCTATTACCCAGGCATACATTATCTTCATATATCCAATAAACAGACATTAAACCGTTTATTTGGTGTTCCGTGTATTTTATTTATTTCCTGCTTGAATGATTTTTTATATTGCTGTTATAATAATGTTTATGTTTAACGTTAGTAAAACTGAAATATATAAATACCCAGTTGGGCATAAATCAAACTCCTTTTTTGTAAATGTAATAGAAATAACAAGAAATGTTTATTTGGAACTGACGCATGTTTGGTTTTATTGAACGCCTTAAAACGGTCCCTGTTTGTGTTTAAAATGCGCGCATATGGAACGTCACGACAATAATTCGCTTACAAAGTGAAAAAATTCCGGGCAATAAAGATCTATTTCCAGTTCAGACTTTAAAAGCATTAAACTTGCCTCAACATGCCCTATATTTCTGGACGACAAAGGCGCACCCCGCTTTGTGAACTCACACAACGGAAGAAACAGTACAACTTTGCTTAATGAACACCGTTCAATGTTTGTTTTGGGATTTTAATAAAACATATCATTACACACCATGTGTATGAGTAATGTATTATTAGCGGACAAAGAAATGAAAATGTTATATTTTAAACAGAATAATATGTTTAATCTTATATGTTTAATGACATATATAAAATAATAATTTATTATAGAGAATAAACAATTTGTAAGATATACTAGTGATATTTGTTAGGATAAAGTAACTTAACGTAAAACTGTTGTTGGTTTAAAACAGCCTAGTAGAATCGATATATACTGCCATTTGTACCAAGCTAATCTTATTGCTATTCTATGCAAAATCCAGTCCTAACCCAAACCCAATCTATTTTCCAGTTCGCAAGGAAATGCTTAAATACTTCATGTCGTTAGAGATTCACGTAAAGTTTAAAGTAACCTGAAATGACGTCACTAACAGGCCTTTAGGCAATTACCTGGCTTAGTTATTTGGTTCCATTCAAACGTAAGACTCCGATATTTTAAGTGATGCACATCAATTCTATCGGAGTAAATTCTCTTTTTTAAATTCATCAATTGAACTATATTTTGTATACGTTTCTTTCCAATATGCGGCGATAAATGTTTTTAAGGGTCAGAATTTATAGCAAAACTTTTGATTAATTTTGGTATATGGTATTAATTTTCGTAGCGCTGGTGGCCATGTGTGTGGCATTTAATAACATTTTAGGTTCTCACCACTACCTACGCAGGTGCAAACGAAATAAATCTTCATCCTTGTTTGTATCATATATACAACGAAGTTTGATTTATTTCCAAACTTTAAAACTTTAACAAACATCAAACGTAAACAATTATAAATAGTTAATAAATTACGTCTGTATTTTATGAAAGTCAAGTTGAACAGACACGTGTAACTGGAATGTGAGATTACTTAAAGGGTTGGTACCTATAATCTAAGCAAATTTAATCTAAATATTTGTAGTGACATGGAGAAACAGACTAGAAGACTAGAAGAGATTTAACTATATTCATATTTATGTCTAAAGATCGTTGATCTATCCATAAGTTCCGGTGTTTGGTTCCAAGATCGAGCATGGTATTATGACTCACAATATCAGTAGACAGTGTCTAAAACTGTAAGTCGTGCCTCGGCTTAAAGCCGTTAGCTAACAATCGACATAAACTTTAAATAGCCTCAAAATATCCTCATCAACTAATCAAGCCGTTAAGTCAATTAAACAGACAGCAAACGGCGTGCAAATCTCTGACATTACGTTACTTGGTACTCAGGCCAAAGGCAATACAAGATTAGACTAAATCTGAATGAAATACGTTACGCTGCTTTAATATATACTGCTCCTTATTAGCATCTGTCTGTTTCATGCCGTGTACTGCTAAATAACCTGGTGCATTAGCGTTACGGTATGGTCCCAACCACATTACCACATACAATCCGATATGTCACGAGTACTAACTTACGCTTACCATTGCCGCTTTGCTACGTCCGTTCCGGATTACTGCCGGATAAGCCAACGACTACCACTCATGTACGCTTACTTAACCATTACCATCAACATTCCTGCCTTTGAGACTATTCACCCGTTTGAAACTATTCAAACGCGAACAAGAGTCTACAAACTAATAGCAAGATTATTTTTCTTTATCTTATTTTCCAATAATCAAAAGGTTTAGTGTAATTTTTTTAGGGTTTCGTGTATATTTACATCCTTGTAGATTACATTCAGGGTTACTATACTCTTATTAAAAGTACTTTGATGATATTAATATATTATCACAATATGTCAAAAAAGTCTTGTTATGAAGTTTTCTATATTAAAGCATTACAAAGAATCGTATTAAGTTATACAAAAGAGTAGGAAGAAAAAATGAAATATCCAGACTATCTGTCTTACTGACAAGTTAACTCAAGAGTTAAGAGGAATGCCAATATCTGCACCATACCATCCGTTTTATTCAGTTTTGGTTTGTTTTTATCTACTCTATGATTAGTTGTTGGCACTGTATAGCATTGACCCAGTAACAAAATTGCGAAACTGCCTAAAAGGGTATAAAATGTTTTGTCATGTGACTTGATATGACGGAAAAAGATGATTATTTTTATAACCAGGTTAATGAAATAGCGATGTATAAAATGTTATACTGGTAACATAGAAAAAGAACCGCGATCAATAGAAATTACTTGCGGACTGCCATTATATTTAAAGCCTGTTGAATAAAAATGTTTTAGTCGTAACAGGAAACAACGGAGTAAAACACAACATAGATCACAGATTTGCCGCAATTCTACAAGTAGTAAGACTAGCTAAAGTAAGATCCCTAATCAGGACCACTCACGCAACTTTATAAATAGATTGCCTTCTGGCTACTCCGATTTACGTGATACTTTCTACTCTTAAAACACAGTCAACACAAATGAAGGCTAACTTAAAAAAACAAAGTTTAGCCATTTATCTTATCCAAGAGCTGCCAGTAAAAGCATAAACAGTGGCCCCAATACAAAGTTTTCAATTTTACGAGTAAATATTAAATTTATGAGTACAGCAATGTGATATGCTGACATGTATCAAATGATTTATGTACATATAATACATGATTTGCACACGCAGTGTTTACGTGTAAAATGTACTGGAAATACTTTTAAGATTGCTGATATATGATAATAATACTGTAATGGTAGCATTGCTCTCGCATGTATAAATTGCTTTTGGAATATGTGAAAGCTTAAGTACTCGACGTACTTAACATAAAATTCTACTACGTTCTGTACTTGAAGCGAGTCTACGTTCTATATTTCTTTTGCATAGCTCGTCTGATTTCGGTGAGTGGTCATCTTCTCGTATCTTCAAAAGACCGATTAAAACTTTTACCAGATTAAAATAGTTGGATGCATTCAACTTTAAATATATTACACAAGTCATAACCAAAAACATCAAAGCAATTTTATAAAAAAATCTATTAATCTTTGTGTTTCAGAAATGTATTATCCATGGGAGCAAAATTGAACGTAAAAGTATCAAAGTGACGTTGGCATCGCGGTATATTTTTTATACAAATAGAGCAATGACAAACGGTTCCAAAGGGTGTCATCAGCCTGTAGTGGAATATGCAAAAAGCTGTCAGTGCATGGATCAACACTATTAAATGCGCTGTTGAAATGGCAATGCCTCCTTTGAATGTAGAAACCATGTTTTCCTTAAGAATACAACACAATTTTTTCTGCCTAGGATAGTTTGAAAGTGGTGACATTGTCCCAATTTTGTTACTTTAGGATTAGTTGCCTCTATCTCTATCGTTTTGTACTATATTCTACCTCTCGAAGAACTTACATAAGTAATGATAGTAGCTCTAGTGTAACCAAATACGTAAATTAAAATATTATTTATTAGTAATTACGAAAATGTAAAACAATGCAATCTAGTGTTATAATTAAATTTGTAATAAGAATATGCTTTACGATTCTAGTATAGTTATAATTTTGCACAATTTATGCATTTCGTGAGTTATTAAAACTTTTGCTTGGCAACAAACAGACAGATGGACAGATTTTCAAATGACTGTAATAGGGTTCTGTTAGAGCCTTTGAGCATGAAAGCCTAAAGCAAAGTTTTGAGGTTTACAAATGCGGCTTACCAGGCTGATATGACACCCTTTTATAAATAAATTTACATAAATTTTAGTAGCCGAGATATCTCGTATCTCTAATTGGTATATACAGCATTACACATTACATTGCAGTAAAGTATACAATATAGTACAGACCGTGTTTATAGCAAATGATAAAGGTTTTTTTTCAAAAAGAGCAACGTAGACGCATTGAAATTACATTCACGTTGTAAGCCTCAAGGAAGATGCTGAAATAATCGGAACATATAAAAAAATCCTTTTACTAATTAATGATAATTATAGTATTGGAGTTGAAATATTAGTGATATTTTAATCTCTTTGTGTCTCGTGTATCAGTAATACATATGTTTACAAAGAGAGCAATTGAGACTTAACTGAGATGAAATGCCTTGACATAATAAACCTTGAGGGGCGTAAAATAATAAAGATGTCAAAACGAAATAAATTGACATGGCAAATTGACAGAACCATACTAAGTATAAGAAACTATGTTTACGATTCATTGCCTATCATCCAAACACTGGTACAATTTAATTATGTAAATATATAGATTGTAAGCAGCATTTTTCCAGTAGATTAGTCCTGGTTGCTACATTATCGCTACTTCCACGCGTAGCGGTCTGACGCACACGTTCAATTACCGTAGCACTCACGGAGTATGGTCTTTATCATACCGGAATTTGACAACATACACTGCAGTGTTTGATGTTATATTTGCATCTAGATCTACAATAGACGCAAATTTAACTGTAATTTAACACATTGCATCTAACCAGTCTCGTCAGCTAATACAAATAGTGTATTAACATATTATTATTTATTTTATGGAGCCTCAATCCTATGCTGGTATCTTAATAAAAATACACGTTTTTATCTTATCGGGTATGGTTTTTTTGCTTTCTGGTAGACAACCAAATCCAATGTGTTTGTTTCACAATTCATTGTTTACAAACGATATGTAGATAATATATGTGTTGCTTTATTCCCTACTATACAATCACAGCTAAACGTATTTATGTACTACAAGAAAGATCTTGTATCTTTTCTAAACCTAATTAGTTACATATTCTTAGTAAATAGTAAATTGATTCACTCCACCGATGATTTGAAAGTTGTGAATTCGATTCCCACAGTAATGAAACCTAAGTTATGCATAATTCATTATTCTGATGTCTGTAAAACCCCAGTGTCACATTATAACACAAATTATACCTAGTACGATTATATCATCTACATATCTTATATTTTATCTTATGTGGGGGCCACTCAGTGCAGACCGGCGACACTTCGACCCAGTGGGATCTTTTGTGTCGACACTCTCCCAATAACGACTGCCATAGATGTTCATGGCAGCCGGAACCGACGGCTTAACGTACTCTCCGAGGCACGGAGCAGGCGATAATTGTCAATCAATACGCACATAATTTCGAAAAGTCATATAACTGCCGAAAGTCAGAGGTGCGCGACGTGGGTTCGAACCCGAGACCCTCTGCATTGCAGTCTGTTGGTCTCCCCACTGAGCTATCGCTGCTCGACATCATCTACCTATAAATAAGCTAAGACAAAAAAGCTTAGCTTAGTACTTTTCTCCTCTGTTTGTCAAGCGATTCTGTTTAGTAGTTATTAACGAACTTTAGCCTTATAAATTAAAAATATGGTACTTGTTAGGTTTTTTAATATGGTTGAATTCCAAACACTCAGCGAACACAGATTAAAAGAATACCGTATAAAAAAACCACGAACGTATATCAACAAAATCAATATTATCTTTCTACACAACTATTAAGTTTTTATGTGTTCCATGTAATGTCGATGAGTATATAAATAAAATAAAAACAGTTTATAGTTCATTTATCACATTTGTATCATTTATTGATTGATTTCTTATCACAGTCGCTCATCAGTTCGCCGTAATTGAAGCTTCTAAACTTACATTTTATGGCGTTCGTATTGTATATACGTAAAATATCTTGTAATTTATCAAACTATCAACATTTAAAATGACCTATATAATTTTATAGATGCATGTTAATACATCTACACTAATATTATAAAGTGATAAATGTTGTAAGTACAGATTTACGAGATATTTTCTAAATTTGCCAGGCGTTTACGAAAATTCTTTCAGACTAAGGTAGTTTGTTTATTTTGGAAGGATATAGGACGGAAGCGGCGCAGTAATCATAAATGTAAATCCATGAGAGACTGTATGAAATATAATTACAGCTGTCTTAACAAACAATATATTTTAAAATATGTTCAATGACAAAATTTATCTTCATACATTTACATCAAGGATGCAGTTATGTTAAAAAAATGCGTCACTGAAAATCTTTTAAAAGTGATACATTCATGGACTGATTACGAATTATGAGATAGAGACGTTGATTTTATCAAACATGCGCAATAAACGCAATCAAAGGCCTCTAAAACAAAATCAAATGCGATCTCAGCCAGTCTTAGATTAAGACACTGAACATCCTTTACTTTCTAATTAGAGAAAAAGGAATCCTACAGTATCCCTAATCCGATAAGAGATTAAACAAATGTATACAAATAATTGCGTATTGTATAGCATTAGTATACAATTAAGTATATAAAATGTAGATGCATAATGAGCGGACTAGCGCTAAGAACAATCACTTCCGAGCTGGTATTAAGAGATTAGCCAGATTGTCAGTAACATCCGCTTTTGTGTTCTTCCCTATCGATTTAGCATGACATAACATTATTTAGAAGATAATTGTATCAGGAATTTGTTTCTTATTTTGTAACAAATAATGCTTTAATAGCAATTTTAAATGATCTTAAGACGCTTATATCACGGACGACGGCCCTCTCGGTTTCATAATGGACAATGCACAAGTTAATGTATACGAATTTTAAGGCAACAATTTTTCTTTTTGCATGTTATAACGTGTACCGAATAATCTGGAAAATGTTTCGAGTAAACATATTGTATCTTTATCTATGAAATTGTTTTGTACGAACAATAATCTTGTGTTTTTCATACAGTGAAAAACATCAATTTTGTTTTAATGGTAAATCCGAATTTGACAATATTGTGTAGCTGCTTATCTTTAAGCCAAGTATGATTTGTCTTAAATTAGCATTGCGAATTGACGCAACCAATCTGGGCAGACACGACGTCTAAACTTAAAACCTCAAATTATGTATAAATTAAATCGTGGGATTTTCGCGAAATAAATCAATTTTCCAAATAACCATTGCATTTTGTATGGAAATAATAAAATTAGGTGTCGAAATTACGTCAATTTTGTAGGTTTGACTTAATTATATTTTATTGGTTTTATGTTCAGATTAAAGATTATGCAATTTTTTTTAAATTGAAATTATTTCTTCGAAATAAGACTTCTAAAGCAAAACCAGAACGATGTCAACACTGGAAGTTTTAAATTACAGATTATTTTACCTACCCAGTGTTAAGATAGTGTCCTTCGCCTGCAATGCACAATAAATACATTCAACACGGCGCCGGCGGTTCTTAGACCAATCTTAATTCTAACTAATATAAAAAATCCGAATGTGAATTTGTTTGTTTGTTACTCTATCATGCCTTGACTACTCGATCGCTCATCATGAAAATTCGCATACACGTAGTCAGGGGAACAGAAAATGACATAGGAGTTTTCATTGGAAAAAAGTACTGTTACTAATTTAACCTAAACTAACCAACATTTACGCGAGCGAAGCCGCAGGCAAAATTTTACTTTTTATAAAGATTCCAGTATCACTTTGTATTCCTCTGTAATGGGCCCTAGGACAGACATTCGGTAACGTTAAGCTAGCAAATTTGAGACACTCATATGAGCCGGAAATTACAGGAACAATGCGCAAACAGTACATAGTATCGCTTAAAAATATCCTACCCAAGACCAAAAAGCGAAGCTCGTGCATGTTTAATTCTCACACAAATTGACCAAGGTAATGTATTTTTACTTTGGTCTGAATGTAGAACTACGCAACAAACGTAACCCCTCTTTTTAATAACTGCAGTATCCCGAGGTACGACATAAAAGTGTAAATTGACAGTTTATTATTTACACTTTAAATAATTAATTAAACCACACATAAGTAAGAGAAAACTCTCTTGCAGTCATCATTTTATTTGTATTGTTCGATTCTAGGTTTAAAATCTTTTCTTGATTAAAGTACGATCGATATTACCAGCAAGTAAGGCCTGTTGCGATGGCATTTATGGAAGCACATCAAATTATGACTTTGCAAAATCACTTGTCTACCTGTCTTTCTCAATACAGTATTACTTATTATTCAATGAATATTATAGCGTTTACTCACTACCTTTTATTCTATCCTCATGTCTCCTAACCACCGAACATATTTATATATTTATCTTATTTTCAGTATCTTTGCACTGATCATGAACGATATGTTCTGCCATTATCTAATATTGTTCTATTTGTGTAACCTTTTGGGTTTATTAACTCCGCGTTTTCAAATAATTATTTTTTGGCATTCCCACTCTAAATCATTGCGGCCACGAACAGGTATACATTTAAGCTCAAAATTAAGGGAGTTCTTTTCGTAAAAGAATCAGCTGTATCATAATACTACGTGTATGTATAAAGTAATAACTTATTTATGTATTAATATAACTTACTTACATATATCATGTAGGTACTCATATAATATATTTATAATATGTATAGATTTGTATAATTAAGGTATAGTTTTAAAGCACATTGTAAACTATTTTTCATTTAGCTTAACTTTTACATTTATTTTATGCCAGCTTTGTACTATTCTAAGATTTAGTACTAATGAGTTCTTAGGCATTAAATCACATTATAACCGTATTGCATGCGTTCTTATACAAATATTGAAAGTAATTATTATTGTACTGCAAGCATTATTAGTAACCTTCTACTGTGTTCTTTTGCAAATCACTTTACCTAAACCATTCTTTCATGTCCCTGCTTGCTAGGCAAATTAATAAATATACTATTCTATTATATTTTAAACGTAAATCATTTGGCAGTTTAAGACATAGTCACCGTCGAATACAACGAGAGCTACAAATTAGCAATCTTTACTGTGTGTATTGAGAACTAGTTTTAGATTAAATATACAACGTCTCAGTATATTCAACATTCAGCTGTATTTCAGTAAAGCGATAACAGAGACAAATGCACACAGTCTTAAAATAAACGCATGCATAACATGCGAATACGACTTTTAAATAGAATGATCATCTGTCGAAACTAAGTAATAAAATTATGACTAATCGGTGTAGTAGTAATAGGTGTAGTTTATTTTTTTAGCGGTCTGGTATTTTCTGAACTAAACACTTATCACGACGACTGAGTGACATGTAACTGCTTACATCGTAACTTAATTTAATCATTTATTCTTAAGAAACTTGATAAGCCATCTGATCCTTAATTTTTGTCTTAACTATAAATGTTTTTCTTTTCAGCGTTTCAGATATAAGCCTGCCAGCTGTATTTCATTGCAACAGTAATGTACCAAGCCTACTTGTCTCTATCGAGCATTTGAAGTACCTTAATTTAAACCGATTCCAATTCACGGCACTTAATTTATTACCCACGATATCAAATTTAACACATAACTCACAGAAATTCCAAAGTCAGTTTTCGTACTTAGCAATCTCTATCATCATCAGTTATACCTAGTATCAGATTGAACTAACAGTGACATATCGAAATTATATCGAAATTTAAACACAGACGTTAGTGTTAACAATGTGTTTGTAAACTAACATAAAAATGCGGATATAAGAACTGTACCCATCATATATATTACTTCCTTTTAATTTCCATAACAAAGATACGCTCTTTTTCATCTCCGTAACGTTCATTCTATAAAATCTAAGAAAAATTATCATTTTTCTACTCAATTATTTTATATATATATATATATATTAAAAAAGGGACTTGGGGAGAAGTTACCCCGGCGCTTTTACTGTCTTATCTACAAGGAGATTTTAACCAGAAATTTCAGCCAAACTAACCTGGTATCCATTGTGAAGAGTGACAAGGCTACTAGTTGGAGCAGGATGGTGGCTGTTGATAACGACAGTTTTCTTTGGTCTTTGTACACTAAGACCTTCTTAGCTCACTATGTTAATACACACGACACACAAGGAGCGCACAGCTCGACGCCGCTTTACAGCTTGTTTGTAGAACGATTAGCACACTTGTCCCCGCTCTCAAAGTTGACATTGCGCACTTACTGATTTTTAAAGAAATTACTTCTGACAACTTCACCTGATATTTTTATATAGATTCACTTTGATAAGATTGTACACACAACACTACAATGCGTATTTGTTTCCACTTGTGTATTAAAATCACATCACTTTTCGTTTTTAACAACTTTATAGGTTTATATAATTGGTAGCACTATATTTATATTAAATCACTATATTATTAATAGAATTAAAAATTTAATTGCTAATCTGATTTATGGAATAATTTTAAGTAAATCTACTCCTATACTTAAAATATTACTACACAAATGCTTAAGAATATAAATTTTATAATTACATTTATAATTATTTCACGTACGTAATTATTCAACTCACAGAAAATATTGTAATATTATGTACAAGTTTTACGTGCGACTGTAGCGGCGGGTAAAGCGCGAGGGAAAGTTTCAGGAGTTCGCAGCGGAAGCGGCGCGCCGCGTCGCGTAGTCGGAGCCGAATGGGGCACAGTTCAGAAGGCGGCCGGCGCATTCTATAACGTTGTACGAACCTACCCCCGAGTAACACAGCTCATGAAAACGTTATTTGTCTACTTGGCTATGTGGACATATAAATTAGCTCGTTTATACGTAGACAGTACCAACAACGATTATAACTACCAAGTTGTTAGCGTAGCTTATGCGACTTGCGACATGTATGTGTATTGCTAGTTGTATTTGGAAAACAACTACACAGTGTTTATAAAAATATTGATATCATGATATTAGATATAATTATTTAAAGAATAAAAATAATATATATTTATGTCTTTATATTTTTAATTTAAATTAATATAAAGTAATCATATCACTATAACTTAAATATAAAATGTATGACTCATTGAATAAGTAAGTATATAAATGTAAATCTATTTGCTACTAGATTGTAAATATTTATGTTTTAATTAAAGTTTTGTCGCTAGAAGATACTTTAAATTAAAATTAAATATTTTCCAGAGGACAGATAATGTTTACAAAATTTTACAACTGCTGGGTTGTTAAACTTTTATATAATATATTAATTATCGTCTGACACAAATAGATAATATTTATATTATAAATATATTACTAAAATATTATTATCGAAGTATGAGAGTATTTTTCATTTACGAATACTTAGTATAACGAAAACAATAAAAATGTATATGGGTATTGTGAAAAATTGCTGTTCAATAAATTTTATCTAAGTATTTAATTACTGTTTGGTTACAATATTGATTTTATTTCATTAAACGGATTGCTCTGATTGCCCCTAATAATTATCTATATATATTAATACGAGAAGCAAAAAAATTGTACCCCTTTTTACGAAAATTGCGCGGACAGAGAAGTTTGAAATTTGGCACAGTTAAAATTTATATGGAAAATGAGTGGTGAATCCTAATATTTTTATAAAATATGCATTAGAAATACATTAAATTAATGAAAAAACACTACACGCACACAACCATGCATTTTACACACGCAGTCGAATCGCGTTCGTAGTATTTCGGCATTGTTCGGCTGATGTCGTAGAATTCTTCGTAACTATGGTTACATATCTTAAGTACCGTGAAATGTGATTATAAGGGTATAGTAATAGACAATATAACCTTAATAACGATCAAAGTTAAAATTGAAATCAATGATGGTCGAATTTCGACCACTTGGCGACCGCTAGTACCTATAAGGGGCCGTAATAGTTGTTTCAATATTTAATAAGTGTTTCATTTTAAATGTCAACTCCCGCTTTAGTGATGAAGTCCTATGTCACAAGGCACTTTACAAACATATATTAAACGGGCACAAGGGCACCCAGACTCAGAACAATCGTTTGTAGATCCCGCGTGTCACTTAACATGGTGGCAGCAGCGAGGCAATCAATCGCAATCCACGCAGTCAATAAATTAACAAAATATTACATTTATAGTTCATTTATTACTGGCTTTTGCCGTATCCCTCGGTAACAGTACTGATTTATCTAAATGGAAGATATATGTGCTGTTCTGTACTACTGACAACATGTACGTATGCGAAATTTTATGATGATCGGTCGAGTAATTAAGGCGTGAATGCGTAACAAACAAAAACACGTTCATATTTATAATATTAAGTTAGGATGATGTAAATACATATTTTTTATTAATATTCCACTTCGATCAAATTGTAGCAAAAACTGACAATATGCTAAACAGTTTAATTGATAACAAATACATAGTTATTTTATTTATAGTTCAAAGGCTTCATCTACTCTAACTTTAAAATATATTTCTTTAAAGCTAAAAACAAAAATTGTTATTAGTATTTTATGTGTGTGGGGGCCAGTCAGTGCAGACCGGCGACACTTCGACCCAGTGGGATCTTTTGCGTCGACACTCTCCCAATAACGACTGCCATAGATGTTCATGGCAGCCGGGACTGACGGCTTAACGTGCTCTTCGAGGCACGGAGCAGGCGATAATTGTCAATTAATACGCACATAGTTTCGAAAATTCATATAACTTTCGAAAGTCAGAGGTACGCGACGTGGGTTCGAACCTGAGACCCTCTGCATAGTAACTGCGTTAACGAGTCACTGGGTGATTTTTTGGAAATTTTCAATATATTATATTTAAATATATATTATGACACTTTTCCCGCTCAAAATGTATTTTTTTATACGACTATGGTGGTAAACAAGCATACGGCCCACCTGAAGGTAAGTGGTCACCGTAGCCTATGAACGCCTGCAACACCAGAACACCAACACCAGAGTCATCACTTGCGCTTTGCCGACCCTTTTTTTTTCATATAGATGAGTCGAGTATACGATCCAGGTTTCTTAAATCTTCAAAGTTAATCTCCCTGTTTCATCTGCGCTGTTGGTTTACTACTTTACTTTACTTGAAATTAAACTTCTATATACGGATTTTATCGCGTTATTTATTTTACACTTTATTACAATATATATATATATGAAGGACATCGAGGCTCGAGCTTTACAGACTGCCCCCATCACACCCAGGATTTATAAAAGGTTTGTAGATGATACTTTTACAATATAACCAACAGATAGTGTAAGTGTATTCCTAGAACATCTTAATTCCATTAATATCAACATCCAACTTACTATGGAATTAGAGGCAAACAATTCATTAGCTTTCTTAGATGTACTTGTCATCAGGAATCCTGATCATACTTTGAGCCACACTGTATTTAGGAAAAAGACCCATACAAATAGGTACTTAAACGGTGGATCTCACCACCATCCTAAACAGTTAGCTACCGTGGGAATGTCTTTGTTTCAGAGAGCCCACGGAATCTGTGACAAGAAACACCTGGACGCCGAGCTTCAACATGTCAAGCAAGTACTGCAAGACAACAAGCTCCAACAGCCGCGCCGCTGTCACAGATCCCGAGAAAAGCCAGCCACAGTCGAGCGCCAGCCTGCTATACTGCCTTATGTAAGGGGTGTCACTGACAAGATTGGCTACATCTTGAAGCGAGCTTCAATCAACACATACTTCAAGCCGCCAACGAAGGTAAGTCAATTTTTTCCATCCGTCAAGTGCCAATTACCTTTACAAGGTGCAGGGGTCTATAAAATAGATTGTGACTGCGGACTCTCATACATTGGTCAAACTAAGAGAAGCATAGGCAGCCGCATGAAAGAACACGTAGCTGATGTTAAACACCAACGCTCGTTGAAGTCTGCTGTGTGTGAACATGTACAACAGGGGACCAACCACTACCTGAGATTTGACAAACCACAGATTCTCGCTAAAGAACACAGATTCCTACCAAGGATGCTTCGCGAGGCTATTGAAATCAAAAAACATCCTAATTTCAATAGAGAAGATGGTTGGAATGTACCACCAGCTTGGGATCCAGTCATTCAAATAGTCAAACCCAAGAAGAAGCAAACAACAGCTAGACTTCATGATACTCTGAGCTCATTCTGCGTAAATAGAAACACCAATGATTAATTATGTTCGGGTAGTTTGAAATAACGACACTGGAACATTGAGACAACTACCATCTTAGTCTCCCCGTGACCATGGCTGCTGAAAAGCAACCGAAACTTCGGGGAAAGTGTAAACTTAAATATTAATAGTTTTAATAGTTTTAATAAATCAATTAGCTTAAAAATTAGTAAAGTTCAATAGTATCTAGTAGTAGAGTGACAGTTTCAAAATTTTGTAATAAAGTGAAATTGATATAGTGAAGTTGATATAGTGACAAGAATAGAAAAGGGTATGTTAAGCTGGTTTGGGCATGTAGAAAGAATGGACGAGGAAAGACTGACTAAGAAAGTTTATAAGGCTAGTGTGAATGGAACAGTCGCAAGAGGAAGACGTAGGCGAACGTTTCTTGATCAGATCGGAGGCGTTCTGGACAAAGGCCAGGTTAAGAGCACCTTGAACCGACGGGCGTGTATGAGGAATGGGATGAAAGTGAATGAAGCCAGAGAAGTGTGTCAGGATCGTAGCAAATGGAAATCCGTAGTCTCTGCCTACCCCTCTGGGAAACAGGCGTGAATCTATGTATGTAATAAAGTGAAAATAAATAACGCTTTAAAATCCGTATATAGAAGCTTAAAGGATTAAGTAAAAATAAAAATATATCATAAGTATTTTGTGTAGTCGTATAGATATAAACAAGGCTGTCTGCCATGTGTGCCATGTTTGTAATAAATCAAACTTATGTAGTATTTTACATAAGTGTTTTGGCATCACGTGCTGTCTATCCTAAAGGCTGACATTCAACCCAGCAATCAGTAAATTGTACGTTTGAGGGACAGCAGAACCCTACTTACAGTTTGCAGGCGCTGCTGGTGACGTACCACCATAAAGAAGATTCTTCTGAGAGGGAAATTATCAAATGAACTCCCTCGTTCTGGGTGGGCAAAGAAGTCTGTCAAACTTCTACTCTCTAAAACCACACCGGCTTCTTTCTCCGGCCCTTTGTTTTCCGGAGCCCCGGGATTCCTTTCGTATTGCTCCGCAACCCCAGATATATCTAATATGCGTCGTTGCGTTGTTTTCCTGAGGTAAGCTGTGTACGTAGTATTGTCTCAACTAATTACGAAAGCGGAATGTTGTCAGCAGGGTCATTATTGATCGTTGTATCTTGCTGGTAACATAATGAGTCCTTTTTTGCAGGGCAACAATGCCCTAGTGACATATTTGGATGAAAGGGTCCACAAGTTCGATGCATACCTTCAGGTGAGCTGTACTTCCATTAATGATATAAAAGCAAGTACAATCGTCGCCTTTTATTAATGCCGGTTATGAGTAGAGCGCCTGATATAATGATTTGACAACATTTCTTAGATTGAATTCGAGAAAACAATTTTATACTAAAAGCGTTTTGAGCAGTATTTTAGGCACCTACTTAGTAGCAGTTAATTAATTAATACCGTCGTACAAAATTTTATCTGGAACGTTAAGACTTGTCCAACTTATTCATATTTCGTGAGGTAGATTACGCAAACACCTGATTATGTGAAAATGAAATTAATTTATAGCCACAAACACATTTTTGTCCATAACCCTTACGCTAATTTATGCCTGTATTTCCATTTTTTAGGGCCTTATTATTGCGTACAAGAGAACAAGACACCGCATTACTGGCTATATAACTCATTCTATAAGAGTCAATGTCATATAAGAGTAATGCCCCTGTCATAGTTTCCATGTTTTTAAATTCGATCTTACTTTCGTCAAAGGCAACATTGCTGTTTGAATAGAAAGCTGTTTAACTTTACCACTAAACTAAACATAAATGGCGAAATGTAGGCGCACCTTTAACTTCCTCTTCGAGAATATATATAATATAATATACAAAATACAAGACAAAGTTCATTAATATCAATTTAATCTCATAATGTTCTTGTCATCCGTAGCGATGACGCGAGAAAATCTTATCACTCTCGGTAAGTACATAAAATAATAATTACTGTTTGCTGCTTATAGTTCAACGATATCTAATCTATACCAAGGTCCTGCAAGACATTTTGGCAAGTCGAATAACTCTCTATTGTATTGGCTATTGTTGCAATCTTGTATTATTCATCACCATGGAATTTAATTATATTCTCACAAAGACATAATGTCAAGTTACATTCGTTGTGTTTAGATTGATGGATTTTACTACTATCTACATCTATCCATCAGTCTATTCGATTATAAAACTGTCATGAGCCTGTACTAAAGATATCTTTAAAAAACGAGTTGCGATCGAGTATTCAGAAGTGTCTGAAACTAAAACAAAATGTTTTTTGATCTGATGACTTTTTTTGACATCGTGCGAAAATTACTGAACAGCTTCTGACGTACAGTTTTAACTTGGCGTTCAACTAAATCATATCATATGACTCTGTTCTGTAGTACTGTTACTATCTCTGGAAATATGTGACATAATGCGATTTAAGTAAATAACGTCGCGGGTAAACTGTACTTCATGCGGACAAAGTCGAGCAATATGTATATTAAAAGCAAAATCTGACAACATACTGAAAGTATAAATTTGAATATGGGTCACTTTTATTTAGTTATTCTTGATATAGGATGCTTGTCCAAATACACTTCACTCACATCAGATAAAGTTGTTTTATTCTCGCTTTGCACTATTGATCTACTTTAGATCAGAGAGGAATAAAAACATTGATTTAACCTTGAAATTGCATTTAGTATTATTTATAGTATATAGTGTTTCACTGCTATCGATGGAAATATATGCAAATTTTCATTAGATCTTCACCGGATGCTATTAAGGTTTAACCAACCTACAATTTACTATATTATAATGATAAAGAATATGCATACAATCTAATCAATTGCATTGCTTTGCATACAAACTAACTATGTAGGAGTGCTATATAACAAATTCAAATAGTATGGACATTATACAATCACTATTATTTATATAAATTGCAATTGAATTGTTATTTGGGTTATAAGTGAATACTTAAAACATATATTGATACGATGACACATTTATAAGAGAGCGGTAAAAGTTTAACATTTTCGATTTGTCGTTTGTTTTGATAACCGTTTTGATTCTTGAATCTCTAAAGTTGCTGTCGTCGTAGCTGTTCATTTGTGAATTCGTATTACTAATTCGTAATGAAATAATCTATCAACATCAACGATGAATGAATTCGAATAGTTAATAGTTACATATTAATTTTAGAAGTGATCGATTACTTAAAGGTTTACACGCAAGTCACTAATTCAAAGCCAATACGAAAATATAAAAATATGAGGTACTTACATGTGTGTCTCAACACTGTGCTCACACAAATAGATGCTCGTCATTTATTACTAGCAATCTGAGCTAGATCACTAATTTCCTTGTTAATGGAAATTCATCAAAATGCTTGCATTTCGAGTAAGCTTACGACGCACCTCGAATTTAATTAAGCTTAGTTAACGTATTACTGAAGTGTCATTCGCGTGACCGAAGTGACGTACTAACGTGACTATAGTACTTAAACTATACTTATGATTCAATATATTACAAATATTTAAGTACTTTGTTGCTCGAAACACAGGTATAACCTAGTTCGGACAAACATAAGTGCACTTTATATGTAATTGTAAAACTGAGGAATTCTAGTAAATAAATAAATTATTATTAATATAAACGTCTGACTATGTTGCAGCCAAACACTCATATTCTTTGTTTCTCTTAATAAATGCTGACCTAGTAGGTACTACAGGTATGAATTTCCTAAGAAAATACATGGAAAATGTCCGACTCTGTATTATTACAAAACATATATTTAGAAAAAGTTACGGTGTAAGTCCCCATGCCGTCTCGTTTGCATAGACAAAATTTTAGTGCCGTCATTCATTGCTGTACTATGGTCTCTACATGACCGTTATTGCTAGAAAACCCTAGATTTAGTAGCGTAGGTGACGCATGGCGCTCTTGAAACGACAGCAATTTGTCATATATGTATGTGTATATTACAGTATTGCATTATTTGGTCTAGTCATAAATACGAGCAAGACTCAAGTCTTACAGCAACTTGTCAGAGGATGCCAGAGTGATTCCTATAACATCATCTTGGCATCCGCAATGTTAGATGAAGTTTCACACTTCAAGTACCTGGGTAGTCGCATAAGAAATGACAATACCTAGGCAGCTGAAATACCCACCCGAATAGCAAGTGCAGCAGCAGCTTTTGGTAAACTAAGAACACGCGTTTGGAACTCACACGATCTTAAATTGACAACCAAAATTATGGTGTACGCAGCCTTTGTCTTGCCCACATTATTGTATGCCTCAGAAACTTGGTGCTGCTATAAAGCAGATATCAAACAATTAGATACTTTGCACCTTGAGTGTCTGAGGTATATACTTCGGATTAAATGGCAGGACCGGGTTCCAAACACTGAGATATTGAGACGTGTTGCTGTGCCTGGAATAGAAACGCTTATCATAAAACAGCAACTGAGATGGAGCAGCCAAGTTTCACGTATGAATGACAAGAGGCTTCCAAAGGCAGTTTCCTATTCCGAGCTCTCTTGTGGAAAACGTAAACAGGGTGGACAATATCTTCGTTACAAAGATGTCCTGAAAGGTAACCTTGTAGCGTGCGATATACCTGCAGACAGCTGGGAGAAGCGTGCACGTCTCAGATCGGAATGGCGGCGTACAATCCATAAAAACGCCGATAGGTATGAAGAAGAACAACTCCAAAACCTTGATATCGTGTGCCAATTACGTAAGACCCAAGCCACATTACAACTACACATACAATTTGGCGGGTTAGCTCTATTGTGGGCCTTGTAATCGAACTTTCAAAACCAAGTTCGTTTTTGCAAGTCACATACGCGCCCACCGCAACAACAATCCAGACTAAATTGATAACTAATGAAGGAGTCGCCGTCACCGGACACGGTGAGGCGGACATGATGATGGTGATTGCCCACATACAACTCCTGAGCTAATTTTGAAAGGATTCCATGTCCGCTAAAGTGAGATCTCGTTTTATTCGGAAAGGACTAACCGAAATTAAATTACGAGCAATATTTCTAAGAATTCACTAAGGTTTGATGGCCAATTTAGTAAAATCGTTAACCCATTGATATTCCTTTCTTTCTTTAAAAATATATTCATTCAAATTTAAAAGCCTCATGAACGATTTCTTTATTTTCCAAATATTAAACGAAGCAATTGTTCGAATGTATTATAAAAACATAATAAAGAGCTTCCGCCTCTTATTGGTCACTTTTACACTTATATTTCATCCTGTGCCAACCTACATTTTATCTGACAGTAATCAACTTCACTCGTACGCTATCGCGAACAAAATTAGTGCCAAATAAAAAGTTAGCTGAACACAACAACGACAAATAAAGACATTAATAATACTAAGTAATATTATAAATGTGAATGTAAGTTTGTTTGTTATGCTTTCACGCTTTAAGTAACCGACCAATTATCATAAATTTCGCATACACGTTGGCAAGGATATAGAAGAGAACATAGGGTACTTTTCATCCAGGAAAAGAGTATTGGTCTAAGGGATAGAAATTGATTTATAAGATCTAGATTAATGCTAGTGTAGCCATGGGAGAAATCTAGTTCTTAATAAAATCGGGTTACACGTTGTTGCTTTCAACACAGTGTATCAAACGCTATTTGAGACAGATCTCCCGTTACGCCATTTATTATGACGCTTGCATGGTTCACTTGTTATCAACACGGCAAGAGCCGCTTTTCATTCTATTTACTCGCTTACTTAGTACGAAGGACTATGAACTACATAGGTACTAATACTAGGTACTAATACTAGGTACTAATACTAGGTACTAATACTAGGTACTAATACTAGGTATTAATATTAGGTAGGTACAAAACTAAGTACTAAGTCTTTAACTATGAAATTGACGTTAATATCCCGTATCTTATTTCCAGGTATATGTACAGAATTAAATCTTATATGTAAAATTCTCGTGTCACAATGTTAGTTACCATACTCCTCCGAAACGCCTTGACCGATTTTTATGAAATTTTATATGCATATTTAGTAGGTCTGAGAATCGGCTACTATCAATATTTCATACCTACCTCCGCTTATCCTCCTTAAGTGGCTTTAATTTAAAATGAATGTAAAATATATATTCCGGTGGAGGTTTGGTGTGTTTATTGATATTGACAACTTCGACAAGGATGGAAACGCAATTACCGGGGACATACATTAAATCAACATAAAAGATTTCCAATTCAATTCGTAATAATTCAAATACGCATGTCAACACGATCATGAGAAACCGTACATATTACTTTACACTCAACATATCGATGATTTTTCCTGATTCATTCTTATAACTGCAGCCACTTCCAGTAGTAACTCTCTGTAAAACATTGCCATTTTAAAAAGTTATTTTAAAAAAAGAAAAAATGAAAGCCCCTTAGATGAATCTAAAACGAAAATTGAATGAATGAGTAATCAAAATCGTATAATAAAGTCAAAAAACCGCACTGGAATTCCCCTATTGACTGTCACCGCGACGCGTTCCAATTTATGCAAAATTCAAATGAACTAACGGACCACTGTAAAATAAAAAATAAAGACTACCTTATATTTCTTTAAGAAATCGTATATATATAGCTTTGAAAACGAAGGTACTATTTCCTAATTATAATATTATAAATTAAGGTATAATATGACTAACCTATAGGTTAGGTAGGATAAAATTCACATGCAAGGTAGTGCGTTTAAATGATATAAGGTCTAAAATTAAGTAACAAGGACGAGACAAGCAAAGAAATCGTCCCGTCTTTGGCAATATATTGGATGCACTGCAGTAACGAGCACATCGCATATATTCTTTAGGTAATTTATTATTCTACGCTTTTAGCTGACACATATACAAAGTAAAGCAAAAAGCATTACAAATTGCATTCTCATAACGATTAGTAGTAGGTACTACTGCGCGTCCAAGAACTTTAAACTTGACAGAAAATGCCTTACTTTCTGTGACACGGTGACGCTAACAAACATTTTTTTAAAGACATCATGTCTGTATGCACGATGAATTATTCCTGTATCGCGGGAAACTTTGCAAACATTCAAACAACGTACACAAATAACACCCAGAAATCCGCGGCACAAATATTTGTATATATGGATATACAAATATTTGTGCTGTGTGGGATTCGAGCCCACAACACTCGACGCGGAACAATCATTATTATTAACTTGTCCCCATACCTGTGATATTTAAATTATATAAAAAGAGAATAATCAGATTTTATTTGCACATTTTTGTTTTCATTCTGGTTAATCTAGAATTAGAATTAGAATTTATTGATTTGCCAAAAAGTGTTGGTGCTGTTTAGGTATCAAATTAGTATACATATCCAAAATCACTTGTCATTATAGTGACATACAAATTATAATTATAATTATAAATAGAATTTAAAATTAATATAATCTAAAATTGTGTTATTAGATATTATAATTAATTATACACATTACACGCAAATTAAAAAAGACGTATGCACAGTAAAAGGTTTTTTTCTATTAGCTAAGATTTAAGTTCTCTTACAAATTTATTGATTTGTAAACCTTTTATTTAATCTGAAATAGCATTATATATCCGCCCACAAATCACATCACAACTCCTGTTATACAAAGTTGTCTTAGGAATTATTGGTAAAACAATTCTGTTACGCCATTTGAATAGCTTAGGTTTTCTTTAACGTATTTAACACATTCAAAAATATGCACACACGGTAAAGTTAAAATCTTGCACTTTTTAATCACTGCTTTACAGGATTACATTTTTATTTTTTACATACATATTTTTTGTGCAGAAAGTACTCTTTGAATATTTGTTAAGTTACCCCAGAGAATAAGACCGTATCTTAAAACAGACGCAACATAATTAAGATACGCTGCTAAGACAGTTTGCAGTATTGATATTTTAGTTAGTTCATATATGTACAATATTTATTTTCGAACCTGCTTTATCAATTTGAAACTTATAGTTGCAATTTTTATCAAGTAAGATACCAAGAAACACGGTTATGTCTACTTCTTTTAATTTAAGTCCTCTGTAGTCTATATCCAATGTCATATATTTATGTTGTAGTAGTACCAAACTGATTCTAATTCGTTTTTGTGAAGTTTACAGCAAAATATTACAATATAACCTTGCAATTATAGATTCAGCGTGTATGAGGAATGTTATGGAAGTGAATGAAGCCAGAGAAGTGTGTCAGGATCGTAGCAAATAGAAATCCGTAGTCTTTGCCTACCTCTCTGGGAAACAGGCGTGAATTTATGTATGTATGTAATTATAGATTCAATAGTATTATTTATATTAATGTTATCGTTAGCAATGTTAGTAATATTGGATGGCATTAATAGATAATGATATATCATCAGCAAATAAAAAACAAGAGTTATTTGTTACATCTGGACGGTCATTTACATACAATAAAAATAGAAGAGGCCCCAAAATACTTTCTTGTGGCACTCCTGAACTATTATGTTTGAAGTTTGATCAGTCGTGTTTTAATTTATGATTTCTATCTATCTGGGAAACCTCCATACATTGAATTCTATCCTGCAAGTAACTTCCATACGAATACCATACTTTTCCATTTTGTTCAATAATAAATTATGTGAAACAAAATCAAATGCCTTAGACATATCAATGAAGATAACGGTTGCTAAGTTTCGTCTATCTATATTATTTATAATTGCATGCATATGGGTTTGCATGCCTAAACAGGAATGCAAACCCACTGAAACGTTCAAACCTTGTAACGCGGACCAGGCGTGCCTCGGCAGCTGCACTTGCAGCGGTTTGGGAGCGCAAGAGGCGCTCCCACGCCGATGCAAGCGCGGCATTCTATGTTTAAACGCAATCCTATGACTAATGCTAATGTGCCGCATATTTGACGGTAGCTTGAATCGAACCTGGACGAGCCTGATTGAGAAAATATTATTAAACATTTCAGGAAAAGGATCTTGTATTATATTTTTGATATAGGTATGCTTTTCACAGCTACGTAAAGACACGCTGTGGTGTCCAGTCCTCTTTGTTACTTGTGCTAGAAGCATAGCTAGCTCCTTCTCACAGGAAGACAACGTGCAAAATTATTAGTCAAGTAATGGTCACATAAAATGTCCATGAGTTAATGTGTTCGTTAAAAGTTAATTTGAAAATAGAATAAGCGTATAAAGAAGGTGTTTGACAATGTTTTTATCATAGATCTCTAGAGAATCACTCTACAACTTAGTGGCCCTCTATAACGTAACGCGTGTTAAAACAGCGGGATCCAAATGTATCGCTAAAACTGTGATTGCCTTTACCTCTTTATTTATTAGAGCATTACTTTTTTTTTTTTTTTTTTTTTTTTTTACCTGGGGGAATGCTTTGACGCATACCTCTCCGCGGGGCGACGGAGAGGTTATGTCGGGCTCACCGGGGGAGTTCCTGTTCCTCGACATAACCATAGACGGCGGGGCCGCGCGAATCGCTTTCACATGCAATCGCGACCCCGCCGAGGTTTCGGCCCGCCGTGTGAAACGGCAGGCCACTGCATAATAGACCCTCTACTGTCCCCTTGTGGGAAGACAAAAACACGGCTCAGAGGCGCGCGTGGGAACACGCACGCCGCCTCTTAGACCTGGTGCTGATCGGGTGGCGGGCAGGCCCACGAAGCCCACCACCCCCAGGTCAAACCTCAGGGTGGCTGGAGGTCATCTCGCGCCCTCCGGCGCCCGGTTCTGCGGTTGGGGAGAGGGTTTAAGCGCTCCCTCTCCCGCTCCGCCGCCTCCTTGATGGACATGACTTCCTCACAGAAGGAGGCGACGGCGTTCCACGACGTCTCGCTCCGGACCATAGATTGAACCACGGCCGGGAGCGAGAGGGCAACCAAACCGACTGCCGCGATCAACTCACGGCGCTGCGATGCCCAGGCGGGGCAATCCGTCAATGTGTGCAGCGCCGTGTCCTCAACAACGTCGCGGCAGTCGCCACAGTGGTGACAACCGGGCGTCTCTTGCCGACCTATGCGACACAGGAACTGGCCAAAACAACCATGACCAGTCATTACCTGTGTCAGCCGGAAGGTGAGGGCGCCATGCCGCCTCTCCAGCCACTCCTCAAAAACGGGACTTACCGCCACGATTGTAGCGTGCCCAGCACTAGGGTGCACAAGTCGATTTCTCCATTCTTCCACCAGGACCTGGCGGAGCTCGGACCGTGCCGCCTCTAGAGTGGGAGGAGCTGGTCCTTCGCCCCGAGCCAGCGTCTCCTGGCGCCAACGGTAGAGTGACACCAGAAGCGCCGCTTCCAAGTCCCAGGGGATCGATCCGGCGAGGAGGCTCGCTGCCTCGAAAGAGATCGTACGGTAGCCTCTAATTAACCTGACGGCCATGGCACGCTGTGGCGCGCGAAGTGCTGAGATATTACGGGCCGTCAGGTTGTCTCCCCAAACTGGGGCCCCATAAAGGGCCATAGACCGCACGACCCCTTCGTAGAGTCTCCGGCAGGAGGTGCCTGGCCCCCTTAGGTTGGGCAGCAGACGCGCGAGCGCACCTGCCGCGCCCAGAAGACGGGGGGCCAGTCGACGAAAGTGGGCTACAAAGTCCCATCGGCTGTCGAGCAAGAGACCCAGATACTTAAGGGTTGGCTCGACAGCGACGCGGACCCCTCCTACCATGATGTGGGACCCTGGAGGTGGCCGGTTCCGAGGGCCATGGAAACATACGGCCTCGGATTTAGACAGGGCCACCTCGAGGCCCAACCGCCGGATACGATTGACGACTTGTGCGACCCCAGCGGTCGCCAGTATGGCCGCCGCCCGGTGCGACTTACCCCTCGCTGTGACAAGTGTGTCGTCGGCGTAACAAATGACGCCGACGCCACGGAGGAGCGCACCTCGCAGCACCCAGTCGTAACCGATGTTCCACAGGAGCGGGCCCAGAACCGATCCCTGTGGAACACCGCACGACATCTCTCGCCGACTACAACCGTAGTGACCCGGGTAGATAACTACCCTTTCCGACAAATATGCCCCGACAATGCGGCGGAGGTAGGTCGGCACTTGATGAAATATAAGTGCTTCCCTAATACAACTCCAGGGCAAGGTGTTAAAGGCGTTCGCGATGTCAAGGGACACCGCGAAGACGACCTCGCCCCGGGATACTGCATCCTCCGCCAGGCTCCTCACGCGTAGAATAGCGTCGATAGTGGAGCGCCCGCGGCGGAAACCATACTGGTTGTCCGCCAAATCCGGGCCCATTGAAGACAGACGCTGAACGAGGCGCTCCGCAATGATGAATTCGAATAATTTAGCAACCTCGTCCAGCAACACAATGGGCCGGTAGGCGGACGGAGAGTCCGCCGGGCGCCCTTCCTTTCTGATCAGGACCAGTTTCCCCACCTTCCACTGACGTGGAAACTGGCCCTGCTCTAAGCACTTGCTGAGGAGCCCACCTAGCCGGGGCGCGAGCTCTTCTAAGGCCAGGGCCCATGCACGGCCTGGGATGCCGTCGGGCCCTGGGGCGGTGTTCTTGGAGCGAAGTCTTGCTACCGCCGCTCGCAACTCTACTTGGGTCACTACGGGAACCATGTCGTCGTCTAAGTCCGCGTTGGATGCCATGGAAGGCGGAACCATCGGTGGAGGAGTGTGCTCCGCCCGTGAAGGGAAAAGAGCGGCCACCACTTCCTCAACTAATTGGGGCCGGAGACTCTGGGACAACGGGGGCGCCCAGGGGCGAAGCTTGCCCCTGACCATAAGATATGGACGCCCCCAGGGATTGCGGTCCAGAGTCCCCAGGAACTCTTGGCGGGCCTGATCTTTGGCCCGCTTAATAGCAATTTTGAGCCGTTTTTTGGCCGCTCTATAGGCCTCATACAGTTCCGCCTCCCTGGCAACAAAATCGGGAGGGCGGCGACGCCTCCTACGAAGCCGGATGTACTGGCGTCGGGCTACCACACAAGAATGGCGTAGTTGAGCAATGTGATCCGACCACCAGTACATCCGACGCCCGGCTGGAAAATGGCGAGGTACTCTAGGCATCGCCGCATCACAAATTTGAGTCATGGCCTCCTGGAACCACTTGGCCTCCATTTCAATATTGTCAGGCCTGGCCGGTGCTGGCACCCAGGCCTGAACAATGGAGGCCTCCAGGAGGACCTCCCGATCTAGTTTTTTCAAAGCCCAACGCGGACCGCCCTCAATCGGAGCCCTTGGGGCTGGGGGGTCGGAGATCTGGGCGGAGACGTCGAACCGGATGTAACGGTGGTCCGACAACGTCTCCACCTCCTCGACGACGCGCCAGCCTTGGACACGGCATGCTAGGGCGGGACTAGCAAAAGAGACATCAACGATGGAGCCGCCCCGCTGACGCACGCACGTGTGCACTGACCCACAGTTGAGGACTTGCAGGCCGTTCTCAATGGCCCACTCTTCGAGCAATTCACCCCTCGCGCCCGTGGTCACTGAACCCCAAGCCGCAGATTTGGCGTTGAGGTCCCCGACGACGAGCACGGGCCGAGGGTGGCTACGAGCGACGACGACGTTAAGTTCGAGGAGATACTCCTCGAAGTCGGCGAGAGGTCGGTTGGGTGAGAAATAACCGCCCACCACAACCGCTTCTCCTACGAGTGCTGCAACATAGCCCCGTCCTCGGATGACGCTCTCGAAGGACGGAGTACCGGCGGCGGCCAGTGAAATTATTGCCACCAAGCCATTGAGGTCCCCTACCCAGTCAGCTCTGGGAGGAACAAAATAGGGCTCGGCGGCAACGGCGACATTGATTGACCACTGTGCCATGCTCTGGAGGAGAAGATCCTGAGCCCTGGCGCAGTGGTTTAAATTGCATTGGAGGAGGCGGAGGTATGGAGCCATTACGTCTCCATATTGACCTCCGCCCCTCCGACCGCTGGAGCGGCGACCCTGGTTGTTGCCGATGTTGACGTACGCCTTGGGGGTGTTTTATGGGTGGCAACGCAGCCCTTGCCACCCGCCCGGTGCTCCGCAGGTTTACTCGCCGCCGCACACAAAATACAGTGCGGCGTGGCCTCGCATGTTGCTGCCATGTGACCGGGTTGACCGCAACGGAAACAGCGACCGGTGCAGTCAACCCGTGAGGGGCACTTTACTCCTACATGGCCGCTGGAAAGGCAACGATAGCACCGGGCGAGCCTGGGCTCCAGTACTTTGACTTGCGCCGACACCCACCCCACCAAAATACGTCGACCATCAGCCAACTTTTTTGCAGCGGTAACGGGACAGCTAATAATAGCTGTCCCCATTCCAGCACGGCCCGTCCTAATGTCACCACACCGAACCTGCTCCTCTGAGCAGTCTCCGGACTTGGTGACGGCGGCGACAATATCTTCTTTGCCGACGGAGTCATCCAGACCGCTAATGCGTAAATCGACGCACTTCTGCGGCCTGGAGACGCGGACGATTAGAGCATTACTGTCTAAACTCAAGGTGGCAATAAATAATCGTTCTCATCCAAAATCTTTGGATATGGGATTATAAATCTGTTCGTCGTCAAAACAAATTGTTGCTTTTGTTCATGTAAATAAATAAACAACTTAAATGAAATTCAAAGATATTGGATAATATTAATTGCTAATATTTACCATCACACGAATATTCTGAATCTGTACTGCACTAAAGCCCAAAAAAGATCATACGGAACCTATTCTGACCGCCAGTCTTTAACTTTGCGCTGAACGATAAAAATATACATCGTGGTGATATTAACTATAGTTTGAGATTAACATTAAGTGAGAAATCCCGTTATTGTAGGACTCGGCCACTAAGATAAGGGGGAGGGACCAACTTATCTTAGTGGCCGAGTCCTAAAGAGGTATGTCACCAATACCATAAAGGTGGCTACAATTAAGATAACTCTCTAACTAAAAACTGACTTTGAGGGTTAATGGAAATACAGTAGTGAGCCCTCATAAGGTTAAAACAACTTTATATATATAGGTACATATAGGTGTCAGTTTAACAGGCTTTTAAACTTTAATGAAACAATCAGACCATAACTAAGTTATAATAAACTAAATTGAGGTCAAAATAGTTCGTGAGCGATCGAACTTTATTATAATTTTACTGTAATGAAATAAACGGTAGGATTATTGATAGTCTACAGAAAACAAACTTCGTCGATAAAGAGTTATATCAATATCTAACTAATTATTCTACAAACTAAAAAAGGTAAGGCAACTTTAAAATATTTTATGAGCTAGAATTAAAACATTGAAAGGACTTCTGACTTTAGTCTATGGAACAGCTGTGCTGAGATAAGATGTGATCCTGGTTTCAATACACGGATCGGACAAAGTGTTATAGGGTTACTTTGCTCGTGAAATTCTAAGTAGCAGCATGGAGTCTGGAACTGTGCCCGGTAAATGGCATTTGGCTCGTCCGTTATACGACGACATAAACGTAAACGTTATACGATCTGGCGAAATGTCAGTGTGTTATACGCCTTACCCTACCCCTTCAGAAATATAGGCGTAAGACTATGTATGTATGTATACTTGAAAGGTTTCTTTGTTATTCATGCAATTTATTTTTCTTTTTTAAAGACGTCTGCGCACTTGGAGTAATTCCTGTATCAGGGGACTTTACGAACATTCCAACAACGAACACAAAGAACATCCAGACTCGGACTTTATGGATCACACAAATTTTTGTCTCGTGTGGTATTTTTTTTCATACAGATTAATTGGCAAACAAGTATACGGCCCACCTGATGGTAAGTGGTCACCGTAGCCTATGGGAGCCTGCAAGACCAGAGGCATCACTTGCACGTTGCCGACCCTTTAGGAAAAAAAGGAAGGGGGAAGGAGAAAGAGCGGGAAGGGGGAAAGAGAGTGATTGGGCCTCCGGCACTCTCACTCACCAAACGAAACAACAATAGGAACACTGCTATTTCACGTGGATATTTTGTGACAGGGAAGTACTTCCCCGGTCGAGTCGGCCCATTCATGCTGAAATCCGCGAGGCTCTACTACTTATAAAATATTCTCAATATTCAAACCCACAACACTTAAACTACTATGCCATCCGTGCAATCATATAATATGTAGTTAGTCTTAGAACTGCGATATAACTTCCTTATCCTCATTAGTCTTCATTGGATAAATGCTTCTAGCATGCATAAACAAATGATAGCTCGTCCATATTAGCGACTCCAGATGAACATTTATAGGCCTATATAAGACGCCGACTTTGTGTAAGTACCCTCTATTGTCTAGGGTAGAGGCGACTGCCATACTTGATTACTTATATTTACTGTCGCAGAATAAATAATAGTGTTTATTTAGGTACCTACTCAGATACTTATTAGTGCTTACAGACAATTATGCTATAAAATATCTGTGACGTAGTCGCCTTTTTATTTGGAAAAGACGACCTCCCACATGGGATCAGAACCTATGTCGCAGGGACTTTACAAATATTCACAAATGATACACAGTAAATCCAGACTCTGAACCATCATTTGTGGTTTTCACAAATAATTATCCTCTATGTAATTTGAACCCACAATGCTCAGACCGACGGCAGCAGCGCGGCAAGGCATCCTTGTCTGCTGCGTAATCCATGCTAACAAATGTGTTCTCTTCGCTTACAACCCTCATCGCAAGCATCGGGCACTTTTTAGACACGCGTGTTCCATCTTCGCTTAAAAGCAGGTGATGTTACATATATCAATAAATTTGACTGCATAGAAGGCGCAATGATTTAATATGGCTGCCTTATAACTGCCACTATGCCGAGGGTTGTGAGTTCGAATCCCACACGGGACAAAAAATTGTCTGGGTCGCAAACTACTGTTCCGAGTCTGGGTGTTCTTTGTCTGTTGTTTGAATGTTTGTATAGTCCCCCGCGACACAGGAATTACTGCTGGAGCAGGAGTTACCTGTTTAAGAAAAAAAGAGATGTCACAGTAACTGGGCCATCAATTCTTTTTTGATTACAGCGAAGTGATTAAAGTTAAATGCGTATGTAAAGTTTCGTATCCATGATAATAATACCCATTTAGGAGATCCTTCTTGAGGGCACTATCCTGACAGCATCACCATCTGTTTATGAAAATTATAATGTTAGTTATCAATATTGGTATTATTATTTTAGCATTAATGTAATAACTACCAGTAATTACTACATTAATGCTATATATGTATATAGCATATATATAGACATCCAGATGTCCAAGTTAATAAATAAATATTAAAGCATATATAAACTTAATTTCATTATTATTTATTCCTTTAACCCTTAAGGCGTTCCCTCTTAAGAGATTAGGTCTCATAGGACAACGAAATACAAATTGAAATAAAATCTCAAGATAATGTGTATCATAGCATGGCGTAGTATATCTTTACCGTAGCTTTGACTCAATATTAGGATAGTTGACTCACATTTTTGTATTATTTAAATCAAAAATTTGTTGTATTTTCTTTTGTTTAATTTTATTATTTAGTTTTTGCATGTTATCTACCTGCCAGTGCTGTGCATATTTGTAATTGGGGTAGCACATGCACTTTGATGACTGTTAATTTTATGTTTTATTATATTATGGTATTATGTTTACCCTGTAAATATGCCTAAATAGATAAATAAATAAAATAGGTAGTAGTAGTACATTTCCCCAAACTCTAAAAACACAAAGATTTATTTAAATCCATACTAATATAAATAAAATGCAAGCGTTTTCAAATCTGGCAGAGGTGGTTATGTCAAATGACAGAAAAAGCATGGACGATACAAACTGTGACGTAACCGCTATTTAACTGCAGCCGTGCGAGAGAGATAGCGAAATATTCCCACTACGACCCCACTTTTTCTTAAACGCATATTTTTTTTGTTATCTTTATTGTTTTATAAGGATTTTTGTCCACATGGACATGCCAACCCTATTGTAAATGCATATTTAAAATATTATTCCTTATTTTGCAACCAATTTTGATACTGTTTGCACAAAAAGATTTCTATTTGGTCTTGTGTGTTTAATGATGAACAAAATCATACATAAACAACTACTCTATTGTAAAATCAATAAAATTACTTAGCAAGTATTTTGTACTCCCATGTGACATTATTGGCGGTTTTGCTGATGTGTGAAATTTAATGGCTCTTGTTTACGTGAAGTTACAAGCTTAAAATAATTCTGAAGGTCTTATTGATTCATCTGACCTATTTAATATGATGTATATTTATCACACAAGCGAAAGTGAATTAAAAAAGTGGCCGTGAGGTTCTTGCAGGTACCTTCTCATAGGTTCCACCTTGTGCCTGAACCTAGCAACTAACATTAATGTAAATGCAGTAAATTAAGTGAACTTACTGCCCCTTTGAAGTTCATTAATGAATAAATGATTTTTGACTTTGACTTTGAATAAAGCAAACATTAATGTATACACCTATCATAAAAATGTTGTTATCTGAACCAACCACCATAGCAGAGTGCTCCATTGCAGGTTAACCGATTCGGGGAAACTGGTTTTAAATCCAATTATAATATCTTAAAACTATACAATGGACTTTAAAACTTTTTTCACTGTAAAAAGCAGCTGCATTGTAGCTTTTAACATTATTAATGCCTAATAACCATTTACCCTGTCATCGTCAGCTCCTCGTTCATTGTAGACCTATTTTCGAACTAATATGTAATCGCAAATAGGAAATAATTTACGATTTACTAAATTCAGGACCAAATATCTGTTAAGTACACCAAATATTTAATCCTGGATATCAAGAGCAACCATTAATACTACATCATGAATAGTTAAAAAACAAATAACACTAACATAATTTTGTATATTCCGTAACTCCAAATTCTTATATAAAGGAGTTGATAATTTTACTCTCTTAGAGGTAACGAACTTTAGGTAAGCAAAGGAAGAAACAAAATAATGCATGTATTGTGTTTATAATATACTAGGTATTGTCCGCGGCTTCGCTCGCGTTACGTTAGGTGAGATTAGTACGGTCTGGGCGGACGCCCTCAGTCGCGACAATAAGACCCTGCTGCGACGTCCGCAGCGGGTCGTCGCGACGAGGGCCATACGCGGTTACCGGACGGTGTCCTGGACGGCAGCGTGCGTGCTGGCCAGTGACCCTGGGAGCTACAAGCGGAGATCCTCGCCGAAGTTTACCACTTCGTGGCGGCGAGGAGGTCCCGCGGGGAGCCCCCGGGGTGGGAGGAGGTCGCACGCATGCGGCGACAGGCGCGGGCTGCCTTATTGAGGCGGTGGACGGAGGACCTGTCTTCACCAGCCCTGGGCCAGTGGACAGTGGAGGCCATTCGCCCGGTCCTCCGGGGATGGATAGTCGCTGACCTTCCGACTGGTGCAGGTTCTTTCTGGGCACGGATGCTTTGGAAAGTATTTGCACCAGATCGCGAGATGGGAGGCGACCCCGGCCTGCCACGAGTGTGGGGCGCCGGAAGACACGGCGCACCACACGCTGGAGGCGTGTGCCGCGTGGGGGCCACAGCGGCACACGCTTTCAGCCATAATAGGCGGAGATGTCTCCCTGCCGAGCGTGATCAACGCCATGCTCGGCGGTGAGAGGTCGTGGCAGGCAGTGGTCTCCTTCTACGAAGCTGTCATGGCGCAGAAGGAGACCGCGGAGAGGGTCAGGGAGAACAACCTCCTCGCTGACCCTCTTCGGCGCAGACGGGCGGGAGCGAGAAGAAGGCGATTTGCTCGCCTTCTCGCTCCTGTATAGTGAGGTCATTGGTACAGAGTCGGAGGACTCTCTACCGGCATGCACGGCGCCACACGTCTGGGGGATGGCCTTGGTGAGCAAGGCCTTCCCTTCACAGGTGCTGAGGCCCAGTTACCATCAGCAGGGCCAACCGCCGGGGCGGGATGGTGATTGCTAACACGACCCCATCCCGCCCCACTCCGTCGGCGGAGGGACTGCTCACCCCAGGTTTTTAGTGTATATACCGACCCCCTTCAGGGGCGGAGATTCTCACATAACCACCCTTCCCCCCCGGGGCAAGGGGTATCCATAAAGGATGTCCCAGGGTCAAAAAGAAAAGGTGAAATTAGTACCAGTGCTATTTTCTGGATGAAATGTTGTCATATGTCCTATGTCCTTTTCTGTTACCCTGACAACGTGCATGTGGAATTTCTTTATGATCAATCAAGTACTTAAGGCGTGAAAGCGTAACAAACAAACAAACTCATATTAGCATTTATCATACTAGATTTTTACATTTTTATGTAAAAATATACATTTTATATTTTTACTTAAATATAAAATGTATATTGCCCATGTATTGTATTTTAGGTTAAGTTAGTAACAGAACTATAATCTGGGTGTAAGGTACCATATGTCTTATTCTGTACCCCTAAAACTGTGTATGTAAAATGTTATGATGATCGGTCGAGTAGTTAACCCGTACCAAACAAACAAACTCACATTCGCATCTATAATATTAGTTAGGAATACTAAGGATTCAACGTATGCGTAATTTATTTATTTATTATGTACCCAAAAATATCATTAAGACACTAAATACTAGTAAACTACAATACCAAACCGTTAAGGTATAGCGTAAGTAATTGCCTTAAGTAAGAGCCACTAGAATTAAATTGTTATAAGTACATAAATTTAATTCGAATGGCAATGGGGACCAATCTAACGAAATATATATTGCTTAAAATTTTAAAAGCTTTCGTTTTGCATAATGTTATTTTATCAGGCTTATTGCTTTCACATTAATTCAATGAAATAAGTGAATTTAGAGATAATTCTATTATGTCTTTTTTCCAATTCGTTTAATAACTCTGTCCCAATTGAATGTGCAATTTCGAATAGGGCACATGTCGCATATTTTGCCTAATAGGTTTTTTTGTACAAATGTGGTGTAAATGCTTGCCTACACCCATTATCGTCGAAAAGAGCACATCTCTGGCATTCATTCTACTATCAACGTCATGGTCTGTACAAGAAACAATTTCGAAAAGGTCACAACTCCCAGAGATGTGCCCTTTTCGAACTTATTGAATTAAGAATACGACCGTTAAACCAAAATATGTCTGTCTCTTTCGTTAGTATTATGTAATACAAGCAAATATTGTATCAGTCATTGTTTTGGCAGTGGTTATTTAACACGTGCTACAAGCACACACAATGAGTTCTTCTGATTCCGATAACGAAATTCCGAAAAAAAAGAAAAAAGGAGTAAGAAATCAAGAAAACTATAAACATGTTGTCATTAAAACTTCTAAAATAAAAGGTTTACCATATGTTAACCACAAAGGGAGACGAGTACCAGGACGACGAACAGGAGCAAGTTGCCGGTAAGTTATTTGATTAATAATATAGGTAGGTACCTACATAGTTTCATGTAATTTGTAATCGTTTAAAACGATAACCTAGATTATTTTATGACCTGTCATATTTTGAGGAAATTACCTATATTAATGAGTTTCATGTTTGTTATGTTTCTTTTGTTTATCAAATTAAGTTATTGTTGACCGATATTGTTCCAGGTGCCCCCAAAAATGTTTTGAAAAAATGTCTGAAGACGATATGGATGGCTTGATTGAAAAAATTAACTCTTTTGGAACTAAAAACGAACAAGATATTTATCTTCAAAGCAGGATTGAATTATTTATACCTAAGGACACCTCAAAACGAACCGATGATCCGGCTAAGGCGAAACCTAAAACGGTTTCCTGTAAATATTTTGTAGAAATTGGTACGGAAAAAAGGAATGTATGTAAATCTGCGTTCTTAAGTCTATATGGAATTACCGTTAAGAGATGCCGACGTTTGACAGAACTAAAGAAACAGAATAAAATACCACAAGATCAGAGAGGCAAAGCAGTAGGTTCAAGGAGTAATGTTATTCCTGGCGAATATTGCATTAAAATTCACGACTTCATAGATACTCTTGATAAAAAAGAAATCCATTATTCTAACGATATTACAAAACAATATTTGTCATCGTCATTAAATATTAAAAAATTACATGAAATGTTTTTGAGCCGGACACCTGAAATGGCGGACAAAATTAACTACCAGTTTTTTCGGCAATATTTTAATCAGAATTTTGAATTATCATTTGGGAGACCACAAATCGACGTTTGCAGTAAGTGTGAAGAACTGAATGTTAAGATACGGGATCCTCATTTAAATGATGGCGCTAAAAGAACAGCAGCTGCAGAATTAATAATACACAAGCGTCGTGCTGGTAAATTTTATAAAAAAGTAAAAGAAATACAAGAAAAATGTGCCAGTGATGAAACGGTTTTAGGATTATCTTTCGATTACATGCAAAATTTACCTTTACCTACTCTGCCTGTACAAGAAATTTTTTACTACAGACAACTTTGGGTCTACGAATTTTGTATACACAATATGAAGACTGGCAAAGGAACGTTTTATTCGTATCATGAAGGGCAAGCATTAAAAGGTCCCAACGAAGTGTCGTCTTTCCTAAATCATTACATGAATATGTACGTTCCAGATACGATAACTGATCTTCATCTTTTTTGTGACGGTTGCCCCGGACAGAACAAGAATAATACGGTGATTCGATTTTTGATGGCATTGTCTGTACAAAAAAATATGATGATCCATATATATTTTCCAGTACGAGGTCACTCTTTTAATGATTGCGACAGAAATTTTTCAGTTGTCAAAAGGAAAATTAGACGCGAAGACCGTGTGTTTACCCTCCAACAATATATTGATCTTATAGTACAATCCAGCAACATGGAGAAATTTAACGTTGAAAAAGTTAATACAGAAGATATTTTAGATTTCAAGAAATGGGCTCAAATAAATTTTAAAGCTAAACCTTTATCAGTGAGATGTTATGGAAAAGATGTACCTAAAAATCAAAAAGTTACTTTTCAAGTATCGACTTATTACGAGTTTGTTTTTGACCCAAGAAAACCTGGTGAAGTAATCGCAAAAAACTATATAGATAGTGACATTTCTCAAGAAATATACATTCTTTCAAAAGTAAAAGGTACTTGTAGTAACTTGCCTAGCCAAGCAAATTCAGCATATAGTCGTAAAGTACCTATTAATCATCTAAAGATTGCAGACATTTCAAAGGTGAAACAATACATACCGGCTGAATTTATAGATTTTTATGAAGAAATCTTACAATGGCCAACAACTACTGAAAGAGAGCCTGCAGAAGAAGAATTTTGATAAAAGTATGTTACTCATGTTTAATTTTAGTAATATGTTTGATTTTAAATGCCTAAAATAAAACTTACACAATTTTCTAATACTTTTTTGTTTAATTTATTGTACTCAATTACTGTTAATTTTGAAAAGGGCACATCTCACAAATATAATATATCTAATAACACATATATATTAATTTTAAAATAAATCATTTTAGTCATTTTCGAAAGCATATTAACACCAAAATGTAACTCCATAGCTACTTTTAGATATAATACAATGGTTTGGATAATATTTAGTTTTTTTCAATTCCTGAACATTTTAAAATTACAGATATGTGCCCTTTTCGAAATTGCATATTCAATTGCTTTTGCGCTCAACTTGCCACACTGCACACAGCGGACGAAATCAATTCAGTTAACTGGCTAATTGAGTATCTTTTTATCAGTAATAAAATAGTGGACAAGTGTATACAAGATGCACTAATGATGAACCACTAATAAAAGACATTCCTTTTATAAAATACTGTATGAAAAGATCTGACATTTCAAATAGCACACTGCTCTTTAAAACTTGTAGAATAATCTGTTACGGAATTCCAATGCGAAGATAACAGCTCAATTAAATAAAGTTCAAAATACTTTATGAATGTAATCCTTAATCTTTAAATTTAAGATTAAAATGTTAAGAAATTGTCATACTCTTTTTTAAAATATATTTAAATTTACCTAACATAGTAATAGCCTAAAAATTTTAATCCTATCAGACTAAACCGACTGAAATAGCTGATGATTGAGAGTGATCCATCGTTGTCTTCTCCAACATTGCAGCGAGAAATGTTGTGTCAAAACAATGTAATAATTATGTAACAGTCTACATCTTCGATTGTCTACCTTTTTTTTAGAAAATACATCTTCCGCCCTAGTAATAATTCCTGTGTCGCGGGGTACTTTACAAACATTTAAACAACGAACACAAAGAACACCCAGACTCGGAACAATCATAATTATGTGAATCACACAAATATTTGTCCCGTGTAGGGACGAACCCAAAACACTTGGCGCGGCAGCTGTGGCTAAGCGACCACTTAAATCATTATGCCATCCGTGCAGTCATGCCTTGCACCCAATGAACCAATGTTGGAACTAAGTCATTAACTAATTTACACATATTCTACAATAACTTGTTTACTTGAACAAATCACAATTGCTCATCTGTCAAGCTCCAAAGTAATATTAACCGCTAACACAAAAACATACTCGACTTCATTGTTGACTCACAAAATGCTTTTATGCACGATTTAACCCTCAAACAAATCCAATCAACAAACCTTTTAAATGTTTGCCTACTATATGCCACAAACCAAAAACATAGGGATTTAATGCAAATACAAAAATAAAATATTATTTATGTGTATCTTTTTATCTTGAAATTGGGCAAACGGAATTTAAATGAAATTTTACAGACCTTATTGCGTTTTATTTGGCTGTTAGCATTTTACAACAATTCGAAGCGGTTGTTAACCCATGGTTGTGGCGGGCCTTTAGGCTTCACGGGCGCCATAAACATATAAAGTCTTCGAAAAGAAGGCAAATCTAAAAGTAAAGTACCTATTATTAAATTCATGGAACTCGTTTCATTACTCCGTATAATATTTGCATACGCATTTGAAAAAGTATCATACTGCCACTAAATGTGAATGTTCCAACATTATAAAGCTTTTATCAAAATGGCGCAATGTTGCATAAAGAACAAAATACACTTAGGCAATACGTGAAACAAAACCATTAGATTCATTCAATTCAAATAGGTAGTTCATCTGCAGTTCGTAGTGAAAAAGAACAATGGCTACAAAACTACTACAAATCATGATTGCTGTTTTTGTTAAGATAAAAGGTAACGTAAATAAATTATTTTTCATATTCAATAAATGTCTTTGGAATAAAAATAATGTATTTTCCATTTCAAATGTATTTAAAACATAAATTATTTTGTTTGAGATAAATTATTGCTCATTAGAAATTAAGAAATAGAGATTTGAATGCCTGAAAATATAATGTGTATTTCAACATTTCAATTAAATCTTTAATTAAATTGGCTGTATTTATATTATTATAAATTAGCTCTTATTGAAATTCACGTTATAGCTTACTCTATCATAATTTAAGCATCTGGCCTGTGTCCCATTTTCCATATAAATTGTAGAAACAACATTTTTTTAGAAACTTTATTGTCCACTACTAAAATAACCATCAATAAAGTAGCACCAGTTTTCAAAGCGCTATGACTTGTCTTCTAACGAAATTTCAAATGGGTATTACTATCATAATAGGCAGTGTGGTATGGCGATATATATACGAACAGAGGCAACATGACAAAATTATATAAACTAGAATAGCAAATCTAAATAATCGTCTCGGAATTTCAGAACTAGTCACGGAATTCCAAAATCAGCCTTCCAGCATCGCAAGATACGAAAATGAAAATCTGTTGATATTGTTAACCGTTATTTTACAACATTAATTAAATTCTTTTTGTATATAAGTTAAGAGATATATAAATTATTTCTAATTTTACACGAAATGCACGAAATTCTTAGAGACAATTTATAAAGATTATAGATATATTCTTAACTCGTTTGTTTATGTCTCGTTTTACAAAATATTAAAGATACTTAAATCGCAAAATCACATTAATATCAGAATATCTTTCTACCTGTTTTATATTGTATGTATGTACGAGTTGTGGTAGTAGTAAATACAATTTTACCACTCTAAGCAGCTTACATTCGTCCGCATATACCCGATAAGTAGTGCCTAATGCGATATGAACGCGCAACCTATTACAATTTAAATGTAAACTATCGATTACCGATGCAGGTTTATATTAATATGGTGAACTTCTTCTATGTTTTCATACGACAAACTGTTTTCTTGTTGTATACCGTACCTTGTCATTGTGACCATTGGTAAATATACTTAACTAGTTTTTGTCCGCGGTTTCACTCGCTCTAGAACAGTACTTTTTTCTGGATAAAAGGTACCCTATGTTCGTTTCTGTACCCTTGGCAACGTGTATACGAAATTTCATTATGATTGGTCAAGAAGTTAAGGTGTGAAATTCTAACAAGCAAACAAACTCACATTCGCTTATAATTATCTCTACAGGTACAGCAATACGAAAGGTATGTATTTATTGGTCGATGATTAACTTACTGTAATGCATTTCGACTATATTTTGTAATTGGAATTCAGTTAATAATTCATTTATAATGAAACATTTTAAACGAGTATTTTATGAATGGAATGTAATACTGCATTTTCAAAAGGGCTGTCATTTCAATAAGATGAGTAAACTTGAGAGACTTTCACTAACTTTTGATCATTAGCATAAGATGTGATTTTGAAATACACGTTTATTAATATCATTACAACAAATCAAAAATCAAGTCAAGTTACTGGTCTTGTAGTTAGTAGTCGAAATAGTAACACATTTATATACGAATTTACATTTTATTATTGGTATTTTAAACCTTACTTGTTATCATAACTTCATTTTCACTTTTACCTAGTTGTTGTTGAATGATGAAGCCTCCATTTTATTACGTGATTCCTAAAAGCGAAATGGTCGCACCGTTTGATAGTTTTTGACACAGCTTCCCCGTCGTTCGAGCGTAATGAGACTTTCCAACGTTGATATATGAGAGTAGGTATCTTTTTATACACATTTCCTATTGCATAAAAAAGCAATACCAAATATTTTTATCATAAATTAACATATATTATATATATTTTATAAAATACTAGCTTTTACCCGCGGCTTCGCTCGCGTACATATATGTAGGTAAGGTTATGATAAAAGCATTACCTTTTTTTTAAATAGAATGTCGCCTTTTTTACCCGGCGATAGCCTAGCTTTCGGTAATTCAATTTTGAAAATCGGTTAAGCAGTTTTTGATTTTAATACTTAAAATCAAACTAAAAATCATATCTTTCCTCTTTATAATATTAGTATAGATCAGAAAACCTTTTTCAAAATAAATACTATCCTATATAGTGTGCCGATATATTCTTAGATTCATAAATATCACAAATGGTATCCTCCTAAATTGAATAAACCTCAAATGTGAACACAAATTTCATACCGTTTCAAATTTGATTTTTATTAGACTACATCGGAACTCTATTTTGAACAGTTTTATCATGAGAATTGGCCTACAAGTTAGAGAAAATTATATCGTTCTTACATTTTTCCCGCTACTTCGCCGGGAAACATTATTTGATAGGTACCGTATGTCCTTTTCTATACCACTGACAACGTGTATGCGAAATTTCGTGATGATCGGTCAAGTAGTCAAGGTGTAAAAGTGTAACAAACAAACATTCACATTTATAAATATCAGTTAGGATAAGGTTAAGACCATAAATTTATAGTAAGTATAAAATCGTATTGAAAAAGAATCGCGTGTCGTTACATGTAGTATCCCTATTATCTAACCTTCGAGGAATTATAGCTTGTCTCTAACTGAAGAAAAATCATAAAGAACTTTTTATGTAACGTAAATATAATATGTGTAAATGTCGAAAGTTGAATTCTGAAATAACGTTTCGTCGGCTGCTATTGACAGCTTTTGTATCGAGTTCGCACTCATCATATGTTGCTGTCAAAGTAAACTTTATTCATATTATATTATATGGTCGCACACAGTCGGGGTTTTGAATATAATATGATAACACACAACTAGTGATAGAGCTTTCGTAACTTCTATGAAGTCAAGTGGACATTGTATTGAAACTTAAGGTAAATACAATTTAGTCAAGATTTATGTACAATATACCTGTGCTTGCTTTATGACTTGTTTAGTTATAATAAATTAACTGACAAGCTTAAACGTAGATTTGTCTTCAGTCTACCTCAAATGATAGAGAATAGTTATATATTTGGTCATTATTTTATCTAAGGAACAGCAACTCCTGATAGCAACACATAGTTTGGTTTCCTGCCTTATAGGTCATTAGAGTTCCGTTAAATCGTAAATACCTATAATATGAATAATATGAAATGAACATACCCCAAATCTTCAAATATGACATAGATGAAAAGTTATATTTTGTCCTAATATGATCCTTAATAATAGTATTTACAGAAATGAATGTTATTTAAATTTATAAAACGCCACCATGGATGTAGAATATTATAATTATAATTTTATTAATAAAATAAATTTATATTATGGTACCTTGTCTATTATCTTTAGGCTCTAAATTCCTCGAATGTTATTTTCAATTTAGCTATAAATTCATAAGGTATAAATCGTTTAATTCCCCACATATTCATTCACATTCGTCTTTTGAATAAAACGACGACAAACAGCCGATAAATATTCTTTATCACCTCAATAAGTGATTGGAGCTCATGAAATTGAACGTCCTACACAAAGGACTTCTGAGTGACTGCCACTAAAATCTTAAAATTTCTGCTTTGGAAGCTGAAAGTTATATTGAATAAAGTTGCTATGAAAATATATTATTATAGCTTATCATTTGCACTCTCTATTAAATACTGTAAACGCAATACATGCAAAACTAAAGTAATTCACTTTTTATATATTGTAAAAATATGCTCTTATTTACAAATAAATATCTATATCTCGGTACCGGTAACAGGTAACCGGAGAGCTTACAAAATTACAGCGTTAAATATCAATTCTAACAAATGAGAAAATTATTATATCAATGCCTTTCTGAACAAACCCATAGACATTATATTGATATAATTAAGTTTCACAATTATTGTACAGTAAACCAACATCCTTTAATATAAAATATATTCAAGATCTTTTCTCTTTTCCCTCGTGCATAATTGGTAAATAATATTTGATTATATAACAGCCGAAGAAAAGCAAATGTAGAGAGTCTTACGATTAACGTGACTTCAAGTTGCCTACTGTTAGTTTTATTGAAGTTTATTGTTTTATTGTCTCATATGTTGTGTACTTTTTAGTAGAAAACAACCTTTTGTCTTTCAAGGACCAGAAAAGTAAAACAACTTACTGTAACATGAATACGTAAACTAGTGTACCTACTTTATTTAGTTTAACAACGTCATGTCCCCCGACCTGCCGCTGTGGGGTAAAATGGATGACATTAAAATATTTTTATAATTGTAAGAGTACGTGACACTTACAACTTACTAACATTTCACGATTTTCCCAATGGGAACAATTCAACGAAATTGGTATTCTAACAGTTCGATTGCCATCATATTTCTGAACATAAAGTAACCAATTACCAACTAGGTATTTATTTATTATAAGTATGAATATCAAACTGACTATCCTAACTAATATTATAAATGTAAATGTGAGTATATTTCTTTAATACGCTTTCACGCCTCAACTACTCGATCGATCATCATGAAATGTCACAAACCCGTTCTCAGGGATACAGAAAAGGACATAGGGTACCTAGATCTACAAAAAATTTACTGTTTCTGTGGGATAGCTAGTTACTTACATAGAGAACAAAATATATTTTCTGGTTATGCGGTTATGTAATAAATTCTCTGTACGCATTATTTTATCACTACGTAGAACAATATTTTATTATAATCTGAGGGTTATATTGCGTAAAATCGTTAAATATGAGCAATTACAACCCTTGTTTTTGGATCCAATCTTGACTGGAATTCCTCAATCTGGTTGATAATTAATTTATTATTCTGATACAATTTTGTTATTATGAAAGTGAATAATAATTTGTATTCTGTAAATAAAAATTATAAACAACTCTAATTACAGTTTCGCTTCATAAGCCGATTTACTGAATTACTACTGATTTACCGAAAACTTTGAAATGAATGAATAACATAGTGTTCACTAAATTGTACATGATTTATAAATAAAGCTTTTATTTTTAATACTTAAAACTAAGCATCATTGAAATGTCTGTGCTCTACATAACATACCGCATTAGTAATTATGATTACAGTATTTGCTGCCTTTGATAGATATTGTAAAAACATCTAAAACAGTAATTTTGATGCCTTATATCATGTTCCATTACTAAAATGATGACTAAAAGAACTAAAAAGGAAAATGTAATACTTTCAGGCTGTAATAAGCTATAATAACAAGCTTAAGGACAAGCTTATGTGTGCACACTCAAAAATAATATGATTATTAGAATGCTAGTATAGTGTTTATTCTTGTACAAATATGAACATTAAAATAACGAAATTATAATTACATCTGTTGTTGAAAAGTTTTGATATAATATAATAGTTTAGATAAATAGATAATCCGAGTGTTCTGTGTACCCGTAGTTTAAATGCTTATAAAGTCCTCCGCGAGACAAGAATTATTCCTAACACGGGAGTAGTCGTTTTTCTAAATAAGAATTGTGTATACACTTACTCCGAGATTAATTATCGCTGTTTATGTTTTGATCACTTATATGAAAACATAAACAGCGATTATACGCTCCAACCAGCTTCAAAAATACGCTTTTAATTACCCAAGAATACCAACATAATTAAACATAGGTTAACCATTGTTGTTATAGGTGAAATACGTACATGTTTTTGAGGATTGGCTGCAGAGGCGGCATGGCGCCCTCACTTTCCGGCCGACACAGGTAATGACTGGCCATGGTTGCTTTGGCCAGTTTCTGTGTCGCATAGGCCGGCAGGACACGGCGCTGCACACTTTGGCGGATTGCCCCACCTGGGCATCGCAGCGCCGTGAGTTGCTCGCGGCAGTCGGATTGGTTGCTCTCTTGCTACCGGCCGTGGTTCAGTCTATAGTCTGGAGCAAGAGATCGTGAAACGCCGTCGCCTCCTTTTGTAAGGAAGTAATTTCCATCAAGGAGGCGGTGGAGTGGGAGAGGGAGCGCTCAAACCCTCTCCCCAACCGCAGAACCGGCGCCGGAGGGCGCGAGATGACCTCCAGCTACTCTGAGGTTTAGCCTGAGGGTGGTGGGCTTCATGGGCCTGCTCGCCACTCGATCAGCAACAGGTCCGAGAGGCGGCGTGCGTGTTCCCACGCGCGCCGTCGTGTCGCGTCTTCATCCCCTCACAAGGGGACAACTGTAGAGGGAGTCTTTTCTGTGTAGTGGCCTGCCGTTTCACACGGCCGGCCGAACCTCGGCGGGGTCGTGATTGCATGTAAAAGCGATTCGCGCGGCCTCGCTGCCTATGGTTATGTCGAGGAACACCGTGGTAGGTTTAGTCGGTTTTACCCGGGTATCTTTCCCCCAGTGAGCCCGCCATAACCTCTCCGTCGCGCCGCGGAGAGGTATGCGTCAAAGCATTCCGCTACGTAAAAAAATGTTAATATACGTACATCTATGCCGTAAAAAACAAGTGTTTAACATTACGAAAGCGTTTAAACCAAAAAAGCACAGTACGTTCATTAGCAGTCTACTCTCCAAACGCAACGTTGATATTGCGAGCCGTTTCTGCCACGTTAGTTCGAGAGGATTTCGAAGTAACCACCATTCCCGTCTAAGATGAATAAAAAAAAGTTGAAGATCGTAAATAGAATGTTGCACATTTTTAAAAGTAGAATCTCAAAGGTATCATGTGAAAAATGTTTCACTCGAAAATCTCACACCATGAAGGTTTTATGTCAATTCAAAGTATCTATTACTATACAACGGCAACGTCATACTTTAACCCCTATTATCCTGTCAAAGTAAGCATTAAAATATACGTTAGCGGCGGGATAGTTATTCATACCAAAGCCAATGTGAGTTATTCCAGCAAATCGGGCTTTCAGACTAATGGGATACGTCCATTCCAGTATTCTAAGCTTAACCCTTAGGACGACCTCACCTCTTATGTAAGAAGGATGTCGTGCCGAGGTGCAAATGCTTAAAAAAACAAGTGGTAAAAAAGTTTAACATTTGTGTCAGGCTAGTTTTACGAGTTTTACATATGTACATAATATACAAACCATAAAGCCAAACCAGCGTACCTTACACAAGTTAATAGCGGGCGTTTATTTTATTATCAGTATTCCAGGCAGCTGAGGCACCATGCGACTTAAATGCGTGTGACGTGTTCGAAATGTTTACGCGAGGTACACGCACTATGGAGCCTTCTATTGCGAGCGGGTGCAATACAGACATTCATTGGAGGCAGCTGGATCGCAGGCTGCGCGCTATTGAACAGCCAGGTAAAGTGACTTTATTTAAACTTAGGATATTAACCTGTGGTATGCCGGAACGTGGATCTACGCGAGACACAATGCTTTTTCTATTATGTCTGGTATTCCGGCATACAAGAGGTTAAGAAAAGAATATCTAACCTTAGATACATTTAATTAAAACGCGAATAAGGTAGTTGCCCATGTTTAATATTGTACATTATTTCACATTCAAAAGCAAATAGCAATCAAAAGACATCGTTTTGTGCAAACAGTATTAAAATTGGTTCCAAAATAAAAAAATAAATAAAAACGTTATTTGCACATAAAACATACCATTTAATTTATTTTAAACAAGAAATAATTTTGATATTTCATTTTCAATTTTAAGATAAAGTGTAAGATAGTGTCTAACTAGTATAAACTGTGTGACAGATACCAACGCCCATTTCAACTTCTCTTTTCATTTTCAACTTCGCATTTTTATATTTAAGAAATTGTGTTATCCAATTTAAATTTAAGATAGGTTTTGTCACAATACGTACAACAAGTACAATAAATAAGGCAGTATTAAATAAGTAAAGGGGCTGTAGTAAGGTGATCTCGCTATCTTCCCCGGACTGCTGCTGCTGCATATAGAGGTTACATCACAGTTTGTAGCCTTTTTCTGACATTCGACATTTATCTCTCGCACTCCGTTCCCTAAAAGTGACATTTATCTCTCGCACTCCGTTCCCTAAAAGTTAGCGCTATATTGACATTTCCAGGGACGTTTTAATTTATACATTTTAAACTATAATTCGAAATTTTCTCAAGGCTGTAAATAAATCTAATTTAATTTTATCTAAATCTTGTTGAAGTGCAGATTTGTAACTCTACATCCCAACAAGATAAAACAAACCATGGGCACAAAAATGCAAAAGTACGTTTTACTTTTAAAAGGTTGGAACGATATTAAACATGGTTATCTTACGTGATGTTCATAAAATGTTTGAGGAATCTCTTCTCATAATTGCTTCAATAAATTACATGTGCATGATAACATTTTATGTTTATTATGCTTGTTCGGAGCACAATCACCAGTAAAAATAACCACTACTTAAAATAAGTCACGAATATAATAATCTACTATAATTGTAAAGAGTAAATCTTATTTTTGTTCATTATACTGTCCGAATGCGAATTGAAATGTTTTAATGCGAAGTATTTAATGATATAAAATAATATACATACTTAATATAATATTCTTTTTATTGTTTAGCATGAAATAATAGCTGATAAATTTATAAGGGTTGCCCATGCGTGGAGATATTAACATCCAAGGAAGTAAATATATTAATTTTAATACTTGCATTACGATTTGCAGCATTGCATTTTTATGTGAAATATAGATTTGAGCTTTCAAAATGATTGCATAAATATGATTATCTCTTTCCATTAACGAGGCAGGTAAAGTCGAAAAATAGTACGGTGGCTATAGTGCTTTTCAAATTTCGCCAAAGCTAGCATGGTGGGTTTTCTTGTAATGCCATCAATGTACATTACTCTAATAAGTAAATAATATTATTTATCGAGCAAATTTAATCAGAATGTAACTAATAAATTAATGCAATTGTTATGAAAATACAATGATTGTTCTAATATTATTCACTGACTTAGTATAATAAAATGAGTTAGTTGTCAGTACATTCAAAAACTAAATCTGTAAGAGGTCTCTAATGTAAATTGTTTGAGAAGTAATGAGAAAACAATTAGGAATAATTATGTTATACATATAAAACCGTTTTGTAATAGTACACTTGAATTGATGGGTCATAAAATACATAACAGTTTGCCTGCATTCTAATGTGCAACGCAGTCTTTTTTTAAGATGTTTTTAATTTTATATATACGAGTTTGCTAAACTTACCTTGGCAATAATATATGGTTAGTAAGAATAATTCTGAACTCCTACGGTGCACGTCTAATACTGTGTAAGTACAGTCATCGATATATAAAATAATTAATAACTCCAAAACATGCTTCCCTCAAGAATCTATTTTGACTATAAAAAGAAATAATATTTTAAAAATCCTGCTGACATTGCTAATAAATTGAATAACTATTTCATTGATGATATTGATAATAATATAGAAAATGCTATTTCATATAACAATAAACACAACTTTGATAATATAGCATCACAATCACACTGACTTATATAATCAATTTATATATCACCGGGGGCGTATTTCCAAATAGTCTCAAAAACATTATTATTAAGCCATTACACAAAAAAGATAATAAAACAGTTATAAAAAATTTTAGGCCAATTGCGAAAATGCCAATAATGTCAAAAATAATAGAGAAAATAATTTACCATTCTCTTTACACATATTTTGAAAAGAATAAATTATTCTGTAACGAACTAAAAGGATTCCGGAAAAAATACAACAATTAATATGGCTCTGTTTGAACTAATATCTAGAATTATAGCATCAGTAGATAGAAGAAATCCCATCTGTGCAATCTATACAGACATGACTAAGGCATTTGACTATGTAGACCATAAGATCCTACTAGAAAAACTCCATATCTATGGTATTAGAGGAAATGTCCTCAAACTGCTGGAATCGTACCTGAGCGACAGATATCAGTTCACAAAGGTTACTAGAATTTGTCCCAAGACTAAATTGGTTAAAACCTATAAATCTGAACCAAGACCCATAAATTATGGCGTGCCTCAAGGAAGTGGTTTAGGTCCATTATTATTTTTAATTTATATCAATGATCTTCCGAAAACTACACGTCAAAAAATGATCATATTTGCAGATGATAGCACTGCCATAATTGAATGCACACAATCCACACAATTACCGAAATTATATTAATAATTCTCTTTCTGAAATCATTAATTGGCTTAATAGTAACAATTTAATAATAAACATTAAAAAGACAAAAGTAATGCACTTTCATCAACGTCGAGAAAATCCTGCCGTAAGTATCTCGTATAAGTGCAGTGAAATAGAAGAAGCTAGTCATGTCAAGTTCCTTGGTATTACGGTTGACAATAAATTCACTTGGAAAGCTCATACAGAAGAATTATGCAAGCGATTGAGTCAGTCTGCATATGCACTCTTCCAGTTGCCAAAAAAAGTAAATTTGAAAATCTTGTTATCAGCATATCATGGACTACTTACTGATTCTGATTATAATAATCGTTTAGCACTTTCAAGGTTTTAAATTGTTATATCACTCAAAATTATGATTATCCTCTATTTCTTATAGTAATAGTAGTTGAAGAATAATTAATAATATAATAATAATAATAATATATAGTTAATCTATAGTTGCTATTCAGGGGGCCCATCTAGTGAGTTGGTGAGTCACCGTCTGCCCATTGCATTGATGCTATTAGAGTATTCAGGGCAGACGCTGTTTTCATCCATAGTTAGCGATATACCGGTTCATCAGACACCCATACCCATAGCCCATATATTATAATCCATACGTAGTAATAGTCCTATGCCTGCTATGGCTAGTGCCGCTGTAGGTGTTCCATCCCACCTTTGATTAAAACTCTCGAAGGGCCTCTTCACGTTGGACCCATGTCTCCGTGTAAGCCTCCCAAAGGGCCAGGTATTTTCTCATATAATATGTTAGAAAGTACCTGTGATAAGAGAAACATAATAATAATTGTTTATTGCCATAAAGTAATTTTACAATGTCAGATTTACTTATAAACACTTTTTCACAGGTTGCTTTAACACATTATAATTGTAGCATAACCTCCCGCACTAGGCTAAGCCTGTCCTGCGGAAAGTTCTCAGGGATTGTTACAGTTTACATTAATTATATTATTATACAGATACACTGCGGCAATGAACATTTTGTTGTAATAGTAATATATAAAATTATATTTTTTTTTTATTGTATGCCTATTTAAATTAATTAATCCTACGTCTTACTCTATAGTAATACAATAATGAAATAAAAGGAGACAACATGAATGATTATTGAAATAATTACTACATTATTATTAGATATAAAAATTAAAAACAAACAAATTGACAAAAATTTTAATTTATTTAAACATTATTAAGTCAGTCTTTTGAAAAGTTCTTCCGTTTTATTATAATCCCAGTTTAAAAGTTCCTTATTTAAGATGGTCATTACTTTGCGCAGGGGTAGAGTGTGCAGGTTATACATTTTGTTTATTTTGTTATAGACACATGGTTTTAGGAAGCAGCAGAACCTTTTAGCGAACTCTGTTTTTACTGGAAAAGGTGGAGTTCTAAAGACGCGTTTCCCGATCATGTCCTCGTAGCAGTCAGTCATTACTACCTCTTTGTGTGTTAGGAGGGCGAGTTTTTTATGAAGAGTCTCCTGACTCTTAGAACCTGAGTTTCCGTAAAGACTTGAACTGTAGGATATTGAAAGGGCTTCCTTAGCATTGTTCTTAACACCGCGCGTTGAGCACTTTCTAGGACAATAAGATGTGACGCAGCAGTGCCACCCCAGGCTAGAATACAATATTCAAGGAGTGATTGGCCAAGCGTAAGATAAACTAGCCTCAGCAAGCATATTGGAGCGACGGCGCGTAGTTGTTTCATGACATATATTATTTTCCTGATTCTTGCTGACGTGGCTAAAATATGCTCTCTGAAGTTGAGTTTCTCATCGATAATGATGATTCTAATTATTCAATTAGAATTCAAAACTGCTGAATAATAATCAGAAAAATTATTTAATTAAACACTTTTAGAACTCTTTTAAGGCTTGCCATTAGAAGCAGACGGGCATCAAACATATTTAGATAAGTACCTAAAAATGTATGCCATCCGTCTGCTTCTGTTAAGTCTTGGAATACCATACATAATTAAAAAGCTTTAGTGTCTGGCCGTTGATGTGCCGTTGCAACTCAATAGGGTAAGTCATTGTCTATACTAGCAAAATTATTAACTTGCAACGTGAGTAACGAAAGTACCAACTTAATATCCAAAAATTATTATAGTTCTTGCAACTCATGAAGGCGAGCGGGCTATGTAGTATGTGTGTGTGTGTAAGTGTCGCTTGCAACTGATCACTCTGTCAAACATGCATACTACCGCACTGTGCATGTACACGTAAAGCCCGTTCGTCTTCGTGAGTTGCAAGAACTGTAACTTGCAACGTGAGTAACGAAAGTACCAACTTAATATCCAAAAATCTTGTTACTCGTTACATATTAATGATCTCTTCTAAAACAAAATGTTTTTGATATTGCTCTACAAAAGTTTGCTTAACTTTTTGAGCTGCAGCGGTTTGCCGCCCGCCAGCTACACTTGTTTTACAATTATGTCTGGCATTCCGGCAATTGACAGATTAAAATGAAATATTATTTAAGGTAATTTTAAACAAACTTTGAAGCTGTTTTATGAACTACTATGTGATGTTGTAATGAGATTTATTGTAGATATGTTAAGATAATTAATATATTATTCAAATTTAGACATCTAATTAAGACAAAATATATTTTTTGTGCATTTACATTAAACAAACGATATTTATTAAAGTGCAGTAATGATATTGAACAATAAGTCGTCTGCTCGCGGTTAAAAGCACAGTTCTAACACAGCGAAAATGTTTCGCTTTTCTTACATGTTTGTGAAACATTTTTACTTTGCTGTTGTAGAATTTAATTAAGTTTGTCCGCAGCATGGACAATAAGCTTCAGCCAATCTCGTTGGAGGCAATGTGCGAAAAGTGCTTGTCGATGCGATTCGGCGCGACGTTCGCTTAATTGCTGGAGGGCTGGATTCACCGCGCTCACTCCGGATCTGATCGTCCCCGCTGACTTAGTTAATATGTTAGTACAAACTTCATTTATTTACATTTCTGCAACACTAAACTGTGATAGCGGCAGTAAAGCTAGTTTCCTGTGCTCTGAGATCATTAGAAATGTTTATTTGGTTTTGGCATTAACTCCTCTAAACTAAATCTGTAAATGAAAATGTTTATATGCGTTTGTAATGGCTTGGCATGTATTTAAAGCGTTCACATTGTATTTATATGCTTAACATTATTAATGTTCATCATCATTAGTAGATTTTGTATTCATTAAACTTATAACTAAACTACAAAGTACCTTAAGTATACCATTAAAGTAAATTATATCATAATTTATAGTGTGGCCATTATTTTCTGAAGAAGTATTAAAATCCGACAATAGAATCGAAAGTATTATAGAAAACAAGAAAGAAAATTATTTATTTGACATATACATACTACAAACACATAACAACAAGAATAAAATAAAAAGAAATAGAAACAAAAATAAACATAAGCGAAACAAACCCAAAGAAAAATAAAACAAAGTATATGTAAAGTACCTAAGTGTCTAACAGTAGTGTCAAATAGTTCAGCATATGTCAAAAGAAAACCTGATTTTCAACAGGGCCCTTTAGTGATTTACGGATAAAAACCAACTATTTATACTTACCCACATCTTATCCATTGAAATTATATTAACGAACCGAATAGAAATGAAACGCTGGTCATGTACCACTTATAATATTACAACAAGAACTAAATGGTAATTTCTTTTATCGCCTTTGGTGGTAGACAAGCACCCACCTGACAGTGAGTGGTGACCCATCGCTGTGTCCTTGGTATTACAAAACTAACGCCTTCATATTAAGCCGTAGGCGGATACGTAATGGTAACAAAACTGACTTTAAACGTAGGGATACGATTTGCATTCCATGAAAGAAATATTTATTAAGAAAACACTGTAATTTTTTTAGATTTAGTTCGAACACTAGGAGCAAGATTAAATGATTTAATGTAACAATAATTATTTCCTAAGTCCTATACTCGCTAAGTAGTAACCGGGTATCGAATTTGTTAGTAACTAGTGGACCTAGTGGTACCAGAGCGATCTTTTCACCGTTTGCAATTACTTTGGGACAACAATTGATGAAATGGCTTGAAAAATTACGTTGCTACATAATATCTAATTTAGATTTAGATTATTTAATTATAAATTATGTTATACAAAAATGTACTTTAAATTATTGATACATACTTACATACATAGATTCACGCCTGTTTCCCAGAGGGGTAGGCAGAGACTACGGATTTCCATTTGCTACCATCCTGACACACTTCTCTGGCTTCATTCACTTTCATCACATTCCTTATAGACGCCCGTCGGTTCAAGGTGCTCTTAATCTGGCCTTTGTCCCGAATGACTCCGATCTGATCAAGAAACGTTCGCCTAGGTCTTTCTCTTGCGACTGTTCCATTCACACTAGCCTTATAAACTTGTTTAGTCAGTCTTTCCTCGTCCATTCTTTCTACATGCCCAAACCAGCTATTTTAAATTATTGCTCATTTAAAAATCTAAGTACCATGTATGTAATACCTTTTACCATTTAATATGTAAGGCTCTGCGGTATCTACATCTTAAAACGTGATTTCGCTCAGACTAGGACAGCTCAAGTGGGCAAGTATTATAATTGAGTCCGTTAATACGTTAACATATAACAATTTTTAATTTACTTTCTATTCTTTTAAAGCGTAAATATGTCGATATATTAAGGAACATGACTGTACCTCCATCCTACATAAAATCGCAACCAAAGAACTTTGTGTTCTTTTCTGCGGTAAATAAGGCTTTCAGACTTCTTGAGAACTGGACGGAACGGGACTAATGTGAACTATGTTTTTGCACAGACTGAACAACGACTTCTTTTGAAACGTTGGCAACACACGAGTGATACTTTTGATGTTAGAAGTTGTCATATAGGCTACGGTTGCCCAACGATTATACTTCTTTGCCATCAAACTTCCATATTGTTTAGTATTACAACATAATAATACTTATATATGTATGTTTATCCATTGTCTAGTACCCATAGTACGAGCTCTGCTTAGTTTGGGCTAGATGGTGCTGTGTATATTTGATAGAATATTATATTATATATAGAATATTACATTATATTATATATTATATAAAAGATATACAATTTCGGGCTCACTGAACTTCTCCAGTCATCGTATAAACGGTACACATTGTACAAACCTACAACATATTGTCAATATACCGGACAAGCAGATATGTGTTCGACCCTCATAGGTTTGGGGACATTCGACATATCCCTTTGATATAGTTAGGGACACTATTCAATACAAGACGAACCCGCTAAGTAATGTTTTTTTTTTTATACGTATGTACATACGTTTCCTTTGGATTGCTATTTTCCTCATTGTTCACTTGAAACTTTTAAATTGTAATAGGTTCTTTATTAGATTAGTAGGTTCTTTTTAGTGGACATCTGATACATATATATATCCACTAAGTTTAATGGTGTATATCCACATTTCAAACGAAATTAATAATTTGTATAAATGTTCAAATTTTCTACAAAATTTTATCAACACTGACGTTAGCGGAATATCAAATTATACTTTACTATTTATCAGTTATATGTATTATAATATGATTACTAAAATATAAAATATAATAGTATCAAAAAGCTAACTTAATATCATATAAGGGTAGACTAATAACTGTATACATACGTTTAACGATCCTTTTTAAAAGGGCAATCAACTCTGATCCAGTGAAAAAATTGTTATATATAGCTATATATAGCCATTTTTTCTGGTTGACTAGATAACCAAAAAACTGGATACTGCCTATACAGCATATTGTAATAACTTTAAAAAAAACGTCGATAAACTAGTCAAAACAGCGTTTAATACACACCACTATATATCTGCATGCACTATCATAGAAAATAAATATCGCAGCGTGATTTAATATCGAACGCTCATAAGTTAAATATTCTATCATGATAGCCGCCTACAACATTGACTTTAAAGTACCTAAATTCTGTTAAATCCTTATTCATTGAAATACGAAAATGAGTTTATAACTCGCGAAGTTGAAACTTGCCTGAATATTTTAATGGGTCCCATTAAAATATTCAGGCAAGTTCCAACCTCACAAGCTTTATTATTTTGAATGTGTTTTTTTAATACTATTTAGGTGGCCCCCGAGGAATAAACCTGTAATCGCAATAATCTAATTTTACAGTAAAAATATTTCAATGTTTTTCGGGTATATATATATATATAGGAACCAGTGAGGAACATCTGGATACAGGCATTATCAGTTGTCTCAACTGCCTGCCTGATAATAAATAATAATAATAATAATAATAATATCTTTCCGACAAAAGGTAATTATGACAACATTGTTATATGACTATATTTACCCGAAAATTCAGTTAGTTTGAGTGTAACTATTAAATATACACATAATTAGTTATTCATCGAAATACATATTACCGAAAATGGATTCATTAAATTTTTGAGTATTAATATCTTACGATCCTGACTCATCAATAGTATTCCATAATATTCCATTCTGTAAATTTCTTAAATATCATAGACATAATTTTGCTTTATCGGATTATTAAAGATATTTTTTCATTACAGAGATTGTAATGTTCAGTTACCGACACATTACGATAAAAAATTTAAATAACCATGAAAGGGTAAAGTTGTGTAACATGTATTTTATAAGAAATTTTTGGTAGTTATATTTATCGTTATCACTGAAAACGGATTATGTAAAATAAATTTGCTATCGGTATCTTCTAGAGAATAATTAATGACATCTCACATAATGTATTATAAATGAAATGTTTATTGCGAACAAAGTTCTTATAGAGATCACAAATTATAATCAGTAAAGGTACAAAAAATATAGCCATGTAAAAACATTAAAAACTAATCAATATTATCATTGGCATCATATTTATCTTCATCGCAATCATCACCATTTTATACAGAAATTAACGTTTTTAAAATGCGTGGTTATACTGTGGAACCGCTCCACTATTGTACAAAGACAATACATATTATGTATGCAACGCGTTGTTTATAAGATAAAGGTTGATGATAAGCACGTTCAATATCTTCAATCAATGCAATGGTCTTAGGCTGTCGCCCTCGTCGTTTAATTAGAAATTAATTTAAAATATTTAATTCGGAATATGCCTCATCAAAATCATATTTATGGATAACCGACTCATTACAATAATTATACACTTTATTATCCTAATAATTTTGTTATAGACACAAGAATACGATTTTTTTTTACTTTTAGTGCCTTTGTTGTTTTATAATATTCTGTTTTGAAGTCGGTGTTCTATATTGTTAAATATTTTGTTTATTTCTTGATTTTTGTGAATCTGAAGTTCGATAACTGATGATTTTATTTGTCTGAATGTGGGTAGACCTACTAAACGCGCTTCTCTTATGAGACAGCGCCGTTTAAATGAGACAAACGAAGGAAAGCCTATCTCATAATAGGAAATTCACCTCCAGTGCCATTTCAAAAGAGATTTGTGAAGAGCGCAAATATAGTCTTTCGAAAATGCGGGCTAACATGCAAAATGTTTTGAACAAGGAGATCATTTTTGCCAATAGTGCATCTTATGACAATTCCAAATACGACTAGCATACTATGTTTTATGCCGGAGTTCCGGTGCGTAATGGCTTAAGCGTCATATCAAAAGTTGTTTTGTTGAGTGTTGAGTTTTACAATAGCACATGACCCCTATTCTATTAAATGCTATCAAAAACCAATTTGGAACTGTGTAAACTGTACGTACGACTATACATATGATGGCAGCAATCACTGCATATTTGCTGTCATTTATTAAATAATTCTATTGTATATCACCGAAGATCTTCATCAGAATATCACCAAATTATCAACATCACCTCGAAATACTATAATGCGCTTCCAAACCATCTTATACAGTTGTTATTTTGTTCAGTTTATATCGACAAGTAATGAAATAAGAACATCATCAATGTCATCAAAGTCAACCAAATAAATTAAATGGGACCACATGGAAAGTACTAACTTTCAAATAAAAAAGAATCATCCAAATCGGTTCACCTAGAAAAAAGTTATGAGGTAACACACATAAAACGGTTACAAACATGTAGAACATTGATCTATTTAAAAAATAATCCTATTGACGTCTTGTCGCGATCGTAACTTCAACATAATTTTGCTGTGGTAACCACTCAGTGCACAAACGATATATTTTTGATTGGGGTCTTGTGACAAATATTCTCGATTTGATTTGATATATATATATATCTATAGGTAAGCACAATAGTGCTTATCTCTTAAAAAGTAATAACCACGTCAAATTAAAAAAATTCTATTGCTGTGTATACCATTTGTTAATTAATTGTTACAGTGTTAATTGTTGGTTTTAATAGTTACAGAGTTTATTGTTATTTTTGTGTGTGTTTAAAATATCTTACGATCAAGATTTTGTGTCACAGACATACAATCAAGAAGTTTTTTTGCTAGACCATTGGTCTTTATTAAGTTTAAGTTATCTGGTATATTATTTTTCATTATAACAGTGCATTATCGAAAATGTCTACCTCAAAATTCACGATAATAAACCTGTACTCGCGTTAACCAGAAATTTTACTATAATATTTTGCAGTAATATTACTCTACAAAAATATAGCCACAGAATTTAATTTGTAATAATGTATTACGTTACTTTTCTAGTAAATAAAAATCGGAAAATTTCCAAAGAACAATATCGTTGTAAGGAAAATCGTTGGAAATTAACGCAGGAAAAATCTGAAAAAAATTGCCTGATACCGTAAATGTTATAACAGTAAAAAGTCGTAGGCGTGACTTAATAGCCCTTTGATATTGTATATACAACATCTACATTAAAACATACCTAGTTGTTACTTACAATACGCCCTCACACAATACAATCCCTTTAATAGTTCATCTTTAATCTATTAACATCAAAAATTTGGTATTTTATGTGTTTTTGACAGAATAAGACTTTTATAATAAGTTTATTGTACTTTTTATCTCTGTTCTGTATTGTATCCCCAACCTTCACAAAAGGCTGTTGCTGTAATCCACGTAGTATGTTCATCTTATTCCACATCTTACTACATTTGCTTTAACCCTTTTTATTATTGCCTATATACCTAGGAAATCCAAATGACTAAATTATATTCTCGTAGCGTATCGCAATATTTCCGCAGGCGCTCGATGAATAATAATAAGAATAGCATCAGCAAGGGCTTAATAGACTGATAATATAGACGCACGCCTGTAAATCCCGTAGGGTTGGACAGAGGTGTATTGCACCTACTTTTACTAGCTATGTTTTATGTCCGTCCAACCTAATAAAGAGAACAATTAATAATAATAATAATAATAATGTACCCCTCTGGGACAGTTGTTATCTTATCATGAGACTAATGCAATATCGGAGGGTACAGTTCACTAGCTTTTAAACTACCACCTTCGCATTGTGATATAAGCAAAAAAAGTATCACCAGGTTAAATAAAAGCGCACAAACCGCAGGGCAATTTGTGGCGAGCTGAATGTGAGTGGCGACACCGCGGTCCTGAATGCCGCAGAGAGTCGATTAGGGCCTCGTCCCCGACTTGCCGTTTCTGGTTGGCTGAGGTGGGACTTCAAGAGCGTCCGAAGGACTCTCAACTCTGAATTGCTTTGGTCGGCCGGTCAGAGGGAGACCGCTAGAGCTATATGCTTGGGGGTGGAAGTAACATTTTCAAGGGCATAACTACGGGGATACCCGCTCCAGGTTACCTACCCTATGTTTTTTCTACTGTCCTTTTGTGGATGAAGACAAAACGACACAGAAGCACGCGTGGGAACACACACGCCACCTCTCAGACCTGTTCTAGTCTGCCCTGGTCTCAAGAGATTCTCTTTGTAGTATTGTAAAACATTCTTGACAGAGAGCATCTGCCGTAGTCAGCTAAAACCATAGTATAGATAAGAATGAATTAGTAAGTTTATACCTATATTCAATTTATTTTCTATTAAGGATATTGAGCTTAGTTAATTAACCTTTCAAGAAGATACTTACAGTTACTGGGTGGATCCAAGATCGTAATATTCCAAGCATAATATTCGTTGCCGCCCCGACATGATGACGGGGTAGCGGATGTGGTAAAGAAAGGGAACAGTTTACACAGCGTGACATCTTTGGCAAAACCGTTATGTTATTTGCAGCACAGAACACGGACCGTAGTCAAAAAAACGTTCTACGCAATCCACGAGAACAACACAGACACAATAAGGGGTTCTCGACTAGTACAAAGTCGTGCAGGAACCCGGAGACTCAGCTGAACACGAATTTAAGCTGTAAGGAACTTTCAGCACAACAATCTCAACGATTACCAATTTTTATTTTGAAACAATCCTTCGCAATCTTTTGGCTAAAAATAGTTTCAGTTTGACAGTTATCAGTGTTGTCAGTTTGTCACTAAACTTACCAGCGTTGCCAACAAATAATTTAAAATTCCACTGCCTTTTTTGTAAATTGAGTAAAATGAAGAACTGGATAAGTCATTTGAATTGTGAACGGACGTAATACCTTAAATACACGCATCATTATTTATTATTTATATGAAATATGACAGTTAGAATTATTTAACGGTTGTATCGGTATCTAACCTTATTTTTGATGCATCAAAATGGACTGAGTAAAATACGTACGTTGGTAACATTGTAACGACATTTTAAAGTTGAATAAATAGTAGAATAAGTAACTAATTATGTACAAAATAAGTATCTTACATATGATTTTGATTAATACTCATATAAAGTATAAAAATGCGTTATGATTTATACATAATTGACCATGACCATACTCTTCTTTCTCTTTTCTTTTCTGAAGAAACTGCATTGGCCAATGTCCTTTATATTTATTTGATATTGGCTTTGATACAAAATGAGGTATAATAAGTAGGTAAAAATTATAAAGCGATTTTTGGAATAAGGCAATAGACTAACAAATCTTTTATTTTTATTTACCTATTTACCAGTAACTACGTATTGTTACTTAAAGTTAAGGCGCTAGAAGTAATGGGCAACAATATTGGCGTCACATCTTCTTTTTGTAACATCTTATCACTGCACTAAAGTAACTTTATTACAATAATATGATGTTTTGTTTGATACAAAGTGTTTTCACTCAAATTTGTACCTTTTGTTCTAGACAATAAACAGTATTTGAAACGCAGTATTTGCACTATAAATTTCTCCACAGTCTCGTTAAACTCTCATTTGTTACACTTGAGCGACGGCTCCCGTTCGCAGGGTTGTTAGGCTTTCTGCCAGAGAAGTTCATAGTAGTAGCAAGGACTTTAAAATGTGACCGGTAGACGGCAATATAGTTAGCGAAATGACAACATAGTATGAGGAAATCTTAGACCATATATATATATATATGTGTGTATATATAATACAAGCAATCTTATTCCATTATCATCTAAAAATAATATTCACATAGACTGTTATTTTTTATAATGTGTTTATATTAATAATTATTTAAAACAACATTTTACACTACAATTATCAGTGTCTTTTTAAAAATAAATAAGTTGTATTCCGTTTACAATATTTTGTATGGAAAGCACCAATAAGCTTAGCCAGAAATTCTACGTTAAAACTACGTTAACGTTAATGTTTTTACAAACAAGAAATGCACATTCTGTGTTCGGTATTGATTTGATATATGATTAACCTTCGATCACTCGAGCGGTGTGTTAGCCTGACCTGTTAGTGAACGTTCGTGGGGTGCCGTGCCATCGCAGATATTAAAACTTGATTTCAGACATAAGGTAACTGTGAGTGCATTTATGAAAGTATTTTATTAATTTATGTTGTTTTAACTAAATAATTAAAACATAGTCGTGACATTAAATTCAAAATATTTAAAAGATTTCTCGAAATACTTAAATCAAATAAATACTTTTCACTTTACGTAAATTAGTCTCTATTTACGAAAACTTAATGAACTTTTTAGCATATTAAAATACATCAATCTTATTTATCTTGACATAAAGTGCAAATAAATTGCATGTGTTTTGGGAAACAAGCAACGCGCCGACGCTTTTTGTTTGCAATAAATACATCTTTTGAACTGGGCCCAGACACGTTAAGAAGCCTTTTTAGTGACTCGGGTAGTGATGATCGAGTGACAGATTTAAAAAAAAAGACTTCTAAATTTTCCGCCATTGTTGGTAGTTAGAAAAGTAAATAACAGACATATTCAGAATTTGAATATAAGCATAGACTTATCATTCAGACAATATCGTGGCCACAAATTTGGATACGAAACCCACTCAGCCATTATGAAAAAAACTACTTCAGGTTTTTGCTTATATGCGTGACAATACTGTTGTTATTGTCATGTATTGTAAATACTAGTTAGATCTCTTAATCTTCTTCTCCATAGCCTTTATTATTCCCAAGTCACTTGGGGTCGGCTTTTCTAGTCTAACCGGATTTGACTGGATATCAGTTTTTACACGGAGCGGCTGCCACCTGACCTCCGCAACCTGAAGGCTAACGGTACCCTAAGGCTACACAAGTGTCAGGATATTAGAGGGTACTTTTTCCAATAACGACTGCCATAGACGTTCACGGCAGCCGGGACCGACGGCTTAACGTGCTCTCCGAGGCACGATCCAAGTCAGATCTCTTAATGTTTAGAATAATATAACATATAGACGTCTTCTATCCTAACAATCAAACTTCTCTGTTCAATCGCCCAACACATAGAAATACATACTTCTAACAAAAAATTAAATACTTAGCAATATTAAACAAACAATGAATATGACAAACCATATATGGGTCAATCTCAAAACTCTGGCATAAAATTTTGAAAATCTGCTACTGTTTTTTAATATATTTTACCTTGTATGTGTTAGCTTACCTTTTTTTATTGTTTCTAAGTAAATAACCAAGCTTAAAACAGCCTAATAGTAACAGAAAAAGAATTTAATGCCCAGGAGTGGAATGGAGTGAAGTGAAGATGACCTCCAGCCACCCTGAGGTTTGACCTGGGGGTGGTGGGCTGCGTGGGCCTGCTCGCCACCCGATCAGCACCAGGTCCGAGAGGCGGCGTGCGTGTTCCCACGTGCGCCTCTGTATCGTGTCTTTGTCCCTCCCAGGGGGACGGTGGAGGAAGTATTACCGGGGTATCTTTTCCCTGGTGAGCCCGACATAACCTCTCCGTCGCCCCGCGGAGAAATATGAGTCAAAGCATTCGACCACGTAAAAAAAAAATTTAAGAAAGTGAAGTCAGTAGAAATATTTGAAATTGTAATGTCCATGGAGTGTTAAAAAAAATGTCCGGTGAGATCAACCTTGAAAATTCTAAAATATATTAAAACGTAACCACGTCAAAATTGTACAAAATGTAGCATACATGTCTAAAGGGTCTATTTTATCAAAATAATCCGTAATATCTAAAAATAAACCCATATACAATGCATTTTACGCTCAGATTTTGGAGTTGAGACATGGCACGGAGTGGAGTTCTAAATAATAAAAAATAAAATACGGTCTTTAATTTATTGAAGTTAATATTTAATTTTCTTAAAACAATAGTTATCAATGCTATGCAATAATAAAAGAAAAACTGTAAAAGACAATACTGTGATAAATAAATCAAATGTGACACTTTCGTCACACGTTTTTGAGATTGATCCATACATTATATTACATAAATTAATTTTATGTGTTTGAGTGTACATCATGTAAACCATACAATTTTTTTATCAAAACAATTAGTAAAAACGTACTCTGTTTGTAAATTAATTTCTGTAAAAGTATAGAGCGAGAACTCGCAGTGTGTCGAGAGCACGCTATGCAAACTTTGACATGTTTTAAAGTAACAAGAGCACGTGTTACACTGCCCTACCCACCTTATGCAGACGCGTTAAAAGGTCATGCAACTACTCAGACGCAAGCGTTTAAAAACAAAATATTTACCATCGGATTTACAGTCTGAAAATCTCTGAAATGCTGGCAGCACTCCGCGCGTGTAATCGCGGATTAAGCACACCGTATTAAGTGGATTTCAAATAAAATTTTGTTCGTCTATGGCTATGAAACATGGGTAGATATGGAAACGTTTACATAACGAACAATTTTTCAGGCAACTGGACGTGATGCACATAAATATATATATTAGAAATAGAAGTCACCGAATAAAGGGACATACGTAAAGCAAGTCAGTCTCTGAAAGAAACCATAAATTTAAAAAATTATGTGCATCCTTTCTAATGTCTTTGTAAAATAAATTGAATATTCCTTTTATTTGCCGTTCTTGTAGCAAAGGATGCACTAAAAACACGTATGCTTTCTTTTTCCTTTTTATCTTTATATATAAGTGCAATTTATTTGAGGCACATTCTGTTGGAATGGATATAATCTTAATTAAAATTCAATAAATAATTATATTGCGTAGCTCGGGTCGGTCACCAGTTGCTTAAATTTTATTCTCCGATAGCGGATGGCAGACCGCCACTCTAAAGAGCTTGATGGCTCTTTAAAAGACATTTAATATCATATTATACTAAAACCATACTTAGCAGGTATAAATAAGGCTCAGGTAAAAAGGGAAATATTGAAAATCAAAAAGAGTCTATAATTATAAGCACCACATCCCATCAACATTTGACGTTTAAACTAAATTGTAAATACAACTCACAAATGTTTATAAAATAAAAACATATCATAAACTGTTGGTCTTCCATGAAAAATAAATAAATAAATAAAGACTGTAATCAAAATATAAATGCAATATAATATTAAATTCGCTCGGTAACTTTTTTCACTACGATTTGTTGAACAGCATTTCAAAAGGCGCTGAAGATGTCAACACAAGTTTAAATTCTTTCACATACTCTTTGAGAAATACAAATTGACTTTTTCTGCATAGTACGTTACATTCTTTCTAGATATTGATCAAAGGTCATTTCATTTTTGGTATTCAATGATATTTAAATGTGCGCAAACCATATATACATCTTTGTGTAATTATATCGTATAAGCTTATTTTTTACCAAAAACAAATATGTTTAGCCATTATAAAAGAATATTACGTCGTTATATATAAAAAACGTATTATGCGCGGCCAGCAAATACTATACCGTCATATGATACAGTCTTGGCCTTTAAGGCTGATGATGATCGTTATCTGAAATGTATTATGGAGGCCTGGGCTGATGTCTCCATAAATCAACTTTTGTCCGTTACAATGTCACTTTAACCATTTTCAGCGACTTGGGCACTAACAAATTGCGGACATTGCATAAAACGACGTTCAAAGGTATGCGCTCGCTCGCTGAACTGGACATGTTCGACAATCACGTAGAATATCTACCAGCTGGCATATTTGACTCGTTGGTCAATCTGAGAATATTGTAAGTATCTTTATCCCATAGATAAGTTACAACCTATAACTTCTATCAGTTTATATACATACATAGGTAAGAACAAATTCCTATCAGTTAACTTAATTATCATTTTCAGCCCCTATAAAATGTTTACATTGTAGAAAAAAGAGACTCAATTATAAACTAATTCATAAAAGGTTTTTAACGGATAACATTAAAAATGGATTCTTTTTGCAAAATACGAATGAAACGAATTGTTGCTATAGGAAAAAATTACTGATTAGATTATTTTCAAGTAATTGAAATGACTCTTTTATGCTGACTCTTGGCTTCATTTAAGCAAATAAAATAAAACGTAACGACTTTACTAACTCGATATTTTGAATACTTTCCGTCACAAGTCGTCCAGTATTGCCTGCAATTATTATAGGACTAAACTATTAAATGAAGTTAGAATACAAAAAGATTTTGTTTTTATATACGAAATAGTTATCTTCAGAGTTACAAAATCACTACGATTTGTTAAAATCTCCGTAGACGTCTAGGACCTTCGTAAATCTCAGCTCTGACATAAAAACACGATGTGTGTGGGGTGGGTAACACAGATTTAACCTCTTCTAAGATTATTTATGTATCCCACAAGATGCTGGTGCCTTGTGTGATTTCTCACTGACACTTGTATAGGATATATGTGTAAGTCATGTCCCTCGCCCCAGAAATTCTGTGAATCATTGTGTTACATAAGCACATCGTCTCTTAGACAAGAATTTCATTTCTTAGTACTTACATGGCTCTAAGACAACGATAAGAAATTGCAAATCTTATGAATCTCTTCATTTAGTTCTCTTTGACTTCAGCTAATATTTTACTTTCGGTTACGTTCTATAAAAATATTTGGTCTGTAAAACTATTTATGAGAAAGCGTAAGTTCCAACTTTGTACAATGTTAATATAATTCTGTTTTCAGGCGTCTTCAGCGAAATTATCTGGAAGAAATTGATGGCGACGCATTTAGATCTACAAAGAAACTGTTTCATGTCGATTTATCTAATAATTTTTTGTATTCACTCCCGGAAAAATTGTTCGCAAACAATTCCTTTTTAGAAACGATTGATATTTCGAATAATCACATTATGTACATACCTTCAGACAGTTTCGTGGGGCTTGAATCATTGCAAATATTAGATTTATCCAATAATAAAATCCAACGAGTAGAAAACGGCACGTTTTCGTTAAAAGTTCTTCAGATATTAAAACTCTCGGACAACAAGATATGTAATATAAGTGAAAATGCCTTTGAGAACTTACAAGCGCTAGAAACTTTATTGCTTGAACGGAATAAATTACGAAGTATTCCAACTCGTTTATTTCATAAACTGGAATGTTTAACCTTCTTGGATTTGTCTAGTAATCACTTAATGAGTGTAAGTTTGACTTTATTAATTTAGATTTTAAATGAATAACTTCATTACCTTTACTATCTGAAATTTTAAAATGTAAAAAGTGGCTTAATAATGATTTATTGATTGCCGTTTCATGTCAAATGTAGAGCAATATCTTTATAAAACCACAACGTAATAGAAAATTCAATCTAAGGCAAAGAAGACACACGATGCTTACGTGAGTCGATATCAAGTAACTGATTTCGAAAATGAACGCAATTTAAACCCATATTAATTTTTTATTCAAATATATGAATATCAACTAATAATAAACAGAAACCGACTATAAAATGCTTTTTTTAAAACATCTGTCTAACCGGCGTAGATTATTTTAAGCACTTCACACCAGGTGTATTGTCAGCTGCTGAGAGTGAGCGAGAGAAGTATTGCAAGGAATATAGTTATATGCTATACTAAAAAAATCATTACGTACGCTCGCAAGAACGTGTTTGGAATATGAATTTATAACTCAAACCATTGAGCTCTATTAATATTATAAAGAATAATAATCAGTCCCTGACTAACCGTTTTGTTTACACAGTGTGCAGTGACATAAAATTATAGAGTATTATCAGAATAAGCTAAACGACAAATTATGTTTGACTACACATTTACTGAAGCTCACAAGAACCCAGACTACAATTGGCTGCTGACAATACTATTTATTGGTGTGGACGCGGCCTCATTAGGCATAGTTGAATTATATTTTCGGTCAAGAACGCCTGGTTCAAAAAAGTAACAGCAGTTTAGTGTCTGAAAAGAGACATTATAAACAACTATTCAGTTTCAAACATCGATCATGAATCAATATGCAGATTTAGAAGTCTTCAAGTATTCGTTAGTATTTTATTTAATCCTGGCTAGTTATCATCATTAGGACAACAACTCTTAATTCTTGCTCTATATTTGTCATGACAGTTTAGACATGATTATTTAATTTTAATACAACATTACAATATTCTACTTTAACAATGTTTTAGGTGACGGGTGTTGAGTTTGAAAAGCTTCATATGTTGAGAACTTTAGATTTAAAGGATAATGCTCTCATGGAATTGCCAGATTATACGTTTTCAAATTGTTCCAACCTGGAAAAGCTCGATTTATCTAAAAATAAACTACAATTTCTGAATGTTACCGCTTTTGTTGGATTAGAAAATCTCACCTCACTTTTATTGTCGGAAAACAAATTATTTGAAGTTCATTTCAAAACATTTTCAACATTAAAAAACCTCACAACTTTGTAAGTATGAAATTCGGAACAACATTAATTTATTTATAAGTTGTATCTATATTGAAGGGTCAATTTTTCAATATCCAATTAAGCCTTAAATCAATTTATTCGATTTAGCGTTTTGATAGTCTGTTAAATTTATTTATCAGGTATACTGTCTGTAATTAATAAATCGGCCCTTAGCAGATTAAGCTAAGTAAGTGAAATATTTTTTTAGGAAACATAGATAATAAATAACGATGTTGATAAAAATTGCAGTTTAGCTCAGAACAATTGAAAAGAATAAGGTCAGCTTACTCTAACCATATTTAGCTGAATATCAGATTAAAATTAAACACCTGATATTAGCAGTGGCTAAAACGTATAATGATAATTGAAAGTTAGACTAGATATTAATATAATCGTAATGCATGGATACGTGTTTTAACTGCCAAAGATGAAAACTAACATTGATGGTTTTACGGTCTTTCCAACACACAGATGGATTACATTTTTTTTCCAAATGTTGTCACATTTGCAAGCCATTCGATGGTAACGCTGGTTAACTTAACGGTTTGAATTACCCACTTACTACCTATTGCATGACAGACCCTTTGCGAATCGATAAAGATAAGTAAAAAGATTGAAAATGCCCTTGTTTTTAAAATAATTACGAATATATTATAGGCACATGGACAACAACATGTTTCCTTCACTACCCTCAAGAACTTTGGACTACACTCCGAAACTGGCGATCGTCAAACTTTCCGGCAACCCGTGGCATTGCGACTGCCATGCATTGTACATTTCGGCGTGAGTACCTTACATTTCAAATGTAGATGACATTATCTCCAGATGCAGTTCCATTTCCGTAGCGAAACTCGCAAATATATTGCTAACTTTGCACATGCACTTCGTCGTGCCTAAGGCTAGACCGTCTCAGAAATAATATTCAGCAATATGCAACTTGAAATTGTACGAAATAAATGTGCCCAGCTAGCTTTGAGGAAAACGAATTAAATTTTAACAATTAGCATCGATATTATTATGCAAATTTATCGTGGCGTAATAGTTGTCTCGTACATTTGCAAAGTAGAAGCTATATTGTATTATGTTTGCTTTTGAAAACACCACTACTCAAAGTGTACAGATCACAATACTGCCGTCCACTAACTAAAAAGCCTTTAAGTGGTGACGATGGAAATGGCTTAACTTTTTTTTTTAGACAGCAGACTTCAGTATAAGTTATAGCTATACATACAGAAATCTTTATTCATATATTTGTGGCTATTTTTAGTAATTTATGAACAACGAATGAAAATAATATTCACTTGATAAATGTTTATACTTAGAGATAATAAAAAATCTTATCATTTAATTACGTACATCGTTATATATGTACTTGACGCTATGTAAGTATGCATGTAATGTGCATTATTAATGTTACAATTTGATGACAATTACACATTCTTTTTGTTAATTATTTAAATATATATTGCGCTGTATATTATATGTTATCTTACAATTATCGCTTATGGAATACAATCGTTATACGAGTACTAGTGTATTTCCCACATTATTTTCTTAATTAAGTCATGTAGTTACATGAGATAAACGATAAAATACAAAGACAATTTGAAATTTAATCAGAAATAGATAAGATACATGCATTTTAAATCTGGCAGTTGGGGCAAATGTCAAATGACATTAAGAGGATGCACGATACAAACCGTGATATAACCGCTATTTAAACTCTGCAGTCTGAGAAAGATAGCGCGACATTCCTACTACAGCCTCATTGCTTCTTAAATCCAATTTAAAATATGAATAACTTAATAAAAGCGGTCGCCGAGTGTTCGAAATTCGACCATAATTGATTTAAATTTTAAGTATGATCGTTATTAAGGTTTAATTGTCTATAACTATACCCTTATGAGAAAGAGATCATTTCATTTAGTCACCTACTCCACATACATATGTAACCATAGTTACGAAAAATTCTACGACATCAGCCGAACAATGCCGAAATATTACGAACGCAATTCGACTGCTTGTGTCAAATACATGGTTGTGTGCGTGTAGTGTTTTCCCATCAATTTAATGTATTTCTAATGCAAATTTTATAAAAATATTAGGATTCGCCACTCCTTCGCCATATAAACTTTAACTGTGCCAAATTTCATACTCCTCCATCAGCGCAATTTTCGTAAAAAGGGGTACAAAATATTTGCTTGTCGTATTAACATATAGATTCTCTTCTGTTTACGCGAATGTTATTTATTAATATTAATGTTTAAAACGCAAGTAGAACATATTTTTGACGACTCGATGGCGTAGTGGTTAGTGTAACCGACTGCCACGCTTGATGTCGCGGGTTCGATTCCCGCACAAGTCAAACATTTGTGTGCATGAACGTGGATGTTTGTCTTGGTCTGGGTATTTCTATGTATAAAATGTGTGTAATTACAAAAAAAAGTATATAATAATATGTATGTTTATCCATTGTTTAGTACCCGTAGTACAAGCTCTACTTAGTTTGGGCTAGATGGTGTTGTGTGTATGTGATAGAATATTATTATTATATTTTATTTACATGCATTATGTGATTATTGCGCATGGTGGCTTGACATGACGCCTTTAAAAATCTTCGAGTCAGAGAGAGGGTCAGAAATTTGTCAAAAATAGTCACCCATCTATAAACAGACCGGCAGTAAAGTTAGTTAAACTTGCAGATCGAGCTATCTACCACTGCGTCATAAGTCTCTCTATAATATATTATATGAGTCAGATATGTTTAAATACAATATATGTATGTACATTCATAACAAGTTACGGATTTTATTTAACAATACTGGTCGATATTACTTCACAACTGATATGAAACAAGTAAACAAATATATTTATTTCCTAATACGTAGACATCACCCTCCACTGCCAAGGTACGTGTTTCCTTTTCCTTCAATCCTGGGTGCTTTAAGCGGGGCGCGAAAAAGCCGTGTATTCCCATTGGTCCCACTTCTTTGTCCCACTGGTAGGACGAACGGGAAAGTCAAAGTAGAGACCTCGACATCGCCTCAGCTGCTATGAGGACGGTGTGGAGGCCACTGCTCTTAGACCACATGACTGCTTACCATCAGGCGGAGTGGGGTCATTTTGACGAGCAACATTAAAAAAAAACTTCAATCTAGTGTCACTGATTACTGTTATTTAATCTAATATAATATGAGTCCGACAATCCAACCAAATATGAGCAACAAATAAATATTTAAACGTAAAGCTTAGCAAAGTCCACATTAAAACCTATAACATAATGCTAACTAAATAAAATTATTTCTGCTTGCAAATATGATTCTTGTTATCAAAAGACTACTAAAATACCATGTTTATATTCTACACGAACATAAACTTATTATCTTATTAGATAAGGAAGTTATTTCAGAAATATAATGATAACATAACTGCACTGATGACGTACGTATAAGTAGTCGCCTCGCCATTGTCACTGCGCCGAATGATGTTGTTCGATCCCCACACGGAACAAAACATTGCGTGATCCACAAATAGTTGTTCCAAGCCTAGATGTTCTTTGTGTCAGTAGTTTGAATGTTTGTAAAGATTCCCGCGATATGAGATGTATATATAGAGCGAGTCATATATTCTTAAATAAATGTATTAAATGCGAGTCCATCTACAACTTGCTAGTTAGTTAGATATCTTTTTTCGTTCGCGGAAGTACTACCTAGTGACTAAATTAAATTAACCCAAAAGCCAATAATACTATGCTCGTGCTATCCTTCGCATTCCGCGAAAACTTTTAGAGCTTGACAACGTAAAACTGCCATTAACGGTTATAGTTTTGCAGTTATATGACTGTTCCATTCGTATTGCTACTATGAATTGGAAATGTGTCCATTTCAAAATATCATCTCCATAAATGTTTAATTTTTCATATGTATCAGAATACGACATAAATATAAACTAAAAGTACGGCAGTTTAACATATTTCGTAAATATAAACGTATGATCTGTTTAATTGCAATAAATAACTAGCAAATAAAAATAGCAGATAAAGTGAGTAAAAACGAGCCTAGATAAAAAAAAACAGTAGACTGTTATGTAAACTCGAAGCCATGGCTTCGAGTTTACATAACAGTCTACTGTTACTACTACTGCCATATAAGCAGTATTATTCTAAACTGAGGATCAATCGATGTTCAGTGTAAATCGCCGTTGCAGTCATGATATATACATTATTTATATAAAGAAAATTTTACCTATCATGGAAGAGTACATAAAGTTGTCAGGCCAGGTTATTGGCAACATCTATGACAGTCTGAAGGACAGCTTGATATCCAATCGATATCCTCGAATATTCTGATATCTAGTCTAATCTTAGTATTCCGTTAATCCTTTAAATGGCGATGACAGTAATATAGTGGCAAAATAAATATTTAGTCGTAACTGGTTTGACTTGAAAGCCTAGAATAATATGGCTACAAAACAATAAGAAACTAGTACGTTAAACCTAAAACAGAAGTTACATATTCGTTGTAGCTACGTAATTTCCAGAGAGATTGGCTACTTTGAAACAATACATTACAAAATGTTGTTACTAAGTCAGCATAGTACAGATTGGATAACTCAACAAAATTTTAGTAGCGTTACTTAGTACAAAACAGGACCATCAATCAAGCTCTGAGCCTCGTCATCGATTCGGTCTACTTTTGTTCATTTAACCAGATTCCGACATTAATTAGCCACAAGGACAGACTCAAGTCTATTGTTTTTTATTTCAGTTGGGTTCGGTTAAACGAGATGAAAATATGGGACTACTCGCCGACCTGCGTGTCACCTTGGTATCTCGAAGGCCATTTTCTCAAGAAGCTGAAGTTTCCTGAACTTTGCGCTGGTCAATGGGCAAGTATGGTGAACCTATCGCCCCGGCTGCCTATACAACATCTTTTAGCACTAAATGTTTCAGTAAATAGGAAACCCCAAGACAGTATGGAACAAAATCATGACGTCACCACTATTGATACTTGGCATTAGTTACCTTCGCATTAAAGTTAGCAAAATACCTTCTTGTTTCTATGTATACATTTTCTTTAACACATTATACTTGAGTTCGTTATAAGGATTCATGGTTACCTTAAAATCATATTATTATAATACGCCTACGTAGACCTACTTATTTCATAAATAAACATTTGAAATTGGTATTTAGTTTATTAACGATATCAATAGATAATAATGATAAAGTAAGCGATAATTCGTTTACGTCAGAATACATTAAACTTGGCAGTCGCGGTGTTTGTTGAAAAGAAACCATATTTTTATCATTTGATAGAAAATTACGATATGCCATTCCAAAATTGTTCAGTGTTATAGATAAGGATGCAAATAATCCGATTTAAACGTGATTCATAGATACACATATACATAATAAACATTTTATACTATATGTATTTATCACGGAAGTGTACCAAAATCAACTACTGATATTGTGGGTTACAGTTTATTACTTGCGTTTGGTCATGGCCTCCGAACATTGAGTGCCACTGTTATCGAGTTATTTTGATAGATATAACTTAAATTATACTTCTTATTTTATACCACTAAAGAGGCAAGCAAGCATACTACCTGATAATTTCCGCCCAATGATTATCAGTTACCGATCATGCTCGTCGAAAGTTTTAAACGGTTAGACGGCTTGGAACACTCGGCGGTAATACCACGTTGCTACAATTCCTTACACCCTGTACTCTATAATAAGAGAGTTGCAGTTTGCAAGTGTCGTATCACTTGCGAGGATAAACCACAACTATGGGTGTTCCAAGCCGCCATGACCATTTGAAACTTTCGACGAGCATGATCGGTAGCTAATAATCATCAGGCGGTAATCATCAGGTAGTATGTTCGTTTGCTTCTTTGGTAGTATAAAATAAGAAGTATAATTTAAGTTATACCACTATGCCTCGCTGGTAGATCAGCACTTAATCGACCTTTCAGTAAAAAGTCTGCGTTGCATTGGGGTAATGCAACAATTGACTGTTTTGTTGTTTTGTATGATATACTATGGCTAGAAGATGGCAGCTTTCCTGATGGGTCGTTCCAAATATGAAAGGGGCAGGCAGGATCTTGGAACATTTCAAAGAAGTATAGAATTATGCCAGGTATATAGGAGTAACCTTACCCAAGTGAAACAACCTTAGACATTTTCTTCTCCAAACCAATTCATTGCATTTTTCTCCTATTCTGCAAAAATGGCATAATAATTGATTTATTCCCCTCATTAGCTAGTACCAATGCATCAAATAGTATAAAATAATTAAACAAAAACTTACATAATCTTTGCGTTCATTGTTTTCACATTTACAAAGCTCATGCGATAAGGCTTATCAGTGAATCAGCAGAATAAATTTAGAGAATAATAGATGGGCACTACGTGACCATCATTTGGTTAATTTGAAAGTTATTTTATTTTATGTATACATACGTACGTACGGCTACGGTCCTGAAATGCTCCGTTATGGTGAACAAATCTTTTAATATATGAATGGATGTGTTAATCTTTATATGAGTATGGCTTACATGGATTATTATAATGTATTTTGGAGGGAAATAACTGAATTAAGCATCTAAATCGCCGAACATATTTTTTGATATTTTCGGTAGGTGGGTGAGGTAAGCATACAGGGTTCACAAAGACATCGTATATCGATCTTTATTATTACGATCAATCCATTACCCAAAATACACACTGATACGTAGACACAAAGTTATTAATATAATAATGCCGATAAGTACAACATTTTCATACAAATTCATGAATTAATTAGTGGCGATCGCAGCTTTGCTGTTGCATCATGATTACTCTATGGCTTTGCACAATAATAGTTCAGCAAGTTTAAACATTTTGTACTGAAAATATATAACGAAGAGATCGTTCAATATTATTCTTATGGCTTATAATTAAATCATTGTTTTTACATTTTTGTAATGCGAAACCCTTTTTTGCAACGCTAAATCTATTTTTGTCAATACCTACAGCGCAATTGGTGGTCTTTCTAGAAGCTGTTTCTTAATCTCCTCATCAAAGTGTCATTGGAAACAGTTTTTATAAAGCGACTTGACACGAGCTCAGCACCTCTTACATGCGGGCGAATTTTGCAATTGCGTCTCCTGCAATAACGGCACCAAACCCATTTCTAAATAATGTTACTTATCCGCACGTCAACCCCAACAAGGCTTCACTTCGTTTCTCTCTTTGTGTATAATTACGGTAAAGTAAGATTTTCAAGTAATAAATCTAAATGTGTGTGCAAACAAGCACACATCTAGCTAACAATATATGAAACAAGATACTGTTACACAACATCCTTACGTAAGTGAGGAAGCTACATGATCCCTCTTGTCAGTAGCTAAGTAGGTATATGAATATGTATCTCTTATAACTCAGTGAGATATCATAACATAAGCTCACGTGTAAGTATTTTATAAAGGATTAGGTATTAGCCATCGTATTTCCAAATAATAAAAGTGGCATCCATTGCCGCTAACCGATTAGCGGCAATAGACGCCACTTTTCGCCCCATTTTCAGATTTAGTGATACTTTTGAGAATTCCTTGGCACAAAAATACAAACATTTCCCCAACTAGGAAGCTCACCCAGGTCATAGTACAGAACGCGACACAGTAATTACTATTTTATCATAATAAAACTTGATTAGTCACCGTTTAATGCCGCTGGTTTGCATTATAATTTTTATCTTTAAATCCCTGTCATTTCTTGGAAAATAAAATGCATGAGTGATAAGACTATATGAGATATATAGACTAAGACTATTTTTATGTATACTTCGAAAAAGTCCCGTGTATTGGTGGGATTTTAATATAAACTTTATCTCGAGTAAACGTGTGTACATAATGGAATAGCACAATAATAATATTGTTGTTAGCACTATTTTATAACTTGTCATACAAACCATAAGGTTTGGCATTGTATAACAAGTTATAAAATAGTGCTAAATCAAATATACTCTAACAATTTAAATAGTTGAAGGCTTGGACGAAATATGTTAAATGACTTTTCTTTGATGTCATTTTAATCGTATAGTATAATGTGGCAACCAAACATATGACCTACCTGATAATAAGCGGCTACGGGGGTAATAGACGTGTATAAAGCGGCACGTGACCAGTAAGCTTGGTCACGTGCCGCTTTATAGAAAAGGAAGTGATATTATTTATATCGTTACAATACATTTACAGGAACATTACAGGAACTTAAACATTGTTTTCTTCATGTACCTATGTAATTGACATGAAAAAGGAAACAAAACCTATAACTTGAGTTAATAGAGTTAGAATATTTACAAATATGATAAATGTAAGCGTTTGATAAACACTTATTTTAACTTGATCCTTTAAAATCATTATAATCTAAGTTATATAATATTGTTTTAAAATATTGCATTAATTATAATTTTCAACTTAATAAGATGAAATCAGCCTAAATGAACACATTGAATACCATGTCGGAGATACACAGAAAATATATTGATCGCGGTCATTTATGACCGGCATGGCGTTTATAGTGTTAAAATTACGAATTGATAAATTCCATAGGATTTTCTCATTAACGTTATTAAAAGAAAAATACATCGTTACTTCATTTACTACCAACGTTACAGGACTGGGTACAATGATAAATGTAGGAACTCATTAAGTTAATTCCAGTTACAAAGAGTCTTTTAGTCGGTTGCTTGGCGTCTCAACAAGATTTCGAAACCTTTGCGTCGCTATGATAACTTCGTAAGAGCGTACTAGGGAAAACGGCTTTGCAAACATTTACTAAGTGCAGTAAAAGTAAGGCTTTAATGGTATATACCTAGATACTTACAAAAATAAGAATTAAGAAAGACAGTCAATGTACCTAATAGGTTTTAATTTGAGCATTTTGGGCTAAGCCAATGTCAGACCATATTTACATCTAACGCTATTAAAAACAGATAATAAAAATAATAATATATATGAATGAGACATAATTTAAAAGAAGTAACTAATCATAATTTTCTTGTCAGAATATAATTGTTCTAGGACCCGAGGAATATTCGTAAAGCATAGGAATCCAAATTTCGGTCATATTTTTTTATTCGTACGACAATTATGATCTTTTCAGTTTCAGATGCTTCAAGAAGTTTCAGTTAACCATGTTTTTTTGTTATTACTAGCAATTTCGGTTCCATTTACTATTATCCTAGTTGAACCTGCCTGCTTAAATTGTGACATGGATGGGTTCACGTCATGTCTAATACCAATTTATATGTGTTATGTTTACAACTTAATAAAACAAAATATGTATATTTTTTCGTATCATGTAGATACGTACACTGGATTTAATGATATTGTTATCATAATATTTTCTCGCAGATATCAATCGACAGATATTGTAATCATCAATTCATAGATATTTATCAACAAAATATTTAGTTCTGTGGCCATTTTTTTGGGGATCTGACGTTGTTTTTTTATATTATAATAATAGACTAACCGGATTCAGTGTTCAATTATTTATGAAATTAATGTGAAGGTCAAATTATTTTAAGTACCTATATTAAATTGACAGGACAATTGTGAAATTAGTGTTATTATGTTGTTAATATTGTCGGTAAGTAAAAGCGTAACAAACTAAACAACAAAATTTCGTCATCAAGTTATAAAAATCGTGTGATTACAACGAAGTACTTAACTTATTGTCGTTTTAGAAATACAAGCTAATTTACAGCCATTAAAAAAGAAGAAAAGGCATACAATGTAATGATGGCCGATTGGAGAAAGAAAATCTTATTATCATTTGTTTTTATAGCAAACTTTTACAACAGCAATGGTAAGTTTAATGATTATTTTTATAATATAGAAAAATTAATATTTTTTTTCTTTAACTAAACCGAGGCCACCTTCTTTAATTTATGAATAAATAAATTTTAGGCTGTTGGATGGAAGGTGTGAATAATTGGGCTTTACCAGTGGCCACCAAAATACTTGATGTACACAGAGGAGATGTCTTTAACAGAGCTACACGAGATATAGATGGTAAGTGTTCTGAAACAAAGATGAACAAAGACATTTTGTAATCTATAGATATCGTATATCATCGCAGTTCATTTAAATGTAAACAATTTGAAGGTTTCAAGTGAATTTTAAATGTTACTTTTGCAAAGTAGTAATATCAATCACTATTTATCAAGTAAAAGTGTTTGATTAGAAATTACGCACAAAAGTCATATATAAGTGACTCATAGCAGAACTCCTAAATGTATTGCATTTAAAGTATTTTACTTTATCAGGCTTCGTCACACTTGGAAACATTGAGTACATATTTAGTAAAAAAGTTGGGTTGTCTTTAAAAAGTTGGCAAATTCGTTATAGTTGGTGTAGAATATCACTTCGCGGAGACGTTTTCGTATTTGGTTACAACTAATATGATTTACTCTAGAAGTTTCAGTCTTCTTCTGCTTAATCTTAAGACGTATCTTGAAAATATTGTTAGATTTTCTGTTAAGAAACTATGATTAACAGCTTGACGTTTAGTAATGAGATCATGATGAAATAATGCCTAGGACAGGTTGGGACCCTATTGACTTAGCTGGTGAATTGTCCGCTAAGGTTTACGTGGGTTTGATCTCCAATTTGGATAGTGCTATTCCGTTTTTCGTATTCCGTGTTTATTAGTAGTTTCTTTTTGTTTATTACAGGTATTACAAGCGTCAGTTTTTTCGATGCATTGAACGGTGGGCCATACTTAACTGTCACCCACACTGATTCTAATTTTATAATTGGTACAAATGAGGCATTTCAAGACTACGAAGAATATGAAACAGAGGAACAAATGTCGGTTACCGTAAATTTTAGGTGTACGGGAGGAACCACGAGTATTTTAGTAAGTAACATAATATGTGTGTATAGTGATGTATAGCAAACTTTGTCGATAAAATGTGTTTATAATGCGTTTCACCGTCAAATTGGAGCAAACTAGTGGTGATAATTGTCACCTATCAATAGAAAAATACTATATTCAAAATGAAGACTACGAATGTTTTCCATATACTCCTTTTTTTATACATTATTTACTAACAAAGTCTTGTCATTTAACAATATGAATTGGTTGATTAAAAGGAGATGATATAATTGTGCCAAGGTGGCAAGTAGTTGCTATCTTTCACGTGGCTATGACATCTCTTAAGAATATGGCCGTGGACCCGTCCACCGAGGCAGTAGACTCATGACACGGGTGTCATGAGTCTAGGTTTTTTCTTTACCTTGTATTCGAAGGACACAGAATTGATTCCTGAGTCGTTCAAAGTGTTACACACAGCGATTTTAGATGTGCACAGTAGACGTCAATAGGCACATCTTCGACTAAGGGTTACCCTATAACGTAACTGCCTAATGGTGATGTAATATTTCTCTGCTTACCCTCCTCCTTTCTACTTTTTTTCTTTGCTTTCCTTTTGCTTCTTCTTCTTCATCTTTTCTCCTTTGGGTATGTACAAACGTGTGTCTGTGGTATGTTAAAAAATATTTAAACAAAACCCACTACTTTAAATCGCGTGTATATAGTGTCACTCGGTACTGGTTGGACATTAAGAGCATCACTACAAATAATATATTTGCCATCATAAATCTGTACATTTAACCCTTAGCATCGAAACTACATGCTCTATCGGCGTCCCAGTGGCATTATAATATATCTGGTACGAAGATGTGTATCCATATTTCTCAAAGTAACCTCGAGTAATGCAATAACGGTATTTCCCCGCGTTTTATTACATATTATGCTGTGTCACAGATTATATATATACCGTTATCGATTCGCTCATAAACTTATACGATGTTTTCAGGTATTTGTGATAGAGGTGGAAGATACTAACAATAACCCGCCGCAGTTCCTGCCATCTAACAACTTAAATTACATTATATTTACCCCAACACCGCCAGGGACGACAATCACGGGGTGTTTTGACGGGATTGTTGTGAGAGATATTGATCTTACAACACAGAGAATCAACTTCTCAATTGAGGAGAATCCGTATTTTGAAATTGAATACGACGAGATTTCTTCAACGACAGCTAAAGAGTTCATAGGAATTATAAAAACCACGATGTTCATCAGATCTCTTCCAGAGCCAATTACTTTAACAATAACTGCTACGGTGAGTCGTATTTTTATAACTCATTTTCCGCCCACTGAATAAACTTAAACTGGAGAATTTCTTTCAATTTCATTTTTTTAGATTTGAATTCGCCTTGATTTGGATTTACCCTCAAAAAATACTTACAATAGATTGTATTAAAATCACAAAATCAATTTATTTAGAGTGCATAGGACTTTGCGGATATCGTGTTGAATAAAGAGATTGCATTGCTTGTGTAATTAAGTCAACGAGCCCGATAAGCTACATTAGTTAAAGCAAATAATTTTGAGGTGCTCATAGCCAGTTGCACTCACTGATCGGTAAACGATTAGCGAGGTTAAGCAACGTTGAGTGCGGTCAGTCTATAGATGGGTGACCGCTTAGTGGTATTTCATCAGAACGTTTCCGTGGTTCGGAGGGCACGTAAAAAGTCGGTCCCGGCTGTTGCCAAATTGACAGCAGTAGTTAAGCCATGTCAGAGGCCTGCATGCAGCAAAGCCGGCTTTGAACAACTCTTGACAACAAGTTGGCCACTAACCACACGAACAAAAAAAGAAAGAAGCAAATAATTTGTCAAACATATTTCAAATAGTTCGACAGGATTGGATTTGGCTTTAATCGCCCTCATAGAGGAGTAATCAATTGCACATAAGTCACAAAACTTCACCGTGCGCAGTACCTCGATGCCAGTGTTAGTTGACATGAACAAATCTATTAATTTACGTTAACAAAACATTTATTTATGCAGTATATTATTATAGGTATTCTTGACTGGCATAATGGTATAAGTGGTCGCCTTGCCACTGCCACTGCGTCGAGTGTTGTGGGTTCGAATCTCACACGGGATGTGTGTGATCCACAAATGGTTGTTCCGAGTCTGGGTGTTCTTCGTGTGCCTTGTTTGAATGTTTTTAAGTCCCTCGCGACGCAGGATTAATTACTAGAGCAGGAGTTATATTTTAAAAAAAAGTAATGAAATATATACGTATAGATATGTTATTATATACATGCATGACAGCTGATACTATAGTAATAACCGTTTTCTGAAAGGCAAACCAACATGTCAACTGCTGGAATTGTTTGACTACCTATCAGAAACCAGGTTTTAGTGTTCTAGAGATATTTTATCTTACTTAACTATATCACCATCCCCTTGGGTTGCGATAGCCACTTCGTAGAAAACTATTTCTCCTATACAATCATTGGGAATGATAAATTAAACTGTTAATAACTAGGATAAGCTATTAAGACTTTGACATTTTTTATAGACCGGTGAATGGGCTTAATAATTTCATGGCAGTAAAATATAAAAGATTCACATACACTTTTGTATATGTGTAACAAGGATAAAAGACTTAAGAATTCTACGTTAGCATGGTAAATTCTTATTTATGTTCATCTCACAAATATAGATTTGAGTATTGAGGTATTAAATCTAATACGGAATTTAAATTTGTAGTACCATCACCACGATGAACAAAGACCGAGTCTGGATGCCTTTTGAATATCTTGATACTACATTTGTGAAGCCCATTGTGACATAAAAACAAAGGCTTGTGCCTAATTAGAAAAAAATTGAATCCAAATATTACAAAACGCTACTAAAAGCTAAATGTAGAAATATTAACCTTCTTATTTACTAGCTTTTTTCTGTGGCTTCGCTCGGAAACATCATCTTTTTTGTAGATACACTATATCCTTTTCTGTACTCCTATCAACGTTTATTGGAAATTCCATGATATCGGTCGAGTAGTTAAGGCGTGAAAGCGTAACAAATAAACAAACTCACATTCGCATTTAAATATTAGCTAGGATACAACAACCATTAAAATGCTTGCAATGTTTACAGGACGTCGACCTGACAAATGATCCCCCACTTTCTACAAGTACTACAATCACAATTGCAGCAGACACTGAATTCGAATTCCCTGAAGAGCCGGTGTTTACTCAACCGTTTTACCTAGCCCACTACACAGATGGCAATCAGCTTATTCTATCTGAACCGATCTCTCTACAGAGTGGCTTTGACGAACTTGTGCAATTTAGTTTGGAAGGAGGTAAGGAGAAAATGACTAAGTTATTGGTGATCAAAAATAATACCTGGAATGCATCAGGGTCGCAGCGTGATGCATTTGACTTCGGTGCGTCAGTCAAGTGTTCGCCGGTTTAATCAGTCTTATGATAACTTTCTAAATAAATTCTCAGTGGCAGCACAAAGTCTTAAGCTGTATCCGCTGAATAGCGATCCCCCTCTCTCTATCCCCTATGACGCAGTACCTAAAGACATAGATGGCAAAATTTAAGTGCAATATACCTCCGCCTACTCCATTGGTATTGTAGGCGTGTTACTATACGTGAATGCTCTCTTCATTTATCAAAGTTGAAGGATCTTTGATTAACTCTGTCGAATGCAGTAATTAACATTCAGCCAACTTGACCGCAACTTGCTGTACACATGTGTGAGGATGTCAATTCTCGCAGATTGTATTAAACTGGCCATATGAATATATCTATTCGTGAAGATATCTAATTTATTTACTGAATATATACAAGTTTTGACTATCAGAATCTGATTGCTTATTATATTTCACTAAGTAATAATATACTTGAGTCGGTATTGTAAATTAACACGTCAACATTTAGTAAGAAACAATGAAAATAGTAGAAACAATCCCACAATAAACTCATAATTCCCCAGTGTATTTTTCCAGAACATTGTTCCGCCTCTTGACACGTTTATTATGAATGCACCGCTTTCCATAACGCGGTTGTTTCACGTTCTTACTTTTTATATTAAAGCAAATTCTAGAGCTTGTAGAATTTATTTTATTACATGCGTTGAAGATTGCTACATACTGATTGTTCACTTTGGCGTATTGGTTTAAGTAGTCGGCTCACCACTGCACTACGAATCGAACCCACAAGACTCGGCGTTGTGAGTTCGATCTCCACACGGGACAAAATATTGTGTGATCCACAAATAGTTATTCCGAATCTAAGTGTCTGATGTTGTACGTTAAGTGCCCCGTGACACAGGAATTAGGCCTAGTGCGACAGTTATCTTAGAAAAAAAAGGATGTGTAATAGAAAGACGGAATCTTCGGTCAACAATGTAATAAGCATAAGCATTGTAAAGGCGGAAATTAATATCTAAGTAACAAGTATTATTTACAGGAAAAGTTAAGTTGACATATATTGGTTTTGCGAATGATTTCACAAAATTAATAGCGGTTGTGAATCATATACACAGAAATAAAATCAAACGAATTTTATGGAGCATTTGTCCGGCCAAGTCTAGTAAAACGAATGAACAATAAATGACATAATATTTTCTATACTCCATTTGAACATGGACGTAATGAAAACCAATCATTACGTTTTATTAGCTAATGAAACTACTTATTATATATAAGTTACGACCGTTGAATGTGTCACGCTTTTATAAGTTGTAGGATATATACACAGAACATTGTAGATATGTTGATATTATTGATACAGTGATAAATCGTTGCAAAACTTTTGTCCATACGAACATAGATAATTATGTTATGTACAATTTCCTAAATAATATTTTATCACTTTATTGACAATTTCCATAAAATTGCTGTGGATATTGCAATTTTATACGATTAAAAGCGTGACATTCTGACCTATATGATAAATGAGAAAGTTACGCTTGCAAATCTAAACTGCAAGGATTTTAATTAAATATGTAAGGACATGAGGCACTTTACATATGTGAGACAGTGGAGCTAATCAAAAATATAAGTATCCAGATAAACAATTTTCTTTTTAATTTTATATTAGATTTTGTAATATAGATAATGCAGGAACAAACAGAGGTGAATGAAAACCTTACATATCTGTACTGTACTGCATCTGTATAACGCTATCCAAAGTATACTTACTGACTTAATATTTGTACAGTCTGAGCTCCTTACAGTGCAATTGCAGCATTATAACATTGTAGTGTTACCAGGAATTTCTTTCACACCACCACTTTATTTCACAGAATACTTTGCCAATTTTGCGCTGACTGCGAACGGTAATGCAGTATTTGTTACTGTCGTAACTCCGCTGCCAGCGACCGTATTGAGGGAACATCAGATTTTGCTAGTAGTGAGGGCCCACAGGGAATACACTAGTGGCGACTCAGCGACTGTTGTCGTACAACTACCTGAAGGTGAGAAAAGTACTCTATTTATTTTACTTATACGATACCTATTCAAACTAGTATTATATGAATATCGTTATACATATTCAAAGAAGGTAGCCTTTATACGCTTTAAAGGCTTGAAAATACTATTTGTGCCATCTACATTTGTGTTGTATCACTAAATTTTGTAATTGATAGAATAAACCAGTTTAAATTAAAATATTTATTCACGATTTATCCCTTGTTGTTAAAAAAAATACTAAAAATCAACACCTTTCTTTTTACTCAAAGCAATCAATTTGATTAAAGTCAAAATGTATCACTGAGAAGGGAAAACCACATTTTTCAGAGGTGCCACTGGAATTCGAATTAGCTCATTATGAAGGAACAATCGAGAACAATATCCTGCGAGTCCCGCAGCTGACTTTAGCCCGAGGGTACGAGGGAGAGACTGTAATAGTCGAAGTTTTCGGTGGTATGTTTACAAACGTATATTGAATATTGTAACGCAATTTAATTGTGTCAAAAATAGCTGAATTTTTCATTTCCAGTTCAATCAAGTGTTACAGTATTCTATGTTAATAATTAAATGTGCAAAAAGAAGAAGATAATCCAAAGATCAACAATTTAATATCTACCAATTACTAGGTGTGAAGTCAGAAAGCCTTATATCAGCCTTAGTATTAACTGTTTAGGGCGCCGTCATAAACGGGAGGAAACTCCACGAGTGACAGTAATTGGATTAGCTAAAAATACACGCACATTTTAATAAACCTAAATTCCTTTATAACAGATTATGTTATACAGAAGTCTATTAAATACACGGAGCTCAGAAATACATGACGAGTCTAAACAAATTTAAAACTCCGATTTAATCGCTACCCGAACTGTAATGGAAATAATTGGATGCCTGAGCCGACGCCATTTCAACTGTATATTTATTACAACATAAATTTTCAGAATACGCTTCGTTCTTCACTACAAATATTCAGGGGAATACTATCACATTGTCAATGGAAACGTTGACTGACGATATTATAAACGAAAATAATGTTATATCTCTCGAAATAGTCGCATCTACTGAACACAGTAATGCAAAGAGTATCGTGACGCTGGAGATAATAAAGGATGACAACGTAACGCCAGTATTGAACAGACCTTTGTACACTGGGTCGTATGACATTGAGACAGGGTTGACCCTCGAACAAATTGTATTCGATCAGGGTTATGACGTAACTGTCGAATTGTCTTTGGAAGGAGGTAAATTGATTTATACTTTTTACAGCTGTGTGTAACTGTGTTGCTGATAAAATTGTATGTTTTCATGTTTCGGAAGTATCCGAATTATTTACCTACGTTTATTTAATAACGAAATTCAAGCTAAACTGATAATAGGACTGCTGTACCTTAGATAATAGTGTGACCGAGAAATTTTAAAAGATTATATATATTGTATTCCAGCTAGTTTTTATTAGTTTGAATACAATGATCGAATCGGATGTTGGAGGTTCGATACCTTAACGAAACTAACATTTGTGTGAGCCACACATTTTATCGAGTATGGGTTTTCATTACATTAGCGGAGCATTAGCGGATATTAATCTATTTTTAACCGACGTGTAAAAAAGGAGGAGGTTCTCAATTCGACTATATGTTTTTATTTTTTATGAGTAACACACCTCATTACTTTTTTCTAGATGAACCGATTTTCGATGATAATTTTTTTATTTGAAAACTTGTGCTTTCTATTTGGTCCCATTTAATTTTGATTAAGATCTGACCATTCATTTTCGAGTTATCCTTAAGAATGCGTATTTGGTTGACTTCGGCTACATTGATGATGTTATAATTTTTGGCAACAAGAAAATAAAAAACTGTGTTGGATGGCTTGCAAGCCCCTCGTAGTGTTTCGAGATAGCCCCATTCTAATTTGGTGATGTTCTGATACAGATCTTCGGTTTTATACAACGGAATTAATATAATAATAATAATATCGCTTTATTACTTCTTTAATTCTTTAATAAATGACAGCAAATCTGCCGTGATTGCTGCAATCACATGTATCACATATATATGTATTGCTTACACAATTCCAAATTGGTTTTTGATAGCATTTAATAGTATAGGGTTATGTGTAACTGTTAAACTTAACAAGGTATACTTACACAAAAAAGCTAATAACAAAATTATTTCTATATTCAGACAAATAAAATCAGTAATCAAAATTCACTAAAAACCGAGCAAAAAAAACAAATAAAAAAAAGGAAACCGATTTAAAAGAAAACCGACTTCATAATAGAATATTATAAAACGAAAAATGCTCTGAAAAGTTAAAAATAATTGCGTATTCTTGTGAATAATTAAATTATTGTTATTTTTGGAGTCGGTGTCAGCCGCCCGCGCCGCGTGTTGCGTCTATGTGTGTAATTGTGCATGTGCCAATGTTATGTTATGATTATAGTAAGACATCTCAAGTTTAAGTAGTTACAATTCTACCTTGGCTGACACCGACTCCATTAATAACAATAATTTAATTATTCACAAGAATACGCAATTATTTTTAACTTTTCGAGCATTTTTTGTCTTAGAATATTCTTTTTCGAAGTCAATTTTCCTTATTGTTAAAATTTTTGTTTTTTATTTATTTATTATTATACAAATAAGTAACGCTGGCTAGAGTTTTTAAAATGCTGTATAAATTAATAAAGCTTCTTTATTAACGCTAGATTTAACAATAATATATGCTAATTTTGTATAAATATACTAAATATTTATTTTTTAGATTATAATAATCTCTTCACAATAAGTCAAGATGGACCCGTAATTACATTAACAACGGATGGTATCCCGCCCGAAATATTCAGTCAACAACGCATTACGTTAACTCTACAGGCTACAAAGCCACGAACAGTCGGAGCAAATGCTGCTATAATCATCGCCCTACCTGCAGGTAAGCAATACAAATAGGCATGAATATGCCTCGAAGTTGTTTCATATCAAAAAGGAAAATGCACAAAGCAATCAACCGAGAAACGGTTCTGCGATTAGATATTAGCGCTAGTTGAGAGACAGGCCGTTTACAAATAGTGACAGCAAGTGATATTTACATATTTCAAACAGTTTTTAATCATCAACTGCTAGTAAAGCCTGTCATACGTTGAGATGTAATGTGCCTTTCTCTGGAGTAGTAACTAATCTATGTATTTGAATGACCGGTCCACATTAATAATTTCAGCAGCTTTTGAAAATTGATTATAAATCATTAATATTTTATTATTACCGTAAAACTAGTACTGCATTTTACTTTATGGTACATAAGCCAGTACTAGCTACAATCCTTACTAATATTATAAATTCGAAAATAACTCTATCTGTCTGTTACCTTTTCACGGCTAAACCACTTAACTGGTTTAGATGAAATTTGGTACACATATACTTTAAAAGCTGGGAAAGGACATAGGCTACTTTTTATTGACGTCGGTACCACGCGAGCGGAGCCGCGCGGTAAAGCAAAGTAAACTTATATGTATGCAACTGATTACTTTTATGTATTTGATATTCATAAACGCTTATATAAGAAATTGGAAAATTTGACGCCTAAAGTATGAAATAATCATCCACCAACGTTGTCACGAGGGAAGGTGACCTAATTGCTTAGAATGAAGTAAGCGGATACCGTATACTCTCAGGTCGTATAAGAACAACGAGACTAATTAAAATTCTAAAAGCCGGTTAAATTTTCGTTGTACTCCTCCTAACCACGGCTATAATTTATCGAGAGAAAATAATATTGAATAAATATTTTAAGTATAACGTGTATCAAAATTAATTATAGGAGGTCAAATATCAGGATTCATCAAAATAATTATTATAATATAGATATAATAATAATTATTATGATATGCCCTAATTTATGTACAAGTAGGTAATTAAAATACAACACATGTTTGAATTACCTAGATAATTTAATTTACAGTTTAAGTGAACTTAAACGTTAAGAAGAACGTTAAGTATTCTGGTAAGTAAATTAAAATGAAAACCACAGTCTTAGAATGTATGAGAATATTGTTAATACGTGTACGATGGCGGTTGAGTGTCGGTAAGTATTAGGTAAATATTCTACCATAACGTTCGCCACTCAATCTTTTCTTGCCTTATTTTACACTTACTTATTTTTCTGTATAAATCTTTCTTAACTTACTTACTTTATCCTGTTTTAAGGGGATTTCTCGAGAAACCTTTCCTTTACTTTTCTCTAACATTGCGTATTACAGCTAGACAATTGGGTTTTGAAGACTCTACTTATAGGGGAACTTTGCAAGCGAACACTTTATCTCTTGAACCCATTGTATTGAACGCTGGCTATGATGAGACCGTGATTTTTCTTATTTCGGGAGGTAAGTAGATTAGTATACCTACTCATGCAATTGGTTTCTATTCAATTTAAAGTTACAGAAACAAAATATAATATTGCTTAATTTTACAGAACATGCAAGTTACTTCTCCCTCACCATTGAACAAAATCAGGTAACAATGTATCTACATACAGAGATTCCTGAAAGTATTATACAACAAAACAATCTAATAATATTGACCGTTGAAGCATCTGGTCTGAATGCTCTGCCGACCACCACAAACGTTCTTCTGGATATAATAAAGGAAGATATAACGACACCTGTGTTCAGTCGTAATATTTACTACGGCACATACCAGACCACTTCGGGAGTTAATATAGAAAATATTAATTTGGCGCAAGGATATGGCAATGATGTCACATTCAATCTCCAAGGAGGTAAAGTGCCGTTCTAACATTCATAATATAGATCTTTAAGTACTTCCATCAACGAACATGTATACAACTCTTCTTATCGAGAGACTGAAAGAAGTGTTACAAGCTAATCATAGGTAAAAAATAATCAACCTTGAATATCATGATGTATATGTACTTACTGCCTTTAAAATGTTTTTGGTATTCTAATTGTGTTTAGTTAAAGCGTTATGGATATATTATTCGGGCCAAAAACATACAAACTTAAATGTTTATTTATTACTCTCGCAGATTTTGTTACTTTACCGTGTAATAAAAGTAATACAAATATGATTTTTGTTAAATAATGCGCTGTCTGCACGAGTGGCGTAGTGGTTTAAGTGGTCGCCTCGCGACTGCCACTGCCACTGCGCCGACTATTGTTGGTTGGGTGAGTTGTGATCGATACCCATACAGGACAAACATTTAAATGATCTACAAATACTTGTTTCAAGACAGGGTGTTCTTTGTGTCCGTTGTTGAAATAATTGTAAAGTCCTCCGTGACACAAGAGTTATTCCTAAAACGCACGTTTTAGGAATAATTCGAAAGTTGGCGTATATTAAAGAAAATACTATCTGTATTTATTGTTTTTAATAATAAATTAATTATTTCAGATCATGCGGAGTATTTCCAAGTATCCAACACAGACAATAATGTGGTGGTATCTATGCGATCCTCTATTCCTGAAGATGTAATTTTCAGGGAAAAGGTCTTTTTGTTTAATATAATAGCGGACAAACCACTTACAGTTGGAGCGAATGCGGCTATATTAATAAAGTTTCCATCGGGTATGTATATATCAACGTACATAAGACTACTATAAATATACGTGGAGGTAGACGGAGTTGAATAGCACTCATATAATAAAAATAAGTCTATTATCGTATAGCGGCCTCGTCTCCAGACCCCGTACTATTTAAAATATCCTGACAGAATACACAGTAAAAATACACTTTGCCCAACAGGAAAATATTTCTCAATCAACAGCTTCACAGGCTCACATACAGCGACATAAACTTTTCAAGGAGAAAAGATCAACTATATTGTAATTTGCAAAAGAAATAAATAGTGTTCTCCATTTCTCATTAACTTTCATATTATTTCTATTAATAAAAAGAAGGAAATATTCTTGTTACCTACAAAGACAAAATTATTATGAAAGCAATAAGATTCACAATACAGACAGGCGGTGTGTTACAAAAAGCCCTTAAGCTTTGTTTGCTTGTTTTGTTTCTCATATTAAAGATAATTACTTGCCTACGCAAGCTCCGCTGGCTCGTCAGTATTAATAATAAGAACTATTCGGTTGATATTTGTCTCGTTGTTTCAGAATTAACAGAACCTGTTGTTATGAGGTTTGAACAAAATACTTACGAAGCTGCAATAGAGAATGATGACTTAAGTGCGGATAGTATTGTTCTAAGCACTGGGTATCAAGCGGGTACCGAGTTCTTACTGTCTGGAGGTAATATCTAATTTAACCCTCAATAAAAGTTAAATATATTGTTGTACGTTTACATCATGAATGTTATACATGTAAATTACACCACTTTATACGGATCTTATTGCGATTCCGTGGATGACGTAGGGACGTAACCATGATTGCTGAAAAGTCGTCATCATGGGAAAGATAAATATAAATAGAATGCTGTATCCAAAATAAACCGCAATGAAATCTGTATTAAGAAGGATCATTGTATAAAAAAAGATTTAGATTATTTAATATTTACAATTAAGGGACTAACTTTGCTGCTTTATAGTGAATGTTAGAAACCTAGCGCCATTCCTCGCAACTAGCAAAGAAAGAACAACATTCCGGAACTGCACAAAAGGCTACCTCATTAGCAGTTAAATTGAGCTGCTATAACCATTCTATCTTATATTACGGATGATACTTAATATAACGATGCGTAAATAAAAACTCTAAACGTTTCACTTTTAATGGTCATATTCAATATTTTAATCAGTTTTACGGTGTGATATAAATATAAAGCCATAAATACAGATCTGAACGTAAGCATAAACTACCAAACTTATTATGGAATCTTAGTAATTTCAAATACGTTGAGTACCTTTAATATATTATAGAATGTAAATTACAAACGAGGAAAAAGACAATACAGTTTGAAGTCCTATTTCGTGGATTGTCTTTTATCTTTTAACTAGATGTTCCCGCGGTTTCACCCGCATTTATCATTACTGCGCCGCCCCTGTGGGTCGAAGCGTAATGTTATATAGCCTATAGCCTTCCTCGATAAATAGGCTATCCAACACTAAAATAACTTTTTAAATCGAACCAGTAGTACCTGAGATTAGCGCGTTCAAACAAACAAACAAACTCTTCAGCTTTATAATATTAGTATAAATAATTTTCTAACATGTTGACGGCAAAACGACTGAAATAATTGTAATAAAATTGTATGTTAAGATCGACTAATTATTAAGAATGTAATGTTATGTTAATTGCGCATGTTAATGTTATTTAAATCATCAATTTTATCATTTCAGATTTTGCCACATACTTCAGTTTAACAAACATAAACGAAAATGTAATATTGTCACTTGTCAATAATTTACAAGTCGATGAAATTGAGAGCACTTTCATAGTGCTAGAAGTAGAAGCAAGAAGAGAACAGGCTATCTCTGCCTGGACCAGTATAGTCATTGATATAGGCAAACAAGAACTACAGCCTCTGGCATTTACACGTCCTTATTACCAAGGAGTTTATAGTGAAGACAGTGATACCTTAAATATAGAAGTAATTTCCTTGGTGCTCGGCTACGATGAAACGGTAGAATTTCACTTAGAAGGAGGTAATTTTGAGCTATATATATTCAATCATCGGATAGGTATAGGCAAAGTCATAAATAAACAATGTATAACATACCGACACTTCCTTGACTTTTGATTGAGTTTCTAGCAGGCTGCAACCCTTTGCCTAAACGTAATAAAAGTCATTTCAGTACTTTCAATAAATTTACTTATAACCTCTGAACATACATTCGTAAAAGAGACTTTGTAACCTAATTCAATAAATGACTTAGTTTTAACGTAGTTTACATATTCTTTCAGTAAAAGGAAAATCATAATATTCTTTATACATACTCGTATAAGAATCCATAACAATTAATTTTACTTTATTAATATAGAATAAGCATTTTGGATAGTATTAAACATGAAACTTAAAACGCTTGCAGACTCCAAAAGACAATCATGTATTATTTATAGGTACACGTACGTAGTATGTCACACTTGCACATCGCATTATTTGTTTTAGATCTCGCCCCGCTGTTTTCGCTTATGGAGACATCTAGTAATGAAATCATTGTTGCTGCTCTAGCTCCATTACCAAGCGTCGTGATAGAACAATATAATCACATACTATTTTCTGTTGTGGCTACCAAACCGAACGCTGCTGATGCGCGAGCTGCCATATTTATTAACATAGACAAAGGTAAGTTGTGCATAACCATTAGATATGTATGATTAAGTAAATAATCCACGTATTCAATATTAGTATAAAACGTAAGCAACTTACCGCTATTATACATAGTAAACATGCTACTGCATCAAAATAATCATTCATCATTTGTTCCATTAATGTAAAAGAAGTAAAATATAACGATAGAAACACCCGGTATAGTGGCTTTTAGAAGAAAAATAAAAAGTAATTACATTTGTGTTTGTGCACGGTAGCAGAGGCTGCTCACGCTCGGTGGTTAATAAGCGCATTCTACATTAATTTAAACAAATAATCTTCCTCTACACTGATGCTCTGTAATAGTTCTAACGCTTTTAGCCTTCTGCACCCTAAATGTTATAAGACTAAAAGCATAAGAAATATTTGATACTCTTTTCCTTTTAACAATTAAACTTATTCACATTAGCGTACAAATTAAGCATTCAATCATTTCAAAAGCATGCTGCACGTTTTGGAGTTATCGTGATACTACATGAATTTATATATTTTAATGCTTCACTGAGTACTTGAACGATTGCTCGTGAATCGGTATCCATCTTACGCTCTTGGTTCATCCCGCCAATGTTTCCATAATGGACAGGCTCCTTTGATGCCACGCGACATCACACTGATAGGTTACTCCGTTCGGGATAAGATATTGCAAATAAATTTGTATTAAGTTATACACGATGGCATTGCACGTTTTCGCTTTTGAATTTCCATGTCAGTGAATTTACATTTTATAAAAATATTAAAATAAATAACATTAACTGTTTAACTTCGAACTTCAACTAAAAAGTAAATGATATTAAACATTTATCTGCTTCATTTATTCCTATCCATGCTTATAATGCTGGTTTATTTTGATAGTAAATATAGTAGCAGACAGACCAAGAGGCAGACTTACCAAAACGAGGCATATTAAAAGACGGCTAAAGGTAAGTAAACATTGTGTTTTATTCATAGCCAAGTATCATGATACCAGTTATCTTTTTATAATCTAACATCATTACAACTCCCAATTTTATCTATGACAGCTACTACTACTAGATATTATCATTTCAATTATTAAGCACTGTATCGATGAGGATGAACGATTTTGTTCCTTACTTCAGAGTAAGTAAAGATGTTAATTAGTACATCTAAAAAAACTTAAACATCAAACTTATGTACCAGGGTGGTACACGGATTTAAATAAGTAATTATTATCCATTAACTAGGCGAAGTTAAGGAGCGGTCATTATGAATCTGCTCATTTTGCACTTTTTATCCTGTGAGCGATGCTGAACTTTTTCATACGAATTTTAAAACGAGTAACCTCCCCTTCTCTTCGAACATTGGTGCTCGACCGCGATATTATATATAGGTTCCATATTTGTTTTAATTTTTATCGAAAATATTTCAATTTTAGTTTTATGCGGCTTTGCCTATATATAAATAAAGTATAACAAAATGCGGTATATTATTTTTTATTAAAAGTCGTATTCGATTTATTTAAATGGATATCTACCTTGTAAGTCGTATACTAATGTTGTTTTAATACGATTCATTTTTTAACGCTACTAAAATTGAAGAATCGGTAAGAACTCAAGATAAACACCTTTTATAACTAACCCATAGAAGAAGTAAAATTAATATTTAAAATGTGTTGCCAAGAAGTTTAATGAAGAATATCGCCTCAAAATAATAGGCCATGATCATGTGATGTGTCATACTGATTATTATATGATGCAATTAAAGTTAATACTGCAGTCCAGGTGACTGTTAACACGCGACGAAAACTTTGTTTGTTGATAAAAGCATTTGACTGCAATGCTGGAATCATTCTTATCTTATTCGCTTAGAGAGAGAGACCCAGAGAATTCCTTTAAATATAAATTATTTTCTGCTATGGTATTATAGCAAAAACAGCATTTATTATAGCAGTGCTCTAGGCTCTTTCTCTCATGTCAATCATTTTGAATTATATCTATGTATCTTGCTCTGGTATTAGCTAAAATTGGGCGAGGTAACTTTTCATATAAGTCGTTTCGGTAATACCGCTTTTTGGTCTGTCTGCCACTATACGTATTTACTATCACAAAAAGCTAACATTATATGCTTAGGTTGTAATAAATAAAGCTGATAGATATGTTTTTAATATGAAGTTCGAAGTTAAACTGTTTATGGTAATCATTTTAATATGTTTGTAATATCCTACATATTTTGACATGAACAAAAGTGAAAAGGCCTTAACTTCCAAAAGTAGAAAATACATTATTGTGGCAGCCCCTCAAACAAACACCATGTTGGCTTGTTCGCAATTCATTAAGCGCTCAGCCCAACTTTACAAACGCATAAATAAAAAGATTTACATATACCCAAAGAAGCATTACGAGTGTAAACAAGATATTACAAATTGGATACATACACTCACCTACGAAGAGACAGCGGCACTACTAGAACATATTAAATAATATTCGCACTCGCACTTCCACACGCACACGCACACGCATATGTACACACACACGCACACTCACATATAATTTGTCTTACGTTTTTATTGTATGTCTTACTAGCGAAGAGCGGAATCCCCTAACACAAGCATTAATTGCTTAAAAGGAGACTCCAAGGAGACTCTAAACTAATGTATGTATTTGAGCCACAATAAAATATATTAGTATATTATATTATTATAAAAGGAGCACGAAAAAGCTGCCGATTTTGCCCATATTCAGTCTTTAACAACACTAAAAAGTAAAAATAAAAAAAAAATATATAATCATAATTAGGCGTAAAAATAAAGTTATTAATAGCGGGTACATCATCAACCGGCAAGTGCACAAGCGCGTACGCAAACATGAACACACTTTCTATACTCTCGATCTCATAGTCCAATCTGTACAATGTACATACACAAAATCGGCAAGTTATAGTACTTGTAAATTTTGTGTATGTACAGATAGTTTTAGTTTGTTACTGTTCATAGTAAGTGTAGGTTAAAAGCAAAATACATTTTAAATCACTATTTCTTTGTTGTTTCGAGATCGTTATTTTTCTGTATTATACAATTTGCAAAAGAAACTGGATATTTTATTTTATTTTATTTTATTCAGTTAATATATTAATCTTACATGTAACATGTTCTAATGATAGTTGTTTATTTTACGGGTTAGATGTAACTCTAAAATGTCTCTATCGAGAACGGTTTTGAGAAATCTGGTTTTGTATAACCTAGTGCAGAATTAATATGGACTGTAAATAACAATTTAAACATTTTGGATAGATGAGAGACATGCTGGTTTCATTATAATTAGTTAAAGCAACATTTAAACCTATGAAATAATCTGAATAAAACGTCAATAAATATATTTATTTTCATGTAAATAAATATTTTGCAGAAATCACGCAATGCTATAAACTTGGTTTTGATCAAGTGTCATATATTGGAACAATACAAAATACTGTGATAACCTTGGAACCAATTACAGTCGCCGAAGGGTACACACAAGACGTTGAGTTCAACTTGGATGGAGGTAATCTATTTACCCACTTCTAGAGTACTCGGTATCGAAGCTAGAGTATACCGTTATAAGAAATGCCACCTTTTCCAGATCTGTCCAGCTACTTCACCTTGTCAGTGCAAGGAGCCGGCGTCGTCAGTCTATCGCTACCCTCGGCAATTCCAGACGAGATAATACCCGCAAACCGTATTATAGTGCTGGTAATACAAGCGACTGCGGCCCAGTCTGTCCCCGCGTACGCCACCATAGTGTTCGAAGTAGTGGTGCAAAATGACCAACTCTCGGCACCGCAGCTCGTTTTTGACGCTACCTATTACACTGGGTCTTACACGACTGCTGTGGGTTTGACTATGAATACTCCTATAGTCCTCACTGAAGGCTATGATGAAAGTGTAGAGTTTGTACTTGAAGGCGGTTAGTACTTGCGCTTCTTGGCTTTACCATCATCTACAAGGTCTTTTTGCAAGAAGAATTAAATCTTTAACCAGTCCCTTATTTCAGAACACGCCCAATGGTTTGAAGTGGTGCAAACTGACAATTCGGTTACGTTGAGAGTATCCAACTCTATTCCGGCCGCTGTATTGGCGAACAATCGTCAGCTTGTATTTGCCATAGCTGCCCAGCGATTAGCAAGCGACACAGCGCGAGCTACTATTGTCATTACTCTGGCGGACGGTACGTATAGAAGCAAACTATGTCCCGCTAGTTCATATTTCTTCTCTTTAAGAACACACAGGCGTTTTAACATTATATTTTCTTACAGAATTCGAAACCGACTCCATTCTCGGATTTGACCAAGTAACATATGTAGGAACGATAGAAAGTGCAGCGATAACCCTGGATCCGATAACGCTCATCGAGGGGTACACACAAGACGTCGCGTTCAGCTTGCATGGCGGTAACCTTTTTACCCACTTCTAGAGTGCTCGGTATCGAAGCCAGAATATACCGTTATAACAATCGCCACCTTTTCCAGATCTATCCAGTTACTTCGCCTTGTCAGTGCAGGGAGCTGGCGTCGTCAGTCTATCGCTGCCCACGCCAATTCCAGACAATATAATACCCGCAAACCATATTATAGTACTGGAAATACGAGCGACTGCGGCCCAGTCTGTTCCCGCATACGCCACCATAGTGTTCAACGTACTGGGGCAAAATGACCAACCCTCGGCAACACAGCTCGTTTTCGACGCTACTTATTACACCGGGTCTTACACGACTGCTGCGGGTCTGACCATGAATACTCCTATAGTCCTCACCCAAGGCTATGACGAAAGTGTAGAGTTTGTACTTGAAGGCGGTTAGTATTTCCGCTTCTTGGCTTTACCATCAGCTACAAGAAATTTTTGCAAGAAGAATTAAATCTTTAACCAGTCCCTTATTTCAGAACACGCCCAATGGTTTGAAGTGGTGCAAACTGACAATTCAGTTACGTTGAGAGTATCCAACTCTATTCCGGCCGCTGTATTGGCGAACAATCGTCAGCTTGTATTTGCCATAGCTGCCCAGCGATTGGCAAGCGACACAGCGCGAGCTACTATTGTCATTACTCTGGCGGACGGTACGTATAGAAGCAAACTATGTCCCGCTAGTTCATATTTCTTCTCTTTAAGAACACACAGGCGTTTTAACATTGTATTTTCTTACAGAATTCGAATCCGACTCCATTCTCGGATTTGACCAAGTAACATATGTAGGAACGATAGAAAGTGCAGCGATAACCCTGGATCCGATAACGCTCATCGAGGGGTACACACAAGACGTCGCGTTCAGCTTGCATGGCGGTAACCTTTTTACCCACTTCTAGAGTGCTCGGTATCGAAGCCAGAATATAACGTTATAACAATCGCCACCTTTTCCAGATCTATCCAGTTACTTCGCCTTGTCAGTGCAGGGAGCTGGCGTCGTCAGTCTATCGCTGCCCACGCCAATTCCAGACAATATAATACCCGCAAACCATATTATAGTACTGGCAATACGAGCGACTGCGGCCCAGTCTGTTCCCGCATACGCCACCATAGTGTTCAACGTACTGGGGCAAAATGACCAACCCTCGGCACCACACCTCGTTTTCGACGCTACTTATTACACCGGGTCTTACACGACTGCTGCGGGTCTGACCATGAATACTCCTATAGTCCTCACCCAAGGCTATGACGAAAGTGTAGAGTTTGTACTTGAAGGCGGTTAGTATTTCCGCTTCTTGGCTTTACCATCAGCTACAAGAAATTTTTGCAAGAAGAATTAAATCTTTAACCAGTCCCTTATTTCAGAACACGCCCAATGGTTTGAAGTGGTGCAAACTGACAATTCAGTTACGTTGAGAGTATCCAACTCTATTCCGGCCGCTGTATTGGCGAACAATCGTCAGCTTGTATTTGCCATAGCTGCCCAGCGATTGGCAAGCGACACAGCGCGAGCTACTATTGTCATTACTCTGGCGGACGGTACGTATAGAAGCAAACTATGTCCCGCTAGTTCATATTTCTTCTCTTTAAGAACACACAGGCGTTTTAACATTGTATTTTCTTACAGAATTCGAATCCGACTCCATTCTCGGATTTGACCAAGTAACATATGTAGGAACGATAGAAAGTGCAGCGATAACCCTGGATCTGATAACGCTCATCGAGGGGTACACACAAGACGTCGCGTTCAGCTTGCATGGCGGTAACCTTTTTACCCACTTCTAGAGTGCTCGGTATCGAAGCCAGAATATAACGTTATAACAATCGCCACCTTTTCCAGATCTATCCAGTTACTTCGCCTTGTCAGTGCAGGGAGCTGGCGTCGTCAGTCTATCGCTGCCCACGCCAATTCCAGACAATATAATACCCGCAAACCATATTATAGTACTGGAAATACGAGCGACTGCGGCCCAGTCTGTTCCCGCATACGCCACCATAGTGTTCAACGTACTGGGGCAAAATGACCAACCCTCGGCACCACACCTCGTTTTCGACGCTACTTATTACACCGGGTCTTACACGACTGCTGCGGGTCTGACCATGAATACTCCTATAGTCCTCACCCAAGGCTATGACGAAAGTGTAGAGTTTGTACTTGAAGGCGGTTAGTATTTCCGCTTCTTGGCTTTACCATCAGCTACAAGAAATTTTTGCAAGAAGAATTAAATCTTTAACCAGTCCCTTATTTCAGAACACGCCCAATGGTTTGAAGTGGTGCAAACTGACAATTCAGTTACGTTGAGAGTATCCAACTCTATTCCGGCCGCTGTATTGGCGAACAATCGTCAGCTTGTATTTGCCATAGCTGCCCAGCGATTGGCAAGCGACACAGCGCGAGCTACTATTGTCATTACTCTGGCGGACGGTACGTATAGAAGCAAACTATGTCCCGCTAGTTCATATTTCTTCTCTTTAAGAACACACAGGCGTTTTAACATTGTATTTTCTTACAGAATTCGAATCCGACTCCATTCTCGGATTTGACCAAGTAACATATGTAGGAACGATAGAAAGTGCAGCAATAACCCTGGATCCGATAACGCTCATCGAGGGGTACACACAAGACGTCGCGTTCAGCTTGCATGGCGGTAACCTTTTTACCCACTTCTAGAGTGCTCGGTATCGAAGCCAGAATATAACGTTATAACAATCGCCACCTTTTCCAGATCTATCCAGTTACTTCGCCTTGTCAGTGCAGGGAGCTGGCGTCGTCAGTCTATCGCTGCCCACGCCAATTCCAGACAATATAATACCCGCAAACCATATTATAGTACTGGAAATACGAGCGACTGCGGCCCAGTCTGTTCCCGCATACGCCACCATAGTGTTCAACGTACTGGTGCAAAATGACCAACCCTCGGCACCACAGCTCGTTTTCGACGCTACTTATTACACCGGGTCTTACACGACTGCTGCGGGTCTGACCATGAACAATCCTATAGTCCTCACCCAAGGCTATGACGAAAGTGTAGAGTTTGTACTTGAAGGCGGTTAGTACTTGCGCTTCTTGGCTTTACCATCAGCTCAGCTATAAGGTATTTTTGTAAGAAGAATTAAATCTTTAACCAGTCCCTTATTTCAGAACACGCCCAATGGTTTGAAGTGGTGCAAACTGACAATTCAGTTACGTTGAGAGTATCCAACTCTATTCCGGCCGCTGTATTGGCGAACAATCGTCAGCTTGTATTTGCCATAGCTGCCCAGCGATTGGCAAGCGACACAGCGCGAGCTACTATTGTCATTACTCTGGCGGACGGTACGTATAGAAGCAAACTATGTCCCGCTAGTTCATATTTCTTCTCTTTAAGAACACACAGGCGTTTTAACATTGTATTTTCTTACAGAATTCGAATCCGACTCCATTCTCGGATTTGACCAAGTAACATATGTAGGAACGATAGAAAGTGCAGCGATAACCCTGGATCCGATAACGCTCATCGAGGGGTACACACAAGACGTCGCGTTCAGCTTGCATGGCGGTAACCTTTTAACCCACTCCTAGAGTGCTCGGTATCGAAGCTAGAATATACCGTTATAACAATCGCCACCTTTTCCAGATCTGTCCAGCTACTTCGCCTTGTCAGTGCAGGGAGCCGGCGTCGTCAGTCTATCGCTGCCCACGCCAATTCCAGACAATATAATACCCGCAAACCATATTATAGTACTGGAAATACGAGCGACTGCGGCCCAGTCTGTTCCCGCATACGCCACCATAGTGTTCAACGTACTGGTGCAAAATGACCAACCCTCGGCACCACAGCTCGTTTTCGACGCTACTTATTACACCGGGTCTTACACAACTGCTGCGGGGCTGACCATGAATAGTCCTATAGTCCTCACCCAAGGCTATGACGAAAGTGTAGAGTTTGTACTTGAAGGCGGTTAGTACTTGCGCTTCTTGGCTTTACCATCAGCTACAAGGTATTTTTGCAAGAAGAATTAAATCTTTAACCAGTCCCTTATTTCAGAACACGCCCAATGGTTTGAAGTGGTGCAAACTGACAATTCAGTTACGTTGAGAGTATCCAACTCTATTCCGGCCGCTGTATTGGCGAACAATCGTCAGCTTGTATTTGCCATAGCTGCCCAGCGATTGGCAAGCGACACAGCGCGAGCTACTATTGTCATAACTCTGGCGGACGGTACGTATAGAAGCAAACTATGTCCCGCTAGTTCATATTTCTTCTCTTTAAGAACACACAGGCGTTTTAACATTGTATTTTCTTACAGAATTCGAATCCGACTCCATTCTCGGATTTGACCAAGTAACATATGTAGGAACGATAGAAAGTGCAGCGATAACCCTGGATCCGATAACGCTCATCGAGGGGTACACACAAGACGTCGCGTTCAGCTTGCATGGCGGTAACCTTTTAACCCACTTCTAGAGTGCTCGGTATCGAAGCTAGAATATACCGTTATAACAATCACCACCTTTTCCAGATCTGTCCAGTTACTTCGCCTTGTCAGTGCAGGGAGCCGGCGTCGTCAGTCTATCGCTGCCCACGGCAATTCCAGACAATATAATACCCGCAAACCATATTATAGTACTGGAAATACGAGCGACTGCGGCCCAGTCTGTTCCCGCATACGCCACCATAGTGTTCAACGTACTGGTGCAAAATGACCAACCCTCGGCACCACAGCTCGTTTTCGACGCTACTTATTACACCGGGTCTTACACGACTGCTGCGGGGCTGACCATGAATAGTCCTATAGTCCTCACCCAAGGCTATGACGAAAGTGTAGAGTTTGTACTTGAAGGCGGTTAGTACTTGCGCTTCTTGGCTTTACCATCAGCTACAAGGTATTTTTGCAAGAAGAATTAAATCTTTAACCAGTCCCTTATTTCAGAACACGCCCAATGGTTTGAAGTGGTGCAAACTGACAATTCAGTTACGTTGAGAGTATCCAACTCTATTCCGGCCGCTGTATTGGCGAACAATCGTCAGCTTGTATTTGCCATAGCTGCCCAGCGATTGGCAAGCGACACAGCGCGAGCTACTATTGTCATTACTCTGGCGGACGGTACGTATAGAAGAAAACTATGTCCCGTTAGTTCATATTTCTTCTCTTTAAAAACAAACAGGCGTTTTAACATTGTATTTTCTTACAGAATTCGAATCTGACTCCATTCTCGGATTTGACCAAGTAACATATGTAGGAACGATAGAAAGTGCAGCGATAACCCTGGATCCGATAACGCTCATCGAGGGGTATACACAAGACGTCGCGTTCAGCTTGCATGGCGGTAACCTTTTTACCCACTTCTAGAGTGCTCGGTATCGAAGCTAGAATATACCGTTATAACAATCGCCACCTTTTTCAGATCTGTCCAGCTACTTCGCCTTGTCAGTGCAGGGAGCCGGCGTCGTCAGTCTATCGCTGCCCACGGCAATTCCAGACAATATAATACCCGCAAACCGTATTATAGTACTGGAAATACGAGCGACTGCGGCCCAGTCTGTTCCCGCATACGCCACCATAGTGTTCAACGTTCTGGTGCAAAATGACCAACCCTCGGCACCACAGCTCGTTTTCGACGCTACTTATTACACCGGGTCTTACACGACTGCTGCGGGTCTGACCATGAATACTCCTATAGTCCTCACCCAAGGCTATGACGAAAGTGTAGAGTTTGTACTTGAAGGCGGTTAGTACTTGCGCTTCTTGGCTTTACCATCAGCTACGAGGTATTTTTGCAAGAACAATTAAATCTTTAACCAGTCCCTTATTTCAGAACACGCCCAATGGTTTGAAGTGGTGCAAACTGACAATTCAGTTACGTTGAGAGTATCCAACTCTATTCCGGCCGCTGTATTGGCGAACAATCGTCAGCTTGTATTTGCCATAGCTGCCCAGCGATTGGCAAGCGACACAGTGCGAGCTACTATTGTTATTACTCTGGCGGACGGTACGTATAGAAGAAAACTATGTCCCGCTAGTTCATATTTCTTCTCTTTAAGAACACACAGGCGTTTTAACATTTTATTTTCTTACAGAATTCGAAACCGACTCCATTCTCGGATTTGACCAAGTAACATATGTAGGAACGATAGAAAGTGCAGCGATAACCTTGGATCCGATAACGCTCATCGAGGGGTACACACAAGACGTCGCGTTCAGCTTGCATGGCGGTAACCTTTTTACCCACTTCTAGAGTGCTCGGTATCGAAGCTAGAATAAACCGTTATAACAATCGCCACCTTTTCCAGATCTATCCAGCTACTTCGCCTTGTCAGTGCAGGGAGCTGGCGTCGTCAGTCTATCGTTGCCCACGCCAATTCCAGACAATATAATACCCGCAAACCATATTATAGTACTGGAAATACGAGCGACTGCGGCCCAGTCTGTTCCCGCATACGCCACCATAGTGTTCAACGTACTGGTGCAAAATGACCAACCCTCGGCACCACAGCTCGTTTTCGACGCTACTTATTACACCGGGTCTTACACAACTGCTGCGGGGCTGACCATGAATAGTCCTATAGTCCTCACCCAAGGCTATGACGAAAGTGTAGAGTTTGTACTTGAAGGCGGTTAGTACTTGCGCTTCTTGGCTTTACCATCAGCTCAGCTATAAGGTATTTTTGTAAGAAGAATTAAATCTTTAACCAGACCCTTATTTCAGAACACGCCCAATGGTTTGAAGTGGTGCAAACTGACAATTCAGTTACGTTGAGAGTATCCAACTCTATTCCGGCCGCTGTATTGGCGAACAATCGTCAGCTTGTATTTGCCATAGCTGCCCAGCGATTGGCAAGCGACACAGCGCGAGCTACTATTGTCATTACTCTGGCGGACGGTACGTATAGAAGAAAACTATGTCCCGCTAGTTCATATTTCTTCTCTTTAAAAACAAACAGGCGTTTTAACATTGTATTTTCTTACAGAATTCGAATCCGACTCCATTCTCGGATTTGACCAAGTAACATATGTAGGAACGATAGAAAGTGCAGCGATAACCCTGGATCCGATAACGCTCATCGAGGGGTATACACAAGACGTCGCGTTCAGCTTGCATGGCGGTAACCTTTTTACCCACTTCTAGAGTGCTCGGTATCGAAGCTAGAATATACCGTTATAACAATCGCCACCTTTTTCAGATCTGTCCAGCTACTTCGCCTTGTCAGTGCAGGGAGCCGGCGTCGTCAGTCTATCGCTGCCCACGGCAATTCCAGACAATATAATACCCGCAAACCGTATTATAGTACTGGAAATACGAGCGACTGCGGCCCAGTCTGTTCCCGCATACGCCACCATAGTGTTCAACGTACTGGTGCAAAATGACCAACCCTCGGCACCACAGCTCGTTTTCGACGCTACTTATTACACCGGGTCTTACACGACTGCTGCGGGTCTGACCATGAATACTCCTATAATCCTCACCCAAGGCTATGACGAAAGTGTAGAGTTTGTACTTGAAGGCGGTTAGTACTTGCGCTTCTTGGCTTTACCATCAGCTACGAGGTATTTTTGCAAGAACAATTAAATCTTTAACCAGTCCCTTATTTCAGAACACGCCCAATGGTTTGAAGTGGTGCAAACTGACAATTCAGTTACGTTGAGAGTATCCAACTCTATTCCGGCCGCTGTATTGGCGAACAATCGTCAGCTTGTATTTGCCATAGCTGCCCAGCGATTGGCAAGCGACACAGCGCGAGCTACTATTGTTATTACTCTGGCGGACGGTACGTATAGAAGAAAACTATGTCCCGCTAGTTCATATTTCTTCTCTTTAAGAACACACAGGCGTTTTAACATTTTATTTTCTTACAGAATTCGAAACCGACTCCATTCTCGGATTTGACCAAGTAACATATGTAGGAACGATAGAAAGTGCAGCGATAACCTTGGATCCGATAACGCTCATCGAGGGGTACACACAAGACGTCGCGTTCAGCTTGCATGGCGGTAACCTTTTTACCCACTTCTAGAGTGCTCGGTATCGAAGCTAGAATAAACCGTTATAACAATCGCCACCTTTTCCAGATCTATCCAGCTACTTCGCCTTGTCAGTGCAGGGAGCTGGCGTCGTCAGTCTATCGCTGCCCACGCCAATGCCAGACAATATAATACCCGCAAACCATATTATAGTACTGGAAATACGAGCGACTGCGGCCCAGTCTGTTCCCGCATACGCCACCATAGTGTTCAACGTACTGGTGCAAAATGACCAACCCTCGGCACCACAGCTCGTTTTCGACGCTACTTATTACACCGGGTCTTACACGACTGCTGCGGGTCTGACCATGAATACTCATATAGTCCTCACCCAAGGCTATGACGAAAGTGTAGAGTTTGTACTTAAAGGCGGTTAGTACTTGCGCTTCTTGGCTTTACCATCAGCTACAAGGTATTTTTGCAAGAAGAATTAAATCTTTAACCAGTCCCTTATTTCAGAACACGCCCAATGGTTTGAAGTGGTGCAAACTGACAATTCAGTTACGTTGAGAGTATCCAACTCTATTCCGGCCGCTGTATTGGCGAACAATCGTCAGCTTGTATTTGCCATAGCTGCCCAGCGATTGGCAAGCGACACAGCGCGAGCTACTATTGTCATTACTCTGGCGGACGGTACGTATAGAAGAAAACTATGTCCCGCTAGTTCATATTTCTTCTCTTTAAAAACAAACAGGCGTTTTAACATTGTATTTTCTTACAGAATTCGAATCCGACTCCATTCTCGGATTTGACCAAGTAACATATGTAGGAACGATAGAAAGTGCAGCGATAACCCTGGATCCGATAACGCTCATCGAGGGGTACACACAAGACGTCGCGTTCAGCTTGCATGGCGGTAACCTTTTAACCCACTTCTAGAGTGCTCGGTATCGAAGCTAGAATATACCGTTATAACAATCACCACCTTTTCCAGATCTGTCCAGTTACTTCGCCTTGTCAGTGCAGGGAGCCGGCGTCGTCAGTCTATCGCTGCCCACGGCAATTCCAGACAATATAATACTCGCAAACCATATTATAGTACTGGAAATACGAGCGACTGCGGCCCAGTCTGTTCCCGCATACGCCACCATAGTGTTCAACGTACTGGTGCAAAATGACCAACCCTCGGCACCACAGCTCGTTTTCGACGCTACTTATTACACCGGGTCTTACACAACTGCTGCGGGGCTGACCATGAATAGTCCTATAGTCCTCACCCAAGGCTATGACGAAAGTGTAGAGTTTGTAATTGAAGGCGGTTAGTACTTGCGCTTCTTGGCTTTACCATCAGCTCAGCTATAAGGTATTTTTGTAAGAAGAATTAAATCTTTAACCAGTCCCTTATTTCAGAACACGCCCAATGGTTTGAAGTGGTGCAAACTGACAATTCAGTTACGTTGAGAGTATCCAACTCTATTCCGGCCGCTGTATTGGCGAACAATCGTCAGCTTGTATTTGCCATAGCTGCCCAACGATTGGCAAGCGACACAGCGCGAGCAACTATTGTCATTACTCTGGCGGACGGTACGTATAGAAGAAAACTATGTCCCGCTAGTTCATATTTCTTCTCTTTAAAAACAAACAGGCGTTTTAACATTGTATTTTCTTACAGAATTCGAATCCGACTCCATTCTCGGATTTGACCAAGTAACATATGTAGGAACGATAGAAAGTGCAGCGATAACCCTGGATCCGATAACGCTCATCGAGGGGTACACACAAGACGTCGCGTTCAGCTTGCATGGCGGTAACCTTTTAACCCACTTCTAGAGTGCTCGGTATCGAAGCTAGAATATACCGTTATAACAATCACCACCTTTTCCAGATCTGTCCAGTTACTTCGCCTTGTCAGTGCAGGGAGCCGGCGTCGTCAGTCTATCGCTGCCCACGGCAATTCCAGACAATATAATACCCGCAAACCATATTATAGTACTGGAAATACGAGCGACTGCGGCCCAGTCTGTTCCCGCATACGCCACCATAGTGTTCAACGTACTGGTGCAAAATGACCAACCCTCGGCACCACAGCTCGTTTTCGACGCTACTTATTACACCGGGTCTTACACAACTGCTGCGGGGCTGACCATGAATAGTCCTATAGTCCTCACCCAAGGCTATGACGAAAGTGTAGAGTTTGTACTTGAAGGCGGTTAGTACTTGCGCTTCTTGGCTTTACCATCAGCTACAAGGTATTTTTGCAAGAAGAATTAAATCTTTAACCAGTCCCTTATTTCAGAACACGCCCAATGGTTTGAAGTGGTGCAAACTGACAATTCAGTTACGTTGAGAGTATCCAACTCTATTCCGGCCGCTGTATTGGCGAACAATCGTCAGCTTGTATTTGCCATAGCTGCCCAGCGATTGGCAAGCGACACAGCGCGAGCTACTATTGTCATTACTCTGGCGGACGGTACGTATAGAAGAAAACTATGTCCCGCTAGTTCATATTTCTTCTCTTTAAAAACAAACAGGCGTTTTAACATTGTATTTTCTTACAGAAATCAAATCCGACTCCATTCTCGGATTTGACCAAGTAACATATGTAGGAACGATAGAAAGTGCAGCGATAACCTTGGATCCGATAACGCTCATCGAGGGGTACACACAAGACGTCGCGTTCAGCTTGCATGGCGGTAACCTTTTTACCCACTTCTAGAGTGCTCGGTATCGAAGCTAGAATATACCGTTATAACAATCACCACCTTTTCCAGATCTGTCCAGCTACTTTGCCTTGTCAGTGCAGGGAGCCGGCGTCGTCAGTCTATCGCTGCCTACGCCAATTCCAGACAATATAATACCCGCAAACCGTATTATAGTACTAGAAATACGAGCGACTGCGGCCCAGTCTGTTCCCGCATACGCCACCATAGTGTTCAACGTACTGGTGCAAAATGACCAACCCTCGGCACCACAGCTCGTTTTCGACGCTACTTATTACACGGGGTCTTACACAACTGCTGCGGGGCTGACCATGAATAGTCCTATAGTCCTCACCCAAGGCTATGACGAAAGTGTAGAGTTTGTACTTGAAGGCGGTTAGTACTTGCGCTTCTTGGCTTTACCATCAGCTCAGCTATAAGGTATTTTTGTAAGAAGAATTAAATCTTTAAACAGTCCCTTATTTCAGAACACGCCCAATGGTTTGAAGTGGTGCAAACTGACAATTCAGTTACGTTGAGAGTATCCAACTCTATTCCGGCCGCTGTATTGGCGAACAATCGTCAGCTTGTATTTGCCATAGCTGCCCAGCGATTGGCAAGCGACACAGCGCGAGCTACTATTGTCATTACTCTGGCGGACGGTACGTATAGAAGCAAACTATGTCCCGCTAGTTCATATTTCTTCTCTTTAAGAACACACAGGCGTTTTAACATTGTATTTTCTTACAGAATTCGAATCCGACTCCATTCTCGGATTTGACCAAGTAACATATATAGGAACGATAGAAAGTGCAGCGATAACCCTGGATCCGATAACGCTCATCGAGGGGTATACACAAGACGTCGCGTTCAGCTTGCATGGCGGTAACCTTTTTACCCACTTCTAGAGTGCTCGGTATCGAAGCTAGAATATACCGTTATAACAATCGCCACCTTTTTCAGATCTGTCCAGCTACTTCGCCTTGTCAGTGCAAGGAGCCGGCGTCGTCAGTCTATCGCTGCCCACGGCAATTCCAGACAATATAATACCCGCAAACCGTATTATAGTACTGGAAATACGAGCGACTGCGGCCCAGTCTGTTCCCGCATACGCCACCATAGTGTTCAACGTACTGGTGCAAAATGACCAACCCTCGGCACCACAGCTCGTTTTCGACGCTACTTATTACACCGGGTCTTACACGATTGCTGCGGGTCTGACCATGAACACTCCTATAGTCCTCACCCAAGGCTATGACGAAAGTGTAGAGTTTGTAATTGAAGGCGGTTAGTACTTGCGCTTCTTGGCTTTACCATCAGCTCAGCTATAAGGTATTTTTGTAAGAAGAATTAAATCTTTAACCAGTCCCTTATTTCAGAACACGCCCAATGGTTTGAAGTGGTGCAAACTGACAATTCAGTTACGTTGAGAGTATCCAACTCTATTCCGGCCGCTGTATTGGCGAACAATCGTCAGCTTGTATTTGCCATAGCTGCCCAGCGATTGGCAAGCGACACAGCTCGAGCTACTATTGTGATTACTCTGTCTGAAGGTAAAAAATGTATTTAACTTTATGAAAAGATTTGGATCTATTATTCCTTAACCGTTTTTGATAATAATTTTTAAAAAGAATTACTGTAGGTGCCAATGGCCGCTTGGTACCGACGCACCTTTATAATAAATCTAGCGAATTGACATAACGAACACCAGCTCTTAGATTTTTAATATATTTGCATTAAAAGATGCAATATATTTTCTTTATTTTCCTAAAGCCAAATGTGGATGGCTTCATTTTGGTAGTGTATCTGTTCTCCACTTGATAAACTTACAATTAATGAAGTACCGCCGCTTTGTTTTGTTTACTAGAGTAAACAACTTTACTATTACCAAAAATAAAAATAAGCTTATATATTTTGTTCACAAAGTATATATACATGCCAAAAGATACACTTACCATTGTCACAGTATACATATTGTCTATTAATGTACTGTGCCACTCCTCTGAATTTAGATATACCTACGTATTGCAGCATTTAGCCAAATAAAGGCGTATTATCTACGTACATACATGTGCCTACAGTAAAATTACTCCATTAAAAGCTATTATATATTTAGATAATTATTCAGTTTTCTTTTCATTTTGAACGTTGAAAATCATCGGTAAATGATGGAGCATTTAAAGCAATATCACTTAAACGAAGTAGGAAGAGTTGAATGTGTTAATTATTCGAAACTTAAAAACGATCATAATGTTGTGTTTTACCTGAAATATTACTTTTTCACTTACCTAAGCAAACACAGGATAGTGAAGAATGTAATAATAAATTAAGAATAAAAGTGACCGGCGTTGCCAATTATTAACAACGATATCTACTAATAATATAAAGATCGAAGAGGCGTAGAAGCATAGTCAGTCTGTTGCGCCGATGTGTAAGGTTTCTCAGTAGTAGCACGGTATCTGGAAATGCAAGTAGAAGAACCCGCCGTTGCCATTTATGAATCACCCTCTTCCGGCGCTGAAGCAATAACATAGTCACTGCATCGCGCCTGGCAAATAAGAATTGCTAGTAGCAGCACAAAGTCTCATAATGTGTATGAAAGAAACCATCGTTGCTACTTATTTGGTGACTTCATTAATGAGCCGGCTCCTCTTGGGAAGGATCACTCACTTACAGAAATCTGTCGTTGAGGAAGTAACGTAGTCACTGTGTGGCGCCGGTGAGTTAGGATTCTTAGTAGCAGAACGGAGCAATGCAAGTAAAAGAGCCCGCCGATTCCACATATTTAGAAACGGTATAAATGATTTAGTAGTACGTTAAAATAGTGCACTCTGCCCGATAAGTAAGAATTCGGGTATCTCTCATACCTACCTTACCTGTTTCTCCAGTGTCATCAATACCTAATATTTTCCATAGGGTCGGCAATGCGCAAATGATTACCCTGGTAATGCCAAAGATCATAAGGTACAGTAACTACTTCCCACCAAAATAGCCAGCTGCTTGGTTACCACCTTGGTAATTTACAAAAAGTTTGGTTGAAAGTTATTAGCATTATTGTTTGCCTTAATTCTACCAAATTTTCACTTACTGTTAACCCGTATACAAAAACAATCATATCTTGTACTATTTTATCTATATCTTTCTGCTTTGTAGATAAGATAACTAAAAGCAATACATATATTTAGATACCAATAAATTTTTTAACATTCCTTTGAAGGAAATTGTTCAGTAAATCCATTCGTCAATGGAACATATTTTCTTTATTTTTCAGCTCCTTTTATTTACTTTCGTACGACTGTGGTTTTCATTTTATAGGATTTAGTTAAGCTTAGAATATAGAAAATTTCCAAAAACATTTTTACTTGTATTTTAATTAAATTGTTGTGTTTATACAGAATCGCAGACAGGTGACGATGTATCGTTTGAGAAGCTCGTTTACGAGGGTATTATTCAACTCAGCACCGTCCAACATGAGTCGATCGTAATATCAAACTACAATGGCGTCGATGTTCAATTATATGGAGGTAAGTGTACATTATTCAACCGTCAAAATAGATAATCCATTTGACGCGTACATATATTTTATATTATTGATTATATTTTATTTCAGGTAAATATTAATTATCATTATTGACTAACTTGCGCATGTAGTTTCACAATGTTACCAACACTATTAAAATATAGCCTCTGTGTTACTTAAGAATATCTTTGAATTAGGTTTTTTTTAAGTTGAATAACATACTCGTCCACGTATAAATAAACGAATGTTAACTCTATACAATATTATTGACTATTCTGTCATCTGTAGATGAGTCTAATAATAGATGTTACAGGTGAACGGTAACTTAAATATAGCTTAGGAAACGTTGATCCAGATTAATTATTTACGTTTTAGTCTAATAGAGAAGGTCTCGCGAGGTTGCGTTAATATTCTTATGATTTTATAATATTGTTATTTACCCTACGGAATGGTTCGAACCCACCTCGCGCACCTCTGACTTTCGGAAATTACCTATATGACTTTTCGAAATTAAGTGCGTATTGATTGACAATTATCGCCTGCTCCGTGCCTTGGAGAGCACGTTAAGCCGTCGGTTCCGGCTGCCATGAACATATATGTAATGGCAGTCGTTATTGGGAGAGTGTCGACACAAAAGATCCCACTGGGTCGAAGTGTCGCCGGTCTGCACTGACTGGCCCCCACATAAGATAAGTGATACCCTACAGAATAACAAATAAACTGGCATTTTAACATTCTTCGTTATAATTATTCGCATAACTTTATTAGTTAAAGGTTAGCAAAACTCAACACGAATTGAATTTATGTAACTTCGTAAATAAACTACACTGAAATATCGCCTACATTAAAACATTCCGGTTAATTTCGGTTTCAAGAACTTTATTTCTCATCTAGATAACATACACATATCACTTCCATGAGAACCACAATGTTTATACAATTATTAATAACATTAACCCGGTGCTGACGCAAATAATTCAAGTTGTAAGTGTCCAAGCGAAGTCGGTGGTAAAGTTAAAGGCTTTAAAATAATCGCGATAGAAGTGTTTCGTCTTTAGATATATGTGTTAGAAGTTAAGTTAAGACTAAGATAAGTCTTGAACACATTAAATGAACTTGCCTCCTTTACGTACACTGGTAGTTTGTTATATAATTGTGCTCCTATATACATTATAGAACTTTTGCCGTAATTTGTTAATTAATTTTGCCGTAATTTAATTAACAAAACCTTTGTTGCTCAATTATTATACAATAATTTAATTTTAATTAATTTGAACGATCTGTATTTTTGGAATCATTTCATAATATTGTCAACATGGGAATGATTGACGAAAAAGACTTTCTCTTGTCTTTAAATCACGTAGGTATATCATGATACATAATAATTAGCATCACGGATGTTAAGCATTACACCTTACACCGCACACCACATTACACCGCATTGCTATTGACAATCCTAAAGAATACTCTGTTTGACTTGTGACTCGAGCCTGACTATGATCGCCCGATCATAATTATTGGACAATATAGCTCACGACAAGTGTCCAATGGGGCAGTTGGGCTACAGCTTTTGCCCGCGGCTTCGCTCTTGAAAAAGTAGGTTAGGTTATGTGAGTACGGACACGCCACGATCGCGGCGGTGAGTCCCGTTTTTAAGCAGAAGCTGGAGAGGCGGCATGGCGCCTTCACCTTCCGGCTGACACAGGTAATGACTGGCCACGGTTGGCCAGTTCCTGTGTCGCATAGGCCGGCAAGGGAAGCCCGGTTATCACCACTGTGGCGACTTGAGGACACGGCGCTGCACACTTTGGCGGACTGCCCCGCCTGGGCATCGCAGCGCCGTGAGTTGATCGCAGCAGTCGGTATGGTTGCCCTCTCGATCCCGGCCGTGGTTCAGTCTATGGTCCGGAGTGAGAGGTCTTGGAACGCCGTCGCCTCATTCTGTGAGGAAGTTATTTCCATCAAAGAGGCGACGGAGCGGCAGAGGGAACACTTGAACCCTCTCCCCAACCGCAGAACCGGGCGCCAGGGGGCGTGAAACGACCCTTAGCCACCCTGAGGTTTTACCTGGGGTTGGTGAGCTTTGTGGGCTTACCCGCCACCCGTTCAGCACCAGGTCCAAGAGGCGGATTAGTCGGTATCACCGGGATACCTTACCCTCGGTAAGTCCGACATAACCTCTCCGTCGCCCCGCGGCGAGGAATGCGTCAACGCATATCCGAAAGCAAAAAAAAAATGTGTGAGAAACAGTTTTTTTTTTTTAAATATGTCTTATTTTATTCGGTGATAATATTAAAATAATGTTAAAATAAGTTATGTTTTTTTTGTAGTTGAAATCCTTACAAACAAACAAACATACGAAAAAAATAACAAATAATTTTAATTTAAACAAACAGTCAGTAGGCAATATATTATACTAAGATTAAATTATAATGTAATCAATTTTGTCAAGAGTAGACTAGTCTAGTACGAACCTAAAAACAGAAAATGTAAGTAAGTTGTTTTACAATATAATTGATGAAAGCTACTGCCGTATTTTGCGTAGTTTAGGTATTTCTTTTTCTGTGTTATAAATAGGCACGTAAAAATAAAATAAAATACTCGTAAAATTAGGCATCACACAAGCTATTGTATATAGTACACACAATAATTATTGAATAAGTACATCTTACTCTTAATAATACAACAGCTCCACTCCTCTTTCGCGATTCAACATCTCACAATTAGTATTGTGTTACATTCTTTTTCCTCGAAGCCTTTAGATTCTGATACCATTAAAAACTTTACAAAACATTGAGTTCCAACCTAGAATGAATAATTAATTAAACAGATTACTACTTCATTCATTAAAATGCCTGAATACAAATTAACAAGAGCCATTTATTTTTCGTTCAATGTAAATAAACCTAAGTTCGAGACTAAATAAAATGTCAAATAAATAACAAAAACAAAATTATTTATACAATCAGGGAGTTCTTAATCGCTGAAAAAATTGTCTGCGGCACAGCTGTAATCATGTTATCGCCAAAGTCAAGTCGAGATAATCAATTTCACATGAAGATTTATAGATTATTTAATCTATAAATCTTCATGTGAAATTGATTATCTTAAACTTATTTAAGTTTGTTTAAACATGACATAAAAATAAGTTTTCATATTATTATAGTCATCAATATTACAACAAATCTATCAGTTCTTCGTATATATAAATATAATGAAAAGGAAAAACACGAAAAGATTCGTCCGTTGTGTATTTACATAGATATAGTAAATAAAATTTTTATATCTTAGTGATTTATACTTACCTACTAGCATACACGTAGGTACGCTTATAATAGTTCTAATGATTTTATCAAAAGTGAGGGAATTCACATTTTATATTTTTGGCAGGAAACACAAGATATCAGTCTTGATAAGTCTAAACAGTTTATATAAATTCTCTAAAATAAAATTGTGGCGCAGCGTATTAAAGGGGAATCTTTTTAATCATTCCAATTACGAAATATCACGATAAGCTAAGTCGAATACGATTGTGACATTGACAATATAAGTTAGGAAAATAGTCATATAACATTTTTATTTATTATTTTTATGATAAAGGAACTACTTGTTTTCCCCCTGATTATAACTATTAATAATCAGAAGCAACAAGGTCTTTCGCAACGTGGTTTAATTTGTATAATTATACAAATTTTAAAATCTCGTTTCAATTCCTGTGGAAGCCGGCGCTCATTCAACTATCCTATTTAAAAGTGGACGTACAAAAAATGTCCTCATTATGCACAAACTGCAAACCTTTAGCATTTATTAAAATAGTTTACTAACATTATTTATATTATTGTTTTAGTATATTCAAGCCTGTTCGAGGCACGTGTAGCAAATGGGGTGGTGACAGTGCAGACGTCTGGTTCGCTGACCCTGCCTGATGACGTCACACAGTTGACTCTTGAGCTACATGCAGCAGAAGCTAGAGCCGTACTTCTACTCATCGTATCCCAATCAGGTATTTACACATCAATCTATTTTTAGCTTTAGTAAATGGAGCATATTTTCTTTTTAATAATTGCCCTACAGAAAATGTTCTAAATTAATCGAACCACTACAACTCAGTCTTCATGAAGAGTGAAGTGGCTTCCTATGTAAGGAATTTGCAGGAAAAGTGCATATAAGAATCAAGACTTTAATAGCCGCTGTAGGTACTGACCTACAGCCATTATTAAAGTATCTATGACATAAACGGTTGATATCTGCATTCAGCAACTTCAAATATTACAGCCCATTTTATAAATTAAGTATGCCTTTATATTGCTTATATTAAATGATAATTACTCCATAGTATAGGTAACTGATATTCAGCTATATCTTGTTAGAGTAGAAAGCCAATACCGAAATAGTTACAAATAATGAGGCCAGGCAGAGTAAGAAAATTTGCATTATGAGTGGCTATTCTCATTTATTTTTTAAAGAATACTGGTTGAATCTTGGTGGCCCCTCCAACTAGACCAAAGACCAATGTGTTTGTATTAAGCGTGGTTCACGTCAGTAGTGCAGGTGAGATTGGCACCCACAACCTCTCTCATCGCAAGGCAATGTCTTATCTTATAGAATTACCTATTCGAGCAACAAAAATTACCTTTATGGGACTGGCATTGTACTCCTAAACACAGGTTACTTAGTAGCCTATCTAGGAGAACAGTACTCTACCCATAACTTATTGTAGATTACGCATATTGTCAACTACGGTACTACGAGTATAACCTAAATGAATACTTGAAACACATAGTAGAAACACAAAATCAATGTTAACCTACAATCTTTTTTCTGTAATAATAAATTATTATATAATTAAAAAATATATATTCATGGATCGTCCAATGTCGTATTCATTGCTGATACCGTGTCTGTATTTTAACTACAATTTAATTTCAATGTGAGTAGTCATACTGTGGGCCTACAGTCAATAAAGATGTTAATTAATGATAGGAACTTATTGAGTCAATATGAAATTCAGCAAGCAGGTATCGAATATATGGCGTATTAAAATGGTTAATGTCCATTAATTGAAGTCATTTCAGTGTCGACTGAACTAGAAAATATATATTCGCTTGCTTAGCCTTTTATAGTCTCTTACAAGCTAACAGCTTTCGTTATTACCCTCAGAAAAAATAACGACAGTTTTTTTCTAAAAACAGATATATCGGTGTAAATTTTTATTTTGTAAGTATCTTGTAAATAAAATTACTAAAACAAAAACACAGATGCAGTTTATCATAACCATCAGATAGTCTTGTACTAAAATTCATTCCAGCACTCAGAACCTGTCAGTCATAAAATGTTATCTAGATAAGATATATTTGAATGCACCACACTTACACTGAATAAACAAGTAGGTACCGCATTTTTTGTGAACCTTGAGGAAAACTTCATATAAATTCTCGTCTCGTATACAAGCGAGTGCTTTGTGTGTTCCTGGTTGAAACTTTTATGAATGAAGTATTGAAAATACGTGCTATAAATTGCAGGTGAAACTATTATTTATAAACATTGAAAGTCCTTTGCGTGTTTACTTAGGCATACGCTTGACCAATAAGTAACTTTTCAAAATATTAAAAAAGTAATCTGTTTAGCTCATTGCCTTGTATTACTCTTTAGTTTGTCATCCAACATAGCTAAGGAATATCCTTTTCTTTTTTTTTTTCGAGGGGGATATGCTCCTTATGCATACCGCCCCACTTGGGGTGGTGGGACGGTTATGTCGGGCTCACCGGCCTACAACACGGCCGGCATACCGACTAAAACCCCCCTGTGCACCGTCAATTCGCCTTGACGGGTGGGCCGTTGGAACCTGATACAATATCAGCGGCCCACGCAGCGACTGCCCACGCCTCGCGGGCACCAAGCTAAGGACTATCCTGACCTAACCAGATTGGAAACAAACTGTTTATCTTATGATATTAAGATGCCATAGACTTATCTTCAATGCACTGCCATTACTAATGCACGGCTAATATGTCGTAATCCATCTTTAAGATAAACGCATTTACAAAATGTATGTCATGACAGATAAATTTATCACATCAATGAAGAGTTCAAGGATATTGGGAACTAAAATGCTATTCGCTCTCCTAAATACCACTATTGGAGAGACGCCAATAAGAAAGCAGACTGAATATTGTTCGCATTAAAAATCGCTAATGCCAAGGTTTCACCGAATAGTATACACGTTAACAGACAAATTTAAAATAAAAACACCTGATAAATACAAAGCGGCGGTAGCCCAATAGATAAGGCATTGGACTTGCAATCAAGAGGTCGCGGGTTCGAATCCCACCTATTGCACTACTTATGTAGACCCACTTCTAATACAAGAATACATACAATATATTATCAGTAGTTAACAATAATACTAGTAAATTTAAACTTAAAAAATAAATACGCCACCTGCACTTTATACGAAAATTTACAGGTTCTTAATTGAAGATTTAAGAATTCTCTAGCTAATATGCACACTTTTCGTTCAATAGATGTTCCTGTTTTGCCTTCGGTGACATTCAGCTCTCCTTCGTACGTGATCAATGTCAATATAGAGCAGACTGGCTACGTGGGTCGAGTTCTAGCTACTGCTGACAACGGCGAGGCTGTTGTGTATTCATTAAGTTTAAATAATGGTAATTATTAGCTGCTAATTCCATTTATACATTGCCAAAACCTTATACAATAAGAAATTACAACTGTAACAGTCGGTGAACATCAGTCGATGATCATTTATTCAACAGAATAGTACTCAAACATTCAAGGAATATCACTCAACAGGTGAGTTACATAGTCGTTTTGTATACAAAGGTAAGTCAGATAAACAAATCGTTCCACTTTCAATTATTATACATTATTCATAGCGCTAACTCTAACTCCTAAATATATTTTAAAAACAAGCGCAACAATTTGGATTTCAGCATTGAACGCAATGAAGCTAGGATATTTACACGTTGCATCTAAAATAAAATTTATAAAAATAAAGAGATGACTTGGTTACAAAAACAGTGACGCTTTATTGCTTGTGTTTCATAAGTTGCGAGTAGGATCAAACTTTACGGAATTTGTTTTGCATTTGAATAGCGTTACTGTCAGAACAGCATAAAGCAGAAGTTGATTATAATATTCCCACTTGATATTCAGGGCGAGCCTCCACGATATTTATTATTTTAAGTGATAAATATTTTCCTTCTAGATTCTAAACTACTCATAACCAGAATATTAAATTAGCTTATAAACAGATAAATATTGTACGGGTAACACAGTAAATATAATAAAAGTAGCGTTTTTACAGTGTATAATGATTAAAGGACAATAGATACACGATTGATGAATTCAATTTTAAAAAACCATAAAAATATAAAATGTAAATCTATAAAAATAAATTAATAAACTATTTAATGTTATGGATTAGCTTTTTACGGCCACTATTAGATTTTTTGTTTTCCATATATCCAGAGTAGATACCAATTATTAACACTACATAATACACGGGACACAATTAGCAATTTAAGATAAATTGCTTCAAAACATCACACGTCTTCACAGCCTTATAATATATTAACATATTGACCTCGTCTCATTTTTCAATGCCCTCATGACGTCGACGTTGACTGACATACCAAATATAAAATAAAATAGAATTTAATTAAAATCCAATTTATCAGCGTAAAAAGCGTAAGTGTTATGTTTTTGACTTATCTTTGAATACGAAATATCACAAAATGTACACAAAATATCACAATTTTTGAACTAGATGCTCGCTTACGATGGCTACAGCGGTTGATCCTACCGCGCGCCTAAAATTCTTTTAAAGCAATTTTACTTTGGAGAACTTTGTTGTTCTTTAGCAGGCACGAACACGAAGTTAATTCCTCTTTTCACTACACAACTGGGCGAACAATAGATTAAACTTAAAATATAAATCTTTGTGTAGAAATAAACGGAATCTCGGGTTAAGGCGATCATTTTGGGAACAGTATTTTTACGCTGAGAAAAATAATGAAAAGTTTGTTCAAAATTTAATATAAATTTTGATGTTGTTGCAGCACATCTTCAAACACGTCTCTCTATAAGTAATGATGGAGAGCTTCATCTGTCTGCTCGGGCCAATAGCGGGGTCTACACATTCCAAGCTATTGCCACTACAGTTATTACACAAGCAGAGGGCTTGGCCACGGTATGAAAAATCTTATTAAGTTTATTTAGCTTGTTTTTACGTATAATAAATATAATTTAGAATATTAGGAAATAATATTTAATATATGTAGACAATGTACCTACAAAATAATATAAATAGGTAAATTGTGAATATTATTTCTTGTCCTATTTATACTTTAATATTTATCCTCGTGTTGTCTTTTATTCCTTGACAATGATAATAAGTATCGATAGGTCCTAAGGTAATATAAATGTGCAATTTTTAATAAGGAACTTTTAACATCATGTATGTGCCATACTTCATTAATATTTTAAGAAAGAACGTAGATGAATGTATTTAGTCCCAATTTTCGTAATTTGTTCGGTTTAAAATAGAGTGTCGATTTAGTGTCAGCGTAACAAATATCACAAATGGTATTCTCCTTAATTAAAATAAACAGCAAATGTGAATATAATTTGCATTTCAGTTCTCATTTGACTAAATCGGATCTCTATTTTTATTTACTTTATATTAATACTAAAATAATAGGTTATAACTTTAATAGTTTTATAGCGTATAAGTTACGATTATTAAAGTAAACCATATTACGTACTTGATTTTCTTACCATCTTATTTTGCAGATTTATTTAACAGTTGAAGCGATGACGATTTGTGGCGAAGACGATGTAGTGGTACCACCGTTGATAATACTAGATAGAGATGAGGAGGAGCCCCATACCAACTTAGTCGTACTAAACACATCTCAATTCGAGGGATGCCAGTTTGGTCTTACTAACCGCTGGCCTCTAAATCAAAACTGGCTTTACGTAGACGAGACAGGATTACACGCAAGGTCTATTGACAGAGAACATGAATCTATAGCCTATATGGCTGTCTCTCAAGTTCAAGTCGAGCTTATATTGCATTGCGAAAATGATGACCCTGTTCGTTTAAAACGGTCTCAAAGAACAGATTGGCTCGGCCCCTACGACTACGGCACAAGTAAATGGATTCTTACAGAATCGATCCCATACAATGCGAGAAGAAGTTTAGTGAATCTAATAGTTAACGACATTAATGATAATGTCCCAATATTTATTGGGAAAGAACTCGAGCCGATTGCCGTTGGATATCCTATTAAAGAGATAGAAGAAAGAATATTACCCCGGTCGTTGGCAGAGTTACAGGTAGGCTAAAGGTTTACAGTATGGAAATGTTTTGTAATCATATAAGCGTGGAAAGTCGTAAACATTGCTGCTTGCATTTATATTTCAAGTTCCCACGTTATAACATGATTCACGTCGAAAAAAAGTTTTATCTTTGAACATAAAGCAACCGTCCCACCCGAGTACCTGAGTACCGAACTGAGTCATTGCTGCCTAAGCCAAGGGTTAATAAAGAAAAGGATATTTGGGATTTTTGAAAAAGGTTGTAATAAATTTGATAATTAAAATCATATTATACCTAATTGACTGTGCGAATGACGTAATAGTTTTAATTACAAGTTTGTTTTTTGAAACATATTTCTGACCTGGATGACCTAAATATATATAATATTTAAATACTATCTAAAATATCTGTAGAGCCTCCGAACTATAAGGACATTTACACATTTAAAAATCAAAATACACGTTAAATCTTAACTATTCAATTATTTACAAATTTGATTTCCAATTTGTCTATAACGATATCATATTTTACCTAAAACTAGTACTTCCTCTTTTGACAGTACAAGGAGTAAGTAAGTAAGTAGGGCAAGTTCCTAACTGATTAATGTTACCATACTAAGAAATTAAAATGCAGCTATTTATTATTTTCTATATTAGATCGCAATTAAAACAAAGTATAATTCTGGTGTTTACTTACAATATAAAATCTATCTATAAAATATACTTAATGTTAACAAACGTTATATTCATCTAGACATTTAACAAATTTTATGAATCACAAAAGCAGTTACTAATTGTATATTTTATACTAAAATATTCATAATATAAATTGGTTGCTCATGAAGTCATGAGTCACATGTTCAATCATTATTTATAATATATCTTTAAACGTTCAAAGGGTCAAGAATGTATTAAACGCACATTTCACAAATCATGCTCCACTCCAATGTAACCGGGTACTCCAATGTATCGAACACATTCTCGAGCACAAAGTTACTGTTGGCAATTTTTACAGAATAATTCAATAAAACTTAAGATTTCAACCCTTTACGGCCAGCGGCCGTGAGATACCGCTGACTGTAAAGAGTTAGATGATGTGTGTGTTTATTTTATGTCTCAACAAAACTTACAGCTAAGATAAAGATCGTATATCCAAATACTTTACGGTAAATCGAAAGACTTTTACAGCAAAATTAACTGCAAACAAATAAACAAGTGAACTCACTACCCTGGCATTCGGTTTTAATTCACGACAAAACACATGACATGCTTTGAAAGCCAACGTATGGCCAAGAATTCTCGATAAAGTTTACGAAAGTCTACCAATCGGGTTTTATCTGAAGCGTCTTCGATTTTGATACTCGATTGTCCTTTTCACGGATAGAAAAATAAAAAAGAATTGATTAAGTTTGTTTCTATTGCAGGCAACTGATGCCGATATTGGAATCAATGCAGAGCTGAAATATTGGAGCTCCGAGGATGTATTGGCTGTGGCGCCGACCACGGGATTCGTCCACGTTAAGAATGGAGCACAACTACAAGATAATCAAAGACTCATCGTGAGCGCCACTGATCAGAACGGAAAGGGTCTTACTGGAGAAATACAACTTTTAGTAAGTAGCTATTGTCCCTAATTGTATCGGTTAGTGAACTATAGATGTCAATTGCATTAATAAACGCTAGGTCTTTTGTAGTTTATGCCTATTAGAAATAATAATAATATGATTTACAAAATTAATAGTTCCAAAAATATATTACTTATTTCTTATCTAACGATAACGCATCCAGTCTAGAGTTTTCAAATTTTAAGTTAGCCACATAATTCCATTCAAAATGTTGTTATTTTTTAGGAACGTTTTTAGTTTGCAACACATTTATACAACGATATAATTATAAGCTAGTCAAATCAATTTAAAAACATATTGCTATTAATTGCAAATCTACTGCATAATTATAACTATAGAGTTATCGAACCCCGAGTTTCTGTAGTTTAGACATTGGATAAACGTCACAACATTTTATGTATAAAGGTGTGTTGAGGAAATAATATAACTAATCCGTGCCTACTTTTTTACAACGATCTCGCAGAAATGATCATACGGTCAATCAACTCGGGCGTTATGGATTTTCTTGTAGGAGCTATGTATGTGTGTTTGTGTACAAATATTTTTTAAATATAATTCCCCTAAATAGCTATTCGGAATAAAAATACGTTTGTTGAAAATACAGCATATGCTACATATGCAGCAAATAGGCAAGATTTACGCTTGCCAAACGCCCGACTGCGATTCAAAGACATCGTTCAATAATCGCACCCAGTTTTGACTGACGTTGCCAAATTGATTCGACGAGGAATGTCGAAAACCAGAGTTGTATCGCGATTTAACTAGCACAATGCTGTTTCCAATAAAAATAGCCGACATACATTACTCACACATTTATATTAAATTTAGCTTCAGCTATTAATAGAAAATATAATGATATGACATGATTACTTAAGACTGCGGCGAGCGAAAACAGGCGATACAGTTAAGTGAATAAAATCAACAGTTTTGGTTTAATACAAATATAAAATATACATTTACCAATACAATGAATTTGTTAACAATTACTCCGTGTAAAAAACTTAAAATAATTAATATTTTCGCCTACAAAATTACGTAAATTTACACGAAAAATTCAAAAACGTAAGCTCGTGTTACGTGATTTTTAGATTATAACAGTAGAAATCTATCCTATTTCACAGCTTAAACGAAACATAAATAGTTATATTACAGTTTGTCCGTCCCAAATGTTTAAGATATTGGTTGACAATAAAGATACATATTTATCAAAAAAGCACTTCAAATCCTCCATACAATTTTACTATGGCGGCCGCACGCCGATTTGAATATGCGCCGCACTAGCTCTGTCATTATCTGTCTTACGCTCGGCGCAGTCTTAAGAGCTATTTACAAATATCTAGTGTTTTAATGGATATATTTTTATGTGGTGAAAATATTTGAGACCCAGAACTATCACGTGTTACAAGGATAATATTAATATGATATGGCTGTGATTCACTATTGTCCGAATTTCAAGGCTTCACACCAAAAATAACCGCGGAGTAATGTTTTAGCAAATAACTTCCGAAATAATCATCATGTCCTTTGCAGATATGACTTCATAACAATGCCAGGTACTTTTGTGTAACTTATGCTTACAAATACTTATAAAGCTTGCTTAGTATTTAATCATAGGATGAGAAGTAAATGGTCGTTACTTTCAAAAAAAGGTCAAAATAATTAAAAGCAATAAATAAATATGAAATAAAAAACAACGTTTTCTGAATCATAAAAAATTCTTTGTATTATAATCATATCAAATCAGGTCTTATACCTGACTTGTAAATTTATTTATAGAATAAATAGGCATTTTTAAATGCAAACGATGTGTTAATTTCAAGATGATATCATCGCAAATTGTTAACACACCGTTTCTAAATTGCATTTTTTGTATACAAACGGAATGTCAATTTTAATTGTTAGTAAATTAGAAGTAGCTACAGTTTATAAAGAATTTATTGCGCCTGATAAACATACACGGGTAACAAATCAATGTAGTATGCTGCTGCCAAAAAGCGTTGCTCGGGGGCAACTGAACTTGCCGTATGGGACGACATCCTGTTCGCGTTAATATATGCATGTGAATCCTTAACATGCAATCAAGCCGTTTTATATTAATTAGCAAACTACAGAACATACTTAATAATAGTATGCATACATAGCCTCACGCTTATATCCCTGGAAGGGTAAGCAGAGACGTATAATACAACTAGGGATTCTGGTCTCACAGAATAAATAAAGGTGAGATACTATTGCCGCTTACCGGGCACAGACTTTGTCTGCACCGATGGCTTAGTGGTGTAAATGGTCACCTTGCCACAGCCATTGTGCCGAGTGTTGTGAGTTCGAATCCCACACGGGCCAAAACTTTGTGTGATCCACAAATGGTTGTTCCGAGCCTGGATGTTCTTTGTGTCCATTATTTGATTGTTTATAAAGTCTCCCACAACAAAGAATTTCTTCCTAATGCAGGTCTTGTATAGAAGACAAACGTTTCCGTGCCCTCCATGCCTCTATATTAGAAGACAATATCCAATCGTAACATTAATTCATAAAAATACATTTAAAAAAGATTGTTTTATTTTGTGCGTAAAACTCTATTCTTAATTTTTTATTTCAATATTAGCCTTTGTTTATTTTTAAACAGCATAATTAAAGTAGCCAACATTTTAAACTGTTATAGATTTATAGCTTGGCGCTGGAGGACACATCGCGTTAATAATAGGTTGGCGCTCATAAAGTTAAAAAAATGTGTGCTGAGAATTTCGTAACTAAAACACCTAACAATACTTTTCCCGATGAGAATGCTCACGCGTCGTATTTACTGCCGTATGCATCACCAAGCCCATCTAATATATCTATAATAAATATGACATCAAAAACACACATACGTAATGGCATAATGCATTAAACATATTAAATATGTTTACTTCCGTCGCCTTTGACCTTAAACTTTTACAGCGCATATAATAAGCATTTATTCAAGTAGTCTTGTCTAATCTAGACGACGCAGTACCCTATAATTCTCAAATCTAATCTTGCTATTTATTTTCCAGGTAAAACTTTTAGATTTAAGCAATATAGCTGTAGTCACAATCGAAAACGCTTTCCTAGACAATGAACAAACTGTGTTGGCTCAGATGAGAGACGCTGTTGGATATGAAATTAAGGCATTGAGGTCAGTTATTATATCAGATGACTTAGACCAAGACGAAGATGTTCTTTCGAGAAAGAAACGTGAGACGAACACCGTAGGAGCCTCACTATTACTTTACGTTTATGGACTAGTACAAAGAGAACCCGTCGCCGTGGATCGTTTGACTGCGTAAGAATATTTTGTATTATCGCTTTTTTATACTTAATTAAAGTTTTCTAAATATAAATTAAACAAGCATGATTTTTTAGAGATATAAATAATAATGCGGCAGTCGCCAGTGTAATAAGAACCATATCGCTGGAAGATCATCTAAAGGATGTCGAGATAATCATTACGGAACGTGATATTGGATTGTTGGTAGCCACAATAGTCCTCAGCGTGCTTCTCTTCATAATAATCGTGCTAATAGCCATTTGGTTCTTCCTTAAATGGTAAGCTGCCAGTTATATGAATAAATAAGCTTATCTCTAATTACCATATATGATATACTGATTCATACTTTTATGTCCAGGCGAAAGAACAGAAACTACGACGCATTCACTGACGAAAATAGCTTAACATCAAGGACTGGGTCAATGGAACAACTTCCCAAACTGGAAACTCCTAAACCAAGATTAAACATTGAAGAACTGAAAAAAAGTGAGAGAAGACTTCATGATATGCTCAACTCGCCTATTGAAGAGATTACAGTAGAACCGATATCTCCGAGAAGGGCAGCTCCGCAAGACGCTATCGTTGATCTCCCATCGCCTGAGCCTAACTCTACTATAGTTATACAATCAATAGACAAACTAAAAGATTCAGAGGATACCGACGATGAGTTTGGAGAGGTCCAGAAGCCGAGGAGGAAATCCGTGGTGACGTTCAATGAGAATGTAGAAAAGATCATCCACGTTGAAGATGACACGGATACTGTCAGTTCTGAGTCCGGCTATGAAATATATAAATTATAAGCATATACACTTTTTATAAATAAACACTCAATACGATAGGTACACGATGCCTACTTTTTATCACACAGGTAGGAGATTTATAAAGTTAACAGTATTTACGTGCCTACTATACTTGCGTAGCGAAATTCTATTATGTACCTTCAACTTTGCAGCTACCTAGCTCATACCTACGCGCCTACACGTATCTACACGTATTCGATGAATAGCACATTCGCCAGCTAAATTTGATTCATCCTTTTCTATTTATACCTGGAAATAAATATAATCTACTGAAAAATCTTTCTTCAATACGTTTTATTCTTTTCCTTTTAGGAACACAATTAACAATAACTTTGATTTGGTTACAAGCCATTGTCCTCTTTATGGACTACCCTAAGATGTTATCAAACATAAGAATAATTTGGAAAAAAGATTTTGTGAATTCTTTGTACGCTAAAACGCTAAAAGGTTTTATTATCAACACAATTACTTTCGATAGTCCTTTTAGCAAGTGAAATGACTAATGAGGAATGGAAATAGATATTTCTATATACCAATATATAAATAAGTAGTTTTATTCCTAAACATTAACAATAACAAAATGTGTGGGGCGTTCCTTTTAACGGTTAAAATATGCTTCATTTGGTAGTGTTACACTGTCACGTTTTATTTATCGTTATATTGACCTTATAGGCCACAGGCCATTTAAAGCTTGACTGTGTTGTTCTAGAGGTGGCGCTCGTCTGTGAACATAAAATGATAGAGATGTAGACAGTGGGTACAATCGGAACTTCTACTTGTCGGACAACTTTTGACAGACCAACATAGCTAACTGTCGCAAACTTTTATCGCATATGACTAAACTCGTATAAACAGTTATTCCTAAGTTGAACGTTTATAATGTTACCTACCTATACGATTTTAATATTCAACACACAATTCGCGATAAAATCTGTGACATTTCCAAACACGGATGATAAAACAAAGCAGGCAGGCATTGATCATTTCAACGCCCCCAGTCGCAAGTAATATTAAACAGTACTCTATCATTGTAGGTGTCTTCAAAACGAAAAATAATTGATGTGATCACTCTTCTACTATTCACGTTGGTAAATGACAAGTGAAAAAGCTTATGCCTTCGCGTCAAAATATATTTACAGATGCATAGATCGCAAATATAATTATTCTTTAGATGACAAATGTAGTTGTTATGTTATATAATACTATGTGGGTTGTACATTCAGTATTGAAGAATAATGACATCACATTTAGACTTATTTTATTAGCAGCTAGCTATCAATGTAATACTATTTTGTAACGACAATAAACGATGCTAATATATAGGTAACACGGACCATCACTGATATGTAGTTACCTGAATTTATAATAGGATATGCGATTTTAACATTAATAAATTAAATAATTCACTGACGTCTGTTAATTTAGATTTGCTAATAAACGTTACCTTATTAGTGAAGTGTTATAAGTTTGTTTCCGCTCACTGTATTATTTGGATTTTCCCACGAATTTTCTATAACAACGCTTAGTCTATAATTTAGTCCGGTTGACGACAATGGATTCGCCTCAATCATAATATTGTATAGGTATATGACAGACACTATACCTATACATAATTATGTTTGTCACGGTACAATGACTTATCTGATTATAATGTAATTTAGTAAAATGATAAATTAAAACACGGAGGCAACAAGCTAATTTAAAAACGCATGCGTAATCATGGGTAAAAAGTTACAATAAAATCACTGCAAATTTAGGATATATTGATAGCTTCTTTTCCTATGTCAAGGGCTTTGAGGCTGAATTATAGGATCGTCTACAACAGTGACGATGTTACGGACACGTGAAGAATAACAATGCAATAAATTCTGAAGAGCCCTTCGAAATAGTATTATATGGAGAAAAGAAAGTCTATAACTGTTTACAACTGGTATAATAAAACTGGCAGGTTATGAATATACATATGTTGTGAAGAATAAAACAACATATCTACGTTTATGACAAAAGAAAATAAAATTGTTTACTACGTTTCACGAGCACTCGAAAAGCTTGATTTAATACCGCGCTTGAAGAACTTACCGTATATATTGTGATATTGTAGGTAAAGCACGGTAACGGTACTTTCTTAGTTTATTCTAAGAGTCGATAACAAAAAAATTCTACACTCTGTCTGTATATTTATTTATTTACATGTATAATAGAAAATATGCTTAACAAAAATTTAGAGACATAGGACTTTGCCTTACCATTTAAATGTTTCTACCACGCAGTGCTACGCATTGCAATACAATATGTTTTTATATAGTTAACTTAATATATATAAATATGATTTTTTTTAAATATAATTATTATTTTATATAAAAATATAACTCCCGCTAATAAATCCTGTATCGCGAGTGACTTTACTAACATTCAAACGAGAGACACAAAGAACTTACAGAACAACTATTTGTAGACCCACGCCTGTATATATCCTAAGGGTACACGTTACTGTACGCAGAGGTTTATAGCACTTATATTTCGTCAGCTACATTTTAAGTCACGTGACAGGTTTCAAACTCAAAACAGCTACTGATACTAACACAAAAATTAAATAACACCTTATTATACCCCGAAATTAAATCCTCTGACGGTTGCTCGCAAATGCGTGGCTATGTGCGTATATGAAGATGCTTTAACAATCATTTTAAAGTAAGTCTAATGGGATGAAAATTCCTAGTAGTACAACTGGTAAGACTATCCGGTAGGACTACTGGGAATAGGCAAAAAATACGCCATGAGAAAATCTATAGATATATTTATCAGATTGCATTTATATGGTTTTTGGAGATTAAGAAGTTTCCTAATACACACAATGCTAATATAGATTATCAGCTAAACCCTGGTTTTCTGAGAAAGGGCCCGTGTCCAGTAGTAATAATATAACATAGCTGATCATTCTTTGAAGAAGAAGAAGAAAGGTACACGAGAAGGGAGTAAAGAGTAATAATATCAGATTAAGAGAAAGTAAACCAATGGTAAAATAAACATAAGTGAGGCCATTAGGTTAAAAATTTTAGACATGCCAACGACGCACACGAAAAATTAATTTTACCAATTAGGCAGATTGAGCTATCAGCTGGAGCAACATTTATGTAACTATCAGATTCCAAATTTAGTAACTTCACACGTTTTTAGTTAACTAGAGTCTTCCAATATATGTCACCTATGGTTATAGGCATCCATGGAAATATTGCCGTTTACCGGACACAGTTTCAAACTCCACGCTGCTACTGATAATACCGTAACAAAATATCTCAATAACACTTGGCCCGATCCCGGAATGCAATCAAAGACCTCAACCACAGCAATCCCATACTGTGCCACCGAGCTATAATAATAACAAGAACAATGACATCTTACGGTTGTTTATTAGGTACTCTTGTTTAATCTCATATCATAATATTTACATACGAGTAAAATGTTTCATACATACGGTATGGAAATAATTCTAAGCAAACTGCCTTACCGAATTGCTAACAGGATTTACAACGCTGTCACCTTAAGCAAATTCTACCACCACATTTTCGGTATCAAATATACCTAACAGTAATATACATAAATTATGTTTACCTGTACAAGGAAATGTGAACTTTAGTATAAGCGTTTTTCCTGTAAGTCCAACTTAAAACGTCAGTAGTAATGCAGAGTTCGGATCTGTGTTTGATGACTGCCATTCGCCCTTTATTACATGGAAACAAACCAAAACAGCTAGCAAAATATAAATGTGATAAATCCCTGCCTAATCATTTACCCTAGTGAGTCACATGCCAACAATTGACAGGTATTTTTTTATTATATAAAAAGACAACTCTCGCACTAGGAATAATTCCTGTGCCGCGGGGAACTTTACAAACAATAATTTGTAGATCACACAAATTTTTGTCACGTGTGGGATTCGAACCCACAACACTCGGCGCCGTGTCAGTGGTGAGGTGACCACTTAAACCACTACGCTGTCTGTGCAGTCCAGGGTAATATGCCAGTTTAAATTATAAGGTTGATTCATAATATTTCTTACATATATAGTCTCCCGCCTATATCGCCGAAGAGGTAATTAGAGGTGTATTACACACGCAGTTTTCTCCAGGTATGGCTTGCCCTCTATTACGTATGTATAAACTATATATATCGTATAATAGAGGGCAAATCAACCACCGTACTGCTACTGAAAAAGGATTAGTAGAAAAGCTCAATAGTACTTTTTCCGACCTAGGAATCTAACCCGAGACCTTATGCATGCAATGATTATTTATTTTGAATTTAGCATGGGCGCCAGTAGCAGGGTGCTAGGGCGTGCACTTGCACCCCCTGTCAGGAAAGAAACTACATACAAAAAAAATATTAATTGTTCGATGCGCAAAATATATTCAATCCAATACCCGCGCGATTTGAATTTGACATTAAATTAATCTACATAATATACATATATAATTCCATATTTTATATCAATTAATAGTACAATGTGTAGATATAGGTGCACCTCCCTGAAAGTAATCCTGGCGGCGCCCATGGAATTTAGTAGTTTGCTGTAAGTACGGTTTTAATATAATTACAGTGAGACTAGCACAAGCACTTCTTTGTGATTCAACTCTCATCCGAGCTCTGATATAGCGTGTCGAGAGACAGGATCTATCAAATGAGGCAAATCACAATAAGACGCCGAGTCGTTGACAAACGTGTCTCGAGTACTGAGCCAATAGGGCCAGCAAAAGATACTCTATGTTAAACTGTATCATAAATGAAAATCCTTGTAGAATACGAGAATTGTGTCAAACGAGAATACATCTAGCGTCGTTAATACAAGATATTATAAAAAAAGAACATTCATTTTGTACGTGAACATTATACATAAATTTTGGCAATCTTAATTTGGTATCAAATTCATCTTTACTACAAAAATATAATTATATTGTAATAATATAGTATTGAATACACACAAAATCATTAATAAAGCTAAAAGCCATACGTACAAGAAAATTATATAAAGATTCTTTGTGAAACTTTTCTTTTATATATAAGACCTGCCTTAAAGCCTCTGAATAAAACGAATGTACGTGCGTCATTAAATATTTTCTTTATTAAAACTAAAGCAAAAAGCATTTATTTTTACCAAACGAACGCTACATCATTTAATAATAACAACGAAATAATATACTTTGGTATCGATAAAAACAGTTACAGATGCCAGACACCTTCACCAATTTAAATTACTGTTGACTGATACACGTGTTATAATAGCTATAGCATTCATCTTTTAGATAACAATCCGCCTACGCTGAATACAATCTTGTAAAATGGTAAATAAATCAATCTATTTCTATACCTCAGGATGACATACTCAACCTTTAAGAACATTTTATAATAACATCCGATCTCTGCCGCGCTATAAGGCACACACTCGTTACTAGCACAGGTGTTTCTACTTGCAATACTAGATCTATCTTGGGTCAATCAGGATATAAAAATATATATCATAAACATCAGATTACTTCAGCAATGTAAATAATTATAAATTACTCGAATTACTACTAAACTGAGGAGGGGCAATCTTGAAAGACGAAAAAATTTAAAGAAAGGTTTATTTCGTACAGACCATAGCTCTAATCCGTGCTACACCAACACATTAATGGTACAACATACCCATAGACCATAAATAATATAATTATATATACAAAATATAAGATTTCTCTAAAATAATTTGCGGGTAGGTATTTCAATAGATGCCAAACGGAAAGCAATAAAAACGGTACTTCTACAATAGCAAGTCCACGAGTATATGATTTATAAATTATATTACAGATCTTCGAACTTTAATCGCAATAAATTAGCATTAATAACTCGTAACGTTTAATAACGGTTTCTATAATACAATTAAAAACAGAAGTCTGAAATAGGTTTGCAATCTACAAAGACGGGTTTATAAAGTGGTATATTATGTAGACATACAAAACGAACTATCCTGGAAATGCGTACAACACATATCATTTAAAATAAAATACATTCTTCATCTCATACACTCGAGAAATTAATCTTTTTAAGTATTAAGAAGGTATAATACACATATAAATATAGAAAATTACAAAGATTTAAGCCAATTTATGTCACTCTACATTAAAAGTTCGTAAGCTCCTTTGGAAATTTAGCATCGTACGTAGTATTTATACTTACCCCAAGCCGGTGTCTAACTTTGAGCCTAAAGTTCTAAGTTATATATTATCCTTAAAATTAAATCCGCTTACCAATATATTTGCATATAAATCCCGTCATATATAATTGTAATAAAATACCTATACTAGATCATTATTATTAGTATTAATTCTACCTGTCAGCAAGAATTTACATTATCGTTATCGTACGTCGACCGGTTTCTTTTATAGTATAAAATATTTTTGTTGATTTTATTAGTATAAACAACATTTAAAAGTGCCTTAAATATATATCAGATCTATTTTCCATTTTAGCCATATAAAATACATAAACGTTAATAGTTGATTACCAATCCAACGCATTTTTACATGTCATCAATAAAATGTATCCCAGTTCAAATAATTCATACCTATGTATGTATATAAAACTGACTGAACTGACTGACAGTGTGGAGTTTCTCCACACTTTTAAATCACCGTCTTGCAATTAAAGTAAGCACACCCGTACTCCATGAGAGATGTAGCAAATAAAATATGTAAAAATGATACACAAATCTCAGAGCTTAAATTACTAAATTATAAATTAAATGAAGACAAAAGGTTTTAAGTTACAAACTTAACTAACCTGTTAAATCACACTGATACACTTACCACGATCAATTTGTTACATCCTACAAAGATGCGAAAGATTTGAACTTCTGCCGCCATCACTGCTAAACAGATTTTAATTAAGTTTGAAAGGCTACAAAATTATATTTTACTTGAGATAGCACACAATGCATACTCCTCAAAAGAATAGAAGATCAAATGTATCAAAAATGTAGTTATGTAAGAATCATACTTGTAACAGATGCATGGCGCAACTCTCCGGTGCTTGTTCTATCACATAACTGATACTTAAAGAAATGCACGAGTATTGTCTAAAGTAACCAAAACTTAATTTTTGACTAAACTGGGTAAGTCTGCTACTACTACTGCCGCTCTGCGAAAGATTGCAAACAGGTAACCCTGTGTTATGTTCCAGTGATTATTAAGGTTTTCAGGCTGCTTAGAAAGATAGTACGCGCCAGCAGGATGGCCAGTGTGATCCTTGCTTCGTGTGCTGGCAGTTACTTCATTTCAATAAGGTTCATAACACGGTAATACACATGGTGTCGGTGTTTGCTGTAGCTAAATATAAGTACTATCTAGAAGCAACAAAAATAATACTAATTATATTATGAGAGCGAGATGAAGTATTGAAATAAAAATTTCAATACTTCATCATTTTCTGTATAGATTAGATTAGTCTATTGATAGATCTTCGTCTATCCAGAGGTGCTAAATCCGTCAGTTACTGGGAAATGATAATTAGTTATGAAAATATAAGGTACTTAGGCACCATACATATTATATTTATCAAACGATCGTTCATGCGTTCATAAATCCGAAAACAGGAAATTATTTTTTATATAATGCGAGCAAAGCCGCCCATAGAAGTTTATAAAAAGATATAAGAAACTCATGAATTCAAGGAAATATCAAAATTTTTATAAGTACGTATTAACGTACTTATAAAAATTTTGTTTGTATATTAATACAAACAAAATTTAAACATGCCACTTATAATTACGAGGCTTGCTATAAAGGATTCACTTTATAATATATTAATAATAACCATTCACAAATAACGCAATCAAATCGATTCTATAATTTAATCTGTCGTAAAGCTTGTAATAAGTTCTTAAGGCTTTAACAGAATATATCAATTTATGCAGGATTAGAAGTGCTTTATTTTTATAATTATGCAATATTTAAAGTAAGGTTCAATAAAAAGTAAGCAGAGTAAAGCGATTTTAAAAGGCTTGTAAGTAAACTCATTTATACATTTTACCAAGAATTCCTCGACAGTGTGATAATTGCAAATCTCCACATTACGTATAGCCAAGGTTACAGAAGAATATAAATAAGTGTTACTTAACAACAGTTCCGTTTAACCATATCTGGAGAAAACCGTGATTAAAACTGCGATTTGACTCATTGTACATTTTGTGGTCATCATATATGTACTTATATATTAGTAAGTCTTGAGACTAGGATCCTTGTATGTACTACTTTACATACATGTGTATAACTTCACATTATCATAATGATAATAATTTATTGATATGGCCACTGAGTTATTATGTCAGTAAATCAAGACAATTTCTTATTTAGATTTGTGAATTACGTTCAAGTTGTCGTAAATAATTTTCCAAAATGTTAGAGAATACTAAAAACTTAAAATAAGGATAATATTGTTGCCTCTTGTATCTGCCGCATCAATCTAAATAAAACACATTCATTGTTATTGAGTCGCCAAAAGGAAATCGATGTGTGAGGAGGGTACCGTTAGGAATTTTATGATGTTTTTAAAAAGACATACATAGGTATATGTAAATTAAATATATCTTAGTATTCATAATCGTTGTAAAATATATTTAAATATAAATAAAAATCATATTAATTTATAAAACGAGGTAAACACTATTGGTTGTCTGACACATTCTTACATACATTTGGTATTTGGGCGCCTCAAAGCAACGTGCTGTAATCTAAAATAATCTATATACATGACGTTTTAATTGATACCCGATATTGCTTTAGCGAGACTAACAGAGTAAATATCATAACCTCGCATGAATCCGCTTATCGTTTTTTGTATATCCAGGCGGTTTTTGATTAAGCTAGTATGTAATAGACTCACTAGATCGCTCGTAATAACGGCGCAGTTTATGTTAACAATTCTGAATATAAACTAAAGACAATAAACATTTCATATTAGGTCTCATTTGGCACTGTTTATTTTCTAAAGAAACAACTTAAAAGCAAAGTTATGACGAAACGTGAGGGCAAGGGTAAGCTTTACGCAAGGGACTAAACGTTTTGCAACAATTAACTTGTCTTGTTAAACTCTTCAACGCTTTTATATTTCCCTTTGTAAACTGCTCATTCTTGAAAGGAGTATAACTAAAACAATATGTATATATCTCTATTTACTTATATCCGTGATGCCATCCTCCTATATTGATTTCGTTAGATTTCATCATTACATTGCTTCATCCTCGCCATCTAGGTATAGATATACGATGTTCAAACACTTAGCACTTCGAAATAATCTTTCACCAACTTATTATACTGTTCATTATTCTAAAGTAAGGCCACGTACATCTGTACGTAGCCTATTATTATTATATAGACGTGAATCTTCACGTCGATGTATTTAATATATTAATTATGTAAGTCGCTTAATGACTTGTAACCAAAATGAAGATAAAACAATGAGTTGTCTGACCATATTATCAAGTTTGCAACAAAACTTAAATTATACTCAACCTAACGTGGCAGTACTGAGAAATATGATAATTATAAATTTCCTTAGCCGGCTACTTATAAAATTCGCATTACGAGGTATGCAATCAATACATTCTTTTACCCTTACATCATATAACTTCCACCGGGATTTATTAAAAACTACATAAGTACATATATTAAAATACGTTCGAAATATTTTGATTTACAGAATTTAATAGACGCTATTAGTCTTTTGTCTACATTAAGGAGTGGTACGCGTTGACTAACTGACGTGAATCGCCGAAATTAGCTTCACTTACACGTATTTTCTTGTCTTGTTTATTTTAAAGATACTAATACCTAATTTTATGACATCTTTGTCATTTATTATCAAATGTGCATAATGGAAAACCATTTACATGTTTAAACGACAGGTGGACATGTTTTTTGCAGCTTATTCTAGAAATGTTTACCGTTACATCTAAAAGACATAATAATATGGTATTTAAAATCAAATTTATACTATCTAACTAATATCTTCTATGTTTCTATGTATATTTAATAAATAACTTTAATTATATACATATAATTATAAATGTATTATAAAACGATTTATTTAACTGATTTTGTATTTTTCACTATTATATCCAAAATTATTTTGCTTTAAAAACAGCGATTGTACTCCTAAATAATCTAAGAGAGTAATCAAATATTAAGATCTCTATTGTGGACATAAATACATTATTTTATATAGACGCATCTTATTTTTTTAAAGTCAACCGTAGGAGTAACGCTGCCGTGCACCGTCGCGAAGGGCATAACAAAAATTTAAACGACGGACACAAAGTACACCCAGATTCGGCAATCTTTTTACGTTACACGTCAATCTGTCAAGTAATAAATTCTACACACAGTACTACTATTTTAATTCAATGACAAAAAACCCCTATAACACTTTGCCTTACCCGGTAATGAACACCGAGATCGCTCGCAACTTTCACGGGTGGGATAAGCTTGCGCCGCAATTCTCCCAAACAACGATATAGTCAATGACGTATTACTAAATAGGTATTAATTATTTTTTATTGTGACTAAAGTCTTATTGATTACAGCACGAACAAGCTGTCTTGCCCGAATAAGTACACTGACTTTTAAACGAGATGTATCTTAGGCAGGTTCGTGATCAAAACCGTAGGATATGATTAAATACCATATTATTATTCTTCTACCATATTAAAATACACATGAATAATAGTGATAATATTTTCTACAATTTTAAAAGGCGAACTATAGAAAGCCTGTGTCATCGACCATAAAATTAATCCTAGTAATTTGATATCCATATAAACGGGAGATCCAAGTTCAATACTAATCACTTGACAAAAATGAACATCGTAATATATAAAACTGTTAGCATGTAACATAATATCTATAATAAATAACAAGCATATAAGGCACCGTTAAATGGACCGTAACAGGTTGATTGGGGTAACGCCTAAATATCCATCACACTTATCAAGGAAATTATACCTAAAGAACAACTGAGCTTAAGCCATGCGAACACTAAATAACCTGTACAATGTGTTGTTTCTTTATTACAAAAATATACAATTACGTGTCTGCCACCTACATCAGACTACGACTAAAATGTACACGTATGTCTAAATAAGAATTTATATTTTCATTTTATCATCGTCGTTGTTCAAAATAGTTAAATAAATTGAAACTTGCTGTTTGTATTCTGTACGTACCTGGTTGGACTTTACCAGTGGAGAATAGTTTGTTATTAGCTTTGACTTTTAGGTACCTACTATTAAAAGAATGATCAAAGGTGAAAATTTATTTACAAAAAATAATATAGGTACTGTTCAGTTTTATTAACTTACCAAAGTAGCGGTTTTCTTTACGTGTTTTATAATATTAAGAAACTTCTTGAATTTGCGCTGACTTAATGTGCTATTAATGATATATGTATTTATATTGCCATGCTATTGCAATTAATGTAAAATAAAGTCCTCTTAAACAAATATTTTCACTATGTTGTAATACAAACAATGTATAATATAACAGAAGACTTGAACTTCCTGTCAAGAGATGCAATTTCACAATTACGAACCCGTAAAATTATTGCCGTATGTAAATTTTAGCAGATGCAACACCGAACATTGAATTTCATTCCAATACGTGACTCATTTTGTCAATTAGGCCCTGCATAAAATAACATCGCGTGACTTCCCTTGAATAAAGTAAAAGAAATTGAATCAAGTTCAGTCTTTTCTTACGCTAATACATACATACATATATATAGTGAATATTGAATGTCAATTACTGCTTTTAGAAATACGGAGCACTATATCATTTTGTATTTTCAACATTTTACTGAAATAAAACCCAGCTTACGTTACGTTCATTCAACTATCTCCGTTATGAAAATAATAGCTATTTCTAACTCCTTTTTGAAAAAAACTTTCTTTGAATGTTTGTCTTTTATGTTACAAACAAGCGGTTCTGTTTATATAAAATATTTATAAACGTGAACGTCTCTAAATATATTACATAAATAGGAACACTCGATAGAATCATCTATTTAAAAATATAATCCAGTAATTCAATTAAGTTGTACTTAAATATAGGCCAAATGCCAGTATCGTTAGAATACTATACTATACCTCTTGCCTTTTTTGCCACGTCAACCATATAAGATCATCATATAGTCTGGTTTAATATAGTATCGTCTAATGCTTTGAAATACAACAAACTTATTTTATTTAGGTCGACATCTACGTCATTCTTGCGGTAGCAAAATACACTGACTTAGTTTTTCTATATTAGGTGTATAGCCAAACCGTATGTTAATCGCGACCCACCGTGGCTGCAATTATCGTCCACGTCTTGCAAATCTTTATTTCGCAGAAATCCAATGCAAAACAATTACTGAGAAGAGGATCGCAGCACTCCCTGTCTTGTTGAGCCATGTCAACGGCGGCAATAAAAAATAATGATAATTAAATATAAAATGATTTTTGAGTATTGTCCTGATTTTACTGCAGTTTAGACGGTATTCAGGCAATAGTAAAAGGTTAAGAGCTATTGAATAATCACTTGCACGGGTTCAGTACTGACAAACGGTAGAAAGTCATTAATTACATAAGGTCACGTAATATTTGACTCATGCGTTATAATAAATTCTCTGAAACACTTTAGTAACTAGACATAATATTGTAACACCAAAATGGATTAAGTCTTCCATGTCGTTAAGCAATCTTTGTCAATGTCCACCAGTTACGTGGTGAGTAAAAGAGCCTAAATGACAAGCAAATAAATTTCAATGGCTCATAACAACAGTTTGCTAAATGACTAAGGTACAATAATTAGTAACAACTCTTTGTTACCAATTATTGTACGTTATTGAATTGAATCCTTGCACTGTTGACTTAATAAATTGTTACTACTAGTTTTACCTCACGTCAGCTTAATCCTTCTTGTTAGCAAACATAGTGCTAAAGTCAGAGCTAGACATGTTACTAAGTAAAAATTTACCCGTAGAGCTAATGAGTAACTATATTATAATTGGTCATCGAGAATATAAGCACACTAAGTTTTCAATTCAAATGCAAACGCACGCCTAAAGAATTCAAATATAATTAGAAATGAACTCACAGAATCTGTCGCAGAATCTCATAGAAAAAATATCCTAAATCTTAAGAGATTTCTCGATAGTTTTGGTATACACTATCGAGAAATAATTTAAGATTCTTAGAATATTTGTGTATGGCTACAAATTAAATCACGGACGTGACTAAGGTGAAGTAGATAGAGACTGCTTTCAAAATACTCAGAATAACTGCGCGATTGAGAATGGATGGACTGCGAACTACGTAGACGGAGCTTGCACGTGTTGCCGGCATAAATGAAATGCTAAGTTAAGCTAAGTAGCATTTAGAGAGGTAAAGAAATAATAAGTATCATACTTCTTTCCTTTAAACTCACATATGTGACGATAATCGCCTAGACGCCCGGCGAACGCGGGCGCACGTCACTAGCCACCTCTCGCGACCGGTGGTGGGACACTATATAAGGACGGACGGCGTCAGTCGCAGCTCCTTGCGGCCCGGTTTCACACTCCCAGCTAAGTGTCCTGATTATACAAGGACCACGAAGCAAGTCTTTAGCGAACCACGCCCTGACTATAGTTCTATAAGTAAAGATTGTCTCTTTTATTTGTATCTTAATACATTAAAAGTGTATTTGTTATACCTTCTCTCATTGTACTTCCTAATTATATCTACATTCCTCTTAAAGTAAACCCGAAAGGTTACACATAGTTATTTTCCACCCTTAAAGGTTTGTTTAAATCCTTGTGGTGCAATGCTAGCCAGAATATGAACCCAATACATTACCGCTATGCCAACGAAGACACATTAGACAACGTACTAGGCAGTAATGTATATAATAAAGGTTTTACAAGAAGAATTATATTTAGAAATAAGATTCTAAATGTCAGCAAACAAGTTCGTTCACCCGTAACACTGTGTGAGTGGTATAATTGAAGGCTATGTCTGTCTGTTTCTCAGTCTGGTAGTGATTTCGTAGCGCCTAAATTATAAGTATATTATTTTTGAGGTTACCATATTCAAAGACTTCTATGCCTTTTTTTAAACGAGATAATGGTATAGAGAGATAAAAATATATATATGTTACTACATTTGTTCAAATAAATTATAAAATATCGTAATTTAAACTAATGCGAATTTGTTACGCTTTCACGGCTAAACTACTCGACCAATCACCGTCAGGGTTACGGAAAAGGACCTGAAAGGGTTAGGGTAACTTTCATCCAAAAAAAGTACTGCTTCTGTGGGAAAGCTAAATGAAAAAATACACAATTACCTACCGGTATCGTACCCAGGGACCAATCTACCGGTGGTTACGGAACCGGAGATAAGAACCTCCGTACAATATGTGCTGTGTCAAGTAATAACGCCTTCTGTATCAAGTACGTTTTGAGATGGTGTTCGAGGCTCTTAGCAATCAATCCATTAACCAAAACAGCAATCGGCACAATAATCGTAGAGTCTACATTCCAAATCACAATCTTGTGAGCGAAAAACAAATATTAATTCGTTTTTTCAGCTGGCACGAAATTCTTGTCATGGGTAATATTTGTTTTTATTAATATAAAGGGTATTCCCAATAGCCAGTAAAGTAACAGTTTATGTATATATGTAACATTTATGTATGATCATATTCTAAGTAAAACCCTTATAGGTATAATTCCACAACACTAACTCAAGTTTAAGACAGACTTTATCTGGCAACCAGTCGGCAATCTTTAAAAGATATAAGAAACTGCCGGTGTAATGTTGAGAGCATCAAAAAATATCACCAAACAACTTCATCTTACTAAACTTACACAAACATAAACTAAACAAAAAATTAACTTAATCTCCCATATATCTACACACAAAATTCTACATAACCTACTTGCGGTTACAAAACGACCTAAACCATGGTTTTTACCTGTTAGATAAAAATCTCGTCTTTGTAAAACTGTTAACGGTCTACATCCTGGAGATTACGGTTATGATACAAAATCGATATAATTACGAAAAGCCCAACATATGAACATCAAATGTCATAAATAAGGGAATCATAACGAATATTTCCAATGTCTATTTACAATGCAAAATAGTCGTAGATGTAGGTGGATACCCTCTTTGTCACATATGATAGGTCATTCACCCCTATAATCTACCGGTGAACACGGAGACCATTTAATTCTATCACTATAAATCGATCGCTAAACTATTAAAGACCCGCTCACGGCGGATCTAAATCGTGAATTGAGCTGGTCTTAATGATCCAATAACAATTCGATAGAAAATAATTCACCGTTCTACTTAAAACAACGTCACTGAACATCCTTTTATGAATATTTATAGCTATAAAATTATTTCTTTAGGAATTTAAATAAGAAACAAATATTATCAGAATGCGAGCTTTTTATTTTTAACACATGTCAATTTATTTCTATATCAGATTATCAATTAATTTATCATTGTTGATAGCAATACGAAGAATTGTGATAAAAGGAAATCGTCATCATTAACAAAAGTTTAGAAACAGGCTCCTCATTTATCACTTGACTACAGGATAAAGTTTGCGATAGTTGGTTTTTATGTATAATTTATTGTTGCAACCGACTCTAAATTTTATAAAAGTAGTAAATAAAAAAATTACATTGCTCTATAAAAGTGTCCTACCACTTTTCCTTATTGCTTCACCATTATCTTACCCCTGATCCAATGTATATTGTATGTACATATGTATTTGTATTAAAATACAAAAACTATAGAACACTAGGCATAATTCCTGTGTCGCGGGGGACTTAAGAAACATTCAAAAAACAGACACAAAGAACATAAATTTTTTTGACCCGTGTGGGATTCGAACCCACAACACTCGGTGCAATGGCAGTAGCGAGGCGACCACTTAAAGACACAAAATGCAGTCAAATATCCTTCAAGGCTAAGACATATATGACATACGTGTGTGAGTGTGGATAGCGCCTTCATCTTCTGGCGTCATCCCTCGCGTCCCCTTTATCTCGCTTGGGTCGGTGTCGGTTTTTTCGGCAGAAGTCAAAGGACGCGAGGCATGAAGCGAACGGATTAACCACACTGTCGCGCACTGACCGTGTGCAATTAATTGCATGTTCGCAAACGAGTACCTACGGAGTTGAAATGTTAGGCATAATTTTCTCTTGCTCTTTTGGACGTCGATTATTAAATCGTGAGGTAACCACGTCATAGCGTTTTATTCATGTGTTAGACATTAAAACATCCAATAATCGGCATACAAAGTAGTGAATGCAGTCCCTTCAATTACATCTTATGATAGATGCAGCTGGCACCTGAGTAAACTGAGGTTATGGATATATAGTACTCTTGCAGACTCCGCTTGCCACGAACGATGGTATGAGTGCTTCAGCGAGGTGCGTCAAAGTAATAATAATAATAATAAATTTATTGACACCAAAGAAATAACAGGGTTGTATACAGTTTATTTAGATTAATGTCCCACACGCTAGGAAAATCCTGTGTTGCGGGGAACATCCATCCGTCTTTCATAGTGATTACAATTTTGATTATGCGTACTGTTTTACAGTACTATACAATAGTAATAATAGTGTGCGTATGTGTATGAGTGTGTGTATATGTGTGTGTGTTTAGTCTAAACGGTGGTTTTATCAAATCCTCTGTTTCCTCATAATTTAATGTAGCTAAATATTCTTTTAATATTGTTTTGCATTCCTATGTATTTCGGGAGTGTATATTTAAGATGGTGTGGAGTTTGTTGTATAGCAGAGCGGTTAAGTAAGAGTTGTGTCGCTGCGCGAAAGCCGTCTTAGTATATACTTTAAGGCAAGCAGGTTCAGGTCTTCTTCTTCGTGTAGTGGATGGAAGGGTTTTTGGTGGGAGATTTGAATGTCTTCTTATAGTAGCACGTAGGATATACATTTGTCGCACTGTCAGTACCCTGTACTCAGCATATAGTTTTTGTGTAGGGTATCTAAGAGGTTTTTTTAACAGGGTTTTAATTACTGCTCTTTGAGCGCGTTTGAGCATGTTAGCACTTTAACATAATTAAGTTATCTGTTTCCTTTTGAAATTACTTTATGCATTTTAAAATATACCTATAATGCTTGTAGGGTTAATTCATAAGCGATTCTATTGATTAAAATTTATAAAAGACAATAAATGTTTATAACATTTTCTATCCTTATATATAATTACTTATTTATAAATGAAAGTTATATAGATACTACTGTTATAAATATAGATATAATTAATATTTTTTTAATTATACTTGATAACCTTAGCCGGCTATCACGGCCTAGGATGGGTCCTGTGATAATATCTAACACCTTTTCCTTCTTCGCAATATACAAATATGAAGTGACATATAGAAGCTTACATAAACTAAACCAACAACCAATCGTTGTAAACACATATGTTAAGTGTAAGTATAAGAATATATTCAAAGATAAAACCTAGTTTTTTTATAAGCTAATACTGGTTTAAAATAATGTAAAACAATAAGGCTGTTAGTGTTACATTCTTGTATACATACATACTATGAACACTGAATGCGCATAAATTAATTAAAATAAGTCACGCAATAAAGTATTAACATGGATTTATAAATAAACGTCGCGTCGTCTGAATAAATTACTGGCAAAAAGACGATTGCGAATTGATTTTCTTTTAAGACGAAATAAACACACATGCCGATTGTCAGTTTGTATACTGGACTTTTATCACATCGTGACGTCCAACGATACAGAGCCCTGCTTACACAAATATCATTATTTAACATTTAAAAAGCCTTCTTTAGTATTTCGTAGACATTTGACATTAGCAAAAGGAAATACCCAGCGAAATATTTCACAAAAGAACGAGCAATTATATCGAAGTTCGTATTATGCATACACCCAAGTCCTTATTTATTCGACACATCAAAAGGAAGGTTTTATGTATTCTTTCAGTCGCTTTTGTTAAAACTGTATTCAAAAGCATGACGCAAAATATTACCTCTCGATTTAGCAAATTTTATCGGAACTGTCTTCCTAAATATCAAAGTATTAGACAGAATATAAACCGTAATTTATTTAAATAAATTATGATACCAAAGCTCTGTATTTATACGTTACGATTGAAAATGAGTTAGTTAATTAGTCATACAAGCAAAATATTACCTGATTTTTTAGGCACAAACTAGAACATACATTAAAGCAACCATTTTAACCACTCGTGACGGATGTCATTATTTATGCGTACCTATGCATGATAACAAACGAAGATGCTACGCGAATAAAAACAAGGTCTAAAAAGAGGTTTAAAAACGGAATACATGAATATTTTTTTATAAAAATTTTATGTGTAGAACCATAAAATTAGTCACAATTCATATTTAGTTTCCTAAAACCTATTAACTAGTGAATAAAATCAGCTTTAATAAAAAGCCAATCAACTTCAATAAAATATGTTTAATTCTTAACTTTATTTAACTGACGTAACTTTGAATCATTTAATAATACCATCAAGTCAATTGAATTATTAAACGAAATTATCTCATCGAAATTGGAATTTATATTGAGCGAAGCTTTATATTGAGATGGATAGTGCTTAAAGGATAACGGAATTCTATATCCCTTGAATCCTAGCTATCTTAGCTCAGCTGGATTTCGTGTCAAATTCAATGTACTCCTCGAAAGACTTGCCTTGAACATCGTATTCACAATATCGTGAACATTGCATGCACAAAGTTTTAATGGATTTTGCGAGCCAGCAGATTGAGTACCTGTTTTGCAAGAAAGTTAAGAAGTTTATCAAAACTTTTTGCATAATTATATAATCTGTACTTGGACCAAATAGGAACCCCTTTAAGTATCGGAGAAAATGCAAATCCAATTACTTAATAAGATTGACGAAGCTTAAACCGGTAGCGACGATTGATTAATAACGCTATTTATTTATAATTCACCAGGTACCTGGACCACATAACTGAGCAATCGCTATAAACAATAAAATTATTATTATAACGATATTCAAAATAAGCATTTAGATATTATGTCATATATAAAAACTAAAAATAATTCCATAAATTATTTATTCTAGCGATCGCCCAGTGGTCGAAATTCGACCATAATTGATTTTAAATGTTAAGTTTTTTTTAGTAATAATAATAAATGTTTATTCATCAAAAACTTATTATAAGTACATGTTTGATAGTTATTAAGGTTTTATTTTCTATAAATATACCCTTATAATTAAATTTCATTTAAATTTCGCAAAGGCTATACGGGTTTACCTATCTTTTTCAAACAATTTATTATTTACTTAACTATACCTATATTTATTGACGATATTCCTAAGCTTGCTACTTTGTTTTCTTTTTCTTTATTACATATAAATACGTAAATATATTATAATATAAATAATATATATCATTCCGATCCACTCAAAGGTTGTCTGTAAGATACTATTGATAATATATTATGTAATTATATATTGATATATGTAACCATAATTACGAAGAATAGTACTACATCAGCCGAACAATGCCAAAATATTACGAACGCGATTCGACTGCGTGTGTCAAATGTATAGCAGTGGCGTGTAGTGTTTTCCATTAATTTAATGTATTTCATACGCATATTTTATATAAATATTAGGATTCGCCCCTCCTTCTCCATATAAATTTTAACTGTGGCAATTTTCATACTCATTCGTCCACGCGATTTTCGTAAAAAGGGGTACAATGTTTTTGCTTCACGTATTAATATATAGATTACTTATATAATCTCGCTTTTAGGCATATGCCTGAAGGGGTAAACAAAGGTTACTTAAACACACATTTTGCTATGTTATATGAGCCACGTTACTGAGAACCAATCTTTGCCGTCTTATTTGCAAATATAATTTAAAAAAACAAGCCTTTTTGTATTAATGAGGTAACTTTATATATTCTTTGTACTTAACTTTTTATACGATTGCATCTTTTAGGTACGTAGCGGGCCTGATATAAAATAAGTATACCTATCAAGACATATCAAACGGAGGTGTCAATTATTATTATAGGGTTCCTGTGGCCACCTATCGGTTACATCATCAGATCCTCGATGCCTTTTAAAATTAGAGCTAAATCGCAACCAAATAAGCTCAAACGATGGGGTTGTATTATATAATAATAATATTATAGAGTGCCTATGGCCACCTTCTGACTCTATCGTTCAACAAGCACAATAACACTATAATATTGTATTGATATCTACTTACACACGTATGAAAATTTTCAGATAAAATGGTGACCTTTGGGCATAATTATAATACAGCGGATAAGTTAAAAATCCTAACTTATATTATAAATATGAATGTGAGTTTGTGTATTTGTTATGCTTTCACGCCCTAACTACTAGACCTATCAAAATGGAATTTTTCATACACGTTGTCAGGGGTACAGAAAAGGACATAGGACACCTTTCATTCAGAATAAAATAACTGTTACTAATTGGGACAAAATCTAATAATTAATAAATAAAAGTTTGGAATAATTAACATGACATAGACAAGCTTATTTATCCTCAAAGTGGTAATACAGAACTACACTTTGCCCGGCAATCAAACCCAATACCATATAATCGCACGCAAACATAAAAGCAAAGTTCTGCCACAAGACTAACGAAGCAATAACAGTTAAAACAAAACAAACCAACATAATATCCGTGAAAGGAGTTATCACGTCACGATATCACTTAAATTAGAAAATCTCATCAAGTATATTTCGAAACATGGAATTAGGCTACGTCAAACCTGTTAGATGTATCATAAATAATAAAGATCGCGCTTTGTGCGTGTTCGGAGACAATGTTGTAAAGGTTTTCTTGACAAACAGAATAAACAATTTGCGCATTGTAACGGTGTTTCCAGCACATTCCTCTTTCTTTACCTTAAATGTAAGAATAACGACACATAAGTACAGGTATAAAAGTGTTTACCTACATACTGTTTACTACCTACTTTTGACCAAACCGTTTGTCCTTAAAACGCTGTTTGTTTATAAATGTTGTAAAAAACAAAGCACATTCTGTATCTAGCTTAGTAATCGAGGCTACAGTAGACTTAGAATATTAAATATACAATGTAATGCCCTCGTAAATAATATTTAAGTGATTTAAATTCTATTTCGATTTACTTTCGAAAGTATTTTGGCCTGCTGCCTACTTTTTAACATTCGAACAAACTCAATTCAACGAATTCAAATGCTACATGAATTTTATGAAAATAAAAGTGTGTTTGTCGGAATTAAACGATTCCGTGTCGTTTATTTTAAGAGGGCTAAACGTTATCTTCACATTTACATTAGGTTCGTTAAGAAAGCAAAAACTGGGGTTCGTAAATACACTAATAGTTTGAAAAGTAAATGAGACCCTAATTTCGATCACCCAACTTGATAAACATAATGAGATGCTGCATTCAAAGGAGAGCTTTCAAGTTACTTGCGTATGGAATTAATATATTTTAAGGGAATCACGTATGGTTGAGTTTACTTGTTTCTATAATAAAAAGGTGCATGCGTGTTTCATGTCCGCATTTAAATTGTGATGTCCGAGACGAGGGCGCGTCTGATGGCGAGGTCATTGAACCTAATGATCAGAGGAAAAAATCTTCCATTTATTGAATCTTGCAATTCTCGTCCTCTGGTTGCCTTCGAAGAATGGACGTGGGCAAATAAGTACCGCGTGTTTTAAAAAAATGTACCGCTACCCTGTTGCTGCGTCCCAAAATAAATGTTACGTTATATTACGTACGCTTTATAAGTACATTATTTTTTACGAAGGTCCGAATCGGCTCGAGAAGGAATGCCAATATTTTGAACTTTCGTGATGCTTTTATTTGTATCCTTACTCATTCGCGAGTTTATCAGACCGCATTAGAAAAAAACGCGTGCTCACATAAGTGGCGGCTTGCATCAGAATCTGAAATGCGAAGGTCGAATTATGGATTAACGAAAAAAAATATAATGTTTTTTAAGCCATAAGTCTTGTTAAGTAGGTACTACAGAAGTTTTGGTAATAGTCCCGTCGTGTTATTGGGTTTAGTTACCCAGGAATAACTATTAATATATAAGATTTATATTATCAAATACGATTTATATATATGTTTAAACAATGCTCTAATTATTATTGGACTGCCTTGTTTTCGCAAACGCGCGTGCTTAACTATGCTTAACATCCCAAAGTCGAATACCGCGTCGATGATGTCATTGGGATTTTCTACAAGAAAATTCACAATAACATCACACTGTGTGATAGAATTGGTGCCAATCTCGAGCATCATGGCAATCTATAAAAATACATACGGATTCAATAGCCTTACAATACTGGGTCTTTAGCTATAAAATTACTGTTAACATCTAATGTCGTGGTTTGTGTACGGTTATTTAAAAATCTTATATGTTTCGGGAATAGACCATATATATTATTAATAATAAATATCAATACCTTTACTACCTGTTAATTTAAGATAAACCATAGTAGCCTACATACAAACAAAATCATAAAAAGCTAACCAAAATTCTAATTGGCCATTCAAAAAATATTGATGAAGTAGTTAGTATAAAAACGACAACGTTACCGATATTCTTTATAAAATGCGGCAACTTTATACAGGCTGATTGGTAAAAGACTGGACATATTAAAGAGTCAGATTCAGTACTCGATTCTGGACCCGAATATCTAAAGAAAATTGGTAAGTAGATACTTAAAATTTGACCTGGTTATCCTATAAAAACTTAATGTGTGGACACTCTTGCGCATATACCAAAGCTAAACAGAACCTCCGCCTTTACCCACCGCTACCGCACCCTGCACTCTCCCAAATTTCACCCCCAGCCGACCTTTTCTTATCAAAGGTCATTAGCCTCCGACAGCTGTGTGCGACGCGTGCAGTGTCCACATTTTATGGATATTTCATACAAATTTTCAATAAAGGTTTTCTTTGCAAATTACACCGTTTTTTTTTATACATTACCTTTAATCATAAATTATCATGTCCTTAAGTATGTACAATGTTGACGATGCAGATTTGAGTACAAGATCTGCATCGGTAGTAGTGGACGGAGAGGAATCAAAGCTATTTTTTGCATCTTCTGGTGTGCCACAAGATTCCGTCCTCGGTCCTCTGTTTTTCAACATTTTTATTAATGATATATCTGACATTTTCAACCATTCAACTCCGTATCTGTTCGCCGATGACTTGAAAATAATTCGTATAATACAAGATGAATCGGATGTACACGCGCTTCAGTCAGATTTAAATAAACTAGTTCATTGGTGTGAAGATAATAAGATGCACCTAAATTGTAGTAAATGTTATCACATAAAGTTTACACGGAAGAGGACTAATAAAATCCAGTCCACATATAACATGCAAGGAAACCCTTTGTCTGAGGTAAGTGTTGTTAAGGATCTGGGAGTCTGGCTGGACAGTGAATTACGATTTAATCACCACATTGACAATGTTCTTTCTGCAGCTGGTCGGGCTCTTGGGTTTGTCTTAAGATGTTCGAAAGAATTCAAATTGCCTACAACGACAATTATTTTATACAATAACATTGTTAAAAGTAAACTTGAGTACTGCAGTACTGTGTGGAACCCCAGTTACAGTGTGCACGTGAACAGAGTTGAAAGAATACAAAGAAGATTGACTCGCCACATGGCCTATCGTGCCAGAGTAATAAGATCTTTACGATCTTATGACGAACGACTCGCATATTTTAAAATGTTATCGCTTCAATCATGTCGCACAATCACTGATATGGTATTCCTATACAAACTGCTCAACAATTATATTGACTGCTCGGATCTTCTTGCCAAGATTAGTATTAATGTCCCCTATAGAGTCCCGCGTTATCATTGTTCTCTTCTTACCGTTCCTCGACACCGAACTAATCTCGGTAAATATTCACCGATAGTTAGGATGACGTATACCTTCAACGAATTATCGAGAATCTTGAAGGACATAGATATATTTAATTCTTCTCTTGGTATGTTCAAAAATTTAATTTATACTCATTTAAAAAGCGGATCGCAGACACAGACTTAAAATGTGTAATTTGTGTTAAATTGTATTTGTTTCAAATTCAATGTTTAATATGTCATTTGTTTATATAAATTTTACGTGTAATATAATATAATTTTCATTTATTTTTTTTATTTGTATTGTTTAATTATTATTTTATATCAAAATTATTATTGTACAATGTTATTATTGTTGAATGATTATTTTTACAAATACCTCTGTAGTTTTTTAAATATTAAGTTTAATTGACTGTACCATATCGCATGCTGTGGTCTTCTATAATTGAGGAAACACCTAAACCATAGCTATGTTTAGTATGTAAGAATGTTATGTGTATTTCTTGTTGAAGACCCAATAAATAAATAAATAAATAAATAAATAAATAAATAAATAGCCAGGACCTAAATCTATATACGAAACTTACTTTTAATATCTACCACATTAACAAAAAATATTAGAACGTAGCATGAAAAGATATACAGTCTTTGGATTTATATTACAACAAGCTATCGGAACATCACTACACTATGTGCCAACTGCCAATAGAGTTCAGAGTTCGGATGGAAATAGACTATGAATCATATCTTGATCCTGGTATCTAAAATAGATTGTGTCTTTTCGGAACTAGATGCAGAGTTATTAGACAGATTACTATAAATAGTTTGATAACAGAAAAATTATAAACGTTATAAATCTCTCCAAAAGTTCACATATAGCCTGTAACAGATGTATATACAAATAATAAAGGTAATAACGTGTACATACACGTACAACACTTAAACTTTAAAGTGTTGTTACACATTATATAAATTATCGAGGCAGGCAACAGTAGTTCGACACGCACACAAGACAAGTAAGCCACGTATGGCTTAACTACACATTGCTTATTCATTTCATTGGCCTCAATGGCGTAGTGGTTAGTGTAACCGACTGCCACGCCTGAGGTCGCGGACGGATGCTTGGACATGGATGTTTATCTTGGTTTAGGTGTTTCCATGTATAATATGTATGTATTCACAAAAAATAAAAAAGTTTATATGTATGTTTATTCATTGTCTAGTACTCATAGTACAAGCTCTACTTAGTTTGAGCTAGATGGTGTTGTGTGTACGTGATAGAATATTATTATTATTTCTGTGTACGATTAACAATTAACGTAACCTTAGTCACAATTCCATGTAAATGACATTAGAACAAGTAAACATTTATATATCTAAACTAGTAAGAACTATTTATCATATATTTAACTATAATGCTTATACATATGATATATATATATATATATTTAAATATGTATTAAAGCTTAAGTGTCAAAATATATAATTTGAATTGATAAATATAATGTCTACAACATGTAATAATAATTAAAACGAATAATTGTTACAATGCATAACAATCAAATAGACTAAGTTCAAAACGACTGAGAGAAGTCCGATTCAAAAAGATTAGTTAGAAGAGTTTTTCGTTGTTCTTTTTATAACAATATAGGGACGCTGCACCAGAAATAGGGAAGCGAGATTCTGTCACGTAATCTTATTCAGTGAAATTAGTTACGTTTTCGAATTTACGTATGAAATGTGTCGATTTTAATAGATGTACTTTAATATATTTATTTTATATATTTAACCTATTGAGCTGCAGCGGCACACCGGCGGCCATGCACCATAGGTTTTCATTTATGTCTGGTATTCCAAAAATGTATACATTAATATATCATATAGCTAATATATGTTTTGAATTTATTTATTTAAACAGTTTGGTTATGTGTAATTATTTGTCATAAACTTATAAATCCTAGGTAGGTATGTACCTTATATATTTGTGTATATACTTTTACTATTTACATTGCGCTAGCTGTTGTTTAAGCCCCACAGTAAAGAGGTTGAACTCATTGCTGTGCACTAGGCAGACTCCGTGCTGATAACCAGAATTTTCTTAAGAAGAACTGTTCAACCTGTAAATCGAACCTGGGACCGGGCGATACGGCCGGCTACAAATTTTGGAACAAACTTATATAAAAAATAAAGCATTATGTTCTTAAAGTAAAACTCACCAATAAATTTAAGCAAAACATTTAATCCGCTGTTTCGAATAAAATAAAGATTAAAACGCAAGGCATTTAGGACGACGATCACGACACGATCGCCCATTAATTAAAAAGGAAATGTGTTATTTATGTATTTATAATATAATTAATTACGATTTGGTGTGTTATTTATGTTGAAGGAATGCTGAAGAGATACAGTTGTATAACCGAACGTCACCGTTGATCATTTGGGTGGTTTAATGAATTGAAAATTTCTTTATTGTAATTACATACAGGTTTTCTTCGTTTCCGATATCAGTTCTGAGCAGCCCTTCGTGGGACTATGGGTAATTTGACAGAGCTGAGACAGGCATCAACGGCGAGCCCAAACCTTCGACACAAAAAGCTGACTCACAGATCATTGCTTCCATATTCATAAACAATGCTCGTCTGTTGTTTTTTGTTACTATATTAATAACGAGCTCTGTAAACTGTTGCATGTAACTCATTATTAATAAGATTTTTTAAACCGGATTTACTGTGAGAAATCGGATACGACTTGACGATATCGTCATCATGCGACTTGAATCACTAGCCACTCGAGTAGGTAAAATATTCAAGATTCTTTGTAATTATTGCAAAACGCTTGTTATTATTCATAGACGTTTATTGGCCAAGCTTTTCTGTATAAGCATTATAGTTAAATATATGATAAATAGTTCTTACTAGTTTAGATATATAAATGTTTACTTGTTCTAATGTCATTTACATGGAATTGTGACTAAGGTTACGTTAATTGTTAATCGTACACAGAAATAATAATAATATTCTATCACGTACACACAACACCATCTAGCTCAAACTAAGCAGAGCTTGTACTATGAGTACTAGACAATGAATAAACATACATATAAACTTTTTTATTATATATATATATATATACATACGTATATAATTAAGACGGCTAGCAGCAATCAAAGTTATAGTCATATATTCTGGATAATATTATATTTTACTTGCTTAATTATAATTAAACATAATTATTTTAACTTCCTAACTATGCAGGATATATCTATCATTATTGATGGTTCGAAAAAATAACTAGCGCTGCCAGTCAACAAAATCGCATTTAACCAAACTGACGAAGCTGCTTTTAGAAAAACTAGTTTAGATTACCATAATAAAAGAGTGGACAATCATAGACAATTTGTTATCATTCCGTTTTAAAAATACCTAATAATGGTTAACGTAACGCACACTATTAGAGCCTTGGATTAAGACATAGGATATTTTTTATTCCAGTATGCTTTCTCATAGGATTCGCATGGGTGAAGGCGCGAGTGAAAGCTAGTTGGGTATTTAGAGATCATAATAAACGATAGATTAATGGTTAATTTTATTACAAAAACTTAATCTTAATACGAATATTTCTGTGACCATCCCTGTACGATAATTTAAACTAAAACATACACATATAATAAGTGATACATGTACATTTACATAATTTCATCCATCACATCCAACACATCCATCCATATAGCCTATCTTTCTACCAGCCTCTTTAGAATCAACCCGGTTAGTGTAAATACACGTCCGATTCTTGCAGTATACTTATTGTAGATCTTTAAACTACATACATAATCATGAGCCTTGTATAGCCTCTCACAGTCTGGTGAAGGTCCATTACATTTTAGGAGACTTGTCTAGATTCCACATTGCAGCTTATTGCATTAGACGGCGATAAGCTACAACTGAAATTTTCCTTTTCAAGAAACCTTTTTAGAATATGGTAACTTTAATAAAACCTTATTTTATTTCTTTTCTTCGCATTGAATGGATATGTTTGAATATAAAAGGAAATCTCTATTATAACGAAAGTTGCTTCCCTCGACATTATGTCATTTACTTAAATTTGAAAAGGTTCTAAGAAATTTCGACGACATTACATTAACCGCAAGTCAACCTGAGAGAAGTATATTTTATAAAACCGCATGTGTGTAATATTTTAGGTCCGGTGAATTCATTATACCTAAGCTCAGCCGGAAACCCAGACCGCGTTAAGATAAAATAAGATTTTATGGGACTGTAAATAATAAAATGTATTTTATACAGTTTTTATTTCGTAACGTTGACACCGAAATCTTTGACATGTTGTTTGTTCTGTTAACAGTAAATACAAAATACAACGGCCACCGATGTATAGATATCGAATCAATAAAATGAAGATTAAAAGAACTCAACTTAGAGGAAACAAAAAAGCAAATTAATATATATATTTTAATTAATGCGCACCTTTCGCACCAGTCTTAACTTACGAGGAAAGCTATATTACACTAATCCAAGTTCAACAGACCTATTTATTCTAATGATGCGTGATATACATAAATTTTAAAATGAATATTTGATATTCTCAGAAAAACACGAGTACAAATTTATCCGTTATGCTTTTCTCCTTAACGGGAAATATGTTGTCAGGATAAGGACAGCTTGACATTCGCATCATAAACTTTCCGTTGCCTACATACAAAAGATACTCGAAAGTATCTTCATAATGTATGCGCAAAATGACTTAAAAAGCTTGTTAGCACCTTTATCTTTAAATAACAAATAATACGAAGAAGATACCATTTTTTAATATCGCCATCCCTGGAAAATATTGTATAAGGGTCAACGTCTCAAGGAAAAAGAAAATATAAAAATATATAAAATTATCACAAACTTTATCTCGTAACAAAGGACGACTCATCGCCTGATAACACTTTATAAACTTAATTAACTTGTATCTGCTACAATACAAGTAGCAAGTAGCCATTTTTTATATCTTAATGTTTGAAACGATATGTACGCTACAAGAATGTTAAATAACTCACTTAAGACACCGCTAGGCGTAATATCTAAGTTAACAACTAAGATATTACGCCTAGCGGTTTACACTTGTAAGAGATTTTAAAAAAACCTGCACTTTAAATTTGTCAAATCTGTGCAAAATATGTTTTAATTATTCACTGTAATGGAAAATTGAAGTGAAAAGATAATTTATAAATGAATTAGGACGATAAAGGATTTACGTTTATACTTAGTTTAAAATATTGTTAAAGGGCACACGCACATATCGTTATCACGTGTGTTGCCAATATCACGCACACACCGACATATGATCGGAGGCTTCACCGCCGAAATACACGCACACATGTGTACGGTGCTACACCTATATGCCAAATACGTTGCGGTATTCGAAGTTAACGTAAGAGGTAATATAAGAGGCGCATCTTCGACTTTGCACATTTTAGTTTTAAAAGCCGACCGCTGGAGAGCGGGTCATGTTAGCGAATTTTAGCAGACTGCGTGCTTGATCGACTTTGTACTGGGTCAGCGTTGTGTTCTCGGGACTGAGGTTGTCAAGAGACAGCCTGCGCTTCAAGGTCGACATCAGGGCCTGAAGGGCCATCTCCCAGGCCATGGGGCCGGGAACATTATTTTATTTTTTGGTAAGTTTATAAGCATTACATACATATATTATTTTAAGAATAAAAATAAGTTTGTATATTTAATATATATAAACCGGCGATTTTTATAATATTTAAATTAAATGTTGTTAGAGATTTTGACTTCTAATAAATCTATTTTTGTAGATGATTTCAAGTAGACAATTTTGATTTACAAAAGTATAAAATCGATATATTTTATGGCTACCTACGCTTAAAAAATAAAGATGTATTTTTAAAAGCTGTATAGTTTATATATTGCAAAACTATAAATCCAGCAACGTTTTAAGTTATATGTATCTGATTGCTAAACAACATATTTTTTATTCTATGCATGTTTTGTAACTGACTTTGCCATCACAATATTATATTCGTCAATATGTTTTGTATTTAAAACAGGCTATATCTCATACGTTCAGGAAAGCGGATGTATAAATCAAAATTATAATGAGTAGTATATGATGGTCTATATGAAAATCTATAACCGATTGTTATTCAAAATAACATGTCTGTCAGTATTGTTAAAGGCAAGCACATTACTTTTTAATTAAAGCCTATATATAATATGGCTGGAATAACTCCATTAAGCTATCGTAAGCAGTCAGTTTTCCCGGATAAAGTAGTAAAGTCTTCTAATACAAATATAAGCAAAGAATATATGTATGGATTTTCTGCCATGAAATACTCACACTTAGTACCTGCACGAAGTCTAAAATTATGCCAGAGGCGATATTAGGCGTGCGCTCAATTAGTTGGGACCTAGATACGTTTCGTAAAATGAGGTTGTTCTACTCTTCTTGCTTTGTTAAGAGGAGATGCGGATATAGCATGTAAACTTATTCCTTTTTAAAGAATTACTGTACCAAGCTAAAGAAATATAGATCTCATTATTGATTTAATTTGGAAATGTAATTTGTATAATTATAATGTAGACTCACAAACTTTCAAACGTAACGTATTAATAGCCGAACTTGCTAGATTAGGACGCAAGTATTTATATTCCTTATGGTCCTAATGTCTTTCAGTTTTACACAAGAAAATATAACAGTAATGAAAAACGACAACATGAACGTTAATTTTACATTGGTGCCAGTCAACATGCATTTAACCTATCACAATTAATTAAAATGCACCAACTATTCAAACCAAAACTTATATTAGTAGTATACAGGGTATCCGGTAATTAATGGATAACCTTGAAATGTCTTATAGTAGAAATGAAAGCGGACCAGAAAAAAATGATTTTTTTTTTTAATTCCAGTATTTAGTCTTGCTTTTCACTGTCTATCTATTAGCAAATACATACGGGAATGCTATCCTAATCCTAACTAATATTATAAATGCGAATGTGAGTTTATTTGTTACACTTTCACGCCTTATCTACTATTCATCATAAAATTTCACATACACGCTGTCAGAGGTACAAAAAAAGGCATAGGGTTTTTTTTGGATGAAAGATATTTCATCCAAATAAAGTACTATTACCCGATAGAACTTAATTAACTAAATCTAGATTAACGCGAGCGCAGCCGCGGGCAAAATCTAGTCAATGATATTATTAATTTAAACTAACCTATATCTGTCTAAGTGACTACTAGTTGAAATATGTTAACACTTCGTCTACACCCGAGATGACAATTCGGACATTTACGAGCTTCCAATGCGTGACCATGTTACTAATATCAAAATCCAATTCAATAATTTGTCGGTGTTCAACAACAAACGACATATATGCCTATTAGGAATTTCAAATCACTTTAAATACTTGACTCACGTTTGTATATACAAGCAGAAGTAGACAAAATTGTGTTACTTCTACAAGTGAACTATATATTTTAGCTCCTATATAATAGAGCATGATCCTATTGCCATTTACTGGATATTTTAAACGAAACGCAGCGAAAGAAAAAAAGATGCGCAGATACTCTTGGAAAAATCTAGACAGAAAATCTCAATAAACCTTATAAATCACCTTTGATTTGCACTTAGGATTCCCAATCGTCCATATGAGCAAACGCAAACTTATGCACCAGGAAGTCATGTATATATGTGCAAACATTAAGAAAATGCAAAATATCACCTCTATTATACATTCGTCAAATAACTGTGCAGTTCATAAATTAGTGCTGGGGTCGAGGTAATCGCAATGTTTGCGAGCATAATCTTGTCCTTGAACTTACCACACCTCAAAATTTTAATATGTTGTGCATATTTTATGACACTTACTTATTATCGATAAATTAATCGTTATTCAAATAAACATTACATCCATAGGGAATATCATGTTAAAAATAAATAAAATAGGCAATAATACCGCTTAAAGTTACGTCAAAGATAGATTAGTTTGGCGATGACTTGGTGATGGTGATAGGATTGATTTGAAACATCTATAATAATAACATTTTACATTGTTAAATATTCTGCACTTTTTATGACCTTCCCAATGCTTTGGTTCTGGTTTACACAAAAACTTTATACAAGTTTGTGTTCCTTTTGGCTTGTACGAAGTGCGGCTGCAGCCACCGCGCTCGTTTAATTGCGTAAACCTGGTTCGTAAAAGTTGGAGAGATACTTGAGCTTGCAGCTGAGGATTTAGTCTTCGGAGCTTTTAAATTAGCCAATTTAAAATCAAGTTGAACTTAAACTTGAAAGGAGATTCGTAATAGGATCAATTCGTTTGCTTCGACGAATGTATCGTGCTCGTCCTCCACAAGAGTTCGATCGAATAAGCTATTTTGACACGGTCAGACGGGACGAGTATTAATAAATAAAAGTATCATATGATGCAATAGTCTACAATTATTTATAAATGAATAAATGAATCACTGTAATATTTTTGTCGTTATAGAAAGGATTATAGAAGGAGAAAGATATAGAAGGATTCACAAAATATTGATTATTTAAACAAAAATATTCTAATATGAATTACAGCATTAGTAGTCATTGTTAGCACGTACTACTACTTATTCTTAGTTTTTGCCCTAACGTAATAATACCATTTGAAACAAAAACTATGAAATCCGCATCCAATTGATTTTACCATGGACTCTATCACTACACACTATTACCATAATTACGGGCTTAACAAATTAATTAACTTGATTTGACTATCTATGAACTAATTTTCATATTAACCCTGGCAATTAAAGAACAACGCACTAAAGAAAATCAAATGTTCTCTATTGCCTTGTATTATATATTTTTATAATGAGTTAAACGGGCTTTTTATGTTGATATATCTTTATTAATAGGCAATTCGTTTAAACAAACAGATAAACTAAACAGAATTTTGTTATATTCTCACGATACCTGAACTAATTAATTAATTAGATAAATGTCAAGTTCGGTAAGCTGCTTCCTGACACCATAAAATAACCATTATACCCATTAACTGTAGTCACGTGTTTACAAGATCATTTTGACATCAATGATTGATCACAGACGTTCAGGGAATGTGATATTCGCGTTTAATTATAGAACGTAAAGACATTTCATTATGACTGATAGCAAAACAAACCCTCCTCCAGGAATTGTCGACAACACAAAAACGCCTGATGGAAAATATTTGAACCGCATTAATTTGCCCTTATTTAACATAAATTAATTATATATGGTAATCGGCAACCGCGATTTTGTCAGCTGCTGTGAGTTTATTCGAAGATCAAAGGCAATTGAAAATTACAACAATAAAAAACGAGATGGGTGTATAAACCCAGGATTCAACCTTCGTCTTAAATGTAAAAGCATTTAAAATACATGTGACCTTGTGACCCCTATATCTCAGGGGTCTTTTGACCCTCAGGGCCCATATTAACTCGACCGAGGTATGACCCCAAGGTATCTGCACGCGAAGTAACAAATCAATCGCTTCAGTTGTTACGGAGTTATGCCTGTCACTAACACACAGACCCACATAGTGTTTTCACTAACCTCTGAAGAAGACTCAGAGGTAAATAAGCGTGAATGTCCTTGTTTATAGGGTACCGTACCAAAATGGTAAAACGAAACTCTATAATGCATACTTATAATTTCAAAATTGGAATAATTATGAATAATGTTTGTGCAACTCTATTACCGGCTCGCATCTTACTGCATAAGACTTAAATCTTTTTCTGATGAAATGAAGGTGTAAATTCCACACCCTACTTCTTCGGTGATACAGGCAGGCGTATGACTATGCATACATATATCTAACTGTTTATAAAGTTTCTTCTGAGGTACGAAACCCACGGGTCACGAGTCCCACTCGCGCTTGTTACGAATGTTACTAAAAATGTACCTACAATATTGTCGATGCAACAGATGTTAGATATAAAATAAATTAATCAATCTTATTGTATATACGACAGGGACAATGATTTTACATTCGCATTTCCTTGATCGTTCATCTATATAGATTCAATTGTATCTGGCATCAGCCTTAAACGTTGTTTTCTTTAAAGGTAGCGATTAGAGTGAGACATCATTTATCAGATGACATTATGATTATAACCATTAATAAAGTTGAATGCCCCGTGCTGTCAGAAAGAGAGCAATGAAAGACCGATGACGTCAATTTTATGCGCAAATTAGGAATGTTTCAGCCCACGCCTTGGTCAATATAACAATAAGTTTCTTTTACACAGCGCTGTCGTATATTCAGTAATCAATTTAATTGTATTCGATCCAGGTGAAAGAAACCTGTAATACAGGTGGCTTATTCTGTATGTTACACATTAGTCCATTACCATAAATCGAGCTTCCTTAACTAGTTAATTTAATTACTTGTAAATTACACTCACCTGAACACATTCATTCCAATTACACAGGTTTGATTCTTTTACTGTTTATATTATTCGAAGGAGCTTTACTAAAAAGGATCTAAAGACAGATTTTTGTTAACACCTGGACATTATTGTCTTCGGCTACACGATTGATGAAACAGTTAAATAGGAGGAAACATATTGTAGATCATCTTTTGAATCGTAAATGTATTAGACTAGCTGACCTGCGCAACTTCGTCTGCTTCATATAAGGTTAGAGAATTTTACCCGTTTCTGCAACATTTTTCATTGCTGCTATGCTCCTATTTGTCGAAGCGTGATGTTATATAGCCTATAACCTTCCTCGATACATGGGCTATCCAAAACTAAAATAATTTTTCAATTCTAACCAGTAGTTCCTGATATTAGCGCGTTCAACCAAACAAACAAACTCTTCAGTTTTATAATATTAGTACAGATATCGTTTAAACAAAAATATACTCTATAGATTACTTCTTTACTTCCTTTGTGGAGCAGTGGTTGTGAACGAGACTGCTCTGCATGAGGTCTCAGATTGAATAACAGGGTCAGGCAAACTGCAATTATTCTGCTAAGAAATTTTCAATAGCAGCACGGAATCTGGTTTCGTGCCCAACAGACAGCAATAGAAAATTATTAAAAATTACTATATTAAAATGTGAATTTAACGTTATTAGTGATTAGAAATCTAATATACTCAAAGTTATATCCTCTGTGAATAGTAAAGGATGATTTGCTTGCCTTCTGGCAGCTACAATTAGTCATAGTTGGAAAGCCTAACCTGTTACAATAAATAGAGATCAATATTTGAACTGAAACCACAAGCAGTATTAATTTTACATTGTGTTTACAGCTTAGACAGTCTATTCAGTGGCATTCAAACGAGATTCGTGAATAGATCGAAAGACAAAAGTGGAAAGAAGTGGGTTGGTCACATTGACATGGTATATATGGTATATACAGACATCGTTAAGTTAAACGTTACAACGTATTGTTTAGTTTACATAACAAATGATTGGATAGTGGAGCGTAGCGTCGGGACTACGCGACAATAACGGTCCGTTAAGAGATCAATGTGTCGACTACGTAGTCTGACGACAAACTGACTCACGCCACTGCCACCGCGCCGCCCGTCTGCAATCTCTTGTCGCTAGGCTACTCTCGCTATCCATGTCTAACCACTTCTTATGACCCCCTCTTTCTTCAAAAGCCTGACCTCAAAATAAGCTTAACAATGATCTTCAATTCGACATTTGACTTTATTATGACTTCCGACAGTAAAAAAACACATTACACATTTAAATGCAACGTTAAGTAACAGTTTATTATTATTGTTATTTCGTGAATTATTGACATTTAATGCTTCAATAAAAAATTATGTACTCAAGCACGGAACATCTGTTACGTGTTCTGTGCAATGAGTAAACATTATACTCTTATAAAAGGTGAGAGGCAATGATCTGGCATTTTTGATTTTATAGATATGAATGATTATTGTATAGTACTTCCGAAAATAATTATTATATTCCATGTTATAGTTTATACACATAAATGTGTATTTTAGTAAGGTTAACGACATCCATAGGATGGTATAACAGGACATTGACATTGTTTAGCAGTGAGGAGCTATGTCAGGGCGTGGTGATAACGGCCGATGCAGACCAGTCTCTTACATTGTCCTGTCAATCATATCGTTTCAAATCTTTAGCAGGTTTTTAAACATATTAGCATCGTATGTAAGCGGTCTGTTGTACCCGTAGTAATCCGCAATAATCTCATAAACACATCAAGCTACTTATTACTTATCAAACATCAATATTATTGTATAACAAAAAATCTAAGTTGCACGAGATCTTTATTATAATCGTATCAACAGAAAAACGTCAAGCGATGCTAATAGCGCCTATTGTTACTTTATCATGTCGATATTTTTTTATGTGATCGCTTTTATGGTATTAATCGGTTGTAAGTTTGTTAAATGTATAATTGATCGTAACGAATTATCAAATATAATCGAGTTTGTCTACTAGAACATGGTTCTCTTTGTCTGATTCAACCAATAAATGATGTCATATAAGTATATTTAAATAGCAATTTACATCGTCGCAAAGGTCGTCCATTTGTTATTTCTAAATTATGGGAGGTCACGGCCTTCTAATAATTTTAATCAAGACAGTATTGTTGCATATGAAATTTTGAATGAAATAAAACTAATGACAATTTTTACACCTTATATCAGTACCTATATACAAAATAGATGATATCATACTCTGTTTTTATTTATCTTGTTTAACATGGAATGGAAATAAAACAAGAAAACGTCACTATCAGTAAATGACCATGTTAAGAATGCGTAATATGACTCACATCTACTTTTAAACACATCGAATACAAAGATACCGGTTGTATGTATTGAATTGTTTAATAATGTCGTGTCTACGGGAGGATTTCAAATAGATTAAAGGTTGAGGATGTTCGATGTTCACCTCACACTCGATACATACTGGGGTCATGACATGACGTAAGATTTGATGATGCGACTAATATGGCCTTTTGTAAATATCAAAATCTGAAGGTTTAGGCTGTCTATCTAAATTATATGAGCCCCTGTTTGTAACTGCATACCTACGATTGAACTTAAATAGCTATACGACAAAAATGAACATATTTTTTATATGTTTAGTTTTAAACGTGAAGCAACTGGTGATGTTTATGTCCACTGAGTCCTTTTAATGCGTCGATGTGCTAAATGATTTCAAAAATCAAATGTCTCCTTGAAGCACGCGAATTAATTCCATATCAACATATTATATAAATGATATTACCACATAAGTGCGTGGCTGTTATTGCATTAGGTATATGTTAGATCCTTATACGTAAATCGCTCTTATACACATATACCTTACCAATGTAGGCTCTTCATCAATCTACTAACCAGCCATAAATGTAAAAAGATTCCATAGGATTCCATACCATAAGTAATATTTTTAAATAGAGCAGTCAACCCGATGTAAAAATATTTGAATCACTTTCAAGGTACCTACCAACAACCAACATAATAACCTACAGAGGTTTGTTAAATCAACTACATATAGGTATATAAAACTTTTATTTGCGAATGCCGACCTTCAATAGCAATACTTAAATATTAATGACATAGGTATAGACAAAATTGAATACTACAGTTAAACAAAACTGAATAACAAAGTACCTATTACGTTATTATATTTTTTTTTTCGTTCGGTATACTTATATTTATTTGAAAACTTACACTGTTTTGCAACACGGTGCAATAGGTCACCTATTATTTACCTTAAAGATCAACTTAATTGGGACGTGTTTTAAAAACATAGGAAAACATACATATGACATCAAACGCTGTAGACGAAACGAGACGCTGCAAACCCTAGTCACGTCAACGATTTTTTAGCGAAGGATGATATCGTTAAAGCTCAACCCAAGCTAAATCTAAAGATGTTTTATCGGATAATTGGCACAGTTGGCCAATTCTTTCTAGTTCTCACGCTACGCACAGTGATGTTAGACGATCGCTAGGTCGTTTTCTTTACCTTATTCACTTACCGTTACTGGGTCGGATTGTGCTAGGCTAGACAACAATGTTAAGAAAATTGGACTAATCAACCCAAAGTGTGCTTGCCATCGATCCGTCGCATCGTAACGTTATCGTGATCCCCTAGATGAAGCAATCACGGCTAATTCTCACGACACTGCTCCAGCACTCCACTCTGTTTGACCGTTATGAAATTCTAATTGTCCTCTTAATTAACAAACCAACTTTGATGAGTATGCAAGGCTAAGATTGCTCTACGTGTCTGCACATTTCTAATTATACTTTAACGGATTTATTAAATGATTTGTCCTCGTCTCGCGAGGGTTGATATTTGATAACTTATTTTATTTTACTTATCATAATTATTTTGACTGGGATACGCTTTTAAACAAAAATTAGAATTACTAATATCAAGTTATTTCATGACAGTGATTTCGTGTTTTTTGTATGCTGTGATTTTGTATAATGTTTGTCATATTATTTACCTCGAAATACCGTGAATCGTTTGAAGCTCACACAGATTTTATCGCTGCGAGCGTCAAAGCCATAGGATTTGCTGGTGGAACAGGTTTTTGTTTTTGTAAAGTCGGTAAAGAGATAAACCTCTGATGTAGCAAGCTTACCATCAGACGTGACATAAATATGTTTATTCGCCACCCCAATTTTTTTAACATATGCCCGTGCTTTGAAAATGTCTCCTTGTCAAAATTACCAAACGTAACTAGGTAGGCAACTCTCATAATTTAAAAAGCAAACACTGACTGCATCAAATCACTCAACTTGAAATGTCAATAAAAATCCCTTAAGAGCTTTCATAATTAAAAATCAAAGACTAAAATAACACAAAAATAACACGACATGACCTCTCGGAACAATGATGCCATCAGCCTCGATTTGAATGGCGATAAAAATGTCTGGCTTGACCTGTGACGCAATGTCAGGTAGATTCGAAGCGCTGTGTGGTTTATGCTCAATAATGGAAGCATTGATATCAAAAGTGTGGATAAACAAAGGTTAGAGGTGCCGTATCACTTTCACTGTCATTCACAGGTAAGTAGTCGCCCGCGCTTGCTCGCGCCGCGGGTGCCGGATGCACGCGACCTTCGCCGGTTTGCTGTAGTACTTAGCGCCTAGTTTAGACTCAAACGCTGCCGTCGGAGAGTGTGTGACATAACCGGGTGGCGTCACCCAACCGCACCTTGACATAATATACATACTAGTCTCATGTCACGTGATCGCACAGCTATTTTTAATGCAGAAAATCTTACTATAAGTAATAATAATAAATCTCAATGATGCAAGAAATTAATCGAACGAAAATTCCACGATAATACATGTCTATTCGTAGTATAAAATGTCTGATGTGTTTGAATCACATAGTAGATTATTATAATGTAAGATCCGGGGTAATAGATCAATATAAATGTATGTATATACCTATGATTTAAACGATCGATGACCCTTTAAGCATGTGGATAAAAACCTCGAATTAGTGTTGACATTTGACCCAATCTTCCCACAAGAAGCTTACGAAAATAACGAACAAATTGAGAGTTATTATTTAAATTTATGGTTAAAATCGTGGTTTAAAACATTCATAACATCACGCCTATCACTACCTAGGTATTACTCAATGGAAAAGTTAAGCAAAACTGTACTATATGCTTACATAATTTATTATTTATGTATATTGGCGTGTATAATTTCGTTAGGCACTTCTCATAAAATTTTCAGAACCTAGACCATCATAGAGCATGAAACATGCACGTCGCAAATCACTGCACGTTGTGCCTTGAACGTCATTTCGTTCTCCGCTCTTTGTAAACTTACCTGATATATATGTATGTAGGTATATTGATAGTGAAGGCGAACAAGGAATTGAGTTAAGGGAAAATTTATATAATCTATATAAAGCAAGACTTTATAATACTAGATGTTGCACGCGGCCTCGTCCGCGTTAATGTAAATTTTGTATTGTTCTGGAGCAAAGGTACTCTATACCCGGATAGCAGAGATATAATATGTATGTATATATAAGAACTAGTATTCTCCATTTTAATCATAAATCTATATCAGAATGAGTATTGACATCATGGGTATATACCAAAGTTATATGAGTCATTATAGGTAGGTACTCAATCCATTTATTTCAAAATTCCCTCAACGTGCGGGAATGTTTTACTTTATGTCGAGGACCGCATATATCTTCATCCGTATGCTGCAATAAAATATGCAAATCCTTTACAAGGCGCACTGCAGACACAACGAAGGGCCATTGATGAAATAAAATAATAAATTATGTTACGTAATAAATAAAAACGGTTGCGTTAAAAATATATTTATACTGAAAAACCCTTTGCATTGTGAAACATAACGGTCGGAACGGTGCGTAATAAATTTTACTACAACAATGTCGTTATCGACTATGTAGACAGAAGAATAGGTATTATAGGTAATTAGTATTTCCACTTGCACAATGTCTGACACACCTAATACAAAATGAAGGATATTGTTCATGACGTAGCTAAATGTCAAGAGGGAGCATAATATTATAATAGATGTTTACACTCAAGAACCGCTTCGAGTTGCAATTAAATAAATATTTAACGCAATGAGCAAGAGCGCGTACCAGAGAAGATCCGCTTAGAAATAAAACGAGTCTCGGTAACCGCCAGGCCATAAAGATTGTGGGATAAAGCGACGAGTTTGCGGTGAAATATTTCATACGTGCATACATTACTAGGATATCGCGATCTTTGTAGATACATATATGTACATAAAACATAGGATAAATAAAGTATTTCAGGTATATGGGACTAACCAAACTAGCTGAACCAACTAATCGCTGAACTTAACAGTTATAATTTAGGTTGATAATTCAATCTCAAAGTGTTAAGTTATACAGCTTGGAATAGTGATAAATTTTAGTTCGACGTTTGCAACTTGAAGATTAACTTGTAAATTTAATTGTTATATTCTGTGCCACGTGCCACCGCCATCTAGAGGATCAGGTGTATAGGTTTCTGTGTCAACTCCATTGTCAAAAGAATTTTTCTGTTTAAAACCGCGACGTGACTTGCGAATCCTTTTTTTAAATGCTTACACGTTTATGTCCCAGATCAAAAAACAATTTGGCTCTGATGCTTGTCTTGTTTGTACGTGAGATTGAAACATAAGGCGATAGTTTTGGGGGTTACGGTCACGGACATTGACGGACACTGCAAAAGTTTATCCGAACGTGTCCGGCATTGCGATAGGATCACAATTTATACAAACTCCAGACGTTAACTGAATATTTCTTTTACTTTGGCCGACTGGATCGCTATCTCTGCCATCAAATTTGTTTACGCAAATCGAATCAGCAGCAAAACACAACCATTAGATACTACAACACAATGTCGAATTAAGTGATCTCAGTAAACCTCACCTGCGTGTCCTTGAGACGATATTTATTTCCTTATTATCAGATACATCATTCTTCCATGTTCCCTTCACAAAAATCCTTGCAAATCTACGTACTCAGAATATTGCAATACATAAAATAGGTACATCACAATACACTTATTTCATAATCCGATCATTGATGTGTTCATAAAATTACCATAACAACTCTAATATAAAACTAACGATTGGCAACCTTTGCAGTAATGCATATATTTATACATACACACATATCTAATACTTCGAAGGAGGCTTTGCCATCACATGTATTATCAATAAAACTTGTAGCACAATTTAACGTTTGGTATTTACGATGCGTGTTACTGAGTGGCTCCTCGACAGTTTTGCAACTATTGCATACCTCGTCGTGTTAAATTAAGGAGTAAACAATAATCTCATGACATGAAACATCAGTTTTTCAACAACTTCGTAATAAACAAACACGCGTAAGGGTCTCAAATTCTAATGTTGTTATACTCAGGAGCAACATTTGTAATTATGGTGGGTAGAACCCTCATTATTACTAGGGGCGGGTTACACTGGTTAGATAACTATTAATTCTGTTAGGATGGTATGTAATCTACCCGTAAGTATACGGATTTATGTATCTAAGTGAGTTGCTATTAATACCACTAGCATTTTAAAATAGGTATATATATATGTATTATGACATAATGCTTAGTAAATTCGCTTAAAAAATGGTAAGGAAAAATAGATTGAGTGAAGTTCAGATGTCATAGTATAGGTGTGTCTAGACTATAATATTTGTGTTCAATTACGCAAAGCGACTAGTGAGTGACAAATGCAGTGGCATTTGTTGTGCAAGCAGTCGCCTCTTGCCATGCTCAGTCAATATACTGTCGAAATTTAACAGGTGCATTGGTACATTCATTCGTTGTTTATGGATACAAATGAGATTTATATACTTTTCATAAAGATACGTTAAAAAGCTTGGCTTAACAAAATCTATTCAGCATTCAAAATATCAATTCAGTATTTCATTTCCTACGGTATTTACGGATAATAAATACCTAAATAATTTGCAATATGGTTTCTTTTTCTTTTTAAAACTGTCGATATTGCTTAAACAAGTTACAATTTTAGTACGTGGGTATTGGACTATTGGCATATTATATCAACTTAGTATTAACATGAATACGTTGTATCCGACTTTAAATAATTATGTATGTAGTCCTACATTCACATTTATTATATTATACCTATACAATTAAGGACTATTGGCTGAACTTATATTCTTAAAGCGTGTTTTACTTGCATTTACTTACGTTGAAAATATATGAATTAAATATCGTTATTATTTAGAAATTAGTTATAACATATCTCTATATAAGGATATTTCATTAACAAAGTAACTATTTTGCGATATTCACAGAAATATAGTGAAGATAATTTGATACAAATTATACTTACTATCCTTAGCAATTGTATAAAATTTATACAATTTACACTATCCTTAGCAATTGTATAAATTTTATACAATTGCTAAGGATAGTGTAATCCTTAGCAATTGTATAAAATTTATACAACTCACATTTAATGTGAGTTTGTTTATTTGTTTCGCTTTAACACCTTAACCACTTAACCGAACATCATAAAATTTTACGTACACATTATCAGGGATACAGAAAAGATATAGAGCACCTTTCATCCAAAAAATAGTACTATTTCCCAAGGAGCGAAACCGCGGGCAGAATCTAGTTTAATATAAATTATACTTACCATAAATTAATAAATTGTATAGGTACCATTTTACCATATAACAAAACAATTACGAAAGTAGTAAGCTTTACTTAATTTCATAACATTTGAATTCAAATAAACTGTTTAGCCTAGTATTTTGAGAACATGGATTTTAAAAGTAATTGGCCGGCTCCCGAGACCTTCTCACAATTTATGCGACCTAATTGAATACAAACTATGCCTAATATGTGAACCTTTTTCAATTTAGGAATTGAAATAGGCAAATCCAATTGTGACATACTATTTTAAAGTCACCGACCTATAAGTATACCCTTCGGCGGCGTTATAGCATTTTAGACGTCCATAATATATTTAATTTATACAGTTTATAATGAGAATAGCAATGACCTCCAGGCTGAATTTGGTCATGGCGTCGGATAGTTTTAACTGAGAGTAGTCGTCTGCGCTAGAGTTTGTTGAGTGGTCAATGCGCTAATACAAATGTATATAATGATCCATTTACCATTACTTTCATAGGCCGATGGGATCACAATCTTTGGCTGTACGTGCTCTAAGTACAAAATGTGTCGAGTTCGATTCCCGGACCGAGTAGTGATATTGGGTTTTCTTTTAAATTCTCAGTTTTTAATAGCAATAGACCACACCTACGTGGGATACGTGGGAACTAAAAACATGGTCGGCTAAAAATGGATCTCATACCGCCCTGCTTTCTTTTTTAGGGGTTTAAGAATGAGCCTATGTATGTATCTTTAAATTCTTAATTTATTGAAATATCTTTTATCATTGTCCACAGGCCGCGCTAGCGATAATTCAGGCTAGTAAGGTTACGCCAAAGAAAACAAACGAAGTTGTAAAGGATGTAGTAACAAAAACGAAAACTGAACCAAAAACTGATCCTAAAATAGTCGCCGACGCCAGACAGGCACGTCAGTATGGACCATACCAAGGACAAGGGGACAATGAAGTAGTTGTAGACATCCAGGACGCGGAAAAGAATCAATACTACGAGACCAACTACGACACAAGTAAGTAATATCTAAACACTAAGTGAAAACAGTTACACATATTGTTTCACTAGTTAATTTAGAGATCCGATCTATTATATATCAGTATGATAAATATCACAAGTGGTATTCTCCTAAATGAAAATAAACGTAACAAGCATTTCAGTTCACTGGCTCAGAACTCTATTTTGTTACGAGAATTTGTCGTCTGATAGCTTTGTTTACTAGTGAAAGTAATTGAAATCTACATTAAGCACCTAAAAAAGGATTAAAAAAGAATCAGTGCCGACTGCAGCTGCACTTTGGTTCATCAATCAAGCTGTCAAGTGTGGTTTTACCTGATTATATCTGATCCTGATTACCCATTGTGTCTGTCTATGGAAGAGTCTCGTCTCACTCTGATTAATGACGAACTTTATGGTCAATCTTGCGGCCACTCTACAAATAATAGACATAATACTCGCTAAGGGAAAATGTGATGGTAGAGAGCGACATAATCCCATTATTCGTCATAATTTACCATCTAAATGTCTTATCCAAATAGTGTAAGATAACATGCCGGAGTCATGAATTAACAGTCACTCATTATAATTAAAACGTTGACAAATGTTTGGCAGATAATATTTATTTTGTCTAAACTGAATATTCATTGTTTGCAGATTTAGAATTATGATTTAATTACCAAGTAAAATGTGGGTAGGTAGGGTAAAAGCAATATATAACTCAACATAATTTGAATCTAAAAAGAATACTGAAAGCTGTTTGAACTTCACAACACTTATATTATTAGCGTTGATTAAAATATTAAGTAAACTAATACTAGCTAATTACAAAAAAATAAAAGTAGTAATTTTGACAATATATGTTATGAAATATTAATAAATACATAAGATAATTCAAAGGTTAAATGCATCTCATTGGCAATAACATGCCCATTTTTAATTTAAATTAATGTAATATAATATGTTCGACGTTTTACGTGTTCAACATCAAATAAATATGTAGATATAATGCTACACGCCACCGACCACTTTAAATTTAATGGAGAGTCCCAGGTGGTCAGGACTAAATTGTGTTCGGTATGCGTATTGTGAATTTTAATGAGACGTTTGTATTGGATTGAATTCCCACACAGAATTGATATAGAAAGTTATATAGTAGTAGGTATAATGCAGACCATTTTGAGAAGGTTGTCCATTTTTAATCGTTAAAGATTTTGGCCTTTGTGGCACATGACATGAATATACTGTATTTTCTGCCGACTAAGAAATACTCTAAAGCCTAGTTCTTATTTTTAAAAACAAGTGTCTTTACCTACTGCTACTAGTTAATTTTTGACATAAATATATCAAAATTTAACTGTCCGTATTTAAAACAACTTGTGTCAGAATATAGGAACTGGGCATATGAGGAGCCTGGCGGAGGATGCGGTGTCCCGGGGTGAGGTCGTCTTCGATGCCTTCAATACCTTGCCCTGGAGTTGTATTAGGGAGGCACTCATTTTTCATCGAGTGCCGACCTACCTCCACCTGAGTATATCGGGTATTGTCGGGGCATATCTATCAGAGAGGATAGTACTCTACCCGGGTCATGACGGTTGAAGTCGGCGAGAGATGTCGTGCGGTGTTTCACAGGGATCGGTTCTGGGTCCGCTCCTGTGAAATCTCGGTTACGACTGGGTGCGGCGAGGTGCGCTCCTCCGTAGCGTCGGCGTCATTTGTTACGCCGACGACACACTTGTCACGGCGAGGGGTAAGTCGCACCGGGCGGCGGCCATACTGGCGACCGCTGGGGTCGCACAAGTCGTCAATCGTATCCGGCGGTTGAGCCTCGAGGTGGTCCTGTCCAAATCCGAGGCCGTTTGTTTCCACGACCCTCGGCAGCGGCCACCTCCAAGGGCCCATATCATGGTAGGGGTCCGCATCGGCGTCAAGTTAACCCTGTGAAATACTTGGGTCTCTTGATCGACAGCTGATGGGACTTCATAGCCCATTTTCGTCGTATGGCCCCCATTCTTCGGGTCACTGCAGGTGCGCTCGCGCGCCTGCTGCCCAACCTTGGGGGCCAAACACCTCCTGCCGGAGGTTCTACGAGGGGGTCGTGCGGTCCATGGCCCTCTACGGGACCCCAGTTTGGGCGGACAACGTGACAGCCCGTAACATTTCGGCGCTTCGTGTGTCACAGCGCGCCATGGCCGTCAAGTTCATTAGAGGTTACCGCACGATCTCATCCGAGGCTGCGAGCCTCCTCGCCGGATCGATGCTATGGTACCTGGAAGCGGCGCTCCTGGCGTCGTTCTATCGTTGGCGCCAGGAGGCGCTAGCTCGGGGCGAAGGACCTGTTCTTCCTGCTCTTGAGGCGGCAAGGTCCGAGCTCCGCCAGGTCCAAATGGTCAATTGGAAGGAGCGGTTTGTGCACCCCAGTGCCGGGCACGCCTCGATTGTGGTGGTAAGTCCAAACAGTCCAAACGAGTGTTTGAGGAGTGGCTGGAGAGACGGCATGGCGTCCTCGTCTTCCGGCTGACACAGGTAATGACTGGACATGGGTGTTTTGGCCAGTTCATGTGTCGCATAGGCCGGCAAGAGACTCCTGGTTGTCACCACTGCGGCGACTGCCGCGACGTTATTGAGGACACGGCGCTGCACACTTTGGCGGATTGCCCCGCCTGGGCATCGCAGCGCCGTGAGTTGATCAGTAGATGACTCGGTTCCCAGTATTCAAATGCGAACTGTTATCTAAGCAGATTCTTAACAGCCCAAATATAAAGATATAGGATATGCATCTGTCCCAAATTAAAACGCATCAAATGCTATTCATGTTGTCTTGTTTATTTTAATAAATCAAGCAATCCTAAGTATTAGGTCAGTTATTTTTCATTAATTAGTCACGCGTTCATCACATAACACATATCCTAAATGCAGATTTTAATATCAGTAAAGATAACGATTTAATAAAATATCTCTTGAATATACACGTAACATTAAATTAAGACAAAGAATATATAATGAGGACACATTACTGTCATCTGTCGCATTCCCGCAATCGTACTGCAACGTTTCTACGTATGTTTGTTATCAGGCAACATCTGGCATTGTAATAATTCCTTATGAAACGTCTCTAAAATTTTCGTCGAAATCAGTACTCGTTTCATAAAGTTAATTAAACAGGTACGTAGCGTTGTCTTTAGCCTCAGACGTATTCAAACTAAGAGAAAATAAACCAAACGCTCGGGTGTTCGGTTCCATTCAAACTTTCGGTAAGTCTTGATCATTTCACTGAACATTCAATTGTTTTTGATATCAGAGATCGAACCTTTATGAAAACTTTATAAACATAATAGCAGCTTAGCTTTTACCTGTATTCGCGTTAATTATGTTGAATCGTTTGCATGATATACTGTGATGTTCTGTATACCTGTTGTACATATCAACATATGTATATAAGGCTTGTCATGACGCAAAGATTATATCCAGTGCCAAATGCCTATTAATAAAAAATAAATATATTCTAGCTATTTAAACCAATAACCTTATTCGAAAATTTCTATAGGAGAGTGTCTAACACCATATAGATTTATATATATTTTGAGCGTCTTGTGTTTTTTAAACCAGTATAACCAGTAAGTGAATTTATAACAGCAGCCCAGTATAATTTTTAAGGCTATTATAATATAATAAAGTTGGACTGCCATTCTAGGTATACGTTTTATACATTTATTTATATTATGTTAAATTACAACGCTGACTCTGACTTTACATAAACGAATCTAATTATAACTTATAGTTATATTCGCGGTTAATCACGATAACTCAGGTTCAAGTCCAATGTCGGGTGTTACTCAAGTCTTCTGTGAACATTTCTTAACAGCAGCATGGCGCCTAGCAATTAAACCAGTAAATATTAATAGACTTGCCCCCTATTACGTAACTCTTAAGAACATAGTCAACAAACAACTTCCTACTTTTCGAGGATATACAGTTGTATAGACTAGCTCGTCTATGTATGTAACTTTGCAGTTGTAACTGTGAAATCCGTTGTTATATATTTATTTGATTAAGACTGTAAGTAATGCTACAGTAGCTCTATACAATCCAGGTGGCGGTCTTTATGAAATAAATGCAGTTATCGAAGTGCATTAGTAAGCCTTTGAGGACAGATTGCCAAAAGGCAGAACGTTGACGCCAATATTTTACTCGACTTTAACGTCACCAGCGAACTACAGATATTAGTTTTCCGTTTTAGTAATAAACTTTGTCATTTATCATAGAGGCGCCGCCTGCCGAGATAAATGACTAAAATTCCTCACCTCCTATTTCTCTTGTATCCATTGCAAACTCTGCTACTATGAAAAAATGTGTACTGCTAACACAAAAAATCATTTATAAATGTTAGCTACCCATATATTCTCATTAATAGACGGGGTTTCGTTTGAACATAGACTGTAACGAAATTTATCGCATTTTATTTTGAATGTTCTAAACATGTTTACCTTGTTGCAGATGCGTATGGTTTCGGTTACGATGTGGGTCCAAATGGACAGTTCCATCATGAGAACCGCGGTCCCGACGGTGTCACATACGGTTGCTATGGTTACCTCGACCCTGATGGCTACCTACGAGCTACTCACTACGTTGCTGACAGCCACGGTTACCGAGTGGTGGAACCTGAAAAACCTGTTGAAGTATACCCTGATGAGAAGTACGAATATGATGAAACGTAAGTTGACAATGATTTTTAAATTACGAACGTTTATTTAAATTTTAAGACTGCCTCGTTTAATCCTTGACGCAATTTGACCACAAGTTTACGTGCTCTTGTGAAATCTGGGTTCGATTCCCAGTCGGGCAGTGTTACTGGTTCTTTTAGTAAATTTATTGTAGCAGCACGTAGTCTGGGAATGGGCTGGTAGAGAGCAACATATTTCTAAAAGGGGGAAAGTGTAGAATTAAATCAAATCTAAATAGTTTTAATAACAATATAATTAGCTTAAAAATTAGTAAAGTTTAAGAGTAATAGTAGTGTAACAAAATTTTCAAATTTATGTAATATAGTGTCAAATAAACAACGCGATAAAATCCGTACATAGTAGTTTAATTTCAATGAATAATTTCGCGTAAACAGAAGACAATATTATATTTCTAAAACATAACCAGAAAAATAAAAGTGTGACAAAACTCTAGGTACAGTTACTTATTCTTCTTCGTTATCTAAACGAGCTTAACATGGAGATTATTTTACAGGACTGACGGCGAAGCCTTGAACTCACAGCCAGGTCAGATCATTCCATGGAAAAAGCTTTTCTTCCCGAAAGGATGCGGTCGTACCCCCGGTGGTATACCAGCTAAACCGCGCCCAAAGCCTCCTCCACCGCCGCCGAAACCAGCGAAACCAGTAGACAGCAGTGGAAGTGGCTCCAATGTTAAACCCATCCAGGGTGGTCAAGGTAAGACAACTAAATATGTATATTCTCGATATTAACTCATATATTTTAAAGTTTATTAATTTCATAATAGCTGTACATAAAAATTACCTTACTAGGTTTAATTTCATTATTCATGAACGATCTGAAAACCTTCATTCTATAATCATTCTTATTAGGCAAGTTTGAATTTTTATGCATTTTTGATTATAAACAATATTTTAGAAAAATTTACAACGATATTATAAGCTTCTTATTAGTTTTAAAAATAAGAACGTTAGTTTACAAATTACTAGTCCTTAAATACGATATACATTATAAATACGATAATGAGTTTGTTTGTTACGCTTTTACGCCTTAACTACCTACCGACTATCACGAAATTTATCATACACGTTGTTAGGGATACAGAAAACAACATAGGGTACCTTTGATCCAGAAAAAAGTACTGTTATTAATCTAACCGAACATTTCTTTTTTCTGTTTTCGCAGGGGAATGCATTTACGTTAACCCAACCTAACCTATGTATATTTAGGCGAGCGAAGCTGGGGTTAAATCTAGTATTTTATAAATCCTAAGCTAAGCGTAATGGTTCGGTAATTCTAATGACTTAAGCTTACCTACTAGTAGTGAAGTCTTTAAAAATGTACTTTAGCATTCCTTGTGTATGTACTTATATCATTCAGATAAATGCTTTGCTTTGTTATCTCTGAGCACAATTTATATTATTTCAAGTGAATCTAATAAACTATTTTATTTTACAGGACCTAACGGCCCTGGTGGACAATGTAAGTATATTAATATTTGAAGACTCAAAACTAAGATGTTTTATACATTAATTACTTCAGTAACTAGATTAAACTTTAATTGAATTTCAATTTTAGTAGGGATAAGAATTCTAATACTTTAGAAAGTGTATTGAAAATTAGAAATTAAGCATTTATTTAATTGTTTTAGGGCAAGGCGGTTATTACCCAGGCACTCCCGGCACTCCAGGAACTCCCGGTAGCCCCGGCTCACCAGGCTCGCCAGGCGGTCCAGGTAAGAATACTATATTATATCCTGTTTCTTATTATTTTCTTTCTCAAAACCAAGCAGATCATATACCGTAAGCCTCATGACTAAATTATTCGATTTAATAGGCATGGGTGAAGTGTGTGAGGGTGGCCAAATATTTCATGATTCAATAATATTCATTTGCCTATAGGTGGTCCAGGCGGCCCAGGTGGACCAGGCGGCCCACCCGGATCGGGTGGTGGCTACTATCCAGGCACCGGTGGCACCGCAGGCACTCCCGGCTCAGCCGGAACCCCAGGTACTCCCGGTAGTCCAGGTACCCCGGGCTCTCCCGGTACACCAGGCTCTCCAGGAACTCCCAGCACACCAGGCTACCCAGGCTATCCTGGAACAGGTATGTTTACAATAATTAACGACAAGCAAATATTAGAAAACTAACTGACCCATGAATCTATTATACTATAAATATAAAACGTTGGTTTTAAGTGCTTGAGACAAAGCAAATAATAAATATTTGCCGTCTCTGTGTGTGCTTTTAATTTGACCTTAGAAAACATACACGCTTTTGTCAATCATGTCATAAAAATATCAAAAACACTTTAAACATGGAATCGTAACAAATCATGCTTATCCTAAACTTTGTGTGTATCTAACAATTTTCAGGCTCAGGTGGATACTACCCAGGACAACCTACTGGACCAGGTAAGACATCAACTAAACTAACTTGTTTGCCTATTCATTATTCAATTATTCATTAAGTTAACATTGGCAATGTACCGTTAAGTAACCAAGAATTGCCAGTACTTATTTTGTTTATTAAATTAACTTAACTTCAGCTTTAAATATAGTCATTTTACATCACTTCGTTATCAATCTACAAAACGCCTGAAACATTTCTATTAGCAAATCGACTAACGTCGCACATCACTAACCGGTCAACTTGTCGTAACCTTTACAGACGGCGCATATTACCCAGGAGCAACCGGACCAGGTACGACAAGAATCATTTAAAATCCATCTAATTAATATTGTCATTGTTCACCATCCAGACCAAGGGCAAAGCATACAACTACATATAGCACAATTACATTCTTGATACTTTTATAGCACTTCGCTATAGGTTGACTGAGTGCAATCCCTGGATGTCCGGTCATAAATCATTCGTCATTCATAAATCAACTTGCTTCTATGTGTCTAAAGCTAAAGTTAGAACGCAGTACGTTCGTATACAACTTATTAGGAATTATATTTTAGTCCGAGTATTTGGTTTTTTGCACAGTTAACGTAATGGTTTCGTGATAAAAAAATTGAGAGATCCACAAATAATTGTTCCAAGTGTGAGTATTATTTGTGTCTGGTTTTTGAACGGCACCTCCCCGCAGCACAGGATTAATGCGTTGTGTGAGCGGTTAAAAACAGTAAATAAATAGTCAAAACAAAAGACCGTATTGCGTTCTAATAGCGATTAAAATGTGGCTAAATCAAAACGGTGCTTTATTAACCCTTGTTGTGTGTAACCAATGGTTGTGTCGGTTTAGGAGGATACTACCCCGGAACACCAGGCACACCAGGTTATCCTGGTACACCAGGCTCTCCAGGCGGACCAGGTAGGTTCTATATTAAGAAAATACTATTACATATTATATTCTCGTTGACAGTAGTATGAATATCATTAAGTTAAGATACAGTCAGGCCTTTCAAATGACTAAGTAAACACGATTTATATTAAATGATAATGTCTGCTTTATATGTATACCTTTAGAAAACATCAAATATTTTCATGAAATACCCATTTATAATTATTTATTTATTTCGTCTTTAGAGTGATATTATAATGACGGCAAATATATACTACCTTCTCGCTAAATAAAATACTTTTTCGCAGGTGGTCCAGGTGGACCCGGAGGTCCAGGAGGTCCAGGAGGACCTGGAGGTCCTAACGGTCCTGGCGGTCCCGGTGGTCCCTCAGGCGGTGGTTACTACCCGGGACAACCTGGCTCTCCAGGTAGTCCAGGATCACCAGGCACACCAGGAGGCCCAGGAGGCCCAGGCGGACCAGGTAAACACCACTGCTGATTATTAATCTGGTACCTGCTTCGTGTACACATCTTCATCCCAATCCCTGACATTTAAGTACTAAATCAACATTTACTTATGACAGGTATCTTTCTTTATAATTATTATTTTGAAGGCAATTTATTTATGATTTCTCGGAATCCCTAATAACCAGGGTCAGAAACAGATGCCTTATTTAATTAAATTTAATTTTAATCGGTACGTACACTTGGACTATACTTATGGGCGTTTATCATAAAGACGTGGTCATATTTGAAGACCACGACATTACAAACATTTGATAAATATGTCAGCAACATCTCCAATGTTTATCACTTATGGACCTATGTTAGTTCTTTTTTCTGCAAAGATATTTACGGCATCAGCGATATTTTAAGTCCTTATTATCAAATAGTAAAAGGTTTATACATATATAAAAAAATGACTGATATCTATTCAATTGTCAAGACATTTATTGCAGCCTTTATTTAATGTTACACGCTGTATAAAACTAGACAAAAATAATTTGACAATCAACATCTTATAACAAAAGCTTTCCCTAAATCCTTGTCTATTTTTAGGAGGCCCAGGTGGCCCATCAGGCCCTGCTGGCGGCGGCTACTACCCAGGCAAACCAGGCGGTCCCGGCACACCCGGCTCTCCAGGATCACCTGGCACCCCAGGTGGACCTGGAGGCCCAGGAGGCCCAGGAGGACCCGGTGGTCCAAGTGGTCCTGGTGGACCCACTGGCGGTGGTTATTATCCAGGACAACCCGGCAGCCCTGGCAGTCCCGGATCACCAGGCACACCCGGAGGACCAGGCGGCCCTGGTGGACCAGGTAAATATTGATATTGATTTTTTAAATATTATATATCTAATATTGTCTTTATATATCTGGTCTTATATTGACTGTTTTAAAAATGTGAAGAAAATAGGTATTTTTACGAAGTAATTGTCAAATAGTTGACTGCACGGATGGTGTAGTAGTTTAAGATTAAGCAGTGTTCATTGAAAGAGATGCAGTTAAAAGTCACTAAATGGCTCACTTCTATGACATATGACTCCACCGAAAATCTTATGGTATGCCTATCATAAACACATCATACACACACAGACACACACACACACACACACACACACACACACACACACACACACACTCACTCACTCACTCACGAACAACATACACACACAAGTATGCACACACACACAACCATATTTTTAGTCTTATATGACACGTCGCCCGAGCTAAAATTGTTAAAAAGTGGAAGGAAATCGTACCTGGCACCCACAGGACAGGCTATGCCTAGTGTGGGGCCGCTGATAAATGCTTTATGTAATAATTAATGGCAATAAACTGTTTTTATTTCTTTATTTATTTATTTAAGTGGTCTGCTCGCCACGGCCACTGCACCGAATGTTATGGGTTCGAATCCCACAGGGGACATTAATCCACAAACGGTTGTCTGGGTGTTCTTTGTATCCGTGGTATGAATGTTTTTAAAGTCCCCCGTGATACAGGATTTATTACCAGAGCGGGCATTGCCATTTTGATAAAAAGAAAAGGAACATGAAGTGCGTATGTATAAATGAACAATTTCATACCCTCGCTCCAAGATCTTGCTCCAGTAAGATAGCATCTATTGCAACTTTAATATATAGTCATTTGCTGAATTTTTGGCCTGAATCAAAAATAATAAATATAATGTTTTCTTTTTCATTAGGAGGCCCAGGTGGCCCTTCAGGCCCAGCAGGCGGCGGTTATTACCCAGGTCAACCAGGCAGCCCAGGTTCTCCAGGATCACCAGGTACACCCGGCGGACCCGGAGGTCCAGGTGGACCAGGAGGACCAGGTGGCCCTAGCGGTCCGTCTGGCGGCGGTTACTACCCAGGACAACCCGGAAAACCAGGCACTCCCGGATCACCAGGCACACCTGGCACACCAGGAGGCCCAGGCGGTCCAGGTTAGCTATACCTACTTTATAATCTAAGAAATATATAGGAAGAATGCAAAAATCAAATAAGCAATCTTTTGTCAATTTAAATTTAAAACTACATGGTGTTTTTAAAACAGTTTAGCTATTTAGGTACTTGATTGTTACTAGTATTTGTATTCTTCTTAAACCTTCAAGCTAGATTGTATACGGGGATTGTAAAGTAAGCTTTTGAATCAAGTAAACCCGACTTCTCGATGGAAATAGTCCAATTTGGTGCTTTATACATAGTGCTACCGATTTTGAAGGTCGCACTATTGATTCTCTTGGCTTTAGTTAAAACATAGTATTGTTACGTTAAAAATATTACTATTCTAATTACTCTCTTATTTATTTTAGGAGGACCAGGTGGCCCAGCAGGTCCAGCTGGCGATGGCTACTACCCAGGACAACCCGGACAACCTGGAACTCCAGGCAGTCCAGGATCACCAGGCACACCCGGAGGACCAGGCGGTCCTGGTGGACCAGGTAAATATTACTATTGATTAATTATTTATCTATTAATTATTATTATATAGGCTCGATCATTTACATCTACGTAATTATCCCAAAGAGGACTTATATCACCCAAAGTAGTGTAGCAATGAACTTAATTGTTTTATTCACTCTAAAATCCAAATGACCTTACGACCTAACTAATTTCGATAAACAAAGTACATTGTATGAGTAGGCCATAAGTTCCAAGTAATAAAGGCTATGTACTTATACGAAATAACATCTAAATAAAACGGGAGGTCGGCCATATAGAACTTTTAGCACTAATTTATGAAATTGAACAAAATGCCCATCGTCTTGAGATCGTATTGTAAACCTTCGATATTATTAATTTACACTAGCTATAATCTGCGATTTGCTCAATTCGCTCCTGCATCAAAAGCTTCTCCTGCATCAAATATTATACACAGGGGTGTACCGAATATCTATCCCGCAGTAACAGTGCATTTATACGGATAAAACCTATATCACTATTGGGCTCCTACACGAAATCTAAAAAGAAGCTTAGTCCGTTGACCATTACATGATAAAAGAATTCTTCTTTCATGCAGCAAACCAATAAACATTTTAAAATATAATGTTATTATAATTACGAAGAGGGAGTAGCTAAAAAGCAACAACTAAGTCTTATCTATAAAATATTAATGCCTTTTTGTCGCAAAATATGCTTGCACGCATACTACAAGGAAGAACCTGTGATTAGGTTAGGTTATTTGATACAGTGGCCTACTCCACCTTTTGTTAAGGTTAACCTACAACAATAAGTAAGAGTTATCCCGTAATAACTAGTACAAGTTGCCAAATTTTAAAATACTTAAATAAAATATTATAACGTTTTGTTTTTCATTAGGAGGCCCAGGTGGTCCCAGCGGTCCGTCTGGCGGCGGTTATTACCCAAGTCAACCCGGAAAACCAGGCACACCCGGAACACCGGGCTCACCCGGCACACCAGGCTCACCAGGAGGCCCAGGAGGACCAGGTTAGCAATACTTTATTATCTTAATTCATTATTCGGCTAAAGTAATACAATAATAAAATTATTTGATTACCACACTGCAGGAAAACAAGGTGTCAATCAAGATTAACTTTTAATTTTATTATTAATGGGATTCCTTTTCAATAATGATTTAGTTTAATTTAATTCTTAATAAACCTTCTAGCCAGTTATCTAGCCTGTAACTTCATTATCACCCCTGTATTAGGAAAGGGTTGATCGATTCGATTCGAAGCAAATGGCTCCATTCGGCCTACGCCCTATTAACTCCTTTGTATATTCCATCTACACATTTATTTACCGGGCAAAGAAATATTGCATTTAATAGTAAAAACAATTTCAATAAGAGCACGGAGCACGGCGTCTGGATCAGTGCCCGGTAGACGGCAATACGTTCGCTCCCTATTACGTGATGACAAAAACTATAGCTAAAATCTATGCGTGTAAAGCACCCTCGCAATTTCTTTAATAAATTTATTTACTCTTTTAATAATCTTAGGAGGACCTGGCGGCCCTTCAGGACCTTCAGGTGCAGCTGGCGGTGGTTACTACCCAGGACAACCTGGACAACCTGGCACCCCGGGTAGCCCAGGATCACCAGGCACACCGGGTGGTCCAGGAGGTCCAGGCGGACCAGGTGGACCCGGTGGACCCAGCGGCCCCTCAGGTGGTGGCTATATCCCCGGACAACCCGGCAAGCCAGGCACACCCGGAACACCAGGCAGCCCCGGTACACCAGGAGGCCCTGGTGGCCCTGGAGGCCCAGGTGGACCCGGCGGACCAGGTACCTATTCCTCATTTTTATGGGTATTCGTATATAACTGTAAAACTTTAAGAGAAAAGAACATAATAAATATAATATAATAAATATATATATATATATATATATATATAATACATGAGCACGCCATGTTTTAATAATGCCATGTGGCATATTATAATGCATTAGTGGCGGAGCGGCAGTGAATGCTACTCATGTGCACGAGGTCATGGGAGTGATTCCCGAGGAATCATGTATTTGCAATTACGTGCTAAGTGCGGTATTCGTCATTATAGTCTGTTTCAAATACCAAGACCTATTTGACAGACCAGCACAGCACGAAATCGATTGCCGATTAACTTTACAAGCAAACTGTTATCGTAGGCTTAGAATCGAAACAAAAATGATAAAACAGAAAAACAAAAAAGAAGTCAAACTAAGTTTGACATATCGAAAGAATAGTTATATCAATGTTATTTATACTGTGTTTATGAATTATTTAAACTATAAGTCCAATATTGAATCCTCAAATTCATTTTTTTATAAAGACAAACATTAAGGGCTTTCAGAATGGGATTTTTGGTACGTTGCTACTTAATAATAATTGATACCAAATACAAATTTACAAAAGTATTTGTCAAATAAATGTTTTTAGTTCGAATTAGTTCGATTTTATCCAATTCACATTGTCACGTCACTGTGAAAGAAAGTAAAAAAATGCCATAGTGCGTAACTATGGTATTGTAGCAAAATGTTATTTTATTTTCACGTTTAAATTATTTAAGACCAATATCAATAGAATTAATAATTCATTGTGTTTGTGAACCAATTAGGTCATGTTTTGTATAGATCCTAAATATTTTTAAATAGTGTTTAGTACATACCATAACTAATAATTGTTTATTTTACCAATTTATATAAAATGTGCAGAGTTACGTGTTATGAAGTGTCAAAAGGGACTTTGTATACGAAACAGACTCTAGGTATTCAGTCAAGATTTTTTTGTAATGGATTAAATTTATATTGTCAGTTTGTAACCTATGTATAATTTTGCAATACTAAAGAGTAATATAATGTAGCTTTAAAGTTATACTTGAATATTTTAACTAATATATATTATTTGTTATAATAGCTCTACAACCCGGACAGCCTGGATACCCAGGACAACCAGGACAACCAGGATATCCAGGTCAGCCCGGCAAGCCAGGCCAGCCCGGCCAGCCCGGCCAGCCCGGTAAACCAGGACAATCTGGTCAACCAGGCTATCCAGGACAGCCAGGACAACCAGGATACCCAGGACAAGAGGGTCAACCTGGACAACCAGGATATCCAGGTCAACCCGGACAGCCCGGCCAACCCGGTAAACCAGGACAACCAGGTCAGCCAGGCTATCCAGGACAGCCAGGACAACCAGGATACCCAGGACAGGAAGGTCAACCAGGCCAACCAGGATACCCAGGTCAACCCGGACAACCCGGTGGCCCAGGACAACCAGGCCAGCCAGGCAAACCAGGACAACCAGGGCAGCCAGGCTATCCAGGACAGCCAGGACAACCAGGATACCCAGGACAGCAAGGTCAACCAGGATACCCAGGTCAACCCGGACAGCCTGGTGGCCCAGAAGAGCCCGGCCAACCCGGTACTCCAGGACAACCAGGACAGCCAGGTTATCCAGGACAGCCAGGACAGCCAGGATACCCAGGACAGCAAGGTCAACCAGGATACCCAGGTCAACCCGGACAGCCCGGTGGCCCAGGAGAGCCCGGCCAACCCGGTAAACCAGGACAACCAGGACAGCCAGGCTATCCAGGACAGCCAGGACAACCAGGATACCCAGGGCAGGAAGGTCAACCAGGCCAACCAGGATACCCAGGACAGGAAGGTCAACTAGGCCAACCAGGATACCCAGGTCAACCCGGCCAGCCCGGTGGCTCGGGACAGCCAGGCCAGCCCGGCCAACCAGGTAAACCAGGCCAACCGGGCTATCCAGGACAGCCAGGCCAGCCAGGCCAGCCAGGCCAGCCCGGCCAACCCAGTAAACCAGGCCAACCAGGTTATCCCGGACAGCCAGGACAACCAGGATACCCAGGACAACAAGGCCAACCAGGACAACCAGGATACCCAGGTCAACCCGGACAGCCCGGTGGCCCAGGACAACCAGGCCAGCCCGGCCAACCCAGTAAACCAGGCCAACCAGGTTATCCCGGACAGCCAGGACAACCAGGATACCCAGGACAACAAAGCCAACCAGGACAACCAGGATACCCAGGTCAACCCGGACAGCCCGGTGGCCCAGGACAACCAGGCCAGCCCGGCCAACCAGGCAAACCAGGACAGCCTGGGCAGCCAGGCTATCCAGGACAGCCAGGGCAACCAGGATACCCAGGACAACCGGGATACCCAGGTCAACCCGGACAGCCCGGTGGCCCAGGACAACCAGGCCAGGCCGGCCAACCAAGCAAACCAGGACAGCCTGGGCAGCCAGGCTATCCAGGACAGCCAGGACAACCAGGATACCCAGGACAGCAAGGTCAACCAGGACAACCGGGATACCCAGGTCAACCCGGACAGCCCGGTAGCCCAGGACAACCAGGCCAGCCCGGGCAACCAGGCAAACCAGGACAGCCTGGGCAGCCAGGCTATCCAGGACAGCCAGGACAACCAGGATACCCAGGACAGCAAGGTCAACCAGGACAACCGGGATACCCAGGTCAACCCGGACAGCCCGGTGGCCCAGGACAACCAGGACAGCCCGGCCAACCAGGCAAACCAGGACAACCAGGACAACCAGGATACCCAGGACAAGAAGGTCAACCAGGACAACCTGGACAGACCGGTGGCCCAGGACAACCAGGCCTACCTGGACAACCAGGATACCCAGGTCAACCCGGACAGCCCGGTGCCCCAGAACAACCAGGCCAGCCCGGTAAACCAGGCCAACCAGGCTATCCAGGACAGCCAGGACAACCAGGATACCCAGGACAGCAAGGTCAACCAGGACAACCGGGATACCCAGGTCAACCCGGACAGCCCGGTGGCCCAGGACAACCAGGACAGCCCGGCCAACCAGGCAAACCAGGACAACCAGGACAGCCAGGCTATCCAGGACAACCAGGATACCCAGGACAAGAAGGTCAACCAGGACAACCTGGACAGACCGGTGGCCCAGGACAACCAGGCCAACCTGGACAACCAGGATACCCAGGTCAACCCGGACAGCCCGGTGCCCCAGGACAACCAGGCCAGCCCGGTAAACCAGGCCAACCAGGCTATCCAGGACAGCCAGGACAACCAGGATACCCAGGACAGCAAGGTCAACCAGGCCAACCCGGTAGCCCAGGCCAGCCAGGGCAGCCCGGCCAGCCGGGTAAACCCGGACAATCTGGCCAGCCAGGACAACCAGGATACCCAGGACAAGAAGGACAACAAGGTCAACCTGGCAAACCAGGACAACCCGGACAGCCAGGCTACCCAGGTCAGCCAGGCCAACCAGGTGGACCAGGAAAACCTGGACAACCTGGATACCCAGGACAACCAGGTAACGACGATAATATAATATTTTAAAACTTACAAGATCAAAAGAATATATTTTTTTTTTACTGTGTCGGTATTATTTTTAACTTGGTTTTTGTATTATTTTAGGAGAACCAGGACAGCCAGGACAACCTGGATACCCAGGACAGATCGGTCAACCAGGTCAACCTGGATACCCAGATCAACCCGGCCAACCCGGTGGACCCGGACAGCCAGGATTCCCAGGTCAACCCGGACAGCCCGGACAACCCGGATTCCCAGGACAACCAGGTAACGACGATATTATAATATTAATAAAATATCTGATTAAGACCTTCAATAGATTTTATAACTTTGTAATTATGATCAAGTACATTGATTAAATCTACATTTTGTATGAATTTAGGAGAACCAGGACAACCAGGACAACCTGGATATCCAGGACAGCCTGGAGAACCAGGATACCCAGGTCAGCCCGGCGGACCTGGACAACCTGGAGTACCAGGATACCCAGGTCAACCTGGACAGCCCGGACAACCCGGATACCCCGGACAGCCAGGTAACGATGCTAATTTAATACTTATTAATTAATTACAGGATCAAAACTGATTTATTCTTATTTATTACTTTGCCATTATAATTAATAATATAAAGTTTTAAATATATTTTCCTCTTATTTTAGGAGAACCAGGACAGTCAGGGCAGCCAGGATATCCAGGTCAACCCGGACAGCCCGGTGGACCAGGGCAGCCTGGACAACCCGGATATCCAGGGCAGCCAGGCAAACCTGGTCAGCCAGGTAATTAGAACAAAGAAATATTTATTAATAAGGCTGCATTCGCATCGACAGCCACGCCTGAGGTCGCGGGTTCGATTCTCGCACAAGTCAAACATTTGTATGTATGAACATGAATGTTTACCTTGGTCTGGATGTTTCTATGTATAATATGTAAATATTTACAAAAAAAAAACCAGTATATATGTTTATCCATTGTCTAGTACCCATAGTACAAGTTCTACCTAGATGGTGTTGTGTGTTTGTGATAGAATATTATTATTATTATATTATTCATCTTCTAATTCGATGACAAGGCAATGAAGCTACTAATGCTGCTTCACTTATAACTGTCACCTAGGATCATGGCTGGATCTGGAAGCTTTGGAGTGTCTTTAACTATTTGATTTTTAATTGCAACTGCACAAATGGCATTGTAGTTTAAGGGGTCGCTTGGTCACTGCCACTAATTCGAGTGTCGAGGGTTCAAAAATTTGTGTGCCGCACAAATAGTTCATAAGAGTATGTTCTTTGCGTTCGTCGTTTGAATGTGTGTAGAGTCCCCATGATACAGCAATTATTCTAAAAGATGGCTTCAAATAAATATCAGGAAATGCTCAGTGTGATGTCAATCTAACAAAGGATGATGGGCACAAATGTATGATATCTGATACACCGTTGATAAGGTATTTTTGTGTAGATAAATAATAACCATAGCGCTAGACCCGTAACACTGTCCGATCGAAGTAATTCTACTTGAAAGTTATTTATTTTTGTTACATCCTATTAAGTACACATACTTTTATTGTAATTTTATCCATTTTGGCATGATATTATTATAATTATATTAATATTATTGATAATTTTCTTAAAGTATATTTTGCACTAATTATTCTGTATCTTCTGAAGACCATGTTTCAAAACGGACAATTCATACGGGTTTGTCGCCATAGTAGTTTTAAGTATTCTTGAAAAAAGATATCCATAGATGGTAAATAAATTTTGATTGGACATGGTTACCAAAACGCCCATCATCCTTAATATTCACTTATGTAGTCGAGGTAGTCGATAAGTAAATATTAAATCTGTGTAAAAAAATGCATATACATAGTTATATGTACATATATACCAGCGATCTTAATAATAATACTTTTCTCTCTTTTGTAACCAGGACAACCCGGTAAACCAGGACAGCCAGGACAACCAGGATACCCAGGACAACCCGGTCAACCAGGACAACCAGGATACCCAGGAGAACCCGGACAGCCAGAACAACCAGGAAACCCAGGACAACCTGGACAACCAGGTGGACCAGGACAGCCAGGAAAACCTGGACAGCCAGGTAAGACTTAATTAATGTCCAATATTCCAACATTTTCATAAGTAAACCATACTACCGATATTTGTATGATTAATATCGTAAGGTCTGCACTGACTGGCCCCCACATAAGATAAGATAAGATCGTAATGATTAGCACCATATCAATGACTCCTAAACAGTACCGTGTTTGTTTAAGCAACTTCCCCAACAGTACTAGATTACCTTGATAGGTGTCAAGCGTTTGTTATCATATTTAATCAGTTATTCTAAACCAGAGGTCCAGGTATACGACAGTTGCGATCTAAGACTATTCGATTGCCAATGATCGTAATACAAACTATTCAAAATAGAGTTCCGTTCTAGTCTAATAAACGTCAAATGATAATAAACATTATTTTAACGTGTTTATGAATTTAGAAGAATACTATTTGAGGTAAAAAATATGAGTAAGTGAAAAATGAGATCAGTTTCAGACTGTACGAATATTGGCCCTCTTTTTACAATTATATTATGGAACGTTTTCTTTTTGGGGCAATGGAGCAAACATGTTAAAAATAACCAATTTAATGAATTCAGTTAGTGTAATGTCTAAGAGATTATATCAGGTCATTAGCTACTTAATTATAATACATATATAATCTCACGCTTAAACAGGAATAGGTAGTAAAAACAGTCATTATTAAAATCCAACGCTTAAAATGCCATAAAATATATTTTTATTACATTTTATATATGATATTTTCATTAAGTATATGCATACTTTATATTAACTATTACTATTTTAGTTCATCAAATTTTTTTTAATTTTTAGTGTTAAAAGCTACATATTATGTACGTAACACTGAATTATACGTACGTATTAATTATTAGCTAAATATAACAATATTCCACTAAAACATGTTTCTTTTAGGGCAACCTGGACAACCTGGCTATCCTGGTCAACCAGGTCAACCCGGTTACCCAGGACAACAAGGACAACCAGGCAAACCCGGCCAACCAGGTCAAACAGGCCAACCCGGTCAGCCAGGATACCCGGGACAACAGGGACAACCCGGGCAGTCAGGTGGTCCTGGACAACCAGGCAAACCAGGACAGCCAGGTGAACCAGGACAACCAGGTTACCCAGGACAGCCAGGCCAACCAGGATACCCAGGACAACAAGGACAACCAGGTGGACCAGGGCAGCCCGCTCAGCCCGGATACCCAGGACAGCCAGGGCAGCCTGGATATCCAGGACAACAAGGAGAGCCCGGTCAGCCAGGCAAACCTGGTCAGCCAGGCCAGCCGGGCTACCCAGGACAACCCGGCCAGCCGGGAGGGCCTGGACAGCCAGGACAGCCAGGCCAATCAGGATACCCAGGGCAACCTGGACAGCCAGGAGGACCTGGACAGCCTGGACAGCCTGGCCAACCAGGATACCCAGGACAACAAGGACAGCCCGGACAGCCAGGTAAACCTGGACAGCCAAGCCAACCTGGCTACCCAGGACAACCCGGACAGCCGGGAGGACCTGGACAACCAGGACATCCAGGCCAACCAGGATACCCAGGGCAGGCCGGACAGCCAGGACAACAAGGTCAGCCTGGTCAGCCAGGCCAACCTGGCTACCCAGGACAAACCGGACAGCCGGCAGGACCTGGACAACCAGGACATCCCGGACAGCCGGGAGGACCTGGACAACCAGGACATCCCGGACAGCCGGGAGGACCTGGACAGCCAGGACAGCCAGGCCAAGCAGGATACCCAGGACAACAAGGACAGCCCGGACAGCCGGGCAAACCTGGACAGCCAGGCCAACCGGGATACCCAGGACAACCCGGACAGCCGGGAGGACCTGGACAGCCAGGACATCCCGGACAGCCGGGAGGACCTGGACAGCCAGGACAGCCAGGCCAACCAGGATACCCAGGACAACAAGGACAGCCCGGACAGCCGGGCAAACCTGGACAGCCAGGCCAACCGGGATACCCAGGTCAACCAGGCCAACCAGGATACCCAGGACAACAAGGACAACCCGGGCAGCCCGGAGGCCCCGGTCAACCAGGTTATCCTGGCCAACCAGGCCAGCCTGGACAGCCAGGTCACCCAGGACAGCCCGGCCAACCAGGACAGCCGGGACATCCAGGCCAACCTGGACAACCGGGAGGCCCTGGTCAACCGGGATACCCAGGACAACCAGGCTACCCAGGACAATACCCAGGTATGTATATCAAAATAAAATTAACTTCTTGGAATAAATAAAATCCCATTGTTTAATAATTTATGTACACATAAATTATTTTTGACTACCACTTGTCCGCAATGTAACATTTATGTTTCTTTTGCAGATTCTGAAGGTTCACCAACTGGTACTGGCGTTCAGCCGCCGGCGACTTATCCCCCAAGTCAGATGCCTCCATTCCCGATCTACGTAATACCGTATCCACTGCCTATCGTACCTAGCCCGGGATCATGCCCCTGCTATCTATTGAATCCAGGCCAAAACGGCACCTCAACTCAAGGACATGCCCCACAACCTACTCAAGGCCCACCTAACAATCAGAATCAGGTTTATACACCATACGGTATCATCGGATATATTCCCGTGGTATTTGTACCATACTGCCCAGGAAACGCATCGAATATGAACAGTGCTCAACAAAACTTCCCAGATGCTGTGCCCGTACCGTATAACTGCGCTCAATGCCAAGCAAACAGAGATATCTACCAATACTTTGGCAGATTTAATCGGGGACGTAGCAACGCAGGATTCAAGGATCTTAAAGAAATTAAATCTCTTGCGGAATTAGACGATCTCTTGAGAAATCAAATCAAACCTATGAAGAAAAGTATACGCACTATCGCAGCGCATCCACGAATTCTCGACGACACGAACGAGAAAGAAGTAAAGAAGAATGATGAATCTACCAAGAAAACTAGTAATAAGGATAAGAAAAACTGAGTACGGTGTGGTTACATGCTTATCGCCCTTAATATTGGGTGTCTTGGGTGTATAACAAAAATAATTTTGAGACTGTCCGATTGTACAAATTCTTGGACGATCTCAAAATTGTAATAATGACGTAAACACAATATTTATTACCGACAAATATAATATACGTCATAGGATATAGTAAATTGTATAATATTTAAGTACATAATATGTATTTTTATTATTTCGTAATACGCTTTTGTATGTAATATTTACAACGAAATTTTCAATTCAATGTTGCCATTTAAATTGTATATTAATGATTGAATTTGACGAAACGCGCTATCACTCATAAGGATTGTAAAGAAATAATAAAATATATTTTCAATGATTAATTAAGGTTTTTTCATTATTTATCCAATTTTATATCCTTAACGTATCATCAATTATTGAAATCTTGACATTATTTAAATATTAGATTTCGTATCTCAAATAATTCATTTACGTGAATTGTCAACGAAATCGTACATAACAACATAATGTTTGCGATATACTTTTAGAGTTCGAAAACACTTATACAACAGCTTTGTCCGTCCGTCCGTCTGTCTGTTATACAACTTTCAACTCAAGAACCGTAAGAGCTAGATACTCGCGGTTAACGCCATTCGACTCAGCATAGTCGATATACCCCCAAAATGACTATGACCTTTGACCTCTGACCTCAAGGTCACGTGATACCATTTTATCCAACTCTAAGATTTATTTATACAGAATGGCCGTTTCTCACTTATTTATTTATACAGAAAATTAGGTCAGGGGAATTTTCAAACAATTATTTCACCAATCTTCTTTACGGATCATACTAACTGTTACAAAAATAACGGTGTCAGAACCATTGTATTAAAGACTTCAATACAATTAGGTATTATGAAGACTTACCGTGTTACATATAAACAACTACTTATAAGAAATATCTGGCAATATTTTACAGTACTTTCGAGACTTTCGATCAAGCTCATATTATAGAAGAGAAACCAGTTAAATTGTTTACCCCTTGACTTATTAATAATAAGTGGAAAACTACATACATACATACATAATACTACGCCTATATCCCACAATTCGTCAGATACTGTTTTAGATCCCGCGTATTGGGGTCTATTGTCGTTTTAAAACGGGCACAGTTTAGGACTCAGTACCGCTATTGAGATTTTCTTAAGGGAAAGACCCTATAACACTTTGCTATTTATTGCGGGTATTAAAGCCGAAACCTTATAGCAGTTGTATCCGTCACGGCCGCGCCAAAGAAGCAGTCCACTAATTTATTATATATTTCAGTATAACGCTAAACAGTACGTGTCTTTTAAAATATACTTAATTGGTGTCATAGCTATCATGCAGTAGATATCGTTAGTTTATTTACAAATAAAAATAATAACGTTATCTCATCATGAGACAAACGCGACCTGGGAGAGCATAGTACTTTAGCTCTTAAAATATCACCTTCACCTTGTAATATAAACAAAAAAATGTATCACCAGGTTAACTTAAAGCGCACAAACTGCAGGGCAGCTTGTGGCGAGCTGAATGTGAGTAGCGACACTGCGGTTCTGAATGACTCAGAGAGTCAGTTAGAGCCGACTTGTCGTTACTGGCTGGCTGGGGTGGAACTTCAAGAGCGCCCGTAGGACTCTCAACTCCGGCTTGTCTTGGTCGGCTGGTCAGGGGGAGGCCGCTAGAGCTACATGGTTGGGGGTGGAAGTATCATTTTCAAGGGCATAACTACGGGGAAACCCGCTCCGGGTTTCCGTTGTCACGAGATCCGTGATGGTGAAACCGGCGCCGCACCGCTCGACACCCCTAGCCGCTCACACCGGTATTGCCCTCTGCTGCTGGCTTGTATGCCTATCGTGGCTATTTAGGAGGCCCATCCAGTGAGTTGGTGTGTCACCGTCTGCCCATTCGATTGATGCTATTAGAGTATACAGGGCAGCCGCCGTTTTATCATCCATAGTTACCAATATACACGTCCATCAAACACCCAAACCCATAGCCCATATTTTAGAATCCATACGTAGCAATAGTCCTAGGCCTGCTGCGGCTAGTGCCGCTGTAAGTGTTCCATCCCACCTTTGATTAAAACTCTTGAATGGCCTCTTCACGTTGGATCCATATCTCCGTGTAAGCCTCCCAAAGGGCGGAGTATTTTCCCAACGTATTAAGGAAATATCCGTGAAAGAGAAACAAATAATAATAATTATTATTATTATTTATTTCCATAATATACATATAGTTATGTATACTACTAGACTAGTGTACATGACGTTCCGTTGGTCCCAAAGTAGCCTGTGTCTTGGGCACCATTACCAAATTATGCAGGTTGTTTATAACTTACTAGCTGACCCGGCGAACTTTGTTCCGCGTTAATGGCAATAAATAAGCAGATTGTGTTTTCTTTTTTTTTGGAAAAAATACAAAAAAAAATTAAATAACTACATTAATCATTCATCATTATTTCTGTATTTTAGTACATAGGTTGCTCTTCACTTAAGTACCTTGTGATACACGACATTTTTTGTTTTATTGTCAGGCGCAAAAACAAACAACGCAGATGGTCTTCCGACCCGTGAACATGCCACGTATAATTGACCATGTGAAAAACATGAATGTTCTAGATTCAAACCACAAACTTTTAAGGATTGGCCTTGTGATTTGTTGATGGTCATGGCAAATGCAAGACGTATCGGAAATTGAAGTCTTTTAAATTCAAACGGCATATCGGTTGGGATCATCGGGATCCTCGGGATGAGAACTTCCTCACCTTTGAATTTTCCTATCATTATGGTAGCGTAAATTACATTGTTCATCAATTTACTAACTACCAAGCGCGTACCGTTGCACAGTTTTGGTTGGTTTATGTTTCGAAGCATGATTACTACGGAGCCAACCTTTAGGCGTAAATTGTGCGGTGGTAAGCCAGGCACGTCCAAAGAGTTTAAAAATTCAATTGGATAGTTGGTGGCTTCATCTCCATTTGTGACGCAGTCAATAGATTTGAATGAATGCATTGTTCCAATGATCTTATTTTGAATTATGTAGTTCAGGTCATCTACATCTTTATTCTTAGCCGCTAAAATTGCTCGCTCACTTAACCATTCATTATTCTTGTAGTTATAAATAATATTTGGAAATACATTGTTGATAAGTTCGTCTTTTGATGAGACAAAATTACAGAAATTATTTGGAAATGATATTAATCCGCTCGATTCATCGACAGGTACTTGACCATTACCGATAGTCAGCAATTGCTCCGAGAAATCTTCAGCAGATGTATCATTAAGCAATGTAACTCTCATGTTTGTTGTCAGCTGCAGTTTCTTCACATAGCGCCATAGATTTGACGATTTGAGGCAAGCGTTTATTTCATCGGCAGCCGTAGATCTTGGAATTACTGGCAGTATTTGGCGGAAATCGCCAGACAGTAAAATCATTGCTCCTCCAAAACATCTCGAGTCATTGCGTAAATCTTTTAATGTTCGGTTAAGTGCTTCTAATGCACGTTTATGCGCCATTGTGCATTCGTCCCAGATGATGATTTTCGATGCCGCTAAAACTTTGGCCATTGCTGAGTGTTTTGCAATATTACACGTTGGTTCTTCAATAGTTTGAAGATTTAACGGTAATTTGAATGCTGAATGAGCCGTACGGCATCCTTCTAACAATGTGGCTGCTATTCCAGAAGAAGCAACTGCAACCGCTATGTTGGATCTCGCCCGAACAGTTGCTAAAACTAATGACATAAGGAATGTCTTGCCAGTTCCACCAGGGGCATCTAGGAAATATAAACCACCATTTTCATCAGCGATTGCCTTCATTAAAGTATCATAAACTTCCTTTTGTTGGTAATTCAACAGGGGTGCATTCCTTTGAACTACTAAATCTAATTCCTGGTGATCATATTCACGTTCCCGTTCGAATTCTCGATTAAATGCGTCATTCATTTCACGATTTGGCGCTGGCATTCCTAACCTGATTAATAAATTACCGCACATGAGGTAACACATATCTTCGATCAAGAGTAAAGCACGATTATGTATCTCCTCATTCATCTCAATATTGTGATTTCTGGAACTGACACGACTTTGATGTAAAATATCTTCTGACATACTATCCTTGTATTTGTGCCACAGGTTACATGGGTTTGATGGAAAACATGTCGAAATTATGATAGCGAATAATGTGCGTATCTGACTTGGAGATGCAGAGATAATGGCTTCAGCGATTGTCGTATCCCAATGGGTATCGTTTTCTAATAAGTTCAATTCTTCACATGCAGCACGATATGTTGGGAATATTACACCATTAACAGTTCGTAGTGTCTCAAATGAAGTTGGCCCACGCACATTTACCAGCAACAACCGCAAATAGAAACATTCATCATTCTTTGGATGAACTGTATACATACGACCAAGAGCATCAGTAGAACGCACATCTGGATACCCAGGAACCGCATCACCTTGCTTCCGTCTTTGAAAATTCTTGGATGAAGCATTCCAAGTATAATAACGTGGCATCTCCGAGTAAAGCAAAGTTCGTGCAAACTGATCGCTTTGGCAGATTGCAAAAAAACTGGTCAATGTAGTTGCTGGAGGTGTTTCAGCACGTTGCATAGCATTCGAAGCCGTGAAATATACTCGTTGACCATTCTCCAGATGCACCGCCAAATGTATAACAGTAGGATGACGTTCGTGAATTGGAAATGCGAATATACGCCAAATCGCTTCATTACAGTTCACATAACGACCAACTTGATAGCGTGAAATTTCATCGTTGGTATTTGAGGATTGCGATCCAAAAACCGCCCTATCACTGCCTTTCGTGACATATTTGCAAATATATTTTATGGACTTAACTGAATTGCAGTATTCAACGTTGCAATGTGTCTTGAACGTTTTAGAAATAAGTGGCGAATATGGAACAATCCAACTGTTGTCGACAACGAAATCCATTCTTTTCACTTTCGTTGTGACAGTTCGACCGTTGTCATCTGGTGATCGACGCCGATACAGCGGATACCCATCGTTGCCAGTGACAGTCTCCGCCGTTAATTGCCGTGGATATCGTTTAGAGCACTTTCCATCGACCATGCAAGGTGATTGGGGATTGATGGCACCACACGGTCCATGAATCATATTAGTAGTAACAACATCATGTAGGTCTGGATCGACTTCATGATCAGGAATCTCGGCACATATGATATCATCTATTTGGTCAGGCTGAATTCTTTCCACTAACCAAATAAGAATGTGTGCGTGCGGCAGGCCTCGCTTTTGCCATTCGATTGAATACATCCAGCATCGAGTATCTCCAAAGACGCGTTGTTTAACAATAAAGTTCATCAGGGACCGAATTTTTTGCCTAAATATACGTGCTGTGATGTCGTGTCTATCATTTGATGTTTGTCCGGGAAGCAGCAATTGAGTAATTTCTATCCATTTTGGATTACAGGTAAAAGTAATAAAGAGATCTGGCCGGCCGTAATGACGAACATATGTCATTGCATCTTGTGCATATTCATGCATATGACGTGGGCTACCAATGTACGTCGCCGGCAGAATAGTTAATCGACCAATATTAGCTGCATTTCCTTCAGTACTAACTGCATCACGTAAATGGATGTACTCCTCAGAACGCAGTTTGGCTTGGTTCAACCTAATAAATGTTAAACGTTCCGTTTCTATTTTTACATACATGTCAACGCAATACTGCTGAAACAATCGACGAAACCGCAGCAAATAGTTGTCAGCATTTTGACGAATCATCAAACGATATGCATAATAATTCATTGAGCTAACTTTCTTTGTAGTTTCTTCACCTGAAATTCAAAATTTGATAATTAACCATTTCAAAGACAAATAATACAGACATTAACCATTATTAAGATACTGATACTTTACCATTCAATGGATTTATCATTTTAATATTAAAATAATATCCATCTTCTCCTTGCCAAAACATCAGTGGGTATTGCAATGCGTCATATGATCGATGAGTTTCAGATATTTGTTGCAGTTGCCCAGTATCGCGACGTGTAAGCACAATATCGCGTTTTTCCAATTGTTCACCAACAATCAGGATGGCAACTTCGTCTACTGTTGGAGCATTAAATGTGCGTTCGTGTGTTCCAGATGGTCGTTTATCTGCTTTGATGACAACTTTATAGTCATCATTTGGCATTTGCTCTAAAGCACTCTTAAACAACCTGACCAACGCATGATGTTCATGAAGCAGACACTGCAAGTCTTGAATAATTGCTCGCTTCATTCCTGCATTGATCCCTAGGCGTCGATCAAGTTGTTCTTCCATGTTGCCCATGAAATATATTTGTAAAAATTTATTCTGTGTATCTTCGAAAGGTAGTAATGATCCAATTCGATGGTGAATCTGTCCTTGTATCTACAAAATAAAAACCAGACAGTATTAACTGGGTTATAAACACTTTTTCTGTGGGAGAGTAGAGTTCAGTATTAGCAAATATAATACATACCAATAGATAAAGTAAGTTATTCTTTAACTACATTCTATGTAAGTACAAAAATAAATACCTTAAATGTCGGATTAAATCCTCCTTCTTCGATAATGTCTGCCCCAAATGACGTCATTTGGAAACAACTATTGTATTTTCGAGTATTTGCAAGAAAGTGGCGTGATTCTTGTGTTTCGCCACAAAGCAATGAATAAAATGGCTCATGTGGCGGAGTCAACACTGGCAATTTCACTTTACCATTAAGGCAGCATAATCCAGGCGTTTCTCCGGAAAACTTTAATGCAGCACAATATTCGCAAACAACGTCCATTTGCCCAATGCAAACGCTAGGATGCAAGCTGTAATCATTGCTGCAATCGTATCGAAACGCATATACTATCGCGGCGCTGTTCACGTGCAATTTCTTGTTCTTCTTCATTCCTTTCATTTGCAGTATTTTGTATTCTTCTTGCATTACGGCTTTGTCGGGAAAGATTCGATCGTCTTGGTCGCGGCATTATTAATTAAACTTCACTTCACTTCAATCCACTTGTTAATTATTTATTTAATAGAAATAGTTTTAATATTGATTTCTTACAAATATCAAATTGTCATCCATACGTCAATACATAGCTGTCATTTTACGTCAATTACATAGCTGTCATTTGCGTTTTGTTATTCCGAGTCTGATTCTTTTTTGTTATACCACGTTTTATAGTGACTGACGTTTCATGTCAAGTCACACGGGAACGCTGTCGAACGGGATAAAAAGTATCCTATGTCCATCTCCTGGCTCTAAGCTACCTCCCTACCAATTTTCAGCCGAATCTGTTCTGCCGTTCTTGAGTTATAAGTGGTGTAACTAACACGACTTTCTTTTATATATATATATAAATATATAAAATATAAATATAAAATATAAATATAAATATAAATAATAAAAAATATATATAAATAGTATCCAGTGAGTAATTAGCTGACAATAGAATTTTAATATAATAAAATAAAAGAAAAGTATAAAAATTTAAAATAACTAAAAAGTACATGTGTGAGGTTGTGTATTGTACAAATTTGCGTGTGAGTATGTGTGTGTCTGTGTATATGTATGTGTGTGCATGTTTAATTTTGCCTACTTTTGTGTCATTTAACAATTTTTTAAATGTTTTCTGCGTCACAATATGATATTTTTAAGAGCCAACATCTGACCTTATTATTCGTTTCTGTTTTACTGATATTTTGGATGTTAAGTAATGCACTTACTTTGTTAAATATATGTGTTTGTAAGAATGAGGAATTTTTAATTTACGTTTGTTCTGCTGCTCTCTTATGTTGTTTTCACTCGTGGCTTTAACGTACATATTTGTAATAACCTGGGATATGAAGATTTTTCTTACTCCTAAAACAGCTGCTTCTTTATATAGTCTATCAGTTGGGAAACGGAAAGATTTATCTAACAAAACTTTTAAGACAGCACGTTGCGCTCCTTCAAGCTCTATCATCAACGTTTGGGCTGATCCACCCCATACTAAAACGCAATATCCTAATAGAGATTGAAAGACAGCTATGTAAACTAATTTACAAACATCCTTAGGCGCAGAATCACGTAAGAGTTTCATTATATAAATAATGTTTCGTGTGCGCTTTGCTAATCTCGTGATGTGAATTTTAAATGAGAGGTGTTGGTCTATAATGACTCCTAGAAATCGCAGTTGGTCAACTTGAACTATGTTGCTACATTGACATCGTGAGTTAAAACTGTCGAAATAAGGACATGAGTCTGCATGAAGTTTGATGTTCCAATCTGGTATACCAGTTGCCCGTATTTTTCGAAATGCTATGTAATTAGTTTTCATGATGTTAAGGGCTAGCAAGTTAGAATCAAGCTAATCAGCAAGTTTCCGAACACCTGTTGCAGCCTGTGTATAAACTTCAATCCAGTTGATGCCATGAAATATGATAGCTGTATCATCAGCATAGCAAATGAGATCAGCGTTAGGGATATCTATACCGAGTATTCCATTTATGTAAATTATAAATAGTGTAGGGCCGAGGATGCTACCTTGTGGTACGCCGAAACAGATATCCTGCTCATCACTAACTTGATTTCCTACTTTAATACATTTTCTTCTGTTGCTTAGGTAACTACAGAACCATTGTGGTGCAGTTCCTCTGATGCCCAATGATTCTAACTTGCATAAAAGTATTCGCACAGATACGGTGTCAAAGGCTTTTGCAATGTCTATAAATAGGCCTAAACAACGTCGACCTTGATCTACATGTTTTGAAACTATGTTAGTAAGAAGTTCAACGGCATCTTCTGCAGATCTACCTTTTCTGAATCCAAACTGTCGTTCTTATAGTAAAGCCTTTTTTTCTAAATAATTAACGACACGTTGGTTAATAAGTTTTCAAGTATTTTGGATAATATACTAAGTAGGGATATGGGTCTGTAGTTATCAGGAGAATCTTTAGGCCCACTTTTATGGATAGGAGACACTGAGGCTATTTTCCTCCTTTCAGGGAAAGTACCTGTAGTCATGCTAAGGTTGCAAATAAACGTAAATGGTTGTAAAATAGAAAGCCTAATATTTTTGATAAAGGGAGGTGTGTAACCATCGAGCGCTATCATTTTTGAGACTGTATTATTGTGTCTATTTCGTATATATCGGTTGGCATCATAAAAAACGATTCTATCCCAAAATTCCTAGTTTTAACGTTAGTAGCTAGAGCACTTCTGACGTGTAAAGCCTTGCTAGTATTCTTCTAGATAAATTCTTGCTGAGTGATGAAAAAGAATTGTTATGATTGTTTAAAGCTTCTTTGGGGGATATATTGGATGCTGTTAGTTCTTAAAAGCCACTTAACTTTTGTGGAAAGTCGCAAATATTTTTAATCGCACCCCAGGGTTTCTTCGTACTGTGCTGATTATCCTGAAGTAATTTACTATCGTAACTGCTTTTAACTTTGCGATGGAGTTGTTTAAAGAAGTTTATATATCTTGAGTACGATACCTTCATTGTCTCGTTGTCGGGATTAAGTCTAACTTGCGCGTGAAGTTTGTCTCGAAAACGCATGCAGAGTATGAGGCCGGGTATATACAGCAGTATAATCTAAGGTTTAATTATGTTCTTTTTACGGTTACTAATTGTTTGTGTATTTTTTGCTGCAGCCGACCTAACTATATATATAATATGTAACGGGTATTAACCTACCGACCTAACTATGTTCTCAAAAACGCTTAATGCCTCATTAACATCATTGCTGCTATTTACCGGAGACCAGTATGTACGTTCCAGATCTAATTGAAGGGCATCGAAATCAATTATAAGCAATTATTTATTTTCTTTTTATTGACTTTTACTTTTAATGTATTTAGTCCAACCATAACTGCGTCATGGTCTGGCAGAGTGCACTTTATTACGATACCCAGTATTGGTCCATTATTTCTGACAAACGCATGATCGAGACTTTTATTTTCGCGGGTTGGTTTGTAATAGCTGGCAACAAACCATATTGTGCCATTAAACACTGATAATCTGCGTTGTCTCCACTGGGATTCTCGGATAAAAGATCAATATTAAGATCGCCTGTTATGACTGTTGTACTTTTTTTATGTATTTCTTGTAAAGTTTTTCCTAATGTTTCTAGAAAATTGTTTAATCTACTGAACGAAGGGGATCGATATATACCAGAAATATTGAAAGTCTTATTTATATTAACTATTAAACAATTTGAGTTAGCAATTTCAGGCTCTATTTTAGTTGCTATATGGTGGTCTCTCACATACTTATATTGTTACACCTTCTGATTTATTGAGGTATTTTGTCTTGTGGAATTCCTTATACCCGTCGTTAACTGTCGGATTGTAGAGTTTTTATGAAGCCGGCATTCAGTTAGAACTATTACATCAAAATCTATATTTAACCGCTTTATGACCACTTAGAAGCTATCAAAGTTTTGTTGTATACTTCGATTATTGAAAGTCAGAATCTTGTAATTATTAGTCAAAAGGTCATTGAAGAATTCTAATTTATCTAATGAGTGACATTTTATACGGTTTGTTCTATATTTTCTTGTAGTTCTAGGTTATCCATGTTAAGTAGTTAAAAATATATGTCGGAGGAAGCTATGAGTTGGGTTGATTGTTGTTTGCACGTATAATTCACCATATAAATTGTCTACATTTTAATTAATTTTAAAATTCTTAGTTTAATTTAATTTAATTTGTTTAATTATTCTATAGCTCAAAAACCTTATTAATCTAATAAAAGTTATGAGTATTGTAATTCACGTAACGACCAATCAGAGCAGAGCGCGTGCTTGAGTGGGGGTCGAGGCGCCATCTTTACTTTAGGAAGGCCGACATTTATTGAGACACATTTGAGCACAGAGTACATTGCATTTGAGCGATAGCGACTGATCGAGCCGGAACGTTGAGTTGTGAGTCGTGTAAATAGAAGTAAGATCAGTGCCCTGAACCCACTGCTCGGTCTTAACTGTTATTTTTCATTCGACATTATCGTGAAGTAAAAATATTGTTTATTCTAAATAAAAATAGTGTAAAAGCGGCATCGTTGTTTTTTGTGCTCGCATATTACCCAGATGACGCCCACTAAACCCGCAACCACTAATGACGTTATCATAGAGAACAATACTTCTCCGACATATATATAAAAATTATAAGGATAATTCATTTTTGTATCACTCATATTTACATAGAATTTTGAACATAAGTTACGATAAAAACAGATTTTACTGTATTGTTTGGGTGAAGCACTAAAAAAAGTAGAGTAAATGTGTGTATGTTTTATGTTATTTTTATGTATAATTATCGTGTAAATAAAATGTTTGTATACTAATCTAAGAAGAAAGAAGAAGAAAAGAAAACATGACAATATATAAGCAAAAATGAATCAAATCAAATCAAATCAAACATTTATTTGCATAACTCAGGTACAAAAAGTTGGTACATAGTCGGTAGGTATATAATATAGAACATACTGAATTATAACCTCAAAAGAAGTGTGCAAACATTATATATTTAAGTACATGCAACATCAAAATCTTATTAGTGAAAAGTAAAAATATAAAGATATTACATAACAAAATATTAAAATACAATAACTGTTATTATTTATTGTATTTTATATACAATAAATGATAACAATAAATAATAAAATTTATAGATTTATAATATTTATTATAAATCTATAAATTGGCCTCTGTTATGAAAATGGTAAACAGCTTTGTTGTAGATATTTATATAGGAGTAATAACTATAGTTAACAAAGTTACGATGCAGCTCGAAGCAACCCGTGTTATACGACATGGAGAGTATATTATTGGTTTTGCTTACTGGTTGACGCTCGCGTTGTATGTTAAAGTATGTATCCATAACGGTGGAATTTCGAATAACGAAGGCTTATTTCCCTTCATATTTTCGGGCTTGTATTGTGACATTTTTAACCCAGCAGTACTTGAAACCTGCTTCCTTTGCACGTATTCATGCTTTACGAAATAACTGCCTGTATTGTTTTGTAAGATGTTCATTCACAAAAAGTTTCCTCTTGGGTCCTTGTACCTCGAAATCGGATGTGACGAGTTCCCTCCTAGATTTAGCTGCCTTAAGAAACTCATCACGTTTCGAGCAAAACGAACGATTATAGGGCGTGGTCCTATTATTCCTGCTGGCTGAGACTTAGTTTCACTTCGCGTTCCAGGACGTATGACCATATCTAAACACTAATTTAACTCCAATCTTAGTGGCGGTTGTTTGTACTATGTGTTGGAAGTTTACATTAATATTTTCGTTGGCGCCCATGAGTTCTATATTGTTCCACAACGCTGTTTGAGCTTGTGTACTCAATTGATCCTGTAGCTCAGTTACTGCTGATTCTCTATTTATTCGCATAAAATTGTCATAATTTAACATTGCATAATAATAATAATTTTATGCGAATCAAAATTAGGGCAAAAGCATAAATAAATGATACGTATGCCTACTGAAATAGTATGCCGAAAAATAATTATATCAAAGTATTATTATGACAAGATAAGATAAGATTGTTATACTATGGTACCCAAGTTATATTGGATATCCTTTTGAACTTTATGCCTAATAAGTAATAACTATTAACAAAATCCCTTATAAGTTATAACTTTATGCCAATCAAAATTAGGGCAAAAAGCATAAGCCTAAATTATATTTATGCCTACTGAAATAATATGCCAAAAAACAATTATGTCAAAGTATTATTATGACAAAAAACAATATGCCTAACTCGAAATGCCAAATTTAATGAGGACAAAAAAAATTTGGCGTAACAAAGGGATCCCGTTACACTGCTACCTTGAGTGATTGGATCTCAGCTTTTTGGTCTCCAAGTCGAATAGCTTTTCTTCATTTTTTGTTACACGCGTTTCCAGGTGATCTATCCTATCGGTACAGGTTCTTACACATTTTGAAAGTGTTTTAACTATACCTACTCCATTTGGTTATTTACTTAAGTAAAGGTAAACAACTTTGATGTGACTTTTACACAAACACATATGAAACAAATAAACTACTGCTTAAACTAATGGTTCAATTGATTTAGTAATCGTTATTGTTGTATTTACATTGATCTTTAGCAGCATTTTATTTTTAAACTGAGTTTTTAGATAACTATACACGTCAAGATTGTTTACCTTTAGTTAAGTACCTAACCAAATGGAGTATAGGACTTTTAGGTCGAATACATCTTTTCTCAAAAGACGTATCTCAGAAGTAAGTGACATGAGATTATCGCTAGTAGGATTATTTGTTATGACGCGGACGGCTTTACGTTCCGTTGATCGCGTTGTCACTGTAGCATAATTATACATCAGAATTAACGTTATTTTTGCGGATTGGAGAATGGGTCTTATCGCTTTTTGGTTCCTTACACTGACAGTTTGGACATATCCAACCCATAAGATATTCATCCGAAAAGGTATGATATTTGTCTTCCGATATATTCACGCATAGCAAATGATAATCAGTATTGCACTTATAACATGCCATAAAAGCTGTAGTATTATCAGTATTAGATAAGCAAGCCCCACATTTATTTAACATTTTGTGTTTATTACAACTGTTTTGAGTAGCAGAAATGCAATAAAAATATTTTGGTAATTTAAAATACGATAATTCCTAGAAATGGTGCAGGTGCAGGTGCGTCGGTCATTGACGCGAGGAGACACGTGCGTTTGTGTGTGTGCGCGCTTCTTATTGGTCGAATTTACAAGCAACGCTTTAATATTCACTAATTTAATCAAAGTTCGTTATTGTACCTTTTGGATTATTTCACTCATTATTCAGCAAAACTACTTAAAATATAGAATAATTAGAGAGTTCACGTCATTGTTTTTATACTGCCACAATTAACGTAGACAAATATTTGGTACTAACTAAATTCAACTAATTGGCTTCAGATATCAAAAAGTACATTCTAGCACCCACACTGGTTATTTCAGAAATGTTATGTAAGACAAACGCCGTGAACGCCTGGAAAATGGCTTGTCCAAATACTGATTTGCCTATCAACCCATTCTTCCAAAGGCAGTGGGATGAGCCGCTATGCAACACGCTAAGAAAAAATCTTTTTACTACATCTGTAAGTGTTGCAGAGCGCGCACGTTTGCTGGCTGTGCGAGAGTGGGAATCTGGTTTATGGGTTCAAGCACTTCCATCGTCCAACACAGGTACGATGTTGGACTATACAACTTTCCGCGTCACCACCACCACCACGCTGTCATTGCGGAGAAGCCGTCGGCAGCCTCGTACACCATGGGCTGTCCTGCAGCAGAAGCGCTGGTCGTATTTTACGACACGCTCATCTTAATGCCATTATCCGTCGTGCTCTTATCACCACCGGCGTACCAGCAGTATTATAACCCATAGGCTTGGTATGTGACGATGGGAAGGGACCCGGTGGTATGTCATGGTTACCTTGGAAAATGGGTAGGCCTCTGGTGTGGGACGCCACATGCGTCGACATCCTGCGCCATCCCATCTTTCGAGCACGGTGAGCTGTGCCTGTGCTGCTGCTGTAGCGGCGGAAAACCTCAAACGGCGCAAATACAGTAATTTAATTGGTAATTACATTTTCGAGCCGTTTGGGGTGGAGACGCTAGGTTCATGAGGTACGGGCGCTCGTACGCTTTTTAGAGATATATATAAGCGGCATATCTACGCTTCGCGTGACCAAAATGCTGGACTTTTTTTGGCTCAAAGAATCAACATTGCCATTTAACGTGGCAATGCTGCCAGTCTTCTGGGCACATTCCCGGTCGACAGCGACGCTGAGGAATTTTACGACGCTAGGCAGCATCGTAAAACAACCAGCCATTCCTTTATATTAAATTTTACAGTCCCATATTTTGTTACTTTTCATATTGTTCTATTTATAAGTGGATAGTTTTGATAATATTAGTTAAGTTGGAAATTATGATTGATCCTTTGTTTATGTAAATAATAAATAAGAAATAAAATGTAAAAATTATAGTACAATACATTTGCTAGTCCCAAACTTATGTATATTTTGGTATGACAGGTTTAGGTGGCCATAAAAGCAAAGTTTTATAGACAATGGATTTCTACAACCTAAAACTTAGACAGAAACTTCCTAAGCGTTATGCCTAACCGAACATTGTAAACATACTGGCACCCGAATGCGATAATTTACAATTAGTTGAGATCAAACAGCTACCGTTCTTCGATTCCTTAGTCGAGCACTGCTTGACATTATAAATTAATACATCAATTTTTTAGCAACAGCATGGCGTATTGACGTCTGCTGTAACTCAACCCCGAATTATGAAAAAGCTGGCGATATGAATACGTATTACACTTTTAAGGAGTCTGCCCACTACCCCGTCTCATACCATGACCGTGCTAGGAACGTGTCAGGCAAAAAAATATTCTTTGTTAGGAAATGTATAAGACTATGCCCACTAGACCGTTCCGTCACCAACCAGCAGTTCCTATAGCAGGGCGTATCGTATTGCTTTTCGTGTCTGATACGTTCCTAGCACGGTCATGGTATGAGACGGTATAGTGGGCAGACTCCTTTACTTTACTCTTTACAGAATATACAGGCGTGTTACATTAAACTCTAAAACATTTCTTTGGCGTTTTTTATAATTACAAACCAATAATGTAATAGCAAAATATGAATACAAATATACACTATCAAAAGTACCCCTTTTTATTGACTCGGGGAATGCCTATGCCGTTTACGCTTCCCTCTCCGCGGAAAAAGGGGAAAATTTTGATTATTTTTTGGGAAGAAATATTGGAGAGTATTATTTAGTTCAGAAAAAATACAGAGCCCTGGTTTAGATATTTGTTAAGGCAATAAGTTAATTGTGTCGTTAAAAGAGTTCGTGAACAACATAAGGCAGCAATCAGATCAGAAGCTAAAGGAATACGAAGAGAAAGCAAAAATATTAAGTGCTAGTGTGGGAATAGACTACAGTGTCATAAATAAGAGACACATTACTTCAAAATTTTCAGATAAGTCTACAGAGAAAGACTCAGTATACGGCGCAGAAAAATTTAAAAGAGACACGCTGAACGTTGCGTTGGATAAGCTGATTATGGATTTCAATAAAAGAAGCCAAGTTTATGAGACATGCAGAAAAAAATTTTGATGATTAAAGTATGGAACACATAGATCTGGAAAGTGTACGTAATATTATAGATTATTATCCAGATGACGTAGACGAACATTTTGTGCATGAGTGCATTCAGTTAAAATCTTACTTACTACAGTCTAAGCGAGAGTCTTACACCTCCTGCAGTAAATTTTTTATGCTAATTTATGAATATAAATTTATTGATGTTTTCCAAATTGCTATACCATCTTAATGATTTTTTTAACGTTGCCAATCACTAGCTGTGACGCATAGCGCTCTTTCTCCAGAATGTCGTATATAGAAAACAAATATAGGACAACAATATCGAACTATCGACTAAATCACTTCTTTATACATATAAACGCAGAGACTATAAAACTCATGCTAATTTCTCGTCACATTTGTTAAATCATTTATCAGTTCTTTCAATAAATTGCGATTTAACAAATGTGACGAGCAAATAAAGGAATTTGCATTTTTTATTATTATTATTATATAAATAAAATATTTTAAAGTCCTATTTTTCTCCTATACCTATATCCCTACAGAAAACTATAGTTTTATAACAAAACGGCAATTAGTTAAGTAACTTAGTAGGCCCATGTAGTATTAGCCCTGGGCCCCACAAATTCACGAACCGGCCCTGCTAAACTGCCTTCTCTATTGCGATTATACACTTATTCATTACTAACAAACAATCTTAAAAACTAAGGGATAACAAAAGTTGAAATAGAATACAGTTACCACACAAACACAGTGTTTCCTTTATCACAAGTTTCGTAAACACACATTGATGGTGGTAAGTAAGTTACGTATCATGTATTGTGTACTAGCACGGCCGTGACTCAAATGCGGCGTCACGGGTCACTGCGAGGCTCTAGACATTATCCTACTCCTCGCAGGGCTTTCATACAAATGTGAACATGGGAAAACCGACGATATGAGACAATGACAATACAATTTTTTATATGTACATCAGAGTTTTCAATTTGATGCTCTTAGACGACAATCAAATAACATCCTGTGTATTCAGTTCATTTATTAAACTTGAAAGCAGAAACACTACTTCGTATAACATTGTAGTAAGATATATTGCCAAAATACCATTACCTATTCAATATGATTTCAACTGCATAAAATTTATACCTAATATAATAATAATATAATATTCTTTCACATACACGCAACATCATCTAGCCCAAACTAACTAATAGAGATAGAATAATATAAATACTTATATATTATAATTGTAATGATATATCGCTTTGGCAACAATAGTTCATATAGCATTAAAAGACAAGCTTATGCACTGAGATTAGTTCGTATACTAGCAGAGACGATAACACACATTAAATACAGATGCAAGGACATCCAGCTGCGGTACAGCAATCTATAGACCATATACCTAAAACTATCGTATCAAACCTGCAACTCTCGATACGGCATCTATATAGGTACAGGTAGTCTTTTTTATTCTCCTTACAAACAAAACGCAATCTGCACGCAGGCACGGCGTATAACATAATTAATTTGATGATTCACATAAAGTATAACAAGCTAATTAAACAGTCATGGCGTTGTTTTTACGCCTCTTAATGGATGAGGACATAACCATTCATGATGTAAATGTGCCATTACATGTAAATATTTTGTTGTTACTCTCCTATAGCTGAAGAGAAATTAGCATGAGTTTTAAAGTCTCTGCGTTTATATGTACATATATGTATACACGTATATTTTAGTATACGGTTTCCTATAAATGAGTAATCTCATTGGCTCTTATGTTAAGCTACTATTAACTACGCTGAATACATACCGTAAATATAAGTTTACGCATCGCAAAGGTGTAATTGATAATAATTAGTGCGAAGATTGCTTTGCGTATTTATAATCTTTGATATAATAGGCAATACATTTTCATAATACGGTTTAGTGTTGCATTTCTCTTCTCTTCCTGGCTATTTAATCCGCATTGCGGTGGGCTCAGTCTTCTTTATTTCCTTCTTCCACTTCGCCCTGTCCTTGACGCCATTTTGAGTTTCAGAACCTTTGCATGCCTTCATGTCTTTGTGCAATACATCTCATCGCGTTCTCTTGGGTCTTCCTCTTGAACGAGGAACAGATAGTTCTAATACCTGTTTGCTAACGCAATCCAGTGGTCTTCTCCTTACATGTCCATACCATCTTATGTGGTATGTCGCAGACTCCCAGATTTCCTCGCACGTTACTAAACATAAACTACACACTATATCACAGCTGCGCTAGGAAACGGACATCAATACGTTACAGCGATTCGCTTCTTTATAATTACGTAAAAACAACAATGTAATTTTCCCAAGGCATGTCCACAACAATATTATCTGAGTCATGTCGTGACCTCGTCTGAGACCACCATAAATGTCAATCCCACAGTTTGTCACACCGTTTTGAATTTTGTACTTACATAGCGTCCGTAATTGTCGCATAAATTGAACAAAAACAACAATTTTGAGAGGAACTTACAAGATAATGGCTCCATGTGTAACTACGCAACATTCAACTGAATATCACTATTATTCACGATTTGCTTCAAAATACGTAAGATTTAAATAGTACCAACAAAAAGTTTAACAAAAAATAAGAACCTTAACTTTGGTTGTTATAAACAGAAATCGAAGTTTCATTTGCATATTTGCATAATACTTGAAGCTGCATCCCAATTTCACAGTTTCCTATTAGTATAACAAAGCAAATACTATAATAAATAATGTGTTGCAATTTTAATTAACGTTATGCCATCTGCCTCATTTTTAGTCTAAATGTGGAGCAAAACAGTAATATTTCATCTATTGTCAGGTGTAATCGATATATATCATAGAAAAACATTTTGTAATGGGAACCTTAATGACTTTGCTTTCAGATAATGAAGCCAATTCTCAGTCCCTAAATCTCACTGATTTCTGTTGTCTGGTCAAGTTATTCATGCAGATCCGGTTTCGTCGATTCAAAATGACCGCTTACATTACGCAACCCAAAATTACTTCCAATAAAGAAAGGAAACATTTTATTAAATTTCTCTTCAATGACATGATTAAGTGCCGTTGTATCTTCTTAATTGTGTTTATATATATATATATATAAACTTGGAATGGTTAGAAATGTTGGGTTTATAACCAGGGCGTTTAACAGTAACAGAAAATAATAGAATTATCCCATTATGTAATACTAATCTAAGTGCTGGCTGTAAAAGGAATTTTCTGAAATCTATCTTTGTAAAAAACTTTTATAAAACTTAAATTAGAATTCATATATTTCTTTTTTTTTATAAATACCATTATTCCGTCATCACGCAAGAACCACTAAACGGATTTTGATACGGTTTTTACAGTTTAGTAGACTGGAGTTCAAATTACAACCTAAGTCACGATTCATTGAACTCCGTTCACTTGAACCGGAGATTTGGTATCTCTACGTACAACAGGAAGCCGCGCATGAAATGTAAATACCCGATGAGGTTTTTGGCCAATTCTAGTAAAATTAGTAAAATTATGTGGTCTGGGTTCCCATTCACATATTATATACAACTAAAATAAAAATAGTTTTAACTGAGATGCAGCAATTAACAGAATAAAAAATAAATCTTTATTTAAAATGAATTTTTACTGTTTTCGTAATCAACATTTTAAATATTTCCCAGTATGATTTTCTCCACACATAAATTCTAATACATCATAATTAAACATTTTTACGGATTTTATTGTGGTTTACTCCGTTTTAACCTTGTATCTACTTATCTCAAAGTTTATAAAACTTTCAGGGTATTAAATAATTCGCTTGATCAAGTCACATCTGCAAATTAGAGTTATTTAAATACTTACTAACTATATAGTAAATGTATCAAAATATGTTTTGTAGTCTGAACCATATTAAAGTAAATCTGAAATACAATAGCCATCTGACCATCGCAACTATAATTTTACAGTTTTATCTACAATAGATATTATTGCTTTAAACACAACTATATAAATTTATTAAAGAGGTATTTTTATTCATTTAAATGTACTTTGTTTTCTGTGGAATTACTGTACCGACCCTAAAATCTTTCACATTATTGTAACCATCCATTAAGATAGCTATATTATACCCGACTAATATTACAAACGCGAGTGAGTTTATTGTTTGTTTGTTACGTTTTACGCTTTCACTATTCGACCGATCAACATAAAATTTTGAATACCTACACGTTGTCAGGGGTACAGAACAGGACATGTGGAGGCTCTTACCCAGAAAAAAGAATTATCTAGGACAAGCGAAACGGCGGGCAAAAGCTAGTATATTTAAATATTCCAATATTTTATCGCAAAGAAGTGCTTTGAATATTGTTCGAGAATACGTATTTTCTTTTTGTTTAGTATTAACTGTCCTAATATGAAATTTATACATTTTTTACAACTGTAGTGTACAAATCCTAAATGTAGAACACAGTACAGATGAGCCTCGATTACCACTTTACCTAAAAGAGTGTGTCATACAAGAATAGTGTTTATTTTTATTTACGACGTATCTTTAAGTACATCGTTAGGCAATCCTAATAGGGTAGGTACAGCCGTCAACGCCTGCAATGACTCTTGACTTCCATGTTACATTGACACATACACTTAAAGTAAAGCAACCTTTTGCTCGAGATTCTGAGTACTTGAGAGACTCTTATCGTTCCCTAAATATTTAACTCATTAGACGCGAGATCACTTTGTTTATAAAACATTATTAGATAAATGTGATATTATATTGATTTTATTGTATTTTACGCGTAAGTATTTGTATATCTCTATATAATCATTTATAGTTAAAAACAGCTTTAATCTGGCATACGAGGAGATAATAAAAATCTATCAAAGTATAAGTATAAAATTTGCATCGATAGCCTAGTGGAAGACCGCTGGACTGCCACGCAGTGGTCTGGATTTCGATCCCAAAGTACGCATCCCGGATGTTTCGAAGTTATCTGCGTATTAAATAGTTCATTATCGTTCGCCCGTAAGGAAAACAAATGTGAGGCAACCTGCATGTCTGAGAAGAACAGAGAAGAGAAGAGAAGATATGTGAAGTTTGCCAATCCGCACTTGGCCAGCGTGGTGGACTACATGCAGTAAGACAGATTACTTCAAGGCTGACATTATTATAAGTATAGGTATATTGCCAACATTATAAACTCACCTGAAGCTAAGATCACCAAAACTCGGAACGACTATCTATAGATGGCTTACCTAACTTTATAATCAGTGTAGAAATCTAACCCGCAGCACAAGTAGCGGTAGTAGCGGTGACTAAAGAAGCCATTGCACTTAAAGATCTGTGTATCACTCATACACGTTTAAAGAAAAACAGATGAGTGTGAGATAGATGAGACCTTGTGAAGACAACCTTGACAGGAGCCAATCAACCGTCACAATACCATCACCTGCCTAAATACATTTCACCAATTATTTATCCCTTCGTATCGCAATTACATTATTTATATTCATTAAATTTAGATTATGTGTTAATGAGATCTAGTGATTTAAGGCATAGACAAATTACGAACCATCCCAATCACACTTCGTAAATAAACAAAATGTGTGATTACGCACGTGAATTACCAAAGCACGCGCAAATTTTAACGGCAAGGCTTTTATTGTACTGTCAAAAAGCTTACGCATTTCCTGATGGTCAATAGTTGTTGGAATCAGTCCAGTGTTTCAGTTTATAGATTACTAGATGTGCCCGCGGTTTCACCCGCGTTTATAGTTACTGCGCCGCCCCTGTGGGTCGTAGCGTGATGTTATATAGCCTATAGCCTTCCTCGATAAATAGGCTATCCAACACTAAAATAATTTTTCAATTCGAATCAGTAGTTCCTGAGATTAGGGCGTTCAAACAAACAAACTGTTCAGCTTTATAGTATTAGTATAGATAATTCACCCTGCAGGGCCCAACGCTGCAAGTAAGAATTACATGATTGATAAATCCAATAATACTAACCGTATGTTCATTTAGCAGTCGCACGTTAACTTGTCATACGCCGTCAGATGAGCGAAATAATCAAAATACGAATTGTAATTAAATAAGGATAGCCTTAGAAATAATTACCATTACCGAAATGGTAAAAAAATTAAAGAGCTTCCGCTATATATACTTTTAGATAATGTTCACAGTTCCGTCAAGATGATAGATTTATTACATGAAGAAGCTATTGTATTATTTTAATTTATAATACAAAATAATCATAAAATGCAAACAATGTTTACAAACACAAGCCGAACAACGTAAATATGAATATTAATGTCCGTTATTGTCCAGCCGAACAAGTGCGAATCGGCTACGTCAGGGTTAGTCTCGTCAAACTTCCGTATATTGTAGCACATGCACTCTGGGACCATAACGCGGCTCCTGGGAGAATAGAGGTGCCATTATATGTATAGTGATAATGATTGTGTTACGTATACGTACGTATGCGTCATCGCCTTCTTGACAGAAGGACGAGCTGCCTACAAACGGACTCATTACCTCCCCAATGACCATTGTCAATTACAAGACAAAAACTCCCACGGTTTATAAAGGTTGGAACGTACGCACGCGTACACAGAGCGCATCTCCACTCATAACGTACCACCAGTGTTGGTGAATTACCTTAAATTGTTCGTGTAGCACTATCTTACCGCCTAAATTTATTTCTCATATTACCACACCGTAAGTAAATTTTTAATATTTTTAAATAATATTGAAATTTTTTTTTAACACTCGCTTTTATCTTATGTAAATATAGTCAATAAGGTTTCCTTGACATATTTTATAAACCCAAGAGATCTCTGTAATAATATCGAATATGTAAGAAGCCTCCCAAAGTCACTTTTGGTTCACACAAAAAATATTTAAATCTGTAAGAAACCCGATGTCCGACATTGAAATAGTTTTTAAACAAATCTAATACAATTAAAAAACACTAATAAATAGTGATGAACTGTTTCCGATTTAGGACAAATATTCAGCTACGCATTTTCATGTAAGTACCTCAAATATTAGTACATTTTAATTACATTTTAGTTTCATGATAAGAATTCTAATAAAGTCTGAATAAATATAAATTTGATCTTGCTAGAAACAAGAAAAGGCTTAACTAGATTTTATTATTGTTACGTTTATATAAATATTAGAAATATATTGCAGACGACAGATAATATAAAATTGTGAAAATTATAATATCAATGTCGAAAGTGATTGAATATGAAAATAACACAATAACTATGTCTCTTTTTTGAACAATATTAATATTGATTGTCTCCCATATATTATGTATACATATGTTACCCAGAAGAGAGTTATATTTACATAGATATTACGGCATTTTATACAAAAAGTGATGATCAATTACCCATACAGAGCATGGGAACGCTTACTAAAAAGTATGCATACCGAATACATACATACTCATATATAATACCTATGTATGTAGGTACTACGCAAAATTTTCACTAAGCGTTCCCATGCAAAAATACAATAAGCTTATACAATCAATTTAATTTAATTCAATACATTATTGCATTACACAAGATATTGTGGTAGACACATACAAAGATCATTGTGTACTGCAACCAAACGGATAACGAATAACGATATCGTTAGGATAAAGCAACTAACACGCCCCATCACGCATTTTCGAATCTGACCAAATTGTGTCGTGAGCACAATATTAATACTATTATTAAATATTGATGTTTTGAATTGAATGATGATGTTATATTATAATTGGTTATTACTGATATTCACTATCGATACTTGGGTACAGGCTAAAAGCGAGTAGGTACAGCTCTACATCAAGTAACCTTTCAAACCGTTACCGACCAGACACAATAGATTTTTAATGATGTCTGGTATTCTAAGGCTTCATAGATTAAGGAAATTATAAATTAGCATGTCAGCAACAGGATTTTCAAAAGCAAATCGTATCGTACCTTCATTGACTGTTCAAATAATGATGGCACGCCACAATGACATACAATACTGTAATACCGAGAACGCGGTTTCAGTAATGGCTTAGCACAATAGCTATCAGAATATTATATCAACATCATATATTATGTAGATAGTAATACCGTATATCGACGCTCATAACCACCTAGGTCTTAAGATAATACATGGAGCATATAAACTCTTGTTGTTAAGGTATTATGTACTTGTGAAAGCCGGGATCGATCGATTTTGTATACGACTTTCAAGACAATGGTTCAGACGAAGTACATAGTACCTACATAGACTTGTGCTTGTGTATAATATGTAGTAATATGTGACTTGTGCTTGTGCTTGTGTGTATAAGTGTAGGTAGCTTTGTTTGCCAATGAATTTTGTTTACATTCTTAGCTAATAAAGTAAATCAAACTAGACAGAGACTAACATACTCTTTTTATTCGTTCGGTTAACACATTATTCATGCACGCTAGTCAGTTTAGGAACTTTGAACACGCCTCCATTAATATCTTGATCTGGTCAGATGATACGCGCTCTGATCTTCCTTAATATCACAGAACAATCAATTTGTTTTTCAACAGTTTAATGAGTATACTTTCAAAGAAGTCTTCAGTGAAAGTGAAGTAGTCTAAGACATGTGTAAGTAGTTCTATTTTTTGCGGCACAGGCTGATTCACTTTTACTTTGACTACATTACGTAATTAGTTAATTACATACAGAATAATACATTAATATCGCTACGAATAAATCATGAACACATACCAGCCCAAACAACAACTTACCTACCTACTTTAAATATTTAATTAAAAGTTAGATAACTGACATTACATAAGATAAAACTAATTGTTAGCTGTGATAATTTTGGCGCTTTGTAGGCCCAGTGGCTTTAGCATAAGCGCAGCGCAACTACAGATTGCGGGGTCCCAAGTTCGATTTCAAGTTGACAAAAAATTTACAATACCAGCGTTTTAGTTTGGACTTGGGCTTGATCCACGGCAATAAATGCATCTTTAATAGGATCTAAAAATAACTGGCGAAATGCGAATATGACACACCTCTAGCTCATCTTTTAACGATATGGTGTATGATATACATGTAAAGTTAGTATATACAGGATTGAGTTTATGTGTACCTACAAGAAATATATAAATTAGTGGCCTATTTACTTACTTTAAAATTATCTTCTTATCGAAACAAGGTATTGAACAATAGCCTTTTTCGTATTCATTATGAACTATCAGGGGCATATATTGCCCTAATCACCTAGCTCATTTATCAGAATAGAGATAAGTAGGTAATGTTGAACAGATGCTTATATTGTTGCCCGTGCAAAGTGACATAATACCATTCGTTCAGGAACATTGTAAATAACAAAACAGTTTACTCACCATTAGTGTGTGCTCAATTATTTCCATGCTGAACGATTTATGCTTTGGTGTATCATAAATTCAATACATGGTTGGTATGAGTAGGCTCAGTTAATATTTTAACTACATCGGCATCGATGGCACAATGGATAACGTGGTCGCCAAGACAAGTCAAATGCTATGAGTGCGAACTCTTGCGGGACAAAATATTGTGTGCTCTGCAAATAAATGTTTTGAATGCAGATTTTGTTTTAATATTTATAAAGTCCCTCGCGACAGAAGATTGTAAGGGCGGGACTATACCTATGTGAAAAAGCTAATTAAATTGCTGCGACTTGGTTTGTGATATCCTTCCTATTGTTGCATTTTGCTATCTATACCATTAAGATGCTTTTTTATTTGGGTCGCTTATCATTTATCAAGCTATATTCCTATATACTACTGTAGCATAGATATATCGAACAACTTTAATTCACTGGTGATTAGGTATTTATTCTGATATGTAGAATACTAAATGCATTCTTGTTTACTTAAATCTCAGGTTTCACGCCAATATAAAAGGAATATACCAAATTGCTTACATCCGGCCAGCTTAATTCTCTTGTAACTAAACGACAGTTGTTTAAAATTAACTATGTATTTGTAGGTAAGTATATATGATTGACCTGGGGGTGGCGGGCTTTGTGGGCCTGCCCGCCATCCGTTCAGCACCAGGTCCGAGAGGCGGCGTGCGTGTTCCCACGCGCGCCTCTATGTCGAGTCCGTCTCCCCTCTAGGGGGGACAGTAGGGAGTGATAGAAGTGCCAATAGGGTAGGTCTTTCGTGTAGTGGCCTGCCGTTTCATACGGCGGGCCGAAACCTCGGCGGGGTCGCGACCGCATGCGAAAGTGATTCGCGCGGCCCCGTCGATAGTGGTTTTGTCGAGGAACACCGTGGTAGGTTTAGTCGGTATTCCGGGAGGTACATTTTCTTCTTAACATCTTTCTCTTACCCCGGCGAGTCCGACATAACCCCTCCGCCCGCCCCCGCGGAGGGGTATGCGTCATGCATTCCCCCACGTAAGAAAAAAAAAAAAAGATTAGGATTTGAAGATAGAAAAAAAAGACCAGTAAAGGTAGCTAAGTGAGGCGCCGCATTCTGTCTCATCAGGTGGCACATAGTACTTAATGATGTTACTATTGTTGTTCTGGTAACCCTTAAGAAGGTATTACCTAGACCAAAAACAAGACGGCTCATTCTACCGTCATTAATTAACAACATAATATATAATAATAGGTACATTTGTACGCCTACCTAGATACGAATTTGAACCATAATTAACTAATAATAAGATACTTTGTAAGTTGAACTACAACAATGAATCATGTAGTATCTGCCTATCTCACATGTGCCCATAAAGATTTCGTGAGAATAACACTGCTCTAACAAAGTGATCATTATTGCTTTGAGGGTCAAAGTTGTTCGTATGCATGTATCTACTATATTATCTTCACCTTCAGTTTAATATAACACAGGAAGCCTTAAAATTTACATCATCAAGGTATACTTTAACATCGAGTTTATAACGTAATGATTTTGTCTTCGATGAAAATGTGTCGTTTACTCTCTTCCAGAATTTTCGACGAGAACATCCCTACAAAGTCTAAGTACCACATTTTTTACTACGAAATCGCACCAATTTATTTGACTATAACCTTCGGACCCTCTAATCCCACCAAAAACCGCTGTTATATTAAAAATGTATCAATAGCTGATACTGTTAATTTCCAGAAGTTCAATCCCGAACCCAAACGTTTACGATGGAAGGTAAACGGTTAAACCATTCGGTTATCATTATACTTTGCGATTTCTAATAACTAAGCTACTACACTAGTTTTAAGAAAGTGTAATTGGCTATAGAGATAATGATATGTAACCACAACGAGTGTTCGTTTTGCAGATGGAATTTTCATTTAGGCAGTTACAAAATAAAATATAGAGTTCATGCAGTAGATATCAACTTATTTGTAGAGGGACGAATTTCCGAATACACCATTATTATTTGATATTATGGAGGTAGGTATACTAAAATATCAACGTTGGTGTCTTACTTTTTTATAATTAGATGGCTTGCGTTTGACTGTTTTTGTCGTTGTTATTTTCATTTTATCCGATGTTTTTAACATTCGATTACATATTGAGTCTGCGTACTCTTGCGTATGAACTGGTTACTTTCATCCAAAATATGTTAATTAATAATAATGGTTATACTTACCTATAACCATTGTTGGAGCAAACTTGGCCCAGATATATTTCATGGCCATTCTAAGAAATGTTAAATATTAAATAACTAATAGTAATAACTTATTACTATGAATTATTTAATATTTAAAAATTACCAACTTATTATACGTTATTACTACTACGTATTATAAGTTAGTAATTTTCAGATCAATATTGTTTTCAGTTGTTTTTAATTGTTTAATTTTTCTTAAGTTTTATTACTTAGTTTTTGCATGTTGTCTACCTGCCAGTGATGTGCATATTTGTAATTGGGGTAGCACATGCACTTTGATAATTGTTAATTAGGTATATGTGAATGTCTGTGTTTACCCTGTCACTATGCCTAAATAAATAAATAAAATGGTTGGGATGTCTAGAAGCTTCTTGGTCTAGAAATATGAAAATAACAATTATTAACCACAAAGAAGGCAAAATGAGATGATTTCTATTGCAAATTGTAAATTTAGTGTGAATTTTACAAACATTCAAGCAAGGGACACAAAGAACACCGAGACTCCAAACAATTACCTATATTAACGATTTACACTAATATTTGCCCGTGCGATGATCTAACCCACAACGGTCGGCGCAGTGGCAATAACAAGGCTGCCACTTAAGTCACTATGCCATCCGTGCAGTCGAAGACGATTTTAGACGAGCCACCATCATGCGACATGATCAACTAGGTAATGGTCTAAACACTAAACTGTGATAATAAGTAGGTACCTACTACTATTGTAATTGTAATGCTGCTTACCCAAGTAGGTACAGTTTGCCTTAACATAGACTTCAATTAAATTATTTTATTTAAATTCCATAGATGACACTGCGTCTTACGGTAGTATTGGCAGCGATTGCCCTTTTCGGGCAGACATGGGGAGCGCCAGCAAGCGATGCTACCGGTTCTGCAAAATCTAGTGCTGTCTCTCACACTTTGGACCAGGAAAAAGATGATCTCAAAACTGCTGCAAGCAGTGGATGTATGTATAAATCACCGTAACTAAATTACGTTGTTTTCCCTTAATTAATTTTAAGCACGGTTTTTAAATTTGAAGGACATTAAAAGTTGAATTTTTTGAGTTTATGAAAGAAAATCTTGTGTTTCAGTATGGTAGGTAATTTATTAGATTCGTAGTGCAAAAGAAAAATATATCTCCAAATAATATTGACCTGCCAAGTAGGTACTTAGGTGAATTTTATATCATAGGTACCAGACAATGATATAATAACATATGATAATAATAATATTTAAATAATAAATAATAGGTACAATAATTTATAATAAATGACTCATTAAGTTATAAAAATACATTTGTTGTTGTTTATATAATAGACATGTTAGTTATAATAATTACATAATTATGTACCTGCTATAGCTAGTAATCGTCTACAAACATACTACCTATTTATATTTTATTTACAGATCCCGACCGTTACTCCGACTGGGGACGTGGTTATTCAAGCGGATATGGAGTTACAGGTTACGGTTCTGTAGACGATAGATATGCAGGATATGGTGGTTACGACAGCCCGTATGGCACTGATGGAGATTATTCGAGATACGGCAGCGGCGGTTACTCGGGCAGTGCAGGCTACGGCGGATATCGTGGCGGTTACGGAGGATCCTATGGCTACGGCGGCAGTGGTGGTTACGGTGGTTACGGCGGCTATGCTGGCAACGGTGGACTTAATTCTTACTACGGTTATAACAACCCCAACTACCCAGGCGGTAATAACCACTTGGGATATGGATATTATCGAAGGCCCGGATATGGCAATATTTACAACAGCGGTATTACTCCTAGTTTAGTCACCGGCTACAGAGGCTACTCCAGAAAATGAAGTTAATCATTACAACAAATATTTATTTAGTAAGTTACCAAAGTACATCCAAAGCTTAAATTAAGGAAATTATCATTTAACATGTTACACATATTTATGATAACCGTAATAAACTAATATGTATGTAAATAAATAAAATGTTTTAGTCAATCTCGTATTTATTTATGTCTATAATAACCTAATATGAACTGCGTGTAGGTAAGGCAAGTGACAAAAATTCACCTATCTTTTCATTTGGCAATCTGAACGACGAATCTACCACTAAGATTATATTATGCTGTGAAGTCGATGATTATCATATTAAATATTTATGATTTAATGCAAATTTATATGCTCAATTAGGTGAAAATCTATCGTGTTCTACTGTCACGTATCGTGATATGCAAGTAGGCGACATAATTCTGCTAAGTGTAACATTAGATTTCAAAAGCATACCAGGCATAAATTTTTTGACTTTATCTCCTCATTAATTACTTTGGTGCCTATCCAACTGCACACTTAGTATTGAATATGCCTACCACTATAATAAATGTTCCCAAAATTCGGCGAGAATGCAGACCAACACGTTGAATACATACTACATATATTATTATTAAAATATAAGCAAATATTGCCATTACGCGTCTGTAACGCAGTCAAGCGCCAGCGAATGGAACGTTGATAAGGTGATACGTATCTGCCAGCCCCTATAAAAATATTCTTGTCAGGCATTTGCTGTAGATCAGAGCATGGTGTGCTGGTCGGTGACAGAGCAATATAATGGTAGTTCTATATAAATTCATACAAATATTAGTTTAACCCATATAGCGAAAAAACTCTAAGTCTATGGTATAACCATGCTGGTACGGTAATGTTATAGTATGTCATTATCATAACTTTACCGTACCGGCATGCAGTCGTATCAGCCGTCTAAAGAATGTCTATCACCCAGTAAGTATACCATAGTAGTGAGTAACGACTATTACGGATCAAAACAATCAATTCTATATGTACGGTCAGGTGCAAAAGTCGAGTAGCAATTTTACAAAGCATTAGGATCACAAATCATTGCACACATACACATAAACCCTCACTTATACTGTCGCTTGTTCTAATTGATTGTGAGTATTAATTCCAAATAAACAAGTAATTGATGTTGTAGCTACGTTGCTAATAGTGCGAACTGAAATGCTTGTTGGTCGATCCCCAGGAAGTGATAATGTTTTTGTATTTTCTTCTTAAATTAGAAACATCGATGACTTGTTACTTTACTATAAGACTTATTTAAATTGCAGTTATTCAAAAGATGCGGGTGGATTATTAATTTCTCACTTGAATAGAATTATGTGGTGTTGTTGGTTGGTGATCTTTGTTACGAGCGTTTGTGTCATTATTATTGCAATCATTTTTTTAATATTTTGATTGAGTCTACATTTAAAATGCAAACTAATATAAATATTGAATCCAGGGCAAATATATGGCATAATTATGAACTTAATATATCTTAAAATGCCGACGAAACTGGAATAAACTAAGAGTAAGTTATTTTAAATATTATGTTATGGCATTGTGATTTACGATTTCGCTGTTAAGGAATCGCTATCTACGATTATGTCATAAGATTTTTGATTTTATTTCAGTGAGATACTGTAAGTCGTTGGGTGAAACGATTTGAAGAAAAAGGGAGCTTAAGGGCCTCCTATGCACGCCAATGACCTTGAGCGTTTAACGTTTGCGACTCACTTCTAAACATTTTACGATAATTTACTGCCACGTAGTGAGATGTAGCTGTCCTATGATAATTTACAGACAATCCAAAATAAAGAAATTGTCCTATACTACTATTAGACTAATTCTAAACTATTTATTATCTAATGTTAATCACATACACTCAAAGATTGATAAAATTACGTAAATATACGAGAGCGTATTGTGGAAAAAATTGCATACGTCCATCCGTCACAAAAGCTGGCGCCGTATGCCGCCCGTCGCCCGCGCAGAGACCCGCTAGAATGATTCGAACGAAAAGTCGAGAAAAACAAATTTTAAATGAAAAATCATCGTAAATAAAAAAGAAATTGCACACGATTTACAATAAATGTATTCTCTACATATAAATGTGAGTTTTATATGCATACTTCTACAGATGAGGAGAGGTTTATACATAAACTTTGTGAAATCAATCATTTTTAATATTGCTTGTATATCTCATGAAAAATAAAATATAAATAATATAAATGTATGGAATTAAAGTTTATAAATCGAAGTATTGTTTAAATGTTGTTTGAGAATTTTGGGACATCATTTAAGTTGAAAATCGTGTATTTTTACGTTTTGTGGTAGGAGGCCCTTAAGAAGTTGGGCGGGAAGTGGAAGACCGTTTCTTATTAAACGAACTCAGCGAAGATGAATGGTGAATGCTTATGAATCAAAGGGTATCATACAGACGAGACCGTTGCGAACTATGTGTGCTAATATTGTGACCTACATGCCTAGACGTCTCTTGAGCAGTATTAAGAACAATGGAGGTCACACTAAACATTAAACAAAATTGTTTCAAATAGCCCCCGTGCTGGTTGACGATGTTAGAATTGAGGTTAAGTTTCAATCCTCTTTTCCTTGTGATAAAGAATAATTAAGCTATAGCCTCAATTGTCATTATAATTGTAAAATATTATTTGTAAGTAAAATGAATCTAAATAGTAAAGACTAAAGATGTTTTTTAATTATATATCTAGTATTGAAACGGAAAATTTAATAAAAGTTTATTTTCAGTAATCATATTTTGACATTGTTTTTTATTGAAATTAAACTACTATATACGGCTTTTATCGCGTTGTTTATTTGACACTATATTACATAATTTTGAAAATTTGTTACACTACTATTACTATTAAACTTTACTAATTTTTAAGCTAATTATATTGTTATTAAAACTATTTAGATTTGATTTAATTTTACACTTTCCCCGGCGTTTCGGTTGCTTTTCAGCAGCCATGGTCACGGGGAGACTCGTTTTTTATAATGAAATATTATTGTTATAAATTAATAAAATTTTGTTTTTCTTAATTATAATTTGCATTATTTATTTATACTTAATCTTATATGTCTACTATTAAGTCTTGGGGGCCTGGTGACCCGAACAAAGGTATTTCTATACCTATTTCGGGCACCAGTCTCTCACAAATGTATTTTTATATTTATGTTAGATTAAGCCATATTATTAGCAGTGGACGTCTTTCGGCTGAGATGATGATGATGATGAAGCCATATTCTATTCAAACATTTGTTATATATTAATTATTATTATTATTTATTAAGAATAAAAACAAAATGTGATTTTTTAGTAATTTAACTAATTCTGATAAATAATAATTATTATAATAACAAAATAATTTAATTTTTAGTTTAATTCCTAAAAAACTACTGTTTTTTTATCACTAGCGTAATAAGTAGACAAAAATAACGTTTATATTTATTATTTCAAAATTTTAGTAATAAAAAAACAAAGTGGAAGTAGAGGACCCCAGGATTTGAACTAGCGTCATTATATTTTGGTGATAAAATGAGAAGACTCGTTGACCGCTCCGCTATCGCAACCTGCGATACTATAGACATTTAATACTGTTGTTGAATATAAGGGATAGTAGTTATTATAATTATATATACAAGAACTCGTTTTTGTCTCTCCTTGCACACATGCGCATGACGAACTTCACCTATCATTACATAGAAAAATGTTTCATTGTTGGCGTTAAAACATCACACACGATATTCGCTCGGATCATTATGCGAATGTGTACCTTACGATGCCACTCGACTTTTGTCTTTGACCGTACATAATTATAAAGAATCAGCTACATGTTATGGTTTGGCTACACAGGAGCTCGTCAACTAATGCTATTCTATTTTAATAGATACAATAAAATTGTGCCCCAATTAGCCAATGATGAAAATCAAACTTCAACAATAACGGTTCCTGTACGCAAAGCTTATACTCTTTCGGCTTTGTATGTGCAGTATATACTACATTCAGACAAGAATTCAAATGAATCATAGCTTATCTTAGCTAACAATATGACTAGCTATATGCCCGCTAGATGCATGGTGCGAATTACACAAAATAAAAATTAAACTAGAATACACATTTAAAATCTTTATTACTAACAATGTGACATACACGTAATCTTAAAATCATACATGCTAGTTCATTTTATGTTTAAAATCGTAACATACCGTAAAATAAGGAGAATTATTTTAAGCCACTGAAACTTTCCAAAGTCAGTTTTGTAAGCACGGTGGACGAAAACTTATGTGCTAGTCTGAACCTGACACACTAGTCTGTTTTTTCATTGATTTCAATGCTCTCTCACGAAGTTTCTTTTCCAAATCCTCGTTATTCACTTTCCCCTCCTCTTCCTCCTCCTCAGCCTCTTCACTGTCTGAAGAGTCATCCTTCTTTTTAGATGACTTCTTATGTTTCTTGTGTTTCTTATGCTTCTTAGAATGTTTCTTGTGTTTTTTAGCTTTCTTAGATTTCTTGGGTTCATCACTATCTGATTCAGAATCAGACTCCGACACTTTCTTTCTGGGTTTCTTTTTCGACACCTGATCACTATCAGAGGATGAATCCTCTTTTTCACGTTTCTTTCCTTTCTTTTCAGTATCATCTCGGGACGATTTTGACTTTACTTCCTCTGAATGCTTGGTTTTCGCTAGTTTGTCTTCTACCTTTCTACTCTTCGTAACTTCCGGTGATGCCGCCCGCTCTTTGGACGTTTCCACCTTTTTACCACGTCTGACTTCTTTTTCAGAACTAGATGACTCACGTTTAGCACCCTTTTTTTTGCTGGTCTTTTCATCGCTGTCAGAACTGTCATCATGAGAATCTTCAGAATTTTCAATTTTTTTTGATTTACTTTGCTTGCTATCAGGTTTCTCAGATCGTACGTGCTCAACGCTGGCGTCTTTATTACGCTTCTTAGACTTTTTGTCTGCATCAGATTCACCTGGAATGTTCTTTTGCTTAGACTTTGAACTCTTATGTTTAACTTCTTCTTCCGAGCTAGATTCAGAACTAGAAGACCGAGCCCTTTTCTTGCGAGATTTCTTCGCTACCTTCTTTTTAGAATTCTTTTTGCTTTTCTTTTTCCTATCATCTTCAGAGTCACTAGAGGAACTATCTTCGGAATCACTTTCACTAGAAGAACTTTCTTTTTTCGGTTTCTTTGCTCTCTTAGAAGTAGATTTTTCCTTACGTTTTACTTTGGATTTGGACTTAGACTTAGCAACCTCCTCACTACTTTCACTCTCTGATTCAGATTGATGTGCTTTTCGTTTTCCCTTCTTTGCTTCTCTTATCTTAGCGTCATCGTCATTTTGTTCTTTACCCGATGCATCATCACCTGATTTCTCACACATTTTGCTTTGTATTTCATGCTTTCGTAAAAACGGTGAAGGAGTACGAGACAAACTTTTAGAGTAATCACGCAACGGAGGAATAACGACAATATCTTCTTTTTCTTCTTCCTCCGAAGAATGCCCAGGCTTAACGTTATCACGTTCGCGTTCACGATCGTCATTTTGAGGTGCAGACTTATCTTTTGCTACCGACGATTCCCTGCTTGAACTTGATACAACTCGTTCCTTAGAAGGCGCACGAGGCAATGACACCCGTTCGGATGACTTCTTACGCAATTTGTCCAAATTTTCTGTAAGCAAGTAAAAAGTATTCTAAAGGAATACATAATAGATACATGTGTCATACTTCTATGTTTCTTCTATCTAACTATTTTGCATTTTGTATTTAAATATAACGCAGGCATATACGTATTACTATATTTAATTATACTTCTTACTACTACTACTACTTCTTACTTTTTAAATAAACTTGCTTTATTACAGTTCTTATTCAAAACTTTTGAGTTCTTTAGTTACTCAATGGCCAAATACAAGAAATACATAAAATAACTAACCTTTGCGTGGTATAGAAACAGATTTTTCCAATCGTTCCTTGATGAGATCGCTGGATCTTCTGTCACGCGATTTCCTGTCTCTCGATCTTGTATCCTTTATGCGGTCTTTTGATCTTCTCTCCCTGTAAAATTAGAACAAAGAACAAATAAAATATAATTCAATTTCATTTCATCAAGAAACATATTTTGCTTGACAATTTTGATAACATTGATGTTCAAGTTCGTTATAGATTTTCTTACCTGGATCTGTCCCGAGAGCGCCTGTCCCTGGAAGGTCTTCGGTCCCTAGAGCGGCGTTCACGCGAGTGTCGACCGGAACGACGCCGGGACGGAGAACGCTTGCGTGACCTTGACCGACGACGATCACGAGATCTATTACACAGAAAAATGTACGGCATTTAAATAGCGATATAAACGTTTACAGCCAAGGACAGAATCCTTGACTGTAAACGTTTATATCGCTATAAACGTAATAAATAACACACCTTTCCCTTGAGCGTCTGCGAGTCCGTGAATCCGAACGCCTGCGTCTTTCCAATGAGCGACGACGTTCGCGGGATCTATAATAAACAGTAACAGCCTTACTTATAAAAATACCGTTAAACATTGCTTAGGTATCTTTTATCTAAGAATCTCTCGTACCTTTAATTAATGAATATTTAAAATATATCTTTACTTATAAACCAATTTTAGCGGTCGCTCAGGTGATAGATCGCAAAAAAACATTTTTAGGTTTTAGTATCTGTGGCGTGGCGACTTTTACTTGTCTTTAACAGATGGCGTTCTGAATTTTCTTTAGATAGTTCAAAGACTTTGATTATTGAAAGAGTATATTGTCACTTCTCTTAAATATTATAATCAGCTAACTATAAAAAATAAATTTGTCATCTGGTTTGTATGGTAGACGGTAATAAAAATATAAATTTTCATAATATGCAATAAACAAATAGATTATGTGTATTTAAAAATACTACACTGGTATTTTTAAATGCACATAATCAATAACGGACTTCTGCATATTCAAGTGAATAATAACAAAAATACTATGTTTTCTTTAAAAGTGCATTTATTAACAACAATAAACAAAATACCAGTGTTCTTCAGTTTCTGATTGTTTTTGTTCGATAATATTTTGCGATGTTTTTGATATACCTATTTCATGATATTATGTGAGTTATAATATTATAATGTAGTTAACATTGAATCATTGTAATTATTTGCAACTTTACAACATGATGGAAGTATATTAGCAAATCACTATTTAAAATTTGAGTCATATCATATAGCACATATTTTCTGACATGATATCTGATACGAAATTCTACATCGCAAAAATTGTAAAGCGGATTCAACTACACTTGATAGATCTTCTTTCTAATTCTCTAAGTTGCAAAATTTTTAATTATTTGGACAATCAAGTACAAGTAAGCAGTACGAAGAAAATTACGCTGAACAATTTTTCCTTAAAAAAATTTTTTTCTTCTTTACCACCCCTATTATTTTTATGAAATTAATATTTTCGTAAACAATTGACGTTAATGTGAAATCTGTCCCAGCTGATCGGCAAACTTGCCATATTGTCTCTTAGTTATGTTTAAACAAGGGACCGGTGCTGTTTAGATTTCTTTACTATTTAGCTATTGATAAACTTACTCTTAGCGCTCACTAACATTTATAAGTAAGATTTCTCATGAACAGTCGCTATAAACTTAGTGGTGGACATATAATTAGAAACACTTGCGACGTATTTCACATTATACAAGGCACATTGCCGTAAAACTTTAGTTTTTGGAAAAAAGCAATAAAATGCATAGAATACATTCAACAACTTATAATTCATTTAAAAACTAATAAATATCCGAGTATCCGAGTTTACAACTACTATTTAGATATTTAGTTACGTACAAACAACTAAACGACGTTTGCAGTTCCATCAATCATGGACAAGTAATTAGAAACAATAAAGAAATGAGGTAAAAATCAAAGTTATTAACGTGTTAACGTCATCAATTTCAAATTATTTATGTAAAGTAATGTTTGGTTTACTAAATTTCTTAAAAAATAATATCTAGTTGCATAGCCTTTGTTATTAATGATTGACGGTTCTGCAACGACGTGGCATTTATTCAAGTAATTTCGTACATTTATCGAGTGGGATCGAGTTCCATGCTTCAACAAAGGCTTCGTAAAGTTCATTTTGACTGGAATTACGTTTAACGGAGACTTTTTTTTTAACGACGTACCACAAATTTTCAATAGTATTTAAATCGGGACTATTTGCAGGCCAGTCTAACATGGTAACACGTTGCTCACTAAGAAAGGATTTAACACTGCGGATTTAACACATGTGTTTTGGGTCGTTATCGTGCTGAAAGATCCAGGTCACAGGCAAATGGTCGTCGGTGTAGGGAATCATTGTCTCTTCTAAGATGTTTTTGTATTGAAATTGATCCATTATACTTTCAATCTTACGGACGGGTCCAACTCCGCAACCAGAAAAACATCCCCATACTTTAATGTTACCCACCGCCGTGATTGACTATGCTCCTTGTGTATTTATAATCAAAAGCATGGTTTATTGAACGTCTAACGTAGCGTTTGCCGTCTGAAATCACCATATTTATGTTTGTTTTATCCGAGAATAACACTTTTATCCATTTTCGTAAGGTCCAGTTAAGATATTTCTTTGCAAATAATAATCGCTTCTCTCGATGTTGCTTGGTAAGAAGCGGTACCTTTCGACAAACACTCCCGAACAATTTAGCTTCCACTAATCTGCGGCGTACCAGTTTCGAGGAAATGTTCCTTGGGTCATCAGATGGAAAAACTTAATTTCTAATCTCGTTGAAGCCATTAAACGGGTTTTGTTTAGCTACACGTATTATTTGCAAATCTTCCCGGGGAGACATTTTCCTTGGACGAGCCTTTCTAACAACACTTTAAGTATTTCCGTTTCTTTTATAATGAGCAATAGCATTGAAAACTTTCTTCACAGAACATTCTAGATGATTAGCAATTCTTCTATAAGTCCACTTTCGATCTAAATGTAATTTAACAATTAATTGCCTGGTTGACTCGTCACAACTCTTATTTTTACCCATTTTCAACAAAACTTATTATTCACTTACACTTAATTCCAAATTGACGTTTAATTGCCGCCGAAACTACAGAAAAAGCGTAGAAAGAGGTTTTTTTTTTTTAATTTAAGTATGGAGCGAATCTTGGATCCTATTTCTAATTAGTTGTCTAAGCGGCCAGTAATAGAAATTCAACTATCATTCATATTTAAACTCTTATAATAATTAAAGATAGAACAGATTTCTTTTTGTTTTATATTTTATAAGTTTTTTAACTCATTGGCTATATTCTGGCATAGTTAATAGTGATTTAATTTATATATTTTTTACTCATAACGATAGTTCATTCTGTGTTTACCTAAGTTTTATGTACTGTTTCTAATTATATGTCCACCACTATACATATGTCAAACGTAATTGTCTTTAAAACGTCATGTTCAATCGTCTGTTAGATACATAAAAAGATTACTTTCAATGTGATAAATATGTATTACTATTTTATGCATATACTGGAATGATAGTATAATATTGTCCACTACAACAGTTACTAGTAAGGCAGGGCAACCAAATATATTAATATGACAAAAATGTATTTATGTGTAAACTTTTCACATAAATTCTAGTAAGATCATAATAATTATGATGATTAAGCTTAAGAATGATTGTCTGCACACAAACCTTTCTCGACGTTCTCTCTCACGACGTCTACGTTCTCTCTCTCGCTCCCGTTCACGTTCACGTTCGCGCTCCCTGTCGCGCCGATCCAGCGACCTGCGACGGCTGCTACGGCGACGAGATTTACTTCTGCACATCGTAAATAACACAATTAGTAACATTCTGCAAAGGACATTGTCTATTGGTTTCATGATGGTCACCACGGCACCTTAAGGAGAACTTCAGCTCAATGCAGTGACAACACAGGTTGTTTAGCGGCGATCTTAGGGTGGAAGTAGATAGAGGCTCTATTGTTGTAACAGACAAGTTTTAGAAAATATTTGTCGTAACTTACCTTTCCCGACGAGAACTACGTCTGGGGCTAACGCTAGTTGAAGAATCTCGGTTGGATCGATACTGACGCTTTTTGTGGGAAGACCTTTTCTTAGCACTGCCACCTACACAAAAGACAATTGTTAAATACACACAACACCATCTAGCCTAAACTAAGCAGAGCTTGTACACACAGCGACACATCAACCTAGACTGTTTGGACTTTGAACTATTAGAAGTTGAACGCTGCGAATCGTGCGAGAGAGTGCGTTATATTTCTGTTATTTTGTCTCACTCACTCTGAATGGGACGCGACGCTCTATCCTTACCATTACATCGACACTACTATGCACTGTCCCTTTACAACAATCCTCTCTTTTGTATGTAGCGTAGTTATGCGTATATAGAGTGTCTAACTTGACGTGAAGCTGTGTGTATTATGGGTACTAAACAATGGATAATCATATAATTATTTTTTGTAAATACATACATATTATACACATAGAAACACCCAGATCAAGACAAACATCCATGTTCATGCACACAAATGTTTGACTTGTGCGGGAATCGAACCCGCGACCTCAGGTATAGCAGTCGGTTATTTTACCAAATGTATAGAGACACATGTCTCACACATTTCGGCAGCTATGGATTCAAGATCCACCTTAAAGGTGAAAGTCTCTAGGTACCGACTTGGTACAAGGCAATTGCTATCAGACACAGTACCAAATTCTAAATAGAAAATCCCAATAACACTTTGCCAATCTTAGGAACCAAAGACCTCAAGAACAGCAGTCGCATTTACAACCGCTGCGCCGCCCAGGCAGTCGATCATCATATTTATTTTGATTATAATCAGGTTTACATTTTATATTATAATACTATTAATATTTGTACGTACGCGACGAAGCAGACGTGGACCTTCTTTCGCTGGATGAACGTCGTTTCTCTACAGGTTTTTCTTCCGCAGCTTTGTCTTCCGCCGACCTAAAAATTATTTATAATACATAATTTAATATTTTTATTTTCTATAGGACAACTCTCGCTCTAGGAGTAATTTATTTTTTAAACTAGAGATATTACAGATTTTAAAACAAAACCTAAATTCGAACAACTGTTAGTTGAACAAACAAATTATTTGATTTTGTGGGTTCGAGTGCACAGCTTTCGTCACAGTGTCAATAGTGAGGCGACCACTTAAAGTAATTAAGTATCAATAGCAAGATATTCACTGTATAATGTACTAACTTTTCAGGCGAAGCTGATCTTGACTTTTGAACTTCGTCTTCAGTTTTCTCCTCATTTGTAGTATTTTCCTTGCTGTCATCTTTGGATGTGTCATTTGCCACACTATGATTGACCTCTTCCTTGACTTCAATCTCATCTTTTTTCTCTGGAGACTTGCCATTTTCTAAATACAATAAGACACAATATTATATTACTGTACGCATCCCCAGTCATTGTTATTATCTCAACTAACCATGATCAATTATCTATCTTATGTGGGGGCCAGTCAGTACAGACCGGCGACACTTTGACCCAGTGGGATCTTTTGTGTAGACACTCTCCCAATAACGACTGCCATAGATATTCATGGCAGCCGGGACCGACGGCTTAACGCGCTCTCCGAGGCACGGAGCAGGCGATAATTGTCAATCAATACGCACATCATTTCGCAAAGTCATATAACTTCCGAAAGTCAGAGGTGCGCGACGTGGGTTCGAACCCGAGACCCTCTGCATTGCAGTCTGTTGGTCTCCCCACTGAGCTATCGCTGCTCATGATCAATTATAGTTTTTAAAAGACTACTCATGAACTTGGAATAACTCCTTGCGAGGCACTTAAAAATTATTCAACAATGCACCCACACAATACCCAGACTCGGAACAACGCAATTTTCTCCCTTGTGAGGTTCGAACCCGTAACACTTGACGCAATGATATCGGCAGGCCGAACTACTAAAGACTACTGCTCAAACTACGTACTTAGAGTAAAAAATCCTTGCAACAACTTTTAATTACAACAAATTAACACATTTGAGTAAGTAGCCTTCTTCCAATAAAACTACGATCAAAGCATTGATATATAAAAACTGTAGATACACAATCAGCGTCAAAAAATGTACTCACCAAATGAGCAGCCACTGAACATTTGGGTGCTCATTTAATTTAGTACCGTTCGATCGGTCAGAGAGTAAACGTGCAGCAGCGCTCGTTTAAAATTTGTAAAGTCACACTTCAAAGACACTAGAAAAGGACGGTGTTTCATATTTTCGGTAAGTCATAATGTTATTATTATAATTATGATATTATACTGATTATTGAGCCAAGGAATCAAAGTAAAATATTTTTTTTGTTTATTTCGTAACAGAGAGCGACCGTATAACACTGCTCATTTAAATGAACACTTACTAAACGCATTATCATACTATTATATTTCCACTTGATTAGTCCGGGTTACATGTTGACTCTGTTCTAATATTAACGGAGACGCTGTTACTTTTAAAAAATAAATATTATTATTGACTTGTTTTATTACCAACCATAATAATATTCGTTAATTTTTTTTTTTATTATCCTTATGTTATCCTAGTGACATATTTATAAAATGTAGCTACATACTTATGTTGGATTTTAGCTTTCCTCAAGATCCCGTGCGATGTGCAAAATGGATATCCGTCATAGCACGGCAACGATCGCGAGCAAGCACAGCAACAACAACACACATATCATAATTTTTAGGAGTCAGCTTAAATTCTTCAATGTGCCATATTAACAAATAACAATCATGTAAATTATACTATTAATTCTATTATCGAGAGATATATCAAGATAAGATTGCATTATATACCAAAAAAAGATATGGAAAAATTAAAATCCTTGACGGATTTATGCGAGACATTTAGAACATTATACAATAAACTCAATTTATTTCAAGGAAATTAAAAATCTTATTATGTCGTATCTTTTCAAGTTTGAAATCTTAATATTTTTCTCATTTTATTGTTTTATGTAACTTTAATTTGTAAATACAATCAGTTACGTAATGTTCAAACATGTATAATTTCAAAGTTGGGCAACCAAGTATATGAACAGCAATGAAACATACTCGTAATATAATTTACGTGCGTATCTATTACTATTATATATTAAAAACACGCTATTTTACAAATGTTTTACTTGTCTTGTCTATTTTGTTAAATAAGTACTACTATTATGTCTGGTAAAATAATAAAAGTCCATCTGTTAACCCTTTATGGGGCTCTTTCGATATATTATAATGCATAATTAGGTATATATTATAATTAGCTGCCATATATAAATTATAATGGCAGTACATTAGTTTCATTTTATTGAACATCATAGGACTCAACCTTGGTAAAATACCTACAGGTAAAAGTAAAAGCAAATATGTGTTTATAACACACATTCACATGCATTTTATAAACTCTACATAATTAGGTTAGAATATTAACTTACATTAAAATTTGTAAAAACAATATTCGACTCCAATCATTCTTTATTCTATCGGCGAACTCGGCTCATAAAATATTATTTACCTTTTTTAAGTTAAATTTACCTTTTTTAAATATAGTTTATATAACTACTTATAAGCAACTGACGACAGTTTTAAGTGTAAGTTTTGTATGGGATTGTGTATCTAGGATTTTTGTATATCAATGGATCAAAGCTATCAAATCTCTTTTAGCCAGGTCTTTTATAATTTATGTTACATTATCATTATTTAGAACAAACTCATGAAATAGGCGCTAATAAAAATAGAATTAATGCAACGCGCAATTCATACATTTACATTATCGTACTAATTGAAATAATTAGAAAAATATATTGTACCCTTTGGTTCAGCGGCCTTGACTTCTTCAACATGTGAAGATTTGGACTGGCTACTTCGTTCGCGACTGCGCCTCCTCGAACGTCGCGGGCTGCCTCCGTTGCGGTGCCTAAGTTATAAAAGAAACACAAGGAATAGTCAGTTTATATACTTCAAATATAGACTAGTTAAATTATAATTATAAACGATATGTGTGGTCTTACTTCCTATCGCCGGAGCGGTCACGTGACCTGGATGATCGCGACCGACGCCGTTCCCGCGAGCGACGCCGCGATCGTGACCTCGAGCGGGACCTGCGACGATCTTTTTCTTTGTCCTTATCCTTCTGCTGCTCCTCCTGTATACAAACATATAAAATATTTACCTATGTTACTCACTACGTTAGATATTATACTATATTTATAATATATACCAAAGTATATAATGTTTTAAGATACCTATCGACAAAGATAATTAATGCTGGAATATATTTTTAGCTTGTAAATATAAAGTTTTAATTATAACCAGTTCATACCATAATAACGATGTCTATATTTTTATCAAGTTTGTAACATGCATAACATAATATTAATGTAGTAATTATAAAATCAATATAAATGGAAGCACCATTCTCTTCTTGATTTCTTCTTTCTTCTGCTGCGTGAAGGACTCCGGTATGCCATTCTCGCTTGCCTGCGCACTCAGCAACAGCTCCCATAGCTCGCCCATAAATAGCCGCGCATTCTTGCCGTTCAAGAATCCAGTCAAGTTGATCTGCATTTTCTTGGGACATGGGAACTAGGAGTCGAGGAATGGATCGGGAAAGAAAATATTTTATATTAATAATCTTTATCGTACTCGTCATTTTACACCCTAACTTGTACCTTATATTTTTTTATTTTATGTATTATTTTTTTGATTAATTTAATTTTTAACAGTGTAACAAAATCAGGCTATAAGGAAAATAAAAATAATGGAAAAGTCGCTAAGAGCGCATTTAAATGTAGATTTCAAATGAAACAGTCAACACTGAAATGACTCGGGCAAGGAAGCGAATGCTAGGACATGTACAATTAATTTTCATTAGTGGTGAGCGGGAGCAGCGACGACGACCGCGACGCCGACTCGCCGCCGCCGCGCCGCGCGTCGCCCGCCGCGGGCCGCCGCTCGGGGACGCGGCCGCCACTTCTTTGTTCCCTCTTCTAACGCTTGCACCTGCAAGGGTTTTGCGAACACAACCACATTATGCTGAACGCAAAGCCTAAAACGGGACTTCCATACCTCGAGTCAAGTCGATCTCTTAGCGACTTTAACAATTCTGTTTTGAATACATTTTACATATTATTTATTTTATGTCACAAGCTAGGGAACTCCACTGCGTTTGTTGTTTTAGAGTTAGCATGGTTTAAGTATTTAATTTCCCCGTAAATACCGATTGAGTATGCTAAGGGCCTCCGAAAGAGCGCAGCGCGCTGCGGCTGCGGCAAGCGGGCGGCTGGAGCTCCGGCTGCATCGACGCCGCTCTAACCGGTGTGGACCATAAAAATATCCATACGCAATCAATACATTTTACATTATTCTTCAATTGCAGTTTCTTTTATACAGTAATGGATTGTACAAACTTTCGGCAAACCTAATCAAATAACTATACTAAAATCTAACTGTAAAGAAACTGCAATGATTACATTTTGTTATTAATATAGAATCAAACGAAATAAGGGCGTAACTTACCTTCTCTTCAAGCTGGTTGTTGACATAGTCAATGACTACATCATCTTCCATCTTGAGTATTTCTGTGATCTTCTGTGTAATCCATGGCTTCAGCACATCTAGCTTCACCTTGGACATGTCCACCTAAATACATTTATAATTAGCTCTAATCTTTACTGTAATGCTAAATGATATTCGACTAAGAAATGTAACAAAAGCTATATTTAAATATAATGTGTTTTACACATTACACACACAGTGTACAGTAATTACACAGTTGTAAGATAACATTGTCGATAATTGTCGATTGATAGTCTCTTTAACTTTATTCATCATCATCATCAATCCACCTAGATATATCTGTAATATTAAGATAATATTGCAGATAACAATGTCAGTATACATTTTTTAGAAAGCTTATTCATCTGTAACCAGTCTTTATAATGGACTAGTAATGTATGCATAGAAAATAATTGTGTGTAGGATATATTATATTTACAAAACAAGCGGTGCTGGCAAGCTTGCTTGTTTTTTCTTTATGTAACACTTTTTTAAGTAACACAATAAATGTAATTAACATATTACATTTATTGAGTTATATACCTTGTTTTACGTAAATCTCAAGTTCTAGATTATTACTTATACATTATATTTTATAAAATTTTGTATTTATACAATATTGCATTTTAGTAACCATCCTCTTAATGTATAATATTATATTTTAACTGTAAATACATATATTAAACATTTACAGTAGAAAAATCATTATCCTATGCATAGCTGCATTATTAAAGTAATTATATATATATATTCATATTTTTACATTCATAAGTCAAACATTTGTGTGCATGAACATGGATGTTTGTCTTGGTTTGAGTGTTTCTATGTATAATATGGACAAATTTACAAAAAAATAATATATATATATGTATGTTTATCCATTGTCTAGTACCCTTCGAGAGTTTTAATCAAAGGTGGGATGGAACAGCGACAGCGGCACTAGCTGCAGCAGGCGTAGGACTATTGCTACGTATGGATTCTAATATATGGGCTATGGGTATGGATTCTAATATATGGGCTATGGGTATGGGTGTTTGGTGGGCCAATATATTGATAACTATGGCTGAAAAACGGCGTCTGCTCTGAATACTCTAATAGCATCAATGCAATGGGCAGACGGTGACTCGCCAATTCACTAGATGGGCCACCTGAATAGCCACCATAAGCATACAAGCCAGCAGCAGTGGGCAACACCAGTGCCAGTGGCTAGGGGTATCGAGCAGTGTGGTGCCAGTTTCACCATCACGGGTTTCCTGACAACGGAGACCCGAAGCGGGTTTCCCTGTAGATATGCCCTTGAAAATGACACTTCAGCCCCCAAGCATATAGCTCTAGCGGCGCTCCTCTGACCGGCCGACCAAAGCAAGCCAGAGTTGAGAGCCCTGTGAGCGCTCTTGAAGTTCCACCCCAGTCAACCAGTAACGCCAAGCCAGGGAGGAGGCCCTAACCGACTCTCGTAAGGCATTCAGGACCGCAGTGTCGCTACTCACATTTAGCTCGCCACAAGCTGCCCTGCGGTTTGTGCACTTTTATTTAACCTGGTGATACATTTTTTGTTTACATCACAAGGTGAAGGTGATAGTTTAAAAGCTAGTGTCCTGTGACCTCTGATATTGCATTAGTCCCATGATGAGATAACAACTGTCCCAGAGGGGATTATTATTATTATAATTATTATTATTTTATGTTTAACCTATGTAGTATACATTTGAGAACTTAATAGTTAATACCTTATTATTGTTGTACTTAATTATGTTTTAAACTAAATCCTATGGTGGTTCTTATGACCTTCGGAAAAAAATTTTTTGGGGTCATCATGTGCACACACTTGAATGATTAATCTTCAGTAGTACAATTGCCATGTCTTTTATCTCATCTTGACTGTTGTATATAACTAGTATGATTTAAATGTAAAAATAGCATTTTAAATGCATATCATACCTGCTGAGTTAAACAATCTCCAAACTTCATTTGCTTCATTAGCTTCTTCTCCTTGTCGCTGAAGCGGGTGTCCTGCTCCGTGCTGGTGCCCTTCAATATAAAAATTCATAAAGTAGTATTAATGATGAAGATTCAGTTAAATACATTATTTAGCTTTATAATATATCAATTATAATATAATTGCCAAATATCATAATTATAAACTGTTAGATAATACCAATTTCTGGAAAGATAGATATGCAGAGTTGTGTACTGGTAACTATCTTTAACCACAATGCTAGATGTAAATAATAATATGATGATAGCATTAGTATAAGTGTGAATAAATAAGGATGGCATATTTTCACTTTCTGGGTTGGTAATCATCGTCATTGAATATCCTCTTGCTTAGCTGCAAAAGGATCCCTCCCACAAATGATAACAACAAATATAAATTTATGGATTTCTATTCGGTATACTTTACAACCTTAAAATCGTATCCTTATAACCTCTTCATACACAAGATAAACACTACATAGATCTGACTAAACCTTGTAGCTGGACATGCAATTAAATACAAAGCCAAAGAAGCAGCCGGCGTCTGAAATCTAGCACGCCTCTTCACTTTCCTCACAAAGACTAAGGAATAAAATAGTAGTAGCGTACCATACCGACCAACCAAAAACACTAACACAAAACCAATAAAAAACAGTCTACGATATAATTACAAATCAGTACAAAGTACATTTATTCTTACCGTGTACATCATCATTTTTGGTGTGAGAATATAAAATCAATATTTCACACGATGGAGCCTATACAGGCGTAGGGTGAATATACCCTAATACCCCGAGGCTGGAGGACGCCAAATTTGTCCTCACTTTATTACTCTTCAGGTAGGAAACAACTAGTACCTAAATAGCCAATACGTTAGTTTCTGGAAAAACCAAATACCATTTAACATAAATTACACCATATTTCTCACAAAATGCAACATTATGCGATTTTTCGTAAAATGTGACTAACCGCCATATTGAAATTATGAAAACAGACTCTCAGACCACTACTCACTAGTGTTCGAGTCATAGACACACTCAGATGACTCAGAGTCAGAATACATTTGTAGTTGTACCAAAGATATTGTAGAACTAGTTCTACAATATCGTTGATTTACGTACATATGTCGGAGTGTTGTCATATCTTAATAACTTAAGTCAGTAGAACTTTTAGCTTTAAATCAGTCGATTTTATTTCGAGATTGATTGTGATTTCTTTTTTATAATAATAATTGCTTTTAAATTTAAATATCCTCCTAGGGACAACAGGATAGGACTGTAATCTGTATCACCATAGATAGAAGAGTAGTTAATGCCCGAAGTATAAGAATAATAAAAACTTTTAAATGCTATAGTGTTATTTCTGTATAAAAAATAATCAACCAGTAATATTATTAGTCTTATGATGTGGCTGATACTTATATTACCATTATGCATAGTCGCAGCCATACCAAGATAAGTAAAATTTGCTTTTACAGCATATAAAAAACCGTCAACGTCTGTCATCGACGCAATGTCATTTTACTGCCTTTTCTGTTTTAAAAATACATAAAGTATAAATGATTATTGCAAATTCTCTTTTTTTGGAAATGAGAATTTAGTTTCAAAACAAATGAGAAGTATAGTTTCAACTCGCCAAAACGATATCAGAACAAAAATAATGTTCTGATTCAATATGAAGCTCCTTCGTTGTTTCTGTCGGATTGCACTGACAGTTTTTAACAAAACCCACTAAGATCTAATAAATCAGCTCACAAAAGTAGTAGTTTGTTAATGCGTTTCAAAGTACCTAGTCTTCAAATCCGCTATATTAAGATGGCACGCTACGGACTATAACCTATATATTTCAAGCGCTCTATTTTATACGCTATGTTATAGCGCGCTGCGCGGGCACATTAGTAGCGTCGCAGAATATGATAGCCTGGAGCCGTGGAGAATATAACCTTGAAATGCGCTACTTTAACTGTGGAGCGTGTTTTGTAAAAATATATTATTATAATCAATAACTAATAGACAAAATAAATTCAATGAACTCTCCTTCATACATATAAGGCTTAGGGCTGTCTATAATTGATTGACTTGTGAATACAGAATAATAATAATGATTGGTTCTATAATAATAAAGCAATTATAGGCGTATTTAATAGTTCATAAAACTGCCTCCGTGGCGCAGCGGTAGTGAATGCGACTGCTATGCATGAGGTCTCGGGTTCGAATCCCGGGTTGGGCCAACAAAAAGTTATTGGGTTTTTCTGTTAAGAAATCTCAATACGAGCCCAGAGTTAGGAAGTTGGCGGTGTTAGACACCCCCGTGCCTCGGAAAGCACGTAAAGCCGTTGGTCCTGCGTCTGATCTCTCTCCGGTCGTGTCGGATTATCCGTCCCATCGGATTATGAGAGTTAGAGAACAGAGAGTGCACTTGTGTTTGCGCACATACTTGTGCACTATAATATCTCCTGCGCAGTTGGCCAATCTCCGTTAAGATTGGCCGCCATGACCGAAATTCGGTCTGGAGGACATTATTAATAGTTCATTAATACGTAACTCGTATGAGCCGGCCGGAATAGCATAGTAACGTAAGCAACGATAATACGTCATACAGCGAGCGATTGCTATCGGTCGCTGTCGCGGCGACTAGCGTGTCTAGCGCCAGACGTCGCTCGCCGCTCGCGCTGGCGTGTCATCGCTCAGCGCGCTGGTCGTTATACCACGATATTCATAACAGACTAGGCATATATAGCGCGACGCTATTTCTAGCACGGAGATTTGAACGATGTAGTACGCGCTATACATAGAGTAAATATAGCGTGCTATGTTATGACGCTATATGCTATATTAACCACCACTAGTTTCAAAATCCACTAAAACCAAATCAGCCAATCACAGCACGACATTCATATCACGTGACCATTCAAACAGTATGGCGACTTAGTCAATAAAGTAAAGGAGTGCGGTCGGTTTTTTATTAAGAAAATATGGATAATTTAACACAATTTATTGCAAAATGTGATCCTAAACATGCCAGGAAAAGAAGTGATAAATCAACATGGAAACGTATAACGGAGCAAAGAAAACGGTATGTAAAGTTTGATATAAAACTACTTTGTAAAGTTTGGGGAACAGTGTTATGCAAAATCGTATTAGAAATTTATAATGTTATTAATATTAGCTATTTTATAATAGGTCGTACATTGCAGTATATCACATGTAGATTCTTTATTTACTCGTTGAATGTCATTTTTGTAGGTAATGATAAATTTCCTCGTTGGTCCCGTAGCAAAAGTTTTGTTTGCGTCCAATCTCGTGGTCCGTGAATTCGATTCCAGGGTAGGGCAAAGTGTTATTAGGTTTTTCTGTTAGGAAATTCTCAGTAGCAGCTCGGAATTTTGAAATGTGTCCGGTAGACGGCAATAGGCTCACCCCCTATAACGTGGGACCTACCATAGCTGGCGAAGGGTGGGTATGATACAGTTCTGCTTTTGGGAAAAAAGGCGTGTTGCTATCTTATGTTATGCTTGTGATATACATTAATGAAAAAAGTAAGTGCGGTATAATTATACTGCACTTACTATTCCTTTACCTCGCATCGGCATCCTTTACGGCGGACCTTGTGTGTCCGAGCGCCGGGGAGGCTGGCGATGCGCTCTTAAAGGAACTTACCGCTCTGATGAATATAATGCTTTGCGGCAATGTGGACGATGCCATCATTGACATCTTGTATGGAACCAACTTGTGCGCTCTTAATAAGAAGTATCTTGGTATTCGTCCCATTGCTGTGGGGTGTACAAATCGGCGTATGGTAACCAAGATATGTTGTAAATATTATAACAAGGAGCTATCTAAAAAATGTCAACCTCTTCAATTAGGTTTTGGTGCCAAACGGGGTTGTGAGGCTACCATACATGCCCTTTTCACGTACCTAGGTTGTGGTGATGGAGAGGTCATTCTCAAGGTTGACTTGAAAAATGCTTTTGATTCAGTAAACAGGAACACCTTGTTGACATGGGCAAAATTAGAAAACCCAAATTTTTAAATTTCTTTTGCAATGTTACAAGTACAAAATTACTATATAAGGATAATCTTTTAGAATCTGCAGTTGGATGTCAACAAGGTGACCCTCTTGGACCGGTCATTTTCAGTTTGGCAATACACCATATTATTCGGCAGATAAATTCAAAATTTAATATCTGGTATTTAGACGATGGGACCCTCGAAGGCGATGCAGATACAATATAACAGGATGTGGCTCTTCTTAAAAATAAATCTGCATCTATTGGCGTGGAATTACATACCGATAAATGAGAACTTTTTTAAAACAATATTGAAAACAATAACAAACATATGGTACTTTCAAAATTTCATTGTTCGGCTCTAAACATCAAAATTATGGATAAAAGTTCTCTTTGCCTCTTTGGGTCACCAGTCTTTGAAGAAGCTTTTAATTCCTTCATAGATGAAAAGATACAAAATTTTTGTGAAATTTCAGATTGCGTCCTATAAATTAATACTCATTCGGCTTTTACAATTATTCGATATTGCCTTTTTGTTCCCAAATTTACGCATGCGCTAAGATCATCACAGTTTTAGAAAAATTTAGTACCCTTAGAAAAATGTATAAAATTATTCAAAATACTCTAAAAAATATTTTAAATGTGGATTTGAACGACAGAGCTTGGCTACAGGCTTCTCTGCCTGTTCGTCTTGGTGGGCTCGGCGTTCGCAAAATTTCCGATGTTAGTTTACCGGCGTTCCTGTCCTCGGTTCACAGCACGGAAGAATTAACCAGGAAAATTTAAGCACCTACACTGGTTAATTCAGAAGTGCTGTGCAAAACTGACGCTGTAATCGCCTGGGAAATGGCTTGTCCGAATTCTGTTTTGCCAACCAACCTATTCTTCCAACGGCAATGGAGCGGGCCGCTTAGCAACTCTGTAAGAGAAAAGCTTTTTTCTGCATCTTACAACGTTGCTGAGCGTGCTCGATTGCTGGCTGTGGGAGAATGGGAATCTGGTATTTGGTTTCAGGCGCTTCCATCGTCCAATATAGTTACCATGTTGGACGACCACTTGCCGCCTCGCCACTTGCCTCCGTTTAGGTGTTTCGTGTGTTTCTCCGCATTGTTGTCACTGTGGAGAAGCTGTCGATAGCCTTAGACGCCATGGACTCTCTTGTAGCAGAAGCGCTGGTCGAATTTTTCGCCACGCTAATCTGACATAATACGTGGTGCTCTTGTCACTGCTGGCGTTCCAGCTGTACTTGAACCCAATGGCTTGGTACGCGACGATGGGAAGAGATCGGAGGGAATGTCATTGTTGCCTTGGAAGATGGACAGGCCTTTGGTGTGAGACGCAACGTGCGTTGACACCCTTGCGCCATTACATCTTCCAAGCACTGCGGGATGTGCCGGCGCTGCTGCTGCAACCGAGGAAACCCTCAAACGGCGCAAATATAGTAATTTAGTCGGAAATTACATTTTTGAGTCATTTGGGGTGGAAACCATGGGGTACCGGTACCGTTCAAGGGGTCCGAGCGCTCGTATTTTGTACACGGAGATCGCAAAACACCTGATCGACGTTTCACGTGATCAGAAGGCTGGTCTTTTCTTGGCCCAAAGAATCAGCATTGCCATTCAACGTCGCAATGCTGCCAGTCTTCTGGGCACGTTACCAGTTGACAGCGATGCTGAAGAAATCTACGATGCCTAAACCATTTTTGTAAATATTTAGTATTATAATTATTTGTGTTTTTGTAATTATGTTATCTTTTTTTAATACTTTTGTATTAAAAAAGATAACATAATTACAGTGTTTAATAGTCTTTAATAATGTAAATATATTATAAATATTATATTTAATGGCAATTATTTTGTGCAAGTATTTGGCAATGAAAAATTAAAGTAAAAATGATTTTTTTATTTGTGTACAAATATTTCAAATGACGGCCTCGATGTTAGTGTAACCGACTGCCACGCCCGAGGTCGCGGGTTCGACTCCAGCACAGGTCAAACATTTGTGTGCATGAACATGGATGTTTATCTTGGTCTGGGTGTTTCTATATATAATATGTTTTACAAAAAACAAGTATCTAAGTATGTTTATCCATTGTCTAGTACCCATAGTACAAGGTCTGCTTAGTTTGGCCTAGATGGTGTTCTGTGTATGTGGTAGAATATTATTATTATTCTCTTTATTACACTCTTTTTCTAATGATTACATTTTTAAACATAAAACTATACATATTTAAAAATATAAAAACTGAAATTACCCACCGACATCGGGAACAGGGTCCAAGCTGCCGGTGGTTAGGGCCCCAGAGAGAGGAATCTTCTCACAATACGCGCCGTGTCGAGTAGTACTGCCTTTTGCATCAAGGACTTGATCCAGCCATCTAACGCGAGCCTCTGCAGGTGGTGGTTGAGACTCTTAGGTATTAAAACATTGACTGTAATGACTATCGGCACAATGATCGCTGAGTCCACACGCCACATATCGACAATCTTGTGAGCTAGGTCCAAGTATTTCAACTCTTTTTCTTTTTCAGCTTTCACAAGATTTTCGTCATGCGGATTGGTGACTTCGATGATCATTGCTCGGCGCTCCAATCGGTCCATCAGCACAATATCTGGCTTGTTCGCCACAATTGTCCTATCAGTGATGATAGACCGATCCCAGTACAAAGTAGCACAACCATTTTCGAGAACTGGATCGGGCACATATTTGTAATAGGGGACTTCAGATTCCACAAGGTCATACTTCAAGGCAAGTTGCTGATGGACAATCCCGGCTACTTGGTTGTCTATACAAATACTCTCCATTAGCAAGACGAGAACAACCAGAGATAATATGTCTGAGTGATTCTCCGGGCTGGTGCCATGCCCGACATATGTCAATCGTCCCATCCTTCAGGATATATCTCCGGTAGTTGTTCGTCATGACAACTTCGTCCATAATTGCACAGACAAAACCTTCAGTCTCAGCGAAGAGATCGCCGAATCGTAGCCAGGACACCGATGACTGAAAATCTATGTCGGGCACAATCAGGGCCCGGAAAAAGCGTCCATGCAGCTCTTTTCCTTTCCATACATCGCTGCGCTCGTCAGTTCCAAGCATAACAGGTTTGCGCCAGTTCTCTTTAGCCCGAGCAAATGGGGTAAAGGCTGTATCCACTGTGACTACATCGCGATGCACGCTCACATCGGTCCGGAGAAAATATTGTCTGAGATTGCACACCTCACGGTTGTGGAGGGTCTTGGCATTTAAAAACCGCGACCCCCACACTTCTGCGGGATGTACAATCTCATTACCGAGGACCGCGGGTGGTGCATTCGGTATACAGTCAACAGTATACGGACCTTTATAGGTTTTGTTTGCAGACAGAGATCTAAGTCTAGTGAAATCTGAGTGTGAGTTCAAGGCCATCAGATTCCACAACCCTGCCTTGCTATACATACATAACTGCACATTTGTCAACACCAAACTCCATCCTGATGGAGTTACTGAAGGTTTCTGTTACCTTAAGTAAGCTATCAGTTTGGGTCTGGTGGAGCCAAATAGTTTTAAGTCATCTATGTAAAGAAGGTTGGATATAACTTGACCATCTCTCCGGAATCGATAGCCTAGTCCTGAACTCTCCAGTTAAGTACTAAGAGGGTTCGGTGCTAGACAGAACCATAAGGTTCTCAAACTGTCGCCCTGAAATATACCTCGCTTGATCTTGAGAGATACACCGCTTTCCCCGATCTGGCGACATCCTGGATAGCATAAAACCGTTCTCCACTGCCTCATACATGACTTCAAGAAAGTGCAAAGAGTTGCATAAATTTTATACAACTGCAGCACCCTCAAGAGCCATGCATGTGGCACAGAGTCATAGGCCTTCTTATAGTCTATCCAGCATGTCGCAAGATCTTTCCTAAGGCGGCGTACCTGTTGAGTGATGGTCATGTCAATTAGGAATAGCTCTTTAATATCACGGGCCCCACTTCTACATCCATTTTGAGATATAGACATGATGTTGTTTGCTGTAATATGTAGTGAAAGTTTAGATCTCAAAATGGATGTAAGAAGTTTATAGACCGTACGTAGGCATGTTATCGGTCTATAATATTTTGGGTCCGTGGCACCACCTGGTTTGTAGAGCAGATGGGTGTGGTCAGTGGTCAAAAAGTCAGGCAGCGATCCTGATTCTAAAGATAGCTGGAATAGGGATGCCAAGCATGCATGCGCACTGCGAAACTATTTCAACCAGAAGTTGTCCGGTCCCGCTGCTTTCTAGTTTGGTAACGAAAGAATTGCACAAGAAACATTTTCTGGTTGTATGTTAATTGGCTCTATTTGTGGTATAGTGTCACATGCCCTCCTAACATCCCCAAAGCAATCCCCCTCTTCGCGGTCGACGTGCGCCGACCAGATACTACGCCAAAAAGCAGTCGTGGATTCTGTATCTGGTAGACAACCGGGGATGGTTGACTAGAATCAGATCGCTCCCACCTTCTGTACACCTCCCTTTCATCTCTCTGGAACGCACGATTTTGGGAACATCATTATTATTATCACCTTTATTTATCACCAATCAATAAAAATTACATTTTCAAATATATTTATAAAAAAGACATTTCAAAATATAAAAATGATGGAGACTCACTCCTCACTCACCTCACTATGCGTACCGTATCTAGGAGGACCGCCTTCTGCATCTGACCCACGACCCAAGCACCTAACGCGAGCCTCATAGGGTGTTGGTCGAGGCTCTTGGCTATTAGATCGTTCACCGTAACGATTATCGGTACAATGATTGCCGAGTCCACATCCCACATATCGACAACCTCGTGTGCTAAGTTCAGGTATTTTAACTGTTTTTCTCAGGTATGTTATACTCAGTACTACAGGCACGCGCAAGCTCTCTTTAGCCAGATTAAGCGAAGTGAGTCCGTTATCCACTGCGATAACATCACGATGCATACCCACTTTCGCCTGAAGGAAATACTCTCTAAGGTTGCACACCTCACGGTTATGGAGGGTTTTGGCATTTAGAAAACCTCGACCCCACATTTCCGTTATTATTATTATTATTTGTATGATAAGTTATAAGATCTATCTTGATATATTCCACTTGACTAGACAAAAATAAAAAAAGTATAGCATATTATTTATATTCATTACCACAAAATAAATGCTAATATTATTTTTTTGGTCACTGGTCATAATAATATCGGTAGAAATACCAACTAATCCGTAACCTCGAAAGTACTGCTAACTAAACCATAGACGCACAACATACAGCATTTTTCTGGAGTAAGACATAATGTTGAAATTCAAATTCAAAACAAATTTGTTCGGATTAGGTTACAAGGTAACACTTATGAATGTCAAGTTACACAATTTTTTTCCTGTAAATTTACATTTACTGCCACGTTCAGCAAACCAAGGGTGTAGGGCTCATGACAAGAACGGGCAAGAAACTCATGGCCACTCTTTTTAATCATAATTCATTATAATAATGAAAATCTATGCTCACGAAGACAAAGTATAAAAGTAATGATCTTTAAAGGCATTGAAGTTCAGTTACAAAATCTATATCTAAAATACGTATAAGCATATAGGTCACTAACTAAGACCTATAAACGACAAAATTACACCTACAAATTCACAATTTTCATAACGTGTACCTATTATCATGTTTAGAAATGCAAGGGCTTACAATCTATTAACCCATTCGTTGCGGCGGACGCCTATCAGCGTTTTTTTATTTAACATTCAGGTGTGGAATACGCAAATTGGCGTCTTTTTTAAATTGCTTATATCGTTGCGAAAAGCAGTCACAAAAAAAACAGCAAGGTACTGAACGCCGTTTCCGGAATTTTAACGTTTAGAAAAATTGTGAAGTCCTTTTTAGGTGCTGAAGACGCCTAAGGGCGTTTTTTGAACTTTTGATTCTAAATATATTTAGTTAATATTATTTTTCTATAATTGAAGTATTTTTAGGGATGCCTTTAATTCGCATTATTTTTAATTCCTATTTTGCTTTGGCATAACGAGTTAGCTATGACTTTTAATGACATGAAATATTTTGTAAATCAATAGAGAAACGTATATTTACATATGTAACGGGCGTATATAATTTAAACGCACATATATGTAAACAAAACTTATAATTGGGATACGTGAGGATGAGAAAATGTACAATACCATTACAATATCAAAAAATCACAGGAAGACCATCTTATGATTAATAACTCAACGCGTGTTCTTCACCGGACATCGCGCCATCCCTCTTCCCCGCGAGTCGCTGTGCTGCAGCGCGCTGCCACCGCGCGCTCTTATTGGTTGTTATTACGATACGTCTGGAGTGATAGGCTAACATGCCAAGCGATTAAATAATTGGCGTAACGTCGAGGACACTGGCGGGATATTGCAACCGGAAGTTCGCCTTACACATATTATTACTTCTTAAGTTAAAATTCACTAAAACGGAACGAAAACTCAATAACAAATGAAATATAGGTATAATTAAGTGTCGCATCGGGAGCCTAGTGAATAAGTAGGGAATTATTACCAGTGATCGGAGTAGGTAGATTGATTTTTGGTACTTGTATCATAAATGCACACAGAAAGAATAACATGGATAAGCCATTTTCCCGGAAAGTAATTCCGGTATTTCCGGATTCAATTAAATATTGTTAATGTTGGTAGTGATATTATTCCTACTCAATTCAAAATTTAAAGGAAGGTATCAAAACTAAATTAATTCATTATTTATCTGTTGAATAATAAAAACAATCGAATTCCGATCGAAGCTTTAATTTTTATTTTTTTATTTTTAGCCTTTTATGGCTAGAACTTTTATAGATAGACATAAATTGTTGCACTTAAATTTAAATATTTTCATAGGGGTCATGGTAATTTGCATTAAGGGTAGAATTTATGACGGGGCCCCGTAGAGGGCCAATGCCTGCTGGGGTCGTGAGACTGTTCTAAGGATGCACCACGACTCTGAAACGTAAAGGGCATACGAAGGAACAGGTTGATTTTAGTCAGATTTTAGGACCAAAAAAAAGGGGTAGAATAAAGAAAAAAGATAAAAATCAACATTGTTTATTGTTAAATATGTACATTTTACATTTATTCACATTTTTAATCTTCATCGATTACAATGTCAGCATCCTGGTAATCCTGATCTTTACAATTAAAATATATAACTATGAGTTTCTCTATATTTTCTATTTTCAACCTATTTCTTTTAACATCTAAAGTCCATTTATAAATGGAAAAAGACCGTTCTACATCTGACGATGTCAAAGGAGCAAATTTTAAAAAAGGTATTAAATTATGTGCTTCATTTTTTTCAATGGCCTCACTATATTCTCTAAGTGTGTCTAAATCTGGGTTTCGTTCCATAACACGTTCTATTTTATTTTTTATATTTTCTGAATTGCACTGATTTATAGCATCTCTGACGTTGTCAAATGCTAAAAGTGAATCTGTCAACGATAAATTATGCTTTTGCAATTCTTTTAAAGACAAATGAATTATAAAATAATTGTCTTTAATGTAATTTAAATCTTCTTTTAAATTTTCTTTTTCTATAATATTTTTTGCCTCTCGAATAGATACCGCATCAGAGCTGCTTAAACAAGATAATACTTCTTTTATTTTTTCAAAGTTTTGAGCGTAATAAAATGCTGCCTCTAACCAAGTGCCCCATCTTGTAACAACTGGTTGGGGAGGTAGCGGCAAATCTGGATATATTTCTTTTAAAATTTTGAATCTACTTGGGGCTTTCAAAAATACCTTTTTAACATTTGCTATTAAAATGTTAACATCGTGATATTCTAACCTAATTTGCTCAGATACGCGATGAAGAGAGTGCGCCAAACATGTTACGTGCTTCATTTCAGGTAAGTATTGTTTTAAATTTCGTCCTGCAGACAGCATATATGCAACGCTATCAATGCAGAGGACAAGAATGTTACCTACCTTCGATTCAAAAGAATCTTCCCAAAAGTTTTCCAAACATTCTAACACAAATTGCGTGATTGTTTGTCCATTAACTACAGTTAGCATTTTACATGCTACCAAATAAGGTCTAGTCAAATTGCTAGGATGTAATGGTTTTATTAAAAAATGGACTATATAGCGACCTAAAAAGTCTGTCGTTTCATCTAATGATATCAATAGTTTCTCATTTTTATAATTTTGCCGAATCGAATTGATTTTATTCTTAAAAAACTTGTCCAAGTAAACTTTCCGTAACTGTGATTCATCTGGCAGAGTACGATTAGTACACGTACAACAACAGGTACTACACATATATTTTTTAAAGAAATCTTGAAAAGTAGTATTTTTCATCTGAGACCACGGAATATTGCACAAAATGAGAAATTTTATAAGATCGAAATAAAATTCCTCTTCGGGCCGCTTAAACTTTCCCTGGTGTACTGCTCCTTCGATATGTCTTTTAACGTTTCCTTTATTTATGGTTTTCAAATGGCTTTCACATTTTGAACAGTATATTGTACCACTAGCGTGATCGTAAAGTAGTTCGGGATGACCGGATATCCATTTTTCTATTCTATCCATTAATATGGGTATCAATATGAAAGGGCTTGTTACGTAGAATATTTTGTAGAGAAGTAGATAAGGCCTATAGTAATTTATTTTACCAATACATTGCAAGAGGACACAGGGCATTCAAATTATATACGGATTCCAGTAAAATGTCGGTTAATAGTGGAGTTAGCTGAATTGCGACTACATTACTAGAATATCATAATTTTGTTTCGCACTAAGCTCACTGGTTCATACTCTATTAAAGATTTAACAATATTAAGACTCATGGTATGTTCAGTAGGTTAAGCGAACAAACACAATACTAAAAATATTCTTATAGTACATCCAAACATGCTTTATACTCCTTGTAACTAGTAAAATATTACTTACCAAAGCTTGGTTTAAATATGTAGATCCAATTCAATAGTGAAAAATCTGAGTCCGTATATTCGAGCCAAATCGTGGTTTAGAGCAGATTCCAGAAGTCAGTATGTACACAAGCCAGGGTCAAGTAACGTTTTCACAACACAGTAACAAACAAAGATGCGCACTCTACGAACCGAAGTAAACGAGTGAGCTACCTGGCATGTCGTCGGCGGGCGTACGCATTGTTCTGATAACCGGTTATTGTACCACCCATGATCCTTTGTTCTGATTGGTCGTTGGGTTTTGTCAAATCGTGACTGTGTGCCGTTAAAAAAAAATATGAAGAATAATAAAGAATAATATTGCTCATTTTATTACAATTCCTACCTTTTTTTGAGGATGGCAAATCATCAAATGACTCCTTCCACTCTGGCAGAATAAAATTCCTACATAAGTTCCGGTTTTTTTTAAATAATCCACCAATTCCGGAGGAATGTCCATATTAATATATACGTTTCGGATCAATGACCCCATTTCAATCTACCTACTCCGATCACTGATTATTACCGACAAATAGGTACGGCTAGGGTTGCTACCATAGGATATCCTCGTGGGTTGAGTTTGACTAACCATATATGAGAACGGTGAAGACTGGAGCTCAAATCTCAATAGAATACGGAGTATAGCGAACCCACGAGGTAAGTTATAGCTAAAACTAATCCTATACCCACTCAAACTTTGTTTATAGAAGCATTCCTGTTTAAGCCATGTAGTCACAAGGAAATTTTAACAAATTTTAACGTTATTATTATATAAATTAAAGAAATTTATACGAAGTTAAAACACAAAATAGATAGGTACAGAAGTCAATCTACATATAAAGTGCGCTCGAGCAACGCTCACATAGACACCGCTCACGAACACGATATCTCAAAACGGTTGTTTAAATTCCACATTATTTCCAAAGTTGACAACCCTAGCGGGACCGCCGAACGTAGGAATGAAAAGTAAAGTACCTACACTACATACATGAGATTGACTTCTCTACCTACCTATTGTGTGTTTAAAACAGGTCCATGCTCTGTAATGTCAACTAATTGCATCAATTCTTTTAACGAGAGTTCATTTTGATACGAATTTTTAGGTTAACAAAAATGTCCATGAAAATAAGGTGTATAAATAAATAATAGTAGTATCATAAAAGTAAAAAAAGGTTTACAACCTCTGATATTAATTTATAATGATAATTTAGCCTTTCTTGTCATTGAAAACTAAAATATATGAGACGGTAGTTTAAAAGTAAAGTACAATTATTTAATTAAAATAATTTACTAACCATTTATCGCCATATTTTCCTTATTTTCACAATCCAACTATTACATAACAAAAACTTCACAAAAATACTCCTAAGCGACGTCAATTTATTTTTTAACACCAAATACGATCGTTGAAGTCTGCTGTGTGTGAACATGTGCAACAGGGGACCAACCACTACCTGAGATTTGACAAACCACAGATTCTCGCTAAAGAACACCGATTCCTACCAAGGATGCTTCGCGAGGCTATTGAAATCAAAAAACATCCTAATTTTAATAGAGAAGATGGCTGGAATATACCACCAGCTTGGGATCCAGTAATAAAAATAGTCAAATCCAAGAAGAAGCAAACCACAGCTAGACTTCATTCTGCGTAAATAGAAACACCAATGATTAAATTACGTTCGGGTACTTTGAAATAACTACACTGGAACATTGAAACAACTGCCATCTTAGTCTCCCCGTGACCATGGCTGCTGAAAAGCAACCGAAACGTCGGAGAAAGTGTAAAATTAAATTAAATCTAAATAGTTTTAATAGTTTTAATAATAATTAAATAAGCTTAAAATTAGTTTAATAGTAGTAGTAGTGTAACAGTTTTCAAAATTATGTAATAAGTGTCAAATAAATAACGCGATAAAATCCGAATATTGTAGTTTAATTTCAATATAATAATCCAATCGATTTGATGATCGATGCGTAGTGGCTGAAATCAAATGAATAACATGTGTATCTGGCAAGATTTCGCAAATCACATTTTGGGGATTTAGAATATATATATTTTTTTGGGATGAAAGTTATCCTATGTCGATTTCTATATCCCCGACAATGTGTTTACAAGATTTCATGATGCTCGATCGAGTAGTTAAGGCGTGAAAGCATAACAAACAAGCAAACCCACATTCCCATTTATAATATTAAGGCAGGATCGATCTGGTCTTAATCATCAAATACAGAGATAGCGCCACGTCGATATTTTGTCTATGACCAAATAGGTAATTTGACGTTTACCGTCAAAATGAACTTGTGGCAGTGAGTGACGACCATAGACATATAAATAAATTTTCTAGCTCAAAGGTGACGACACTAGGCATGGAACATTTCACTTTTAACAGTGAAAAATCATATGATATGATTTTTCATCAGTCACATTTGCTACTTCGTTACACTACGCCCGCTAAAAATCACTCACAGTATGAAATCACAGATTGCCAAAGTGTTTACCTATACTTGAGGAATACAGTTGCATCGAGTAAGCGCGACGCCTAGCGAACGATTACAGTGCATGGTAGAAAGAGACAAACATTATTTTGTTAATTCGTATCTATTACCGGCTCATCGCATCGCGTCGCGTGGTGACGTATTGATGCACTATGACCTTGATTAGTTTGAGAGTATATACAAATATAGTCCTTACTCTCATAACATTATAAGGCTCGCTTTTCTTTGCAGTAAAAAGTAGCAGGTCGCAATTTCGCAGTGTTTATTTACATTATGATTCTATAAGAAATTAAATTTCACAGTACGAGTTGTACGTTGTACTTGAATACGACGTTCGTTAGGTTTTCTAATTGAAGTTAGAATTACTGTTAGTTACTCGTTCGTAAAAGAGATTATTATTAGTGTAAATAAATCTTCATGTTAATTTAAAATTGTATTAAGTGTATATAAGTTAGGTAGTTATAATTATTCTTTAAATATTATTTAAATTAGAAAAATGAGTGCATTGATTTGGAACTACTACTTAAGAGAATCGAGCATTGCACTGTAAGGTAGGTACGAAAGTAAAACAAGCTTTCATTATATTTAATTCATTAGGTAGTCTTATGCTATAATTTATATTTCATACTGAAGAAAATTGTAACAAATGCGAAGTTACTGCGACTCAGATTGAAAAATCATTGACTGTGAAATTTCACCTGTGAAATCACTGTGAAAAAGATTCGTCATTTCATTGAATGAAAATGAATGAAATGTAGCAATCATTTCCATGCCTAGTGTTTTGGGATAAATTGCAGTCTCCCAACCGTTGGATGGCAATACTGTGCTGTCCGAATTAAATACAGCGTATTTTGTCTATAGACCCTCGTTTACCAGGTGGGTAGGTGTCCGTATAATAAATGCAAATATATAAAAAACAACAACATAACAATCTATGTTTATCTTTAAATACCAAGTCAACAAAATACGTATGTAAATAAAGCATAAATACATAATGAACAAGGAACTTGTATTAAAGTTTAATTAAAAAAACTATGATAACTATGCAATGAAAGCATTTCTTTGTTAATACGAAGTAATTTTTATGCAGTAGTATTAGATAAAATGTACAAGTAATTATTCAATAACATATTTTAGCTTATTTAAAGCATTGGTTTTATATTTTGACTAACTTATTAATATTAACCCCAATAATAATGCAATAATATCAAGTATAAAATAAACCTGCATGCACTATTGGTACCTCATTAGAATCATGATTTAAGAAGTTTATTAATAATGAAAAAGTTAAAAAACTATAACCTGACTACGTAAAAATAGGGGTCTAAAAAGAACAGATTTAAAATTTATATTGGCCTATGTCATCCGGGCCCTTATTACGAAACTATTGACACCTCATTCATTAAAATCAGTTCAGTAGTTTAGGTGCTACGGTGGAACATACAAACATACGTACCCAGACTATCAAAATCATTACCCTTCCTTTTGGCTTCGCCATAGTTGGGTAAAAAGTAATTTGTAATCAATGATATTGACCTCTGAATACCATTGTTCTAATTTTATGTAGTACACTCAAGAATGGAATTGCATAAGCTCAAGTTGTTTGCCTCTTTTACAGATAACATTGGACAATTGATAATGATTGAACTCTGACATTCATGTAAGATATATATACAATCAACACTTATGAACTTCATTCTTCTACCAGTCTAAATTGAGACTTTGTTCTGGTACTGCTTACAGTTAACAACATGACTATAATAAGGTTCTTTTCTTCGGAAGCATTCAGCGCTCATAAGACTAAAGAAATACTTCAGAAATTAAAACATGTTGATTCAGATGTAGTGCAATTGTCTACTGAACTTTGTTACCATGTGGAGTTGTGTAAAGGGTGTGATTATTTCAACATAAACCAAATAAAAATTTTAAAATGGCTAGTTGGTTCACCTCTTCAGCCGCAGGCTTTAAAAAATGAAACAATTTACAAGAATGTACAAGAAAATCAGATTGTTATTGAGATTGGACCAAGGTATGTTTCTTACATGTAGAAAATGTGTTGAATTGGGTATATTAAATTGACTGTGCACTGTCTAATTAATTGTTTTGTTGCAGATTTAATTTCTCCACAGCAGATTCTAGTAACTCTGTACAGATTTGTGAGAGTGTTGGTTTGCGAGATGTTACACGGTTGGAGGTTTCAACTAGGTACCTCATTACATTCAAAAGTGCCAAAAATGTTAGTGAAAAAGTTTTTGTGTCATTGGCAGGATCACTACATGATAGAATGACACAATGTGTATACACAAAAGAGAATCTCCCTAGGAATAGTTTTAATGAAGGCTTACCAAAGGATCTGGAGCCTTGGTTTGTGGTGCCTCTGCTAAAGGAAGGCAGAGTAGCAATGGAAAAAGTGAACCAAAAATTGGGTCAGTTGAAATAAAATTTATGCATTTTTCATTTTATTAATCAATCTAAAATTAAGATTGTTAAAAACCTATTACTTGTTACAGGTTTGGCTTTCGATTCTTGGGATATGGACTTTTATATGGATCTATTTGTTAATAAACTGAAACGAGATCCTACCAGTGTGGAATTGTTTGACCTTGCACAGAGTAATAGTGAACATTCACGTCATTGGTTCTTCAAGGTAAATTCTATTATGTCTCTTATTATGTTTTATACCCATCGACAATTTAAAAAATGATATTGCAAGCCTTTTTATATTTGTAGGGCAAATTATTATTAGATGGCAAGGAAATTGATGAATCTTTGATTGACATGGTGGCTTCAACTCAAAAAACATCAAATGATAATAATGTCATTAAGTTTGGTGATAACAGCAGGTTTGTATAATGGAAAAGTCTTAAATTTTTCGTATAATTAAACCATATAATATTATCTGTATATAATTTGCAGTGCTATCAAGGGCTTCAAACATAAGAAACTGAGGCCAACAAATGTAAGAGATCCATCTCTCATAGTGAAAGGAGAGACCGAGTCTGATATTATATTCACAGCTGAAACACATAACATGCCCACTGCAGTAGCCCCATTCAGTGGGGCCACCACTGGCACCGGTGGACGTATCAGGGATGTACAGGGTGTGGGTCGTGGTGGCCATACGGTTGCTGGCACAGCAGGATACAGTGTGGGCAATTTACACATACCTGGTTAGTGATATATATTATGCATATATATTATTGCTCACAGGTTCAATCATTATTGAGAGAAAACTAAAATAATTTCAATTTTGATCACAATGACCTATTATGATCATAATTATTATAATAAGTTAACTTTCCCAAGCTCTATTGTTATCAAAGTTATTTCATATATTTTATTAGCTATAACATCCTTCTATCATTCAGGCTATGAATTACCTTGGGAAGAAAAGAGCTGGGAATATCCTAGTAACTTCGCTAGCCCTCTGCAAATCATCATTGAAGCTAGTAATGGAGCATCCGACTATGGCAACAAGTTTGGAGAGCCAGTAGTCTCTGGATTTGTGCAATCATATGGCTTGAAGAATGGAGACAATGTAAGGGAAGAGTTTGTGAAGCCAATCATGTTCAGTGCTGGTATTGGATATATGCCTCATGATATGATTAAAAAGAACAAGCCTGAAAAAGGTTAAATATATGTTTAATATTATTTTATACTATATATACTAACTATATTGTCTACAAAGTTTGTAATATGTGTTGTACATTTTTTCAGGTATGTTACTAGTGAAAGTTGGTGGGCCTGTTTACCGTATTGGTGTGGGTGGCGGCGCTGCGTCTTCTGTAGCTGTCCAGGGTGGTGACTCCCGTGATCACCTGGACTTTGGGGCTGTACAGAGAGGTATGTATTATATCTTAAGATTTAAATGGAAGTGTTACAAAATCATAAGCTTGATAGTCATCCCCATTACCTGTGTAATTCGCATATTTCTAATTACAGCGATTGCATTTAAATAAATTAATAATGCTTGATATAAATCGGTAAGACGGAAAATGTAATTGTAAATTCGCTATTATGGTGTCTTTGTATGAATAGTGCATATAGTATTGCATATACAGTGGTATAATATTGTTTTATTTATACAAAGGGCGAAAGTCTAAAAATGTTTGATGTAAATTCTTTAAGTGTTCTTTGTATTATTTACAGGTGACGCTGAAATGGGCAACCGTCTCAACAGAGTTGTCAGAGGATGTCTAGAAGCGGATATCAATCCCATTGAATGTAATTTTCTTTTACTTCTGCTTAGAGACCATGTTGAGTGGCTTTAAGAGACGGCATTTTGATTTATCTCATCTTTGAAATGTCATGTAAGAGTTAGCAGTACCCAGAAATAGGATTTGTCTGAATTTATTTCAAGGAAAAATGTAAGTTTCTTATCAGATTTTTCTGTATATCAACAGCAATACACGATCAAGGCGCAGGTGGTAATGGCAACGTGTTGAAAGAGCTAGTGGAACCTGAGGGTGCTGTCGTATTCACCAAGGAGTTTCAGTTAGGAGATCCAACTATCACCACCTTGGAGCTCTGGGGCGCGGAGTACCAAGAAAACGATGCTCTTCTGTGTTCAAAACAGAATAGAAAAGCTCTTGAAGGTACACAATAAACTAAGCTTCCTATAATAAAGTATAAATTCTTTAAGATAGTTGTTCTATATTATATTTTCCACAGATATCTGTCGGCGTGAAAGGTGTCCAGTATCGTTTGTGGGTGAAGTAACAGGAGATGGCTTCGTAAGCCTTGTCGAGGAGTCATACACTAACAAATATTTGGACAGAAATGAGAGACTTACCCCTGGCACCCAGTCCAAGTTGCCGTATGATTTACATTTAGAAGCTGTTCTAGGTATGTCATCATTGTTTGTATTTCATAGTCTTAATGGAAAATATTGTTCAATTAAATCATAAGGTCAGCTGTTATTTGATCTTGACGTCATAGTTACATATATCTCAATATGTTGTAAATTTATCGTAATAACGTTCACAGTTTTCGTGTTTATTGTAGATAAGGGTATTTGTATATATACAAATAATAGTCAGGTCATAAATTGTAAGTAAGTGTCACATGTTTAATATGAAATAATTGAGACATGTTTATTATTGATGTAAACATTTACATACCAAAATGAACTTAATAAAACACAGATTCTTATGCTAATAAAGTTTATTCAAAATGACCCCCGCGATTTTGGATACAGGCCTTCAACCTACGCGGTCAGTCGTCTATCGCAGCACAAACGAGGTCCATGTTAATTTCGGCGGCTACCTTAATCAAGTATGCCTTGAGTGACTCCAAATCAGGATGACGCGTTGAGCAGACCTTTTCCTCCAAGTGTTGCCATATCTTGTAATCTAACGGAGTCAAATTTGGACTGGAGGAGAGCCAGTCTTCGTGCCTGATGAAGTCAATTTCACGCACCGCCAGTCAGTCTTGAGAGCTTTTTGCTCTATGAGCTGGCACAGAATCTTGTTGGAATACCCAGCGCCTGTTATTGAACATGGTATGAGAAACAGGTTCCACAAGGTTCGTGAGGACTGTATCTTGATACCCAACTGCATTCGTTTTTACGCCTTTCTCACAAAAATGTACCTCAGTTAAGTCAATAAGAGACTTCCAACCAAACCATGAGTGAGGATGAAAAATGGCCTCGTTGGACATGCGGAACACGGTTGCTTGCTTCTTCACTACTGTGTGCGTACACCTTATCATTTTGTTTGTTGTAGTTCTCTTCCACATTAAAATTTTTTTCATCCGAAAAAATATTTTCCCGATTCTTGTTGCCCGCGTACCGCTTCAACAAAGCACGACATCTCTTTAACCTCAAGTCCATTAAACGAGCGTCCAAACGATGTCCTGTTTTTCTTCGATATGCCCGAAGCCCTAAGTCGTCATTTAACCCCCTTTTCACCGTGGTTCTGCTAAAACCCATCTGAAGGGCCGAAAGTTTTTGCTTACGTATGGGATTTCTTAGAATTCGTGCCTTTACAGCTTTTATCACTGCTGGAGTCCTAACAGAGCGAGGGCCATCACTTCTTGACCTGTCATCTACACTAGAGTCTTCATTGTATCGTTTGATGGTACGATAAACGAATCTTACGGTTATATTAAAATTTTTCAATATGTCAAAAATCTGAATTGGCGCGTAATCGCAACGATGCAACGCAATAACCGCAACACGGTCTTCTTTAAGTGTCCACTCCATATTTAAAACTGAGTAAAATTCTATAAGTACACATTTTTATATTCATGAAAAATTGGATACTCGAATTCAATAAAATTAAAATTTTGTAGCTAGCATTTTAAATTCAAAAGTTTTTGTGTGACAGAATTTATGACCAGACTATGTATATTTATATATATATATATATATATACAGTGGTGGACATATAACTAGAAACACTTGCGACGTATTTCACAATATACAAGGCATATTGCCGTAAAACTTTTGTTTTAGGCAATAAAACAACAAAATGCATAGAATACGTTCAACAACTTATAATTCATTAAAAAACAAATAAATATCCGAGTTTACAACTACTATTTAGATATTTAGTTACGTACAAACAACTAAACGACGTTTGCAGTTCCATCCGTCATGGACAAGTAATTAGAAACAATAAAGAAATGAGGTAAAAATCAAAGTTATTAACGTGTTAACGTCATCAATTTCAAATTATTTATGTAAAATTATGTTTGGTTTACTAAATTTCTTAAAAATTAATATTTAGTTTCATAGCCTTTGTTATTAAAGACGGCTCTGCAATGAGGTGGCTCTCGTTGGAGCCTTAAACGGGTTTTGTTTAGCTACACGTATTAATGGTAAATCTTCCCGGAGAGACGTTTTCCTTGGACGAGCCTATCTAACAACACTTTTAGTAGTTCCGTTTCTTTTATAATGAGCAATAGCGTTGAAAACTTACTTTTACCCATTTTTAACAAAATGCCATGGATCCTGCGGGTCTACCGTGAAAATGTTTTTACGCAATGACGTGCCGAAACGAATTACGAAAGAAATAATAAGCATATACCTACCATGAAAACACTTCGGATTTTTTAGGACGTACAAATGTCATACGACGATATTCATGACGAATATCGGCGCGAATGATGTTTCATGGTAAGAATAAGCACGAACGAACGTACGCAATTGCGTATAACGCGTTTCACAGTAGACCCCCTGTTTCTAATTAGTTGTCCAAGCGGCCAGTAATGCCTCGGAGAGCACGTTAAGCCGTCGGTCCCGGCTGCAATGAACATCTATGGCAGTCGTTATTGGGAGAGTGTCAACACAAAAGACCCCACTGGGTCGAAGTGTCACCGGTCTGCACGGACTGGCCCCCACATAAGATAAGATAATAGAAATTCAACTATCATTCATATTTAAACTCTTTTAATAATTAAGGATAGCACAGATTTAGTTCTTTTATATTTTATGAGTTTTCAACTCATTGGCTATATTCTGGCATAGTTAATAGTGATTTAATCTATATATTTTTTACTCATAACGATAGTTCATTCTGTGTTTACCTAAGTTTTATGTACTGTTTCTAATTATATGTCCACCACTATACATATGTCAAACGTAATTGTCTTTAAAACGTCATGTTCAATCGTCTGTTAGATACATAAAAAGATTACTTTCAATGTGATAAATATGTATTACTATTTTATGCATATACTGGAATGATAGTATAATATTGTCCACTACAACAGTTACTAGTAAGACAGGGTAACCAAATATATTAATATGACAAAAATGTACACCACTGTATAATGTGTTTGGTATAGGTACTATATTAATTGCACGGTTGACGTAATAGTTCAAGTGGTCGCGTCGCCACTGCTGCCGCGCTAAGTTTTGTGGGTTCGATTCTCACATGGCCCAGTCATTTGTGTGGTCCACAAATAATTGTTCCGACCGTAGGTGTACTTTGTCAGTCGGAAAACTGATAACGTGAACATAATTTAAATATATGATTCTGTAGTTATTAATCCTAAGTCGATGTTTGGACGCTGGTGTTTAAACACAAACACAAAACTTTTGTGTTGTGTCTAATTATGGATACATTAACACATTAAATTTTTCTTAAAATTTCGAAAATGTTTACTTTCATGTTTAGGTTCATGTTAAAACTTCGAATACAATGTACTTTCTTCAGGAAATATGCCAAGAAAGACATTCGATTTGGCAACCGAGAAGAGGACTAAGCTGCCGTTAACTTTGCCACAGAATGTTACAGTACATGACGCACTGGACCGAGTGCTCAGACTCGTTAATGTTGCTAGCAAGAGATACTTGACAAACAAAGTAAGTTTATTCAATAACTTTTTACAATATAGTCAGCCAATGTATTCAATTACTTTAAATGTTAAGTACATTTAAAGTTATTTAAGACATGGACTCAATAATTGGACACAAAAAATTGAACTGCTAGTATTGTATTAGACTTAATAAAACGTTCAATATTCGGATATAATATCAGACAAGATTCCAATTTTCTTTTCCGTAGCAATTGTATCTTTAGCTAAAATATGATGGTTTTGGAATATAAGAAAATATGACGGTAAGCATTGTTTAGGTATCTATAGGTACTTCTATACTAATATAGCTGAAGAGTTTGTTTGGTTGAATGTGCTAATCTCAGGAACAACTGGTTCGAATTGAAACTTTTGTGTTGGATAGCCCATTTATCGAAGAAGGCTATATAGGTTATACCTATAACATCACGTTACGACCTATAGGAGCAGCGCATCAATGGAAAATGTTGCAAAAACGGGGCATATTCTCTTATGTGAAGCAGGCAAAGTTGCGCGGGTCAGTTAGTTAATTATAATTGTAAATTCAGGTAGATCGTTGCGTCACGGGGCTAATAGCGCAACAGCAGTGCGTTGGCCCGCTGCATACTCCTTTAGCCGACTGTGCCATCATCGCGCTCTCGTACTACGATCTCGTCGGTTCAGCCACATCCATCGGCACGCAGAACATCAAGGGGCTGTTAGACCCTGCAGCCGGCGCGCGCATGTCACTTGGAGAGGCCATGACTAATTTGGTAAGTTAGCGTATCCTTGTCTACAGTTTTCACGTATAAATAATACACGTATTTTTTTATTATGACATTGATCCAGGCCTGTAGTTATCTCTGAAAAAGCAGGCGTAGACAGCCGAGGCGTATTGCACTAACATTACATACTAGGTATATTATTAGGTGTTACGTCAAGGGGGCGATTCTATTGTCTTCTGCCAAAGTCATTACTTGCCAGGTTCCGTGCGACTACTAAAAAATTCCTAACAAAAAAATCCCATGATATTTTGTCCAATCCAGTCATCGAATCGGATCGTATGCAAACATAAGTGCAAACTTATCCACCACTAACGAAACTGTCATAGCATATGTTATACTATGGAGCAAAAGTGCAATAAATAAAATACATGTCTAATTTTTTGTTATTTAGGTGTTCGCTGGAATCTCGCAACTTGAGGATGTGAAATGCTCAGGCAATTGGATGTGGGCAGGCAAGACAGGCGTTGAGGGCGGAGGCCTAGTGGTGGCGTGTCGCGCGGTGTGCGACGCTATGGCCGAGCTCGGCGTGGCCGTCGACGGCGGCAAGGACTCGCTGTCCATGTGCGCGCACGTCGCCGGGGAGAAAGGTGAGCCAGGGGAGATTCTACCGAGCCGGTCTTATATTTAGGTGATGTGTGTTCGAATCCCACACTGGTCAAAAAATTGTGTGATCTACAAATGGTTATTCCGAGTCGGGTGTTCATTGTGTCCGATATTTGAATGTTTGTAAAGCCCTCCTCGTCACAGGAATTATTCCTAGTGCGGAAGTTGTCTTTTAAAAACAATGAATCAAAGAATATTTTTTTTACGTTATTTACAATGACTTCTATATTTTACTTATCATAAGAATGTGGTTACATACACATGTTAGGTTTTCAATCCCAGAAAGAGAAATCGACTTCGATTATTAACCTCTTGAGTCTTCTTCGAAGAGGTTAATGAAAACACTATGTGGGTCTGTGTGTTAGTGATAGGCATAACTCCAGAACCACTGGACCGATTGACTTGTAACTTGGTATGCAGACACGTTGGGACCATACCTCGATCGAATTTGAATATGGGCTCTGTGGGTCAGAAGACCCCCGAGATATAGGGGTCACAAGGACACATGTATTTTAAATGGAAAAATATTGACTTGTAACTTGGTGTGCAGACACCTTAGGGTCATACCTCGTTCGAGTTTGAATATGGGCCCTGTGGGTCAAAAGACCCCCAAGATATAGGGGTCATTTCTTTTCATTACTTTTACATTTAAGACGAAGAGGTTGAATCCTGGGTTTTTACACCCATCTCGTTATATTCAGATATAAGTTAAATTCACTTTAAATAAATATTTTATTGTTCGTTTTTGAATTAACACCGATCTTGTCAAGATTACATAGCATACATACATATATTCACGCCTGTTTCCCAGAGGGGTAGGCAGAGACTATGGATTTCCATTTGCTACGATCGTAGCAAGATTACGTTTAATAAAATATTCTAGTTAATAAATCCAAGTGAAAATATTGACTTGGAATATTGTTAGCAATTATTGCTTTGTGATGTACATATTTAGGAAAGGTGTAACAAATTGTTTAGTCATAACTCATAGCGCTCTATAAAAAATGTCGCAAAATGGCATGGAGATAAAAAATTAGGACATAGTTAAAATTATAAATTTATTACTAAGTAATTCTTATATTTCAGTCAAATCACCTGGCACTTTGGTAGTGTCAACCTACGCACCTTGCCCAGATATTAGAGTGAAAATTGAACCAGCTATTCTTCGAGAAGGATCTGCTCTGGTGTATGTACCAGTCAGTCCTGGCAAGTATAGGTATGTAAAACTTAAATACTCACTAAAATAATAGTTTTGGCTGAGGAATATGTTTGAGAATACATTGCTCCATTTCAGACTCGGTGGATCAGCTCTGGCGCAATGTTACAAGCAACTCGGAGACACACCAGCAGATCTTGACAACCCAGCTGTCCTTAAGTCTCTATTCATGGTTACACAGAAATTATTAAAAGGTAAGTCGGGAATACTACTGTTCTTCATATGATTTTAAATTAAGAATTTATTGTATCATTTTTGTTGTTACAGAGGGTAAACTATTATCTGGACACGACATCAGTGAGGGGGGTTTTGTAACAACAGCTGTTGAGATGGCAATTGCTGGTGTACGCGGAATAAGTCTAGACTTGCAAGTCGAACAAAATGTATCTGCAATCCAAGCCCTGTTTAATGAGGAACTGGGAATTATACTGGAAGTTACATCAAATAACTTATCGCACGTGCTTAATGAATATAACAAGAATGGAGTCAATGCCAAGCAGATTGGTACCACTGGCAAATACGGCATGAATGCTGAGGTATGATTAATTTTTATATCAATGTCTTAAATTGATTGAATGTCTAGGTTATTATTGTCGATCTACATATATAAATAATTATATCTTAGTATTACTATTTGTACCATACCACAGGTATAGGTAATAATTAACATGTCAATTGTTGGAATGCCAAGACATAATCAAAAGCCACTTTTGTTTGGCTATCGCTGCGCCGCGCCACCGCCGCTGCGACACAATAGGTTAACATTCGTCTTTTTAGGCAACCAAATATCACAAAGTATTTTTATCGCTAATAATAGAAAATATGTATATACATACAATTTATTTGTTTATATATAATTTATAGGTAACCATTAAAGTGAACGGCGAGAAAGTTTTAGACACGAAGTTAATAGACGTCTTCAGAATGTGGGAAGAGACAAGCTACCAATTAGAATGCTTGCAAGCTAACTCAGAATGTGTTAGTCAGGAATGGAAAGGTAACAAACTTAACAATAAGTGTTAAAAGGGAAAATGTCTATACGTACCCACATTCATGAGTTATTGATTATTTGGTTAAACAGGTCTCGAGAAACGCAAGGGTGTGACATACAATGTCACCTTCGACCCGACCGTGGCTGTTGCTAAGACTAAACCAATCAGAGTGGCTGTTCTTCGTGAGGAAGGTAGGTTTAATAACTTTCTTACGATGTTCAAATGTACTGCATTTTGAAAGTACAAAAAAGTTAATAAATACCGTACATCACTTTGTAGACTGAATATACATATATATATATATATATGTATAATATATATATATATATATATATATATATATATATGTATAATATATATATATATATATATATATTATACATATATATAATATATATATATATATTATACATATACATTTTTTTTGCTCTTCAAGATGACCACACTCCTGATGGTAAGCAGTCGTGTGGTCTAAGAGCAGTGGCCTTCACATCGTCCTCGTAGCAGCCAAGGGGATGTTAAGGTCTCTACTTTGACGGCCTGAAAAGGTGCTTTTTCATGCCCCGCTTAAAGAAGGAAACATGTGCCTTGGCAGAGAATTCCATGCCTTGATCGTTCGGCAGAGGTATGAAGACCCAAGCTTGTTGGTACGCGCTCTAGTCGACTCTACCGTGTAAGGATGGCATCTGAGCCCAGCACGCGTTGTTCTGGATAGGATAGGAAAGGGGAGGGCGGGATAAGGTGGAATAACTCTTCAGAGCACTCCTCGTGGTATATTCTGTAGAAACATGCCAATGAGGTAATGTCCCTACAGAGTTGCAGAGGTTCCAGTGAACTCGTGACCTCTGGATCTCCGATGATACGGACAGCCCGCCGCTGTAACCTGTCGAGAGCGTCTAGCAAGTACTGCGCGTAGCCATCCCAAAGATGAGAACAGTACTCCACACAAGGTCGCACTTGTGCCTTATACAATAGGTACAGCTGCCCAGGCGCGACGAACCGCCTCACCCTGTTCAGAACTCCCGAGTTTTCGCGAAGCTTGCTTAATGACGCTCTCGATGTAGGTTTTAGGATTAAGGGAGCGGCAAAGATCCATACCTTAGATCGAGAGGCTGTCACGTATCACTAATGTAGTGTTCTTCAGAGAAGGAACGGAGACTTTGTTTGTTGAGAACGCGCATGCCTGGGTCTTCTTGGCGTTGAACTGGACCAAGTTCTTGGCACCCCATTCAGAGATGCGGTCCAAGGTCTGGTTAAATTCAACGACAAGATCCTGCCCTTTCCCCTCAACCTCAGCCTGTTTGGCCCCAGGATGTCCGAGATATCGCCCATGCACGGTACTGTCGTCCGCATAACAATGTATGTTGCCGAGATTCAACATATCATTGATATGCAGCAGAAAAAAGAGCGTAGGGGATAAGGCGGACCCCTGAGGCACCCCTGTATTGACCTGCATAAATTTGGAAACGCGAACGTCGCAAAGAACCCGAATACGACGCTTCTGCAGGAAACTTGCAATCCAGGTGCACAGTTGAGGGGGTAAGCCATAGACCGGAAGCTTGGAAAGACGAGACCGGTGCCAGATTCTATCGAAAGCTTTGGCTATGTCAAGGCTGATAGCCAAAGACTCGCCGTGCTTGTCCATAGCCTCACCCCAGAGGTGCGTGACGAACGCTAGATCACCCGTTGATCGTTTAGCCCGAAAGCCGTATTGGGGATCATTGATCAACGAGTGATCCTCCAGGTAGCGGACAATTTGAGTGTTTATAATCTGCTCTAACACCTTGGAGAGCACCGAGGTGATAGCTATGGGTCTATAGTTGCCTGGCTCGGAACGGTCCCCCTTTTTGGGAATCGGTTGAACGTTCGCCTCTTTCCAAGCCTCAGGCACAATACTTGCGGCGTAAGACGTCCGGTATAGGCGCGTAAGTGCGGGAGACAATTCCACTGCACATTTTTTGAGGACCACAGCTGGGATACCGTCAGGTCCACTGGCTTTCCAAACATCAAGAGACTGCAGTATCGCACGAATGTCACGTTGCCTGATACGTATATCAGGCATGGTGTAGCCGCAGTTGGCATTGTTAGGCGGCTGCAAACCGCAGTCATCGTTTCGGGAGCTGGCCGCAAAGAGATTTGCAAGCAGATCTGCTTTCTCCTGCGGCCGATGAGCCAGTGATCCATTCGGATATCTCAGAGAGGGCAGCGAGGTCTGGCAGAAGTTGCACTGCACGGCTTTGGCCAGGCGCCAATAGCTACGACTGCCCGTAGGATGCGCTATGAGTTCCTGGCAGAACCGTGCGACGCGCCGGGCATCCGCCCTTAAGTATGCCCTTTTGTACACCTTTGGGGCTTGATTGAACGCTGCCTTCAGGTGATCCACGTTAGGCTCGTGGAGCGCGCGAGCCCTGGTCCAAGCGCCGTACGCTGTCTGTTTGCGTTCAACAGCATCAGCGCATTCACGATCGAACCAGGGCCTTTTCCTACCGCCGCCCGTGACGTCACTGAATGGAATATAATGGGATAAATATATAAATATAATAAGGATGATTTCACCAGCGACAACAGTAGCGCTCTCTGATGGATCCCTGTTCTCAAAGCTGCGTTAAGCCCAAGGGATGGATGCGAAGTACTCCTGCATTCCATCCCAGTCTGCTGATGAGTAGTGCCACAGTCGTCGTCTTGCCTCCTCGTGTTGTGGGGGCGTAACAATAACAGCTGTGGCACAAACCAGACAGTGGTCTGAGGTACCCAGAGGAGCACGAATCGACACACTGTACCGGTTCAGGTTATTCGTCAGCAGCAGGTCAAGCAGAGAAGGCGCCTGACCTGCAATGGCCGGTATCCGGGTGGGCTGGAGTACCAGTTGAGACAGGTCATGCGTGAGAGCGAACGCATGGGCAGTTCGTCCCGCGTGGTCTGTTTTGGGAGAACCCAACCAGGTCTCATGAAGAGCATTCAAATCGCCCAAGAACACCAACTCAGCGTTCGGAAACCACTCCTGCGCGTCGTCTTTCGCCTGACTCGAGTTATCGAAGAGTAGAGTTTTCTCAGCGTCTCCTGAAAGTGGGCAAGGCGCAGAGCAGGTTTCGTCGTATTACTGTGTGGTATGGCGATAGCCGATACCCCCCGTAATCTCCCGAAAGTGGTCGCCGGGACCCACCCTCCGGTCACCATCCGGCACGACGAGCCACCGCAAGATTATGCACGGCATGACAAGGCAGCCAACCAAGTTGGTTAGACTCGGTTGGGCCTCTGGATTATACCGCGGGCGGCCAGCAGAGCACAGTTTCTGCGGCTCTCCCTGGCCGTCGGGTCGACTCGCGCCACCCACACAATAACTCTACGGATACTCTGCAGGTCCCTCATAAGCAGCGAGAATCGTCACCTCATGCTTAGGCTTCCGGCGCTCTCATTTACCGAACGAAACAGCAGTGAAACACTGCTGTTTCACGTCGATTTCCTGTGAGAGGGTAGTACTTCCCAGGTTGAGCCGGCCCATTCTTGCTGTAACAGTGTATCTGCAACAGAGTTTTGACAGCAACCATAGTTTTATTCAAGAGAATCTTTAAAAGGCGACGACGAGTTCAGTTATACATATATCACTATTATCAAGTCGTCAGCAAAGTATTAGTAGTAGCTGGCCAGCTACAATAATGTTCTCCAGACCGAATTTCGGTCACGGCGGCCAATTTTAACGAGACTGGCCTTCTGCCCAGAAGATATTATAGTGCACAACTGCACAAGTGTGCGCAAACACAAGCACACTCTCTGTTCCCTAACCCTCATGATCCGATGGGACAGCAATCCGACATGACCAAAGAAAGATCAGGCTAAAGGACCAATGGCTTTAACTTCCTAACATAAGGCTGCTATTGAGATTTCTTAACAGGAAAACCAAATATTTTTTGTTGGCCCTACCCGGGATAAGCTAGCCAAAAGTAACAATATATTGATATTTATGTTTATCAACAGGCACAAATGGTGATAGAGAAATGATTGCATCTCTGATGATGGCTAACTTCGACGTGTTTGATGTGACCATGAGTGACTTGCAGAACAAAAAGATAACGTTAGATGCATTCCAAGGCCTTGTGTTCCCTGGCGGATTCAGTTATGCCGGTAACTATAACTATGATTATTTTGTAAAATTTGTAATTGTTAGGATAGTTTAGATAGTTTAATTAGATAGTTCGGAGAGCACGTTAAGCCGTCGGTCCCGGCTGCCATGAACATCTATGGCAGTCGTTATTGGGAGAGTGTCGACACAAAAGATCCTACTGGGTCGAAGTGTCGCCGGTCTGCACTGACTGGCCCCCACATAAGATACATACATACCTTAATATATTGTGGTTCAAAGTTATCTTATCTTATACGAATAACGATAGAATGCTATGCACGACCGGACCTCGATAAGAAATGACTAGGTGTAATATGTTCATAACTAAGTAAAGCACAACTTATTTGACACAAAGTTTTAATCTGATTATTATGTATGTACCTTTTATGTTATTTACTGATAACTTTATGTTTTTATAATTGTATTGATATGTTCTTACAGACACATTGGGTTCAGCGAAGGGCTGGGCAGCAGGCATTCTGTTTTCCGATTCCCTTAGTTCTCAATTCGCGCATTTCAAGAACAGATCTGATACATTTTCTCTGGGAGTATGTAATGGATGTCAGTTAATGGCATTACTTGGCTGGATTGACCCCGAAGAAGACAAGGGTGCTAATAGAACTCAAGTATTCCTTGATCATAACGCTTCCGAAAGGTATGTAAAAATAATATTTACGTAAATCCTAACAAATATTATAAATGCGAATGTGAGTTTGTTGTTATGCTTGAGCAGCAAAGGCGTACGTTTGCTGCTCGACCAATCATCATCAAAATTTTGCATACACTTTGTCAGGGGAACACAAAAGGACACAGGGTTACGTTCCATTCAGAAAAAAGTAGTTACTAACCTAACCTACATTTACGCAAGCGAATCCTTCTCCTTAATCAATATCATCCCTCGATTCAGTAATCAGTTTAACTTTGTAAGATAGATGGTTTTTATTTCGCTATTCATAAATATAAAAAATACATAGACAGGTATAGGCCGACCGTTTAGACCGGTAAGAAGGGAGCGGGGGGACATGTTACCGAGTGGGTGAGAGAGGTGCGTGGAGCAGAGAGCTCACATCAAGCGCGGCAGTGAGCTGGTGGTGCTCGCAGGGCGTGGTTGGTATTTTTGTTACGGACGCTTGGACATTAACGCACAAGGTACACGACTTCCTAATATTAATCCCAAGATGAATCGCTCTTCCTGTTTCGCGAAACAAATTAACTAGCAAGCTAAACAAATAGCATACAACGTATATTCCTTTTTTAAAGCCAGGAAACAAGATCATAGTTCGACGGAGTATCTTCAAGACGTAAACCTAAACAAACTTGTTGCTGAAGCTACAGGACTCTCGGTGACTACCATAAGTAAAATAAAAAAAGAAGGAAATGAACTGAAAGATGAACAGTCATGTAAATAATTTTAAATCACCAACAAAAAATAAACAAATCCGAAAGAAAAAATTTAAGTAGACAGTTCACAAGCAGGTACAAGGCGTAATTAGAATAAAATAACTCAATTTTATACGGTTTACAAGCAGGTTCCTACATTAAAAACTTTGAATGCGAAACTCAGAGAAGGAATTTTAAATTGTGGCCGAGAATATTTGAGAGTATTGATTCATAAACTTGGTTTTCGATTTAAGTAATGTCAGTTAAAAAGAAAATTATTGATTGAACAACAAATCATCGTACCGTGGCGGTGGTGTTATCTTAATGCGACAAAGAAGCACAGGAGAGATCAAAGAAACATCATTTACCTTGATGAAACATATATCAATTCGTCTTTAAATGTACCGGCGTGTTGGAACTCCAATGAAGAACAAGGGGTACTGTCACATATTAGCAAAGGGCCGCGTTTAATTATTGTACATGCTGGAGGACAAGGCGGATTCATCGATGAAGCTCTTTTAATTTTTTAATCTAAAAGCTAAACCGAAGATTATCATAGCGATATGAATTTTGTAAACTTCAGCAAATGGATTAGAGAAAAGTTATTGCCAAATTTACCGCCAAACTCCGTTATCGTAATGGATAATGCCTCATATCACTCGGTACAGGAGGACCAAAAGCCTACGATGACATCCACAAAAGCCATCATGAAGGCCTGGCTGCAAAGACACAATGTTGAATTTGATGTCTTTCAGAAAATGTGATTTGTTGAACTTAATCAAGCAACACGGATCAGAAAATGTGTACAAAATAAATGAAATTTTAAAGGCGGCAGCTCATGAGGTCCTGAGACTGCCTACATATCACCCAGACTTGAACCCTATCGAATTGGTCTGGGGGGATATCAAAGGACAGCTCGCAAAAATTGAAATAGGTTCTAATATTTCTAATTTGCCGAATTCTCTGTAGAAAAATGGGTCAACTGCGATAAACATGTTCAAACTATTAAAAATGAATACTGTCAGCACGGTCGCATCGTTGATGAAGAGATGGACCAATTTACCCCTTTGAACGCCACAGACGTCTATGGACGTCAAACCAAAACATGCTCACGACGCCACCGACGGCATGGCACGTCAAAAATACCACTTGATTACAGTCCAAAATAAACATACAAAAATATATGTTTGTAGGGTTTTTTTCCTATTATTATTCCATAGACATATTAATTATATTATTACATAAATATATATAACAGTTAACCACTCTGTAATGGCAAAAGATCACAATGTAAGAACATCATGCAAATTGTATCATTTGGTGCACAAATCCACGCCACGGACGTGAAGATCCGTCAGCTAGTGATGGGCAAGAAAAAAAATTATGATAAAAGCTTTATGACATATTTTACGAAAACAACTTATAATACTACACTATTATATGACGAAAATTATTTCTCGTTTATTACATTTTACATCAGATTAAACACAAAGAAAAATATAAAATAAAACTACCGTACTGACAAACTCATGAGTAAAAAAGAGCCAATCGATATTTTTGGGGTCACTCTTGCGCATCCCTATCAGCGGAATAACTTTACCGGATTTTACAGTACCATAAATGCCACAGACGTAATGACACGTTGTGCTATGACGTCAACCGTGCTGAAGGACATTAACCTTTTAACCGCCCGACTTTATGTTAGTTGGCGTGCCCCCAGCGCCCAGCTCATGAATCAAGAAATAAATACCTACGACAAAGAGGGTTGTGCAATTAGGCATTACGATAATATCGACAAATAATATTGCTGTTTGTATAATTGCTATTATTATACGTAGGTATATGAATCATAAGCTTGTTGTTAGAATATTTACGTAAACTCAATAAACTGGAATAAAAAAAACGTTCCATTGCATAGGTGCATTCGCTTTACCTATTTGAGCAATGATCATCTTTCCTGCACAATCTTCTAAATGACTAGACGTATACCTACTCGACTGCTTAACCAAAATCAATAAGAATTTCAAACATAAAAACGGCATAGATATATACATACCTACCTTACGACTCAATATTTTTACGTAAGCACGTAATAAGTAGGTACACATATAATTTAAAAAAAATATCTACTTGTCCATCAAATTCTATTTCTTCATCAGATTCGAATTCTTCATCATCGTCACCTTCCAAAATACCAATTAATTCTTCAACCGTAGCCATAACGAGATTCAGCAAAATTGTCGATATTAAAAAGTATTCACGAAAACACGCTCAACACTTATGGAAAATTCCATGCGGTTCGCTTCGGTCGTGACGTCACAGGCGGTCGTGTTTATCCGACGCAGGCGCTGGCTATACTAGCGAAAAATGATTTAGACAACGTAGTCTAGGGATGGGAATTTGCATTTATAACATTACACATAACATATTTACATTTTTAACTAAATAGCTCATTTCTTAAAGGAATTTAACATTTACGCAGTGCAAATACAACACAATAATATAACAATTACTTAATAATTTACTTTTTCCATAACTCTGTATTTAACGTAATATTTTTGTTTATACATATTAATTCTCTTATAAATTCTAACTTAAATGTCTCGTCACTACTGTCGGATATATACGACATGGGCGTTACAAGTCAATACACTTTCTCCAGGATAATTTAGTAGATTTACCATATTGGAAATAGCATTTTTCGTTTTGTTTCGAGTTATTGGGAGTCTGCAGATAAGACTATTTAAAAGGCTTGATAGACGATCTATGCGAAAAATAATTATTAAAAAAAAAACAGCGTAATAAGCTTAGAAATCGAATATGCAATACAAAGGGTTTTTAGTCGGATATATCCGATTCAGGCGCTAGGAGCCCGGAAATTGTTGTCGGATAAATCCGACTTGGGCGGTTAAAAGGTTAATAGTAGAGTGCAATATAATATTAGTAGAAAATAATATATAAAAAGTTGTCTTCAATGCCCTCTGCATTAGCTTGCGTTGATTTGTCTGCGTATTCAACGTTTTTTATTTTTTTCTTATGTTGCTTAACAAACTCGGTGACGAGGGTCGGGTTGTATTTTCCGCTGAAGACATTATAGGAAACGAACTTTGGTAACTAACTTAACTTTCTTTGAGTAGTTGATACAATAACTTAATTCTTTGTCAAATTATGGTACTTAAGCTATAATCAAGGTTTGATTGGTATTATGTGGGATTTCGCAAGTCATAGAGATTTCCGGTACATTTTTTTACAATAAGTCTTACCACATCAAAAAACTAAATGTTTTAAACACTAAGCTAAATATTACTAATAAGTGTATTTGTACATATTAAAAACGTACGAGATAGGTACTTGTGTAATAACTTATTTCAGGTGAAGCGTTTAAACGCTTCACCTGAAATAAGTTGTTGTTGTTTTGTTATAATTATCAAATTATAACAAAACTATTTATTATGAATAAATATTTTCTATTTAACACTTAATTATATGTATTATTCTAGTATAATAATAATCACGTGATTATAATATTCAATATTATAATACTATAATATCGTTTAATATATCATACTGGTACATCTTTAATACAATGGCGGCAATGTTTGTAAGCGCAGTGCTGGCCACGCCAGAGACGGCTCTTTACGTCAGTGGATGTCTTCACAAACGCGACTAGTGCTGTGACTATTGTTTAAAATTTCCAAATTACTTTTTTTATTATAAAGTCTGCTCTTATCTAACGTTGTAGCTTCTCAGTAATGAATACTAAAATGAGAAAAAGGGGAATATGAATGAAACTAAATATAATTCAATGGTATTTATAAGCAATTTTTATTCGTAAACCATGCACAAGTAAAGTCTGTCGATGTTTTATCGATATATACTTTAGCCGTGACTATTATTTTGTAGGTATAAAAGAAGGAATTCGATGCTTGGCGTAGAGAATACAGATTTTCGTTACTGACGTGGCGGTCAAAAGGTTAAGCTGCACAGACAGTGAAGACGATTTAAGCAATATGGATATTAGTGACGAATAGTCCTACATAACTTTTATCTGTGGTTAAATATTTCGTAAAAGGAGTCAATTGTTGTTTTATTATTTCGTACCTAAGAAGCTATTAATAAAGTAATTGTAAAATTTAAAATTTTATTTTTTACTTTAGAAATATGGATACTACAATTATATTTTAAACTTTGCCAACAATGTCTATCTCGAGATAAGTCTTTGGATTATTGACTCGCCCCCGCTCCCTTCTTACCGCGCAGGCGATACGCGAGTTAAACGGTCGGCCTATAGACAGACATTTTGACATTTGTAATTTTTAAGTGATAAGTTAGGATTTACTGTAGGCATAATATTCCGCGATGATCTGATAAATAATGGTTCCTTGATAATACCCTGGATGAGTGTGATAAATTTGACAATATTGTTATGTTACAGATTCGAATGTCGCTGGAGCGCAGTAAAGATTGCGGATGACAAAAGCGGTGTGTGGTTCCGCGGCATGGGCGGCAGCGTGCTCGGCGTGTGGGTCGCGCACGGGGAGGGACGATTCACGCTTTCCAACTCACGCTTGATGGACAAATTGAAGAAGAATGGACAAATTGCCATACAATATGTGGATGACGACGGCAAACCTACCGAGGTGTATCCTATGAATCCTAACGGAAGTCCATGTAAGTAGTAACGTCTTTGTGTGAGTGGTCTTCGTATTTTAATGTCGTTTCCAAAACCCTGATATCACGTATTGCTGACCCTACAAAAGGCACAATGATTACTGGTCTCTTGCTGACGGCAAATCACTGGATTAAGTTATTTTAGTGCAGGGTTCGCAAGTGGCACGAATTTGACTCTACGTCTTCTGTTATATAGGTAATAGAAACCTTCTTATAGCTAGCTTTATATTAGTTTTACATTCTCTTTCATGAAAATGGAGCTAATAACTTTCAATATTTATGTAGTTCTTGCAATTCGACATGGATTTGTCTTGTAAAACCGTGTCACCGTAAGGCTTATATATTGGAAGCTACTACAGAGGTTATTGCGCCATGTCACTCCAGCTATACTATCAACATTATTATGTCATCAGCAAACTGGATTAACCCTTTGACCGCCACGTCAAAAAGCAAAAGCGTGCTCGCTTTTAATTTGTCGTGTAGTCGTGACTGTAGAGTGCTGGACACATTTTGCTTTGTCTACATGACTGTGGGCGGTCAAATAGTGTACGTGATCAAGCTTATGAAGTCAGCATTGAACAACTTTAAATATTTTTGAAATTATTATGTGTATTATATATTTGTACGTATGGTATGGCTGTTTTGTCGGCAGTGGGTATCGCAGGCGTGCGGTCGCGCGACGGGCGCCACGCCGCGCTGATGCCGCACCCCGAGCGCTGCGTGCTGCGCTGGCAGTGCGCCGCCGCGCCCGCGCCCGTGCCCGCTGCTGCACACCCCGACAGTCAGGCTTCGCCCTGGCTGAGGCTCTTCCAGAATGCCTACTCCTGGGCCTCCAGCCATTAAACATTTATTACATTTTTTAATAGTTTAAGAGTAATGATTAAATGCATTCCTGCTGTTACATTTGCCAAAATGTTTTATCATGTATACCTTGCAGAAAAATATTTTTGTAATCAATTTCTAATTGTCTTCCAGTTTACATTCCATGATATTAATATTGTGCCTTATTACTATTTTTAGACATATAAAGGGGTTATTAACATTTTACAATTAAAATTATATCCATTTCCAATTATTGTAAAATTTTATTTACAAATAAGTAAAATAAAACATTTACACTGGGTAAATACATGTATGTATATCTAATAAATTTGCTGCAGTTATAACAAATTTTATTAGGAAAAATTTATTTTATGTATTTCGTATCATTATAAATATTAAAGATATTACTGTTTAATAATTCTTTGTTTTAACTTTTAATAAGTGCCAAGTGATAACTGACATTGTAAAGTATATCAGATATTCATTGCCATTATATCTTGTATAGATCTTGCCAGATCTTTACGTCTACATTTTTCTAATGCATCACAAAGAATAAAGAACCATCTGTCAGGATCTGCTTTTTCATGTTCATACATATACATTATTTTACTGGCTTTTTCTGCAAGAGTCTTGTTTTGGTAATCAGTATCATCAATATCGCATTCCCGAATTTTAAGATTTCTTCCAAGGTCCCGCCAAAAACTGCCAATGTCTTCAATTATAGTTTTGAAAATCCTTTGCTTCTTTCTTGGGCTCATATGTTTTGTTAATGATGAATTGCTTGTGGTTATGAAACTCTCTTCTTGTGGCATTCTTGTATTTTGTGCTGTGACTGTAAAAGAAAATATAACACTATGTTATTATCAGTCACACGGGAAACAAAAAAGATAGAATTCAATCATTTCTGAATTTTATATATAATTGAATTATATAATATATTAATTATAGGTATATAATAATAATATACAATGGTGGACATATAATTAGAAACAGTACATAAAATTTAGGTAAACACAGAATGAACTATCGCTATGAATAAAAATATATAGATTAAATCACTATTAACTATGCCATAATATAGCCAATGAATTAAAAACTCATAAAATAAAGAAATCTGCCCCATCTTTATTTATTAAAAGAGTTTAAATATAAATGATAGTTGAATTTCTATTACTGGCTGCTTGGACAACTAATTAGAAAAAGTATCCACGGTTCGATCCATTTTTGAAATTTAAAAACAACCTCTTTCGCCGCTTTTTCTGTAGTTTCGGCGGCAATTAAACGTCAATTTGGAATTACGTGAATAATAAGTTTTGTTAAAAATGGGTAAAAGTAAGTTTTCAACGTTATTGCTCATTATAAAAGAAATTGGACTACTAAAAGTGTTGTTAGAAAGGCTCGTCCAAGGCAAGCGTCTCCTCGGGAAGATTTGCAAATAATACGTGTAGCTAAACAAAACTCGTTTAAAGGCTCCAACGAGATTAGAAATGAAGTTTTTCCACCTGATGACCCAAGGAACATTTCCTCGAAACTGGTACGCCGCAGATTAGTGGAAGCTAAATTGTTCGGGAGGGTTTCTCGAAAGGTACCGCTTCTTACCAAGCAACACCGCGAGAAGCGATTATTATTTGCAAAGAAATATCTTAACTGGTCCGTACGAGAATGGAATAATATGTTATTCTCGGATGAAACAAAAATAAATATGGTGAATTCAGATGGCAAACGCTACGTTAGACGTCCAATAAACCATGCTTTTGATTATAAATACACAAGGAGCATAGTCAATCACGGCGGTGGTAACAAAGTATGGGGATGTTTTTCTGGTTGCAGAGTTGGACCCGTCCGTAAGATTGAAAGTATAATGGATCAATTTCAATACAAAAACATCTTAGAAGAGACAATGATTCCCTACACCGACGACCATTTGCCTGTGACCTGGATCTTTCAGCACGATAACGACCTAAAACACACGGCCCGCAGTGTTAAATCCTTTCTTAGTGAGCAACGTGTTACCATGGTAGACTGGCCTGCAAATAGTCCCGATTTAAATACTATTGAAAATTTGTGGTACGTCGTTAAATAAAAAGTCTCCGTTAAACATAATTCCAATCAAAATGAACTTTTTTTTAGCCTTTGTTGAAGCATGGAACTTGGTCCCACTCGATAAACGTATGAATTACTTGAATCGAGGCCACGTCGTTGCAGAGCCGTCATTAATAACAAAGGCTATGCAACTAAATATTAATTTTTAAGAAGTTTAGTAAACCAAACATAATTTTACATAAATAATTTGAAATTGATGACGTTAACACGTTAATAACTTTGATTTTTACCTCATTTCTTTATTGTTTCTAATTACTTGTCCATGACGGATGGTATTGCAAATGTCGTTTAGTTGTTTGTACTAACTAAATATCTAAATGGTAGTTGTAAACTCGGATATTTATTTGTTTTTTAATGAATTATAAGTTGTTGAACGTATTCTAAGCATTTTGTTGTTATATTTCCAAAAACAAAAGTTTTACGGCAATGTGCCTTGTATATTGTGAAATACGTCGCAAGTGTTTCTAATTATATGTCCACCACTGTATATGATTGACAAGCTTTTGCTCGCAACTTCGCCCGCTTAAAAGTAAGTTAGGTTATGATAGAAACATTACTATTTTTAAATAGAGTATAGCCTATGATACTCAGTGATAATCTACCTTTCAAATGTTTTTTTTTTAATCTGCTTTTGATTTAAAGTTTAAACCTTACAAACAAACAAAAAATCAAATCTTTCCTCTTTATATAAGTTTATCTTAAGTTTACTATTTAGTCATTATCTATATTATAGTGTAACTACAAGAAAAACTGTATTAAATAAATAAAATTAAGCAGGCATTCCATGAGGAGATTCAAAAATATTGTACAACTGATGAAAATATGTTTTTTTTTTTATCACCTTTGCGTATTCTGACTAATTAAAATAATACACCTAGATTCTGTAGTTTTAAAAAAATAATGTATTTTTAACGTATAATTAGTGTTTATTTGATAAAATGTAAAAATGTGAGGGTAAGTATGAATTTAATGTCAGTTTTGTTATTATACTTGGAGTCGCATAATAAATAATACTATGGGAGATTCTACCATTTCAATATATTATTCGAAAAATACAGTCTTTTTATATTTACTTAATGAATAAAAGAGTTACAGAAACATTAAAAAAACAGTTAAAAATACAATTATCTCTCGGGTTTGTTACCACAGTCCCCAAATCAATAATTGTTTTTCATGCTAATGATGTAAAATAAACAATAACATATTAAAAACATGTTCATAAGTTGTTTAATAATTAATATTTATAACCAAAACCCAGTTTATTCTTAAAAGTAATTAATTACACGACAAAATCATATAAAATCTTTTAAAATAAAATAGGGACAGTAACAAAACCGACGGTAACAAAATTATTAGGCTTGGTTTACATTGCCTCAACACAACAATTAAACTTAAAACATAGGCACATATTCATTAAATAGTATTTAACATAAAATCTTATTTTTTTAATGAGATCCTTGTGCAGAAACACTATAAGTATTTATTATATTTATTACAAATTCTTCAACATTTTATTAATTACCTATTTTTATACCTTTAAACGGTATAAACCGTGTTATGAATATATATATATATATATATATATATATATATATATATATATATATATATATTGATATAAATATCAAAAATTGTACTTTAGCATGCTGTGCTTCTTACAAAATAATCAACACATGTAAAATCAAGTCATTTCTGCAATTCTTTTCTTTTTTGATTTAATTCTTGCTAAGTTCTTTTTTCGCTGTTCCTCATATTTTTCGGGATATTCATTTTTTAACCTCTCTCTATACCTACGCATCTTTTCCTTAGCTGTTAATGGCATATTTCTGAAAACAAAAAGTTCTATATATACCGATTAGAAACACCAATATTTTTTAATTATAATAATAATAATATTCTACCGTTACGTAGATAAGTATTATGATTATAAGATATTGGTGTTCGGTAACTAGTTGGTTTATTGTAGGTAGGTAGCTACCTACAATCTCTCTCTATACCTACTCATCTTTTCACTGTTATTGGCATCATTCTGGAAAAAAAAAACTAAAATACCGATTGGAAACTACCCACATAAATACAACCAACTAATTACCAAACACCAATATTTTTTAATCATAATCCATATTCATATTATAAATGCGAAAGTAACTCTGTCTGTCTGTCTGCTACTTCTTCACGCTTAAACGGCTTCATGAATGTTAATGAATTTTTGTATAGAGTTAGATGATAGGTCGAGGAGATAGGCAACTTTTTGTTGCAATTGCACATTCGTAGGCCGCGGGCAACAGCCGTTCATTCGCGAGTCATTCGATTGTCCATCGTCAGAACTCCTATGATATTGTAGTCATTCGTACGGCCGTCAAAATTCACGCAATAATGTGATTCTCGCGGGCGGAGTCGCGGGCAACAGCTAGTATCTATATATTATGATTTAAAAAATATTGGTGTCTGGTAGTTAGTTGGTTGTGTTATATTTTAGGTAGGTGGCTACCTACATAAAACACAATCAACTAGTTTCCATAAATCTTAGCAAAATGTTTTAAGTAATCTTTGAAGGTATGTAAACGTAGCTTTATGCTGTTGGTTTTGTTACTTTTTCGGTCCAATTATATGTTACCCTAACTGCAGTAACAAAACCGAAGTAACATAATGAATTAACCTAATCTTTAAAAATACATATTAGCGGTTTCGTTTCTCGCCAAGTTAAACTACATACAACAAGATGTTCAGTATAAACCCATGCGTTTCTTTATTAATTTATTATAAGAAATGGACAAATAAATAATTAGTTGCGATAGTACAAACCTGACGACAAATTTCTTCTGAGTTCAATCCGCGACACAACACACTCTCACTGGCGACAAAATGACACTGATTGTCAATTTTTAAGATGGCCGATCTTCAGGCTATTACTGTTGCCATATTTGAAAAACTAAAAAATAGCATTTGGTTGTATATTTTTTAAGAAATTGACGTAACAAACCTGACTTGTCCGGAAGTAACAAATTTCGGGGACACTTTTTGTTTTAAGTTTTACATAGATAAGATGAATTATAAGCTTCATTAATTACTTTATATTATACTTCAATATAAATATTTAAAAAAAAAACGTCAAGTCATGTCCAATTTGTCCAGAATATATTGATAAAATTGAACTTAAAGTTTTCATTTATACTAGGGACAAGCCAAAATTAAGGGGAGTATTTTATTAAAATAGCTTTCAAATCTTTAGTTTTATCCGGATTTTATTGAAATTTAGTTTAAAACGTAGTTAAAGGTACATTTTCAAAATTAAGAAGCTATTTTAACCGAAATAAGTAGAAGAAAAACTACGAAAAAAAGAAATCCTTGAAGGACATGCCAAAATGACAGTTGTACAAAATTTTTGAATCTCCTCCCATAATAATACTTCTAAAAATTATAAATGTAAAGTATAACAGAGATTTAGAACATAAATTGTCGTCCTGCTCTGAATAATTATACTTCTCACAAAAGTACTATGTCATTATACAGTTTTGCAAAAATCCCTTTTCACATTATATATAAAAACAAATATTTGCCAAATGTGTAACTTGTATAATAAATAGATTTTTGTAATAACTTATGAATTAATCACTGTAAGTTAGATGCTAATTTCAAATGCATTCCACATATGAGTAGATATTAAAGCACTTTCTTTCTTGCTTTTTTAAATAACTTTCATACTAGGTATAGGTTTTGTGTTGCTGAGGACTTTACAAACAATCAAACAAGAGACACAAAGAGCATCCAGACTTGAAACAACAATTTGTGGATCCAAAATTTTTATTCCAGGAGGGGATTAAACCTACAAAACTTGGTCGCTACTCCATCTATGCACCTGACAGTGTTTGTTATTAAATGACAGAAATATGACTAACTACTTTTGTATTAAACAAAAGCAATTAGTCACATTTATTAATCTTATATAAGGTAATTTAAATAATTGTGTAATAGTAATACCAACTTGTAACATTATTATTTAACAATAACATCTGTTTTAGAGATAATCGTGTACCAAGTGATTGGTGCAAGGCCGTCATAGTACCTTTATACAAGGGAAAAGTAGAGGCAATAGGTTGCTCAGCGTCGTCGGTAAATTATATGCGAAAGTGTTACTTGAAAGGATTGTGAAAGTAACCGACGAAAAAGGGTATGGGATGTACGGATCAGGTCTTTTCCTTACAGAGCATAGCCGAGAAAGTTTTGGTCAAAGGTCAAAGGTCAAAAGGTCTATTGCGCATCCGTGGATCTAAAAAGGCTTATGATAAAGTAGCGAGGAATGAACTTTGGTTGGTTTTGTCCATGTATGGAGTGAATAGCAACCTCACGCGAGCTCTGAAATCTCTTTATGACGATTCCAGAGCTTATGTTAGGATAAATGGGACCTACACAGAATGGTTTAGCATCGAAAAAGGTGTTAGACAAGGATGTGTATTGTCACCCTGGCTGTTTAACCTATACATGGACAATTGTTTGAAAGATTTTCAAGATTGTGAACGGGGATTAAGACTGCGCCGAGCGAAATGTGCCAAAACAGGCGGTCACAGTTACAATGAATGTGTTTACAATTACTCCATGTAAAAACGTAAAATAATTAATGTGTGTGTAATGCAAAATTACGTAAATTTGCACGAAAAATGCAAAAACGTAAGCTCGTGTTACATGAATTTTAGATTATAACAGTAGAAATCTATCCTATTTTACAGCTTAAACGAAACTAAATAGTTATATTACAATTTGTCCATCCCAAATATTTAAGTTATTGGTTGACAATAAAGATACATATTTATCAAAAAAGCGCTTCAAATCTTCCATACAATTTTACTATGGCGGCCGCGCGCCGATTTGAATATCCATATATTATATTGTAGTCTTTGGATTTGAATATGCGCCGCACGAGCTTTGTCATTATCTGTCTTACGCTCAAAGCAGTCTTAAGAATGAACGAGTTACTAGTCAAACGTTTTCTTTATGCCGACAACCAAGTAATACTTGCGTCATAGGTGGAAGTGTTGCAGGCGATGGTAACTATTATGCATGGTGCTTTTGAGAGTAAAGGAATGAAAATGAATGAAGACGAAAGTAATACATGAAGATGTGTAATATTATGATTGATGGAGAACAAGTGGAGCAAATGAAAGAGTTTGTATATTTGGGTACTTTGTTTACAAAGGATGGTAAACATGAGGGCGATATTGAAAGGAAAACGATTGCTGGCAATAAATTGAATGGAGCTCTACAAGCTTTTGTGAACATTCGAAATGTATCCGAAAAGGCATGTTTGACTGTTCATAGATGACTATTAGTGCCTTCACTTATGCATGGAAGTGAAAGTTGGGTATGGCAAATAAAGCATGAGAGCAGAATAAATGCTGTAGAGATGAGAGGGCTAAGAAAATTTGTGGTGTGACTCTGAGAGATAGAATAAGGAATAGTGTGATTAGAGGAATGTGATGAAAGTGAATGAAGCCAGAATAGTGTCAGGATCGTAGCAAATGGAAATCTGTAGTCTCTGCTTACCCCGCAGTCAATGGTTAATGAGTCAATATAGCTATATCTTAGACACAATATAGAAGGATTGTGTCTGGATATAACCAATTAACTAACATCATCTTCAGAATGAAGTATTAAAATATTTACTAAAATACCAACTCACTGAAAGTGTCTCTAGGTAATACATAAGCCTAGATTATATATTAAATCGAGTTGAATATGTATTAGACTTAGTGTACATAGCTGCAAGACTGTTTTTGTCTATTGAGCACATTTCCACATACCATGATGCTTCTTTTTAGATAATGATAATACATGATAATTAGAAATCTCTGGATGTAATATTTGTAGACCATCAAGGTCAGAGATTTAGAATTAGAAAAATGTTGACAGTTAATTTTAAAAAACCATCATATCTGAACGCTGCACAAGGGCTTGTGGTATATAAGTATTTGAATTGATTTTATGTCACTCACCGTAGCAGTATCCATATTCTCTTGGGACATGACAGTCTTCGTATTCAGTAATTTTTTTCAATAGAGCTTTCGAGTTGTTAAGTTTGAGTGCAATAGTTTTCAAACATTCTACGTTATCTTCTGATAATATGTCACGGATTTCTAAAACATTCAATAATTGTCCTATCGAGTCAATTTGCTCAAATCTTCTGATTGAATTGATTCCATCCCGGAACAGCTCTTTCAAGGCACTCAATATTTCGTTATGTCTTTCGGCTCGTCCCACTTCGTATACTATACTATTTTTAAGCTGGGAATACTCTGATAAAGTCATTTTGATTAATTGCACGGTAAATTACACTTTATCAGAAAATTAAGTTAAACTACGACTTTGTAGTAAAAGTATTAAGACAAATACAGTCGTTAGACAACTGAGATGAAACAATACGCTTCAATATAAATAAATAATTATATAGAAAGCTAAACACAGCAACAGAATTTAATAAATAAAGTTGTTCTTATTAATCATAGATATTATTAATCATTTGACGTACTTGACGTAGGTGTTCCGATTCACTTTACTAACATATTTTGAGAGTTTAAACAAAAATAAATCGTATAAAATTATTGTCATACTGCGAAGTGACTTTACAAATGAAAACAGAAGAAACAATTTTCCTACAACTAAAATGTAAGCAAATTGATAGTTTACTAAATTAGTACTGATCGAGTATTAATATTATAGCTGCGTAAAATGAAACACTGCAAAATGTTTGCTATTTTCTTTACGAGAGGGGAACTCCATTCATTTGTTTTCCGTATGCCGTATGATGTGTTATATAATTCTATAAATATGCATTACTACATACCTACGTCATACCATTTTATTTTATCTATATAAGATAAGGATTTTTGTCCATAAAGGCACGTCAACTCAATTGCACCATATTGCTTGTGATAACATACTGTTCAAGATGTTAAGGTCCTATTTGTTTATAAATGGATCGGTGTGTTGTAGAATAAAAACGAACGTCATTTCTGATTTAAAGTATTTATTGAGATTGCTGTAAGCCGTAGCTGTTGAGGTCCATCAAACCGACACTTATATTATGAATTGGACATACCGCCCACCAAAACAATAATTTTTAACAAATATGAATATGTACAACAAAACTTACATACTTACAGTGATTTTTTTAGGTTATTTAACTTTAAGTGGACTGTGACACACTAACAATCGTATCAAAAATATGTTAATCGGAACTATAAAATAACAATACAGACTAATAAATGTTCAAGAAATCACTACATAACGTTTGTTGCATTTATTGATTGTATTGATATTACATCATTTACTTGTATCTCCTAACCGCCCACCATTCTTACTCGTCACTTGGCTTTTCGGCAGTGGTATTAATTTGTTGATTGTTCAAAGGTCTTTTCAACGGATTATTTCCCATAGTCTGGACAGTTACCACTCTGAACAAACCACCGGCACTAGGATGCAAATGAACAATGTTGCCTAATAGCCAATCCATTGGAGGCGAATTTTCTTCTTTGGCGATGACTATATCTCCAACGTTAGGCGATGGAACCTTAGTTTGCCATTTGTACCTCTGCTACAAGGTATGCAGGTATTCGGATTGTCATCGAACCCAAAAACCTTGTGTTATTCTTTAAATGAATTGCCACCTTGTTAAAAGCCCTACCTTACTGTCTTCATAACTAGTATCAGGAACACCAATAAGTGGCTCTCCTATCAAAAAATGCCCTGGTATGAGTGGCGTTTTGGTACAATTATCGATTAGACACAAAGGACATGAATTAAGCATCGCCTCAACTTGTGACAAAACCGTGGTCATCTCTTCATACGTTAAGTTTGTGTCTTTGTTTATCCTGGATAAGTGCCTTTTTGCAAACTGAACCCCTGACTCCTATAGACCTCCACAGGTTGACATTTTGGGTGGTATGAAATGCAATGTAGTGCCATCATTTGCTAAGTGCTCAGCGGCTTCTTTAGCAACATTGCTCCACCTGCCTGGCATATTTCTCGTAATTCCTTTGCGGCGCCCACAAAATTGGTGCCGTTGTCGTTCCATAAATGTGAACAGTGGCCTTTTCTTGCTAAAAATCTACGAAACGCTGCAATAAATGCTTTGGTTTGTCAGATCAGTAACCGCTTCACAATGAATGGCCCAAGTTGCCATGCAAACGAACAAGCAGATATATCCTTTAGTCGCATGGTGCCCACGACCTTTAGAAGTTCGTAGAAATACGGGTCCAGCATAATCTACGCCACTGTTTTTAAAAGCTCGGTATTGAGTTACTCTAACAGCCGGCAACTGACCCATTAACTGATTTCTTGCTTTGGCCTTATCGACTATACATACTTTAAACTGATGAATACACTTTTTCACAGCAGATTTAAGGCCACCAATCCAATACCTGCTTCTTATGTATGCCATCATCACTTGAAAACCACCATGCAGTGTCCTTGTGTGTGCTTCATTAACCAATAATTTAGTGATGTGTTGATTAGCAGGAGTAATTACAGGATATTTAGTAGCGTCTGGTAAAGGCGCATTTTGCAATTGCCCTCCTACTCTCGTTAAACCATTCTCATCTAAAAACGGTGAGAGTGAGATCAGTGAACTTCTCTTTTTTACCTGTGTAACTTTCTTTAATTCTTCAATTTCCCTTTCGTAGACTAAATTTTGATAGTATCTTATGCATTCTTCTAATATTTTGTTAAGTTCAGTTACAGTTAAGTACTCTTCCTTTCTCTCAAGATTGTTTCTCTTTAAAAATCTTTTAAAATAAGTATGTTAAAACTCTCTTCATTCTCGATAGTGATGAAAACATCTTCCATATTGGTTAGTCTTCAAGAAAAATAAAATTATTCTCTCGTCTGTCCATCGACCTCCTAGAGGTTTCCGTTAAAATACGCGCATCTGTCAAGGCGCCCCTTAGAGGTCTATCAGTCCGGAGTTCCGGACCCACTTGAAAGCGTTTTTTAGCCTATTATAAGCCTAATTATATCTGCTTTGCTTTAACCTTAACAAAAGGATATAGTCGACCATATATTTGCTTTACCACGTTTAACAAAAAATTTCCACAGATTTAAAATTCAATAAGATTTATTATTAATGTTCATAATTATGTGATTTTGACGTAATTGGTTGATCGTAATCCAATCAATGCTTCTTAGATTAAAAGTGCAATATATTTTAACTTTTCTTATCAAAACAATAAATAATAATTTGTACTAACACTATACAAATGTCACTATATTACACTGTGGAGTTTATATGTGAAAACCACAAAAATAATAAAAACTAAACTTAACTTGTTACTTGTACTACTAACTTATCATATCAGAAAAATTGAAAATTTTAAGTAATTTAAATATTGTTGAAAGGGCAGAAATTATTACATTACACAGAGCAGGATACAACATAAGTCAAATTTTCAGAGATTTGAATATATCACGCTATACTGTACGGTTCTGGATTAATCGAGAAGGTGAAGAGTCTCCAAAGTCACAGGCGTAGTGGTAGACAGCGCAAAGGGAAGAAATGAGACGTGCATTTCAAGAAAATGGTTTTACATCAACATCTCATTTTGCCGAAGAATTTGACATGAGCACTCAGACTGTTAGACGCCATCTGCATAGCATGGGGTTGCACTATAGACGATACGTTAAATAGTTAATTTAATTGAAATTAAACTGCTATATACGGATTTTATCGCGTTGTTTATTTGACACTTTATTACAAAATTTTGAAAATTGTTACACTTCTACTACTATTAAATATTACTAATTTTTAAGCTAATTAAATTATTATTAAACTATTTAGATTTAATTTATTTTTACACTTTCCCCGACGTTTCGGTTACCGATTCGATTTGAAAAAATAATCGATTTTATTTGAGAAAATCTTTCAATCGATTTAATGCATCGACATATTTTAGTATAAATAAAAATAATTCGTTAATCAGATTTTTAAAATGTATATATAATAATAATAATAATATATATATAAGATTGTTTTAAGACATATTATCTCCGGTTGTTCTCGTCTTGCCAATGGAGAGTATTTGCATAGACACAACCAAGTAGCCAGGATTGTCCATCAGCAACTTGCCTTAAAGTATGACCTTGTGGAATCTGAAGTGCCGTATTACAGGTATGTGCCCGATCCAGTTCTCGAAAATGGTCGTGCTACTTTGTACTGGGATCGGTCTATCATCACTGATAGGACAATTGTGGCGAACAAGCCAGATATTGTGCTGATGGACCGATTGGAGCGCCGAGCAATGATCATCGATGTTACCATTCCGCATGACGAGAATCTTGTGAAAGCTGAAAAAGAAAAAGAGTTGAAATACTTAGATCTAGCTCACGAGATTGTCGACATGTGGCGTGTGGACTCGGCGATCATTGTGCCGATAGTCATTACAGTCAATGGTTTAATACCTAAGAGCCTCGACCACCACCTGCAGAGGCTCGCGTTAGATGGCTGGATCAAGTCCTTGATGCAAAAGGCAGTACTACTCGACACGGCGCGTATTGTGAGGAGATTCCTCTCTCTGGGGCCCTAACCACCGGCAGCTTGGACCCTGTTCCCGATGTCGGTGGGTCATTTCAGTTTTTATATTTTTAAATATGTATGTTTTTATATTTATATTTAAAAATGTAATTATTAGAAGAAAATTAGTAATAAAGAGAATAATAATAATAATTACAATAATATTTTTTATTTCTCTCAAAAAGTTAAGTACATTGATATGTTACAATAAGGTACAGCATGAATAAAACCTTAGTGAGAGCTGGAGTTTGTACTAGGTACGAAACCTGTGTGACAAATCTCCAGGCTCTCGCCTTTAGTAATACAAAAATATGCAGCTAGAGATTGTAAAATGTGTCAGAAACAATATGTACTTCAAAGATACAAGAAAATGTAGGGCAATCGATAAAGTAAATTAGCAAAAAGTGCGGGGATGAGAGTGTATATTTAAAGAGTATGTGTGTATGTGTGCGTGTGAGTGTGTGTGTGTGTGTGTGTGTGTGTGTGTGAGCGTGTGTATATGTATGTGCGTGTGAGTGTATGCATTCGTGTGTGTGAGTGCGCGCATGCCATATTATTTTAAAGTGCAAATAATGTTTTCTGTTTCATCATAATCTAAGTTATTTAACCAGTTGATAACTGTTTTTTTACATTCCATTTTAGTCATGGGATACACATTTAAAATTTTGTTAACCTTGTTGTACTCATAGCTACTAAGGTAGTAAAAACATTGTTAAGCTAGACTTGTTTTGACCGATATCGAGGGGCATACATAATGTTTTCGGAGTACAGAATGAAATTTTGAAGGGTCATAAGAAGTCTGTGAGTGAATTGTAAGGATAACATTGAGAATAAATATTTTGCGAACTGAGAGAACATTACAGATTTTATACAAATCATTTGTAGGAAATCGGTATGGTAGCCTCCAACCAACATTTAGTACCGCTCTTTGGGCCCGTTCTAATTTTAGTAGATGTGTTTTATGTGTTCCACCCCAGGCGACGATACAATATTGTATGAGAGATTGGCAAAGTGCAAGATAGGTGGTTCTAACGATTTGTGCTTCAACAACATATCTGAGGGCTTTAAAGACAAAGATTAGCTTTCGCAATCGGGAAGTAAGTAAATCTATGTGTGAGTGAAAGGAGAGAGCATCGTCAATCTGTATCCCTAGATATTTAACAGAATTAGTATGGGACAGAGTGGGGCAATTACATAAAGTTTGAGATAGGGGATTACATGAGTGAGCGGTGAGAGAATAGGATAAGGAAGTGAGTTTACCTGATGACGTTAAAGAGAAGGTGAGATAATTTGTTTTACCAACATTTAGATCGAAGTGATTTCTAGCCAAGGAGATAGTCACGGCATCAAGACTGGACTGAGCTTTCCCAAATGCAGATTCCCACGAGTCACCATATGATATAAGGGCAGTATCGTCGGCGTAGGTGAAGATAGTGGTATTGTATAGCTGTAATTGGAAGAGGTCGTTAATATACAATAGAAATAAGGTCGGCCCGAGAATACTGCCTTGTGGGACTCCGTTGCTTAGAGGAAGCTCGTTGCTATAGCAATCGCTAATCTTAACATATTGTCTTCTATTCATGAGGTAACTTTTAAATAGAGATAGTTGAGTACCTCTGATTCCAATTTTTTCCAACTTTGTGATAAGGAAAGGGACAGAGATCGTGTCGAATGCTTTAGCTATGTCTAGAAAAACACCTATGACTTTCTGTTTTTTATCAAGTTTAGCTATAATTTTATTCGACAGGTCCAAGACTGTTTTAGTTGTGGATAGACCGGAACGAAAGCCATATTGGCGTGGGGACAGCAGCTGGGTTTGCTCTAGAAATTTCACAAGCCTGTTGTTTATTAATCTTTCTAATAGTTTAGAGAGCGTAGGTAATATAGAGATGGGTCTGTAGTTATTCGGCTGATCTCACCTTTGTGTATCGGGTAAACTACTGCTAGCTTGAATGCCTCTGGAAATGTTCCTGTATTAAAAGCAAGATTACATAAGAATATAACAGGTGGAATCATGTAGTCTTTAAATCTTTTGAGAAATTTACCGGAGATGTTATCACTACCCACTGCACAATCATGTTTTAGGTTCATAATGAGTATCTCGAGTTCAGATTCATCTGTTTCCAATAAGGCGAATGTATGACGATGGTAAGTGAGAACATCAGCTGGATGAGAGTAATGATGGAGAGTAGATGTTTTTCCGACTCGTGTTCGACCAATATTAGCCAAGTAGGCGTTCACTTCATTTACCGACTGTTTAGGGTCAGACGAAGAGAGAAGCTCGAGTGGTTGTGTGGTGTCTTTTGTAGTGTGCGTGATAGTTTTTATAGCTTTCCAGACTTTTTTTATATTACTCTATGCATTATCTATTTCATTTTTATTATATGTTAATTTGGTTTTTTTAAGTAAGTTGGAGCAATAGTTCCTATACCTCTTAAAAGTAATTTTAAAATTTCGTTATTAGGATTTTTTTTAAATTTTATGTGTAAGTTATCCCTATTGCGCAGGCATTTTAGTAAACCAGGGGTCATCCATGGTTTTTTAAGCCTTCTACGGTTTGGTACAATTTTTAAAATTGAGTTGGCTGTAATTATCGCCTTTAGAATACTAATAAAGTAATTAGTCGCGTCGTTAACATCGTTATAACTGTATATAAGGGAAAAGGCAGTTATAATAATGTCTGCTTCAGCACTTTCCAGGTTAATAGCCTTGGTAGTTTTATACTTGAATGAATTATTGTTTGTAAAATAATATATAATAATCAAAATATGTAAAAGAATATATAGCACCACCACTAACGCACATTATTAATTTATGCATAACAAATGGTGTTTTTCCTAATAGTCTTAAAAAAGTAATTATTAAGCCGTTATTTAAAAGAGATGATAAATCTGATGTCAAAAATTATAGGCCTATTGCCAAAATTCCTATATTTTCAAAAATTATCGAAAAAGTTATCTTCAATTCCATTTATAATTATTTTGAAAATATGAGTTATTTTGCAGGGAACAAAAAGGGTTTCGAAAAATATTAATATCAATATGGCATTATTCGACCTCCTTTCTCATATTATGATGTCTGTCGATGATAGAGATCCGGTATGTGCTATATTTACCGATATGACGAAAGCGTTTGACTATGTGAACCATAAACTTTAGCTAAATAAACTTTATGGCTATGGAATTAGAGGAAATATTTTAAAACTTTTAGAGTCATATTTGGCTAATAGATTCCAATGCACAGAAATATCACAACTATGTCCAAAAAGCAATTTAGTAACTATTTACACATCTCAATCAAGAGTTTTAAATTACGGTATTAGTATTTAGTATTAGGTATTAAGGTAATTTTTTAATATACATAAATGATCTCCCTAAAGTCATATCTCAAAAGATGGTTCTTTTTGCCGATGACAGTACAGCTGTTGTGAAGTGTACGAGTCCTGCTTGTTATGAGAATGATATTAACGATTGTCTAAATGAAATAATTAAGTGGCTAAATAGCAATAACCTAGTAATTAACTTAAACAAAACAAAAGTAATGCATTTCCATCAAAGGTGTAAAACACCTACAGTTAATGTTACATATCAAAAGTGCAAAATAGCAGATACAATAAAGGCAAAATTTTTAGGTATAACAATTGATAGCAAGCTAACATGGAAGCCCCATATCGATGAAATTTGCATGAAATTAAATAAATCCGCATATGCACTCTTTCAGCTGTCAAAAAAAGTTAGTAAACAAACACTTTTGATAGCATATCACGGTTTGGTTGCATCGGTTCTGAGGTTTGGTATAATTTTTTGGGGACAATCTACTGAAAGAGAAACTGTTTTTAAAGCGCAAAAACGATGTATTCGATCCATGTGTGGCTTAAAAACAACTGATACATGTGTACCACATTTTAAATCTTTAAAAATATTGACTATGCCAGCTATGTATATTTATGAAACGGCTTTGTTTGTTAAAATTGATTTACATCTTTTTCAAAAAGTATCTGATGTAAAGAAAAATCCAATGCGTTCGCAATACGCAATAATTAAATAGAGAGTTAAGTATTTATAAATTAAATTATGTTATCTGTAAGAACATATTATATAATTATTTACAAATTTTGTCGTATGAGCAAACTGAGCAGTTACTTCAAGTAAGCAAATAAAAATTTTGCTGATCTATCTTAACGCATCATTATTATTGACCCACTTATTACCGGTACTGCCAGTTGCTTATGCAGGTTATTAAAATGTTATTATTGAATTGTAGTTATGTAAATTTATATTGCTAAAATAGTTTGTAAGCACTTCTTCGCCCGAGCCACAGGTTCAATCTAGTTCGGGCAAACAACAAGAAATGTATTTTATAAATTAATTAGTCATTTATTATAAATTATTGTACCTATTATTTAAATAAATATTATTATTATATTATATTATTATAAATATTATTATTATTATATAATACATTAATCAATTGTGCAACAAAAAATGTAAAACCGCTTTGCTGAAAAAGAGTTTTTTTGGAATAGCTCCAATAATCTATAATAAAACACCTGATACCATAAAAAATATGCCGCTTTCACGATTTAAGAAGAATCTCTATTCTCTGTTAATTGAAAAATGTTATTATTCTGTCCAAGATTTTATAAATGATAGTTTTTAAGATTTGTTGCTTTTTCTTTGTATTTTTATTGTTTGATTTTGTTTAGTTTTTAAGTTATTATATTTGTACGCCTTCACGGCAAAACATAGCACCCAGATATATGTATCTAACACCTATTTGTAAATTTTACCTATGTTTCACAAATAAACATTCTGATTCTGATTCTGATTCTAAAATGTTTAGAATAGAGAAAGAATAAAACTGTATCATGATCAGTGATGGATGTGTTAGCTATATAACAAAAAGCCGGTAATTTAGTTTTTAATATTAGGTGATCTAGACAGGACCGATTCAATCTGGTGCATAATGTGTGAGCCGGTAGCATACCATGATATGCTGCCATATTGAGATATTCAAACGATCGGGAGTCATTATTGTTCTCAGAGATGTCAATGTTGATATCACCAGTCAAATATATGAAATAAATAAATAATATAATCATTAAAATTTAAACATTTATACTTATAAATAATATAACGTATACGCGCATTAAATTCCAAAACTTAAATTCCAAGATATCGACTTAATTCCTTGCAAATAATTAATCGTGGAGTCATAGTTACTATTTTTTTTTTTTATTTACATAAAGTCAAATCATTTTTTTCATATGATCGATTTATCTTACTTCAAGACCTGTTTATAGTCTGTGGTTTTTTTTATGCACAGGGCACTTCACTATGTGGGCGTTACCCGTCAATAAAGTACGACATTACTGTAGGACACACGGACGTAAACGAAAAATAAAAAACGGTAATTCATAGGCGTGAGCTCAGAGCTACCATGCCCGCAGCCAGCTGACTGATAGTGATCGCAAACGTAACTATTAAACGATCATATTGTCGAATTTCAACCGACATAGCATAGTGACAATATAATGATAATTTATATTTTGTCTTATTTTATTTTAACAAAATACATGTACCACCAGTTTGGGATCCAGTAATACAAATAGTCAAACCCAAGAAGAAGCAAACCACAGCTAGACTTCATGATACTGAGCTCATTCTGTGTAAATAGAAACACCAATGATTAAATTATGTTCGGGTACTTTGAAATAACTACACTGGAACATTGAGACAACTACCATCTTGGTCTCCCCGTGACCATGGCTGCTGAAAAGCAACCGAAACGTCGAGGAAAGTGTAAACTTAAATATAAATAGTTTAAATAGTTTTAATAATATAATTAGCTCAAACATTTGTAAAGTTTAATAGTATCTAGTAGTAGTGTAACAGTTTCTAAATTATGTAATAAAGTGTAAAATAAATGTGTATTTAATATGTATTTTTAATATGTAAAAATAATTTCAATGAATAACATTCGCGTAAACAGAAGACAATAAAATGCATAATATATATATATATATATGAAATAATATAGAGTATAAAATGAATAATAAAAATATAAAAAAAAATAACAAACTAAAATATGAAAAAGAAATAGAAATTGAGAACTTTGCGGAACTTATTTGTTATCGATATTATCGCCATCATTATTCGTTCTCTGTTGAATCGTCATCAGAACTGTCCTCTGTGAAACCGCTCTCTGCATCTTGTTCGAATTCTTGAGCTCGATCCTATTCACCGTCATCTGCAAATGAACGAGCCCAAACATTCTAACAAGATGAAGAAAATTCATCTTGTTCGGATTCTTGAGCTCGATCCTTTTCACCGTCATCTGCATGTTAATCATCAAAATTAGCGTACCGAAAATATACACATTCAAAGAAAGTGTCACCGTAAAAAATTCCATACCAACAATATTTTCGCTACTATCAGTTATACTGGTGACTGATGGTGGGTACAACTCGAACCAGTTGAAGACATATTTCTCTTCTTTTACTTCCCATCCCCAGTCAGTGGTAGATAATTGAGAAGGATCTTGAAGGTGAGCATAGCATCAAAAGGTGCACTAAGTACAAAGTGCGCAGTAAACGCTGGCGAAGCTTGGATTTACTTGGTGGGAAGATTGCCCCGTCGATATGATTTATCCACTTGAGTATATCGTTCTTCTCATTAATTTGATAATATTTTAATAAACGTCGCAACTCGTGTAGCTTTGACATTGTTTATCCCTTTGAATCCAGGAAAACAGGCGACAAACAAATACTTAAATCGTTGTGAAGAGCTCGTATAATTCACAATTAGGGATTTGTGTAATATTACCCAATGCTTGCATTATATGTCTGAGATTTTCGCAGCGATTGTGAAGGCTTATTTTTGCCTTTCCTATAAAATGCGGCCATATTTGGACTTGCGTCCGTTCATTCGCAGAGAACAACCGAAACTGATTGTGTACGACAAAGATACACGCACACGCATGTTGGTGCATGTAAATGCGTAATAATGTATCTTGCATGTTGCTTTGAAATTTTAGGGGAAGAGGATTAGGTAGCGTGTAAGTCTTGTTATGGGCCCAAGCAAGGCCAGAATCTATCACGAAATATGTGTTTAAAAGGAAACAACATAGTAGCAATGGTTAAATATTATAAATCTTTACTGCGTCAGCTGACGGTCTTTCCACCGCTACACACGCAGCTGATTGTTGTTTTCGTACATTCAATTATTTAAACAATCACCTAGTTACATTTCATCCGCCGAAATATAACTTTAATTTACGTGATTTTTACAAGTTCATGCGAGCAGCTGACGCATAATCCCCCCTCCACGATGCAGCTAACGATTTCTTTTCAGCTCAGTATGTTGTCAACTATTTATGAAAAAAGTTTCAGCCGGCGTACTATTTTTTTTTCTTTGTTTCTTTCGCAGCCTCCCACACCCACCGCTACATGAGCAGCTGACGGTCGGTTCATCATAAGATCATCTATCTATGTTAACATCAGTCGGCTTACTATGACTTTTGTATTTGCAACGCTACCTCCCGGACTATTAACATATTCGATGGTAGGGCTAATAAAATTACTTTGTCTTTGTAAACATATTTATGTCAAGCGTTTCATCGCGTCATTAGAAAGCAACATCTATTTTCTAGCCATCCTATGTTAATAAAACAATGATATTGACCTCATTATCTATCTTTTATTTACGAATGCTGGACTTATTACTTTTGTCTTCTATAATCGTATGATATTTGCTTATTTCTCGTTATCTCTTGTACTTCAAGATGCTTTGACCCTTATATCAGTATGTTACTGTCGTTTTCGTAAGACACACAATAAAATGGTTAATACATTTTAGTTGTTGCACATGTTAACAATTAAATATGTATAGGTTTATTAAACGCGGTTTAGTTTCCAAAAACTCTTTCGAAAGTCTTCATCGAAACTTTCCAAATGGCAAGTTATGGGAAAATGGTGTTCGTTGTGTTACACAAAGCTCAAAATCAGACGCTTTATTTCCTGAACGCGTCGACTTTCCTCACAGGCACATTGGGCCTAGGGATCAAGATGTAGTGACTATGTTGGATTCGCTTGGTTACAAGGTAAATTAATTAATTTATTGACACAGTAATTTCTTATACTTGATATTCGCATACTCATGATAAGTTCATGGAAGTTTAACCGTAATTTGTTTTCAGAGTTTAGATCAACTAACCAACGATGCAGTTCCAAAGAAAATTCAGTTTCCAGGACTTATGGATATCAGTGACCCTATTAGTGAGTTAATTGGCCTTGAAATGAGTAATGCTGATAGTAGGATTTAGTTATAAAATAGAATCATTAACATAGCCTTGTTTTAGGTGAACATGATCTTGTTGAAAGAGTAAGTAAAATATCTGAGAAGAATCTGATATGGCGATCATATATTGGCATGGGATATCACAACTGCTGTGTACCACATACCATCATGCGCAATATGTTCGAAAATCCTGGATGGTAATAACTTTTGTAACTTCATCTTAATTAAATTTGAATATAATACTTTTTGGTGATAATAATACATTACATGCCACGTCTATTTTACAGGACAACCCAATATACACCATACCAGCCTGAAGTGGCTCAGGGAAGACTGGAAAGTCTTCTGAATTATCAAACAATGGTCAGCGATCTCACAGGTTTAGATGTAGCTAATGCATCATTACTCGATGAAGGCACCGCAGCTGCTGAAGGTTTATCTCTTTGCCATAGGTCTGTGTTATAATGATTACTTATTATCTATCTTATACATTAAGTAATACGTACGAAAGTCATACATACATAGCTTCATCCCTATGTCTCTGAAGGCATAGTCAGAGGCGTATTACATCCAGATTTCTCCAGCTAAAGGTTTGGGCAAGCCTATTGGTTTCTTAATATTTAGTAAATCCCTGTAATTAACTGACGATTAAGTTTTTGTTTTGATATTATGAATACTTCGTTAAGGAGATAGTTTAATTACAGACACAACAAAAGAACCAAATTTGTGGTATCAGAAAGGCTACATCCGCAAACACTAGCGGTGGTACAGACTCGTCTTGATGCCTTAGGTTTGGAAGTGAATGTAGTGCCAGATGTGCGACAAGTGGACTTCGCACAGAGAGACATATCCGCAGTGCTACTGCAATGCCCGGATACCAGGGGCTTAGTATACGACTATTCCGGACTGGCAGCAGCGGCACAAGAACACGGGGTTAGTAAACTTATGGAAGTAATATTGATTTTACCCATTAACTGTTGTAATTTTGATAATATCGTCATATACTGATGAAAGAATTAAAGTCTTATTTTTTGTTATTTAGACTCTCGTCGTAGTAGCTACAGATTTGCTGGCTCTTGCTCTTTTGCGCCCTCCAGCGGAATGTGGAGCTGCGTTAGCAGTAGGAACGTCGCAACGTTTGGGCGTGCCACTGGGCTATGGAGGTCCACATGCTGGTTTCTTCGCAGCTGAACATCCGCTTGTGCGTCTAATGCCGGGCCGTATGGTCGGCGTCACTAGGGACGCATCTGGCAGAGATGCTTACAGGTAAATAAAAGAATAAGAAATAGCTGTGTTCAGAATGAATATTGTCTATAAAAATATCTACGTTCTTACATAGAGAAGGCAATACTAATTACTTTCATATATTTATTTAGATTGGCTCTTCAGACTCGAGAGCAGCATATTCGAAGGGACAAAGCTACATCTAATATTTGCACAGCTCAAGCTCTATTGGCTAACATGTCTGCTATGTATGCTGTATATCACGGCCCTCAAGGTTTGAGAGACATCGCTAGTCGCGTTCATAATGCTACACTTGTTCTAGATCACGGTAAGTAAGATAATTAGACATTTTAGTTTTGAAAAAGTTGTGTGCCGTAACATATAAATATTACATATAAAGTCATATTCTAGATAAATTTTATTAAATTACGTGATATTATTTGTTTTAAGGAATAAGACAACGTGGTCATAAGCAATCCAACGACGTATACTTCGATACACTTCATATAGTTCCTCTATCAGAACATGACACTAATGCAATCAAAGAACGTGCGCAGGAGAAGAAAATAAATTTGAGATACTTTGATGACGGAGCTGTTGGCGTAGCTTTAGATGAAACTACTACTATGCAGGACGTTGATGATCTTTTATGGATATTTGATTGCAAGCCTGTTGAAGAGGTGACATAATATGCAAATATTTTGTATAAATTTGCTCTAAGCTCATTGATTGTGAAATGGAGTAAACACTATTTGATCACTGTCGGCTCATTAATGTAAACTGTTTAACTTTCTTTTGTAGGTGACCAAAGTAGGTGATGTCAGGTCACGCAGCGTCCAAAAAGGTTCGTTTAGACGAACATCGCCCTACCTGACACATCCAGTATTTAACATGCACCACTCAGAAACAAGGATAGTGCGATACATGAAGAGACTTGAGAACAAAGACGTTTCACTTGTGCATTCCATGATACCTTTGGTGAGTCATATTAATATTATCAATTACCCAAAACGATGTGGAATTAACCAAAATACGATAAAATTTGGTTAAAATCTCAGATGCAATCGCGTTAGGGTAGAAGTTGGCGCAAAGATTTAGGGCGTGTTGGGCATTTTTTATCTATATTAATATTATAAATCTAAAGATATTTATTTGTTCTTTGAACGTGCTAACATCTGGAACTACCAATCAGATTAGTCAATTTATTGAGGGATATTAGAGGCTAGATAACATCTCACTACGATCCTTAGTAGCAGAGCAGGTGAAACTGTGAGCAAAGCTAGTTGATCTACAATTATAAGAATTGTCTAGCACACTTTTGACAATCGGGTAATAAAGCAAACATTTGCCGATTTGACCTTTTCGTTATTGTTTAAAAACATAATGATTATATTATCACACTCATGACAACTTTCACGTGTCTTTTGAAAAATAAAACGCTTTAATCTCTGCAAAAAAATTACTATAATGACCTGGAGATGATTATTAATGATTGCCTTGTTAACTTGACAACAGCAAAAAGCCAAATAAAGACACATTGCTGAAATGAAGACAGTAGGTCTATCATGAAAATGTTTATCCGATATCATTATTTCAAAATGACATTACTGCGTTTTATTTAGGCAATCAATTGACATTCAGAACGAATTTCGGTATAAATGTATTTAACGGTACAAACAATCGGTCTGAAACTTCGGTAATTACGTGGTACAGGTTATGATTCCAAATAGGCAGATTAAGAGTTGGTTTCTAACACTGTCAGGGATATATATTTTTTTATTAATGGATAATAAACGTTACAATTAATACATTAGGCATAAATATAACAACATACTCGTATCAATAGCAATGTTGCAGCCCATTGCATTATCCACAAATTAAACATAAAATATACGCAATGGGTGCCACTAGAATGACAATTATCGAATTAGTAATTATTATTTTAAGTAGGTACTAATTAAGAATTATGTTTGTAAATACAGGGTTCCTGTACAATGAAATTGAACTCAACGACGGAAATGATGCCGTGCTCGTTCAAACACTTCACAGACATTCATCCGTTCGCACCCCTCGACCAGTGCCAAGGCTATCATACGCTGTTCGAGGAACTGGCCCGTGATCTGTGCGCTGTTACAGGATACGATCGTGTCTCGTTCCAACCCAATAGGCATGTCGTGACTATGATAACATTTTCGTGAGCTCGGTATATTTACATATCCATTAGAGATCTGTCGAGCGTTTAAAATTGTTTCATATTATCCTTTTATCTGTATCGATTTGAATTTTAATAATTTACTAGAATTTATTCTGTACTTTTACGTCTTTCATTCTAATTGTTTTGTAGTTAATCATATACCGATTATATTTATAGTGGTGCCCAAGGTGAATATGCTGGTTTGCGTACAATTAAACGGTACCATGAGTTCCGCGGTGACACCAAGCGTAACATTTGTCTGATCCCAGTGAGCGCTCATGGCACGAACCCTGCGTCTGCCCACATGGCTGGTATGCGCGTCTGTGCTATCAAAGTAACACCATCGGGTGATATTGATATGGCACATTTGAAGGAAAAGGTAACAATCGGGACGTTATTTTTATTTTATTTTGCAGCTGATACTAATGCAACGTCCCTTGGTAACTTTGCCTAATTATAAATTTGAAGGTGGAAGAGCACAGCGAGAACATATCCTGTCTGATGTTGACATACCCGAGCACGTTCGGTGTTTTCGAAGAGCGCGCAGCTGACGTATGCGCGTTGGTACACCAGCACGGAGGACAAGTATATTTAGATGGTGCGAATATGAATGCCCAGGTTGGTGAATACTATTACACTTATTTACAAGACTTTAACTTTTAAGTATCAGGTTTCTAATTAAAATAGATAAGATATAAATGTTACTCATTTGATTTATTTATACTATTTTCAAAGGTGATTTGTTATATTACTCTAGATTCTCATCTAGTCTAGGGTTTATTTTAATATTACTTAAAGAAAGATAAAATGGCGATTTTAAGACTATTAGTCTTATTGACTAATTATATAATTCAGATCTCCAGAAATGCAATAAATCTGTTGTTATCCCCGAATAAAACCCACATATATATATTATGATATTTTGATTATAATATGCGCCTTTTAAATATGAATACATTGGGATGAAACCTTTATGCCAATATCTTGGGATAAAACTCCTAATTAAAAACTGCTTCTCGTTGCTTTCACTCTTAAAAACAGTTTATAGCTCCGCTTTCATTATAGTTGATTGTTGCTAATCTTTGCCAATATGACAAGTGCCTAACATGGCAGGCCCTTAGAAAAACTTGCTGGTCAAACCCATTTCTTCTGGTAAAGTAGTTTTAATACGATATCTCAGAAAGTAGTTGTGAAGTAATAAAGAAACTTTATTCAAAAGAAGATTCAGCCAACCCTTAACTACGTAAGCTTTGTAATCACTTGTATTTTAGGTGGGGCTTTGTCGTCCCGGTGACTATGGAAGTGATGTGTCACATTTGAACTTGCACAAAACCTTCTGTATTCCACATGGAGGTGGTGGACCTGGTATGGGACCTATTGGAGTGTGAGTATAATAATGTATATTTCTTTGCTTGCTTTTATGTTTAAACAGAGGGGCATTGTAGCAAACACAACGCTTAAAATTATTTTACCGCAATTGGCCGTTTATAAATTAAAAGTTCTTATTTAAAATTAAGTTATATTGAGCGGAGTGAGTGAGTTGGGTTCGATACCTACACGAGACAAAAATCACATCTGGGTATTGTTTGTCCGTTTTTTTATGTTTGTAAAGTCCCCTGTGACACAGGAATTATACATAGAGCAGAAGATATTTAAAAAAATATATAATGCACTAATAGGTTTAGTCCAATAAGCTAAAAGGTTCAACAAAAATGTTGTTATTTGAACCAAATGTTTTTTAAAATAGCTCCCCTCTAAGCCCCCCTCTATTGTACATAATACAGTTCTACAAAAGACAAAGTAAATATTATTGATTGCTTGTATGTATAAACCTTATTAATGCTCTGTGGTTTCGCCTTTGGTATGCAATGAACCGACAAGACAACCTCTCCGTTGAAAAGCTCAATTTTTTTAGCTTTTACTTTAATTATATGTTGTAATTTAAAAGCAGAAATTGTTAAATTAATATAGTTTTTAAAATAATTAAACATAATTATTTTAAATAATTCGCGATCGTAAATGTTTAAAAGAAGTTAAAATTTTGTAGATACTAGCGGTCGCTTAGTAGTGAAAATTCCTAAACTTGCTACTTTGTTTTCTGTTTTTCTCTATTACATATAAATAAGGTATAAACGTAACCATAGTTACAAAGAATTGTACGACGTCAGACGAACAATGTCAAAATACTACGAACGCGATTCGACTGCGTGTGTCAAATGCATGGTTGTGTGCGTGTAGTGTTTTTTCATTTTAATGTATTTCTAATGCATATTTTATAAAAATATTAGGATTCACCCCTCTTTCTCCATATAAACTTTGACTGTGCAAAATTTCATACTCCTACGTCCGCGCAATTTTTGTAAAAAGGGGTACAAGGTTTTTGCTTCACATATTTATATATAGATTAAGAAGTAATTAATAATCTAACGTTAAAAAAAATGTCTTTGTTTAATTATCATATTTTGGAATAATGATGAATTTGTAAAAAGTTAACGATTGTGAAAGTACCAAACTATGACAAATAAACATCAAATAACAAATTGCCGTGTCGACAACCAACAAGTCGCGGGGATTCCCCAGGAACGAATAAAACTATTAAAGACGTTATTTTCTTAAATTCTAGGCAAAACGGACTACTATAAAAAAATATGGATTCGTCTATTTTTGAAATTGGATTCACTATTTAGTTGTTATGTAAAATTTTAGCACTGATTAGTAATTATAATCAGTAATTTTTAAGAAGACATTTTTACATTGGCCTGTGTATTAGACATTTTAATTAGGCCCCTTCGACCATCTATAGAACCTGAGTTTCGGAACAAAATTGAAATTGCACATTTATTGAAAGCAAATTGTCAAATTCAAACAAAATAAAATATTAACATACATGATATTAAGTGTTGACTATAAACTGTACTTCCTTAATACAGCATTCTATTATGGTAATCCTTATAAATATCAATAGCGTTGTTGCAATAGTATTGTAATTCATTCGGGCAAATGCATCTATGAAATAAGTTAGTTACAATTTAGATAATTAACTAAGTTAGTTTATATTTAAAAATAATTATTCCTATTAGGAAAGCTCACCTGGCCCCGTTTTTGCCATCACATCCCGTGGTTGATCCACTCGCAGATCTGGGCGACGCCGCGCACAGTTTTGGCTCAGTCAGCGCAGCACCGTTCGGGTCATCCGCCATTTTACCTATATCGTGGGCTTATATCAAAGTAAGTTGATGTTACCCCAAAGAGTAAAGTAATACATAGGTGTTACCCATTAGACCTTAATATTTGTACAAGAACTTGTAATGTAGTCACAAGTGTACTAGCGATAAAAATATATATTTTTTTACAAGGAAGTATCTGTTAAAACACAGTAATTTATTGCATGCATTGTCATCAATTCTCAAATAATGTGTAAAATTATATGTTATTTGGTATACAGGTGGGTTAAAATTCGATTAAAATATTTCATTCCATTCATGCTCGAAAATAATAATATGTTGTTACCATCAGGTAACAAAACAGTTTCTATCAAGAAACTTTTCAAATCCTGTATGCATTGTTTTTAAACTAGTATGACTAAAACAAAACTCTAGAATAACATGGGATGTGAAGTATTTATCTCCTATCGTTCTATTTCCTTACAATTACCTATAGGCAACATTATTATAACTAAGTAATGCAAAAAAGAAAAGTTTAAAATATATAGTAAGTATATGTTTTAGATAAATGTATGTTCTTTCTTTTTAATTTCATATTAATTTATTTAGAGCTTTTTATTAAATTTTTCTGGCGAAAATTTTATTTTTGTTAGATGTGGTTGCCTGTAAGTGAATGAACACAAAGCATGTCTGTAAATTATTATTTAGATGTAAGAAAGGTGTATCATTTGTTGGCGATCCAAATAAATAAATAATAATAATAATAAATCTAAAAAGTAATTTGGCTTTTAAAATTGTTAGCGACATACCTAATGCAGATTTTGTTGTCCACCAGGATTATAATAATAAGTGAAAACACAAATGTTCGTCTATGTTTTCCCTTCCGATTGGCCCATTCACATTTATCGTAACACATTCACCGCCTTGGACCCACGTCGTCGTTGCGTCGTGGGCTCACTATTGCCGCATTTGAGAGCACACGAACCCACGTCGAGGGCTCATGTTAGAAATACATTTTTCTATGCAAATACACAAAAAAATTAAAATAAAATACTACAGTATATTTATTTAACAGATCTTCCTCGTGGTGGTGTTGGTTTTTAGATTTAAACATATTTGTTTTTTTTACTTCTTCCTAGATAGGTTAGATGCCTTCCTAGATAGTTGTATGACAGGGCTGGTAAACAATAATATGATGTAAACAACTTCAATGTTATTCACAAAATCAACTTAATTTAAAGACATTTTAATCAATTATTAACTGAAATTTATATTCATTTAAATATAATATCGATGATTTGAAGTTATACGAATAATTTTTATTCAATCTTATTTATTTTATACATAATTATTTCGTAGGATTTTCTAGAATAACTCTTGACTGAATATAATTGTTTGCAGAAGAATTATATTTAAGTGGTACCTACTATTCTTCAAAATATCCAATATTTCCTTCATCTTATTATAACGTGTATTTCCGTGAAACTTTGACAACTCCAATGCTACCATTCGCCCAAAATATTTGTTACATTGAAATTGCTTTTCTGCACTCATGTTGCAACCTTCGTATTCCGTCATAGTACCAATTTCTCGTGTTGCGATATTGGTATTTTTGTGGATAAGTATATTTATCGATTTCTCTAGAATAGGATAGATCATCAAAAGGTTGAGAATCAGGTAATTCATCTTGCGAGACACAGGTTTCCTGGCTGTCTGTTGACACCCTGGTTTTCTTTGGCAAAGTTTCATATTCTGTACACATATTCTGAGATTCCGAATTAACATTTTGCGTTTCGCTAATTAAGTTACTACCACGTTTGGTAATTTTGTGCTGATCTGGAAAAAGAATAAGTAAAAAGAAAATTTGTAAATAAAAGGATGTGAAAAATGTAGGTTTAGAAATACATTGAAAATAAACAATTTTAATTGATCTTTCTAAAAAGGTTGACAATTCATGTCTCATGATGATAGCGAATATAAAAAAAAAAGTTCTTACTCATATCATAGTGTACGTACATTCTAACTAGAAAACGGTACTAGAATACTTCCAGGAATCCTATATCTAGAAGAACTATGACCATATTCCTAATAACGAGAGGGTTTTGTGTTACGAGTAATTGCTGTATACCACAGACCCACGTCGTGGGCTCACCCCAGCGCATCTGTATAACCGAGGACCTCGCTAGCGGGTTCACTAGTAAAATGTATGGCGGTATGGCGTATGAAGCGTGTAAAAGCGATGAGGATGCGAATGTGTTAAGTGTATAACTTCCCTATCAACCTTTTACTACCTTTTCGTGTTGTGTTAAGTTTATTCCATTAACAAAATTTAAATTAAATGACATAATTGCATGCATGCATCTAAAATCGTTGCGGAAAGCGTAAAATCAAATCAATTTAGGTTTAAAATATAATTTAAATCACGACGAAAGTTCTAAAGTACTTTTATATTCAATTAATTAAAAAATATCGACAAATATAATACGCGATTCATGTTTGTTAGAGTATCCATGATAGATGTATGTGTAATACTGTAAATATCTTCATAATCTCTTATAGTTAGTTTGAGCTAGAAGGTGTTGTGTGTATGTGGTAGAATATTATATATTATATTATTATTATATTTAAATCTCTTGCATTACAGATGATGGGACCCAAAGGCTTGAGACGCGCGACACAGGTCGCAATTCTCAACGCGAACTACATGTCAAAGAGATTGGAAGGACATTACAAAACTCTGTACAAAGGCGAGAGAGGACTAGTGGCACACGAGTTTATTATTGACGTGAGAGACCTGAAAAAGACTGCAAACATTGAGCCTGGAGACATCGCTAAGAGACTTATGGATTTCGGTACAACTATGGCTTTAATTATGTTAGCTCTGACGCTGGAATTGATTTCCATAAATTTAATTATGCATAGTCTGGTTATTATAGTATATTTTATCACAAAATGTGTCTAAAATTTATCATTAGCATTGTATAGCAAGCCAAGCGCAGGTTGTTAATCTTTATAATTGTTACTCAATCAAAGTAAAAATGACTAGAATGTTTATTACCTTCTCGATCTAAACTGAATGCTAATATTAGTTATGCTATAGAGTATAAGTACTGTTGCACTAGAGGTATGAATTTGGCTACGATGCCGCAATGTAGCGAAAATATAAGGATTGAATTGTACTAAGAAGAAACTACACTTTTTTGATATGCTAACTTATACATATATTATTGGTGTTATTGGAGTAGGTATATTTATTACGCATACGGCCGCATACCTAACATAGCAATAAAATGGCGCAGTGGGTGAGTTCTTAATAGGTACCTATCCTTTAGATGTTACATCATCAATTGAGTAGTCTTCTTATCAAACGCAGATTACAAATTGTACCTACCAACTTTAGTTGCCATCTGATAAAATTTATTTATTTATTAGTATAAAATAAAAATTAAATATTTTCATATTAATTAGCATTATACTACATTTTAACTTTAGCATTTTACTTACGGTACTTGCACTTTCAATAGCGAATTATCGATATTATATTTAAAATGACAATTTCTTATTTAACAAATACGTAGCGATTCCAGCGACCGACGCCCTGATTTTCTGTTTAGCTTTCTTATTATAAAGACTTACTCTACTTAACTGTATGCATTAGCCGATTAACAACATACACAACAGTAAGGCATTCAATACTCCGCTCTCAGGTAGCCAAAGAAATAACTAGTATACATTTTCTATTTAATTATTTAAGGTTTCCACGCGCCCACTATGTCGTGGCCCGTAGCTGGCACTTTGATGATAGAGCCTACAGAGTCGGAGGACTTGCAAGAGATGGACCGATTCTGCGAAGCGCTCATCACAATCAGAAAAGAAGTTAAAGATATTGAAGATGGAAATATTGACAAACGGTTAAATCCTCTCAAGGTATGATTCCTAGTATACATTTGCATTTATGCATTTCACAATATTTATCGTCATATATGATTTATACATTTTTATTGTTCATCAGTTGGCACCACACACGCAAGAGGAAGTAATATCTGAAGATTGGAACAGACCATATAGTCGTGAGCAAGCTGCGTTCCCCGCTGTGAGTAAATGTATTATATCCTAAAAAAAGGTTTCCTGGACTCGCATGGACAAACGGAATTCAAGCGGAAGAGCTCGAAGTTGTCAATTATTTGGGGACAGTACAAACAAGCGACAGATTGATGCTTAATAGGCTATAGGATTGTACTGTTACATAATAATATAATATCAGCCCTGTATGCACGGGCCTCTCCTCAGTGTGAGAAGGGTTAGGCCATAGTCCACCACGCTGGCCAGGCGTACTTCACATACCTTCGAGAACGTTATGAAGAACTCACACGATGTTTTTGCTTCACCGTTAAGCCGCACCGCAAGCGATAATTAACTATTTAATACGCACCTAACTTCGAAAAGTCAGAGATGCGTGCCTTGGGATCGAACTCGAGACCTCTGCGTGACAGGCCAAAGGTCTTCCACTAGGCTATCACTGCCTTTTATTTTGTATTACTACCAAAATGAAACTGGAAAATTAAAAATATGCTGTACGTTTTTTTGTGTTTACGCAAGTTTGTATTTAATAATAATAATAATATAATAATATTCTATCACATACACACAACACCATCTAGCCCAAACTAAGCAGAGCTTGTACTATGGGTACTAGACAATGGATAAACATACTTATATACTTTTTTCTTTGTAAATACATACATATTATAAATAGAAACACCCAGACCAAGACAAACATCCATGTTCATGCACACAAATGTTTGACTTGTGCGGGAATCGAACCCGCGACCTCAGGCGTGGCAGTCGGTTACACTAACCACTACGCCATGGAGGTCGTTTTACGCTTAGAGCTTTTCAAGTTGAGGCACTTGTTATTTTCTGTCCTGAAATTCTTAATAGCAGCGTCGATCTCTTTTACGTGAAGCTACCGTAAGACTAATAAACGAAATGCGGCCGAAATATATTATGTACCTACACATATGTAGAAATATTTGCAAAATTTCATATAGATGCGTCTTCGTAGATGAATGGTATTCAGTTTCTTAGAATTACTTTTAACATCTTTATCTGTAATAAGTGTGTTAAAGTAGACCCCAACTGCGTTCTTCCATAAGAAAAAGCTAATGTGTAGTATTTTTCGCATTTCAGCCATTCGTCAAAGGAGAGACAAAGATTTGGCCAACAGTGGGTCGTATTGATGACATGTATGGCGACAAACATCTCGTGTGTACCTGTCCACCAGTGCTTGATGACTTCTAGTTTAATTTAAATATTGTTATTTGATTTAAGGTTGTAACTTTATTAGATGTATCCAAAACTGAATACTAAGGCATGTTAGTTCAAACCATTTTGAATGTCTTATATGTCTAATACAGAAACGAGCCTCATTCACCTCAAGGTAGAGGTGAATGAGGCTCGTTTCTGTATTATTTTGATGTATGTGTGAAATAAATAAACGATTTGACCATCTGTCGCATTATGTATATTTTCTCAATACTGTTGTAGAATAAAATATCGTCTTCTAACAACATAATCTTTTCATTTTGCATTTATATAAGTAGAACATTATTCTATAGCAGTATAAACAAGTAATTGCCGTAAATTATATTGACTTCAAACAGTAATCTATCTAAGTACCTTATTATTGTACAAATATTTTAATATTGCGAAGGATTATTTATTACGCATAACATTTAAATTGGATTCAAGGCAACATGTTTGTTTTGTTACTAGCTCAAATTCTATATGAAATACCAAAGGCTTCATATTTCATAACAATAGTAATAATTTGCAAACTTCCCGTTTACAATATAGGTGTACTGAAACATTTCGTATTTCAAATGTACGTACAATATTTCTAAATTGTAATTATTCATAGAGCAAACATCTTCAGCTGTAAAGCTTATTACAACAAAACAATAACCTAATATTGAAACTAGCAGCAAATAAATTATCAAATTCAATATAAAATTATATAATATACGTATAACATAAAACTAGATAAATAGTAAATATCTAAAAATTGGTACTGGTGTAATTTTATCTAGGTTATTTATTAAAGCGGAAAATATTACTATAAAAATCATTTTACATAACAAAAGTATTCTTTGGTATTTAAGTCTCAAGACAATCTTAGAAGTAGGATCTTATGTGTAACATAATATACAAATCTGCCTTTATTTTGGTGGGGAGCTGATAACGTCTTTTGGATACATACCTAATCTAACTCCAAGTTCCTTAGGCATGCGGAGCGCAGGACGTGTGGGGAACGGGTGGTAGGAACCTGTCGACGGACTGCGTGGATAGGATAAAGAGGACAGCGGCGTGTCGGTCTCGATGAGCGAAGTGATAGCGCTACACGTATCGTCCGACTCTACTTTAGTTCTGTCACTTCTGTCTGAATAATCTTTAGGAATCGTGGGAGTATCTCTGTTCGGAAATATTTTAGGTGATATTGGAGTAGACACCTGGTCTAAAGACGTTATTTGACACAGAGTATCACTAGAGTTACTCTTTGCTCCAGTCGGTGAATCATCCTCAGCTGATGGTTCGTATGTAAAACTAATAGAGGAAGTCACAACATGAGCAAAGTCGCTAACTTGGCTGTTATCAGTCTTTGATAAATTTTCGCAAACTTTCGGTCCTTGGTTAACCGTTTTGCTACATATATCACTAGCTTTAGATAATACAAAGTCGTTATATTTGCTTGACAATGGATAGTTATAATCATCAGAAGTAAAACGTCGCTCATATGTAGACGTATCTTTTGGTTCTGAAGATGGTAATGTAACCGATGGTTTAGATTCCCCGGAAAACGAATGTCGAGTGTGAGTCCAATCTGACGTGGTTACAGGTTTTAGTTCCTTATTTGAAATATCACCATAACTTGATAAATCGCTAGGTTTCCTTCGGTAGTCATATTCAAAAGGCTCCGATTTCTCGAGTAAGCTTTTAGCTAAAAATCCTTTATTTTCCCATCCATATACATCAGTTTTATTGCCTAAACATTCGCTACTTGGACTTTTTGTATTTTTAATAGAAAATTCTTCATTTCGTGGCACAGCGTTTCGCACTTCTAATGAAAAAGGGTCGTCTATTGAAATAGGTCTTATTCGGACAAAGTCACTATTTTCAGTAGTACCTTCAGTTGTATGTCGTTTTCTGTAGCCTATTAACGAATCCGAAGTAGACTCTTTTAATAACGGTGAATCAATTAGTTTACTTTCAACGGTTTTCTCAGGAATAATTTTAGTGTAAATACTTCGCTGGGTTTCGAGAACGTTTTCATCGCTTTTAGTGACTTGATATTTAGTGACAGGACTATTTACATCAGTAATATGTTGTTTCGTCAAAATTCTACTTAAAATTTTTGAGTTTTCTTGTATTATTTGTAAGGCTCTTTCGCTATTTTTTCGCCCTGTTTGTAAAATGTAGTCCTTTGGCGAAAAGGATTCTTTTTGTTCCTTAATAGTTTCAGGTGTTTTTTGTTTTAGTATGTTAAACAAATCTTTTTTTTCTATGTAGTCTTCATTAACGATTTTCTTTGCAAAGCTATGACTTTGAGGCAATGAAGATGCTCTTTCAACTTCATCTTTTAAGATTTTATCATTGTGGCTACTCTGTAACGTCAATGAATCTGGTTTCTTAGGTAGTCTAGAAATTCTTTTTGTAGCTCGACGGTTTGGGATGTCTATACTATTTGGATCTGTAACTCTCGCACCAAAAAATTCCGGACTGTGTTCAAAATATTTGTCAATTTTTAAAGGAATTGGAGGTTCATCTTCGCTTATTATAATACTTTCACCACCAGGACTCCTTGATGGACTTTCAATGTCGGATATATTTTTATCAGACAAATCTATATCAGGCACAAAATTTGGATACATAGTGAAACTATCGATAATATCTGGGGGCCTATATGTTGGTTCGTTTATAGAAGGCCGTTTAAAGTTAGACTCAAAATTAAAATCGTAAGGAGACTTATGACCTATAGTACAATTGCATGGTGATAGGTCAATAGGACTAAGGTCGGTAAAAATTTTTGGAGATTTCGTAAAGCTTGTAGGCCTTATTAGTTCTGTACTTCTCGAAATTTCTTCATATTTTGTACTATTTAGTCTTTGAAGCACTTCACTTCTATCAGAAGTTAATCGTGGAGAACAGAGCGACAGACTAGTCGGCTTAAAAGTTTCTTCACTACTAACAATTAAACTATCTTTTAATTTAGTTTCAAACCCATCAATATATGTACGTAACGGCTCACCGGCAGCAGAGTCTAGGTAGTCTGCAATATCTTTCGCAATAGGTTTTTCTATAGAATCTGAAACTTCATTTTCAGGAGTACGTAGCGATTCTTTCATAATTGGCGAACTGACAATCTTAGTTTCTTTAATTACAGGCGACACTAAGAATTTGCTATTTTTAGTATTTATGCTGTTTTTTTCTTTTTCTTCTTCCTGTAACTCTGTCTCAGACTCACTTCCTCGCTCATTCTCATCACATAAACTAGTATCTGTGCTCGATGCACTATGTGAAGAATAGGTAGACGTTTCACTTGAGCTGCGAGATCTCACAGATGCGATCATTTCTCTGGCTTCAACTTCAGAAACAATTATGCCATCGCCAGCTTCATCCAAATCAATAGACGCTCTTCTTTCTTTTTGCCTTGATTTTTCTTTCTTTATATCTTTCCATTTAACGGAATTACGTCTACTGAGAGTTTTTCGATTCTTTTCTTCTGTCCAGCTAATAGTTTCATCTGGCTGACCACGAGGACGAGGTTCTAATTTCTCGAGTGTAGGCGTTTGTCTTGAAGGTGGTACTGCTCCAGGTGGTGGGCCAAGTCTTCGCCCTCTAGAACTCACGATAGCACTTTTGCCTAGTAGGAGGTTATTAACTGTAAGTGATGTTGGTGAGGTAGGAACGCCAACTGAAACAAATTATACATTTTATTGGACAAAGGCAGTGCATAGCCAGTAATTTTATAGAGTAATAAATATTTACTCGGTGTACTACTGCCGCCGGTGACGCAGCGGTAGTTAATGTTACTGCTGTGCATCTTGTCTCGGATTCGATTCTCAGGTGAGGAAAAGTATTAGGTATAGAGCTATTCTGTCAAAAAATTCTCATTAGAAGCATAGAGTCTGGATCTCTGCCTGGTAGGCGGCAATAAACTCCTAGCATTACGTGGGAACTAAACCATAACTTGATATATGCGTGAAGCTCACCTCTGCCTACCCTTTCGAACATATAGTCGTGAAAGTATATATGTATGTAAATATTTTATACCTGCTGCATGTCGAGCACAAGCTGCTGCTAATATAACGTGAGCCTGTCTTTGCCGCTCCCGCAGGCGAGCATATTGTCGCTTCAATGCTCCAATATCTAAGGAAAGTCTGTCTCCTGCAGCCAATCGCTCTTCCCGCCGGGGCACGACCTGAAAAGTGAAACAATGTTTAATTAATAAAAGAGAACGTGTATATATGTATATCTAATACTATTATACAACATAGCTTTGTGTTCTTAATCTTACAGTAGCTAGTGCCATTTTATTGCCGTCGTCACTTGAATCGCCTTCGTCTTCCGAATAAAACAGTCGAAGGCCACGTTTTGTCATTGACTGCATCTGAATAACATTAAAATTATATTTTAATCAACAAAAAAATAATAAAATAAAATACTTTAGCTTAAATAATATCTATTTGTTTGCCTAATAAAGTGTAATACGTACTGCAGAATGTATGGGCGGATGGTATATGGGTGCGGAGGTGGGTGGCGCGAGAGGCGCGGGTGGCGCCACGCGGTATCGGTGGAGGCTGCGCAGACGCGGCAACTCGGGCGCGGAGCCGAACGCCACGACGCGCGCCACGAGCGAGTCGCCCGCCTCCCACACGGCGCCCGCGCCGCCACCCATGCAGCTGTAGAACTCGTCCGCAGACCGCGCGGACAAAATGCGACTGCAACCACAAAATCACATAACCTTGCATTTTACAGTGTTATTGTTTGTCTTTTTAGTGTTCGAAAATACTCTTATACAACAGCTTTGTCCGTCCGTCCGTCCGTCTGTCTGTTATACAACTTTCAACTCAAGACCGTAAGAGCTAGAGACTCGCGGTTAGCGCCATTTGATTCAACATAGTTAATATACTCCGACATGACTATGACTTTTGACCTCTGACCTATACCATATAATCATATGCGATGTAAACTTATCATTTTATATTTTGCAGCTGTTGATAACTTTGTTATCGGAATAGGAGGGTGTTCATTCTTCCGGATTATGTACCTATTTTGATGTATATTAATTTCACTTTGCACACAAATAACTTTCTGCTGAATGAACATTAATATAAAACACACAGTACAGCTACACACATGTAAAGTGATATGAGTACTTACTCTTGAAGCATATCCCATATGGCCAATGCAGTCAATAGTAGCACCTCGTTACCATCAAGTAGAACTAAGTCCCATATCCTCAACAGAAACTCACGGGGTAACCAAGTTGCATACAGCGTCAGAAACCACTGCATCGTAAACACGTCAGGCAAGGGAGGTTCTACGCCACCGCCTTAAATATAAGAGAATTAAGCAAATAATTGGATTAGCAAGTACGTATTATAGTAGCAGTAAAAATTAAATTCAAGACCCAAGTATGAGAATAAAAATATTCAGAGAGCTTTGTATCCAAGTGTCTGTTTATTGAGTATTATGTAACAATACAATAAACACGAGATTACGCAATCGAGAAGGGCAGAAAATACATTCATAAGGACCCGATTACACGGTAACAAATTTTGCAAAAAAAAAAACGGTAATGGTCAGTTATAATGATAACATTAACTACAAAATTTCAAAATTCTTAAATATAATATACTTTGTATTGTCTTCTATTTACGCGAATATTATTCATTGAAATTAAACTGCTATATACGGATTTTATCGCGTTGTTTATTTGACACTTTATTACAAAATTTTGAAAATTGTTACACTTCTACTACTATTAAACTTTACTAATTTTTAAGCTAATTAAATTATTATTAAACTATTTAGATTTAATTTATTTTTACACTTTCCCCGACGTTTCGGTTGCTTTTCAGCAGCCATGGTCACGGGGAGACTAAGATGGCAGTTGTCTCAATGTTCCAGTGTAGTTATTTCAAAGTACCCGAACATAATTTAATCATTGGTGTTTCTATTTACGCAGAATGAGCTCAAAGTATCATGAAGTCTAGCTGTGGTTTGCTTCTTCTTGGGTTTGACTATTTTTATTACTGGATCCCAAGCTGGTGGTACATTCCAACCATCTTCTCTATTAAAATTAGGATGTTTTTTGATTTCAATAGCCTCGCGAAGCATCCTTGGTAGGAATCGGTGTTCTTTAGCGAGAATCTGTGGTTTGTCAAATCTCAGATAGTGGTTGGTCCCATGTTGCACATGTTCACACACAGCAGACTTCAACGAGCGTTGGTGTTTTACATCAGCTATGTGTTCTTTTATGCGGGTGCCTATGTTTCTCTTGGTTTGACCAATGTATGAGAGTCCGCAGTCACAATCTATTTTATAGACCCCTGCATCTTGTAAAGGTAGTTGGCACTTGACGGATGGTAAAAATTGACTTATCTTCGTTGGCGGCTTGAAGTATGTGTTGATTGAAGCTCGCTTCAAGATGTAGCCAATCTTGTCAGTGACACCCCTTACATAAGGCAGTATAGCAGGCTGGCGCTCGACTGTGGCTGGCTTTTCTCGGGATCTGTGACAGCGGCGCGGTTGTTGGAGCTTGTTGTCTTGCAGTACTTGCTTGACATGTTGAAGCTCGGCGTCCAGGTGTTTCTTGTCACAGATCCCATCGTCACAGATCGAGCTTTACATACTGCCCCCATCACACCCAGGATTTATAAGAGGTTTGTAGATGATACTTTTACAATATTACCAACAGATAGTGCAAGTGTATTCCTAGAACATCTTAATTCCATTAATAATAACATCCAATTTACTATGGAATTAGAGGCAAATAATTCATTAGCTTTCTTAGATGTACTTGTCATCAGGAATCCTGATCATACTTTGAGCCACACTGTATATAGGAAAAAGACCCATACAAATAGGTACTTAAACGGTGAATCTCTCCACCATCCTAAACAGTTAGCTACCGTGGGAATGTCTTTATTTCAGAGAGCCCATGGGATCTGTGACAAGAAACACCTGGACGCCGAGCTTCAACATGTCAAGCAAGTACTGCAAGACAACAAGCTCCAACAACCGCGCCGCTGTCACAGATCCCGAGAAAAGCCAGCCACAGTCGAGCGCCAGCCTGCTATACTGCCTTATGTAAGGGGTGTCACTGACAAGATTGGCTACATCTTGAAGCGAGCTTCAATCAACACATACTTCAAGCCGCCAACGAAGATAAGTCAATTTTTACCATCCGTCAAGTGCCAACTACCTTTACAAGATGCAGGGGTCTATAAAATAGATTGTGACTGCGGACTCTCATACATTGGTCAAACCAAGAGAAACATAGGCACCCGCATAAAAGAACACATAGCTGATGTAAAACACCAACGCTCGTTGAAGTCTGCTGTGTGTGAACATGTGCAACATGGGACCAACCACTATCTGAGATTTGACAAACCACAGATTCTCGCTAAAGAACACCGATTCCTACCAAGGATGCTTCGCGAGGCTATTGAAATCAAAAAACATCCTAATTTTAATAGAGAAGATGGTTGGAATGTACCACCAGCTTGGGATCCAGTAATAAAAATAGTCAAACCCAAGAAGAAGCAAACCACAGCTAGACTTCATGATACTTTGAGCTCATTCTGCGTAAATAGAAACACCAATGATTAAATTATGTTCGGGTACTTTGAAATAACTACACTGGAACATTGAGACAACTGCCATCTTAGTCTCCCCGTGACCATGGCTGCTGAAAAGCAACCGAAACGTCGGGGAAAGTGTAAAAATAAATTAAATCTAAATAGTTTAATAATAATTTAATTAGCTTAAAAATTAGTAAAGTTTAATAGTAGTAGAAGTGTAACAATTTTCAAAATTTTGTAATAAAGTGTCAAATAAACAACGCGATAAAATCCGTATATAGCAGTTTAATTTCAATAATATACTTTGATTACATATTCCAATTTTATTTTCGTTTGTTGACTTTATGTAGTAGGTATATCAAGTCAAAGTAATTCTCCTTCTTAAAAAAAATTCCGGCTTCTTGCGTAATTCTTTATCTTTATATTAGTCTCAGACAAGAAGTATTTGTTAATAAATTATATTTCTATGTATACTTTACTTTTTAAATATAGAAATAGTGTAGCAGTTAAAGTTAAATCTGTACCAAAATCTAAATTATATCAAAAAGAGAAATACGTATATGCTATATTGGTTAAGTTTAAATGCCTGATGCTGTCCTTGCACTGTTAAATAAAATAACATGTTAGTATCTATTAATTCACACAGCAGACTATAATACTATACATATTATGGGTCTGAGATAAACTAGAAAGATCTTTTTTTATGCCACAGCTATGCCAGCAATTTTAAATCCCTCGCCAATAAGTGCGTTTACGGTTGTTTTAATTTCTATGATTATCTGACGTACTTACCGTCCGATATTCTTTGCAAATGATCCATATGTTGAGCTAGTCGAGGTAGGCGTAGTCGTAGCAAGTCTCTGAATGCTGCCATATCAGCGGATAAGCCTCGGAGATCGTCAGCAAAGTAACCTTCGGGTAGCACAGCTTCCACCAAGTATATCATCACCTACCATAAAAGCAGATTAAGACTATTACAATCACTACCAGCAATAAAGCACCCATGAGTTAGTAAATATCAAAACTGTGTCCGTGGGATTTCATAGTTCTTGATATTTCTCGCCCCACATATTCGCGTACCGCAAGACTAGAGGCAGTTTTACATAATGTGGAAAGAGACATCGCCAAGATCAAAAGATCTAAGGTGCGTCAAGAGCTGTGAGAAGTCATGGTTGATACTATCAAAAATCTGTATAACTATGGTTATATCGTAGTAGTGTATCAACAAGGAAAGAATAGCACCTTTACGTTTTAAAATTAAGTATAGACAAACCATCGACTGCATCCCGTGATTGCAATCATAATATAATATAGCTAATTATAGCGAAGAATCTTGTCATTTACAAGCTTTGGCTAAATTATCAAGACTTATCTCTCTCTCTCTCTCTCACCTCCTAGCTTTAGTCCCACATGGTGGTGAGGTCAGCTTTCCTAATGTTTTGCCTCCACTTCGCTCTGTCTTCGACCTCATCTTCAGTCACTTGGCACTCACTCATATTTTTTTGCACTACATCTTTCCATCTAGCCTTATGTTAAGTATAAAATATCGTTGAACACAAAAGCTTTAAATTTTTTGGTTGTACAGCAATACTGAACATATTATTTGTTAATAAGACCGAACGTCTTTAGTTCTATGTCTTGGTTGAATTAGTGATTTAATGTAATGTAAATAGTTTGTTTACCTTCAACGATTCCGATTCCGATTTGTCCATAACCTCTAGTATTATAGCAGCCAACATATTGAATCCCTGACAGTATCCGACGTCCTTGTTCCATCTATAATCATAAATGGACAACATTTATAGTTATATTCCATTTTATATCAGATTTTTCGTATATATAATTACATTCACTTGAAATAAGATCTATTTATATCTTAAATTTGTTAAATGAAAACTCACCTTGCGTAAGCCAATAATACTCTGCGAAGCATCGCTTGATTTTCCCGACCTTCAGTCCCACAGAACAGAGAACAACCAGTACGGTGTAAATCCTATACAAAACAAAAAATATATTTATGTAATATTTACGTGAGTGAATTGTTTTTGTCTGGCACATTATGTGATGATTTTTTATTCAACTGAGATTGATTTAATACGCTTAAGAGCGTTATCTTTATTTGGTTGAATCTACTTAGAGCGCCAAATCGTATACATGAATTGGTGCTTCGGGCACGCCATAATCGTGGCGGTAAGACCCGTTTTTGAGAAGTGGTTGGAGAGACGGCATGGCTCTCTCACCTTCCGGCTGACACAGGTAATGACTGGCCACGGTAGCTTTGGCCAGTTCCTGTGTCGCATAGGCCGGCAAAAGACGCTCAGTTGTCACCACTGCGGTGACTGCCGCGACGTTGTTGAGGACTCGGCGCTGCACACTTTGGCGGACTGCCCCGCCTGGGCATCGCAGCGCCGTGTGTTGATCGCGGCAGTCGGTATGGTTGCCCTCTCGCTTCCGGCCGTGGTTCAGTCCATGGTCCGGATTGAGAGGTCGTGGAACGCCGTCGCCTCCTTCTGTGAGGAAGTAATTTCCGTCAAGGAGGCGGCGGAGCGAGAGAGGGAGCGCTCAAACCCTCTCCCTAACCGCAGAACCGGGCGCCGGAGGGCGCGAGACGACCTCCAGCCACCCTGAGGTTTGACCTGGGGGTGGCGGGCTTCGTGGGCCTGCCCGCCATCCGATCAGCACCAGGTCCGAGAGGCGGCGTGCGTGTTCCCACGCGCGCCTCTGTGTCGTGTCCGTCTCCCCTCTAGGGAGGGGACAGTAGGGATTTTAAAAGTAGTGGTGACCAAAGGGTATGTCTTATCGTGTAGTGGCCTGCCGTTTCATACGGCTGGCTGAAACCTCGGCGGGGTCGCAACTGCATGGGAAAATGATTCGCGCGGCTCCGCCGATTGCGGTTCTGTTGAGGAACACCGTGGTAGGTTTAGTCGGTATTACCGGGAGGTCCATTCTTATCATCATTACCATCTCTCTTTTACCCCGGTGAGCCCGACATAGCCCCTCCGCCCGCCCCCACAGAGGGGTATGCGCCAAAGCATTCCCCAAGTAAAAAAAATACATGAATTGGTGCTAGAGTAGATTCAACCAACTAGAGATTAATTTTAAATTCAACATATTATGTTTAAAATAGAATACCTATTCCAATATTTTAAAGTTTTTATTACGAGAATTTGTCCTTTGTTGTTACATAATATTAATTCTTTATTTCGAACTGTCGTGGTACTGGTACTGCCAACAGTATGATAGTTTTCACAGAGGGTTATTAGCCTGAATCTTACACAACAAGTTAAACAACAAGTTCACAGAAGTCATACACATTCATGAACTTTAAAGCGAACTGTTAGGCCCAGGTACACGTATTGTTTAATGAGTGTAAAATAATGTGAGTACTTTACCGGGCCTGAAAAGAGGCCCGTGCCTAGCAGTACGACAGTTTAATACAAGGCTGACATTATTATAGCATGTGCGAGCATAGTTGTTGTTGAACTCACAAGTAGAAATAGCGCGGCATGGCCTGTCTGTCTAGGAAGTGAAGAGGCTATTATGGATTTGGTTTTTATAGAAGTATTTAACTTACTTTAAGTATTTGCGCGCCTAGCTCGGTGTCATCGGGCTGAGCAGTGCCTCTGAAACACGCTCGTTCTGCTGTTGGCCAGTCGATGCCTCGCGCGGTAAGGTGCCGATTTGCTAACGTTATCCATAGCTGTGAGACAAACAACATTTTCGATGACATAGAATTTAAGTTTATACTTACTTTTCTTTTCTTATAAATCTTTCGTTTCACTCAAGGCTCTTTTTCATTACGATTTAATGTACTAGGGTGTAACCGCTGCCGCCTTGCCGCAGGGCGAAGTCAATATAAATATATATTTTCTGAAGCGAATGATGAAGATTAAGCTAAGATTATTTGTAAACGTACTTTTACAAACATTATCAAATTTATCTAATAAAGCATATTTCTTTAATATCCGTGTTTCAGGCAACGTAGTCCACGAACTTTGTGATACCTAACTATTAAAAACTTGGTGACCATGGTTACTAAATTTATTGATGATATATGTCATCTGTTTATATTTTTATTTATTTGCATTTCAAGTATTGGAATTTAGTTTATTGGTTATTTTGTTGCATTAAGGTGGTAGTTTAGAGAATAGTCCAATTTGATTCTGATGAAGGAAGGCAGCTGCTTAGGTATTTGCTATTGGTAAAACAGATATAAAATCATAGCGATTGTGAATATGACGCTGTATTTATATTTATTATTAAATATTATATAATTATATTTTTGCTTTATATGTAATAAAGTAGTAAAAACAGAAAACCTTGTTAAATTAACGCGTGCCTACGCTTGATTGAAAATTTATTCGTTATTAAATAAAAGTGATTTACATAAAATCCACGTGGTCTGAAAGGAATATAATCTAAAGGAAATACAAAATAAACTTATTCACAAAATGAATGTTGGTGTTCTGTACGAGTGGTTTCTTGGAGCTTTTACAAATCCCCGGAGGAAATAGACAAACATTTTTGCATTTGTGTACCAAGCAAACTATAACTTAATTTTTGTAACTGAAAAGGTACCTTATTGCCTCTTGTGTGTATGTTTATTATATTCCAAAATATTTATTTTCTTTTACCTAAGTACGTTCTTACATTTAGATGTATGATATTGCCAATATTTCTTTTGATAACCATATCCATGCCAATATTGACAATATTTATATCAGAACCAAGTGAATGCACCAGAATTAATTTGTTTCTGACGCCTAATTAAACTTTCAATCGTTGTTTACAGTGTGCATTTATGAGGCTTAGACTTCTAGCATATGTTTATTTAAAAGTCCCACACGGGACAAAAGTTTGTGTAATCCACAAATAGTTGTTCCGAGTCTGGGTGCTCCTAGTGTCCGTTGTTTAAATGTTTGTAAAGTCCCCGCGACACGACTAATACATAGAGGGCGAGATGTCTTTAAAAAAAAAACTCCGTAAGTCAATGATCTTACAATATATCAGAAAACTTTTGTAAGAGATTCGTTTAGTATAAGGTTAGAACTAATGGAAGTGTACCTTTTTGCGGAAGTGTTGTGGTACGCCGGCGGGGAGGCGCGCGACCAGCCGCATCGCATGCAGCCACTCCGCGTACCCGCCCTCGCCGGGCCCCTCGCCGCCGCCCGGCGTCACGCCGAAACGAACACCAGTTTCGCCAGCTACACACAACATTAACTTCATTAGGATATCCCCCTTCAGTTGGAAATCTTAGTTCGTTCTACTGATAACGCAAAATGCTATAATGCGAGTTTAGTCGCCTGAACATGATATTTGTATGGCAGATAAATCATGTACAAACTTTGTGATAAAACTAGCATCATGCCAAATAATGATGTTAAATATATGAACCTTAGAAGATTTTCGTAGGTTTTTATTAAGTTATTCAATAAATTATAATCATACGCTATCTGTTTTTTTGTTGGCAAAAGGCTAAGGAAAACAATAATTGTTTACTAAAATGTATATATTCTAGAAAGCACTTTAGTATACTAAATAAAAACATACACGTTTATTTCAATAGAATTATAATATATTATGGTAGGTGTTTTAAGAGTACACTAGAATAATTAAGCTTCTGTCAATACTTTTTTAAGTTTGTACAAAACGTGCTGTCTGATAATAATTGTTTTCTTAGAAACCCTTACGTGAGCAATCTAACTTATTTCACAAGAGCCGCCAATGACGGACATTTACATAATAAAGTAATTTAGTCTAGACAATACAGAATGAGCGTCTGAAACATTCTTTATTACTGTATTTATATGATAATATTACTACATGTATTTAAAAGCTGCTTTTGCAAATGAATCTAGTAAATGAAGCTAAATGTCAATCATAGTTCACAAAGATCACAAACGCAGAACTTCAAAGGTTTCGTAAGGACATTCCTGATGAGTACACTTTTAGCAAAAAAGTATGAACGCGTAAAAACGCGAAACGAACCTGAGCCAGCTTTCGATGCACCTGCCAAGCTCCGCAGCGAGTTTAGGAGTGCACTCATCTGTCTTGTAAGCGGTACGCATTTGACAATAAACGCATATCTTTAGAACTGCACTAAGCACCAAGTTAACGACCTGACGGTTTAATTCGATGCAGGGACACTGCAGGTGGATACGGGCGGCACATTTTTTACGCTAAGAACGAAGATTAAAAGCCATTTTTTGGTGAAACAATATACACGAACTAGAACGAAATTGTGAAAAATTATGAGCCATATCTCGAGAGCATTTGAGACTGCGTAGTCGACCAGCTGATGTGATGTTTACTGGGAAAGTCGTGATACTAAGCGGCGGGGCTTCTTACCCTGTACCACCGTACTACCACACACGAACTTCGCTCACTGTATACAAAATACCAGTATTGGGAGACAGAAAGTAGTCTCTTGTCAAGTTATTCCGTGACAGCGTATCATGGTACAAGTCCGTAGGCATGCGCAAAGGGACCACGGCTCGGTGTCTGTGTGCGTTATGTATCGATTGAGCGCCGCTGTGTACGTCAGTTTCGGAAACAGAAAGACGGGAAAAACACCCCATACCCAGCAGGGCTGGCTTTGTTATGCGTAAAGCTATTTTAAGCTGCCATGAATGAAACCGTTTAGTTATTGACTAACTACAAATAGTTATAGGTTTATCACTAGTGTTTTATTACACATGATAACGTTTATATCAAAGTAAGAGTAGAGCAATGGTCATAGGTAGACATATCAATTTGTTAATGAAGATATGCGATCCATTAACTGTTGTAATGTCGCAGGAATTTGATTTTGTCACTTAAAGTGACATTTCACAGTCGTTAACCTTTTAATGAAAATTCTGTTGCTATTTATCCCATGTCTGGTTAACTAGTGTATTGTTTTGTTTATTGAGTTTCGTATCGATCAAATATCAATCAATAATACAAGAAAACAGGTCAACAAAACATATTTAGACCAGTATCTAAATCATTTATTTAATGAGAACCGTCATGATTAATTTTATTTTATAGATACTTAGGTTTTAGTTTCAATAAAGTTTAGTTAAAATCTAATATACATAGTAACTTGTAACAATATTTAGCGAAACTTTTTTGTAGATTCCGGCTTGACCTTTTGAAATATTTATTAAACAACTTGGTAACTTAATAAGTACTACTTACTAAGATACTTGAAGGTTGTATATAAACTTACTAATGTGGCGTAACAAGACTGTGAAGGCAGCGCAAATCCTCTTCTGTTGGCGCCTTAGTCTGTCTCGAGTACGAACGTGCTTTGCAAGCTGCTCTCCCGATATTTGTAATCGTTCCTCCCATTCAGTTTTTTGTGCCCACAGCTCATTTGTATCTAAATACCATATATTATATAAAAATAAATCAAACCAAACAGTTCAAAAAATGTTTGTACCATCTTAGCAAATATTGTTATCTATGGAACAATGTGCTGAAGAAAGAGCTATTTATAATAAAATTTTATTTTGGCCCTCTTTTATATTCCTTTTAATATCAATAATCCATACCAATATTATTAATCTTATGTATTAACGGCAAAACTACGACCAACTTTCATGAAACTTTGGTATGATATATGAAAGCTGAGTGGAGGACGAAGGCTATTTTTAAAAAAAGCTTGAAGTTAAGGGGAACTACCCTATGATTCGCGAAATTCGTATGCAATTTCGCTGATCTAATGGAATTACCTGTGTGAAGTATTAGAATAAAGTAATCCTTTTCACGTATTTAGAGCATATTTTGCTTGGAAATGTCGATGATGCTGTCTATGACGTTTTATACTTCAATCAGATAATCAAGTCATCATCACTAATATCTTCTATCTTCTATATATTATATAAAAATCAATTGCTATTCGTTTGTCTCGCTAAAACTCGAGAACGGCTGGGCCGATTTAACTGATTTTGGTTTTGAAATGTTATGTCATAGTCCAGGGAAGGTTTGAATGGTGAGAAAATATAGAAAAATTCGTTAGGATAGGTAATACGAAGTACACCGGGTCATCTAGTATTTGAATGTAAATATGACAGGAAAATCAAAATAAATATTAACCAGTGAATGTGTTTGAAACAGACATCTTGAGAAAGTATTTTTATTGGGTAGTCCAAAAATACGGTATTTTTATTATAATATGTCTGCGAATAATATCATACCTAAAACTTCTAAGTAACTGCGTTCAATAGCTTCTGGCTTTTCCCCACAATTAGATTGACACGACGTCACGGACGCCACGGATGTTGATCTGAACAAATAAAAAACGGATTTATGGCTTAATCTTAATTAAACATGCTGCAAAGAATTATAATAATATGTATACCGAATCAAATTTTTGCAATTGCATATTTTGCGTTATGTTATATGCTATAATATCGATGGAAAATTATGAATTACCTGTTTATTAAAAAACCTAATCGAGAGCGTTCATGATATTAGCTAGCTGAAGCGTTTTCGAAGTCGGATTCTAAAATGACTGTGACCACAATTTAATACAGGTCTATCAGACTGCTATTTCTAAACCTAGCATTTCACTGTAATTTATAATAACTTCAGCTTAACTGTTGAAGGACCCCACTAGGATGATTACTGATTGGGCTCGGCTCGAGAGAGAACTCGAGTCGACCTCGTCGGTAATCAAACAATAACTCCCTGACATCTTTACGGGGCGAACAGACACTGAGGCGGCTATCGATCGCCTCACGTGATGACGTTTAATCGTTAGTTAACGATTGTTCTCGAGAAGTTCCTGCGACGGACGACCGTCGCTGGTATCTACTGAATGACGTACGTGATTTGTTGAGGCGAAAGAGCGCCGCCATATGTGCCCACGACAGATACCCATGCGAGGCAAATCGGGTTAGGATGCGTACCCTTCAGCGTGACACGTCAAATTACGCATACAAGAAATGCGCGAATCTCGATGGGACGCTACACTAAGCGAGCTAGAGCCAACTCACCTCGCCTTCTGGCAGCTATCCTAATCCCTCACTAAAGACGTCCAGAAGTCCTCTCTACCGCCGTTAAACAGGCCCAACCGCCCTTCAGCATTCGACGATGACTAAAAGACTGAATGCCTAGAACAAAGTCTTGAGCTTCAATATACCCTAAGCGACCAACATATCGACTTACAACATATCGAGGTGGAGCGTCGAACCTCTCTCCCGCTGCCACCTCAGCCTGACAGACAGACTGACGATGTAGCAGATGATGATCAAATAGTGTCCTTAGTCACCCACGACGAAGTTAGGACGGTCATTAAGGTCTTACTCCATAGAAAAGCTCCCGGCTGAGACGGTATTAGTAATAGGGTCATTAGGCTCTTCCCATACTCATTAGTAGTCCTTCTGACTAGCATATTCAATGCCGCTATCACATATAATATATTTCCACAGCAGTGGAAACAAGCCGTGGTCATTGGGATACCCAAGCCCGGCAAACCGAAATCCGAGCCGTCTAGTTATAGACCTATTAGTCTGCTTAAAGGATTTGGGAAAGTCTATGAGCGCTTATTGTATGTTAGGCTGAAAGCGTACGCCGACGCATTGCTGCTCATACCCCACGAACAGTTTGGTTTTCGAACTAAACATTCGTGCATTCAACAAGTGCACCGTATAGTTAAGTACATGTGCGGAACTCACTCGCAACCAATTCACCGGAGTCCTCTTCTTCGATGTAGCGAAGGCTTTTGACAAAGTTTGGTACAACGGCTTTTTGTACAAGCTATTCACCATGGGTGTCCCTCCCAATCTCGTACTCATCATACGAGACTTCCTGTCTGATAGAAGCTTTTGCTACCGCGTCGTGGGAGACTTGTCATCACCTCACGCTATACGCGCCGGTGTGCCCCAGGGCTCAGTGCTCTCTCCTCTGCTGTACTCTCTGTACGTCGCCGACATACCGATGCATAGGTTCGCGCAGACAGCACTTTTTGCAGACGACACAGCTATTTATTATGCAGGTAAAAACCCAGTTTCAGTTAGTAGGAAGCTCCAATCTGCGGCCAACGCCTTAGGCGCTTGGTTTCGGAAATGGCGGCTAGAGGTCAATCCCGAGAAGAGTCAGGGGGTGTTCTTTCACAGGAGACCACGTCACCTGTACCCTCCGGGTGCGACCCCACAAATAAGGATGTTTGGCTCCGCTATCCTATAGGCTAGAGAAGACAAGTATCTAGGTGTCACCCTTGCTGATCGACTCTCTTTTCGACCTCAACTAAGGCTGGTTCGTAACCTAACCGTAAACCTTTGTGTTAAGTCGGCTTCATTCTCTCATTTATAGACGCTCCAAATTATCGTTACTCCCTTTCTTCTCCTAAAATTGTTTGTCCAAAAATAATTATTCATAACACGTTTGCTATAAACTTCAGTAACCATAATGTTCAAAAATTCAAAATTTTGTTTTACATAATTATCTTTACTTCTATCACTATTCTGTCATAATATCGAGGCCTATAATAATTGATTCTCCTAATTTTATATGAAATAAAGTCATATGTACTAAGTATTGTATTATATAATGTGTATTATTCCGAATGTTCATTTATAATAAAATTGTTAGTCCTAAAACATTTGCTAAAATTTAGGTTGTAGTGTCAGAAACGAATCGCTGTGAATCCGACCCCACGCAATTTTATCTGCCCTACCCCTAGAGTGTAATTTAGAATCGCGTCGGCGACTAGGGGCGAGGCGGCCCGTGGGCTGAGGAGCAGGTGGCTGCGAGTGAGCCACCGCGGCTGAGGCTAGAGTAGGCAAGCCGAAGCTACGGTGGTGAACGAAAACCGTCTGCGACGATTAGCACGCGTGGGACCGCCGGAGACCCGCAGCACCGAAGACGTGACAAAAGCCAAGCTTTGTGATACAATTTAGATTTAAAAACATTATTAGGATAAATAAACATTAATTAATTTGAATTTAGGACTTTTATTTAAAACGGTTTTAAGTCTTTTGTATATTATTGATGGTAATATTTATGATAAACAAATTCAGGGCATATTGTATTTAAGGATTTCAATTTTATGGCATGTGATATTGTGTGACATAAAGTTCGGGCTAATTATCATAAACATTATGGAACTTTAGACTATGGATAAAAAAGTTAGGTAACACAATAGAGAACCAAATTATCACTTAGGCACGAAGTTAGGCTGCATACAGCATGTGTTAGACCCATCATGACGTACGCTAGTGTAGTATTCGCACACGTTAGGCCAAACAGGATCTACAGGCTACAAACACTACAAAATAGTTTCATGCGCAGAGCTACGGGAGCACCGTGGTTCGTGCGCAACGAAGATCTACACATATATCTAGAGCTGCCGACCGTCAGGCAATTCATGAAGCGGTGTTCCCGTAGTACTCTGCTCAGACACACCCCAACCCGCTAGTGGTTGCGGCGATAAATTACACTCCATCTAGGATATCGAACGTTATGAGACCTAGGTACATATTAGACGAACCAGATGATAGGACTACACTCGCTCAAGACAGAGCATACACGGCTCGCGAAGCCATACAAAGTCGTCCGCGGTTCCGGCCTCGCCGCAGAAGTCGGAATACGCGTCGCGTTAACGTTAATCCCGTGGATCACCTTAGGTCCACGTTGCCGACAACGCCCTAAGCCGAGGTCCGTGGTAGTCCGCAGTAATCCGTAGTATACTTTATTGTTATAAAGTATACTACGGGAGGGAAGGTTGGGAGCCTTCTGCGCTAAAAGAAAGAAAAGAAAAGAAAAGAACAATATTTATTTTGGCACACAAAAGAGCACAAGCAAAACACGAACAATTAAAAAAAAAAATGAAGTCATAGAACAGAACAATAATAAACTAAAAAAATTAAACAAATACTAAAACTATGATTTCATTTCCGCTCACTGGCAACACCACACCTTTCGCTTAACTAAACGGAAGTCGGAAACTGCCTCCATTTAAGTCAAGGCCAGTGATGCAAGTTTCCGATTTATCGGGAGATCTACCGATTTCGGCTCTTCCCTCCCGATGTCCCTATTTAGCGACCCTTTCACCCGAATTTCTACATTTCTAAGGTAATAATTAAAAGACAACACAAAACATAACCTGGTAACACTAAACTACTGCACGAGAATACCCCAAAAATTTCTCATACGGCCTTTTTCTCACCGCAAAATGTCAAAAACTAAAACAGACCAAAATACAAAAAAAGCTGTTGAAGGATCCTAAAAAGTTTACAGAACCTTTTGTTTTGCACCTGTGAAGAATAGCGCGTCCAAGTCACTCAAATTGCAAAGTATAAGTGATTGTTGTAAATATCCTTAGACTTTGATCACCACTTGCCATTACGCGGCATATATTTTTGCCGGCATTTAAATCATACCAACAAGCCCTTGTTGCCACAAGGTTATAGGTATGTGCCTATAGTCGATGTTGTCTTAATTGTAGTTAGTGAATATGTTTGTTTTCCTGTACCTCTTTCCGAGTAGTTAATAAATTAATTCATAAAAGTAATTGAAGGGTATTCAGGATCATATGTCAGTGATATGTGACGCATTTTCTTTGAATAGTATAAATTAACTATCCGTGTCTGTCTGCTTGTTCCCTTAGGCTCGGATCCTATATCAAGAAACGCGTTGTTTTAGCTACGTATAGTTAAATTCTGACATATTTTTCATAGAATATGTGTTAAAAATTAACTGACCGTAAGTTCTCTTTAATTACGCACGGGTGTGATGACTGATGAGGCTTAATAGTAAACATTTTTTAATAAAATATAGAACGGAAAGGTCGTAGTTATGTAGTAAAGTAGTCAAACAATTTTAAGGGTGCTTACTAGGTCTAGTTACATTTTATGAGATAGGTCAGAAATACACCAAAGAAACGTTAATATAACAAAAAATCTGCAGAAGAGTCTGATAGCATGAGTCGAGTTGCTAAGGTTGGTTGACACATACAAAACATATTTTTTTATATCTTATATATTCAGGTTATTTTCTAAGCTATACTGAGCTACAACTATGAATAATAGTTTTATACAGAGGTTCTTACCCGCGGCTACCGTCGATCGCACTTTGGCCGCTCCAATCACGTTGCTGTGCATACAGCTCATCCAGCAATTCTTCAACGAGATCCTTGACTTCTTTTTTCTGTATAAAAATGTATAACTGCATTAATGAACTTTTCTTAGTAACAAGTTGGCCTATTAAGTGACTGCTCGGATGGCGAAGTTGTATAAGTGGCTATCTCGCCAATAATTAAGCATTGAGACATGCGTAATAGACTCTCATCCCGTTTTAGATTTTTGTATTCGTTGTTAAAATGTAACGAACTATTTCATATATAAAATTGACATACACTATAATGATACGCACTGCTCATATTTCAGGTCAACATGTACGTAGTGAGATCCCTTAACAAACCGACCAAACAATGGGAACTAAAGAACTAGAGACGCATCTCTGTCCTAAGTAAAGAAAATCGCAGCCAAGTAACGCGTCTTTTTCCCTTGATGTATAGGATTACCAGTGCCGGTATATAGGAATACCTTTACCAGCACAAATTACGGTATCTAAAATGTATATGATATGTTCTTTGTCTCGATGTTAGCATCTATCCTGTAAATTAGGTAAGTACTATGCTAATGATACAAGTATATGCTACGATTGCCGCTTATAACAGTATGTTTGTACAGTAGTATTAAAATATTATTGTCTATAAATTTGCAGGAGCATAATACGCATACCTACCTATATAATGATTCAAACTGTTTAAGAAAACAGGTCTCTATGGTATAAACGTAAATAATTATATTAGAAAATATTACAATTTAATGTCTGCCTTTCGGCTACTGAGTAAGTTACCAAATGATTATTTAAAATTTGATTTTGTTGCCTGTCAAATCCACACAAACGATATATAATTTTCCATTACCCTCGGATAGCAATTGCATACCTGTAAAGAGTTCTTTATCAGTGGCGGAGGCGGTATCGGAGATTGCTTTTTGTTGTTGATCTTCGGTATTCTAATTTTCTTGGGCGTTTTCGGCGAAATGGGCTTTTCATTTACCAGCGATGTAAAATCCAATTCGAATCTCACTACCTTTAAATTAATAGGTTGTTGTACACTAATAGTGTGCATTTTATTGTTTCAAAATATTACTTTGTTACACTTATTGTTTATTATTTTATTTTGATTCACGTTTTTGACAGTTATGTTTGATATCTCAAAGTGACTCGAGCAGCATACTTCTTTCCGCTTGGATTACGTTTAGAAATGAAATAAAACTTTAAAGTGTAGTCTGTCTAATTACTATAGTTCGGTAGCGAATGACGATGCGTGGTGGCAGGAGGTGCGATAGTCACCCACTCGTTTAGTGTCGGTTGGTCCTGATAGCGGTGATAACGACTAATATATTCATTCGAATGCATGCCCAATGAGCCTAAGGTCGACGCACATTGGTATTGCTTACGTAGGAGTGATAAAAGTCTGGTGGCTATATCAAGAAACGAGTCGTTTTACCTACGGACTGTGAATTTTTGACAATGAATTCATTTGAATTTAATTGGTCGGGGAAATCTCGTGATGGTTCTTTATGAGATTGTTTTTAGACCAGCGGTGTAATTGTAAATGTTAAAGCTACTGTAAATTCCAGTCACGGTTTAATGCTTATCAGGCGTATTAAAATGGATTTTCTTAGAACCTATTTTTCAGTCGCAAAGAGTTTGCTATTGTAATATAGAACATAAATGTAATATCCTGTGCTTAACAACTAAGTAAAGCTGCAGAAATTTACAGCAGAGATAATCCTTCCATCTCTGTTCTGTGAAAGTGATGTTTTGTATAACAAGTAATCTATATCAGTGTTAAAATAAAATAATCTATCTAATAATATATCTAATCTGTGTGAGAGAAAACAGCGACGCAGTAGTTGAACCGTTTTATGAATCCTCACTAAACGTTATGCCTTATATTTTAAGTATTGTATTCAGATAAAGTTACCTGTTTTGTTAAGTTCAACTTAATTATTGCTACCTAATGCTGGAGCAACAAGTGCTTTGTGCTACTTTTTTGTATTTTATTATTTTTTAATGTAACAATCCTAATATGTAGGTAATTACATCGTATACAATATGGGTAATTTCTATGTATGCTTTAAATCATTTCTAATAAACCTACATTTCATATATAGTATTATATTTTCCTTATTATTATTATCATTTTCCTCCTTATATTCCTCCAAGTAATATTTCATAATTTTACTAACAATTTTATTATGCACAAATCCACTCATTTCAAAGGCGAAAGCTTCTGCTTAGTTGTCAAGGCAACACCTTTGTTTATAGATCAATTGCCATACCAGAGTGGAATTTAATTCAATATTATTGTTTCTTTGCTTTTCATACGCCTCGGTCTTGCGTTTTTGCTATTGTTGTTTAAATATTTTATATAATAATGAGTGGCGAGAAAGCGGCACAAGATAAAGAGCCTCCAAAAACTATGCAGCCAGGGTTTTGTTCAGCAACATGCGTTGATAGAGAAACTCTTCGAAAAGAAATAGCTAAACCTGAACTGAAGACCTCGGATTTCTTTGTTACCTGTAATCTCCCAAAGAGATTTGAACATCCACGTAAGTTATACACTCTTCTGGTATGAAAGATAGGCAGTCTTTAATTAGCCACAAACTTGATAGACGTATTCTTCTTCATTTGCTTTTATTTCATATGAATTTGCTGCTCGTCTTCAAAAAGTTATCCCGTATCTTTTTTATTTTAACATGTTTTCTGGACAATAATAAGGCTTTTTATTTAGCATAAATATTTTATACTTATAACTTTGTGGGGTTATGTGATTGTTAGGATAAAAGCAACTCTTAGGACTCTAATTTATTTTATCTCTTCGACTGTATACTTCTTTGTGTCTCATCTTTTTATTCAGTAATAGAGCAATGGTGAAGGTTATCATACTAAATATAAACATAGTCATCTTCAGTTTAATGCAAATTCCATTAGAGGACGTCGAGACTACAAAGTTTGTCCTACCCATAAATCAAACACAACTACTGCACAGCGTCATTTCTACATTCTAAGCAACTTTCTTTATAACAAAGTTAATAATCTATGTGATATATACCATCTCACTAAATACAGATGTATCAAAGTAGTACAGAGACAGAAAACTTAATCATTCTATCAACTCTATAAGCTATTACATAAAAATCCACTACATAAACAAGAACACACACACACGCACGAGCATCACCACACACACGCACACGCACGCATACTCACGCTCACACACGCTCACACGCACACACACACACACACACACACACACTCACTCACACACACACACACACACACACACACACACACACACACACACACACACACTCACACACACACACACACACACACACACACACACACTCACACACACGCACACGCGCGCGCGCCTCACAGTCACTCACACACAAGCATGCTCTTTTTCTAATTTTGCATGTAATAGTAATAATTTTAATCACTTTTAACTACGCTCCATCTGACTCAACAATGTAACTCTAAATGTTAAATATGTGGGAGACCTGGTACCCATAACACAAGTTGAATCTTACTTTGGGTACCAGTGCCACAACTCACAACACACTACTTACTATATACCTAATATTGTAAGTGCTTCCTTCTATTTTGCTTTAGCTGTAAGTGATTTATTATACAACTTTTTGAAAATAAAGATATTATTATTTATACTTAATTATACCAAATGTTTATAATTATATGGAAATATAATATACTGAAAACGTTATGTGAGCATATTTTTTACGTACCCCACTACTAGGCACTGGCTAGGCAGCATGATATACAAGTATATTCAACCTTGCCCCCTTGTCGCGCGCTATTCGGCTCGTTTTATCAATACGTGGGCTATTGATATTTTTGTCAAAAGCCCACGGAAATCCAAAAAAAATGCGCTGTGATATATGGTACCTAATGATTTTGGTTATAATTTTGTTTTAGTTACATATATTATAATATCGTTTATTTATTTTATTTATTTATTTATTCAAGGTACACCAACGACATTTTTACAACATAATTAATATTACACATTCATTACTGGGATGCAGAGTAAAAACATCACTTATAGGTGTGCACACCATTCACAGTTTTCGTTACATTATTTCTAACGCAAAAATTAAAATGAAGTAAAATAAAATAACAAAAAAAAAAATTACAATAAAAAAATTAAAATACCATAAATGAATTTAATATAAAATTACACTACATTTCATTGCCGATTCTATTACATAATATAAACAAACAAAAAAAATAAGGAAATACTTTTATAAAATAAACACAAATTAAATATTTACATAAAAATAAATTAAATATTTAAATGTCAAATATGAAAATTGAAATACATTTATTATTATGGTTTTCTGAAATATTCAAATAGTACAATTGCATATGATACTATGTTTGTAAATTGTCAAGGACATAGTAATGGACATTAAATAAAATTAAAATAATAATATAGATAATTATAGGTCATCAATACTCATCACTTTAGTTTTACAACTAGTCAGACTATCAAAATGTATATCAATTTCACTGTTACGAGAACTGACTCTGTTGTAAGTGGACATCATTCTGTTGACAGGAGCATGTTGGCCTGGATTTGTACGACATGATCTAGCAGTAAATGTTCTTATTCTTTTTTTGGACCTAACGTGTCATTGGCGAGGTACCTCTAAATTTAATTTGTTTAGAAGATCGGATGTAGATGTCAATCCATTGGCAATTTTATATAAGGTACACAGATCAATAAGTGTTCTGCGTCGTTCTAAAGATACCAGCTTAAAGTGACTTAGTCGTTGTACATAGTCAGCTCTGTAAGGACACTGATGGTCTTTAAATCTAAAATACATAGTAAAATTGTTTTTATGGGTTCTTTACGTGTTACGTGGATGCCATATACTGGGTTCCAAACCGGAGATGCATATTCTGAAACACTAAGCACAAAAGAATTATACAGAGTCTTTAATGCGGAAGTTCCCCTAAACTCTTTACCTACTCTACTAATAAAGCCCACCATTCTGGATGCTCTTTTATATATGTATATTGTTTATATGTGAAACAAATCAAAGGTCGCTATTTATTACGATGCCGAGGTCCCGTATATATTTAACTTGCTCTAATGTTGTACCGTTCAGCGAGTAAGTAGACGATACAGAGTGTTTTTCCGAGTAAATGTAATGTGGTAACATTTTGCAATATTCAAAATCATTCCGTTTGCGATGCACCAACTATGCAAAGAATCTAGATAGGACTGAAGTAGAACAACGTCCTCGTGATTGCTAATTTGTCGGTATATTTTGAGGTCATCTGCAAACAGGGAGCACTTGCTGTGCTTGATGCTATGTACCACATCATTTACAAATATAATAAATAAAATAGGACCAGCGTGAGATTCTTGGGGCACCCCAGATGTCGCGGTATATTCAGGTGATTGGTTACCATTTACCACCACTTTTTGTGTTCGCTCGCAAAGATATGACCTTAACCACTCTAGCAGTTGTCCATGTATTCCGTGGTGATTTAATTTGACCAGTAAGATTGCATGGTCCACCTTATCAAAAGCAGAACTGTAGTCTGTATAGAGAGCGTCAATTTGTTGGCCAGAATCAATTGACACCGAGAGTTCGTCCACGAATGACACTAAATTAGTAACGGTAGAATAATTACTAGAAAAGCCGTGCTGTTGTGGAGCAAGGTGTGCTTTTACGTAAGATGTCAAGATGGTGCAGACTACAGATTCAAAAGTTTTAGAAAAGATCGATGAAGGTGAGATTGGACGATAATTTCTAACATCTCCACAATCACCCTTTTTAAATATAGGGACAACGTGTGCCTTTTTCCACTCGGTCGGGAACGGTGGAAGTTTCAAGGGATTTGTTGAAAATTAATGTTATTTATAAAAATGGGAGGCAGTCCATCAGGTCCAGTACATTTTGTTGTATCGACACGAATTAAAATTTTAAAAACTTCTCTCTCAGTGAAGGTAATTTTGCTGAGTATGTGTTGCGGAAATGAGCGAGAGTAAGCGTTAGTAGGTGTTATGGTGTTGAGACGTGTTAAAAATATGGCTAAGAATTGAGACGCAAAAAGTTAGCAAATTGCATCGCCTGATGTACCAGTTGAACCATTTAATTTCATTTCAGACGGTATACTATTAGAATTAGATTTTTTATTTTTGACGAATGATCAGAATGCTTTTGTATTTGAATGAATTTGATTCTCCATTGTGTGAACATATTTTCTGAAACAAACTTTGATGAATGATCGTGCCCTACCATCTAGCATCCTATACTCAATCTTATCACGAGGATTGGCATATTTTTTAAAACATTTTCTTATTTTTTCTTTTTCATTGAGAATTTTAATTAGTGTTCTAGAGTACCACGGGGGAAACTTACCGCTTAATTATTTTATCTTTGGTATATTTTTACTAATAATTTCTGTAAGGCATTCATAAAATACTTTTGCATTGACATCTGTACACCGTTCCAGGCGTAACCTCCAATTAATTTATTTTAATTTACTATTAATTTATTTAAACTGTAATCAGCTGTCCTAAAGTTAAAAGTCACTGGTTTTCTTGGTTTGAGTGGCGCATGTGCCTTCAAACTGATGTTAATTACAAGAGGGGGATGATAGCTATCAGGTTTGCATATAGGCAACACAGATTTCCTAACTGATACACTATTTGAGTTTGGAAAAACCAAATCTAGAGTCCTATTGTTAGTGTTTTTAACGATATTATACTGGTCCAGATTATTTAAAGACATAAAGTCCACGAGGGAGTAGCCTAAGGTAGTTATTGTAATTAAATGGTATAGCAGCCGCTGAACTAAAGTTGCTCACTTCCTGTTGCCATTCGATGAAGCCCAGGTTAAAACCACCAAGTATAATGATTTCTTCACCCGTGGTATCGTTGACGCTCGTTACAGAATTAAGAAACATATCTAATTGTTGCTGGGACACAGGAGGTGGTAAGTACACAGCACATATGTTGACTTTCTTTCCATTATATATTTTGAGACGTATCCAAATATCTTCGGCAGACGATGCCCACTGGCACGCTCGGGAGGACTCGTAGGTCTTTGATACAGCAATAAGAACGCCACCTCCTTCTTTACTCGATAGTGCACTGGAAGACCTGTCTCTTCGATATATATTGTATTGAGCATTAAACACCTCACCATCATTGATGTTGTGATTGAGCCATGTTTCTGTCGCCACAATAAGATCGTGACAGTTGATATTAGAGTTTACTATGTATGTCCTGTTAAGATATTGTTAATCTGTTGTAAATTGAACAAACTAATTTGTTTGGTCAATGTCTACCACACTGGCTCAGTAGGGACTGGCAAACTTTACATCTTAGAAAACACTTTGAAGAACTCCTACATATGCGAGTTTGGTCACGAAGTTTCAAAGAAAGCAAAATTAACTATTTGATACGCACATTCCTCCTTTGCGTAGTAGTTGCTACAGTTTCAGTGGTTTCTACACTAAGCTACTATTGTTCTATATAGCAATATGAGGTTCAGAGCACTCAGATTTTTATTTTAAATTTTTTGTGTTAGGATATATATAATAATAATAATTAATTAGCAGCATAATAGCCGGCCAAGTGTGTAAGTGTGCTTTTCGCAATCGGCCTTTTTTTATTACTATAGTATTCTAGATCCTGGCATTCCCGAGTCTACCTTGCTTAATTCCTTTTTTATGCCTTACTTACAATTTTCAAACTTCCTATTTTTCGTGTAGGTATAACCGATCAATTTCAGCTTAATCGATCGAGTGTTTAATTCTATAACACATATAAATGTATAATATATTTTTAACAGTTTTGATACCCGCTAGTATCGCTCGCTCCAGTCGTGCGTTATTGTCATCAATTACGCAAACGGTCGTCGCTCTTTTCGGTCGCGCTTTCCTTACCAATTTTCCGGGTAATTTGCCAAAACATATTGATGTTTAACATAGAAATAGATTTAAGTTTAAGTATATAAATAACGATGTGTTTAGGGAGGCAACGAATAGTTTTGTGATATACAATGACAAAGAACAATGCCTATTACTGGCCCAGTTTTTTTATGGACAGCACAATAGGGTTTAAATTAGTTGTGGAATAATTATTGTATAATATAATATCATTTATAGATATTACTAAATGTGTGCCAAGAAACTTATTCATAATTTCTATTTAAAAAGATGTTTTAACGTCTAACTAATTAAAGAATATATATATAGTAATAGATAAGAAGATTCCAGTAAAAAAATCATTGTAATAAATCGATTAACAATATAATTATAATCATATATTGTTAATCGATTTAATATTTTCTCTACTCATAATGATTTGATTAGTAACTAGCAAAAACTTACTTGGCAATTAGCCACATTGACATGGGTTTTCTTTTTGAGGTTATAAAAGTACCTTTTCAATAAAATTGTGATCTACCTACGTGTTTATATATTATAAACCTCATTTTATCATGCAGGTTTGAATGTATGTAATTTTAGCGCTGGCTGTTACGAACAGCCTTTACAGAACAGTATTTAAAATTCAAAATTTGTTGAACGTTCCTGGTTCGTTGTCTCTGCGGTACAAGCCGTGAGTTTGGAGAAAATATTTTAGTCGAAGACACATATTGAGATATCTGTATTTTATATTTATCTAGATTTGTTGATCGTGTTTTACTGTATCTTCATTAGTACAACTTGCATCTTCTAAAGACTGGAAAAAATGTAATAACATTACTGAGTGAGTTATTGTATAGACGCACTTCCCACAAAATTATGAAAGTGGCAGACCTCTAATCAATCTCAGATTATTAGTTAAGCACTCATTTATCTAATGCAATAACAACTAGTACAATATTTGACTGTCCACTTTTAGGCCGGTGGCATTATGAAGGGTGGGCATTGTTCTTTGTGTCTTCCAATGTTTGTGTTCAGCATCTTGCTTCAAATTTTATTGTTTCAAGAAATGTTCTAGCATTCTTGTCTATTTAGCGCTCACTCCACCAACCGAACAAATAACACTCGCGTAGTAACGTGCAGCGTACAAGTTCTATACTCGGGCAACATTGGATTTTTGATTACCTTTTTTTTCGAGTAGAGTGAATAAGAAGGGAATAGGAGGAGAAAAAGGAAGGAGACCAAGAGGTTATTAGACTAACGGCGCTCTCACTCACCGAACGAAACCCGACATAATAATGTTATTTACGGCGATAGTCTATGAGAGGCAGTACCTCTCTGAGTATAAATGTTCTGTGGGCAGTACTTCTCGGTTGAGCCGTCCTATTTATGCCGAGTCTAGCTACATCATACTACTCATGTTTCACAGTAAAATTTACTGTGTAGCAAACTTTAATTTACGTATGTTTAAGTCTGACTAGTCAATATAGATTATTTTAATGACTTCTATGAAGTATTTTCACGATCATTTTGGAGTTATTTACAATATTCAATATTTATTATCTAATAAGTATTTTTGGTAAATTAATAACCTATCGTGTTACTGTTTAACCTACTAGAGATAGAAATTTGATAGAAGCGCAACAGTATTTATGTCAAATATCTATCTCTGGTAGAAAAAACAACCGTAAGTTAATGAAGATGCGGCTATGAAGAAAAGATGAGGCTTTTTAAATATCCTTCTCTTGTCCTTGCCGCCTAGTTACTGTAAATGTAGTTCGGGTAGAGAAAAAAGAGATTGAAGAGAGCTATTTCTTATGACAGACACAGTGGCGATTAGAGTTGCGGTGTCTGCAATGAATATACACCATGCTTTCATTACAAATTTCTTATTTTTTTTGTAGAAATTTGAATCAGTAATTAAGACTCACGTCGGTCTTTGCCTCATTTCTCTGCGTCGGTTCATTTGACCTGCGATATTCTTCAAGCTGGAACTGTCTGCGGATAATTAAATAAGATCGCGGCAGCACAATCTTGTATTGTTTTCAGCGGTGAGCAGGGGTTTTCTGGTTCCTTGAGGAGGCGCTGTGCTGTCAACATGTGAAAGTTTTTTGCGTAGCTAGGGTTATTATTCAGGGTGGATATGGTCCACTTGCCGCCCCTCTTTCCGATACAGTGCCAATTCTGACAGCATTGTGCATAGTCTGCAATTCGAATGGTACCTCTGGTGTTCTAAGGGTCCGTAGCCTACGGTATACAACTATCATCAGCCAGTCACTTGCTTGTTTGCGAGCTAAGCCGAAAAAAAAAGATGAATACTTTAAGTTAAAATAAATTTAATTACTTTGTTATTTACAAGTAAATCAAAAACTTATAATAGCTTATCAGAAACTGTTAGAGAGGTAACGTGTTTGTGTCGACTAAAAGATAAAATAATTATAACACTGAAAACGTCTCGAAACTTTCTACAAACGTGATCGAAAAATAATTTGACAGCTTCCAATTCCTTTGAATTAGTTTTAATTAATTCATCAAAAAGTTTTAGCCGACATGGTTTATCAAATCAAACTTCATTCAGCCCGTCATCTGAGTTTACTAAGTAATTTCAGTTTGAAGTTTACATAAATATGATATAAAAACGCCGTCAAAACAAATTTAATAAACAATAACTTATAGCCGTAGTAGTAGCATTTTTTGTATATATAACTATATTAAGGTACAAACAAGGATACGACTCACCCAGTTGGTATTCATAGGTGTGTGTGTGAAAAATCGAAAAAAGAGTCGCTGTCCTGTCAGCGCAATTGGCAAAGATCACATTAGTTTCTAGCTGTATGGTGCCTTCTTGAGGGTCCTGGAAACTACCTACAGGAACTCAACAAAAGGTAGCTTGGCTGATTGGGGCTCCATTACGATGTAAGAAGGCGGATTAGTAGCTTCTTGTTCCTCGTGATAGTAGCGATGCGAGTCCTTGCTTGAAAAGTTGGCAAAGTGTGAATGATACCACTGTTATTTCAAGTGTTTACAAGCTACGATAATTTACCACTATGAGGGTATAGGACTATTTCGGTATCATAATCTATATCTCATTAAGTATGTCTTTGTAGATTTTACAGCCGGTATGAACAGTGTAACCAGTAGGTACCTATTATGCTACGATATATATAATACGGGCGTATGATATCAGCACAGCAGCGCAGCGTCACATTGTTCTAACAGGATATCGACCGTATAATATCATCGGCATTGTATTACTTGTCTCAATTATTAGATAGATAAATAGATAGGATGCATTCCAACTCTGCCATAGAGGTCCGCTAAGACATACAGAATTTATTTCTACATTGCTTTAATTTATACGAACCCATTAATATGTTTTACTTGCTGCGGTTCTAAAACTAGTTCTATATTAATGTTGTAAGTGTTTTTACCTGGTATCAAAGATGTTTTTCGAGATTGCATGTAGAATGATATTGTACGTGTTCTAAAAGTTGCTGATGCATAAATAAACTAAACAGTTTAAAAGTCTAGTGTCGTTGATCCCGTGCTCGTTAAAGAGTCATGCGGGCTTTTACATTTAATCAATAATGAACAAAGGCAAGGAGCATCAGTAACATTGCTTATCTGTACTATTTCGAGCCAAGAAAAATTGATTAATTTCTTCTTTTCGACTTATTTTAACGACGTGAAAATATATTTAGGCGCCTCACGCTGGGAATACATTTTCAAACCGTGAGACGTAAGACGTGTTCACTCAACATAGGCAAAATAATGCTCATTGAATTCCCAAGTATTTATTAACCTAAGTTACTTTAAGAATAAATGTCATACAGGTCTACCTGGTACGGATACCAGGCTCTCATACAAATTTACCTACTTTAGTGTGTAATAATGCAATTCTTGTTAAGATTGGAGTTTGTACCAATTTCTGTGTGAGAGAGGAAATAAATTAATTTGATTTATTAATGGCAAGCCCACCATCGCAGATTTAGATATCTTTCGGACACTGTGTAGATTTAAGAATAAAAATATTTTCGTACTTTTAATCGGCAATTTAAGATTTCGATTAAAATATTGTATAATTGATACAGATCGCTATGTCAATCATATCTGGAAAATTAATTAGCAACAGCTGAATTCGCGTCTTACCCATTTATACATGACTTTTTAATAATTCATCATGCAAGCATATTTAATGATCTCATAAATATTAGCATATTAAGTGTTAACATTGAAGAAATCAATTGATGGAAGCGGTTTGTTTACCGTAATATTTCAATTGATCCCGACATGTAACACTATGAAGTATAACGGTGTGGCTCGTTGGAAAAATAGTATATAACAATCCCAAACAGTAACACTGTTACTCGATAGAATAGCTTTATATGTTTATTCCCAACGTATCACACACCAAATGAAGAGCGTGACTCGTTGGGAACACAATATGACCATGCAGTAACATTGTGATATGTTGGCACTACTATACTAGTTTCTTTACCAGCCTAAGGCATTACGATCTGCTTAATACCCAGCGAAATAAATTTATTTCTTTCCTAACATCACAATCCCTTTAGATTGGCTAATGAAATAGTATGATCCTTAATTACGATCACAAATTATATAAATAGTGGTTTCTGCGATTTTATGCAGAGAATATGTCAACAAAAAGATCTATAACGTAACTTCATTAAGCATACGCTAAGTATGGAGCTTTATTAAACGAATCCATTATTCCAAAAGGCACCAATAGACATGGCCGCCGCCTCCGCAACACGTAGTCTCCAAATTTTCCTTTATACCGCATATCGATAATATTGTCTCCAAGTCATTTAAAATGTTAGGTTTCATTTGGCGTAAATGCAAATCTTTTAAAGAAATACGTGAAAATGTTACAATTTAAACTGCTCTCGTGCGGACTATATTGGAATATTGCTGTAGTGCTTGGAATCCTCACTACCAGTGTCACGTTGACCAAATTGAAAGAGTTCAAAAACGATTTCTGATTTTCTTAACAGTTCATGCTAAAAAATTACTTTAGTCTTCGTACTTATAATGAAAGACTAAATTTTCAAGATTAATTCTTTAGAGGATCGTCGGTGGGTTGCAGATCAAATAATTACATTCAAATTTTAGCTGGTAATCTCGACTGTCCACTATTATTACAAAAAAATCACTTTACTGTACCACATAAACTAACGTTAAGCCGTCGGTCCCGGCTGCCATGAACATCTATGGCAGTCGTTATTGGGAGAGTGTCGACACAAAAGATCCCACTGGGTCGAAGTGTCGCCGGTCTGCACTGACTGGCCCTCACATAAGATACATACATACTGTACCACATCGTGGCCAAAGATTACAAAATTTTCGTCCATTTACCTCAAAGCTTTTTAAAATAAATATTGGATTTCATAGTTTGATTCCCAGATTATTTCGTGAGCACAACCGTCTGTTTAAACATAAAAAGGTTGATATTCATGCTGTATGCTTGCCGGTTTTCAAAAAAGAATTGTACAGTTTTAAGTCAGCCAGTAAGTGACGATTCTTTTGTTTTCGTTTATGCAATTTCCTTTTACTTACTTATAATTAGTTTTATTTTGTTTTACATTTGAGTATTTTGTGATGCCACTAATGAGTATCACGTGAGTAGCCGAGTGTTATACTCAGTAAATGTTTTGTGTGCCTAGCATTGGATTTACATTCTGTAAAAGATTTGTTAACATTAATTGTAAGGTCACGTAAATTATGTGAAATTTGTTGGCGAATAATGTAATAAATAAATAAATAAAATATTGGTTTGGATGATAATTAATTAGTATAAGTTTCTGTCTATATGTTTCCGCATAATTTCAAGCAAGCAAATCTAAAGTGGATAAGCTTGATGAAGCATTATATTGCAATTAGGTTTTAGAGCCAAATCATCAGCACAATGTTGTACTATATTTAATATTACACCGACCGTAGAACGCGACCCGCTTTGAACTGGTTTCATGCCATATTTTGTTGAAAACTTGAAGAAATGAAATTACTACCTGACCTTATCAACGTCCATAACTTTAGTAAAGAAACCAGGTCAGAAATATCAAATGGGCGGCAATCTTGTCTTATTCGGACAAGCTGGAAATTCAAAGTTATTCAACGAAGTCACCTACGCTCTTCAAACTGTACATTAATAAACTGGTCGAAGGGCACCTGGCGCAGTGGTAACTGCGTAAATCTATAAATATGAAAGGTTCATCAACGTTACTACAGTCATGCTTGTAGATGGGTGAGCATTTACGAAACTAAACCCCCATGTCTGGGCGACCGTACGTAGCTGTTAGTCCCAGCTGTCATGAATATCTATGAAAGTCGATTCGAGTAAATATTGTGATATCAGGCACCGATCCTAGAATACGTAATCGCATTGGGGTGCAGCGATTAGATGGTAATCCCTCTGTAGTGATATTTGTATAAAACAAAATCAATACTATTGTGGCGCGTGCACGCGGCGATTGCGCTGGTGCAACTTTCGAGGCACATGCACGCTCAACAAACGCTAGTGTAATAGCGGCCTTATCGTTATAAGGTTTGCATTACGCTTGAAGAAGCAGAGACTTGAATAAATACTAGCAGAGGCCACAGTGAACTTTTAATATTTGCAAACAGTTAACTAATTAGCAGCGATAGGCACCGTTGGACTGCAGGGCAGAGGTTTAGAGTTCGATCTCAAGGCGCGAATCTCTGACTTATTTAAGTCATGTGCTTATTAATAGTTTATTATTGCTCGCTTTACCGGTGAAAGAAAACATCGTGAGGAAATCATGTCTGAGAGTTCTTCATAATGTTCTCGAAGATATGTAAAGTCTGCCTATCCGCACTGGGCCGGCGTTGTATTTTCTGTTCCGTGTGGTGGACTATGGCCAAACCTTCTTACACTGAGAAGTGGCCTGTGCCTAACAGTGGGACAGTTTAATACAAAAATGTCACCGTGTCCCATAAAATAACGAGTTCAGGGTTCCTACTTAGTTAGTGCAGTGCCAACTGCGCATGATGTTTGCGGAAACGCGCGTAGATTGCTGTCGCGACGTAATGGCCATCCTTGATGTGTAGTGCGGACACTATCAACATTTTAAACATGATCGCATTTGTGCCTATTAGGCGAGATTGCTGATATGTGAATAGTTGCTGCATAATGCATATTATCGAATGACACATGGTACAGCAATTATCCACAGTGTTTACACATAAAACACCGGGTGGTGCATAAATAAGTGCGAGTTGAACTCAAGAAGAAAACTTTGAAGAAAATGTATTGAATGATTATTTCGTCTAATGCATCCATATTATATTATATTATATACAGCTTTTGAATACTAACAGCATAACTGAGATTAGTTTTAATCGATACAATCGATATATTTCTTAAAAATACCCTATTTGTATTCAGTTTAATTTTGTCTGTAATCTTAAAATAAACTTCTATCAATGTTTTCCGTCTAAATTTTTATTTTCTACAAACCCTTTATTATGTTTGCATTTTAGTAGCAGTAATGTAGCATCTTGTTTTACTTGAAAATAGCGGGCTACATTTGGACATGATATCAGCACCTTCAAGATGCAATACCTAGTTGCTTACAGCAAATTTCAATCAGCACATCTATCTCTTAAGAAATTACTTTTACGATTATTTAAGTGCTTCACTTTAGTCACAAGATCCATATGGTCATAAAAATAAATACTTTTTAGTGACTGATCCTTATTGTTACACTCTGTGTACTATTATAACATTGTAAGAGGGCATGGTCTAATCATCGTAGATATTTTTGGGTAACTAATTGGTGTCGACAATTTAGTGGGGTCCTCTGCGAGTCTTTAAGTGGAGACCGCGAATTGATAAACGCAAAGTAGGACACCCCGTAGGGTGGATTGATGACCTGAAAAAGGTCAACCGTATTTTACTTGGATAAACTGGCGGCCAAAAGCTGGTAAATAGTTTAGCTAATGTATCTGCATTGAATAATATTCGATGTACAAATTGACGTGGTATTGAGAAACAGGAACATAAATTTTAGCATTAATAATAAGTACCATTAATTATACTTCAAAAAACGCCTCATTTGATGCTTCGGGAAGCACTTAATGCTCTTAAGGACTCTTTATACTAGTAGTGCATATTATGTCATCCTATTATAAAAGTTATCTGGTTAGGTACGTACACATCGATTTCAATCTTGTATATTATGGTAAAGGATTTGTGTTTTTGATTTAAATTTTTCATTTCTAAGTTGAAGATATTAAGGAAAACAGTGAAAATTATTTCCAAGTTTAATATTTATGTTGAGTAGATTAATGATATTGCAAATGAAATTATTGTTTTATGTAAGCCGGCAACGCCTAAGCTTAAATAAAACTAACAAAATAACTATTTGCACATTAAGTATTGAAGAATGAAAATCTATGATATTTACGTAGAAAGCGTTCCTATTCCTATTATTAGGATAATAAAGGATTATTCACTGAATTTAGTGACGTCATCTCAGGATTGCTATAAAAGTGGGGTTAGTTCGCCTGACATATCATTTGCTGGTTGGCTTTCGTACGAGAAGGTTGTCGTGAAGTGTCGGCGCTATTTACAGTGAGTCGTTGTATTGTGTTGACTTGTGATTAATTATTTAGTGTAATTAACGATTGTTTGTCAATTACGATTATTTGATATTAATTTATTATTCTGTTACTGTTAAAATTAGCTTGAATTAAAACATAAGAATAAATTATTGTACTTTGTGGTACTCGATTGTCTTTTTCTAAAACTGTATATAAACTTTAGTGTCCGGCCGAAACCGAAACCGAAACCGAATTTCGGCTTTGGTCTCAGTTTCGGCCGAAACCGAAACCGAAACTTCCATATAAAGTTATGTTTTCGTCAGAAATCTAATAGTCAGTCATAATCAGTTTTATTTTCAAATTACATATTAATTAATTATTTAGTTTCTAATATTTGAACTAATGCAATGATTCATCGAAATTAAACTACTTTATACGGATTTTATCGCGTTGTTCATTTGACACTTTTTACATAATTTAATTTTATAAGTGTATTCCTAGAACATCTTAATTCTATTAATAACAACATCCAATTTACTATGGAGTTACAGGCAAATAATTCAATAGCTTTCTTAGATATAATTTTCATCAGGAATCCTGATCATACTTTGAGCCACACTGTATTTAGGAAAAAGACCCATATAAATAAGTACTTAAACGGTGAATCTCTCCACCATCCAAAACAGTTACCTACCGTGGGAATGTCTTTGTTTCAGAGAGCCCACGGGATCTGTGACAAGAAACACCTGGACGCCGAGCTTCAATATGTCAAGCAAGTACTGCAAGACAACAAACTCCATCAGCCGCGCCGCTGCCACAGATCCCGAGAAAAGCCAGCCACAATCGAGCGCCAGCCTGCTATAGTGCCTTATGTAAAGGGTGTCACTGACAAGATTGGCTACGTTTTGAAGCGAGCTTTGATCAACACATACTTCTAGCCGCCAACGAATATAAGTCAATTTTTACCATCCGTCAAGTGCCAACTACCTTTACAAGATGCAGGGGTCTATAAAATAGATTGTGACTGCGGACTCTCATACATTAGTCAAACCAAGAGAAAAAGAACCGCATAAAAGAACACATAGCTGATGTAAAACACCAACGCTCGTTGATGTCTGCTGTGTGTGAACATGTGCAACAGGGGACCAGTCACTACCTGAGATTTGACAAACCACAGACTCTCGTTAAAGAACACCAATTCTTACCAAGGATGCTTCGCGAGGCTATTGGAAATCAAAAAACATTCTAATTTTAATATAGAAGTTAGTTGGAATGTACCACCAGCTTGGGATCCAGTAATTCAAATATTCAAACCCAAGAAGAAGCAAACCACAGCTAGACTTCATGATACTTCGAGCTCATTCTGCGTAAATAGAAACACCAATGATTATGTTCGGGTACTTTGAAATAACTACACTGGAACATCGAGAGACAACTACCATCTTAGTCTCCCCGTAAGCATGGCTGCTGAAAAGCAACCGAAACTTCGGGGAAAGTGTAAACTTAAATATAAATAGTTTTAATAGCTTTAATAATTTAATTAGCTTAAAAATTAGTAAAGTTTAATAGTAGTAGTTTCTAAATTATGTAAAAAAGTGTCAAATAAACAACGCAATAAAATCCGTATATAGTAGTTTAATTTCAATGAATAACATTCGCTTAAACAGAAGAGAATATAATCTAATGATTGATTGAAATTAAATATTTGTGCTTTTTGAAATAAGATTTATTTTTAAATACGAAATATTTTTTTATTATATATATGTACAACTGTTTTTTAATATTACTTACGAATAACATAAAATTAAAGGTACGAATCTAAAAAAAGAAATTATAAACTTTCTACCTAATGTTTAAATAAAAAAACAAACAATACTCTATTATCTTAAGAACAAAATACACTGGGCCGCAAAGAAAAAGGGTCGGTTAGAAAATCTTCAATATCTTCAAAAGTACCTGACCTAACTTTATGAAATAAAGACTAAATTAAAGAATATTTAATGTCACATTAAATATTATATTTATATACCCTTTTTTATTTATTTTTGATAATTGTATAAAAAACTGAAAATGTAAAATAATGGTCGTTGTTAAATTTAGTACCAAAAAATTCAAATCAATTGTTTCGTGTTTGTTTTAGTTTTGCATTATAAAGTTATTATTTTGTTTTTTGTTTGTTTTGTTGTTTTATTATTCTGAAGTCATCATGTCGTTAACCTCTGAAGAATGTACCAGGATCCTAACAATGCTTGAAAATGGCACAGTCTGCGAAATACAGCGAGAACTGTTGGTGTGACTCTTTCTACAGTTCAGCAAGAACTCCAGCGTTTCCATTAAACTGGATCCAATCTTCGAAGACCAGGAACAGGCCGAACAAGGTGCACAACGGAGCGGAAGGATCACTATCTTAACAATTTTGAGAAATCGCTTTCTTACGGCTGTTGAAGTAAAGAATCATGGAGGAAACAATCACTGTAACCAATTTATATTTACGAAAATACTGGAACACTACACATTTTTATTTATTATACATTATTAAAAATAAAATGCTTGAATTAATTTATTTTTCATTTAAGCACATTAAAATATTCATTAATTTAGTATTTATTTCATAAAGCTAGGTCAGGTACTTTTGAAGATATTGAAGATTTTCTAACCGACCCTTCTTCTTTGCGGGTCCAGTGTAATATCTTCTAAACTTTAATCATTTTGAATACGAACTCACTCTTGTTTATGAACTACAATAAAATTAAAACATATAGTCACTAAACATGTTTATTGAAATTATGTTCAAGGTATGAAAACTAAAAGAGACTTATCTCGAACTAAAAAACAGTGAAAATTAAATATTTAATTGGGCTACAACCATTACAAATTTTAATGGCCCGATAATTATCAGTATTCATAGTTAAACAATCTAATATTATCAAGTAGAAAACAATAATTTATCAACATTTTCGACTCGTAAATTGCTTCTTTTATGTGAACACGTTTGACCAGCAGCACTAAATAGTTGTTCACCAGAAACTCGTCGGTGGAGCCGACAAGAAATTCAGCGCAACCTTTTTAACAGACAGAAATGGACTAGAACTCCAGTAGGAATAAATATATGTGTGATTCTTTGTTACCTTGGCTCTGATCATTAATAGGTATAGTATATAAGGTATTAATTAGCATAAACAAAAAAGTTATATTGGCCGAAAACATTTAATTAGATGCCTAACCTTAGTAGTTAGTACTTAACGTACGAAAACCTACATATTAAAGCAATCGAATTTTGTTATTCATTAGCTATCATGAACTAAATCACATCAATAGCAAACTAATACTGCCCAGTTTTGAAATAATCTTATAATCCCTCGTAATTTCACAAAAAACAATACAAACTACCGCAAAGTTCGCGGCGCACACAAAATCAAGTTATGACACGACTATAACGCGGCGAAATGACACTTCATAGCACACATAGCAGCCGAAACCTAAACTAAGCCGAAACTCGTTTTTTGTCGACACTAGGCTGAAACTGAAACAGAAAGTTCGGTCGGACACTAAAACTTATATAGACTCACGCCTATTTTCCAGAGGGGTGGCAGATACCTCGGATTTTTATTGTTACTATCTGCCACCCTAGATCTTACTTCAGTTAGTTTTGTCATATTTTTGCGTAACCGTGTGAAATGTAAAATAATACTATAAAATTAAAATAATTATTAACTTTAAATTATATGTTGTAGAAATCTCAAAAAATAACCAAAATCGATGTTTTATAATTTTAATATATCTACGTTTTATGTATAAATTATTGCAACATTTTGTAAGTCTGATAAGTTATATTTTTAACTATCTCTGTTATTGCCTATAACCTGCTTCTGAAAAACTTCACATGTTATTTGAGAATCTCAATAACATTAATTAAGCTATAAGTGCTGTATTTCACGCAATGTTATTGCATTGTGTAGTTACTGTTTTGAATGTTGCTACCGTAATTGGTGTGCAATAGTCACAATATAGCGCGCCAATTCGTTACTAAAAGACCTATTGTAATAACTATCTCTTTAAATCATTAATCTTCAATTTGCTCAGAAAATATACATAAGAATATAATTTCAGATTGGTTCAATGGATACGGATGTCAAGTGAGTAAACAGCATCCGTTTTACAGAACATCCGCCAGCGAGTACGGGTGGTACCCTCCAGGTAATAATTTTCAATTTACATAACTCTATACGCTTTCTAATTTATGCATGTTTAAATAGTCCTTTTTTCGGACTAGAAGCGTTCAAGGTGTAATATTTCTTAATATACGGTTTTAATGGGCCTTAGAATGTTCTATCTAATTTCATAATAGGAGGTTGTGACGAAGTGTCGAAGTATGTTCTATTATTGTATATGTATATTTCTTTGAAAATACTTATCCAATTTTATAGCGGATTTCAATCGTCGTAAGGTAAGCAATGAAAATGAAATAAAGTTCTGTATGTGATGAGTCCAAGCAATGTTGCTTCATGTTTTTGATGTTCATTCGTGTTTCCATTTAATATTTTAGGTTGGCATTCAGTACCCAACGTGTTTTACCCGAAGAATCAAGCGTTTTCCAATCGTTTGGCACAAGCTGGCATGTATCGGAATTATTCCCTCAACACTGTCACTGATCCACCGTCATATAAATAAGGTGTAATGTAAAGAAAGGGATAAGTCTAGATTCAATAAAAATATCACGAGTGGGACTATAAAACGCTTTAAGGACACGTTAAAATAATTATGTTACATCATTTTTGTTTTATATTCTTTATGCGTATTTAATTTAATTTATATGAATGACTAATATATGTATATAATATTGTGTTGTTTTAAGCACGGTTTTAAACAGATGTCTATATTCTGTTTATTTTATTAGAAATGCAGCTTTTTTATAATTTATAAGCTTACACAAATACAACAATATGTTTAATAACGCCCTCTAATGAAATAATTGTGAATTACAAACCTGTGGATACTGGATAGATGCCACAACAAGTCTGTTGTTTAGGACAGAGTTTCTTTACTTTGCCCAATATAAGAACAGTAAAAAGATATATATTTTTATATCCAGATTGAACACTTGCGCTTTAACTATCCCTCCATTATCATACTCTAGCATTTAACTCTATCTACTGTTACTAAACAGAACCTACATTAGAGGATCTACCTCAGAAAATAGCACTTTAATTTAGACAACATTCATAACATCTCTCTGTGTTTTCTATCAGGCAAAAGAATCCAATAATAAAAAGTTGAGATATATTTAGAAATACATCAATAATTTAGTTCAGGCATAGCAATTTAGTTATAGACTTTCATATTCAGGTCGACAAGAGTGTCTGACTCGTATACCCATTGCCATATTAGGTAGGTATATCAAACAATATAATTATATATAATATAGTAAAAAACATATCTCTTTATACAATTGCATTCATTAATCCCTATTTGTATGTGAAGCTTGCCGGCTTTTTTGAGATTTTTACGTTGTCTTTTTGTCACTATTTTAGTTGCTCTAGAATAATCTTACCGATTAATAATCTTATCTCCAGGCAAGCGGTTTAATACGTTTCAAATAATTGCAGGTATACATTCGGTTCCATCGGTGTTCTTCCCAGCGGGGCAGACGTTCACCAACCGACTCGCTGCAGCTGGCATGTATCGGAACTACAGCCTTAATACTGGCATGGACTCACAGGGATTTTGACTTTTTTATTCTAGTTCTATCTTTTTTGTTTCTAGAATAGTCCATTTGTTTGGGTATGTACTTAATTTTAGATTGTTGTACCTATTTTCTTGCTGTTACCTTACGCATATAGATTGAAATCTACAAATTGCCGAAAAATTGCCAATGTTATATAATTTTATCTCTTGTGCTTTATTGAAATATTTAATTAATGGTGATTGTTGATTGTTTAAAAATATTGTAGACACAACGTAGTATAATTTGAAAACGTGAGTTAAACAAATGTTGCTTAAAGAGACATGATTATAATGGTTAATAATTAATTATGTTACCTCAAATATTTGTCTCTATAATATTAAGCATTAAATTTAAAACAAATGTTTTCATTTACTGCACGTACTGTGCGTATATTTTTGGAACTTAATGTCCACGATAAACTGTTGAAATTAATATGATAACAGAAAGACTTGCTTGTCATAAACTATCCTTGGTTTAGATTATATATGCTTTTCTAATCCTTCTGTGTATTAGAAGATAAAAGAGTTTATCGACATATTTCATAAAGCTTCACCTTAACTATATATAGCAGTTGCAATGTTTGTAAACTGAAATATTATCACACAAATATAACGTGTGAGTGAAGTCTTAATTGTCTGTATATTAACACTTTTAAATAATGTTCAAGTACAGTATGATATTTTCGTTGTTCTTACGCTTATGTATTTTTGGTAAAAGTGGCCTACTCACACTTATTCAGCTCTGTTCAGCTTTTGTCCATAGAAAACAATGATTTTGTATGGATATGCGTACGCATCCGTTCAGCTTTCCGCGTCTATTCAGCTTTCGCGGAAAATAGGCATAAAATGAGGACAAGTGTGTTTTATAATGCTATACTTAGATAGAGTTCAGCGCTGTTCTGTCGCATTCAGTGCTGTTCTGCCGCGTTCAGGGCCGTACGACACTGTACGCGGTTACAACTTGTCGACGAGGACGTCCGCGTTCAGCGCTGTACACGTATGGTTCCCGACTCCTTGTCGACAAGTTGGGACCTACATAGTTCCTGCATAGATCTGATTTATTATTATATAATCATTATGCACACAAGGTTTGAGAGAATTCGGACGTGTTTTAAAGTAATTACTTACTTACGACGCGACGCTGTACGCGGCTGATAGAAGCAGAACTGTATAAGTGTGACTAAAATCGTCCAGCAAAACACGAATGGAGCTGAATAAGTGTGAGTAGTCCCTAATACTCTAACTCAATTACAGAATGTACATTAAGACTACATTTATAAAGGTATTCGAATCAAATTTTTCAACAGTTCTTCGTAAAAATATACCATTTTATATAGTTGTACTTCGGTTGATGAATTGATGGTTGTCGAGTTTTAGTTGACATTATCCAGCAAGCGGTATGGTGACGTAGTGAGACAGTTGGGAGACACGGGGGTGCGTGTAGCCTTCTTTTATATAATGCTTTATAAACTACACTTGCAAACTATAAGAACATGTTAGAAATAATCTTCATTATAAATAATTTAGCATTGTTCAGTTAATCAACAGTCGCAGAAAACATTATATTTTTATTAAATTGAATAAATTATTGTTGTAAACTTCTTAGTCTATTATTTTATACACATACGGCACAAACGGCAGGGCAAAGGAGGGACAAATAAAATCACCTGTGTCGGTATTGACTTACCAAAAGAGGTATTTATTATTTATTTATATTATATAGATTAACATGCATTCAAATTCCATTAACATATTCCATCAGAACAAGGACATGGGCGTCACGTTTATACAAAACATTATTTTATTGCAATATTGTAGGAAGAACCTTATTTCACTTAATATCCTTAGCGGTACTTTACGGTTATTCTATGGATTAAATTGGTGTTTTTGTCAGACTCGATCCCACCGATTTATTATAATACCGTGACACACCATGTCCGTTTATATTACCTATAGAAGATTAATGTCACGATAAAAAGATAAATAGTTAAGGGAATCCTAATCTCGTGACACAGGTCCCTTATCATGACTATCTTATAAATCGTGAATATCTTAAAAAGATTATCCATCATTTTCGTATTGAGTACACATTGTATAACTTGTTAGCAACAACAACAACAGCATTTATATTAATTTGAGTGTTATAATATACTCTTAACAATTAACAAATGTCAAAATCTTGAAACTATATAAATTAGAGTAAAATTTAAAATTAAAGTACAAAACTAAATATAATCGTTGGTAATAGTTAACACACCCACCACATTAACTAATGGAAATATTATAATAATTCATAATATAGTACATACGTACTACGATAATGTCCGTAACAGCTAATTGCGCATTTATAGACACGTAATTAGTTACACGTTACCTAGATCGTGGCTATCGATACTAAAGGATTCGTGTCATTATCTAACTACCGGTGCATACTTACATACATACGATAAACGATATTTAGCTCGACGCAGCCACGGTCCGCCAGGCTCGGGCTCAACAACGTAAGATAGTTATAAAACATTAAACGATACTTGAACCAACTAAACGCAGGTACCTATTGCTTTGCTCAAACTTAACGCTTGCTCCTGACCCCACTGCCTTAAAATAACGAGTTATTAACTTACATTTGTATACGTATCTAACTATTTTCGTTGTAAAATCTACGATAACAAGTGGGCTTTGGTTATAATATTATCTGTTTGTTATATAAAAACGCTTAAAATTTACTATTTATTTATGAATGATCTACTAAATTGCGTTAAACATAAATGTTCACTACACATTAAAATGTCTACGTTTGATTCGCAATAGCTAAAGAATAGGTATAACATTACTATAATGTAGCTTAAAGTTATAAACTTTGAATATTTATGAAAGCACAATGTAGTTGCGAAGATGCACATCGAGTCATCCTGATATGACGTTTGATCACACTTCGTTGACAACAATCCTACCACCTCTCCATGAAAACAAGAGTAACGACTCATGCAGGTTAGCACGTACTAAGTACAATCAATTAGGATAAAGTAGCATATAAACAATATTTATTTGTATTGAAGTAACAAACGAAGCGTGATTGCACATATACGAAGACATACGTAATAACGAGATTTTCTTAAGACTATGAAATACAACTAGTAATAAGGTATAATATATATTATATAAAATGTGGATCAATTTTTGCTTTTAACAATATTGTCATCAATAGCATTGCTTTATCCCAATTGCCAACAATTTTAGATCTAACGGGACGACGAAGTAAAATGATCTCATTTTAAATATAAAATGCCTCATTTCCAGAATTATGTTTATCGAATTCTTTCGATTATATTATATGTAGTCGATGACAGTCTCAATACCGATAATCGCTTCAAATAAAACATATTTAAAGTCACTCCTCGTATCCCCATCCTAGTTATTGCCATAAATTATTTGTCCTTCATAACAATTATTAACAATCAGTGTTTTATATAAAATGTCCATGTTATTGCGTTAACTGATCTCCTAGGAAGGTGCAGCGAGTGTAGAAGGGAGTCGAAGACAGAGAGAAATACTACTTCGCGAGACGCGACGCGCGCCGCGTCTACCGAATGGGTTCGATCACAATGCAGCTCAGTTGATTCGTATTTTCATATTTATAATAACTTATTTAAAAATCTATCGTTATCATACATTAAACTATGCTTAAAGTTCTGCTTCGTACACGGTTGCACTAAACACTCTCTCGGAGGAGTGAGAGATGTCGCTGGCGCAGGCGGGACGTCGGCTAATTAACCCGATACAAACACATACTGGTCAGGCTCACCTTCACAAGCTATTTCTGAGTCCTGTTAACCTGTATACTGTAGTGACATAGATTTTATAAAATCTATACTGGATACACAGATAAATATATAAATATCTACTGGTTAATACTGCGGGCAACAGACGTGTAGTGATTATAAATATATTGCCTATCAACGGTATGCTTCAATTTAGGTCTCCTTTGTATTTTATTGTGAATGCGTTTCTGGCAGGTTACTTTATTTTTTAAGTGTGTATAATCTCAGTACATCGTCTTTTGTCCGTATAATTGATTTGTCGTTACATTTTACATGTCACCAAATATTCCAGCGAAAGTTTTACGAAGATTTTTCATAGTATCTTCAGCGTCCTCTGTGAGGACGGCGCTGAGCGATCCTTGTCGAGCGAAGCCCCCGCGGCCCGAGGCGGAGCCCTGGGCGGGGGTCGCGGTAGGAGCAGTACTGCTCGTGGTGCTCGGTGCCGCTGATGCCGACGACACCGTGGATGCCTGCGAAGCTGTGAAAAGAAATAACCACTGTATCTTAGGATTTATCAATATCATACAGAATATATGGAAAGACATGACAAACTTCTTTATTAAAGTGTGCAGCAGGCTTTCGCTATTAAGGGACTTATATGTATAAATATATAAGCCATTTGCTTATAATATATATTAACAATAATTACATTTGGATGAACATACAGGTAACACGAAATGCCAAGCAATTTGTAGGTAGAGAAACGAGTGCGTTACCTTGAGAATCGCGTCTCGTGAGCGGCGGTGGTGGCGGCTGCGAGGGCTCAGCCGGGATGGGCGGCAGCGGGCGATCGATGCTGGCGCCGGGCGCTAGCGGCGCCGGCGGCGGCGCGCTGGGTGGGCCTGCGCCCGCGCCGCTACCCATTGGCGCGGGCCCGCGCTCCTCGGTGGGAGAGCCGGCCGCGGAGCTGCCTGATACAGAGCTTCGAGATTGTGTCTTCGTTATACCTGGACGACACACCGCCTGAAACACATATAAAACAAAATATGAATATTGACAGCTTGCAGATTGGTACATTTATAACATATTATACATCTATATTTATAGGTTTATCCGAGCTAAATATGGATTTCATTCTACGCGATGGTCCCAGAAGTTCTGCTCTCTGTTCATGTGCCACGCATTGCTCGTTTATTTATACTGATGGAATTTACCGACATGTCTTCTTTGAATTATAAACAGGCTAGATAAATTGCTGTTCTAGCAGAACTAATTGAGATGACAATTATTATTAATCTCGTCAATTGTAAGAAGTAATCAAAGCACAAAGAGCAAGTGAATACTCTATATAAACTCATATATTATAATAAGAGATAAAATTGATTAACGCCGCACCTGCATACGCTGCAACACCAGTTCAGCAAGATGCCGACGGTCTTCCTCCTGAGAATCGCCCATGAACGAAGTAGCTGAGTCGTTCAACTCGATGATGTGCTCTCGTCCATCTTTGCCAACCACCAGTTCCAAGGCGCAAACTTCCAGACCGCCGAATATTTCGCTCACCTGGGCATTATCAATATTTATTTTTAAATCATGGTCTTACAATAGTCAGTGATTCATCGTATACAGGGTGTCCCAAAAATCAACGTCAAGCCGAAAACGGATGACGGGCCAAGGGATGGTGGTTCTCAAAAAAATATGAAAAAAAAATTTTTTGCTGCACTCTAAAAATTATAGCCATTTAAAAAAAAATGAGAAAATTAACACCTTGTTATGATTTTTCAAGTACTATGACTACAAAATGTTTACTTAGCTTAATTATTTTAGTGAGGATTTGTTACTGAACAATGCTAGTATACATTACAATTCAAAATTTGAACACAACTATCTTCATTTCAGAGGAAATATCCCTAATATGCCCAAACATGTACTCAAAATTATTACATTATTCAACTTTAAATGGCCGTGCTGAAAAAAAAATGTACTACGCCATTTCAGCACGTGGCATCAAAAGATGGCGCATTTAATGGGCTTTCTAAAATGCTATAACACTTACTACATTTTATCCTAATTATGGATTTTTTTTCTAAAACAACTTGGATTTATGCTTCTAATGCGATGCATATTTTATTTAAAGCTTACTTAAATTAAAGTAAGACAGTACAAGTTTGGGTGAAACAGATTAGGACGCCACTTCAACGTGTGAGAGTGAAAGAGATAGCAAGCCTGAGCATCATCAACAGCACGAGTTAGAGTGAAACGGAGAGAGACGCCACTTCAACGTGTTAGTGAGAGTGTGAGTGAAAGAGATAGCAAGCCTTAGCATCATCTACGGCATGAGTTAGAATGAGACGGATAGAGACGCCACGAGTGAAAAAGATAGCAAGACCGGATCATCTGCGCACGAACTGCAATACTTCAGTACGTTACGTTATTTCGTTTACTGCGCATCGTTCTGTATTCCTTCGTGTCGTTTTCGTACTTACTAACTTTGGCTTTGCTTATTGGACTTGATTACGTGCTACTTGGATTTGATTTGTGATTTGACCGTTTGTGACTAACTTGGCTTTCTTTTGGACTATCGTCATCGCTGACCGTGTAATTGTGTGTATTCTATGATCGCCACCATGCCGCTTCGATACACAGCACAGGAGTATGCAAACATGCATCTCATTTATGGAGAGTGCAGGTGCAACGCTAATGCTGCAGCTCGACTCTATCGTGAGAGATACCCCAATTCTGAGCGTCATCCGGATCATAGAGTATTTATTAATCTGCACCGATCACTCTCAGAAGGCCGATTTCCTAATCAAATGTTCAGTACAGGAAGATCCAGCATTCCATACGAGGAAGAAGTTTTAGCAGCAGTCGCAGAAGACACGAGTGTCTCAGTACGTGGACTTGAGACAAGCATAGGAGTGCCGAAGAGTACAGCACACCGGATTTTGCAGCAAAACCAGCTCCACCCGTACCATGTGCAACGAGTTCAATCTTTATCACCTCAAGATTATCCTGCAAGGGTTGCGTTTTGTGAAACGTTGTTACAAAGACACCGAGAAGACCCCCACTTCCTGGATAAAGTACTCTGGACGGATGAGTCAACTTTTAAGAAAGATGGCTACTTAAATCTACATAATGTGCATGAGTGGCACGTGGAAAACCCACATTTAATGCGAGAAGATCGGTCACAATATCGCTTCAAAGTAAACATGTGGACCGGTATTCTGAATGGTAGAATTATTGGACCTTTCGAACTCCCAGACACCTTAACCAGTGAGGCTTACTTAGACTTTTTACAAAATCATCTACCAGATTTATTGGAAGACGTGCCACTCAACATTTACGTAGGTATGTGGCTCCAACAAGATGGCTGCCCTGCGCACTATGCTCGCTCAGTAAGGGAATTTCTTAACCAAGTATATCCGGATAGGTGGATCGGTCGGTCTGGTACGATCTCGTGGCCGGCCCGATCACCAGACTTAAACCCCATTGATTTCTTTTACTGGGGAGCAGTGAAGGATCAAGTTTACTCTAAGCCTATCGCAAACGTAGAGGAACTGCGCCAAAGAATTGCGGGGGCCGCTGAATACATCAATTCAAGAAGTTTTGCTCGTAAAATAAAGCGTTCGTTTTTAAAGAGATGTAGGGCATGCATTGAAGCTGAAGGCAAACAATTTGAATATTTATTGTAACAAAATAAAATGAACTGTTGATTTGAATGGTTGAATTTTTATTTCAAATTGAACACATAATGATTCACAATGACCAAAGGAATCTAATATGGTTTATCAATAAATTAGGTATTTGCCCTATTCACAGTAGCTTCGCAAAACAGTGTCACTAGTAGTTTTTACCTGACTGCCATAAAAGAGGGTTATGTATAACACTAATTTGTTTCTTAGAGGGAAACTAGATGTCATTACCAACATTTTTGAGTAAAACAAAAAAGGTTAGACCCGAGTTGTTTTAGAAAAAAAATCCATAATTAGGATAAAATGTAGTAAGTTTTATAGCATTTTAGAAAGCCCATTAAATGCGCCATCTTTTGATGCCACGTGCTGAAATGGTGTAGTACATTTTTTTTTCAGCACGGCCATTTAAAGTTGAATAATGTAATAATTTTGAGTACATGTTTGGGCATATTAGGGATATTTCCTCTGAAATGAAGATAGTTGTGTTCAAATTTTGAATTGTAATGTATACTAGCATTATTCAGTAACAAATCCTCACTAAAATAATTAAGCTAAGTAAACATTTTGTAGTCATAGTACTTGAAAAATCATAACAAGGTGTTAATTTTCTCATTTTTTTTTAAATGGCTATAATTTTTAGAGTGCGGCAAAAAATTTTTTTTTCATATTTTTTTGAGAACCACCATCCCTTGGCCCGTCATCCGTTTTCGGCTTGACGTTGATTTTTGGGACACCCTGTATATCAAATTATTTATGGTAAACAAATAATAATTAATCAGCAAGTAGGAAAACTTTGCTTAAATAATACACGCTAATGAATAAGCGTGCCTATAAGTAGATTCAGTTTCATTGTGATTTAATCAATAAACAATTTTGAAATCCGTTAAAATAGGAAATACTTAAAGAAGTTATTAATTCCTTCGTTTCCCTAAAATCTTGATTGATTTTGCTTTAAGAAAATATAAAAATGAACAAGAAAATGCGCTGCCGAGCCTTCCCAATTGAATTTATTTGGGCAGAATTAAATTGACGCATACTTAATTCACTTTAAGATTGTGAATCGTTATTGGATCATCTGGAAATGTGAACAAAATATCTAGTGCATTCTGAATATATTTTATAGGTCGTCGAAACTGCAAGTGAAAACAATCTATCAAGTTCATCATATAGAAATCAGATATGATTAATACAGACCTCGTCTATCCACATCTTGTATCTATCGTTCATGCCGATAGCCTCGAGCATCGCAGATCCCTGATTGGTTTTCCAATTTCCCGATATAGATTTACGCCTGGAAAATATTTACTCCATTTTAGTGTTGCAAACACCGAGTGTGATATCACAGTTCACACATACTTAGTTCCATTCTTAAATTCTCCTGTTTGTTTGTTTGTCAGTATTGAGAACGCCTGCATCATTTTGTTTGTAATCAGACCTGCAGACTTCTTTGATCTTTCCTATAGGCGCCAGCGTGGAGTATGATAATATATCCCGAAGTATAAATAGTGCAATGATACTTACATAAAAGCTTTATAGTTAGTGCCGATCTTTTGTATGTGGATGTCGTATTTAGCATCAATATACGGCTCTACCGTGCAGTAGGTACCGAGCATCGCTACAACACCGGCTATATCCTAGAAAAGGATAATAAACAAATAATATATTTTCTAAAACTTACTCTTATTCATAATTAAATTAATTACAGGTAAAGCACGCTACTCATAGCTTGTATAGTTTATAAGTCACGAACGGAGAAATACTGCAGTGTGCTACATGATAATTCATTAGCCTATTATTTTCTGAAAATCGTGAGGAGCATCATTACCTGGAAGTCAGCCAAGGAGTCCACTTTCACCTTTGCAACGCCGCTGTGCGCGTGCCCTATCTTGATCACCACCGGGAACTTGGGCGCCGTGACCTGCGACAATGATACCGGTCGTTACGTCATTATCGTGACCATTGTGCTCAGCCGACAGTTTGCCGCCACCTTTATCCTAAATTTGTATGTTATGCAGTCATTGTTAAACAATTTAACCATACATAAAAACCCTTTCAATTCAGTGCTTACTTTTAAACACATCCCGAAGTAATGTTTGCATCATTCAGTAATGCCCGTTTCGCAGATTACTCAATTCAAGAGGCCCCACCGTAATAAACAGTTCTATGGTATCGTTAACTTGATTTATTTCATCACTATTTCGATATGAATTATTGTTTAATGTTCTACTATGAAGCATATTTATAACCTGTGTTTATAATCCATCGTTTTCACAAACTACGTAAATGCATTTAGGAAATTTCCGTGGAGCAAGTTCACAGAAACAATGCTCTATTTATAAGGTAGTATTATGTAAGCTATAATTGTAATTATAGGTTTGGAATGAATAAATTATATGCAACGTGTTTACTGTTAGTATTTCATAACCTTCAGTTAATGTTATGGAACTGATAGTATCTTAATAGCTTGGAAGCACATAATGATCACGTATTGTCATCGCTTAGATCATATCGCGTCTGGTAATCCGAATGCACTATTACGGTGAAAGCAAACTCATCGCAGAATAGAAATGGAATAAAATTCTATCCCCAAACGCTGGGAAATAATTACTTTTTCCACAATACACAATAAACATCCGAGCTTTGTCAATACTTATTGTAACAATCTCATTGTTAGAAACGAAATTGCGTTCTTTGAAGTTTGAGTTTAATACATCTGTTTTATATTGTCAAACTATGTCATGCATGCCACTTTGTACGAAATAATGTAGTACACACTAATCTCTTTTTTAGTATATTTTCATAACGTTTGTCATATTTTAGAGAAATATATTTAGGCAGAATAAGGTAACTAAAACAATTCTCAAATCTAACTTAATTGATAATAAATGAGATCAACCTCCATTGTAACGTAAGTTTTAGTTTAGAAATTTGGCAATGGTTCAATGCATAATCGATTTCTATTTCTGTGCGTTTGTGATAGTAGATATAGGTGAGATGCTGGTGGCAAAATTAATACGTTGCAGTCGATTGATCAATCGATCTACAAACCTCGATCGTTGAATTGTAAAACAATAACAGTTAACGTTATGAAGAGAAATTAAAAAGTAATATGGAACATGTACGAAAGTAGCTACAAGTTTTTACATTGCCATATGTACTACAACGTCTTTAAACCGATGTCGCCTACCAGATTCTACGTAGGTACATATCATTCGTTACGCAACACTTAAATCCTCGCAAAAATCAGGGATTACACGCGAGCCTGGTAACGTCCAATTAGACCAAAAACGTTCTGTTCATGTAACGTGTTTTGTTGTGAGACAGAAAATATGAACATGTTTTATACATATAATATGTTAGAGTATTATGTCACCGAATCTGCAAATAAGGCATGTTTGGCAAGAGAAGTAACAACTACAGACCGAGTTGCGGTTTGTTACTTAACGAGAAATGGTGTATGTTACTTATCCATACTCGTGTTATGTGTTCCGTCCATTTCGTACTTATTTATTTTGGCGTTGTTAATTAGCAAGAACAAGTACTAATAACATAATAATATATAGCACTAACGAATATGTATATTTTATAAATAAGGTATTATTTATTAGGAATCGTGACACGTCAAAATTAAATTGAATATATGTACATATTTATCTAGGTGCGCAGTCATTAAATTGCCATCGATGTGCTTGCGCTTTAATTTTATCAGAAAAGATATGCGTCGGAAAGTTTGATCAACTAATAATCTAGTTGTCGCCTAACTGGATTATTAGGAGATCAAAATTACATTATAATGCGCGGCTTTGTACACCATATACCCATATTACCAGGTTTTGTGAGAGTTGACTAGTAAACTATTAATATCAGATGTATCAATATCAATCAATAATAATTTATTTCCAAAATTAATAGTGGCTTCTATATTAACGGAATGACTAATCCATGTGCCAAAATCTACAATTATAGTTATACATCATAGCTTATTCTGATTTTAAGTGATACGATACAATAATATGTTGTAGCAATTGCTTAACGTTTCAAATACATCAAACACCAAAAAAAAGTAAAGTACCTTGATGTTTAACGTTTTAAGGCAATATTCAAGGAAAACAGCAAAGTGCTCTAAAGTGCTCCGCAAATGTTTGGTGAAGATAATTTAAAAATATAGGCAAAGATAGTCCGTGGTGTCTATGGAATTCACTGTAAACGCGATCAAGTTTTATGCATTGCATGGTGATAACTGACTGCGCTACAGAAGACGTAGACAATTTGTATGCGTCAAAAATAATTAATATGTCTATTATGAATGTTATAATTGCTTTGCATTCGACGTTTATCCTAAGTCGAGATCACTTTTACTCGAGGTCTGCATTTCATCTCGAGTTACTATTAATGCGGTGTCAATCACTGTTAGTGCAGCGCAGTCCGGGGCCGGACGGAGCTCGCGCGTTGGACCGAGGCGTCGCCGTGGGCGGCTACAGTCAAGTGTTTGACTGTTCGCTTCAACAACACGCACTTCCTTCTGTGTATCGATGACGCACACCTTCTTCTACATAAAGAATTCCGCGTGTAATACTATTTATGGAGCGTCCCAGGCTCATGACGAAGTCGCATAGTTTAGGGATTTAACATTACACTTTGATTACATTTCCGTTCGTTTATTTGCGTAGGCCCTTTACTAAGCGGTTTGTGGCTTATATGCAAATATGGTTAAGAAAACGAAATCCGTTGATGAGTAACTTTTAGAAATAAATATTTGTTCGAAAGATAGCGAAAACAAACGTTTATATTGCGGCAGTGATGTAAGTTTATTTCTAGGAGAACGTTTAGTAAGATTAACGCAATGCATTTTGACGTCGTATGAGGAATCTTCCATTGCAATAGACCTTGTTATAAGTCTCAGTAATTCAATTTAGCGCCACTGTTGAATGACAATCATTTAAGCGGCATCATTTTATCTAGAAGTTATCGGCTGATCAATCTGGTCGATAATACTATGGAAGCTGTGGAAGCAATTCAATTCAAATATCGGTGTTGGGTTGCTGACAATAGTTGTTAATGATCGTATGGCAAGAAATAATATCGCACGAACTTCGATGGAGTATTTATTGTCCTCAAAGGACAAGACAATTGTCATTTATCACTGTAATTGCCGCCTTTGAAGTTGATGTTATCTTGCCGCCTTGCATGGCCGCGATCATAAATCACTTCTATGTGATCGATACTACATCAACGAAATTGAATAGCCGTGTATGCCATCTATATACACCTGCAATAAACTAGATAATGGTTTGACCAGGATCAATCAGGTCATATGTTTGAACTAATTTTAGTCGTGACCGTAACGGATTAAACTTGATTGGAAAACTTTGTTTATTATTAAGCTAATAGATAGACTGACGGCGGCGGCGCAGTGGTTTAGGTGGATTGATCTATCTCTCCCCATATGGGTAAAAATTTTGTGTGATCTGTAAATTATTGTACCATGTACCTATGTCTATTCTTTGTTGTTGATGTCGGTTGAGCAGGAGAGAGAGAGGATATAGAGGTAGTGTATGCAATTGCTGAGACCGAGGTCCCGGGCAAAGCGTCTATGGGTTCTTCTGTCAAAATATTTTCACTACAAGCACGGAGTCTGAAACTATGCCTTGTTAACAGCAATACGGCTCGCCCCTTATTACGTAAGATTTTAGGTGGCAAAATGTGGGCGTAATAAACCTATCCGTTCGGGCATATTGACACAATACAATTATTTTTCTATTTAATATTTAATTTAATATAAATAATATCAGCCCTGTATATAAACAGTCCCACTGCTAGGCACGTGCCTCGCCTCAGGATGAGAAGGATTAGGCATAATAGTCCACTGCGCTGGCCTAGTGGGGAATGACAGACTTCACATATCATCGAGAACAATATGAAGAACTCCCAGACAATTAATGTATGCTGGTTTCCTTACGATCTTCATCGTTAAAGCAAGCGATAATAAGTATTTAATATATTTTTTTAATTATATGTTTCGAACACTGGCTTTAATTTTACTGTAAAAAAAGGTGTGACGACTATAAATCTAAATTATTATCTGCTTATTTTTAATTATAACTGTCTTGACCTAGGGGTATAATATATGATAAGTATGATAACAAGTGAGTATAAACAAACATGTTAGTAGTATGACGAACTAGCTGAACCCCGCGGTTTCACTCACGTTTATGCATACTGCTTCGCTGCCATAGTTCATAGCGTGACGTTATATAACATATATCCTGCCTTAACAATCTGGCTCACAAAAATTTCTCAAGTAGGGCTAGTAGTTCCAAAGATTCTATAAAAATGCAACCATAGTCAGTTCATTATATATACATATTTCACATTTTATACTATTTTTCTTTTAAAAAAGATAACTTCCTTACTATTAATTCTTTGTCGCAGAGATCTAAACCAACATTGAAATAACGGACACAAAAACACAGCTAGACTCGGAACTAAGTACTATTTGTGGATCACATACATTTTTGTCCCGTGTGTTGATCGAACCCACAACACCTAGTATATCTTAAACCATGCAGATACTTACTTAAACACACAAAAATATTCATCAAAATCAATAAATTCAGTGACATACGAAAAGAAGAATTATATATGTAAAGATAGATTCACTGTGCATAAGTACGCAATAATTATATGATTTTGATCTCATTGCTACTGTTGTTGACCTCGCTCAAGGTGAGGAATGTGTTCATCGTCTGTATTACGTAGGTGAGCATTATCACTTCAATGCAGCTTATATTTTTATGTACCTACGCGTGTAATAGGTGTTAATTAGACAAAAAATACTCTCGGCGCCAGTCTTTACTTAGTGTACCAGGATCTAACTTCATATTGACTTTAAGTTTGAATAAGCTCGTATTAGTGTTTTTTAGTATGTTATTATTACTATACTATTATTATTTAGTGCACCGATGGCAAAGCTATACGTGGTCTCTACGTACTCTAGTATTCAAACCCGTAATAAAAAAGGGAGTTTCACAAATAGTACTTTTTAAATTACTTTACTTTTCTTTATTGTGCAGGTGGCGCAGCGATATAAATGCTATTACACTGCATAAGGTTATGAGGTTTGATGCCCAGGTCGGCTAAAGTGTCATTGGATTTTCTTGTCAAGATTTTTTTAGTATCAGTACCTACGTAATCTGGCACTATACCCGGTAGTCGGTAATAGGCTCGCCCATTATGTGTGGTAATACATTTCTGGCTACCCTTTCGTAAAATAGGCGTAAGATAATGTAACAAATGTAATGAGTCGGGATCGAACCAAAGACTTATCTATTGGCCTACAACTTCAGTCATAGTCAAAATTCATTTATTCACTTAGGTCACAAAGTAACACTTATGAACATCTAATTATATTTAATCTAGTTATTATGCGTATAAATTGTATTTGTATAAGTCTCCACGACACAAGCTCTATACCTTGGTAACTACTATAGTAACAGTTTATAAAAAAAGGTAATAAGTCTATTATTATGTTAGCAAGTCATCGTTCACCTATGTCATAGTTCTATCAAGCACAATGAAATCTGTTATATAAACAGTATCATTGTAGAAAGTAGTGATTGTAACACATACCATAATGACCATTGTTTAAAAGCTTAGTAAATAATATCAGTTCTGTATATATCGTATATAATGTATGTAATGTTTGATAAAGCCTACGTCAAATAATGCATTACACTTTTTGTTAGAATAACAATTCATTGACTACTTATCTACTTAGTAAATATAATATATGTTTATGCAAATAAAGAATCGTATGGAAATCAATGTTGCTATTAAGTCAGCAGGAAATTCTATTAACAATATTAATAGTTACATATTTTAATTAATAAAGTGACATTTACTGACGTGTTTATCCATTATTCATAATTATTAATAACAAATGTTAGCTGTGTTAGCCTGGTCACCGTGAGACAAATTGACTGTAACTGATGTAAGCTTTTGTACTAAAATTTAATTTGCATTAATATTATATCGTGGAAAACATTGATGATTCATAACTTTATCTGGAATATACGCGAACCGATAGGAACGGAAACGAGTCGAATGGGAACGATTATAGAACGAATGGTCACGGTAATCAAGTTGTATGTGAGATTAATAGTCCACCCGTCACCTGCCGTGCGTCACAGGCGCTTTACAAATACATTGTTAACGTACCGTGATGTGACGGAAATCAAGTGAAAATTGTTGCAATAAACATGAAATAATATACACATTCACACCGCAGATTGCAATCTTAAAAGCATTTTTATACCGGCTCATATTAATTTTCATTGTTTGGTTTTTACTTCTTTTGTTTCCATTAACAAGGATCCATTAAGGCACACACGCAGAAGGAAATATTGCGGCAACTTGTCCCGACCCACATTGATAAGAGATAGCTCGTGTCTACAAACAAGCGTGCTACACGCATCAAGAAAATTAATTGAGCCCTTCGATAAACTGTGAGACTGTGGAGTAAGTAAGGTATTGAAACAGAAGCTGTTTTGGAGTAAACTTGTATGAATAGATAGAGTTATATAAACAATATGATCTCGACAAAATCTATCAGTGTTATATATTATAAATGTGATTGAATTAGCTCGTGTAACATTGAAGTTATAGCTCCACTTATAAACATTCTATAAATTACGCATGTAGAATTGTAGTAGGAAAGTTTCCATGGAGTAACTTTTGGTTGCTGCCGTTGCGGATGACTCAATTTTGTTGTTAAAATATTCCAACTCAATTACAAAACGTTACGATGTTAAACTTGTCGTTTGCTTTCAAATTCAAAACTCGGATTCTTGTAGAGTTTTCTGATTGAGTTTAAACCTTATGAAACCTTTGCTCTGACTTTCCAAGTCTTGCTTTAACGGTAAAAGTTTTAGGTATAAAAATGGATAAAAAGATTTCTGTTAAAATCTTTATCGGTAATCTGAAATTAGGACAGACCTTTAGGTGACTAATAATTTAATGCCTTATAAAGTTATAATATTTGCAGCTAACATAATCTCCAGCCAGTACTTTTACAGTAGCGTTCCTAACTGTCAGACCTAAATAAATTTAAGATTTGTATGAAATGAAAAGAAGATTAAAACAATAATGTCTCTTTACTTTTGGAGATTCTTTCGCTTCAAAAGTATATCGTAAGCGGTTGAGCTATCAATTATGAATACAATTATTTGAGGATTTCGGACATTAAATTTGACTCGAGAGACGTAGTTGAAGGAGATTAGCAACGTAAAGTACTTGTGTTTACGTCTGGAAATCATCGCAGATTATTATTGGAAGTTTCTTGGATTTGAAAATACAAAAATGCCTTATAAAATTGGCTCCTCCCATACCAACTATTGGCTTGCAGAAGTTAAAAAGGATAATGGCTGTATAGTTTAGATTAAAGGGACAGGAGTAGGAAGGTGAGAGCCAGAACAGTAATACACAGTAATAAATGTACACATACATTTACAATAATCCATCACTGAATCACGTCGTTCGGAATGTAAAACTAGAATCATAGTCCACCGTCGTATAACAGAAGACTTATACACAACTAATGCTGCTATCTTAATAGATCTTGAATCTTAGGTCTTGGAAACATCCCGTGACAATAATGTTTCACAGTTAATTAAATTTAACACTTTGTAAAATATACTAAATGTTGTTTTCTTGGGAACCTCGAAAATACACAGAACAGTTTATAGGTTTAGCGCTGCTATTGGGCGATAGTATATTTAAATGAAAAATTCCTGTAAGAAATACTGGAGCATACTCACTGGGTTTTTTGCCATTGGGGATTTCCAAAAGTAATGAGCACTTCATTGAAACGTTGAACTGGGACTTGTTTGGTACTTACGCTAACTGATAAAAATGTGTTCCTAGAATATTTTAAATTTACTCACTGGTGGCATATCTGGCACAGGTCCTTAGAAAGTCACTGTTAGATACATATAGATCCTAAATATATTCAACAATGAGTTAATGTGATAAAACAACAATGATGATGACATTGAAACATCAGGGTCAGTGCCTGTTATAACATAAAGGCCATAAAAAACAACAATTATGTTTATTAAACAAAATCAAAGCCACTGTTTTACAAAAATGAAGATAAATCGTTTTTTTTGCCGCTTGATTATTATAAAAAGGAATTATTATCAGTACCTTACTTTAGCAAAGAACTTATAAAAGTCTGGGTAACTAAGTGAAAAACTAAAATGAACAAAAGATAACAAAGCAATATGTACTGTAGGAAAAATATTCAAATCGTCTAGATTTTATAAGCTCGATGTTTATTATGCTTAGCGAGAGCGTGTTGTACCTACTTAAAATAAAGTCAATTATAAATGACTTATCATTCAATCATATTTAATTTTAATTGTGCTGTTAAATAAGTTTATTTGTTTAGTAATCATTACTATTATACTATACTATTTTCGACTTTCAATTGTTTTTTTTCATTCAACTTAAACGGGAAAGATGGATAGGTACTTCGAAAATCCGAGTAATTTTTTAATACGAGTTTTGACGCGGAACTGACATGGCAGAAACGGCTCGCAATTTTCGCAACGCTGCGTTTGGAGAGGAGACTGCTAATGACCGCACCGTGAGTTTTTGGTTTAAACGCTTTAGTAATCGAAACTTCGACTTGAAGAACGAACCACGTGGAAGACCGCCCACACAGGTGAATAACGCTGAATTGTAGGAGATGGTAGAAGCCGATCCGAGTCAAACTACCCAGGAATTAGCGGCAGGTTTAACATTACCCTACATACAATATTGGCTCATTTGGATCAAATAAATAAGACAAAAAAATATAAAAAATGGGTGCCTCATGATTTGTCTGATCTGCAGAAAGAAATGCGTGTTGAAACTTGTGTTGCCTTGTTAAATCGGTACAGACATGAAGGAATATTGGATCGAATTGTGACATGTGACAAAAAGTGGATTCTTTACGATAACCGTAAGCGAAAAATGCAATGGCTGACCCCAGGTCAAACGCTGCAACAGTGCCCTAAAGCAAAGCTTACCAATAAAAAGGTAATGGTAACTGTTTGGTGGTCTCTTCATGGTGTTATTCACTATAGTTTTCTCAGGTCTGGTCAAGCGATAACAGCAGATGTTTACTGTGCCGAACTTCGAACAATTATGTTGAAACTGGCAGTGAAACAGCCCTGATTCGTGAATCGATCTTCACCATTATTGCTCCATGATAACGCAAGACCTCACACTGCACGAGAAACCGTTGTGACTCTACAGGAGCTGCAGTTAGAAACCATACGTCATCCTCCGTACTCGCCAGACCTTGCTCTAACGGACTACCATTCTATTCGTAATTTTTACAATTTTCTGCGTTTTAAAAAAGAATTCTTCCCAGGAGGCAGTATACAATGCTTTTACACAGTTTGTCGCATCTAGATCTCCGGAGTTCTATCATAAATGAACTTCTGTTTAGATGGCAGCAATGTATAGACAATAAGGGTAAATATTTTGATTAAATAAATATGGTACATCTTAGAAAAAAAAGAGTTCGAATTTTTTTGTACAAATCGGCAAATTCATACTTTAACCCCTAATATTACAATGTTTTTTGGATGACTCTCGCCTTCAATGAGACAACCTTTTTTATATTAATGGGTGCAAATATCTTTTGCAATTTTTCCCTTCAGTAAGATAAACCTTTTAGTCTTAGTGAAGCTTTAAATTGACCTAAGGGACAGAAAAACAAAAAGAAAAGAATGGTGTTTTGTAATTTATTTTTAATATTTTTAGACATTTTTAGAGTTTACACTTGGATTAGGCAATATTTGAATAACTAATAATACATGTACATACTTGTGTGTATTATACGTTACCGCTTACAATTTTAGCACACACCCACATTATATATAACCAATATGATAAAAGCCTTAATCGTCGTTACATTATTTTATTAAGTATTGTCAACGAAGGGACAGAGAAATAAATCTTTATTGAGTCAACAGCCGGTAATAAAGCTACCTGGGTCACCTTATACGGTCGTAAGCATTAATACAGCGGTTAAAATAATGCCTGTCTAAATAATTTATTTATCAATTCACTGTAACTTATTAATTATATAATTGCAATAAAACAATTATATTATTAACTTGATCTTATAAAATAACATGTCTATAGCAGGAAATTATGCTAAGCCATGTTGTATTTTTCAAGTTATTGGAAAATTGTAGTAACTACTATTATGTATGGTGCGAAAACACAATTTCACGCTAGCAACTTTTAAAGAGAAGTTCAGTATTACTTGTAATGGAGCAACTTTCTATGTGTTACACTATAAACAACTTTTTAATTAATCTAGTTGCCTTCCTACATCACCTAAACTCGCGTATAAGAAATTAATTGTGACTGTGCTGCTATCTTTACTGTAAGTATATGAAATGTCCGAAAATAGATAGATAATTTGTTACATAGAGTAGTTTTAAATAGGCACAAAGGTCTTATCGCTGAAAGCAATTTCTTACAGGCAACATGTTTGCAATGTATCTTTTGATTGCGTCATACGTGTATGTGTGTATGCTTCTCTTAGCCTCAATTTCTTCTAATTGTGTAAACCACAAGATAATCCGCAGAAGTATCTCGTTAATGTTCATTACTAAGTAATCATTTTCACACGTATCTTGGCAAAGACAAATATTTACAAGATCATTATGCATGTATCCGTTGCGACGTCAATGCGGTACATTGTATATAGTTTGCTATAGTTTGCTAGTAAATAACATGAATCTGCTGAAGCAGGGCCTCGAGCGGTATTGTTTACATTATTCGCATAGCACGATGATGTCACTAACGAAACCTAATTCTGATGAATCATGAGCTTTTTACTGGCGATGCACCGATAAGCGTCACCGTGCATGTGTGTTATGAAGCCGTGTCGGCCGACATAGCTGGACCCACGTGTTGGTGAAGTTATTGATGGCATCAGTGGGCGCATAATAACTGGTCCGACGCAACGAAACGTTCAGTTACTGATTGTCCGTTACGGGGAACGCGTGTCGCCTGAGATACCGAGCCGGTGCGCGAGCGCATGTATACACGACACATCAATATTTATTGACACTTTACAATTTGTTTGAACATAAATTAAACAGGGACCAGTGTGTCTTTGGCAGTGCATGTGCTTCCGCATTGGATGAATTGACCTGATCTGAAGCTGAAAACCCCACAGGTGCATTTGTTTACGTATTTATTTACTACTTATCGCTGATATGTTTTTGCTTTCTTTGAGAAAATACCAGCATTATATTACAACGAACGTTTATCTCAAGGTACGAGATGAAGTAATACTAGGTGAAGCGTGTTTTGTAGCATTTTATGAGCTATACAACTGATTTATTATTTATTTTGAAGGCTAGTTGTACGATTAAATCGAGATACCTTCTGATGATCGATGTGTGTATTATGATGCGATGGGAAATGTTATCGTACTAGATGTTTAGTTATGCAGAATGCACGACGTTAAGTGTACATACAAAGTTAACAAACCATGTATAATATGAAGTTCGTGACAAAAATCCCTACGAGTGTCGAAACTTGCAACACATTCATTATTAACATACATATTATGTCTGTTTAATGAGACATATTTTGGAAGTTGCACAATGCAGATAATATTTAATTTTAAAATAAGCGTTACAAACAATCTGTTCGTAATTATTACACAATTGTATGTGATGTGTAAAGTGTGTGCAGTCGGCACCGAGAGTTGGCACCGATTCGTATTTGCAAGCTATCATAAAATCATATCTTTATATATGTTTGAAAATATTGGAGCACGTGAGATTAGGCAGTGGAATTAAAATATGTATGTATGCAGCCGCTTTAGAACAGTCCATACATTCAGAGGATTATTTATTAAGGCCACGCATCACTTAAATCTCCATTTTAATTTACTTCCTAAATATGTGGTGTAGGTACGCAATCTGTTGTACAGTAATAATCCAATTAATCGTGTAACTCTATCAGGCCCATAGTTTGCACAGTTGTGGTTACTGGGTATTACTTGTAAAGTGTACGTGATACATTTTGTAAACATAGTTAGCGTTTGGTTAGCGTCCTCGGCTGCTACTTACCGCTGCAGCCTAACTTATTTAGAAATACAATTTTATACAAACAGGTGATGTTACACGGAATTACAATGTTACAAGTTATTACTCGCACTCAATCTGAGGAATGGACTATACGCATGTTGATATACCCATGCACCACACCAGATGCATTACAATCGAGGGACATAATACTTCTAAGTCATATATTTATTTATTAGAAATTATGTAGTTTTATCGCCATTGTGTGCGAAAAAAATGACGTTAAAGGACATTCTTGGTGGCATTTTCTGTTTCAATATTGTATTACAAAATTAATATTTTTAATAAATGTTATTGTAGATTTATAACAACTACATACAATCTATTTGTGTATAAACTAAAAGGTATGATCAAAACTATTCTCATAACATATATAAATAGATATGATACATTATTATGTATTCATAAGTCACTTATGAATGTTGTGTACATAAGTTTTTCTAATGTTACTCTATTACGTAATCATAATAGATTATGTTAGAATCATCAAGTATTTTATGAAGCTATAACTCCTTCATAGTTATTATTTGGATATCAAAACATCCTTAATCATGCAAAGAACTTGTCAGGGACGATGTAGTTATGTTGACAAAGATCACCATACCTCTATATCATCATTATAATACAATTATATGTTACTAAAATATTGAGGTAAAATGTGTCGATGTTAGCAAAGTAGCTGTAGAATCAAACAAACTGCAATAAAAGCAGTAGGTAGAAAGATATTTGCCATAGTTCGTCGCAGTTACTTTTTGTAGTTTCAGTGTAAAGGTAAATAAATGTATTCTATATAATCGTGAGAATCTGATGTTCTATTTACGTATAGTGGACAATTGCAACAATAAGCGCGGTCGGATGCAGAACCCAAGATGATATAACGCAGGGGTGGCCAACCAGGCGATGGTGATCACACATACATTTCTGAAAGACATTTTACAATTCATATGATTTGTAAATGATTAGAAAGTGCCTATCATTCTATTGCATGTAGTAGAAAAATATTGCATAGTTAATCGTAGGAGGGTTAGCAAAAAGTAGCACGTTTGCGTTGAGTACGTTGGCCACCCCTGGCAGGAGTCGCAGGCCGATACAGGAGGAAATGTGTCGTTAGTCGATTGTAGTGGCAGGACCCACCGTGCTCTATTGATTAATTCAAACGATTTTATTGCATAATGGTCATTTAGAGCGAATTGGTTGACTAGGCGTTTAGATCATTGTACTCTGTTATGTACTTGCGCACAGTGCTTTGAAAAATAGCTTTAGTATCCTGTTGTATAATTATTAAGAGTTATATCAGATGGGAAAAGGAGTGGTTAAACACTAATTAATATATATAATAGAGATCTATGTAAATCCCACAGCGTAATTATGCGCATGATTCATATAATTTTAACATGACTGCTGTCTAGGTACTTCAAATTACACTAATCGATTACAATCTTCAAGTTTAATAACCAACGATTCAACTTTGAAGTACCGTAACTTATATACATAATATGTGTTTATTACTTAGGTATGCACAGAGTTTTGAAAAACAACTATAGTATCACATTTGGCAATTGGAATTATTAAAAGAGTTATTTCAGATGCAAAATGGGCAGATTAAAAAGCATTTACTAAACAAATAACGAAGATCTATATATCTATATCCTACGGCGCGGCGGCGTAATTATTCGCATGGCTTATGTAATGTTAACGTGACTGCCGTCTAGGTACTTCATATTTCACTTATCGATTACAATTTTCTAGTTTAATAACCAACGATTGAATTTTAAAGTACCGTAGCTCATATACATATCTCTAACAAATCATATGTTATTAGAAATTTCTAGAAGGTCTAGTCGCAGGGCCTGCCGCCTGCGTCAGTCTATAACCCCTGCACGCTGACCCTGTACACGGAAGATGTTAATCATGAGCCCCGGTTCGGGATGTAACGTAATATAAACTCTCTACGACTATCGCTATGACACCACTACAATATTTTATTTAACATAACGTTACAAAGGAGATTCTATGCATAATTAGTCAGTAAACTAGCAATTCATAATGCATTTGAATCACATAATTCATAGTTTTATAAATAAAGAGAATTTAATGTAATCATTTAAAGTTCATGATAAGTTCTTTTGAAGATTGTTATTGTGGTGGAGGAGGAACTATTTACATTTAAATTAATGGCGGTTATAGTTCTGATATAGCGACTCGACGACAATAAACAACGTCGCAGTAGATCACAAGTGGGCAAGGACATAGTTGTGCAGCCACATGTCGGCGCAGCGCTTATTGCACTCTATTAATTGTCGCGTCTCATAGAACACGTAGATAGCAGGAATGCGGCGCACAATATCCAGCCCCCGCCTCGTTGACCCAGTGTCGCGTACCACACGGGCCAAGTTCAAACACGACTCGTGATTGAGAACTACTCGATTCTTGTCTATGCAATGTTGCAACGTGAAAGCGAGTAAAAGGCTTAAATGGAATAGATAAGAAAAATACGCTACGAATTCAATTAGAAGTCCATAAAACTGTTATCTTAATTTAAAAAGCCAGTGTCGTACCTATTTATGGTTCGAGTTCACGAACATAAAATGGCTAGATTAAAAGGTATGAATTACATAGTAGTTGAATGAGTATCGATTTAACTTAAAAGGAATAGTTTGCGAAACTTAGTCTGTGTTTCTAGTGAAATTATGACAGTAACGTGAATAGTACGGACTCTGATCTCGCGCGTAGGTTGCTCCAGCTGCAAGTGAGCCGCAAAGCTCATATTACATTGCACTGGAATGAAAACAATGAAGCCATCTATTGAATGCAGGTGACAAAAGCAGTTGTGTAGCTCTAGATTTTCAACATTGTCGCAGCTATACCAATAATAAGTATGCACGGCACTACGTACAGTAGAATGCGACACATAAAACAGTAAGGACAGACAAAGATTAATGACTGAAGAAATCCAGGAAGACTTACGTAATGTGAAAGATTGAGTGAAAGCCACGACGAACGTGAAAATTATTGAAGCTTTATATAAAGGCACAGCAAATCACACCTGTCTGTGCTCGTTTGAAATATGCCATTTTTTTGTTTACCTACATTTGTAAGTAAATCGATTATCCAAAGTGTATCTTATTTACAGTTAATATGGTTACATAACGTTATCCAACGACTTGTCGCTGTTAAATCACGCAAAATAATTAAAATTTTAAGTGATTGCGTCATAATTGCCAATTTACTGGCTCAGACTATCACCAAAGAGTGTCCATTAGTCCATTATGTGTTACGAACTGGGACACGGGCCATTTCAGCATATTATAATTGTGATGTTCGTATTGAAGTTTACATATCACCGACTGCAGTATCTGCAACTAGAACATTCACGTCAGACCCATATTGCTACAATAATGGAGACTGATTCTAATATAAAGATGTACCTAACTATATTTATTTAAGTTAGGATTTCTTTTTGTGACAAAGTTTCTCACGATAACGATTCCCTGGAGGGCGCGGGTCATCTCTAGCGTTTATCAGAAGAGGCCGACAATAGTGTCCGCCCACGTAAACCAACGATTTATATGTAGTCCTCGACGTGTGGCGCCAGTATATTCCCACCAGACACTTATTTTTTCTGATTTCTTATTCCTTTATTACTGCGCTTTACAATCATATTTCCTGCTTCTTATCAAGTGAATGTTATTCATTTCTATGGTGACATTTTTATTTCTCAGAATTTTATTAGATACGGATTATAAACATTGTAGAGAAATGTTACGATACTTGTTTCTTGAAAGATTACGTCATAATAGGTAAGCAGTAAAAATAAACCGATCCGCATTGCAAATGATTCCAGTAGAGTAGCAAGCATGTAATTTGAATAGTGATAAACACACAATTTATAATATTATGATACGGTGTAGGGATTGCGGGCTACGTCCAGTGGTTGGCGCCTTGTCGCGGTAACGGTAATACAAGATGCCTAGCTTAAGCTCACTCCAGACCGTCTCCAACACGTCCCTTATATTCGGATCAACCGATAATAAGATAAAACCGATCTACGGGGTGGTCCCGCACCTGACAGATGAGACACTATTTAATTACAAGACGGATTAAAGATGAATAAATTAGTTGACGATGTTTGATGATAATTATTAAAGATTTTAATCTTAAGCAGCTCAATCGTACAAGCAATTTCTAGAATGGGAAGCTCTTTAACTAGACGCTAGGTAGTTTTCAATTGGCGCGTGTGCTTGGCTACTAGATAACTAATTCCTTTATGGATTGTGTTTATTAAACAACTAGAGGTCAATGAAACAATGCCTTGTGGAAAATAGCGAACGTTTTCTAGTCGACATAATTTAAATACCTACAAACTATTTAAATATTTTGACATGTATAAAATAGTGGTAGTCAAAATTGATGTTCGTTTGAGTCTGAAAGTGACATGAAAAGCGGTGTTTCGTTGACAAGTGGTGCTAAACTGAATTAGTTACGCTTCGGCGCGATATCGGAAACGTGTGGTATTTAGGCGACACGGGCGGCGCTGTTTGGTGCACGAGTCTTGTTGCAACATTCACTCAACAACGAGCTGCGTGATTTTTATTATATTTGCCTAAATATATTTAATTTAAAGTATACATTTTATAAGAATTAAGAACTGATCTCCATAACTGAAAGAGAGTAATAATGAAAGGAACAGAAACAAAAAACAAATGTTTTACTTTCTTTCACAGTTTTCTATTCTATGTCACATAAAAATATCATGTAAAATATTGATGACACAATCAATATTCTACATGATATTTAAATGTAAATATTTACATTTAAATATCATGTATATACATATATTTGATAGATATAATCTATCAAAGATAGATTAACTATAATTAATTAAAAAAATAAAACAAATTGTCTGCATTAAGCCTGAGCATTATACCCATAACATGTGTCACGTTCATTTAAGGGCTATAAGTTAAAACTGCTAAGTAGGAAAACAATTCCAATTATTGATAAAATGAACAAATAATATATTTATTATTTTTTGATAAAATGATAAGGAATAAAATCATATCTAGTGGACCGTAGTAAGTTTTCATATCCTATTTTAGGAACTAGTTTTTTGTCCAGCTATTGAATTATTACCTACTTCTATCTAATCAGTATTAGCTCGATTGAAGTACGTTCACGAAAATCATACAGGCTATTTATAATCGGGTCTTATGCTGTAGTTCTCACGGAAGAAAGTCTTTTTATTACTGTTTTAATGCTTTTCTTGTGTTTTTATCTTCCTCATACACTTCGTGTAAAGGTATTTAAACAGCTCAGCGGTTAGCTGTATAAGATAACACTCTACCGCAAGGAGTTTTAACTAACAAAGAGTTTAATGAAACCGTCAACGGAATCAGTTTAATAATTAAGCGGCAGCAGCTTGGTGTCGTAATCGTTATAAATTTAGAGCAATGAAATTGCCAACACCGAAATAAAAAGTCTTTATTGTAATAACTAACCGTAACTTTTATTATGCTCTATCATAATTCATAAACAACGTAGAAAATGTCACTAAAGTCATAAAATTCCTGAATTTCTACTAAGTCTGCGACTAATGATGATAGACAAAATTTTATATTACTATTAGAAATGATTAACATTTATCTGTATTATCAAGTTCTGTTAATATATAATACTAGCTGTTGCCCGCAACTTCGTCCGCGTGGACTTTAAATGATTACCCAATACCTACTTTTAATTTGTTATCTAATTTTAATATATAAAACTACAACTAAAGAAATTAATAAGTCTAACTACACCTATATAGGTGTAGTTAGCGATATATATATATATAGCTAATACTTAAAAACTACCTACTAATATTTAGAAACTACCTACTATATCTAAAGAATTATAACTTTTGAATGAAATGTCCGATTTTAATAATTTAAAAAGTATTTCACGGGTATTGAAACGGTCTTTAATAAAATATCATTTAATGGGATAAGGATTAATACAGAGGTATGAATAATATGGTTTTATTATTGTCGGCACTTTTATCAACATTTAAAATGTAAAAAAGTAGTTATAGTAGCATAACTACAGTAGTTGGACATATGGTATCGCGGACTTTTTTGTAGATATTGATACGTCCTATAATACTGTAGAACATTTTTTTGTTCTATCATCAATAGTTTCCGCAACGCACGTGATTACACATTTCTTATGACAATTTTTTTCACACCTTGGGTTAGATTATTGCATTTTTATTAAGGACGCCTATTTTTTTTGAAAATGTAATATAGCCTATGTCACTCAGTGAAGATGCAGCTTTCTAATGATGAAAGAATTTTTGAAATCGATCCAATAGTTTTTGTGTGAAAACATTACAAACATTTGTACATACAAAAACACAAATACATACATACATACATAGATTCACGCCTATTTCCCAGAGGGGTAGGCAGAGACTACGGATTTCCATTTGCTACGATCCTGACACACACATGTTTCCTCTTTATAATATTAGTTTAGATTACATTTGCAAAATATTGAATGTTAATATCTAGGAAGAGTTTAAGTTAAATCTAGCGAATTTTGATAATTTATATAGTATTTAATATTTGTATTTAACGCTGGGTATGCAGTAAAGTAGCTGTAATCTGATGCAGACTAATACAGAGGATGTGGCAGTGGTGACGACTCCTTTTAAACCTCGCTCTAGTTAAGTCGTAAGCAATGAAAGATCAGTACTTTCTTACAGGAATAATCAATATCATATAAATTAAATTGATCTAAAAAGTACCTATAAATCCTTTTACGATAATATTTTAGATTTAAATAGACATACTTATCATAGCCTTCAAAGATGTTTATGTCCACAATTATGTACCTATTAGCTAACGTAATATCACAATCTATAGTCATCTGGCGGCAGCACTGAGTGTTTGCATTTAATATTTACATACATACGCTGATGTGCGGTGACGTATTTTAAACAGTTAATTAAATCCCTATAACCTGTATGAGCGTTACGTGAATATTCATCTGATAAACCAAGAGACATAAATATGTGACACGGTTCGTAATAACTCTTTATAAAGCGCCGGACCTTCGTCCTGCACCGTCGCAGTAAGCGCTACCGTGAATCTGTCGCGTCATTGGTAAAGTAACGCAATACTCGGTTAGTATTATTATTTTTTATACCTTTAAGGTAGCGAGCAAGCCTACGAGTTACGACTAAAGAGAGACTTATCAATTGCACCTATATGTTGTCATCGTTATTTTCTAAATACTAGCAAACACCGTTGCCTTGGCAGACTGCAGAGCGTCTTCTTACAAATTAAAAAACAAATCCACCAAAAGAGCCATAAAATAGTGTTGTAGATGTGTTTTTCTGGAGGGTGAAAAGGCTTTTATTCTCTTGGGCTGTTTTAGTTTTAAGTGGTGATAAAAAAAACAACACCGCCTCCATTTTTTTAATAAATATCAAGATTTTATACAAAACAATACGATATCTCTGTAGCTTCGATCTTCACATGGGACAAATATGTATTTAATTAATCCATAAATAGTTGTACAGTGTCTAAATAACCTTTTTGTAGGTTGTTTGATGTTTGGAAAGTGTCTGGGAAATCTCTTCTGCGTTAGTAGTTGTTCAAAGAGTGCATTAGCGTCACCTAACAAAATTGCATCATTATTTACTTTCTTCTTTATTGAGTTTCTTTTCTGGCATTAATTTATAATGTATACTTTAAAAAATATTGTTGTTGTTTTTACGCGTATAAAGGATAGTAAATCAAACAAACGTTTATTATTTATAACAGTAGTTAATATAACCTACTGTAATGATTAAAATAAATATTGAGTCCTATGTTCTAAAATTAATACAGCAACCTGTTTAATATGTGCATTCTAATGAGTTGAATTGTTAGTTAGGTCATCAGTTCGCCACAATTACACTAGGTAGGTACGTAATTAAATACTTTGTGTGTTATATATCCTGTTATACTGATGAAGTCAGCTGAATCATTCAACATATTTTATGATACCCAAGAAATATCAATTAGCCATAATATCAACATAAATTTAATCATAATTTCCTAATTCTAATACATAGTAATGACTGCAGCTATTATATTAATCGTTTCTTACTACATATTGCATCACATTTCTCGTATTCTCTATATGGAACCGGAGAATTTCAATCAAGTGTTTAATTGTAATAGTGTGAGTAGAGCTGTGCTCAGCAATTATAGCTTCGATTACGTAGAAGTGCATCGGTCACGCTCGTCCGCAGGCGTAGTACCAACCTACGTACCTACGGCTCAATGTTTTGCGCGCCCGAAATAAACGTGACCGATGTAGATTTCGGGAAAGGCGTCATACCAGCCGATAATGTGAGTGCAGCCACATAAATAAACAGTAGCCGCATTAATGACAGACATTTTTCACAGTCCACCACGATTACTACGGTTCATTAAATGAATGAATTGAACTTAAGCCGATTCCTGTGCGTACGTTGCATCGTGAGTCACACGTAATTTTTTAAATGCTCATGCAGTGTTCTGTTTTCAAGGATTCACCAAGTGTATAGCAATATTTATTGTGAATATTTACATGCCATAAAAAGCGTCTGTTAAAATGTCTAATAGTCACCACATATTTACATGAATGCTGGGTATTACGTGACCAACATTGGCGTAGAGTATACCTAATCTATAGCAAAAATATTACCATATTTACGTTCTAAGTCATTGATACCAACATTTGTATTTTTTAGATAAACCAGCGAGTTTTGGGTTAGATGTAGTAAATCTTGAACTTCTTTCTTAGACAGCATGTGTTGTAATAAAGTTAAGGCCAATGAGTTCAGGTATGAACAATAAGCAATTGTAGTGTATAATAATATACATAAATGTTGGCTATTGTTATGACTTATGAATTATGATACATAGATAGATATTTCATTTTATATCAATCGTATGATATCTTATGCTGAACATAGGCTACCTCAAACATTTTAACAGCGATTGCAGGCTTCCACAAACATTTTAACAGCGATTGCAGCAGTTCTACTGGTATTTAATTCTGAAGCTGCGTACATTAACATGACAACTTACTAACTACGGAAGCAAGTATTTCGGCTTATTCCTAATTCCGTATTTTAACACGTAAACAAGCAAGACTTTTTCTTAGAGTGTTGAGAATCTTTGAACCTTTATATGAAGCCACACATTGACAACACGGTAACAAACAGATGTCAATTACTAGTGTAATTATCTTTTATCTCTAATAATCTTGATGGAAAACCCATAATTAATATAATTATTCATCCTTATTAATAACGATAAATGTATTTACTTACAAACAAAGTCATTATAGGTATGCATTAAAAAAATTGTAATACATTTAGTTCAAAGTAGTATTAATAGTTTTTGCCCGTGGCGAAGCATTAATGAAGATTTAATCAAAATATTCTATCCTTCGGGTACAGCGCATTTTTCCTAGATAAAAGGTACATTATGTCCTATTCCGTACTACTGACAAGGTGCAAAATTTAATGATGATCGGTCGCGTAGTAAATACTGATGCGAGTTTGTTTGTTGTGCGTAACAAACAAACATTCGTATTTATAATATTAGTTAGGATGTTTAGAAAGAATAACTCTAATTTGGTAGGTGTGTTTTTTGTTTTTGTTTACCATAACAATGCACGCCTTGAGTTTTTCTAAATTAAGTATAAAATGCTGTCTAGACACATGAACAGACAAGTCCCGACGACAGTGACCGTAGCGGAACAGGGTGCGTATTTCATTGATGCACCATGAAATAACCGCTATATACAGACACACGATTCACTCACGACTGTAGCAATGTACTTATAATAAAATAATATTATATCTTTTTGTATAAGTACCATGAGACATTCATTATAATCGGCAAGGTTGGCAGGTCATTAACCATTAAGTATACATAATATTGGACATAAAATCCTATTCTTGACTATGTCTATTGAATTTTATTTTCCTGAGTCAAATTCAATACATTCTAGAGTTCTCCATAATGTTCTCAAAGATACGAGAAGTTTGCCAACCCGCACTGTGCCAGCGTGGTGGATTATGGCTTAACCCTTCTCAGATAGAGAAGAGGCCCGAGCCCAGCTGTGGGACAGTTTAAATAGGGCTGATATTACTAACGTTAATTTGATAATCTAGATACCATTAGGGCATAAAAAACATTATTTTACAATAGCTGAAGGCGTATACATTACTCGCTTAAAAACATTTTAAAAAACAATAATGACATCAAGCATAGCTGTATCATTATTGCCGTAAACAAAAATTATATTTTGGTAACAGATCTAAAGCTATATATTATGTAAAAACATGGTTCTGTTGCTCCTTTTAGAGATGAAGACTGCCCATACTAAATTATTTACGTAGCTACGAGTTATAAACAAAACTTCATTTTGTTTATAACTCGTTTGTTGTGCTATTAGTTTGATATCATTAATATAAACAGTTGTGTTTCTCTCAATTTTAATTCCGCCTGCGAGTAATAATATGCTTAGATATGCAAAACCGTACAATACGTATTTATAAGTTTAGTTTATTCAGTTCTCAGTCTGTACCCAGACTCATGTAAACAACGTAAAACATTTTTTTGCTTTCGCATTATGAACATTTTTCAAGTCACGCTACTACGCTTCTTGCAAAAATGTGAGATCATTAATGTCAGAATCATCACTTAGTTTTCATTTTCCATTGAATATTTTCGTATAAACTGCCCGAGAATTTATGCAGTGTTAGTGGTATGATCCAGCAGGCACAGTCGGCCAAGGTTGAGAGCTGTGTTAGTTACGTTGTTTACCTACACGGCTACTTAGTAGTTTACTTTCGCCTAACTCCTACCTAAACCGAAGCATTAATCAGATAAGATGAATAAACATCCACCTCACTCGTATTACATGTGTGGTATGCAAAATTCTTGGTCTGTACACGAACAAAATATTTACTCTACGCTGTGTACAAAGTAGGCATCCGCTTCGTCTTGTAAAATTTTATAGATGTCGTCATCGGATGGTCAGTGCACTAAGTTCGGAATGAATCACAATTGAACATGATATCGTAATGTGTTACGAAACAGTTCAGTGGGAACATCAGGAAGTTCGGCAGGAACAAACGCCATAGATGATGAATCTTTCCGACTCGTAACACTATTAATCATCCATTAATATAAACCAGTTGGATAACCGCCAGAGTCAGTGCCGTAAGCTCACGCTTTACTATCTGGCATTAAACCGGGACACGCTCGTGGAACGTCACATTAAAGGAGAAAGCGCACTTGCACACCTCACACGCACTGATTAAGACCGATCTCAAATCACGATGAAATGATACGGGCCGCTTATCAAAGTATGCAAGACAACAATAATCTCGCCGATTTGCAGCGCCGACGTCTTATTAAATACGCCGAAAATGTTGACGTCCTCATAACGCGCCTCTGAAATGTCTTCATCTGTCCGCATCGCAAAGTGTTTTATGTGGATAGTGTTGTTTGCAGTTATTCAAAAAACAGTTCAAATAATGCTAAAACCCTTTGCGTTCGGTGCAAGCAATAAGTGCGAGTGCGCGTTCACCTCTAAAAGTATTCGGTTATTTACGACAATGTAAACTGAAGTAATGAAATCTTTTACGTTGCGCCGTTGTGAAAGTCCTACTGCGCACGCAAGCTATAACTTTACGTACATTTTAATGTGCTTACGACTCCGTCGGCGTCCTAGATACGATGTCTCGACAAATTCAATGTCATTAGTGACATCCCACTCAATGTTCGTATCACTACGTTCAAGTGTAGCTAACAAACAATACTCATAATTATATCTTGTGTCGCAATTTATTAGGTACTAGGCGTGCCTTTTAAGTTCTGTCGTTTCCATATTTCCCGGCAATTTTAAATTTGGAACTGTTCTATATTCGAATGTGTTTAAATTTTGAATCTCAAAACAGTTGAAAGTATTAGGATTAATGCTATTGTTTAGTCACAGCGTCGATTGGAATCTGTCAGGTTACGTACGAAAATGAATCTTTCTAAGGAAAATGTTCGTGCAATAATTTTCTACAACTTTAGAACAGGCCTGACTCGGCTTCAGTGTTTTGAAGAGCTAACATCTGTGTTCAGTGATAAAGCCCCATGTCTGCGGACTGTCGAACGCTGGTATTTAGAATTCCAGCGTGGACATACTAGTGTTAGTGACAAATCTCGCGAAGGACGCCCAAAATCCGCCTTCACTGAAGATAACATCATTGCTGTGAGACAACTAATTCTCGAAGATCGTCATGTGACATATCGAGAGATAGAGGCTCTATTAGGCATCTCAGGGACAATCATTCAGAAGATCTTGCATGAAGCGCTTGGTGTGAGAAAGCTAGTTTGCCGTTGGATACCGCATCTGCTTTCCGACGATCACAAGGCGGCCCGCGTCAGATGGTGTAAGAAAATTCTGCAAAGGTTCAACCGAGGAGAGTCAAATCACGTCTACGACATCATCAGTGGTGACGAATCTTGGATCTATGCCTACGATCCTGATTACAAACAACAATCTACAATCTGGGTATTTCAAAACGAGCCAAAGCCGACTAAAGTTGTTCCTTCTCGAAGCACTTCAAAGAAGATGGTGGCTACGTTCGTTAAAAAAAACCGGCCATGTTGCGACTATTGCACTTGAAGATCGTAGAACGGTTAACGCAGAGTGGTATACCACAGTTTGTTTACCACAAGTCATCGCCGAACTTCGAAAATCGAACTCAAAGCGACGCATCATAATGCATCACGACAACGCAAGCTCACACAGCGCTCGTCAAACGATTGAGTATTTGAAGCAGGAAAAAGTAGAAATTCTTGACCATACTCCATACAGTCCTGACCTAAGCCCTAACGATTTCTTTACATTTCCTAAAATTAAGAAAAGTCTTCGTGGTCAACGGTTTCAGTCCGGTGAAGAAGTAGTCGACGCTTTCAAGTCAGCCATTTTGAACACCCCCACTTTAGAGTGGAATAAATGTTATAATAACTGGTTTGAGCGAATGGAAAAGTGTATTAAGCTACGTGGTGAATACTTTGAAAAACAATAAAAAGTACTATAAGGTTCTAGTTGTGTTTTTTTCTTCAAACGACAAAACTTAAAAGGCATGCCTCGTAGTTACTAAGAAACGCTAGTAGTTGTTATCAATAATTATTACTATCAACTATTATACTTATGAGATTTTCTCAAGTTCCTATTATTTTAAATTAATCTTTGTGCACGTGGCTTGATCCCAGACCACTATTACATTTTATTACATCAAAACTTTTCAGTCTGCCTCTTTAGTCTAAATGACGATTATATAAGTACTGTACTCGAATCTTTAGTCTAACTAAAATTTTATATCTTTTTCTATATACACATTTCGGTAGCAGTCAAGGATCTTACAACTTTATTAGGTGGAACCTAAACATCGCTGACAAAATATGGATATGTTACAGAGCTGCCTGAACTTTAGAATCTATATAACACGCTTGTATGGTGACATTATTAAAACTTATATGATAAATAAATGACAGCTTTAGTCCTACCAATGCATTCAGAAGAAATCTACAGTGATGACATTAATGAGACTGCAGTGTGCCCGGCTTTGTAGCAACTTGATAAATTAACTTATCGATTATCGCCTATATTTGTAACCTTGACCTTTAAGGTGAACTAAAAATCCGGGTAGGTACAAAAACTTGATACAGAACAGCTTTTGGCATGCAGCCAAAACTTTCTAAAAACGGGTTAGCTGCAATGTTTCAATTAGGAGAGACCGCGGCAATGAACACTTGCACTAAACGCTTTTTAAAAGCTTGTTACTCATGTGTTATCGTTAAGCATCGTGTACAATTAGCGAGCATTCTTTTTGGTATTATATTACACGCAATTTATTCTCGGCGCTTACTTTCAAACCTCATTTAGAAGATAAAAACAGCGTATTGGAATAACGTTTCTTTTGACAGATAAATATTATTATAAAGGCGCGAGTTTACTTTTTAAAATGTATTTTGTCATTGTTATATAAACGTTTTAGTAACTGATAGCAGTATTACAAAAAATATGTTTGGTGACTACAGACAAAATCTAATAGAATGACGGCATTGACGACTGCTTTTAAAGTATCCCACGCATTAACGGTAATCAATCGCATATTGACATGTCTTTTTTGCGGCTCTTTCTCATAGATACGACATTGTGGCAGAAATATAATCAGGATCGAACTTTACATAAAAAAAATATATCACTTTTGAAAGGACCGTAGGTCTTACGAGAGCTTAATCACATAGGTGCATATACATAAGTGTTACTGTGATATTAAGAACTAGCAACTATTTGTGGTGCTATGAATTATTGAAACGTAGGGGGATTGAACTAATTTACTCGACACAACTCCTAGTGGATCTTGTACAATTCTGTTCACTGCCGGACTCGAGCCACTTAATAAAAACATAACTGATGATATAAAAAGAAAGGTTAGCAGGTCGGAATTCGAGATCTCACATGCTGTATTAAACTAAATATATTAAATATATCGTAATGATTGTTTTTGTCACAACATCGGCATGAAATTGATCTCGCATCTCTTTTGTGGCATACCCTTCGAGAAAAAGCATTAAACGTCATTCTGACGTGGCGTGCAATTCAAACATGTTTCGACGGACAATGTCAATTTTAGCTATTCTAATAAAATAGGTAACTAATACTTAAATTAGGTCTTAGATAGATATAATTATAACCGTACCGCCTAAGCCCTAGAGTAGCCTACATTTTTACAAAAGCACCGTAATAATGTTAGTTTTCCGTTCACAACACAAGTTCAAATCCTACTCTACGGTTAACATTTTTTTGCAGACGCACGTCCGTATATTTCCGAACGGATAGGCGAGAAGCACACATTTCTGTATGTTTTAGAGGTACGTTATAAGGGGCGAGTCTTCTGTCGTCCACTGGGTACATTTCTGGATTTCGTGCTGCTTCTGAGAGAATTTCGTAATAGAAAAACCCATGACACAAAGCCCGAACAGAGCGATTGCGTTGCGCTCACGACTGTACGCAACTATTTTTCTTTTTCAATCATTCGTAAAACCAATATGCTATTATAATTCTATAAGTTTCCTAATCGTAGCGATAACGAAACATGCTTCATTTGGAGTGGGAGTTATAGTATTTAGGTGGTTGGGCGCACATTGAACCCAAAGGAACATAAGAATCTCGAAATTTGATAAAAATAATGTCTTCTTTAAAACGCATTTATTTTAATGAACACTTCATCACCTCGGCTCAGCATGTCAGCGGGAAATGTTGCCTGTCCAAAAATGTGAACACATAATTTTTCCTTAAAATAAACGTTTCAGTAAACTGTAGCAACTTGATCCGTTTGTTATATGATATTGAATACATAAAACAAGAATGATTGCAAGAGATTTGTTTCCATATGTGTGCACAATTTTATTAGAGGATATTACTCTAAAGGCGAACGAGAAATACCTTTTCTCTTAATAATATTGAAATGAAACACTTTAAAAGTCACCATGAGTTAAGAATATCATCATGATTGTTGACATTCATACAATATATGAACAAGTCATGCTGGCACGTACTATGTGACATTTTGTCATAAAGTCTTAATGGAGCCGGCTCTAACGTCTAACGGTTAACATTTTATTATTATTGCAGCGATATGGTTTTATAATACTTTATTTAAATATATATATTATTATGTGTAATTGTTTTACAGCTTTAGAATATCATGATTGGTTATTTATATCGACCGCCCAATAAGCACTATAAGAAAGTAACTTTCAACTATATTGAATGCTTATTTTAGTTACAGCCCAGTTAACGTATAATTTACACTGCGTTCATGAAGTTGGCTGCCAAACGTATTTTGGCAATGTTACCCCTCTATAATTAATTGTAATGGAATACGTATTGGGACAGTCCACGTTCTACAATGGATACTTACGAGCTGATAATGTAATAAGATTAATTTATAAGTACCTAGTTATGTTTCTATAGCGGCGCGTTAAAGCAAGCCTAATAAGTTTCTTTCACAGTAATTAAAGTGAAATGAGATCCATCTTATTTCTTTATTCTTTGGTTAAAATTGTATATCTTGGATGAGTTCACTAAAGTACACTGAACGTATTCTGGTACTAGATTGAATATTATAAACCATAATGTATACCTACTGAATCGATCATTTTACTAAAGCAAGTCGGATCTTTGAGCTTACGTAAAACTAGCTTCATGTTTTATTAGGGACCAACTGTGACTGGCTATTAAGAGAAGACCGGATAACTTGTGATAGAATTATCGACTTTTGTAATATCATGCATAATAAAAAGAATATAACCTAAAACTATTTTTTAACCTTATAAGTAGGCACATGTGCAGCTAGAGGCCATAAGAGTCTGTGTGGTTACGAGCCCGTTCGCCCCTAAAGATTCGCCCCTAGTAGGTATTTGTAGTACTAGTACTAGTTACTAGTACCTTTTCGCCTCATTTATAGGGATTGGCTGACAGAAGCAGTAGTGGTAGTAGTAGTGCGAGGAATCTTTTCATTCCTAGTCTCACGCCTATATTTCCGAAGGAGTAGGTAGAGGTGAATTACACCCACATTTCGCCAACTAGGCTTTTGGTCCTACTTAGCGTGTGGGGGACCGAGCCTATTGTCGTTTACCGAGTACGGTTCCAGACTTTGTGCTGCTACGTACTGAGAAACCCAATAATATTTCGTACGAATTCGAGACTTCATGCATGTCGCATGTACTAGCACTGGATCACCAAAGCAGAGCTCTTATTCTGATTAGTGATAAAGCGCGTAATTGGATTTGAATAATATTCGAATTTTGAATACAGCTGTACATAACGTGGTACCAATTTTGTATGGTAATAGACGCAAGGCACGCGTTTATGTATAGTGTTGCCAATACGTTCGGACATAATTTGAATGCAATTGTGTACATCGCTAATTCAGACAGGAGGACCGCTTTGAATAGGACAAATAACAAGATATCAAATTGGTAAAGTTGTGTATTATGACTTATGAGATATATGAGATATAACATTATATTATATACAGCAATATAGTTATTACAAATGTAAAACAAATTTTTGATGGGGCGTCAGGTATCGCGACAAGCGACAAGCTAGAGTGCGCTATAATTAGACCGCGACTCAGATTGCTTAAATGCGCATCGTCGATGCAAAATTCTTGGCCCATTTATTCTGACCAATACACGTGGTTATTATAGAACAAATCGAGAACAGTTCGTAATTATGAGCGCAGTCGTCAGCAAATCGAAGGCCTTCATATCACAAAGAGCTCATTCAAATACGCATATTTCTCATAGACATTAATGTTATGATGTCTTTTTAGCTGTCAAAGGCAAAGAAGGTCGTATAAAATCATTTGATATCACATTTTTCTTAGAATCAGATGGATATAGAAAGTTGATGTTCGGCGAATCGTAAGTTATAATATCAATCTGTACATAAATATTTTCCTCACAGGTCTGTTCGTGTGTGGAAAATATTTTTATTTCAGAGTCGAAAGATATGAAATTATGCTATAGAAGTTTTAAATATTTATACGGCTATGCATATTTGAGAATATATTATACCTATACATATATATATAATTGAAAACCCGCTGAATCTATCATAAATATGTATACTAAGTAACTTGCACAATAAAGTGGACTTTGTGCCATTGAACAAATCGCGACCATTTTTACATCATTTAAAAAAATGGCTGCAGTTATCCAATATCATTGACAGCTTAAATAAGTAGAATTTGTGTAGGTTGCAATTGTAACTAAGTTATTTAAAATATCATACATGAATGTGTTACCTACTCAAATTAAACAATTACGCTAGAATGTGAAGTGTAGGTTAATCATGCACTTGTTTTAGATAGGATATATAAACAGCGCTAGTTACATGAGAACACCGGGCAGACACATTTTTGAAATAGTTGCGATGTCAATAAAGTTCTATTTTTATTGTCCAAGAGAAGATGTATGACATATTTTCGTACACCCACTCAAATGATACACCTAGGTAGACAAAGATAAAGAACACGTTGCCGTTGCAAGCATGTCGATCCCACCCAAGCGCCGACACAAAACGATTGAAATTGTACATTCGAGCGGAGAATTTTATGACTTATTCAATTGGTAGTTCCAAGTAAGCAGCGAGAAACTAATATTCAATATATCGTTTGGTAAACGCAATGGGCCGTAATCACAACGCACTATAACCGCCTCCATCGATACAATAGTCAGGAAAACACAAGATCTACAGCATACAAAATGTATTCGGGAATTTTGGCATACACAATGTTTTATCTTGAAAAAATGAGCCGAGACATCGTGCAAGCCTCAGGGCGTCTGAACTTGGTTATATTAGAATTTTTAACCAACGTTATCGGTTTCTCATGCAAAAACGAAATAAAAGCGTCGCGTCGTGCCAAGCCATAAAGTATCCTAAACTTCGGCATTTTCTGGTTTAAACCAAAAGGCAAGCGGTAATAATGGTGTTCAGCTGGAACCGCGCTAATCACGGTGATTACAATGTGGGCCACCAACAGCGATACAGCCGATACAGGCTGCAAGCCGCTTGCCGACAGTAATTGCTCTCTCGCTCTAACTCACAATTAAAAGCGTTGCATTCGTGGCCTGAACAGGAAAAAAGGATTTTTTTCTTAAAATGCTGTAATAGTATATAAAAAAATCCAGCTATCGGTTATTATTCGCATTAGTAAAGTAGCGATATCTTAGGATGCCCGATGTTCCGCGATAATTGCATCGCTCGTGATCGCAGTTAAAATGTTTACCTAATAATGTATCGATTAAAATTAATTGCCTGTTATAATTAAGTTAAAGTTTTTATATAATCAGAAATAGAGACAATTTTATGTTATTCATAAAGACAAGACACAAAAGACAAGAAATATTCTAACGTGTCTTTATTACTATTTTTTTATGCATTTTTAGATACTTTGCAGAAAGATGCCCATTTCTTTAGACACTACTTTAAAATGTATGTCATTTCCTTGCTCTATTTTAACGTGAATATTTAAGATTCTGATTTTAAATATATTGGACATTCATAATTTGGTATATACCTACCTATACCGAGTATATGCAAAAGCAGTGATAGAGTCGATAACAAAAAAATACAAAAACTTGTTTTTGTGAAAATTTAACTTAATTATGTTGTTTAATATTGTGTACTTTAAAAGGATTATAATGTACAAACCTATAAAAAAAGTTAAGTTGAACAATAATGAGTTACCAACAAGATGATTAGTGTTGTTTTAAGTTTATAAAAGGTGCTGGTCCTGTCTCCCAAGCTAGGCTGTTGCCTGTATTTTTTAAATGCATGTATAACGTATCGTAGGTGCACAAAATGAACTAATTAGGACTAAATTAGGATTGTCATGCATAACAAAACGTGTGTCCAACTGCAGTTACGTATTATTTAATAATGTCGTAAATAGAAGTGCAATGTGACAACATATGACTCTAACACATATGACTTTAAATAAGCCGACAGGAACTAGAGGAAAGTACGTGTGATGATTAATTCGGACATTCATTAGAGTAAACAATGTTTTATGGTTTTCCAACAGTAATTATTATGTTTTGTATACCGGTACCGCGACCTTGGCAAGTCGCTCGAGATAAGAGAGGCATGCTCTATGATTGTGTCACCAAGTCACCGGTGCATAAGATTAACATGATAACGATGATGGCATGACACGCTAATCAGTGTTAACATATTCATAATTACTTCGTGATGTTATCGGTCCATGAGCAACATGCACTCACTCTTTCGTAAAACCTATACAGAAAATGTCTCTACTTGAAACTTGCTTTGATTTCATACTTTTTCTTTTCATTCCACACACGTATATCATACGTGTACCTCCCTGAAGGGCTGGCCGGAGGATCACATTTATTTTTAAATCTCACGTAAAACATGCTTGCGTGCTTATTGCCCTTTACGGAACATAGGACACATACGAACATAGCGCAGTCTGGCTGCGCGAAGAATGGCTATTCTCAATGTATCTTGTTAGAAAACTGTAACACGTTATCCGAGCTCTGAATTCCGGAATGAAAATTCTCTCTCTTGCATATGTAATAATGATTTTAATATCAATACTATTATTAACATTGTATACTATCTACAGATTACATAAACCATGTCAATTTACACTTAAGAAATAATAAATAATAATTATTTCATGTCAATTTTGTTTTTATCATCTTTGAGTAATTTATTGCGTGGTTATCATACTTAATTGTTTATTTAGTGCAGTGCGGCTTGTCTTTACATATAAATGCGTTTGGTTTATACATACATATGAATGTATGCCGATATGAGTTTCTATCGAGTCTATGAACGACACTATATAAGGATCAACAGAAACTGGGGTAATTGGCCAACGTCCGAGGACGGTGTACTCAATGATGCTATAAATTGAAATGCATTATCAAAACGTTAATCGAGAAATAACAAACGGCTTTATTGTCAACGGTAATCATGCACACTATGCCTATGAGCTCTATTGCTGCGGATGAATCGAGTTATAAATGGACCTTTTGTAGATACCATCTTTAATTTTTGCTTTTCAACTATACATAGATGGTCCATTAGTTAAGTATAATAAATAAAATAATGTAAACGTCGAACTTTAATTAGCCTTTTATACAAATATTGTGTACAGCAAAGTTATTTTCAGATGTGTTGGCACAATTCCTCACAGACATGACATGGTATCTGATACGACTAGTCAAAGAGCTGTCACAATAATGTTTGTTGCGTGCCTCATCGCGTCCGCATGTCCATACATAAATAACAAACAGTCTTCCAGATGTAAAGACGTCGTCCTTCGACGCACTACTTTTGAAACCAGCACCAATTATGCACAAAAACAGAAGATTAATAAAACAAAAATTGGAACAGACATGCTATATTTGTTTTTATTACAAAGAAGATAATGGCGTGCGGAATAAAATGAACAGGAATTTGTACATCAAGGGGCAAAAAATCATTCATCATTCCAAACTGTACGAAAGGTGAATTTAATTAAACGGGGACAGTTGGCCGTGTGGCGCGCAAGGTGTATCGAGTACACACACGTCGCTTCTAGATCTTACATCTATTTTCCCTTCGCTATTGTGCTTTTGTTGACATTTTCCTCTGCACGTAGCCATTTATTTGTTCACTGTAAAACGCGCATTGTTAGAATTTCGCGTGAATCACAAAGCAATCAACCGCTTCAGTGTTCTAGGAACTGTAAATATCGTTAAACTAGACTTGTTTCATAGAGGTGATTGCATAGCATAGGTACATGTCGAAAAATTGACGGTTAGTACATCATATTTAGTCATGGCGACGAAGATTTGACTCTGTTACAATAATTAGCTTATATTTCGGTACAGTCGCGACTCGCGGCAGCATATCTATATGTCATAGTATTTTTAAATAAAGCATGTTAACGCTAATTAATTATGATTCCCAGTAAGATGTATAACTGAAAAATCTGAGTGAGACTTGAAAGAAAATAATTACCTTTTCAATATGTTAAAATAAAATTCGCACTCCACAATACTTATACGTGATTTTGTTTTAAAAGGAAGACGAAATAATATTTATTTGTGATCGAGCCTCAAGACGCGCTCGACTGTCAAGGAAATCTGTACCTCTCAAAACATTCTTATTTACTTTTTCGTACGTTGTTAACTGTGCCTAACAAGCGCGAGTATCTATTGAATATATAGTGCTCAATTTTCTGGATACTCTTACGAAACGTGCCATTTGAAAATTTTTAAAGTATATTATTTTTCCTATAGTAGTTCACTTACATATACTAGCAATTAATCTGTGAAAATGGTTTTCTGTGTGAGAATTATGAACATAAATAGAAAATAAATTGCTTTAATTATGAATAAATATTAGAACAGTAATAGTAGCCACGTGATTTTAATATAATTAAATTCATTTACATAATGCTTCAAACATTCAGAACTAAAAGCGCCGTAATTAGTTCAATTCACAATTAACACACAACTAGATATTAATCGGGTTTTAATACAATCCGCGATACACAAATATTTGATTAACAACTTCCACGATACTCGTACGTTATTAAATGAGCGGCTATGAATCACGCTGATTGATTCTCCGAGGCGTAGGTATAATAAAATTAGATACTATTATAATTTATGTTTCAATCCCGGCTAGCTCAATGATTGCTCGAATTACTGTTCTCAATAACTAAATTAGGTGTCATGCAGACGGTAAATAGGTCGAGGCCGACTCCATTGAGTGACCTAGACGGACCACAGCGTCTATGCAAATTACAGCACTCGATTTAGAATCGCATTATTGTTGAATGCGTAGGTACACTATAGGTAGTTATTCCTGGAATATAATTACCGACACATTACGGACTAACATCGGGAAATTCTGGAAAGTCGGCATTATGTTGCTCTGGCATGTATCGCGTTATTCATAGCATTTTAGTTGAGTTCATAAAAATAATTATGTATTGTATGACAGCAGCTATACTTAACTTCAAAAACTGTTTATGCCTCTTAGTTTAAAGAACCTCATAAATAATATTAGTTGTTTACTTGAGGTGATTTGTATCAGTTCCAATTACAATCTGTCGAGTCCGGTCCACAATTGAGATTATTTGTTATGCTTATGACACATTGGTCCGCACATCTCTACCAACGTACCAACCCTGTTTTTGCCACGGAGAAAGTTTGGAATCGATTTTACTAGCAATACCGCTAGTCTAGACCAGACTGAGTCATTGTTTACGTCGTGAATACACTTTATTTATTGTTATAGTAATTGTTAGCAATATTGCCCTCTAAGTTTATCTGTTTTTAGATTGTACCACAAATATTTAAATTTAGCACTTGGTTTAAAGCTTTTGTGGTAGAAGCATATACAAGAGAGTTATGACCAGGTTATATTATAATAAAGTGGTTGTTCCGCGTACCCTCGATGAGTTCGTGCAAGTGAAGAGTGTCGCCTTGTTGTTCAGTCAAGAATGTGGTGGAAATTATGTGAAGTATGTCGTTAGTAAGGCAGCAATGGGCGCGGACGGCGCCTGACATCTCCATATGAAGGGCCGCTAACTGCACCCGTGTCGAAAGTCGCGCTTCGTTTGTTTAGCACGCAACTAAACGAACCGCACATGTTGTAACATTCCAATGTGTACGTAAAGCGTTGCCAATTGGTGAAACCGTGTTGACTACGTTTACAGAAACAAAAGAAACGCAGGAGGAAGAGCTCACACTGTTACTTGCTTACAGTGCTACTCATCCGGTTTGAATAGCGAACAGTTTTCTTCAACTATAATAAAAATAGATTAAAATTTATATCTGTCGGCAAGAATTTAAAACACAAACAAAACGTATTCAAATTGCCACCGCATTTGCAGTCGTCACATTAAGGCAGAATCGCAATAAAAGTCGGCGCAAGCACTTTACAGGCGGGTCTGGAAAAACAAAGGGTAATAAGTCTTGAAATTGACTTTTTGAGAACAGGTGAGGTCGCGTCAATCCCAGGGCGAACGCGTTCACTTTTGCTCGCAACAGCCACAAGCGTAAATACAATATGACGAAGGCCGATAGCTGTTTTTATTTCCGAGCCCACCTGGTTTTTACCGTGGATGTATTTCTGATTGTTTGAGCATTCTTTCATAACCTAAACTTCGTTTTAAAGACGTGAGCCATCGTAAATCCTGGTTTATGTCGACACATTTGGAAACTGTATTGTTCTAATTTTAGAAATTATGCAACCGATACCTCTTGCGAAAATAATAAAATCTATTCATAGGCACTTAGAGTGGTAAAATGTTATGTGGCCGAGGTAGACCATGTAGTTTAAAAAAGATTTATAATGCAAATAAAAGAAATGCTTTATTTACATGATTATACTGAGTATAAATGTGTATGCGCACTTAAAATACGGGTTGCATTAAAATTTAAATGACACGGATAAGCGTAATGTTCACTATAGTACATTACTACAAAGGCAAATAACAAAACTGAACCGTATGTAATGACAGACTTGACATATAAGAGGGTTCACGATTTACAAAGTGTCATGACAATTAGCGTAGATGCTCATAAAATTTTATCATCCTGTCACAGGTAAGGTCCCTAAAAGTATTAATACCCATTAGCAATGAATTTATTCATGTTATGGACTACCTGGTCGTCGATATTTGTGCAAAGTTTTACAAGATTATCGTATTGCATATTGATATCGAACTAATTGTAATATCCAGTCAACAAGACAGTGAAGACCTCTACCTGATGCAATGACGCTTCACTGTCTGAAGTATTTTGATACGATAAATAAGAACGTAGCTTTGGTGCGTCTGGTCTACATTTTATTTGGTTTAATAGACAATTCCAGTTCAAGAAAGAATACCAGTAACACAGGACTATTAACATAAAAACAACGGACTTAAAGAACATCAAAAATCAAAACAACTATCAGTAGTTGATACATTTTCTGGTCTTAACCTGCTACACTTGGCGTATTGATAGCGCTGCGACGTCAAGCGATGGATTAAACAGCTAAATATAATTGCATCTACGATTAATTTATCTATCCACTAATATATTACAGCTCAAATATGAAGTCAGTCCGTTGGAACCTTAAATGCAAACACAATATAAAGTAAATAAGAAGTAGCAATGATTTTAACAATATTCAAATTACGGACAGCTAGTGTTACGCTTAGTATTTTAATATAGGTATTATAATATTAATATTACCTTTGTTTCGTACGAAAGCATCAATCGAGACAGCCTCATAGTTTTTAAGAATGATTAGCTAACTAGTGCTATATATGAAAATCAAATGATCTGGAACAAAGTCTTTGATGCTAAGGAGTATGAACGTTGCAGTGTGGCTACGTTGTTTGTGGACTATAATTGCTCAACTGATACTGTATTACGTAACTCGATGATCAAGCCATGTGTCTAACGGCGTACTTCGTCACCTCTAACACAATTTGTCGCGCAGTGATAATATGTCCATGTCTCTCAGACCACGACACCACGCCGGCTTTTTGTACTAAGGCTCGTTAACGTTCAACACAGTGTCAATCACCACGCGCCTTTCTTACTTTCATCAATATACTGAATACTTGCAAAATATCTTCGAAATACCAATACTTGTTTTTCGTGTACGTGATGAAAATATGAAAGTGAATTTACGATACGATGCAGACATAAAACTCGTAGCTTACTTAATATATAGCTGAGAAAGCCATTAGTTTTCATCGCATATCATTTTATTGCTTTTTCGTAGTTGAATTATGACTTTGAACAGATTATCTTTTTATGAAACGTACTCCTGCTCTAGGGACAATCTCGAGATAATACTAAATTTAAAACTCTGTAAAGACGACCCAAACTCAAAACTTGTCTGTAGATGATTCAACTTTTACTCGCGTGCGTAAGTTGAACCTAACTGCTGTGCGTATTTGTGGCAATTACATAACCACGCTAGCTTTGCCATCCCTTTAATCAACTTAATTTGCCAACTTGTCTCATAACTTCACAGCATTAGGTATATTATAGAATATTTAAAGATACCAGTGCTTAATTAGAATAACATCTTAATATATGCATACATAAAAACATCGCCTGACATGTCCTGTTGTAAGGCTGGACTATGTTGATTTAACCTTTAACAAGCTTCATTACCTCCTATGCCGGAACACTGCATTACTAGGTGGAAGAGATAACATAATTGAAGATTATATTAATAATTCAACATCTATAATGGAACGATTGTGTTATCAATAAGTATAAAATAATAATGTTCACCTTGAAGAGACGGCGCGCGGCACACGCGCTTACCCAGCTAACCTACAAAGGCGATGTAATTTGTAACAGTTTTCCACAGCTCGCTCACACACAGCTTAAAATGTTATTGGTTTGACAGCGGCCGGTTTGTTAAATGTTTGATTTACGGGCGAAGACAAGCGACGAGATACATTCATGTACCACGTACGCACGTTTACGACTGTTTCACTAACAATAACTGTTAACTATTGAGCTTTACAAAACACTACAACACACTATATATTGTTTTATTCATATTGCCAATAAAAGTACGTACATTTTGCCGATAAAGGAATTGCAACTCTTCTCTACAAAATTGCACGTTATTTTTGTAAAATAAATGGTATACTGTGGTTTCTTTTTGAATTTACTATAGAACTAGACATTTGTTATCTATAGCTAATGTGCTAGATAACATTTTTTATTCATTTAATTATTTAGCAAACGAACTGCAGCGCACGTAGAGAATTGAAGTTTGATCAATGCAAATGTTAACCCTTATACGCTTGCATCTAATAAATGAAATAAACATCCAGAGATGTAAAGCAAAGAAGACTTGCAAATTAAACCTGAGTCAGCCTGACAGGGGACGTAGAGCCAACCTATAGAAAGCCTAGGCCTTATGCTATCAGCAAGAGGACTAGAGATCTTTTTTATAAACTCGGCAAGCGTCTTTAGACGGCAACACTATTTACCTTAAGACGGACTATATACTTGAGCGATACATTAAATGACTAAAAATATATCAAAATAATCCCATAAATTAATAGAAATGAAAAAGTTATTTACTCATCATTCTCATTCATTCTCTTGCCCTGGTCCCAATTTATTTGGGGTCGGCGCAGTATGTCCTTGGCTTCCATACTTCTCTGTCACCCGTCATCTGATCATTTACCCCTTTTCCTTTCATATCCAACACATCACACATGTCACATGGTCACACACACACAGTCCATCCATCTTTTCCTTGGCCTTCCTCTCCCTTTTCGTCCCTCTACCCTCATATCTATCACTTGCTTACCTACATACGTATCATCTCTACGCATAATATGTCCATACCAATCCAAACGATTTCCTTTCACTTTCTCACCTATGGGCACCACTTTCAGACTACCTCTTACGTATTCATTCCTAATTCTGTCCATTCTCGTCACTCCACACATCTATCGTAACATTCTCATCTCTGCTACATGCAATCGTTTCTCATCCATCTTCTTAGTAGCCCAACACTCAGCTCCATACAGTACGACAGGCCTTATCACCGCCTTATACATGCGACCCTTTAATTTCAAAGGCAGTTTAGGATCGCATATTGTGCCCGAGATCTGTCGCCATTTCATCCATCCTGTGTTGATTCGTTGCCTAACATCCTGATCAATTTCGCCGTCATCTTGCAGGAGTGAACCGAGGTAGCGAAAGTCGGAGCATACTGGTAGAGGTATACCACCGAGTGTAACCGGTATAGGACTGGAGAGACCGCCAAAGTCACTAAGTAATATAACACACAGTTTACTAAGAAACAGAAAACCTGAGTTCTATTGTTACGACTCAGGTTCGGGTTTAGAGGTAGATACACATTTATTTTATACTCCTGACATTTTGTATCAGTTTTTTAACATAAGTGTTTCATTTACTGTGTATTTTCTAAGCACAGCGTTATTAAAGTCAAAGAATAGCCAATGTAGGTTATTTTATGATGACTAGGGTGTTGTAAGACGATAGATGGTAGCTGACCACAACATATAATGTGTGTTAGTTGGCAGGTAATACTAAGCCAGAAGGATATTAGAGTATCCATGAGAATAAATAACATTTACCTTTATTTTTTGTTCTACGGCATTTGCCACTAGTGAGCGGCGAAGTAAGAGAAAGAGTGTTTAAAATATTGTTATCATATTTGGATATAAATGTAAATCCTTTTTAGTAATTTTGCAGTTCACTATAGGTTACAATTTTGCAATTACTTACTTGTAACTTATATGTCACGACACCTCTCTATAATATAATTATAATGTCGTCTTATCTTATCATACGATATATCACAGTGCATTCTTGTATTAATAAATAAAAAATATTCTAAATATTTTAATCTACAGCACAAAAAGTTATTTAAAAGTGGTCCCAACAAGATTGACATCTCAAAAAGTTAAAGTCACGCATAGATTGACAGTTGGATCTATATAAGTTTATAAAGGGCAAAGGTAACGTAATCCCAGAAGTCGTTTAATCTGTGCATGATTGATCACCGACATCAGCGTGGCTCTGCTACAACATTCCTGATCCTTACAACACATTATTGATGGTACATTATACTCGGTATGCTTAAGAACTCGCTTAATTCGTGCTATTGCTATCGACAGATCATATCTAATAAATATGATTCATGATCAGATTATACTATGATTACTTATGATACGGGGTAATAAATGTTTGAGTACCTATATTCAATATTTACACTGAGGTGTTACTTGTAATATAACGCTGTGATGAGCAAAGTATTTATAGATAAATTAATATTTAAAATATCATAACATTTGTTACTATAAATAGTTTACATTTTAGTTAAAGTTTTGGTGAAAATCGGCAACGCTTGTCTAACTTCGAAAGGTCGATTAGGTTAACAGAAAGTTGGTGCTTGTACAAGTAAATGAACTCAATAAATTTCAAGTTGGTAATGCTATAAACAAAGTCTATAGTTGCTTTTACAACGCTATAAACGGATTACTGCTGCCGAAAACTAAATTTATCTATGAAATAACAAATGTCTTTGGTAGGCATTGACAGTAGCTGTGTAGCTATGTAGGTTAAGCCAAATCCTAAGATTTAATGTGATAGAATGAGTAAGTTGTAAGAAAAAGGAGGCTTACGTCACACTGTCCAATACAAACGATTTGAATAGATTATCAGTTTTATAAAGGATTCTGCTGCCATCCTCCAGGAAGTATGTTGATTCGCCCATCGCAAATATGCGTTCGAGTATCTAGGAAAGACAGCTGCTGTGAACAATGAGTAGTCTGTATTTCTAGTTTGTTTATGTTTGGATTGCCAGTTATAGAGTAATATGTGATTTCATAAACATTATCAGCTAGCTTTCGCATAGTTATATCCTGAAAGCAAAGTGAGATTCACTGGAAAGACGATAAATATAAGAAAGAACTCTTCGTTTATTAATTTTAAAATTGAGTCTTGTGATATAAATCATTATCATAGAATACTTCATTAACACGAAACCTCCATTATTTCTTACATGCACGCAAGCCAGCTCGACCCCGCTCGCATACTTTTTTTAATTTAAGAGAATAAACTGTGTTATTTATCTGTCATCATTTCGCAGATATAAGATATTTCTTGTTAAAAGAGATAACATTCACAAAAAACATCAGAAAGCTTATCCGATCTAACTTTGTGCTTCCAATATACAGAAAAACTTGATTATAATATTTGGTAGAGCCTTGTAAGATTTCATTACTCAGGTTCCCTGAATTAGAGGGATTCTTTAGTGCGTTGCGCATGGAATAATTTGATATAATTATTATTCATGTAAAATTTGCTTTGCCATTTTTTTAGTAGAGTATGTAGTAAATAAATTTAAAGGATTTGGAATTGCGACCATCTTTCTTTTATTCATGTAAACTAACATTTAGACGAGAACTATTGTTGATTACATTTTGCCCGCGGCTTCGCTCGCGGTAATGTACTATCCCTCGGAGCAGTATTTTTTTCTAGATAATACGTACCCTATGTCCTTTTCTGTACGACTGACAACGTGCATGCGAAATTTTATAATGATCGGTCGAGTAGTTAAGATGTGAAAGCGTAACAAACAAACAAACTCACATTCGCATTTATATTATTGGTTAGGAATTTGTCTTTAATTTACATAGGTCACAAAAGGAAATAACTGAAAGTATAAACTAAAAGGCGTACATACATATATTAAAATTGCTTTATGTAAATCCCGTTGTTTGAAGTTAACACAATTGAAGCGAATTATTGAATAAAATTGAACTTAAACAGGAAAATTAAATTTGTTCTTTAATTCTCATATAAAAGGTACTTGATGGATTTGATCCAAATAATAATCAGGCTTATTTTTAGAGTATTTTAAATGTATGACGTGAATAAAGCATGATTTGACATTGGCATTGAGGTTTTATCGTTTGTTTAGATTACCGCACACGAAACGCTTAGGAATGCGGATAAAAGCAGTCTGCCATTGATTTTTCTACAAACACCGACAAACTTTTTATTGCAATTTTATTTCTGTATTATTATAGTTTTGACTACGAACCAAATAAATAATTCCTATATTTTTTGTTTCAGGTATTTTACGAGTCATAATAATTCAGCGAGTGCCAGAAGTCTGCATAAATAGATAATATTACCATAAGCAGGTGACTACGAACAAAGAAAAATATTTTTTATTTGTTTCTTATCGTCTGGGAACAGCCGCTCACCCTGAAATGTTTCGATTAAATAAAAATAAAATGGTGGCCTATCGTCGCTGGTGCCCTTCGTCTGTTAGCAGTATCGCTCGCTTTTTGTACCACCACATGTATTATTCATAGGGTCCTGCCTCACTTGTTCCTGCATTGTCTACGCGTCGCCAATTATGAAATTTATGCGTAAAGCCTTTAGGCAGATCACCGTATTAATGTATTGCGTGAGTCACCGTGCCGAGCCATGGTATAACCGAGGTTGTCCACTTGTTGAGCTGACTGATGCTGATTTATCGGTCTCACTTCGATATTGATCGATGTGTCTGAGAGTATGATTGTAGAGCTGGCGTACAAAAAATATGAGCGAATGTTATCTTAAATAACTGCTTTAATTACAATAATTACGCGCGTCCAATATAGTAAACGAGTTTTTTTTTGTTACTTTTTTTTAGAGTTTTGTTACTTTATCATAGCTATTTACGTTTCTCCATAAATATCACGCCCTCGGTGACACAAAATAAATTAAATAAACATATGTACCTGCGTAGTTGTTACGCATTTAAATTGTATCAATGAAATATTTCTTATTTGTGTCATATGGTCTGTGCAATTAAAAATATCAGTAGGCGTGAGAATCATCGTAGTCCGTAGTAAATAACACCAATATAACAATGTGCTAAAAATAATTTCGCGTGAATCATGGTCCATTCAGTAGTTATGCGCAGTGACGCAGCTTTATAACTCTTATCATCGCGATACAAGCAGTTTCTACGAAATGATTGCATTTGACAAACGAAACTTCGTAATATCGTGTAACACTAATGTAATATTACTCTCAGCGGGATGATTGTGGTCGCTCATTAACAGCGACATTGAGACAGACATGTTTACACAATCGTCGCGGTCACTACACACTCACGACAATTACAAACCACGAACCCGGCTTTATATAATTCGGGATTCTGCATATGCAGCTTAGCAACGTATAAAATCTTGTTATGTAGATCGATTATTTCAGCAGTGAAAATATTACAACTTGGGTAGGTAGGTTATATTCGTCAAATTCCAGCATAATGTAAAATTAGCATGACGGTATTGATAGGCCGCCCGAGGCAGTAGTATGGTAATGTGGTCGAGGACATACTTTTACCTCTCGGTGAATGATATTTTTTTTATTATTTTCATAATAAACTAGCAACCCCAGTATGGCGCCAGCAATGCAGATTAAATAAATTAAACCGTTTAAATTAAAGCGAACTTAACTTTATGCTTCAGAATCGACATTTCTATTTTTAATTTCTCAAAATAAATATTAAATTGATTACACTAGAAGGTTGGAAACTCTAAAGTTTGTTTTGGCTCGAGTTTAGGGCTTGTGTTATCCGTCAGCCAGACATCACAACTATGTATAAAGATAGGGTAGACAGACGTACCTACACTCGCTTGACTTAGTTCTACATATACATTCATTAAGATACTGTTTGTCGCAGGTGCGTTAAAACTACATATATTTAAATAAACATATTGCGGTTACTAATTATAAACTATTGAATTGTTTTATTTGTTATTAAATCCAAGCTTACACTATAAAACGGGCTAACCATCTGGTAATAATATTAGCGCCATAACGGACAAAGTGTCCCTAAAGTACTTTGGTACGTAATCTGGCTAGAAAGTATTAATTGCTGGAACGCAATAAAGATAAAAGCAAACAAATATAACAGATTATATTTCGTAAAAAGGCACCTCCTATTTATAAATGCAATATAATTACCAAAAGTTCTAATCGTTCTTAACAATAAACGTTACAGTTATGTTTGTCGAACACTGAAATGATCTCATTTCTCTGTAAGCATTTTATTGCACATGTTACATCGATTAAACTGTAATGTGGTCGAACGGGGGCTAGGCGCGAAAGTTAACCTTGAAGCCTTAGTGCAGCACGAGATTAACGGTGCGAGTGCGCAGGCTGCTTTCGCCGGCAAATACCTATAATTATATTATAAGCAAGTAGTTATATAGCGCGACCGCCCATCTTCTTATGCAAACGTGAACATCGCATTATTGTGACTCACTATATTGTCATAAATATTTTTAGAATATTTGTAACCACTCCGTGTAGGTAGACCCGCATTACTAATTAATTTAAAATTTTAATTGGGCCATGTTATTGTATTATTATACAAACCGCATTAACCTTCACCGTAATCAACATAAACTAATTAATGAAATAAATAAATATCACTGAATCTCCTACAAGTCAAGTGTGGCCAAATAGATTGCGATCAAAGTAGCACGTATAATCCGATACTTCGTGACCCATATCGATTACAAGTAACAGTTACGGTTCAAAATAAAAAGATCTCCGCGATTGACCGTCGCGTTATTGTGATCGAACAAAATTGGCAAAAAGATTTATAACGTGTCGCCAACTCGAGATCTCGTCTCATAAATCGATGTAATGGTTCGATCAAAGAACCGATAGGGTGTTATCGAGTAACCGCTATCGATATACTTTGTCGGATAATGATTGTGAAAGCTTGATAGGCGCGTCGGCGACTAGGGACACGAGCCTCGAATCTACTTTACTCCCATACTGTGAAAAGAATGACTATGATTGATTTTGACATATACGTTTAACACGGCGGGCAGTAAAACAATTAATATGAAAAATTGTAAACATATTGTACTATAAATCATGATGGCTGTAGCAGATACCGTGTGATTTTTGTAGTCCACGCATGGATTGTGTTCTATGAGGCATGTGTATCTAGAGCCAAGTGTTGTATGAAAATGTTAGTGCCCGTGGGCGGTCAAGTTCGCTTGTTCTGTTGTAATAGGTTGTTAGGCTCGTCGCGGAGTCAGCGATCACCGACGCGATGCCTCGTGAAGAATAGAGAAGCCGCCGAAATGAATCACGCGGAAACAAATTTAATTTGTTATTATAACTACAGGTTGTTTGCTCACATTTCTGAGTAATTAGCAGTGTTGGTTGAAGCATGCGGTTAACAGTGATTGTGATATAGTGAATGTCATATAAATGAAGTGCTGAAATAAATCTTCCTCAAATAATTGTGAGCTGCAGTAGCAAGCGGACAAACATAATATACTTATATAATTATATATATTCTATATATTTTATTGTTTGCGAAATTATATACAAAAGGATCAGCAGTCAAATAAATAAATACCAGCCGGTGTCAAATTTAAGCAAATGACTAATAACTTAACTAAATTAGCAAAATATTTTTAGAAATAAAATTTGCATAAACTACAATTAAATACATACATAATATTTATAGAGCACTCAGAGTAATTTTACACTGAAGTGATATAACTATTAGTTGATTTTTATATAAATACTGTGTCCGTGTTATGTGAAAAACCGTTCGTGTAATCACGGGCGCCAGCAGAAACATCGAGGAGTAAAGAGAATCCACATCATCGCTATACGTGAGTTGGCCACACACCAAAAACACTCATATCCCTTATACGTGACTACACAATGTGAAATTTATAATAATGTATTTACATTCAAAACGATTTTAAATTCAAACTACGCTGCGTACTATTTACACAAATGAAGGTGCAAGGCGAGGAAGGTTAACGCTATAAAACGTTATATTAACACCCGTTTAGCTACGATCATCAGGTCTAATAAAAATAATTTAATTAATTAACGAAGCGAGCGTGGCTCGTCCCTTACCGTACATGTTATTTATATACATATGTGTACCTGGACACATGTCTTCATCGGTTCAATATAAAATTAGGTCACAGTCAATTGCGTTTCATTGCAGCTATACTCAACCTCCATTATTTAAAAGTAAGTGATTTTATATGTATTGTACGAACGATGTCATCTGAGTTTGCCAAAAAAAAGAAACCATGCCATTATTAACGTTGATGGTCTCGTAAATATGTATCACGGTAAAAAGCCCAAATGGTGTTTCAAATTGTTTCAGTTTCGAGGGAAAACTAATATTTAAACTGAGTGTTTTGTCACTTAATTAACGGAGCCGCACCGCGTACGTTTAGCAGGTATTCTTTTCTTATTTCTGCGCTTTCGTTTAAAATTAAATGCGAGTGAAAATCAACAGGGATGTTATGTGGTAAAAATTATTATTCCAAGTGGAGCGACGATTAAGTGCTGAGTGTTTGTTGTGCAAACCGTCCTCGGGCGGTCGACTTGATTCGCTCTTCAAGTCTATGCTCTACCGTGCGCCGAGTGTTAATTCAACACTCAAAATACCCCAGCTCACCTGTTTCTAACTCCATTTTCATCATTGTTACGACATATGCTGTGTATAGAAAGTGGGAAGTTGATTTTAAAATTGAATATGTAACATTGTCCCAATTGCATTATAATATGAAATAATGCATAATCTTATGAAACGTCTACGTTTCTATGCAAAAGCTGTTTTCGTTCTTTTATGTTTTTCATCAAAATCTACTAAATTCTTCAACCATGCTCATGTCATTAGTATAATAAGTGGGATTTGAACTCACTACTACTGATTGCAAGATCGTAAGACTTTACCATCGGATCATTTACGTATCGGTATATGGTTGTATAATGACGGTAGTACTATTCTCATATTATTTACGAAACGTCCATCAAAATTACCTATCACAACAAATAATTTCAACGAAAACACCTATAAATACAAATTATTCTTTGTATTATAAATAAACAATTACGCACGCAACTATCAGTACTCATCGTCTACGTATTGCAGTCTATTTTAGTTTTATACGTTTGTAGTGGGTTATTACAAGTACTTAATAGAGCCCATAATGATGCAAATTTGACTTAACTACTTAACATAATAGGCGTCTTATTATAAAAAAGAATAAAAAGCAACATAGCATCCAAATACGCCTACGCGACAATTACAGACCACTTACGGACACAGAAACAGTTCACTTGGATGTGAACGAGCTTTAGTCCATGTTCGAGGTTCGCCGCCGTCTTAAATAAAGCGACTTTAACTTCCAACAGCAAAATAGAATTGGTGATAATAACGATCAAGGTGATTACGTACTTCCTATTGAGGTGAACATGTCTTTTTAACAGCCTCTGGCGCTTTCTTCAACAAAACGTTTCGCATATCTTTGCTCTATTTTTGGTTAAAGTTCCTTGCTTTGTCAGGCGTTAATATGTCTTAATGTTGTTCAGTGCCATAATACAGCTCGGAAAGTGGCGCCAAAAATACAAATGCAGCAAGAATAATATGTTCAATGTATTTTGCAGTACAGACCTTCGATGTTGATGAATAAGTAAACTAAGACTGAATAGGTAGACGTCTACCCAAGTTCTTGAATATTTTCTTGAAACCTTCCTTGACTCGACGTTGACTGTAATTGTTGTGGCTGGTTAGTGCAAACACCATTCAACAGATACATAGTTACACACTGGTTACATCGCCAGAAGTTAGCAGCCCAATACCTACTTCACAGCGATCATCTATACTTGATCTGTACTTTCGTTTGTTTAAGAATAAGGGAAGTCGTCCGTCAAGTAATACCAGTTTATGTGGTCTCGTGTGGGCTGGCACAGGATCGCTTTCAACATTTTGATGAGAGTACATCTTTTATGGCAGAAACTAAAACTGTTTTCACATTTGTGGCGCGCAGCAACAACGCCGCATATAAAATTGCATCGGCGGCGGCGCGCGGCGCGCGGCGCGCGGCGCGTCAGCGGCGTCGCGTATGAAAGGACGCGCTTGTGATCTCTCACATTTTCCTTTATGTTGTACCCTTTTGAACCCCGCCGCTATCAAAAGACATAAAATAAAAACAAAAATGCAACGCGGTCACGGTGATTTGTGTCAAATGATGTCAAACGTCGTTGCTTGGTTTCTGACTGACATCACACACAATGATGCAAACAGAATCAGATAGTAAATTGTGGTATCTGATTGCGCTTTGTATTCGCAGACGCATTTATGCGGTAAATCTTGTATAGAATAAAAAACGAATAAAATACATGAAAATAGGGTTGAGTCATCCACTTACAGAACATTTAATGCGAAATAAACGCGGCTTGTGTATTATTTAAATTGACTTCATTTTGAATAAATGTGAAAGGTATCGATAAAATGTATAGCTGGCATCTCGTGACATTATTAAATACCTTTCCTGACGATTTTTCGGTTTTACGAGCAATACGTTACCACACATTTCGGCAACTTTTTTCATTCGGATATCTTACTCTTGCAACTTTTACATTACGACTACTTAATTTAAGAAACAAATACTTAATATAATATTCTATCACATAAACACAACACCATTTAACCCAAACTAAGCAGAGCTTGTACTATGGGTACTAGACAATGCATACACATACATAAATACTTTTTTTTGTTAATACATACATATTATACGTAGAAACACCCAGACCCAGACAAACATCCATGTTCATGCACACAAATGTTTGACTTGTGCGGGAATCGAACCCGCGACTTTAGGCGTGGCAGTCGGTTGCACTAACCACTACGCCTTCGAGGTCGCCAATTGAGTAGCCAAAAAATTATATATACACGACGATAAAATATCGACAATTCAAATGGAAATTAAATGTATGATGATCTAAAGAAACTGCTATTCATTTGTACATCACAGGTCATGGTAACAAAATATCCGGCAACCCAAGATACCCTTAAATTAAAAAATGAGAAGAGATTGATTTATACTTAAAAGTTTAAACATGTGTATTAAAATAACAACATAAATTAAAGGAGAAAAAGCAAACCTGTATAAGTTATTCAAAACGGTGAGAAAATAACCCATTTTATATTTACTTACTTAGCTCTTAAATAAAGAGCTAATAAAACTCAGTGTGGTTCTCAAAGTAATTACCCGACACTAGCGTAAAACAAAAACAAATACTCTCTGTAATTAATTAATGACTTTCCTCTTATAAATTATTTATTGCGATGCAAGCAAACACCTGGGCTCGCGATTAATAAGTCTTTATGATGTCTACTTACTGTGACCGTAATGTATTTTACAACCAGATACAATATTAAACTAGTTAAAACTAGCTGAACTTTAATGTATTACTATTTCTTATTATATTTTGATGTATGGCGTCTGAAGTAATCTTATAGAATTACATTAGCTACATCATATTGGTATGATCTCCAAGTACGAATAACTTTACACAACAAAAGCGAATATAATATGGACCTTACACTTCAAAAGCCTATCTTTTGACATTTAAATACTACTTTGTCTATTTTAAATCCTGTGTGGTAATGCCGATTTCAATGTGGTAATATTCACGACTAAGTATAGAGAATTAGAATTTGTTACGAACTTTAGTACAAGGATTATTGCGTTTCATTTGAAAAGGATAACTTTACGATAAACAACCAATACGTACTTGTAACTCGTTTTTTGCAGCAAGTTATGTAAATATTTTCCTACAAAATATATAAGCTCTGTCTTTAACCCGATGAGACATGTTAAAATCATTTAAACAAAAAAATATTTACCTTTTTATTCAACACTTAGGTACATACAGATTTGATATTCATATTAATAACAGTTTACAAGAATCTTTTTTAGCCCTCGTTTGCCGAAATGAATTTGCATTTTGCATACAGACAGTTAACAGTCATATTGTTGTGACGGGGTATTACAAAAATATTGCCTGCATTACCACGATACTTACCGATTACGATTTTATAAATCTAGTTGCCAATGTTCGAACATGAAACGAGTTGTTTGAACTACAGGCACTAAACTATTTTCCTGTGTTGTTCTAAGAAATTATATTGGTTGTTACACGCAAAACTTTTTCTATTACAGCGGATATATGACATGGCTAAACTTGGATAATATATTGATTTTATAAGTCCACGATTTTATTTAAATAGCGTAGGCAGACATTTTGGGCACATTTATTTTTACACTATATTATACACATTTACACTATATTACACATTATATTATTATATTATTATTTCCAAGTTCAAACAAGGATCACTCCACCTACGAATTTATGTATGTATCTAACAATCACCTATTTTTTTTCACGAGATTAAGGAATAGATAATAATCAATAATACAGTTCGTATGTCAATAAAGATCCTTGAAATCGAATCAGTTTAGATAAACAATTGTTTAAATCTGTGTTTATTGCTAACCTATATACCTACAACTAAACACCGACATCGGTCGCTGGGCGTCCTTCTAATATCAATAAAACCACGTTTAGGTTTCGTGATTTATCAGAAGCAATTACTATCGATGACATTTTATGCTAGAGTAACACAATATGATAATATTCATAAGATTAGATTTACAAAGGTAACGTGATTCCTTGCAACATCGTGTTATCAAAATATGACATTATTAGCCATAGACCCCAATCAGATGATCTGTATTATCTAGAATGCCGGATTGGCTTGTTAGCGTATCTAATTAATATCACTTGGGTTGGGGAAGCGCGAATGTTTAGAGAAAATTTAGTTACCTACCAACCACACGGTAAAAGAAGTCACATCTCGATAATTTTGCAGGCTTTTGAGCAGGTCGGGTTCTGAAGAATGCGCATGTGAAGCCATCGTTAAAAGGAGTGACCATTCATTTATACAAATATGATGACGAAAAATTAGCATGGCTCGAACTTGATCCTCTATTTTGTAAGGTAAATACCATTTAGATCCTTCATATCGATAGAAGATTAATGGCTTCTGCGTCTGAATTTTATTCACTGTTTTAAGTAACACAAAATGTTTATTATGTACATTTTACCTTTGCATTTGCCCTTTCTATGTAAACATAGAAAGGGCAAATGTATCGAGCTGTCAATAACATCGACGACGTCGATGTAGAGGCTGGTTAGAAAAAGCCTAGAATTCCTTCACTGGAACTAATGGCCGGACATGAAAACGTTGCCGAAGCTTTTTCGATCAATTTTACTGTCAGACTGCAGACTGTATTAAATATGCAAACTTAATTTATAAAGTTTTTCTCGTGTGTGTAGTGAGTCTCGAATATTACTTCGAGATTTCTAATAGTGATTATGTCCATCCGATTAATCCACTTCTTGAAATTGCTTAGTCTCATGACATACCTGTGGCTTTGGTTGTCTTCAACAAGCATATAAGTTAATATAATATTATGTTATGTCAACATTTGTGTTTGGTATTGTTTATGATAACGATATACTCAAACAGTTGTTTTTCATTGTTGCCCTTATACTTATAAAGCATAGGCTTTATATCCTTCAGTACTTTATATTCTTCATTACTGATGTGTCATCATAAGTACCTAAATAATTAGCTAAAATTCCAGAATAAGATATTTCAAGATATTTTTACGTTCAAAAAGTATTTTTCTTATCAACAGCCAATTATCTATATTACCAAACGATAAATTTTTTTCTATATTTATCTATACATTGTGGGAAAACCGCAAAGCAATAATAATTATAAGATTGCATCCAATAAATACACAATTACATAAAAACAAGCGCAATAATTCATTGTAAACATGTAGTGAAACCGCAAAGATGAATAGATCAAACTGTGAAGATTGATTGACATGTTCACTAATATATTTGGAGTGTCACGAGTCAGGTACAGGATCGACGACTGACCGATGGATTGATGTCACGGGTGTGTTCTTGTGACATGTTCCGAGACGTCAAGGATGCTCGTTAGAGATTGATAATGAACCACAATTGCCGACTGGCGCCGCGCGTTACGTAACATATTGAACGCTTAGAGCCAATGCACGTAATTTGATTTGCAAGTCCATAACATAATTTTATTGCACACCTAGTTTTTAAATTCTGGTTACGTTATTTATTTCAGCTGACAAAAAATTTAACCTATTGTCGATATCAGGTCTTCATTAGGGGGTGAATCCGTCGATACATACGACATTTCCCTCCGTACCGACACGCAACAAAAGCTACGAAGGGATCACCTACATATTCTCTGCACGTGTCCTGCAATATTTATATAAATAATGTGCTACCTGCGCATTTTTGCTTCGTTTACATTACGCTCTAAGCTGTGATGTTCGAATGGAAAAATCTGTCGAATGCCAAGTAGAATTCTTGAGCTTAATTCCACTTATCTTAGCATTCCCTAAATACTTTGTTTATTTAAATGTGGCGGTAAAGGAAAACATTGTGTCGACTTCGCCCTGGCCAGCGTGATATTGGCTCAGGCCATTTTACCAAATAATCAACGCATATAACTTAGACCGTGTCATAAAGATAAACCCAGTCTCCATCTAAAATCACCAATATACTGCTCATTTTAGATTTTAGAAACGGGACTGATATTCAGCTGTTATAGTTATTCATTAAGCTAAGTTCTAATTGGCAAACCACAGGTTGTACGGCACAAATAACAGTATTCAATATGTTTATGTAATGAATGGATTAATTATAAGTTGTTTTTCTAAGAACGTCAATCGAACCACTGAACTAAGTCCTATTAGCGGTTCATTCTGAATAATATAAAGTAATGATGCTTTGGTGTTGCGGCTTATGTCTAATAAGTAAATAAATATTCCACGTATTCGCTTCCCTCCTAATAAAAAAACTTATTTAATACTCTATTTAACTTGGGCAGACCGCAATTCAGATCACGCCTTGACCGAAAACCGCAGAATGTTGGTAACTCATACCTACATATACATATATAACAGGTAAATACGTGAATGTATTACTGTTGAATGTTTTACGAAGTATACTCTTTACCACACTCTTATGTTTTATGGTAAACAGTATTATGTTATTCGTCATGCTTTCAAAGTAATATCACAATGAGGAAAGGTTTATTAGGGATTCACAGAAATGCAGTTATCCGATTTGTTTCATGCATAATAAGCCGGCAGCTACTCTATTGAGTAGAAAACGGTTCAATAGTGCTTAACTCCAGTTCCTAGGCTATGAAACAAATTACTGGTAATTTTCTAAAATGCATAACCAGGTAATGCCTTTTATATAATGGTATATATCCAAGAAACTAATTTGTTGATATAAATATTAATGTGAATCCGCTTTATGTTACCCTAATCAAAAATATATATGTACCTACAAATAAATAATCGGTGTTTATTAAACTAGCGCACATTACGTAGCAGCACATTTTCCGACTTAAATAAAACAGCTTACCGAAAGATCGTATACAGTTATGTGACTACTAGTCATTATCAGTTTCCGTGAAGGGACGTGCTCCAATTTATTCCAACAGATTGTTGCTACCGTAATATTATCTATCCATAAAAACACCTGTCAGTCAAGTTATTAGACTTTTTATATTAGTTAGTGGCAAGTAAAAAACCGCACAAAAACTTGTTGATAATTATTAACGCCGAAACCAAACAACGCATTATAATATTAACAACATATTGAATACTAGCCTTTAAATTGGAATCCTTTGATAATAAGATCAGTAAATTCCATGTACCTATTGTGAGGTTCTTTATATCCATTCAAACGTTATGACTAGGGTCAGTCGTTTCTGACATTAGCGCGAACAAAGCGATAGTCATAAATAGGCATAACATAGAACAGTCGTTTTACTCGGTAATAAACAACAATAAGATATAGTAAACACCTACAAATGATGGCGGAATAAGCATTCGCCGAACCCGAAATATCGTCTTTTCAACATAATTAGAATTACGCACGGTTTAAAATAAATCAGCAGTGTCATTTCTCAATCGAAGGAAACAACCATCGGCACGCAACCGAACTCATTATCTTGACCATTAAATTTACTTATTAAAATTACATGAAGTCCCTTAGGCATAATTAGTGGTTAGGTATTAGTTGTTTCGAAATTCGCTTTTAACGTACGCTGCTAGAAATTATCACAAATTTACACTTACTCGAGACAAGTATTTAATTCGTCTGCTGGCGCATCAGGAACATTACCTTAAAATGACTTCTACTACAACTCAGGCGCCTCCATAAACAACTTTCTGGCTATTGGTTCTTTTATTCTCAAATCAACTTGGTAACGTGGAAAAAGAGCATAACGGGTTTTTGAGTGCAGCATACAATACAATCGAATCTACGAGTGTATAAGAAGCCGTATAATGTGATTTTGATACTTTAACAAACGTGCCCACAGCGAGCTTTATGTTAGATGCCGGTAAACAAGTATAAACACATAATGTCAACATTCACCTCAAGTTTCTCGACGAACCCTGACAAACGAGGCATTGTTGCACCGGGCCGCGCGGTCGGAACCACGGGTGCGACTATGGGAATGCACCCATAAAATTTCCGCATTGTGATTTTTATCCGAAATCTGAATACAGCGCGGGATTATGGCGCACTCATCGTAGGGGTACAAAAGGTACGCTCCCAGTATAAATGCGCAATCATGAGGATACTGCGGAACTGAGTGCAGTGCGTGATTTGACGGCTCTCGCGTGGCCTATGTGAGTCAACTTTAAAGTGCATTTTATTTATGTGAATATATTTTTTTATTTTAAATGTTAATTTAACATCATTATGAGCATTCCCAAAAAAATACTTCACTTGAATAGAGCATGGGAAAACCAGAACATTCAGATTAGAAAATTTGCATACGCGCTATTGTTCTAACTAAAGGGTGATCTAATATCGCGGTGACTAACATAATTGTTTCCAGTTAACGGGTAGTTAAATTTATGGACGTATTTTCTAATTTGAAATAGTAAATACTTTTAGAATGTATCATCAAGCTTACTGTGTATCGTAGAGCAAACTATTTAAAAAAGATTAATCTACTTACCTACCGCTTGTAAAAATATTTAACAGGCCGTGGCTTGGGTGCTTTAATACTATAAATTAACTGCGTAATGACATACTGAATTATTTTAAATAATTTTATTACTTACCGTGTAATTTTGGAAGGGATTGCCTTTTCACATAAATAATAACAGCTTGTCATGTCTATGGATTATTTAACATCGTTTAATAATAGTTTATCTGCTTTACTTTTATTTTATAGCTCTAAATAATTATATATTTGTCTTTAAGAGTTAGATCGCGTGAGGCAAAGGTAATCAACTCAGGCGCATTACTGTGCTCTATGGACGAGCGTCTCCCACGCAGCCATTGTAATAGCAGGCTTACTCTTCCTGACTAGACCTAATAACGCATTATGCAACTTTTAAATCATTATTATCTCAATCTTGAATAAATATCTCTTACTTTAATGAAGCGGCTCTAAAGGAGCATTTGTATTAACGTTAAGTGATTTGCAGTTTTCTGAAGTGATTGTTATTTATTCAGGCAAAGGTCAGTTGTGTCTACCTATTCACAGAAAGGATTTATTTTAAGCTTTCTATAAACATATTACCATACATTGAATGACAGATAATCCTCTTACAAAAGAATTAAAATACTGTGAGATAGAGACCGAAACGGATTAACGTCAACAACTACAAAAGAAGTGTTCGTATAACAATATCCGTAGAGTCGCTCCACAGCGTCGGATAAACTTTAACAATCTTCCTACAAAGTAACAATAAACGCGAGGTTATGACATGGCGGCGACGCGACAACAACGTTTTATGCAAAAAATAGAGGTACGGCACTAAACATTTATCACCGCGTTATAGAACAACAAAGTATGAATGTAACAAAAACAAGGTTGGCTTGTAATGTAGGTCACCAGCTTCATCTCGTGGTAGCCCAGAGGTGGTTAAGCTAATAAATTATCCGTAACATGTTCTCGCCTCACCGCGCCTGTGATAGAAATTGATGGGCTCCTTCGCAAACGTAATTAATTTAAAGTGTGAAGTCTTATATCACTTACATGATTAGATTAAAATGCGTTCATAAACTGCTTTCTATTTAATTTATTAGAATATCGATCAATACATCGTAATGGAAATGTTACAAGGGTCTTTATTGAAAATCTATCGCTCGATCTTCACTTATATTTTATGGCTATGATTGAAGATCCCATTTTATTACTTTATATCTGTACTGATTTATTATATCTTAAGCATATGGGACTTTTATAGAAGTTGCGGCAATACAACACGAGTTATTTTATCTACGTCTATAAATAGTAAGAATAACTAAATTATATTGTAGATGTGCGGCAACTGTGACCAACAGGTAATGTGCATACATATATATAGGTGTGACACAAGAACAAACGAAAATAAAATGAAAAGAGAAACAAACATCAACGTCGCCGTCAAAATCAAACACTCGTCAAAGCACGTTTCCAAATTGGTCGGGTGTTACAGTGACCCGACCAAGTATTGACTTGATGGCCCCGTCAAGGGACCACAGATGACCACTCGACACCGGTGTGTCCTCTCAATTATTAATACAAATTTAAACCCAACTGTACAGTTACAATTTTATTTTTGTACCTGCATATCTCTTTCGATATTCATTCCTCATGACCTAGGATTTCAGTGCGAATAATGATGAAGCAAAAGCAATTTCCGAAAGATCTCATAAACTATGAGTAAAATATATACACATACACTTTGAACAAAGCCAAACCTAAACTAACAAACTAAGAAACCCAATTACTCTCATTAAATTATCAAAGTGTTATTTTATGTCCGATGCGGCATCATGATTACACCGCAGATAGGAACGCTTCGCCAAACTTTGTAGAATGAGACGGATCATTGGTTGTTACGACATAACAAATGTACATAAAGCATACGAATCATAAACTGTCGTATTGTCCTGTTACTGTCAATCTGATGATATTTATCATTTAATTTGCGTGATCAATGGATGTTTGAAGACAATGGACGACTCTATATGTTGTGTTTTTCCGTCTGTTCCGTCTTGGTAAGAAATGAATTCCGAAACTAACGAGTGTTTGAAGGCCACTATGTCAGAGTCCGATAATATGTAAGAGCATCATAAATCAAACGCCTACAAGAATTGTGTTGTGTTGTTGCAGATCATCAGATATAGCATGCTGGCGAGGTGGTTGGCGCTGGCGCTGGTGGCGGCGTGCTGTCGCTTCGCGGATGCCTGCACTTGCGCTCCAGCACACCCGCAAACACACTTTTGTAACAGCGATTTTGGTAAGACACTCTTTAAACAGGCCTCATTGTTAAAACTCTCATTGTGCTTAAGAGGATTAAGCACTTACAGCGCTTGGATTAGTTATAAGGATAAGTTCATTTGACGATGAAAAGGAAAACGTTCAAGATTAATCTAATGATTCAGATTATAATTCAATTCAACGTAATCCTCATAGTATTATCACAAATTAAATGAATTGCATTTTTCTTATACAGCTAAACAATTATTTTATTTTGCAGTAATCGTTGGCAGAGTACAAAAAACATTTCGAGGCAAAGATTTTTACGACGCATATAAAGTGAAGATTCGAAACAAATACAAAGTGAGTAAAACAACAAATGTTTTTATAATAAACGTGTTAAAATACAGTTCTTTTATTTATACGCCGATATAAATATTGATCAGTAAACACAGACTTGTTATAAATACTTGGTGAAATGGAGAAAACTTGCTCCATTAAACTCTATATACTGTCGTTAAACTAACTATTTATGTGTTGCAGGCGACACCGAAAGCGGAAGTAGCGCTAAAATCCGGTCGATTATTAACACCATCCCAGGACTCCCTGTGCGGAGTGAGCTTGCAGCCGAGGGAGACTTACGTTATTACAGGTCAATAGCCTTTTATATATTATAAATCGATGTGAGATGACCGTAACTCATCTCGCTCAACTCAAAGTATAAATACCATCTGTCTACATCGGGCTACCTGAACTAAACAATTGAAGATCAATACTATCCTAAATGCAAATTGCTGACAGAGGTCGTAGCTAAACCCTGAGCCACAGCGAAGGAAACATTCAGAATATTTATTGTTTTAATGCGTACGTTATTTTAATGTAATTTAACTGAATAAATATTGAACAATATTGCGTAAGAACATTTCAGGATGAATTAAATCTGACGGCTAACCCATGAGTCATAAGTCATAACGCAAGGTCAAGGCAGACATCGGGTATTATATCTAACGCAATCGCTTGCTTCGTTAGTAAATACTAATTATAAGCGTGTGTCACTATGTAAACTGCGATAAGCTCACCGACGTTCGCAGTTTCGCTTAATATAAGCATTGTGCCTTTCAGAATGCTAATGCGTTCAAATTAGCGAATGTGCGTAAGCCTATGTACTCAAACAGCTATACATCAATAACACTTTCCATTGTTCGACATTTAACAAAGCTTCGTATTTGATTAAAATAAATATATTTTTAAATCTGTTCTATGTCTGTGATTGGTCACAAATAATTTATTCATGAATAGAGCTTCGATGTCTATCTGTTTAATAAAATTGATTAGAATTAAACGCGGTCGTAAAATGGAAATAAGAAAAGCAAGGTATTTTCGGTTTAATATCGCTGTATTCTAACAATTCTTTCAAGAATACTTAGGGTAGAAGGATTCGTAAATATATAACCTCTTGTCTTTCCTATTGCAGGCAAAGTTGTACATTTAGAGGCGCACGTGCATTTATGTGGTTATGTCAGCAAATGGCGTGATGTCACTCCTCGACAAAGAAAAGGATTCCGGCTTCTGTACAAGCAGGGCTGTACTTGCAAAGTAAGTGTCACAGTATCAAAATCCGACGTAACAATTTAAACATAGTCTACGAAGTTTCTTTGAGAATATTTCTTTGGAAAATGAGTTTTAATGTAGAAAACATTTCGTACAATTAAAATTTCTTAATTAAAAAAGAAATCTCAAAACAAATTTAAATGTAAAGCTTTTGTGAAGACTTGTACACAAAGTATACTTTGTAAAGTTATATCCATTTCAAAGTTTGAAGTTGAAGAGTTGCTGTGAGTTCTGAAGTTGTAGCTTTCGTGAAGAAGCAATTTATAACGTTATATCTGTCTCATGCTGACAGAAATATTTATTTGAATCTTAGCCCTTACCAATATCCTCAATTTTTATTTCAACCCAGTTAAAAAAAAATATATACATCAATCATATGAATTTTATACGTGAAATGTTTTTAGTTTACATTTGTTCGTAACACCCTTATGGCTAATGTGGTTTATGTGTTTTTCAACTCGACAGGTCCACATGCCACGACGACGTACAAAGTCGCCGAATACGTGCGTTACGGGCTACGACGAGTGCTACGAACGACATGGCATCTGTCTTCATGATCGTGAACACCGCTGCCGCTGGACTAGGTAACTATTTTAGTACTAAAGCGCCAACGTGACAGATCTCTGATATGGAGCTATACACAACCTCACTGAACATGAAGTTGATAGGTTATGACATCTGCTACGAGTGTCTGTCATCACACTTGCGACAACAACTGCTGATGGTATTTGAAGCCTAGTATAATACAAACGTGATAGGTATATTTGATGGAATATCAAATAACTCGCCGAACTCTTAGGCGATAGGTTACTACAATTACTACGAGCGACAAATGTCCAAAATTCATACAGTTGTGAACACTACTGCCGTTGAACTAAGTAACTACAACAACGTTAATACGAATGTAATAGACCAATATTGTAGTACAGCATATAGTTGCCCGAACACGTCCTATATGGGAGACGTGTCCGGTGAACATGTAGTTACGACGATCGCTATGAATAAGATGACATCTATCTTTACGAACGCGGACACCGCTGCCATTGGATAAGATAACTAAGTATTTTAGTGTTCACGTGACAGTTTTGTATGAGGTAGAACACGATTAATGGTCCCTTATGTATTAACAACCTATTACGATAAGCGCTACGAGTAATGAACCATCTATCGACGATAACGTGAATACCAATACTGTTTGAGTAGATAACTATATGTTAATACGACGGCGGCTGGTTTATGTGAAGGTACACACTGAACAATTCGCGTGAGTGTAACATTCATAGACTACCACGAGACCTACGAGTGAAACCAGCTCTCTCTACGCGACCAGAAACATCGTCACAGGAAACGTCAATACATTTTTTATTTAGATGTTACTGTGAAAAGTTTACCATAGCAATAACGAGTTACTCCAATTTTTACGAATGTTCCCGTTTGTGAATTCACTCACACAACTAAGAACAACAGATATAACGCATTATAAGTCTTTTTACACAAAGGCAATAAATCGGCTGCATACGAAGAAACGGTCGAGCTAGTTGCCAAAATATTTTTACTGTTGCTCCGAATTGTAATGTTTTCCAAGGAGTAATTATACTGTTGAGAAACTATTATTCAGTAATAAATTCTTTAGCTAGCTTATAAAATATAATGTTTAAAAATGAGGTTTATATTACGCCGTGTCTCTATTGCGTTAATGATGATAAACTGAGAAAAATGTAGATATATCTTATGAGCAGTGATCGGAGTAGGTAGATTGAAATGGGGTCATTGATCCGAAACGTATATGTTAATATGGACATTCCTCCGGAATTGGTGGATTATTTAAAAAAAACCGGAACTTATGTAGGAATTTTATTCTGCCAGAGTGGAAGGAGTCATTTGATGATTTGCCATCCTCAAAAAAAGGTAGGAATTGTAATAAAATGAGCAATATTATTCTTTATTATTCTTCATATTTTTTTTAACGGCACACAGTCACGATTTGACAAAACCCAACGACCAATCAGAACAAAGGATCATGGGTGGTACAATAACCGGTTATCAGAACAATGCGTACGCCCGCCGACGACATGCCAGGTAGCTCACTCGTTTACTTCGGTGCGTAGAGTGCGCATCTTTGTTTGTTACTGTGTTGTGAAAACGTTACTTGACCCTGGCTTGTGTACATACTGACTTCTGGAATCTGCTCTAAACCACGATTTGGCTCGAATATACGGACTCAGATTTTTCACTATTGAATTGGATCTACATATTTAAACCAAGCTTTGGTAAGTAATATTTTACTAGTTACAAGGAGTATAAAGCATGTTTGGATGTACTATAAGAATATTTTTAGTATTGTGTTTGTTCGCTTAACCTGCTGAACATACCATGAGTCTTAATATTGTTAAATCTTTAATAGAGTATGAACCAGTGAGCTTAGTGCGAAACAAAATTATGATATTCTAGTAATGTAGTCGCAATTCAGCTAACTCCACTATTAACCGACATTTTACTGGAATCCGTATATAATTTGAATGCCCCGTGTCCTCTTGCAATGTATTGGTAAAATAAATTACTATAGGCCTTATCTACTTCTCTACAAAATATTCTACGTAACAAGCCCTTTCATTTGATACCCATATTGATGGGATTGAAAAAAAAAAATAAGTTGTCCGCCATCTTGTAGCGGCAGCCATTTTGGATTGACAATAATATTGAATATACATAATTGTATTGTCACCAGAATCAAAGGCGAATACCAAATTTTAGATCAATCGGTTGACAGGAAGAGGGTGAAATTTCAATGACTAAATTTGATCCACGAAAAATAAAACAAACGGAGTAAGCTAAATAAACTAAATAAAATGTAATTTTTTCATGTCTTTGTTTTAGGTGATATATACGAGGTTCCATCTATAAAACAAAGTTCAGATATGGCAAACGTCAAGGCTGAAACTGTAGAAAAATGGATATCCGGTCATCCCGAACTACTTTACGATCACGCTAGTGGTACAATATACTGTTCAAAATGTGAAAGCCATTTGAAAACCATAAATAAAGGAAACGTTAAAAGACATATCGAAGGAGCAGTACACCAGGGAAAGTTTAAGCGGCCCGAAGAGGAATTTTATTTCGATCTTATAAAATTTCTCATTTTGTGCAATATTCCGTGGTCTCAGATGAAAAATACTACTTTTCAAGATTTCTTTAAAAAATATATGTGTAGTACCTGTTGTTGTACGTGTACTAATCGTACTCTGCCAGATGAATCACAGTTACGGAAAGTTTACTTGGACAAGTTTTTTAAGAATAAAATCAATTCGATTCGGCAAAATTATAAAAATGAGAAACTATGGATATCATTAGATGAAACGACAGACTTTTTAGGTCGCTATATAGTCCATTTTTTAATAAAACCATTACATCCTAGCAATTTGACTAGACCTTATTTGGTAGCATGTAAAATGCTAACTGTAGTTAATGGACAAACAATCACGCAATTTGTGTTAGAATGTTTGGAAAACTTTTGGGAAGATTCTTTTGAATCGAAGGTAGGTAGCATTCTTGTCCTCTGCACTGATAGCGTTGCATATATGCTGTCTGCAGGACGAAATTTAAAACAATACTTACCTGAAATGAAGCACGTAACATGTTTGGCGCACTCTCTTCATCGCGTATCTGAGCAAATTAGGTTAGAATATCACGATGTTAACATTTTAATAGCAAATGTTAAAAAGGTATTTCTGAAAGCCCCAAGTAGAGTAAAAATTTTAAAAGAAAAATATCCAGATTTGCCGCTACCTCCCCAACCAGTTGTTACAAGATGGGGCACTTGGTTAGAGGCAGCATTTTATTACGCTCAAACTTTGAAAAAATAAAAGAAGTATTATCTTGTTTAAGCAGCTCTGATGCGGTATCTATTCGAGAGGCAAAAAATATTATAGAAAAAGAAAATTTAAAAGAAGATTTAAATTACATTAAAGACAATTATTTTATAATTCATTTGTCTTTAAAAGAATTGCAAAAGCATAATTTATCGTTGACAGATTCACTTTTAGCATTTGACAACGTCAGAGATGCTATAAATCAGTGCAATTCAGAAAATATAAAAAATAAAATAGAACGTGTTATGGAACGAAACCCAGATTTAGACACACTTAGAGAATATAGTGAGGCCATTGAAAAAAATGAAGCACATAATTAAATACCTTTTTTAAAATTTGCTCCTTTGACATCGTCAGATGTAGAACGGTCTTTTTCCATTTATAAATGGACTTTAGATGTTAAAAGAAATAGGTTGAAAATAGAAAATATAGAGAAACTCATAGTTATATATTTTAATTGTAAAGATCAGGATTACCAGGATGCTGACATTGTAATCGATGAAGATTAAAAATGTGAATAAATGTAAAATGTACATATTTAACAATAAACAATGTTGATTTTTAACTTTTTTCTTTATTCTACCCCTTTTTTTTGGTCCTAAAATCTGACTAAAATCAACCTGTTCCTTCGTATGCCCTTTACGTTTCAGAGTCGTGGTGCATCCTTAGAACAGTCTCACGACCCCAGCAGGCATTGGCCCTCTATGGGGCCCCGTCATGTATTCTACCCTTAATGCAAATTACCATGACCCCTATGAAAATATTTAAATTTAAGTGCAACAATTTATGTCTATCTATAAAAGTTCTAGCCATAAAAGGCTAAAAATAAAAAATAAAAAATTAAAGCTTCGATCGGAATTCGATTGTTTTTATTATTCAACAGATAAATAATGAATTAATTTAGTTTTGATACCTTCCTTTAAATTTTGAATTGAGTAGGAATAATATCACTACCAACATTAACAATATTTAATTGAATCCGGAAATACCGGAATTACTTTCCGGGAAAATAGCTTATCCATGTTATTCTTTCTGTGTGTATTTATGATACAAGTACCAAAAATCAATCTACCTACTCCGATCACTGCTTATGAGTCTTTAGTTGTACATCATCCTATTTCTGAGCGTTATTAACACTCAAAGGAAACTTCTGGGCGTAAAGCATCAGGATTCGCATTTTAAACAACATTAAAATCGTATAAACACCTACGTTATCATCGTTTATAATGTACAGAAGGAATTACAGTCGTAAACACAAAGTCGTTTGAAGTTTACCTATGTGAACACTCTGCTCAATCTGTTCACTGTCGTTCAACGCGTGCGTTTATGTTTCAGGGCTCCCGCTCTCACGAGGTGCCTTCAAGCGACGCGTTTCAACAGTACTATGACTTGATTCATCAGTCACGATATGCACATGTTTACTTTAATGTACCTTTTGAACATCTCATTGTATCGTCCTCACGAAAAATTACAAATTCATAATCGTCCATCACTAATCATACATATCGACAAAAGTAAAGCAGCTGTTTACTAAACCAAACATTAATGTAACATTAGATTCACGTCGAGATTAAGTTATTTAGTTGAAAGTCGTGTGTATGAAGTAAATTAGTTTTATTGAATTGGCAAAGGTAACGAATTTATTGATTGGTTTTCTTTGTGATTTTTCTTTGGACGCTTCCAAATTGTTGTTTTGTCTCCTTAGACAAAAATAGTTGTAACGTTATTTTTGTATTATTTATTTGTAAGTTAAAGATTGTAAATTAACTAATGATAGTGATATATAGGTTAAAATAAATAATTTGAAATTGGATCCTGTATATTATGTAATATTTTAGTGATAGCGTGCGCGTTTGTCGTCTAATACAAATGTGCTGGCTGTAGCGTGGCATTACGTTGCCACGTAAGTTATTCTACACCATAAATATTGATGTAAAACAGTGTGGTGCTTGGAGAATAACTGAATGATATACACGAACACGAAATAGGTAAACTGTTGGTAAAATGAGGTGTTATTATGAACTATGTACTCACCATATCAGTATGATTGTGGTAGTAAGTTTGCTCAATCAGAGGGAAATTCTCCCTGCCGAGACGTCGCTGCAGCTGGAGTAGATGGCCAAACACCCATGGCCGATCCTAAATTAATAATGTAAGTTTAAAATTACCAGCATCGTAACATACACATACATATAGTCTTGTTGATAAATCGTATACAATTTATGAATTATATACGCAGTCGATTAATCGATAAGTCTTGTTGATTGATTGATTCGTTGATGGCTTGTCTTAATTGACTACTAATTCCTAGCCTCGACTAAGGCTTAACAAACATCAATAAAATAAATTGTTTTATACCTGGAAGTGATAAATGGAATTCAGACTATTGATGGAAGGAACTCCTCCAAACTTGAGTCCGAGGAGTAAGGCTCGGTGATCAGCGCCAGCATCTCGCACGTTTTGCCTCACCAACACGAAGTCGGGTCTGAACCAAATATTAAGTATGTCTAGAAATATTTTAAGCAATTGTCTGTGGTACATCTTTGGGTATTATGTGCTAGACAATATCCAGCGCCGTATAATGCAGAATATCTGCTACAGACATGTGAAGAGAATAATCGACTCATTCAGTCATATATAGATAGTAGGCATATACATACATAGATAGTATGAAAGTGTTTCATTATTTTGTTTCGCTGCAATTTATAAAACACATGTTCTGCTAAAAACCATTAGCAGTGAATTAGGTAATCAATGTTTTAAAATAAGATACACACATATATATATTATATACATAGTCTCATACATATATCCCCGAAAGAGGTTAAAAGAAAGCTGTAGTGCACCTACATGTCGACCCATGTAACAGGGGTGAGCACAGTTCCATACTACGTGCGACTATTAAGAATTTCTTGAAAGAAAAGTCAATTATACTTTCCGAACCGGGAATTGAACCCGAGGACTTATGCACTACAGTCGCATTCACTACTGTTACAAGAAAGAGACGCTCTAAAGCAAAAATAAGATAACCATTTTATTAATCTGCCGTCCGCCAACTAAAAAGACAATACATATAACTTAACTCCCATTTAGTTAGTGGACGTCAGAACTATCATAATTACACTGCCATACAGAATTGATAAAAGCATATACAAACGCTTGTATAATCCATAACCATCCGGTGAAGTGGTTAATACGAGTTTAAACCAACTTTGTTGTACGTCGTCTGTTATTATGTAAATCATAGAGCGCCCACACCTCAATCACAATAATACAACGCAAACAAAAGTTGTTACAAACTCCGATGTACATTTTATGTAGTTTGAGTCACCGACGCCCCTTCGAAGCAATGTATGTATTTGTTTTCCACTGGATTATCTCATCACCTAACACCTTAACAGGCCGGGAGTAATTAGATTCTATATCAAGATTGAAATAAATCTCGTTATTTAAGTAGCGTCTTCATAATAATACATTTATAATGTTGTTCTTCGGCGTACCCTTAGGTGTGGCTTTAATGAACTTTGAATATCCTATAATTAAGTAAGTACGTGGCTGGAAAGCTTTTATAAAATATAATGAAGCGAGAAATAACATTTTACACCAGTAGGAATACTTACTTGAAGCATCGAGTGACTTTAGTGCCGCTGCGATATACCGCCATGGATACATTGGCGCCGTCAGAATTGGCAGTCACGGACAATTCCTGTACCAAGGAAAGTGTTTTATAAATTTTATAAAAGGCATTACGAGCGCTTTAAATAATAAATAAAATACAGAACCGGGTTGATTTGATTATCCCTTTCCCTTTCGTTTCCAACTAGCCTTCACAGTCTGTTTAGTGTTCTCTACAAATTGATTTGTCTAGTTAATATATAATATAATATAATATAATATTCTTTCACATACACGCAACATCGTCTAGCCCAAACTAAGCAGAGCTTGTACTATGGATACTAGACAATGGATAAACATACATATATACTTTTTTTTTTGTAAATACATACATATTATACATAGAAACACCTAGTTCTTTTAAAAGTGTACCTATTTGAATTAAATTGTCTTTGGATAAAATACAATTACAATCATTGAATAAAAACACTCTATGTTAGCAAGGAATAGTCCAAATCAAAATGATATATCTACTTCAAGTAAGAGAAGAATTTGAGCTAACTGGCAAATTTACATTAAGCAGTTTACTTAAACAATTAGTTCAAACGGCACCGTTTGCATTTAATAAAGGTGGGTATTAAGAAAGATTTCATGACTCCAGTTACGCAAGTTAGGCGTGCGTAATTATTAATAAGGCGAGGGGAAGCCCAGTAAACAGAGAACGTTGACACAAGCTGGTCGTATGAATATTACAAAAGTTTGTTCTACAACACCTATTTTGTGGTGCCTGTGCATAATTAACTCTAATGTCGTGTGACCCTCATTGTTATTGGGATTTTTATTACATAGCACAATTATCGTGACATTTAATCTACATTTAAAATCGTATTAATCTTTGTGCCCAATACATTTATACTTACCTAAATGTATTTCTTTTTTATAACGACGACCAAATTGCTTTACACCAAACTATTTTAACTTATAAACTTATAATAATCTAAGTAGGGAAATATTATTACAGAAATGTATGTACCGTTAATCATATTGTACACATAGTGGATATGGATAATATCTGCCTTAAGTGGTATTTGAGAGTTGACTCACCCTAAACTCAGCTTGTTCGACACGAATGTCCCACTCGCCAGGAAGGCGGCGGCCTCGGAAGTACTTGGACCAGTCGGTGTTCTGATCGTCCACCACCAGCAGCGTCACGCATCGGTCCCGGTTGTACCCGCGACCCACAGATGCCACAGATGTTACGCTTCCTAATATAAATAACTTATACCCATAAGTCATTAACAAGTTCAAATTATAGGATAGGTCAAATAATCATAATTAACCAGGCGACGTTTATCGTTCTATCGGTCGTTAAACCTCCATCGTTCTACGAAACTGAACTGTTTATTAAAGCCATAGACGATTTAAATCCCTGTTAATTACAGTAATGGAAACCGTTAAAAAATTCAGTGAATTCTCTAAGTACCTAATAAGTTGGCGCCTTGGTCGCGGGCTGCACCGGTAAGTGACTGCACACGTTGGAGCAGAGACTCGCGGGATTTCGCGGGGGATGAAGGTGCCGAAGTGCCGCGCGATCCGCCTCTCAGGTTCAGGGACAAGTCCCCGCCAGCAGCGGCGGCCGCCGCGGACGGGGCAGGTGGAGGACCCCCCGATGTAGCGCTTCCGATACTGCCTCCGGTGGCTATTTATACAAACATTTACACATATGCAACACATTTACCAATTATTTTATAAATTTAATTAGAATTATGAAACGTATCACGTTTTAACCACAAAATAACATAACCGTTCAATCTGGATTCAAAGCCAAAAGTTAAATTAAACATGTTAATCCTAAGCAAACAGATTATGTAGGAACTGTGAGTGAAACTCTGTAAACAGGTTGAAAGTATCTTAATTGTCAAAGAGTAGTTCAATATCTTACCCTGGGAGGCCGGCCTTTGATTCTGCGGTTTTGGCTGGCTGGTGGTGGCCGGGCGGCCGGTGTACGGGTCCACCTCGCCTTCATCGCACTCGGACTGTAGATCCCCCGAGCTGAATCTGCGCAACGCCTCCACTGAGCTACTCGCCGCACGCCACCGCCACGCCGCGCCAAGTTACAGGGACACGTAGAGGAGGGACAAACCGACACACACATTGTAGCCACTCAATCTCTCCTAACCAGTTAACTGCTTTGCCAATCAACGACCAAACTGCCATATAAGTTAGCTTCCAAAGAAAGTATCGTGCCCAAAAGCTCTCTATTTACTTATATCAGAGTGATAAACATTACTGTTAAAAGAAATATAACGGTATCCTAGCAGTCACGCCTTTTGTAAAGCGGCAACATCGAATCACGACAATGACATCGAGAGAGAAAAGCGCCATGCACTGAATGTGGGTAGTTCGGAGCTGTTATTTGTTGACAGACAAAGGTCCCAACAAGTATCAGCATTGAAGTGATCACATACAAATATTCGAGGCAGATGAGTGGTGCTACACGGTATGTAAAGTGGAGCGGAGGCGAGGGGAGCTGGCGAGGCGAGGCGGGGCGGACGCGGACGCGTGGGGGGAGGCTCGGGTCGAGTGCCACAAAGGGGTGGAAGCAGCGCGGTGAAGCGGTTCGGGCTTTTTACGGTGTCGTAAATTTTGTTTTATCCTTAAATTATAAACTCGGCGGAGATTTTATAAAATTTGTTCACCAAAGTAGTGTTAAATAAAAGTGTACTATCTATTTCTAACTAGGTATACAAGTCAGATTATTTTATACTCTACTCTCTAATGCAGGGGTAGTAGGATTATTTTTTGGTTTAGTAATTAGAAATAGTCGAATAGCGTAAGAACTTGTAGTAATTGTCCAATTTACAAAAAATTATAATCGACACCTTTCTCTCGAGAGATAGGTTACACCAATGCAGGAACACCGAAAAACATTTCACGATGAAGGACTGAAAAAGCTTTTACAAAGAAATTAAACATGCATATACATCCATTTACTCAGAACAGACGTTGCATGCGGACTTACCTTCTTTTCAGGTAATTGACATTTGTAGTGAAAGAGTTGCGGAAGCTTGAGAAAGACAGGGTTGATGTGGTCGCGGCCTGCGGGCCACAGATCCCAGGACACCCCGAACGCTCTATTTTGCCGCCCCCTAATGTATAAAACATTTTTAATTAAGTATTATTATGAAACTTTCTATGACTTTTCAACAAAATTGCGGCGCTGGTCTTATGGATAGACTATTGTTCTGACACACTAAGAATATAAAAAAAGGTATATATTGTACGATTTATTGCTAAGTGAAAATGTGGCTGTGGAAACTCCAAAACTGTAAATCTGCATATTGTAAAAAGCAGTACGGATTATATTTGTATAATCTGTCAAACCGCACCTTCTAGCGTGAAAGGTCATTCTAAGAGGAGACCCTACTCTAGGTTTGCCAGCCATATTCTTAAATAGAGTATTGTGCTCTATTTTATGTAGGTGTACTTTATAATCTGTAATACTAATAGAGTAAGCTAAAATATTTATTTTACACAATGTTTATCATACGAATACCAGTCATGCATACCCATTGTCAAAACAAAAAAAATACTATTTACTGATAATATGTATATTGGTATACCTAAGCCAAACTAGGACGTTACCAACAGCAGCCACATATTGAATAATATTGTGTTCAAATATTTTAATAAGTTGGTACTCTTTATAAACTGTCTCTAAAACCAGAATACTCTATTTCTTTTTGAACAGATGGCAATCTATATCTATACTAAGATATTATTATTTGCCAGCAATGGGCAAATTTATGAGCGAGTAAACTTGGTGTTAGAAAAAAAAAAAAATTAAAAGTTTGTAATGGCCCATAATTATATTAATAGATATACAACCTTGTGATTACCGAACCTCACGTTTCAAAATATCAAATAAGTTGTATCATAAAATCATATCATTTACGTTTAAACTTTTGTATTTATATAAACTTTAGCCAATAAAAGAGGGAAGTGATACAGCTATTTATTACTGAATGACGTCCATTATAATATTTGTTACGGAACACAGGAGGAGAAACCAAAGCACCCTAAATAATAATAATAATATAATAATAAAATATTATTACCCTAAAAAGAGTTAGTATATTTGGGTACTTTGTTTACAAGGGATGGTAAACATGAGGGAGATATTGAAAGGAGATCGATTGCGGGAAACAAAGTGAATGGAGCTCTACGCGCTTTTATGAACAGCCGAAATGTTTCCGAAAAGGCACGTTTGGCTGTTCATAGAGGACTTTTAGTGCCCACACTTATGTATGGAAGTGAAAGTTGGGTATGGCAAAAGAAGCATGAGAGCAGAATAAATGCTGTAGAAATGAGAGCGCTGAGAAATATATGTGGTGTGACTCTGAAAGATAGAATAAGGAATAGTGTGATTAGAGAGAGATGCGGCATGAAAGTTGATATAGTGACAAGAATAGAAAAGGGTATGTTAAGCTGGTTTGGGCATGTACAAAGAATAGACGAGGAAAGACTGACTAAGAAAGTTTATAGGGCTAGTGTGAATGGAACAGTCGCAAGAGGAAGACCTAGACGAACGTTTCTTGATCAGATCGGAGGCGTTCTGGATAAAGGACAGGTTAAGAGCACCTTGAACCGACGGGCATGTATGAGGAATGTGATGAAAGTGAATGAAGCCAGAGAAGTGTGTCAGGATCGTAGCAAATGGAAATCCGTAGTCTCTGCCTATCCCTCTGGGAAACAGGCGTGAATCTATGTATGTATGTATGTACCCTAAAAATGCGATAATATAATGTAGTAACAATACTTTAGCAAGTATGACAGGATTCTAGCACCAATTAAACTGTAATGGACATCAATGAAATAACCCAGTAATTATAACGTCTAAATTGTCTTTTAAATACATATGTCTTGTAATACCATCCTACTATTAAAAAGTCTCAAAGGTATATTCAATTTCTGTTCCGTTTAAAGACTAGTCAGCAGTAAATGACAAGCCCTTGAAAGCCTTAGTCTGTTTGTTTCAAACAGTCTAAGTATCATGTAAATGCTGTGAGAGTCTTTACAGTGACAAAAACACAAGAGTGGTACAAAGGAGCCGAGTGGAACTTAAGTACCTACTAGTCAACCCCTTTTTACTCACACGAAGCTTGCTTACACTCTATTTGAAACTTATAACACAAGGCTCAGTAACCTGCCCTGACTGACATACATTTTCCCTTTATGTTTAATAATTAATATTAAGTCAATCAATCAACTGCAAAAGTTTTATTATAATTCACTTAATTATTAAATAATAGAGCTTACGAAGGGTTCTATAGCATTAATCATACTTCTACAAATAATACAGTAGATACCATCAACAATCCATTACTATAATACGATTGTCAAAGGTCATATTTTATTTATAGGCTGTAGTTTTAGTATAGGAATTATTTTCAAGCTTATATTTATAAATATCACAAATGTACATATTGATAACAAAGTCTACAAAGTCGATCTTCTAAGATACGCTTTTTATAGATCCGCATAGCCAAAACAAGGTTTGTGTGAACACGGAGTACAAACTGCAATATACACGCGTAAAACTGCAAAGACAACCTAAATCTCTTTGCAAAAATATTGCTGTTACCTTTTCTTGGTATTAGATGTTTACTCGACATATTCTTTTGGATGCTGAAAGTAGATATAAAAAAAATATGTACATAAACTTACCTCGGGAAATCTACAGACAAGTGTTGTAGATGTCAACAATTTTAATGGAATAAATGCGGCTATGTGAGCAGCTCTTGAGGTAGGGGAAGGAGATACCTGCCAACAAAAGATTTAGAACCATTTCAAGTGCTATACCTCTACAAACGTATCTACGACAGCGTTCAGTAATTTTAAAAGGTTTCATGACACACGTGTCGTTAAATGAGAAACCATTAACCTTTATTGGGGTATCAAAATGTCACTATCTTACAGCATTTTATGTGCATTGTCTTCTGCCGAAAGCCACCATAGATGCCTATTAAAAATGGGGTTTTCCATCAACACAATACGTATAGAAAACGCTGGTGACAGCAGCAGAATAGAATGAGTAGATATGTCCATGTCTGTTCAATTATATTCTGTGGATTTCGTGTCACATGTAGGTCATATATAGGTCAATGTGTTGTTTAAGGATAGGTACGGAAACTAAACAGCCAAAGCCCAATTATCGTAAATGGTTCTCAATATTATATGAAATGTGAGGTCTACGACAATAAATATACGCATTTTACGATCTACATAACTCCTTATTTTCTTATTTTAAGCTAGGTATAATAAAAAATGTCTGTGGTCGGCGTTATTAGATAAATTTTGATTATGTTCCGTGTTTCTTCGTGAATAGTTAGACCACCACCTAATATTACTTCGCCATCCATGCAGAAAGTAATTTTGTATTAAAGGCGTTTAGGTTAACATAGATAACTATTGCAGGTCGCAATTCCAATGTATTTATCATAGGGATAAGGCATTGGACTTACGATCAAGAGGTCACGGGTTTGAGTCATACCCATTGCGCTACCGACAAGCGTTCTAGCTTAACAGCAGGTTATAACAATAATACTAGTATTAGCTATAATAGTAGGTCTATGATTAAGTAATGCCCGAATTGGTAAATCTGGTATTACTTTCCAGGGATAGCCTGGCCTCTGCACAGCGATAGCCTACTTACTACCCTAGAAATTTGAGTTATAACCCAGCTACCGGGGGTGGGCAAGCCCACCTGGCCCCCTCAATTGCCCGTAATAATTAACCCAACTCTGGGTCGTATTACCCAATCAAAATATCAATTCTTTATAATTATACAGACCGCTATCACTTACATAGGCTGTCCCATTAGTCACGTGGAAAAAGTTTATGTTTGCGTTTGCGGGCTGTGTTTGTTAGCCAGTTTTATTAGTTCTGTTGAAAAATTGAATTACTGGAAGCAGCAAAATGTGACCGGTAGCTGACAATCAATGCGCCCGTATATATATACATATATGTATATAGGTATTTTTATATTTTTTGTATATTTATATTTTTCACGCGATTTTTATGGTTTTTAAGTACGTATATGCCTTTTGTTACAATTGAATATCACGCTCTTGTAAGTTATGTAAATCTGATGTTTGAATAGGAGTACTATGTATGATGCTATTCATTTGGTGGAATCTGGTAATAAGCTTTGATAAGGGATCCATGTTCAGCGCTATGATATGTGATATTATCGAATTAATATTAAACAAAATAATTTATATAAGACACCATCGTAAGAAAACCTGCAAGTTTGAGAGTTATCATCCTCCGCAATGAGAAGAGGCCCGTGCCCAGCAGTGAGACAGATAATATATCAATATATATTAGCTGTCTCGCTGCTGGGTTGGTGGTTGGGATTGAACCATTGGGAAGCGTTAAAATACGACAGCATGAGACAGTTTTATTAAAACATTAAATAATTACTGTTAATTAAATGTCATGGCATCTATCCGCCAGGCATTGAGATAACTTTTAGCAACAGACTTGACAATCAGAATGTCCTAACCAATATCTAGATAACAAAATAAATCGGAGCAGAGCTAAATCAAAGTAAGAAACAGTACAAGTTAAATGAATAGTGTTATTACAACGATTCAAGAGCCGTAGAGAATAAGTAAGACTCAATAATGTTCCTATATCTATTGTCTCGGTTTTCATTAAACCGTTGTTATTCTTCCATTCACTTCGAGTGCTTAAGTACTTATACAAAGCGCGACAATAGAAAAGCAAAAGTATAAAAATAAGAGGATGGCACTCCAATTTTCCAGTATATAATTGCTTTGATACTTATGTTACAATGTATGAAACCCGACTACATGGACGACGCAATAAGGCTTAAGTTGTCGCTTAGCCCATCCAACGTGATTCGAACTTCAACGAAACAAAAAAGATATGTGCCACAATTATTTTTCTGGGTCTGGTTGTTCTTTGTAACTAACAACTTCGACATCTGTTAAGCCCCAGCAGCAGAATTAGTCCAATGGCATTTGTTTCTGCTTATGTTTAAGCTTAGAATTTAGTCCAGTTAAGGGCAAAAAGCCCTGGTATAAGATTAACGTGGATATAAATATAGCTAGTAAGATGTGGATAGTATACACCTGTCTATAATGCCAGCGCTAAGCTAGGAATGGTTAAATAATATATCACAAGTTATAGCGCCGAAAGAAACCGTTCAGATGCAGCCAAAACTGAGCCTCTTTTCTCATCTAAATAAATAAAATAAAAATAATAAACTTATCTCCAGATTCCACCAGGTCGACAACTGATGTCATCTATTCTTTTTATTTTCAATAAAGGAATTTTTCATACAATTTTCGTACAGTCCTTTGCAAGAATGGAAACTGAAACAGTCATCCTTTTGGTAGAGCATTGATAGCGACCATTCATGCAGTCATAAAAATATAAACGATGTCTCCAAACCAACTATGTATTTTGAGAATAAGGGTCCCAAATCAATACTTTTCGCTGAAGGCATCAACGCAGAAATGTACAATAGCTGCAAAAAGAGATATCATTAGCATTTCTAACCATTTGTATTTCAGTCATGGACTTGGAACGTGACACTTGGAATAATTTATTCCTAGACTTCTTTGGGGCCAAAAATGTGAGCCCTCAACCGTTATCTTTGAGGGTTTAGCTACGCATAGAATGTTTGTTTGAGGCTTTAGCGGTGAATTAAAACACAACAACACAATAAAACAATGTTCCAGCTAAAATAAATGCTGTCTTGTATCCACCTACACAGACAATTTTGTGAACTATGTTTTAAAAAACAAATTTTTGTAAGTACTTGGGATAATCCATAGCTATTAGTCACTCATGAGTCAATTTGTTTGATAAGAGCCCTCTAGATACTACATAGCCACATTTAGCTGCAATATTTAATGGGTACACTGAAGTGGGCATATATTTTAATTTAATTACATAATTTGCAATTTTAATTTATAAGTAAGAATTTCTTAGTTTCATCATTGTAAAAACTAAGGGATGTTGCGAGGTAGCCCTAACACAAGTATCTGTATAACATACTGGGGCAACCTCAAATTCTGTAAACAAAATCAATGTATTAAAAAGAATAAAATGCTTATTTATTTATTTAAAATTCGTTACATATACGATAGTTCAAAAATAAAGCAACAGTGCTTCTATTAATTTCAGGCCAATTTCCATATTAATTGTAGTCAGTAAAATATTTTTAACATTGTGTTGCAGAGAGACACTTTAGTGTTAATATATAATTCAATATAGAACCGAACAAAAATTATTAGTATACGTGTTGTTAACTGAAGACGCCAGAGTTACACTTTTAAGACATACCTTTAGTATCTGGGAATACCACGTCATTGGTATATTCCGTAATCTCTTTAAAGCCTTTAACTCGCTAATCATAATTACTAAACTATGGCGTTCAGAGGTATCTATGTTATTAAATAAATGCTTCTGCCTGTGACTTTCCCTGATCTTAAAGGATAAATACGTTCAGTCGTGCCGTATCGGGATCAAAACCAAGTTCTACACAGTCTGACAACCTAAACAATTAGGTACTAGTACTTTTTTAAATTTGTCAAATCAGCTTAATTTGTATAAATATTAACAGCCTGTGGTAGAAGTTAGTACATAGTGTCGGCATTATACGTCAGGGGCAGATATAACCATTTTCAACCGTCCCAATGCCCCAGAGCCCTATATGGAGAATTTAAATCGCTTGTTTTTCTTTCTTTATTACACCTATACTCGTAAGATTTGACACTATATACGATCCACATTAAGAACAATAGGCTAAAATAAGTTTTTACACATAAACGTCGTCAGAGATGTGTTGTTATAAAAACAGGCTAAATTCAGTGCTATATATACTTTTCTTTATCATATAACAATCCTAAACAAATCTTGCTGAATAAGCGTTTTCACGTCAAACTGTCATCTGACATTTCCACAACCGAAAGGTAAGGAAAGGTAATCACTTTTCTTGATATTTCAGGAAACTGACTAACGTTAACTAACGATCTGAATAGTACGACAGGCGGCATTCTGGGACTCTTTATAAATTGTGACCCAGACAGAATTTGACGCGGTTTAACTATAGGCAACGATTTGCGTTTTACACAAAGTCACAACCTCGCTTAACTTTATCGTTACATGACAGAGCTCTGCAAATTACTTAAACTGAGTTCTAAAATTTCATAGTTCAAAATGTATGCTACCGCCGCTTTAGGTTCAGATTTACAAGAGCACATATTCTTTTAGACGAGCTATATATTTTTATGCAATTAAACCTGGCTTGCTGACTATATAAATTGAAACATGGAAAAAGGTTTCATAACTTTTTGGCACAACGTTGGACTCTCACTTGACAGTTTTGTTTTATAGGTAGGTAGCGGAGTCACGTCGGCGGCTTACTGGCGACGCGCCAGCGTTCATCCCTCTAACAACCATCGCCCGTTACGCAACTGCTGCCGCCCCGTAACCCATTACCGAGCCATTCGCTTACCTATATTTGGACGTTTATACTTTTCCCTAGATTAAATTTTAAATTCTACAGCTTATTTGCCTGTATACCACGATTTTCTAGTTATCTTTTGAAATTGACAAAAATAAGTCCCTTGTGGGATAAAGGCAATGGATTTACGTTTCCCAATGTTTAGACCAACACTTTTAGGCCTACTTTATCAACCATAACCCCAAGGGGCACGTTAGTACCCTTCGTATACCCTCACATTGCCTTTAAGCGCGCGAAGAAGGTATAAAATAAATCTTTTTAAATAGTCATTGTACTTTATTAATGTCTGAGTACTTTTGTGATGTTTTTTTCTGATCATTAATTATTTAATAATGTCAAATATGTTACGAGAAATCTATTTATAAATTATTTTTATTTGAAACTTGTATCCACGCAACATTAGAAGAGATTGAGTAGATTTAAACTTCTTTATTAATCGATCGTTACCTAGTATGAATGTTTCCCTATGATACAATATTTAATAGCTACACGGTTAGTGCAATTGCTCCAAGCATATGAAATAATCAAGCCAAACTTAGAAAAGCAGCCCAATTATACAAATGGAACGGACGGAATACATAAAACAGAAATGTTTAAATACTACAACATTTTTTCCTAAAATCCTCAATGTAAACATGCTAAGGAAAGATATAAGAAGCCTAGGAAATAAATAGCATACGTGTAAATATGAATCAAGATTTTGACTTTGTACGTTTGACTACACCAAGGGATACAAAATTTACCATAACAGCTATGAGCATTTATTAAGGGCCTATTAGCAAAAAATATACCTACAAGGTATACGAAAAAAGGACAACAAATTTCAGGTTCTACAATTCTCGAACGTTCATTAATAATGTTCTTCAAATTAAGGCTCGCCAGGATAAAATGGGTCAGAAAGGTTTGAAATGTAGGCTTGAAAAAGGTACCTATCTAAAAATACGAAGCGGCCTTAACTCGCCTAATCTTTACACATTAATTATTTTTATGCAGCAATATAATCATTTGGGATATTTAAATATGTTTTAGATTTCATTATTTTATCCATTCAGTTGATTTTTATGATATTATCTTTCCAATTCAAGCAATACTATCTGTTGAAAAATATCTGAAGCAAATTATCGCGTATACAAACAAGCTACTAGCTAAGTTCAGAGCTCTGGCTGGTAGCCAATACAATGACGTGGTTGTGTTACGCAAGGATCGATCCCAGGACTGAAGTGCCTAATGCTGGCACATTCACAAACAACCAGCTACGTGATTCAGCATTAAATTGGTAGGCAAACAACAGGCATTACGGTAAAAGCTACTACTGAATTTTTGGACCATATATATGAATGCTTCATGAAAACATGAAGTTACACTCTTTTCGGTTACGACATTTTATGCTGACATCGAGTGTAAAACAGCGGTGTACGTAATGGTACGTTCGCGTGTGCCACTTTTTGCTATTCATTATATGGCAGGAGCTGCGAGAATCAGTGTTGTTACAAATCTGAGCATATTACGAGCAATTTATAAATAATTGGCAACATGGCATAAATACATTTTGTATGAAATAAAGAAGTAAATTTGTAGGGTCCAGCGCGGTCGTAATAGTGTCTTTAAATATGTAGAACACGGTGTCTCGTGTGATTGCCGATCCGGGATACATCCGAACCAATAAAAACTAACAGCTACTTCGTAACTGTAGGCAATTGCTTACTGAACGATGTCGATTGACGACACACGTTTCGTCCAAATAGGAGATCGTGTACCGTCATTAAAAGTGACGATTTTGCCGTATTAAACCGCCATATGATATTCTTGACATATAGTAACAATAAATTGGTCGTACAAGCACCACAATTCAATAGAATTTTCTATGCTATTGGCATGGACTAATACATAAAAACACATTTCTTTTCCTCTCGGCTTGCGTGAAATAACTTTTGCTTATTCTGTTGCAATTCCCCTAGGGTATTTAAAGCGAGTTTATTGGTAATGTTTCTCTATGCATGCCAACATATTCAGCTGAGAGCGAGACTACTTGATTTTCATTTAATGCATCTAGTGAATAAAACCTTTATCTGCAGCAATAGCCAATAAAAATGTCGCTAGGAAGTCTTTTTCATAATATAATAGATTCTATAAATCATTTTCTATAGTTTACGCGAATGTTACTAATTGAAATTAGATAATGTTGAAGGATTTCATACAGTTTATTTAAATTGAGTATTTTGCCTACTTCTATTTACACTTTATCGTACAGAATAGTTTAATTTAAGTATCAATTATGTTACATAATTATTATCGTTATGATATATTATGTCGTGTAGTTTTGATTTTTGTTATATGGTTCACATTAGTATTAAGACTTAAAAGACACGTTACTTTACGAAGAAAAAAATAAGATATATTAATATGATGATATATTATTATTTCATAATAAGATGAAATACATATAAGACACATTAAAAATATTTGAGCATAGTGGATTTTAGATATTAATTTTCTTTTTGTGTTTTTTACACAATCTCATTGAAATCATCATTGATTAAAACAAATAACGTTGAAAGTGACAATGGATTCTCTCCAACATTTTTATAAATACGTCTATAGGTACAAATTTCATAAACATTATTTTCGGATAAAATTATAGTAGCTTTAATAAAATGATTATCGCATAACTCTCACTTGTCACTATATTTTCGATAAAATGAAAGTTACAGTGATTGTCGCAAAAAACTGACTTTTGGATCTTGTGACCTATCTTCTCTTCTTAATCCCAATAAGATTTTTAAGGACACATGTATCATTTGGGACTAATGGGATTTAGTTTGAAATTACAAAAGTCGAAATTCTTGATGCCGTATTCAGTAATTCAGATTTTCGGTAATGTTGCAGCAGGGTGGCCTTTGTAATAATCTGCACGATTTGTTAAATTGCTAAGGATTCGGGAATTAGATCGCTTCAATCCTAAGATTGAATCGCTTCAATCCCCGAATGTTAATACTTTGGGAATAATTAGCAGTTAAGCAAACCGTGCAGATGATTATTCTCAAGATATACTCAAACTAGGACTCAAACTTTACTTAAATTTCTCTCCAATCCAAATAAAGTACGCAGCCAAAGATGGGTCTTGGGTCAACTCAATTTTGTCTGATAATAAGAGCACACAAAGCCTGCTTATTCCTTAGCACTTACCTTTATATGATATGATTTACTTTATAAGTACTTAAGTAAATTGTCGCCTTCTTACAATTTATAGCTTTGACCCCGTGTTAGTGTAATTAAGTTAATTGTAATTTGCATTTGCATAAATTTTATCAACATCTTAGCTGCTAGTATTATGTATGCCTAGTCATCTTTGTTAAACGACCAATTTTTAATTTGTAGCCTATTGAACCAAAACCCAAAAGTATATTTTATGTGTATATTTAAATTATATTGTATTAATCTTAAATTTAATTTATTAAATATGAATATAATATGCATAATTACAATTTATTAATTCTATGAAAAATAAATCATTGCAAACAGTTTATATACTAACTTATCTATTTTATAACTATAACTAATTACTTCGATGTTGAAATTGTTGCTCATTTTAAAGTACATAATTTTATGAATCATCATGATACATCTTTAATTACAGTTATAATTCGTTTAGGCAACATTTAGTTCCGCCCTTAGAGGTCACAAGCCGTCCCATATACCTACTCTAACTTGACTGTGTCGTAATACTCTGAATCTAGTCGCCACATATCTCAACATTTATGAATGAACGCGTGTCTAAAAATACGTTAAATAATATGCTTCATATTTTACGTAGTTTTCATTATAAGAAATAAACGGTTTTGAATAATTACTTACAGATTACAGGGATAAGTCCGATGGTGCGTGGAATCCGCTTATAGAGCACTGGTTGCGCGTTTACTGATATGAAATGTTGGCAGTAGGGGTGCCTGCTGAAATACTGATGGAAAATCGGCGGGACGGCGCACGCCAGTCCTGATATTGATTTTGGGCGGCAACGTGCCCTCGTGCCAAGGTGGCGACATCTATACCTCCAACAAATATCACTAAGAACGTAATAAAGTTTCGTCGTTGCTGCTGGTAGATGGCGTGCTAACCTTGACCGCAATGTACCTAAACCTCCAAGATGTTGTTATTGCTTAATTCCTTAATGCAATATCCTGCTCAGCTTTACTTGTGAATAATGGCTCTGTTATATTTTTAGTTTAAGTAGATTACAAATTACTAAGGCCGCACAAATCATAATATGAATTATAGTCCTACTGACAGCAGATGATCAAGAACCTATTCAATTTAAATCGAACCAATAATGCATTGTTTGTTTAGAATTAAAAATAGCCATAGACACGTATGTTTTTAGATTACGAGACGTAATATAATAAGAATAATAATTCCAAAACCAATCTTAGGTTCTTTAGATATGGCAATGCTCGAATAGGCTTTACCAAGAATTGTAAACTTGTTTAGATTAAGTTGAGACGGGCGCTACTATTTGAAAATAGCCATTTTAATATATGGGTCAAGTCATATGTATACATAATATGTACTTATGCCACTCAAATTCTATAATTAATCTATGGAATGGTGTATGAGCGCGTTGAATTCTAATACGACGGCTACGCAAAGCCGCCGTGTAACCTACTACGTAGCAATAATATTGCTATAACAATATTTCTTCAAAACAATACTACATTTATTTGTACGCTCCGTTATGTGATGGTTTAACATTTTACGAGAGACATAAAATTGCTACTCCAAGGTTTTTCTGCTTAACCCGCGTTGTATGCGAATACGAAAAATAAAAAGGGAGTATTATCGGCGGGATCTTGGTGGTATACCTGGTGGTGTGCATGTGTGCGTGTGTGCAGGTGAGGTGCAGGTGTGGGTGTGTGTCGTAACGCCGCCGCCGCCAGCCGCGCGCCGCGGGCCGCGGCCGCCGACGCACTGTTGCGTAGCCGCCGTATGCACACTGGAGTCTCTTTTAATGTTTAACAGAAGTATAAAACATATACTGTTTGTTTTAGTTGACTAAGATGTCTAAGTATCGTTGTTTTTACAAACTCTATATTTTTCTAACATTTGCATTTTATTGAATTTTTACGGACTCTAGTCAATCAGATCACTCTTGCAATTGAATGACCCTTAAAAAGAAAATTAAATCAACTGCCAAAATTTCGATTACTTTCTTCCAGTAGGTACAGTAACAGTTAAGAATGGGTACAGTTTTATGTCGATTACATTTACTGTTTTCATATTTGCATTCATATCTTTATGGTTAGAACTAAAGTTAGACAGAAATAGTATATAATTGATGAACCATAAGTACATTATAAAACAGATAATAAAACAATATGCTTTTTTACCCAATATATAAAAAAAACTATAATCTAGATTTCATTCATCATTCTAGATTTCATATTATGACTTATATCCATATTTAAATTAGTTGATGTTCAACTCATTTATAGGCTGCTTGTTAACTTTAAATAACGAAAAAGACAATCTATGAAGCAGCACTCGAACCTATGACCACGAATAACTATGTCGTCGTTTTAGTTTATGAGCTATTATCGGTCATATCTATCAGAGAATGTAATTTTGTCACTATATAAGCATTTAAGGCGATACTATACGCTGTCATTAATCACAATTGATAATGCAACAGATAGGAATCATTCTCCAACCATAACTGGTGCTTGATAACCACATTCAATGTTTAATTCTGTATACAAAACAAAATGTTGATCATAGAAGCAGTGGTAACCGTCAGTGTGAACGCGGCCCGGCCGGCCGCGGAAAGTAAAGTCTCTACAGTCAGTGGGCTCGTGGCGGCGCAGTGTAGCTCCGCGCCGCGCGCAGACCGGTCCGCCATGTCGCGCTGACAGATCGCGCACTCACTGTCAAACTGACAACTGTGAATAACTCTGACTGACAAGTGACAACAATGGCAATGTGCTCAGTGTACACACTCCTCGCCGGTGTTCTGCTGGCCGCCGCACATGCACAGGTAACATCCAGGATAACCACCTCCCATACATTATCAATACAGTCTGCATCTCCACACCACAAACAACCCGATTCCGACTATTCCACCACTGGTTTTTGTAAAGCGATTCCAATTATACCCAATGTCGTCATCCTAACACAATAGAGAAAAAAAGCAAAAATGATAAACGAACCGGTCTTGTCTTATATTAAATGACTTTAAAACTTTATCAGTTCTCTTTAAAACTATTTGAAACAACTATTAAACTAATATAACTCCATGTGCAGTATCATACTTCAAATAGTTCGTCGATAGTTAGAATTCTTGTTATCTAAATAGTTATATCATATAAATACGGGTAACCAGACCCGCACGAGAAATATTACCTAATGGCGCTGACCGACTAACGAAAGCGGTTTAAATGCCACACCATTAGCATAACCTTGATCAAAATAAAGCCACATACTTCTATTACTAATAAAATACATTGTTTGTGATTGTTATCCGATTGTTTAATGACTTGTACATACAAAAAATATGTTACTTTAATGAGCACAATTTCCGACTCACGTTAATAATTTAGAGGAATGTTATGTATGAATTATACTATAACAGAGGTAATAGCTTGATATAGTATAAATTTCATTGAACAAATCTGCGATCAATGTGTGTGCAGTATAAATTAGCACGGTCTAGTTGCATTACGTAGATAACTGTTGTAACTTTGTGTTATGTACGTTGAACGTAACTCATCGTAACCCACATTGTGACGCATCAAAGAGTTTGCACCATACGTGTTTGATCAAATGCCATAAGTAAATATGGGCCAGTACACATGTATGTGTTTACATAGAATACTTATGTATGATGAGTGTTTCATGTAAATGAGTTAGAGGAAGGTTGATCAGCTGCCGGTTGTGTAAATACCTGTTTAACACGCCTCTGCTTTGGCATTGTTTTGTTATAATACCTGTTCAGTACATACATACATAGTCTTTAAATACATTTATTTTACATAAATACCTACTCAAATGAATTGCGATTCAAATAGAATAAGGTAGTTTTGGTATTTGGGTTCCAATGCACGGATGGCGCAGTGGTTTAAATGATCATATGCCATTGCCAGGACATCGCAGACAAAAAATGTGTGTTCTACACATAGTTGTAATAGGTACCCACAGGACAGGCTTGCCTAGTGTGGGGCTGCTGGTAATAACACATAATGTAACACTTTTTGTAATAAATACTTTTTATTTTATTTTTATTTTTTTAATATGAATGTTATTATGCCTGCTGTTAAAAAATGTATTTTTGTTTACTTTAGTTACTGTTTATTCAGCGCGTCAAAATTTATTTTAAATCTTTTGTAAGACAACATGTATGTATAGTAGTGTCTAAAATAATAGTAAAATGAATGCTCTTCGAAGTGCTAGTACTAAACCATTAGCATGTTCTCTAAAGTCCTCTGTTTGGAACTTAAGTTTTTCTTGAGTTATTATGTATCAAACAAGTTATATCTATGATTCGTGGCAGCATTAAAGTTTTGTAAGTATATACATGTGTTGATACTTACGAAACCAAGGTAACTTAATGTATACTTAATAAATTATATATATATATATATATATAGTGTACTTACTAAACGTATTAACAAGCTAACATTTACGTAACCAGAACAAACGTTAATGCGAATACAATGTTGCACAGAATCAAGTTTATTAATCATGCATTTACAAACTCTAAATCAAAGTTAATTTATAATTCATAACTTCACAAGTCATAACAGATCAATTGTTAACATAAAACAACTGGTCTTGGAACCAATACTTGATTCATAATACCAACTGGGTAGTGGACGGTGGGTTACGCAAGAATACACAAGTTTTGCATTAGAACTGAGTACAAAATCTGTATTAACCCAGTTCACTTATAGTAGCAGTAACTTAGCACAATGCTTCTGTAACTTTACTTAGTATGATTCCTCACTAACGTGGTCTCAACTGTTCGTGCTTATCACGGCCAAGCCCGTTTCAGCATTTTTGAATAAGTGGAACTAAACTGATACGTTGATGCGCATTATGTAGCACAAGTTTGCATGATTTTGGACTAACGGAGCTTGAGATCACTAAATTGATAATGGATCGGGCAAAGTGCAGATTAGGGCTTCTTGGTTTCTGCTTCTACCGGATAAATTTTAGACACCGTGTCTTGAAATTTCCCGGGTAGTAGGAGCAGGCTTGCTCTTTATTGTATGGCACTTAAAAACGGCTGGTGACATTTTCGTAATACTCTTAAAAGATTCACAAGATCTACTGAACAGTATGCCACATATGAGTATTCATCCTCAGCATGTCAACTTTCTTCTTCATATATTTTGGATACTTATATTATCATAAACGAAAGACAAAACTCTTGAGAAGTACTATTGACGCGTTGTACAAATTGATCAAATAAATAAGTATGTACAATTACATGTACACGTATGTAAAACGAGTCCTGCGTCCAATTTAGGCTGTATTAGGTTTGAGCGCGGCACGCCAATGCCAGTGGCTGTAGCGGGCGCGGGCGCAAGGTCACAGTGCGCCTACGCATCCCACGCTTGCACCTTTACTAACTCTACCAACACTAACATTCGCGACACTACAGCGTTGACTTTTAAATGTAGTAAATTACAACTGCCCTTTTATAAAATGTTGTTTTTTTTCTAGCAAAAAGTGTACCGCTCTAAATATCTTTGACCTAAAACAGATATAACTATACTTACATACACAAGTACTAAGATCATGCCCATTTATATACATAATCTATTATTTAAGTGTGCAAATGTGCAGATATATGTCACAGGTGCTGAATAGCTAAGGTCCAAAGTAATTGTTCATTCATGGAACCAACGGTGACTCAATCCGCGTATTGACTCATTGTACGTAAAGATATTTCATTTGTTTATTCAGTGAATCACAGTACATATTGTTAAAACAGACTTTAATCTCAATCGCTATTGTATTAACTATAAAACTTATTTACTATTGTTTGAAAAATATTTGAACACGTATAATATCAGATCAGATTATAGATTATATCAGACTTGTAACAGCTCGGTACATCTCACAATACATGCTAAGTATATGGTATATATACATAAATACATATTTTATAACCTGTACAGTAGACTTATTCACCAACCAGTAGGGTTTGGGTTTGGGTTTTGCCTAAAAGGTAAGAGCCTGCCGTTTCATACGGCGAGCCGAAACCTCGGCGGGGTCGCGACCGCATGTGCAAGTGATTCTCGCGGCCTCGTCGATAGTGGTTTTGTCGAGGAACACCGTGGTAGGTTTAGTCGGTATTCCGGGAGGTACATTATTCTTATTCCATCTTTCTTTTACCCCGGCGGGTCCGACATAACCCCTCCGCCCTCCCCCGCGAAGGGGGTATGCGTCATGCATTCCCCAGGTAAAAAAAGCTAGTGGTGGTGTATAAATTACCCATAGTTTCTGCCTACCCTTCGACAAACAACTTCTTAAGGACAACGTCTACACTCGCGCGTATTTGTGTATAACATACAAGCACGCTAGGTACCTACGTGTGCTATGTTTCACATGTATTTCGATAGTTAAGTTTGAATACAAAGTATTTCAAAGATACATGTGGGTTACTCTTTATTCTTACTGACTAGATAGTCTATTGTCAAATTACTACCTAAGAATAGGGTTGTTTTGTAGTTCCCTTTTATAGATTTTTATTTCATGTATTCCATACCATCATAAATAAATACTTATAATGCGATCATATTGTCGTCGGCTTCGGTGGCGTAGTGGTTAGTGTAACCGACTGCCACGAGGTCGTGGGTTCGATTCCCGCTCAAGTCAAACATTTGTGTGCATGAACATGGATGTTTGTCTTGGTCTGGGTGTTTCTATGTATAATATGTATGTATTTACAAAAAAAAAGTATATATGTATGTTTATCCATTTTCTAGTACCCATAGTACAAGCTCTGCTTAGTTTGGGCTAGATGGTGTTGTGTGTATGTGGTAGAATATTATAGGAAAATGTTAAAGCTGACACAAATAACACTTATAATTATTTTAAGATTTTATGAATTCAGAATCCATTCAGAATACACTAGCAGTAAAACAAACACTTTATTATATATAAAATGTTATTGGGTAGCATGAAATTATCAACAGAATGGTTTGGCATATAACCATAAAATATTATACCACCACAAGAAAACATTATGAGTAGTATTCAGTTTCTTAGTTCGTAGCTATGTTAAATAACAGCACAAACACAGCAGCATATTATAATGTATTTTACAGATTAATACAACAGCAAAACTTTATATACGTAAATATATAATTTCCTTTGTATTAGCTATCTGCAAAGTCATCTTAATTCTGCAAATGAGTTTATATTATTCTAACACATTGTTCGTATTCATCTAACAAAATAGGTTACACGTTCAACAACCTTCGCGAAATATGTACAACTACATTAATTAAAGAAAATAATGTTATGCTCAGTCGATCAAATCGTTTTATTACAATTTGGACTTAACTTTCAACCAATTGCTTACAGTTAAGGTTCATATAACCTTCACAGGTTATTAGGTTATTACTTTCTTGTGTTCCTATGATGAGTCGTGTTCCAAGAGCCTTGTAATAGACCACAGCGTCTATTACATGACAGGAGGGAAACTAGTGTTCCGAGATCTTTGCGCTGACAGCGAGGCAATTACCTTTAATAGGATCGGCAACGCGCGACTGATCTTCTAGTATTACAAATGCTCACAGGCTATGATAACCGCTTATCCATCTCACATATTGTATGCTTGTCCCACTTGACAATAAAGAAAAATGCAGTATTATACAACTACTCGCAAAAATGTAGAACAACAAAAGTTTGCACGCGGCTTAGCTCGGATATTTTTAACAAATGTAACAAATTATTTTGACTTTGCCAAATGTAAGTTAGGTTACATTTACGCGAGCAAAGCCAAGAAAATATCTGTTAGTTACTAATCTAAATTAGAACATTTTTCTGGATGAAAGGTATATGTCCTTTTCTGTTCCCCTCACAACGTGTATGGGAAATTTCATGATGATCGGTCGAGTATTTAAGGCGTGAAAGCATAACAAACAAACTAACTCACATTCGAATTTATAATATTAGTTAGGATGTAAACGATGTTTAAATTCACAGCATAGTGATAATTTACCAAAATCTGTTGTGACGTATCAGTTTGGTCTCGCTGTTGTTATTGAAAACGTTTACACCGACATCGACAGTTCCGTTTATCAGAAACATAGAAAACATATTTCCTTGAAAACTGCCGAATATAAGTTGGCATTCATAATTTAAAGTCGCTTCACATGTTGCTATTTTAACAAGAAGCAATTGTGAAAACCATAGATAGGGAAAAGACTAAGATTGAATCTACGACTTCTCATTTTAAATTCATATACATTTCTGTTCAATACTGCTCTAAGGTCTATACTATAGGTAACACATAACATCGCTATAAAAAGATATTTAAGAAGTATCATATAATGCAGAGCCCGAGTAGTCCATTTGTTAGACGGCAGCGGGAGCAGTAGTATTGCGACTTCTCAGGTTCAGATCCCGCTCCATGCATCTACCGCTGTATACACCTTACTTGACTAACGAGGATTTTAAGTACCACGTTTAGCAGCCCAGCCAATTGTCATTTAAAGGGGCACAGATCCTGACTTCATACTACTGAGAAATTCGTTACAAAGAGAAACATTAAAACTTTACCCGACCCAAGTAATCAAACCTGAAACATCATGCACCATAGTCATCTTCACTACCACTGGAACATTGAAGCGTTACATCCTTCACGTATGTCAATAGTTTATTTGGTTGTATGAACACTGTAATTTCATGAGCAACTAGTTCAATATGAAAATCATTCTATAATTATCTTTCTGCACTTGATAGCCTGTTTATTGAGAAAAATACTTTTTAACGCGGTTGAAACCAAACACAGCTAGACCCTTAATCCCAGAATATACCTATTTAAAAAAAGCTATGTTTCTGATTCAACCGTGTTTTAAAATAGAAATACGCAATAAACATATAATAGGTAATAAACTTATGTAAGTATACGTCAGTTTGTACACGAACAATATCGATATGATGTCATCCACGAAGCACGGTAGCGCAGTTAGACTGGCTCTCTGACTGCACGCAGTACGTATAATCTGTGCGATGGAACACAAACAACCATGCCAGTACAACGCGCATCGCATAATTATGTCGCACTCAAGGCGATTTGACAATTAACTCGCATTCTTATACATTCATACATACGCTTCCTTTATGTATATATAACGCCTCTGTGTAATCGAAGCAAGTCTTTCCTAACATAGAACTGATATTAGTCTGATTTTGCATATTGTTTTATTGTTGTAGTAGTAAAGAAAACTTGTAATTTCAACACAGAACATGAACAAACGTACAGATTTTACTAAGCAAACGTTGTATGGCATGCCATCGCAGTTTCAAGTGCACTCGTTCGAAGCGCACCAAGAGTATTCCACACAGCGCACCCGCTTGGTACGCAAACATAAAATAATAAATTTATTAATTTTCTATTCCACTTTGCGCACCAGGGGTGTTCTGGTGTGTGTGTGAAACGAGTGCGCTTTAAACTGGTGCGCAACGTGGCATGCGTCAACGTTGTGTAGACTGCTTCTATGGAGGAATGTAAATAAATGCGACTACGACATATACACATACAGAATCATAAGTTCCTTCTATACGTACACATGTATTAACGACTATTACGCGTTATATTTACATATAAGCAATAACTAGATTTCGCCCGCGGCGTCGCTCACGTTAATGTAATTTTTTTATTAATTTATTTCCCTACGGTACAGTTCTTTTTTCTAGATGAAAGGTACACTATGTCTTATTCTGCACCCCTGAAAACGTGTATGCAAAATTTCATGATGATCGGTTGAGTAGTCTATGTCTAAAAGCGTAACAAACAAATAGACAAACGCAGTAGCATTTATAATATTAGTTAGGATACCTATCTCCTATAGAAGAATTAATATCTTAGTATGAGAGATGCAAAACCTTATTTTAATTGTAAATATATGAATAGGTAGGTACTTACAAACCGCTGTAAGCATTACCATGTTCAGGCAATAGACATAAGAGTACGTATGATAAAGAATTTGTAATAAAAAACAATTCTAATTTGTCTGACTAGTTATCCTCGTAGAGTGTGTAAATATAGTATCGGTAGGCAAACTAATTCTTGGCCCAACTTACTGGCAATAGGGGCATGTAGATTAGTGTTGTTAAAAAGCTCGAGCCTCCGAGCCTTAAACTCATTGAAGGCTCGAGCCTTATTAGCAGGCTCGAGCTTTAGACTCGAGCCTCGCATTCAAAGCTCGAGTTGCGATTCGAGCTCTGTATAAAAGGCTGTCTACCTCTATGCAACTTTCGAGTCGAAGCTCGAGCTCTGCCTTTAAGGCTCATTATACTACGCTGACCAAATAAAATGTTAAGTAAATGAATTTAAGCCATATAATTAATATTTTTTTACACTAAAGGTGATTCATCTCTAGGCGAAGCTAGTCTCATTTTCTCTAAACGAGGTTTCACCCGCATTAGTAGTATCTTCAAAAAAAAAGGTCGATTTCCTCACTCATTTTGAAAAACAATAGAAACTTTATTAAATACCCACGAACACAATTATGTAATATAATATACAAATTGTACTGCACACTGATTATTTTCATACGAATTGAATGTTTCTTTTGTTCAAGTAATACTTGTAGTTATAAGTAAATGTTACCCACATTTACTCAATCTCTCAATAAGTCTCAATAAACATTAATAGCACTGAATCGGTACGTTACGTTTCCTGTACAATCAATTACTTACTTATGTAAACTAGCAATAAAAAAATACTAAATTGCAATATAAATATTTTAGTCTGACATAATTTCCATTTTAGTAAAATAATAAAGGCTTGTAGTTTGTAAAATGTAACAATAACAATAGGTTAGGGACGTGCTAAATTATTAACCTAAACCTGGTATCTATAATATATTCTGATGGAACGGAATACAGTAGATTGCTAAATAAACGAAGCTCGAGCCTCTACTGTAGCCTTCTCTTTAAGGCTCTTGAGCCTTTAAGACTCAAATCCTTAAGGCTCAAACTTTTAAGGCTCGCGAGCCCTTAGAGCTCGACCTTTAAAGGTTCACGAGCTTCGACTCGGGGTTCGAGTTCTCGACTCGGGGTTCGAGTTCTCGACTCAAAGCTCATTTTCTCAACACTAATGTAGATATGATAGCAATACAACGTCCCTATTTAAACAGCAGCAATAAAAAAAATAGAAATTGTTTCGTTGTCTAACAACTGCACCGAGCAGAACAGTAAAAAGTAGAAACTACGACCTTTTATTGTCATAACTATGATGCATGTTTTCTATATTACACAATGCACATACGTATTGAACGTTACAGTAACCGTTGTTTACAAATGTGCAGCGTAATTGAATTGCTATTACAACTTGGCCCGAAAACCTCGAACCTTCTCATTTATGAAAGAGAGAGTAAAGAAAATAACGAGGCAGTTGTTCGTACTTTAAAATACATTAAGTTCGCGTGATTGGGCTAAATGATTCGGCCCGCGCGGCTGCCGAGGCGCGCCGCCAAGTACGCGGCCTCCACGACACGAGTCGAGGTCGCATCTTCCTTTACTCATTACCTTGTTTAATTTATACTTCGTTTCGACATAACGACTCAATACATTAAATATGATATAATACATAAAATTACTAGGGCATTTCACGACTGCAATATAATAATGTTTGAAAAATGTAGCACTGACATCATAATAACGCACGTTCCCACGCTGTTATATATTCTTGGTTATCTGATAGTTTCGAATCTCGTAGACCATTTTCGGTGAATAACATATTCGGTCGGTGCTAAGACATTCGCCACGCATGCGCGCTGCAGGCAACGCTCTGATTGCCCCGTGGGCCGATCGAGGCTCGATAACAACGTTCGCGGAAGTATACATTACGCTCGCAAACCGCGTTTGGTACATTAAAGCGTAACATCATCCTTTCTATCTATCATATTCATAACGTTTCGCAATATCCTTCGTATGAGCAATTGTATTACATCTTTCAAAGACACGTGTTCTCTTCATATTTTTAAACAAGGGCATTGTATTTTTAACAAAACCTTGGGTTTCGGACAAGCTTTGTTATCAATATTTGCCAGGAAACTCAACAAGACGTTGTTAATGTATAAATAAGTTAAATAACACAAGATATCCATGAGATTGGTCACGATTGGTATCTTACGTCATGCCCTGTCCAAATTGTTTTGTTCGGAAAGCTGACATATCAGATTTGCAGGCGTGTCTGTGACACATTGTCTTCGTTCGACATCTTTGAAAGGCGACAGGTTACAAAAGGCCTGTGGAATTTTTCGTACGACGCACAGGCAGGAACATTGTGGTCAGAACACACTGTTTTCCGATGAATTTCGTATTTGCATAAATCGCTTCGTGGCGAAGGTCAGGGCAAAAAAACATATATTTAGTTAGGTAATATATTTTAGGTGCTTATTTATCATTTCGTAATATCTCCGCTGTTAAACTATTGCACGAACTAACTCGAGCTATCGAACTACTTATAGAATGACACTTCTATTAATCACAACTTGTATCAACATACAAACTGCGTATTAGTGTCGAAAGATTCTGACACAATCGATCCTCATACCTGTATTGCAATACACCAGTGTTTATCTACTTGGTTGTTTTTGCAATATTGTCAATTCCTGGGTGGCACATGGGCGGAGCTACGTCACGTGAATGACTTGTCATTACTTACGCCGATCGGTTGTTACCAGGGACACTGGTAATCATCATTGACCACTTCCTACTTGACTGTAAGCGCTGTAGTCTACGACAATACGATTTCCGTGGGAAGTGGCAAATTGATAGAAACTGATTGCCTACTTTTTCAATTGTTTAAAACTACATTTCGTTAATTATATTGTCTGATAGGTACATACATTATAGGTTAGTAGGGCTAGATGAAATCATGAATTTAAAAATAAAAATAACGGCGGTACCTATATAAAACGGTTCGAAACCGTGAGTAGTTAGTAATCTAATTAAGAGTTTACACAATCACTGTTGTGTCTTAAATGCCTAAATATTAATTTAATAAATAAAGTATTTACATAATATTTTACGCGTAGCAAACGTCTGGGCTGCAAATAAGCCGGTAAGCTTCAAAATAAAATAAAAAGCATTCGTTTAAATGGCGCAAGCCCGGTTTCCTATCATAATCCGTCAACATTGGCCAATGTCACGACCGGTCCATATAACGCCTTAAAATAGAGCAGCAAGTTCGATCAAACAAGTTGAGAGGCTTCACATTATGTTTCGTACAATGGTGACGACATCGACGTCCAATGTAAAGTAGAGTCTTAGTGCTAAGGGGTTTAGGCACGCTTGGGTTTTGCGCTGCTACACGAGATATTAATATCAAGTGTATTAAAATAAAACCCACTAGATATGGTCCTGATATTGACGTTATTGATAATAATCAATATCGAATAATAAAGTAAGTGGACATGGGAAAACCATAGTCAAGAATACTTATTCTTGACTATGGTTTTTCCATGTCCAGTACCTACTTAGGTACTTTAATAAATTCTTGCTATCTCATTGCAACTAACCGACAGCCGTAAATGTGCGAAAAGGATAGTCAAATCTCCGTAAGTAAAATTTTAATATTTGCTTACCTATCTTTGGTGTTAAACCTATGTGAGTCAGATGCCTACTCAAGGCAACTCATTAATTTCAACCGCGTTTCCTAATAAGAGGAAAATATTTGTTTTTATTATTCTATTTTTAAATATTCTTGATTGCCTGCTTAAGAAATGAATAAAAACTATTTATAAAGTAATTATTATTATTATTATGATCTTTCGTGTTAACGCCTTCCATTACACGGCCGTTAAACATAATGTTCACACCTTTCTCTCGTACATTGTAAACAATACGATGCTTCCGTTCCGTCTGTACTCACGCTGAACGTAAGGTGAGTTGGGCATAACCTTTAATAAAAATTGAAGACAATGCAACCAAATATTGCGTGAATTAAGCAGTATAACAGTTCAGATATATTGGGGCCGCTGGAACCGGTCGGCCTACTGTTGCATCAAATACGATACATATGGGAATGAGAACTCTCAGTAGATAGCTCTTATATAACATTCGTGCCTATTATGCGCAACTTATTGCCTCATGTTTACTTCTAGGTCTTTAGTTGCGGTAGTGTTACTGCGATTTGGTCAGCTATGAGGATGTATATTTTCACGTTCTGGTGGATTAACGAACCTTGAATAATCGTAAAGACTTTAAAAGACAGGTATATACAAATCTTTTGCAGGCCTGTGCCTGCAAAAGATACCTGTGTATTGATTACATTAACATTCTCATCTTTGATTCTTTTACGGTGACTAACGATCCATGGGTTCGATTGACTTTTACCATACACTATGGATGATGCACGATACTATTCGTAGGGTATAAAGTGTCCTAAGCATTGCAGAGCTTATAAAAAGGAGCTACTGCAGACACTGCCGACGCAAGGAACAATACTTTGTGCCTTGCGTCGGCAGTGTCTGCAGTAGCTCAGATATTGCTAACAACTCAGCGTCTTATTTAATAGGTTCGGTAGATCTCGGAGATCCGCTATTAGGTACTCAATAAACTTATTTTGGATAACATCTTCCGTAGAAGATTATACTATACTCAACGTATAAACTCATTACAAAACACTTTAAATTATTCTACACCTAAACCATCTATCACAAAAATGCAATTACAACTTACTTTAAACATAAACAGTAGTCGGCACAAGATTAATATATCAGTAAAATCTATACATAATACACGGCTTACCATAAGGTACGTTATTTTTTGACAGGCGACATACACAATTGTACTTTTGTTGGATCAGATGGTTTTAAACCTAGTACTATAATTAATTCGGATTTTGTAATCAAAGAGCAAAAGTACTGTTTTAATTCGCTAGCAAGTCCAGTTGCTCGTAACCAAAGCAGACACGATACACTATCTAATGACGGTCCGAGAACAGTTTCAGTTGTTCAATCTCGATAAAGTCGCCGCACAACCTACACGGCGCGGGCATGTAGGTAATTGTGTTCCTAATTATATTACCATAATAGAGAGACTTCTTTATTTACAGCCACTTCATGTTCCATTACCGCCATCTCCAATTATCGTAACGGTGAACACTACAACGCAAATATAGAGGTGATTTAATGATCGCCATGAAAAAATGTTCTAGTCATGCGATAACATAACGCCCATTAACGAAACCCATCAATTTGAAACAAACGGTTCAATATTACCGTTTCATTACTCTCCTAGGACGTATCCACATTACGTATTAATTTCTGTTAACATATCTTCCATTACAAGTGCACTATTAAATAAGAATAAGTATGTAATTAAGTACCCAATACTTTATAAGATACATTATAACTGTGCATTGACCGTAAAGGTTTCAACATACACAAAAAAACTAATAGGTATATATATATGTATCATATTTCTTTTATAATCGTACTTGAATAGTTTGCAGTAGTTATCTTGGTTTATGCAATTTATTACTTAATGGCATTATCTTCAGCGGTGAATAGCGCTGCAATCATTTAAGCCATACCCAAAATTGCAAGCCATTTCGATCAGATTTCTACGCACCAATATCCTAAGACAAACGACATTTTATTAGCACATCTATGGCTTGTTAAATCCAATTACTACTCTAATTTTGTGTTGGCGCGATTTGCACATCTTAGCTTGTAGTAGAAAAACAATAACCATATAACTGATTATACTGAATTACACAGCCGGCCGCACCGAAATCCGTATATCATGTATTAATGAATAGACCTAACATTGTGAAGACTTTCATATCATCATTATGTTGAATAGAGCCTAATTACATACATATACGAGTATTCAGTTCGTTTTCATTTTCATCTCAACAACTCGTGTTAATTCAGTGTACGTTATAAATCATGCTTTACTGATATGTTGATGTAAAAAACAGTCTATCAATTAACAATAGGATTCATCAATCATTCTCGGCTGGTAGGGCGTCGACGCGTAAATCAGGTGACTACAATGCTTTCTTCGTAGCACCGATGTAGATTAGCAACATCTTGCCTAGATTCTACTGATATGATTCAAGCAATTCTTATACCACTTACTTCTTGGCAGAACGGTGAAAATGCCAAGAAATACGTATATTATAAACTAGATATTACCCGCGGCTTCGCTCGCGTGAATATAGATTAGGTTAGGTTAGTAATAGTTCCTTTTTCTGGATGAAAGGTGCCCAAGGTCTTTTTATGTTCCCCTGACAACGTGTACCTATGCATAATTTCATGATGATCGGTCAAGTAGTTAAGGCGTGAAAGCGTTACAAAGAAACAATGTTATAATAGCATTTATAATAGGTAGGTATTAGTTGAATATGCAATTTCGAAAAGGACACATGTCTAAAAATTTTAAATGTTCAGGAAAGGAAAAGATCTAATTGTTTTCTAAAGTAGTGTAAGATTTATAAAATTTGCTTTTGAGTTACTTACAATTTTTGCGAGTCTTTTATTTTAGGTATCTAAATTAAACATAATACTTAAATCAAACATAAATAACAGATTTTCTTTACAAATCTTCTGGAGGCTCTTTCGTTTGTAGTTGGCCATTACAATATTTCATCACAAAAGTCTATAAATTCTGGCGGCATGTACTATTTCATCTTTGCGATGTCTGCAATTTTCAGATGGTTAATAGGTAGGTACTAGAGTTGTGACCTTTTCCGAATTACTTCTGTACACGCCATGACGTGGACAGTAGGATTAATACTAGAATTGTACCCTTTTCGAATATAATAGGTGCAGGGAAGCATTTAGATTACATTTACATGACAAAACGTATTTATCAAAATATGCGAGATGTGCCCCTTTCAAAATTGCATATTCAGTTAGAGATAACATAAACCTGCAGTCGAAAGGCAAATAATATGATACGATATGATATATGATACAGGTCAAAATAAACGTTTGTTATTATTTTTATTGTGTATCTTATGCCTACAAATAGCCTTCGGCGAATAAATCATTATTTAATAATATTTTTATAGTTAAACTAGTAAATGTCAGTATTATAATTAGGTAATTACTGTACTCTTAAGTATCAACATTCTTGTTACTAGTGCAATTATTATATTTGGTAAAATATATAATTGTAAATAAACTTGAACATAAGTAGGTTCTTTTTTCTATATTCATTGTAACTTACTAAATTAATTTCGTAATTTGAACTACAGAGTTAAACCAAGCACTTATATACGAGCCGTGAAAATAAATTTATTAATAAAAAGCAACAGAGATGTAAAACAACTTTATATTACTATTTATTAGTTTTAGTTCGTTCAAACCAACATACACTTACTTATAAAACAATTTATACAACTATAATAAACAATTCATAATTTGAAACTTAAGGTCAAACATCAAAAATACAATTAAATTACCTCCTTGAGCTAAAACCTACCTTAAATGTTATCCAGGCGGCTCAATCAATTCTGTGACTAATGCCTCGAGAGAACGTTTGATGTCGATTGCAAAGTGTAAGATAGTGACCTTCGATGTTTCGGCTATTGTGCACAACGTAACGGGTTCGAAACGCTTACTTCACTTGTATTTTGGTTATTATCTGCTCCAGAATTCATTCCACTTCTTGTAAGACAAATCAATTTGATGTATTCCTAAAATGTTTTCTTTTTATGTGTTTCGTATTAATTTGGATTTAGTTATACCTAGTTAACATTTACATATGTTAACTAGGTTTTATTTAGGTTATCAAGAAGTACTTAGCTATTTATATTTTGACGAAAGAAGTCAGGACGGCAAACAAAGTACACTGTTTTGTATGCAAAAGTTGAAGTACTGTCTTCTTCCTTTTTCACAGCTGCTTTCCCTAAATTTTAAAGATCTGCTCCACACTCATCATGCATTTTTTTAGGGTAAAAGCTGCATAATATATCACTCCACGGGACAATAAACAAATTAAGCTAATATTAACTGCAAATACAAAAAGATTACGCCTATTCGTTGCTGCGTAGAGAGATGGACAAGTAACAAAGACAATTTCGCATGTGAAGTCTACAGAATACCTGTCTTTGTGATATCTGTAATTCTATACAATGTAACTGCACAGATAATGTAGGGATGTCAAACTGCTCCATCCATTTCTAAGAAAACCGTATTCCTGAAACACGCCAGCTATTAAGTTGATACATCTGAACTATCTAAAATATTTAATTCCTAACGGGACACCTTTATACGATTATAAAGGGCCTGAGTCAGGAATGCAGAGTTGCCTACTGTTCCAGTCACTGTAATTGAATCTACTCGTGACTAACTCATTTATCATACAAAATACAGTAAGTGCAGGTTACTAAGCAGTACTAAGTACAAGGTTCAAATTGCAAGTCACATTATCGCATACATATTTAAATATTGCGCAGCGATTTGTCATGGCAGACGATGCCGTTACCGCAACGTTCATTCTAGATTAATCACTGCTCGAGAGAATTCGTTTCGATTCATCTTTTCGGTTTCGTCTGAAGAACCGAGCTACGCTGAAGTGGCTCGCTATTGCTCAAATCCCATAGTGCAGTTTAGTTCATGCATTGGTAGTGAATAAGGATTTCTAAACAAGCAATATTTTTCCATAATTATGTGGCTGCAATATTTTCAACTGTAGTTTGGCCATTTCAACGACTATTGAATGCGTCGACTATGCCAAACGTAATTGTTTGGCTCTATAGCCGGGCCATACAAATATTGTCATGTTTTTCATAGTATCGATTGTATCGTTGGCAACTTTGCCGGACAACATATTGCAGCATCACGTCACATACATACATACAATGTCCGCTTAGAAGCCCCTTAAATGGCAGCATCTATAAAACTATGTATTTGAATATTCGTAGCAGTATAACAATATTTAAAACGTATTTTTTAACTTATTAACTCTTTCTTTTTATTGGAATTCTGAATACATAAAACATAGTTGTTGAATAATGGATGTGATACATCTCTACCCCTTAGGAAACATTCAGGAGTACAGGTATATTTCATCGTCATTATGACTTTATATAGCTTTCTTATCTAACCTGTATAATTATGAGACATGAACGTGTGTAGTGGTATCAGCAATAACGTTGTGATTGCCAGTAAACTAAGTACTGACGTCTTCACTCAGTCGTACTCTAGCTCTGCTAAGTGATAATCCGTAATATGGCGCTGGCCTCGCCAAGTATTACGGCACAAAGAGGATGAGCCGCCATTTACGCTGTTACTTATATTTTCATCTATCCTTCCGTCCCATCTCTAAACCCAATAATCGTACGTGTTTTAGCTTTGACCTAAATAGGTTGAGGTCAGCTTCTGTTTATTTCTATCCGAGTTATCTAATACTATTTTACACAAAAATGTTGAATCGTGGAATGTAATTAGACCATTTGTTCTAATTGATCGTGTACCAGTCTATAACTTTATGGAAAACACATTACGTTATTTAGCTTAATTAGTAACGTTATATGATATGACTCGTAAGAAAAAGGTGATCCAAACAATTTAACCACAATATTTGTCGTTTAAATATAAGTGAATGATTGACCTTAAAATAAAATTATCCTATTTTAATTTAGAATTGGGCTTTGTGAAACAGCTGTACAAGATTGTTCTCCCGGTGTGCGTTTATTAGTGTAATGCAGCTCCATAAGGACTGTATTACACAAATATTGTACCGTGAAGGGAACGAATAGTTACAACCAACATATTAATAGTAACGAAATGACTACTTTAACTCGTTTGCTATATGTGCCACAGTTGATAAGTAGACTATATGTATATTATTATTGCAAATGGCCTTTACTTAATCTTCCAAAATGTGTCTTTAGCGATACCTTCATATAGGCCCATAAAGACAAAGCATGGCCTACTAATCTACTTATTGTTAATTTTACAAATCTAGCACAAGCATATCTTCAAAGTGGTCTGGAGAGCATATTCACGCATTCAAGTAAAATTGAAATAGGTATAAAGAGCTAACAAAAGGTGGAATTCACTTCATTACCGTTAAAAAGCATAGAACCTTATTCTGAAATCTAGGCTACTACTAAAATGTACAGTACCTAAAACTAAAATATACCAGAGTACCCTGCGCATATTTAATTTCTACTTCTTATTTCTGATTCTCGGCTCTACAGGCGACACAAATACGTTAATATAACGTAAAAACATAATTATGTAAACTGAAATACATGCAAACTATAAAACATTATTATTTATTAATATGACAACGTACAATGGCAGTTGAACTGCCATTGTACGTTGTACATTCTACACCGAAAGGAATTTGGAATAACATTATGAATACTGACGACTTTATGTACAAAATTGTGCAACAAATTGATGGAGTTTCTAGGAATATTGGTAGGTACATATTGTTCAACAATGGTTAAGAAAACGATGTTTAAGTGACCCGAGTCCAGGCGGTCAGTCGTCCGTTGACCTCGCCGGGCCTGGCAACCTCCACATTGACAATTGCCGACGGTATTTTACGAGCACAGACGATGTCTTGCAGTATGCGTTTAAACTTTATTCCCTATAAAACCTGCATCCTTTCTTTCCTCGTGTATTATAAAGTAACGTGGTTAAGTCGTTAAATACATTTACGTCTTGAAATCAATGCATGTAATCAAAACCAACTAAGTAATCCTTTAGCTTCGACTCGTGACTATGCTCGCTTTTGTCTTTGTCCTTCCCCAAAGCTTCTTTCATACAACATTTCAATAAAACCGGTTCATCGTCTTGGACTTAAAAACATCAGACTGAGTAAGATTTATTTACGCATTTATGAATATTTATGAAGCTAGAGTGAAATATTATAATTTTATTTTCCCAAATAAAGACTCAACATTCTAGCATTAAAATATTTTAGATTATAATTAGCGTACCTGCCTGTCTACCTGCGACATAATGTATGTAGAATGTGTTGTTACTCAGAGTTCATTCATCTATTGCCATATATTTCATCAAAATCTGCTCAGGCTTAAATACTCTAGCCTGATTTTGTTATTATGAACTGTTTGTAATTTTGTAAATATATTTATTTCATCTCTCTGTTTGTATGCCTATGTTTAAATTTTTATGATAAGTGTTACCAACGGACCTACAAGTAGAGCTCCTATCATATTAAAGACTAGCTGACGCGCGCAACTTCGTTTACTTCATATAAAAGAAATTCCCTCGTTTTTGTAACATTTTTCATTGTTACTCCGCTCCTATTGGTCGTAGCGTGATGTTATATAGGCCTTTCTCGATAAATGGGCTATCCAATACGATAGTATCTGTATATCATCGTTTTCTTAACAATTGTTGAACAATATGTAACTACCAATATTCCTAGAAACTCCATCAATTTGTTGCACAATTTTGTACATAAAAATATCATAGATAGATATATCTACTGGTTAAATTTTTTCAATTCTATCCAGTAGTTCCTGATATTAGCGCGTTCAACCAAACAAACAAACTCTTCAGCTTTATAATATTAGTATAGATATTATTTTAGATTTGTATTTATTTTCTCGATACCTATAAAAATAATCCTAAAAGCAATGTCACACGAAACATTATAAGAAGGGAAACTGGAAAAGTATAAGTAGATATAAGTTTTAAATATTTCCTATAATGTGTTTTGTATTATTTTGTAACGATGCAAGAGCTAATTTTGCTTGCCCCTATTCTATAAGATTAAATTCATTCATGTATCCAAGAAAAGACCCTCGACTATGCGAGATAATCCTTGGATGGAAGAGGCAAAATGCGTGTGACTTGTACATGCAAATAAGTATATGGTACTAATTCTGTGTCTATACTCTTCCTAATACTGACGAATTCCACTTTAGGTTAAGCAATTTTATTTCCAAATACATTTTTCAAGTATTCTGTCATTAATATTTTGTAAACGCACTGATTACTTGATTATGTGAAAGTCTGAAAATAGTTTTGAGAATCGTATTGTTAGATTCCATTGCTAACGTTCTTGCATACATATTTGGAAATATAGGTACAAACACATCAGTGAATAAGATCAGTCTAACTTTTATAAATGATGTACTGGTATAAAACCATGCAGAGGTACACATGGTACAGAATTAATATCATATTAAGAATGGTAACAGTACAACTTAAACGAGTAGCTAGCGAGACGGTTCATCTGTCAGCTAATGAAGCTCGATGTGATCTCAGATTATTGTTTACCACACTATTGCAATACCATAATAAGACAACAATTCCATTAGCATGACATACCCTAATTAGTATGCTACTGCACAGACATGATGGAAAACGAACTATGGCCCCAGTGCTGGCGCCAATAATGATCATCGATAGACCACATTACGGCCAGACTTTCACGAACTGCCGTCCATATAGAGGTATTATAGTTTATAATAATCACTAAATAGCGTGGTAGTTATCGTAGAATACTTTATCTTTTCATTCTATTTAATGAAGTACCTTTCGATTTATTCCCAGAACTCAAACAGTTTTAAGTAAATAATTATACTGCTTATATCAAAACTATTAACCGTAGAAGTAACCGTTTAGATAACTTATGAATTTATTTTTCATTTGATCATTATTATCGCCTTCGTCAATGTTTTTCTATCCTTTGATCGTATATATGCTTCCTGAAAAAGAGCCACTTTTCCTTCATGACCCCTTCTTACTTTGGCTATACCTTAAAAACGTCTTGCCAATTCAGATTTAAAGAGACACGATCTGGAATTTTGCTTAAATTGGCGAAATAGCTTCATACTATAGATAGATGACGAAGAAGATTGCAGCCGAATAACCTTGCATTGTATTTCATATTTCTAGAATTCTTAAGGAGGCGCTATGCTAAAACGATCATTTGCATTATGCGTTGCACTAACAGCACAGCTACTTATTGGTCTTTATCAATAAATAACTATGCTGTTAGTGCAACGCACAATGCGACTCTTTAGTCAGTTCGACATGCTTTTATCACTTGGTGTTGCCAAAGTCGATAGATTACAAAAGCTACAAAATAAGATGAAGAATTTAATATATCAGATAAATTTCTAATTACTGGTTGCGTTGAAAATTGAGGTCGCGCGTTCAATAGTTTATCGGGTCCTTTTTCCGAGCTTTGTCGACATATACGATATGCGACCGCGGATTTAGTTCAACTTCGCTAACCATTTAGTACCCTCCTGCATTATAAACATACTTTAATCACAATGACAGTGTAGTTATTCATTGGATGTTTGGCTTACAATTTGTGTACTCTAAGATATATGTTTTCAAGGAACTTATTTATATTTAAGGTGCAAATAAACAAAAGATAATAATAAGACTGCCCATACGAAGATGTAATATGGTTGTTTAACACTCAAATGGTTTCAAATGTATACCACTTAATGCATAATGCAACTAATGTAAGATAGACGGCACAATAGCTAGACTTGTTTCTCTCGGCAATTCTAGTAATAACGATCCCTCGAGAACTATCACCATAACACTATCGTGCCCGAGGAAATGGCTTTACAAGTTTTATACTTCTTCAATAGCTCTTTCAATTAAACCTACTTTAATATATATTACTTGCTGTACATATTTGTGTATAGTTTCTATTATACTATTTTATCGCTTGTTTATATTCATGAAAAGATGTAGTCGCACAAATGTTATTCATAGCACAGGAGATGTATAGTTTTTCTATACCTACCTAATTTCTAATTGTTTCTAGCATATTCTACAGATGACAATAGTTATTTTCCATATCTCATATATGAATATACGTAATAACAATGTTTAGCCTGTCGAATGTTTGTTACAAAAAGCTTTAAAATAGCGTTATTTCATACTAATTGTTTGCGTTCTTTCCAAAGCCGTCTTCCGTATGAACGCTTCGTGATATTTGAAAAGAGACAGTTTTAAACATGTACATAATATTCTATTTATGTCGAGTTGTTTAGCAATCTATCGTTAAATCCCATAAATGTCTAGCTACGACAATAAAGCAGATCTCAAGGCGAATCGTGAGGTCTGGCAACAACAGCAATCAATGCAATCATCCTTTTAAGTCTACATAGAGAAAGCCCTTCAGTGTTCGTAAGTTTCATGTGCTGTCCGCCATTAATAAATGCTTTGCAAGTCAGTCTTATAAATCATTTTACTAAGTTCATCGACATAACCAGTCCGTTGCCAAGCAACTCGTCTTTATATTAGATATAAAAGTAATATTTAATTTAAATTAAAACGATTTTAAATGACTGTCATATATAATCGTGTTAGATTTATGCTATTACAAGAAATCAAACACCTGCTATAGAATAACATAAAAACATGTAAATGCTGGTTATACGAGGAAAACAAACATTATTTCGATCACAAGACGCTCATTAAATCATTATACAGTGATGTAACACTTTAATAACTAGACCGCTGCAAAAAGTTAAGTTGCATGTTATTGACTAGTTTAATAATTCAAGGTCTTTTTTTGACGATAGACAAGTTGTATGATTTACCTGTCCTGTAGGTATAGTAATATGCTGTATATAGCGATAATACTAGGAAGCTATCAAGAGTATCAAGTCGGGTCGTGTAGATGGGATCGTGCGCGGCCGTCGTCGCCCTGAGGGCGCGACCCTTTCCCCGTCGGTTTATATGGCCGACGGTCGCGTCGCGTCGAGTCATCATACGATTCAGGTTACTGAATCGTATGATGACTCGACGCGTAACTTCCTAGGTTCTCATATTTATACAAGGCATCATCAACTAATTATATTTTAAACATACCTACATAAGCTCTTTATAAAGAATCTTATAGTGGAATGGTCTCGTAACCCGAAAATAAATACTCATATCATGCCCCGTTGGACATAAGTTTGCGCATACCTATTCGTTTAATCGTGAGGTCTCGGGATTGATTCTCAAGTCGTCTAAAATGTTACTGAGTTTTGCTGTTAGTAAATTGTCAACAATATCATAAAGTCTGAAAAATGTACCCAGTAGGTGGCAATCGCCTCAGATACAAATACGCCCATATTATATATAATATGGGCGTATTTGTATCAAGCAGCGATAGCTCAGTGGGGAGACCAACAGACTGCAATGCAGAGGGTCTCGGGTTCGAACCCACGTCGCGCACCTCTGACTTTCGGAAGTTATATGACTTTTCGAAATTATGTGCGTATTGATTGACAATTATCGCCTGCTCCGTGCCTCGGAGAGCACGTTAAGCCGTTGGTCCCGGCTGCCATGAACATCTATGGCTGTCGTTATTGGGAAAGTCAGTACCCTCTAATATCCTGACACTGGTCTAGCCTTAGGGTATCGTTAGCCTTCGGGTTGCGGAGGTCAGGTGGCAGCCGCTCCGTGTAAAAACTGATATCCAGTCAAATCCGGTTAGACCAGAAAAGCCGACCCCAAGTGACTTGGGAATAATAAAGGCTAAGAGAGAAGAAGGGCGTATTTGTATCTGAGGCGATTTCAGGTTCTATAGAACCTGAAAGCTCTACTCAAGATGTGATATTAATACGTCTCTATCTACTCCTTCGTATATATACGGGGATAGGAGTGATGCGTGTATGCATTACACAATTCGTCATATCTTTGTACCTTATAGATCTGTTACATGCAGTAGTAAATACTCGTATCTTTTAACCTTATGACCTAATATTTACGAATGATAGATATGCTAAAAGTGTAAAATACATCAAACAAACTTTTGTTTGTGGAAAAAGTTACATATGGTAAAGTTTCTACGTTATCATATGCAACTTATATCCTTAGGCCTAGTTTTAATATTATTATAGAAATATGGCTAATAAGACTATTATTAAATTGATACTACATTTATAAAAACATGTATTTCTGGCACAAGCGAAACAATAAATAAAACGCAAAATGATTATAAAACCGCAGTCGTTTAGAATGGTTATCAAAGTGGAACAAAAGACAGCAGAAAGTAATTCTCATATCGGTGGATCTAGTCGGCAGCCCTGCTAGTCGGCGGGCCGCGCGCTGCGGTGACCGTCTACCGACCATGATACAAAGAGCTGTGATTTGTTGACGGAGATTTTACATTATGATGCCCGTGTCGTAACGGTTTGTTGGTTTATTTGTCGACTATAATGTACCCACGTATTTTATATTTGAGGTCACAATCGAAGATTTACTCCTATTCGTACAACACACATCTATTTCACATAAAGAAAGAATAACGGATGGCGGACGCTACATTATTTTAATGTTTTGTAATTGTGTCATGTTCAATTGGCCATTATGAATCAATCAGCACTTCAGCGTCACCAAGATTTTATTTCAAGTTTTGCTGGTAATGATGGCGATAATTTGAAGGCGGTTCGGAGCCATTATGGTTATATAAATCACAGAAACAATGCGAGTCCAACATGTCCGTGGTTGCGTGCACCGCCGTACAAGGAAAGCTGACGGTAACGATGACTACAGGAAGTCCTTGTATAACGTTCCTTATGAGTTAACCGAACAAGAAATAAATTAAGTGCACTCATTGACTTAATAACTCTTCGGGTAGGTGCCACTCATAAAATAGACTTTAATTTTAAATTCCGTTATAATCTAGATGGTATGAAAAGAAATTCGATTATAAACTAGTACTGTATTAATAATAATATTGTCAAATAATCCATAAAGTAATATCGGAATAATTAAAACTTAAAAATGTATAAGGGCCTATTACAGACACATAGACAATATTTGTTAGGTACGTATTGAGAACCTAAGTTATATATTAGCTTTATGGCAATTATGCCTATATTTACTTTTGTATATGTTGGCCGCCTTACAATAATAACAAGTGTTAAATGAAATAAATAGTGATAATAGATAATAAAATCATAATAAACGATAGATTCATTCAGAAATGTTCACATAGTCTACCTTAAAGGAGTTCATCAAAGTTTTTTAGATATAACCAATTTATTTCGATAAATATTGATTGCATGTCTATATAACTTATTTTAGCGAAAATCACTTTAGTCCCGCACTTGTTGTACTTGGTAAAATCGACACTTAGTACAAAAATTTAAATAGAATTCAAGCAAAATCATAGGCGTATATGTGGTGCATCACAGTTCGGCAGTAAAGACAGTCTAAACAATTTAATAATGACAATAATACCGCTGCTTTTAATTTAACTGAGTATATTCTAGACTAAGTACCTACATTATTAACAAAACATTTTCTATATTGTTAACAGAATGCAGACAGCACCGGCGAGTTCTCGCCCGTGGTCACAGCGACGTGCAAGACAGGCGTTATGGCGATCAACGTCTCGTTCAATCAACCTTTCAATGGCGTAGTACATGCCAGAGAATTCAGGTAACACAATTATTACCTTTATTTTGCTTGCGGTATGTGTAAAGTTATTAACTTTTCGTTAAGTGTGACTAAACCTCACTCCCATCATTGTAACACCAGTGTAGCAGTTTCAAAAGAGATAAAACGGGACTCCGAGTTTTAACACTCGTGCAATCCCGCGGCAAGTTAGACTGTCTTAGGTACACCGATGGCTCCAAAATGGAAACAGGATCAGGCGCTGGTATTTATGCCAACGACTGCAAGGTGAGCCAAAGCATGGGCAAATATGCAACGGTCTTCCAGACGGAAACCTATGCTATAATTGCCTGTGCGCAGGAGAATTTCAACAAAAATGTCACTGACAAGACTGTTTATATTCTCAGTGACAGTCAAGCTGCTCATAAGGCTCTGAACTCCTGTAGGGTGGACTCCAGACTAGTCCTGAACTGTGTTAAAGCCCTTAACAAACTTGGCAGGAAAAACACAGTCAGGCTGGTGTCGGTTCTGGGGCATGCAGGTGTGCAGGGTAATGAAGAGGCTGATGAATTAGCCAGGAAGGGCTCGGGGCAACTATTTGTGGGCCCCGAGCTATTCGTAGGACTCTCTGAGAGTACCGTCAAGGCAGCTATGAATGCACATGGCAATGATAAACACAGGCTAGAGTGGATGGCCCTTTTGGATCTGGAACACTCCAAGAAATTCATTGCAAACAGAGCCACGGGCTTCACCCGGAAGTTCTGCGAGTACAACAATGGCCAAATACGCCTGCTTACAGGACCGTTCACTGGTCATTTTGGCACCAATGACTTCCTGTGCAGATGGAGTTTGACAAACAATTTGATCTGCAGAGCCTGTGGTGAACAGGATGAGTCCATATCACACCTACTGTGTGAATGTGACGCGTTGGCTGGACTAAGGATGGGTCTGATGGGATTGACATATGCGAACCCTGAAGACTTCAGGCTTCTCCCTCTGAAGTGTACGCGGCGACTGATGCAGTACATTCATAGGGAGATAGCTCAGGGATAGATCTCGGGGCCGACACAAAATATCCCACTGGGCCGAAGTGTCGCCGGTCTACACTGACTGGCCCTCGAAATAAGATAAGATGAGATAGACTGTCTTAGAAGGCGCAACGAATTTAATCAGATGTGTATAAGAGGAACTAAAAAAAGAATTCCACTACCTTTTTTAACAAAGCGGGAGACAAAATAAGGGATACTTACAAAATGCTAGAAACGATAAGAACTACTGTATATGTAATGGACACGAACACAAAAATATATTACAAGCTGAGAGGCTCATTCGACGAATCTTGCCGGAATGGAAAATTTTGACTATTTAACCATGTTAAGTAACTGTGCACATAGAATAAGTTGTAGTCCCACATTTCAAACTCTTAGGCACGCAGTCGTGTTGGCTTACGGCCGATTCCAATAACCTATCTATCTGTAGTTCAAGCTACCAAAGATAAACAAATCGATCCTTTTGCCTTTACTTGCTTTACAATAACCTACTGTCGGATAGCATTTCCTACCGAAGTTGTCTATATATCGTCCGTAGGACGGATAGGTTACTAGAGATAGGAGCGCTTATACAAATCAGTCTTACTTACATTTCAATAAAAGTTTCAAGTTACTCTCCAGTAGACGGAGCTAACTCTAGTAACATCATTCGTTTATCCGTCAACTTGGCGCGATTACGAATGCGGATGGCCGTTTGAAAATTTATTTTATTAGTATTAAATACTCTATAAGTAATAGGTAATGGAATATTATGTATAGTAGTGATGACAGAAATATGAAATTATTTCAAATGATAATAATAGATTGTGATGAAGACAGTGACCGTGGTACTTCTAATATACAGTTAAACATGGAAAATAAGCCACGTGTGAATTATATGACAAAATTAAATTAATTCTTTGTTCTAAAGTAATATTTACATTAATAAACATTTTGAAATACGCATATTAAAAAAATACTTTTTTAAAATGAAATATATTGAGCGTAATAAGAATTACGTAGTAGCAAAGAACGAAGCGTTTGAAGAGGCCCGTATAGATGAGAGGACAAAGCTATCTCCTGTTCGCTAGGGATATATAGCACTTATCGTTGATTGTGAAACGTAGACTATGGATATATAACATCTTACTGATAACAGAGGATAGTAGAGAGAATAGATCTATCCATAAACTTAGGTTGATTACTGGAAACGGCTGTTAAAAGAGCGAGCGATAGTTAACATGGTTACAGTAATAACATCTTCGAAAAGTCAGAAGGTGCGTGGTGTGAATATAAACAAAAAACTAAAACTGGCAATTGAGCAGTCTATACAATATAACACCGTTTTTGTAAGACATTACGTAAAATAAAAACAGTCTAATTATTTAATATTGTCTTCTGTTTACGCGAATATTATTCATTGAAATGAAACTTCACTGGAACATTGCGACAACTACCATCTTAGTCTTCCCGTGACCATGGCTGCTGAAAAGCAACCGAAACGGCGGGGAAAGTGTAAAATTAAATTAAATTAAATAGTTTTAATAATAATTTAATTAGCTTAAAAATTAATAAAGTTTAATAGTAGTAGTAGTGTAACAATTTTCAAAATTATGTAATAAAGTGTCAAATATACAACGCGATAAAATCCGTATATAGTAGTTTAATTATTCTTTATTAGACTTTGCCAAAAAGGGCAACTCTCTCTGAGCAACATAAATCCAGTTTGGACGGCAAATCAATTTATTTTTCGACTTAAACGAAAGATAAATTATATCAGGAGCAAAATGGAACATTGTGGCCGCCTATCACTTTTCTTTGTGAAGTTCCCCACTTTATTAGGCTCTCAGACAAAATCTCAACTCACATATTATGGATTCAATTCTTACTAGGATGCATTTAATTGAGTAATAGCTGACACCAGAATGGACTTACAAGGATATCTCAATCCCTAGATATAAGTACGTATGTATGTGGCATCAAAATAAAACATTTTAATTTTAATTTTAGACTGATAAATTATCTAAAGCAGAGGGCTCTAGGTGATTTTTCAGTCTGGTATTGAAATATTTGTAATGTTTTAAAACTTAATATACTTCCGCGTGAAGGAAGAAGAATACTACTACTTTGTATTGTGTGTTCTTTGTCTTTGCTGCACGGCAGTACATGCATTTATCCAAGTGCACATATTTCCTTTTGTGACAGGTTTTTATGAGTCCATCTTCATACACTCTCGGTTTACAGTCACGGTACGGCTACACACGTTTCTACTCTCGGTTTTTTCATATAAGTCAATATCCAATTCGAATTAGATGCGAACGTTGAAGGCTTTGTTATTTGGTTGGTTTTATTTAAATTGATAGCATCATTTTATCCTTTATCCTGTTATATTAACGTCCGTTAAAACATAATTAGACATATTTATGGAACAAGGAATACGGTTATCTGTAATAATTTAGGATATCTTTTGTTGCAGATCACCTGCATGTATGGCGTTGGGTAATGGCACGGAGTCCTTGAACTTCGATATCAACCTGATGGCAGCTCAAGGGTCACCACAGTACTGTGGCGTCTTTTGGAATAATGTTAGTATCAATACAATTTAATGCATCATTCCTTGTTGTGTGTCCTAAGCCATCGTGAAGGTAAAACGCGACCATAAACCTAGCAGATAGTACGAAACCAAAAGCTCTCTCACATTGTAAGCATCATTAATTATAAACACAGCTTAGTGCATCTCCGACATTCTCATGAATCCTGTAGATGTATTGAGTAGTTGTTTCTCGTTGCTTGTACGATGACATATTATTCAGTATTGTACACGGATTATAGTAAAGCTTTCATTGTTTAGAAAGTAACAAATAAGTCTTAATAGTTTTTAAACTCAAATATATCATATATATAATATGTACCGACGTTAATATATATACATATATACATATATAGTACGTTGCGAAGTAGTATTCTGTAGGTACTTTCAGCACAGATAATCTGTACTTTGTACACGCCTTAAAATATACTTTATGATATTTGTCTCTAATATGTTATAAACGATATCCTACCTTTAACGAGGCTTAAAACTGTAATTTTCCTTGATATTCAATTATTATTTGCTGTAGAATGTACTAAGATACGTAATGTAACTAATGACACACATTACACAATTTCAGCGCACAGAGGAACGATCGTTGCCTCTGGCGGTTCGTGTGCACCGAACCTTGGAGTTGGCCGACGACAAGTTCTACGTTATCACTTGCGGCAAGGCAGGCTTTAGAAATGCACGGTACGTTCTACACACTGTGATATATTATCACGCAGTTCGAGTTATAAATGTTGCGTCAAATGCGCGACATGGTTGACGAATAATTACACTCTGGCAGTGGCTAATCTGTTGGCTCTACGTGTTACATTATTTTGTTTATTTTTAATGTTATATGCATCTAGGTATAGGCCATAGTACATACACCCGTATGGCGAATATTATTGCTGTAGCTTCTTTCTACCTAAAGCATATATTTTAAAGTGTACAATTACTACGCCTGCATAATCGAACAATATTCCACTATATATTTATTTAATTAATCAATTCACTATTAGTTCAATAATTTCTTCATGAGATACCTAATAGGCAAATATACCTAGGAATTAAAACCTGTGATGGTCATAGCAAATGTTCTTACTCTATGAACTAACGTCGACGAACCTGATATTCCCTTATTTAACGAGCGGAGCCTGAGATATCGCCTTAATCCTAAGCTCACCAGATTAGTGACCGCAGGCCACTATCAGGGCCCGGACGTACGTTACCGACTTACCGCCCTTCGCACGTAATTCTTTAATCGCCTTTTTCGACACCTACGGCTCAAATAAATACAGTATATTTAACAGCAAATACGTTCAATGTATAATCAAATATATTATTTAATTTCAGAAACGAAACTTCGCTCGTATCTCTACGGATGTTAGATTCACAAGGTCGAAAAGTATTGAACGCAGCGTTTGGTCTACCTTACACGCTTAGAGCTGAAATCAGTAAGCCGGATGGTAAGATAACAGACTTATATTCTACCCTGTACTGGCAATAAATATTTACTTAAAACAAAGCTACCGTAACCATATAATATTTAATGTCGTTTTCTTTTGTACCCTCGTCTTTGATTATAGCTTGTATCGATGAAATGAATTACAAATAATCCACCTAATATTTTTTGAGGTTTACGCGAATGTTATGTTAATTTATACGCAGTTTAATTTCAAAATAATCCACCGATAAAATATATTCTCCTATTTCGTTCTCTCTCTCTCTCTCTTCACACACACTAATATGACAATTCTAAATTACAGAAACTCACGGAATAAGGTTGAAAAACTGTTTTGCGTTCAACATGCGGGATAACAGAGTGGAACTTCTAGACAGTAGAGGGTAAGTGAAGTACCAAGAAACGGTATTCTAAAACTCGATACAATTAACTTTATTGTAAGTACATTATGAACAATGGAGATGGTTGTTAACAGATGTCCGTTGAAGCAACAGTCCGTAGTGGTAAAGTCGGAGAGTGGGGCAGCCGAGTTAGCGATTGCGGCCATGTTCCGGTTTCCGGACTCCTCGCAAGTAAACTTTCAGTGTGATGTAGCCGTTTGTAAAGGTAAATGTTTATCCTATCTTAATATTATAAATGCGAATGTGAGTTTGTTTGTCACGCTTTCGCGCCTTAACTACTCGACCGAATATCATGCAATTCCGCATAGTCTTTGATAGACATAGAGTAGCTATGACCCTGAAAAAGTACTGTTGCTGAGCGAGCGAAGCCTCGTGCTAAAACTAGTATTGGTATGAATACCAACATACTGGAATCTACGAAATTATTTATACTTATTTAAAGTAATTTTTACAATTAATTTGCTATAATATATACACAAATTATTTACAAGAACTATTAACAAAAGAGAAAAATTGCAGCATTACAGGAGAGCAGCCATAGCTCAGTGGGGAGACCAATAGACTGCAATGCAGAGGGTTCGAACCCACGTCGCGCACCTCTGACTTTCGGAAGTTATATGACTTTTTAAAATTATGTGCGTATTGATTGACAATTATCGCCTGCTCCGTGCCTCGGAGAGCACGTTAAGCCGTTGGTCCCGGCTGCCATAAACATCCTATGGCAGTCGTTATTGGGAAAGTCAGTACCCTCTAATATCCTGACACTGGTCTAGCCTTAGGGTATCGTTAGCCTTCGGGTTGCGGAGGTCAGGTGGCAGCCGCTCCGTGTAAAAACTGATATCCAGTCAAATCCGGTTAGACCAGAAAAGCCGACCCCAAGTGACTTGGGAATAATAAAGTCTAAGAGAGAAGATTAACAAAGAGAAAATAAAACAACAAAATTAAAAAGCGTCATAATATTCCTCCGCATCGTCGTCAATTGGCAACGCGCCCAGAAGACTGGCAGCATTGCCACGTTGAATGGTAATACTTATTCTTTGTGCAAAGAAAATACCAGCCATCTGGTCACGTGAGGCATCGATCAGCCGCTTAACTAGGTTTCTATACACAGACCTAGCACTTGGACCCCATGGCCCCAGCGTTTCGACACCAAACGGCTCAAATATGATTTTTCACATATTCGGACTCTCAAGAAGGATTCAATATAATTTTAATAGCCAAACAATGTATCCAGCACCCACGCAACAGAGAAATCTCTGTTCTGTGCCTACGCGTACCAAAGCTCTACTAATGTTTTGTCAAAACTTTATTTAATATATACTAGTTAATATCTCCAGTTCTGTAGATTCCATTTAGAGCGAACTTGTTTTTAGTATAACGATATCGATCGACAACAGAGAAGCTAATAATATATTCTAGAGCCGCCAGAAGTAAGTTAAGGCGTTAAGTTACTTTAGTACTAAGTCTGATTATTTATTTAGACCTACGTTTTATTAGTTACTCTGAATTTAATACCTTTGTATAATTAAATAACTATAAAAAGCATATTTCAGTTAATATGAGACCTTTCGAAAAGGACTTCAGCTCATTGAAAACTGAATAAAATTAAAAGATTGCTCTACCTTTAAACCAGCGTTGATAACCTACACATATGTACACCTGGTTACTTAAATGGTAATCATGTAAATTCGAACTCATGTCAAGTGATGATTGATTTTTGCTAATTTGGCCGCCAATCCCAGCAGTGGACCTGCGATCGCCTATAAACAATTTTTATGGTGATTTGCAACCAGGAGTAAAGCTAAGTAATCAGCCTTCCTAAACGGACATATACATATCTGGCAGCTATAGCATCCCTACATAGGGCTGCTAGACCTACCAGATATCCATAAAAAATCAAGCAGTAATATTTTATTTTATTTATTTTCAGGCACATGTTCAGTAATAGACTGCAGCACGGAGTCGCGCTTCGAAAAGAGCGATGAGGAGAGCACCGTCACAGCTTCCACCGGTATCTTCGTGCTCGACCCTAACGATAGTGCCGGTAATTGACTACATTCCATTTAGATTTTGTTTCCTTTTTTCAGTCGGCAACGAAATATGTAAATTTTATGTACATGTATGTAATTAGTAGATTACATACATCCATATTGCAGAATCTGAAATACCAATAAGAACTTCGTAAAATGGTATCGAAAACCGCTTAAGTATTTTTAAATGAATTTACATTTCATTTCATTTGATTGGTAGTTAGGTATCCTATAATCTTTTTTGCTAAAAATGCAGTCCGAGTCAAATCATTATATTTTACACGCGTAATTTAAGTTTAAAGCGTTGAAATTACCGACCAAAACAATAATAGGTATAGAGTATTCGATAACTTAAATCTAATGTTAAAATTACGGAGATCAAAGTTTAAAATCAACTTCGCTCCTCGTCAATATACCTAGTCTAACGTAAACATAGATGTTTTCTTTTATGTATTTTCACTTTAGGAAGACAACTCCTGCTCCGTGCCTTAAACCTATGTCGCGGAGGACTTTATTAACATTCAAACAATAGACACAAAAAATACCCAGACTCGGAACAACTATATCGAGCCCACAACACTCGCCATATCGGCAAACACTTTACCCACTACGCCGTCTGTGCGGTTTGAACTCAAACATAATAAAAAAATATTCACTGATTCATCCTTATGTAAATAGACTATGTATTAATAATAATAATAATAAAACAGTTAAAATACCTGAACTTAGCACACGAGTTTGTCGATATGTGGGATGTGGACTCGGCAATCATTGTACCGATAGTCGTTACGGTGAACGGTCTAATAGCCAAGAGCCTCGACCAACATCTTAAGAGGCTCGCGTTAGGTGCCTGGGTCAAAGGTCAGATGCAGAAGGCAGTCCTCCTAAATACGGCACGCATAGTAAGGAGGTTCTTCTCTCTGGACCCCTAACCACCGACAGCTTGGATCTTGTCTCGGTGCCGGTGGGTTTCCATAATTTTTATATTTTAAATGTCGTTTTTTTTATAAATATATTTAAAAATGCAAATTTTATTGATTAATGATGAATTAAATAATAATATTCTACCACATACACACAACACCATCTAGCCCAAACTAAGCAGAGCTTGTACTATGGGTACTAGACAATGGATAAACATACTTATATGTGTACTTTTTTTTGTAAATACATACATATTATACATAGAAACACCCAGACCAAGACAAACATCCATGTTCATGCACACAAATGTTTGACTTGTGCGGGAATCGAACCCGCGACCTCAGGCGTGGCAATCGGTTACACTAACCACTACGCCATCGAGGCCGACTATTTTATTAATTTGCATTAATAACATACAACGCTAGTGAAACCTTGAAAGAAAGCTAATTTATTATAATTACAATACGTACTATCCCTTTCGTTATAGTGGCGGCATTGTCATGCGCCGACGGTAGCGTGCGTCCGCTGTGGCTGCTGTACTTGGCCATCGCGCTCGGCGTCTTGTTCGTCGTCATGCTGCTCATTAACTGTTTCCTTTGCACTGCTATGACGTGCTCTTGCGCCAGGACCGATGTAAGTTTTAGTATACCATTTCTTTTTAGTCGCCTTATTTGGTAAACACCAAACGCATGAGTTTGTAAAAATTTGTAAGAATCATTCAGTTCCTGCTTTATGTTATATATTTATATTGTTCTCTAATAAATAGTGATAACAAAAAATACATAGAGATTTATGTTCGTTAACAAAAGAAGAAAAACATTGACTACAGTCAATCCTTTCCAATTCTCAAAGTTAGGATTTCAAACGGCAGAGGAACTGCCCTTCAAAGTCCTAACTTTACACTTCCTTTACCATATCTTAACGGTTGTGTTTTAGTAAATTGAGGTTATTACCCATAGTTAATATTAAACATGAACCATTTAAATTTATTAGATATATGCAATTTTTCAGGTGATTGAGAAGGACCCATCGGTGGTGGAAGATTACGATCCATACAGAAGTTGGCACGGCAGTCAATATGGCAGCCGATATCCATCATCGACAATACACTCTGCGAGGTAACTACTTCTTATTTATAGAATACTGAGATCAATTTACTTAAATAAATGTCGCCAAGATCTTACCTGTAAAGGCGATCTTTGGACACTCCAGACGTACAAATAAAACGTCAGTAAACTTATGTCCAATACACAAAGATAATAAAAACAAATAGTACCGACGTTTATTCTACTTTGCAAATTTGAGACATTTATAAGTGTTGTTCGGTTTCACAGGTCAGTTTCGGACAATAGTGACCACTACGCGATAGTGCAATCAAGGCCAGGCAGTCGACATTCCGGCATGCACCGAAATAGACATTAATCAGGTATTGCTTTACCTATATGTAGGCATATAGATAGCATGGCCTAGGCGACATACCTAGCGCATTAACTTATTTTTTAACTAAGAGAAAGACATCGCAAATAGTTTCCTAAATATTTACAAAGTTTTAAAAATTGCATTTGGCTCCATACCTACTTTGTGTAATGTTATCATAGCAATTCGGTTCTCTTTTGCACCCCACTCCATATTAATATGACAATAACATTTAACGCCGATTGGCGCAGAAATGAACAAGTGAGAATCGGTAATGAATTGCCGTAAATCTTACGAGTTCAGAAAAATGGTTCTACTTGAACCATATGCAAAGGACACGTGATATCAAGTGACATAAAAAAATTTGGTAATTGATAGCTTTATTTAGTTAGTATCACTTACGAAATACAATCAGTAATCAAAACATAATTCTACAGCATAGAAAATGAATTAGTACTTATACTGCACTAAGGGCAAATTATAGTGATTGAATACTAATTTCTTTGCATAAGGAGGCACATTGCTGCAAGGTGCTGAAAGATAGATTTTGGCAAACTTTGTTAAATTTGGGTATTGTTTAGCATTAGCTGCCCACCAAGAATAAGGGTCACAATTGTAATCAATTCGCATTGACTTAAGATAAAAGTCAAGCTCACATGCTATCGCGTTTCTTTCTTCACGTTGAGACCTGGCTAGTATTGTTTTCATTTGCTAACTCATCAAAGCAATCCCAAAACGTGTCATGAGCTTTGCGAGATACAGCTGACTCTGTCTCTTCTCCTCTCCTTCTTTTAGCCGCTGTTGAAGATGAACTGCTCCTGGAGGACTCTTCACAAGACATTTTTAAATCTGCCAATAGAATCTCCTGTCTCTCTCTTTCAGCATCAAGCACCCCCAAGTAGTTTGTTTTGAATCTCGGGTCTAGGTATTATCGGTATATTCGCGCGCCGCCTACGCAAGCGTGCTTCGTGTGATGCACGAATCCAGCTACAATCTTAACCGAATATCCGGTATCCGGTATCCGGCTAAACTGCTATCCGTTTCATCTCTAGTATTTATGGCCAGACTAAGTGTAATGTCAAGTCGAGCTGCCAGTTAAAATACTCCACTTCAATATTTAAGCTACCCATTACAGTATGTGAAAACAAATATAGATTTAAGGGCTCAGATGGACTACCTACAAAACAAGGAAACATGTTAGACCAAATAAACTGAAATAAATTTGATATTGCTAACATTAGAAAACACACATAAAACTGTATTATCTTAAATATAATAAAAAATTAAGAACTGTAAATAGGCACCTACACCTAAACAGTGTTTCTATAATAACTTAAACAATGTTTGGAAGTTACGTTACTCAAACGAACTAAGTAAACGCACCTTAAAAATGAGCATATCTTCCTTTTACACAGTGTATAACTTTATTATTTGTCTGATTTCAGAAGAAAAGAATCTACATCCAGTGAAGCGAGAGAAGGCAATAACGATATTTATAATACATAACATCGACACATTGGTAATTTTTTTACCAAAAGTGACGATCCCATGATTAACCTACGAATTTATTTTCTAAAATTTACCTATACTAAATATTTACTTGATTGCTGTTAATCTAACAAATATCTTATTGAATCATGGTGCTTTGATCACAAATAAATAACAATAAAGTAGATAGCGATATGTTACCTCGGGGAAGAAACGCGTCCAACTGTTCAACTGATGAATTTTACTTGTGCCATTTAATATGCATGTACCTTATGTGATTTGTAAGATGTAGACAGTACCTATGTATATTATAATTATTTGTTCATTATGTCAAATACCTGATCGATACAACGAATCCGTCCAAATTCACGTGTCAATTATTTAAATTCATTAGTTAGATCTATAGGGTAATAGAAAATGTTAAGCACCTAAAGATAAGTAAAACTTAATTCTATATATAAGGTTGTGTTTGTACATTCATCTTGAAAGTATTGTTAATTAAGCATTTACTATGTATTTGATGCACAATTTGTGTCTTTGTGCACATTTGTAAGAGCTGTATTTTAGCTATATTATACCGAACCATTTGGTTAAACTAAATAACATTTGTTTCTATAATAGAAATACATACAAAGGCAATGCAGATATGTATATAATTTAATACAGATACAATATTATGAAAATATTTTTGCTACAAAGGTATACACTATGTAAGTTTAAGTAGCAATATAAAAGACATACCTACTTACTGAAGAACTATGAAAGTTAAATGAGTTGTTTTAACTGAATAGAATACGTTCACAATGATTTTAAAGTTGTATTCAACTTTAGTTTTAGAATTTATAAACAAATACCACATCATCACTGTGAATTAATTTAGAATAGTAATGTATATTACCTATTTGTAATGTTTAAGAGTGGAGTATTTCTAAAAGTATATGTGAATGGACCTATACTTAGATAGGTATATGATTTTGAAACTAGTAATCATTAATAATATAATTATGGTGTGTATATAATATTCAGTTTAGCTTTGATAAAAGCGTATTGAAGAAGCTGAAGAACAAGTGTGCATGTAAGTACCTATGTGGTTCGACCTTGTGTTATATCGTTAGTATACCAGGTGTAAAACCAATAAATTCTTTTAACCCTAGATAGTTGTATTTTATTTAATCCATTGCATACCGACTGTGCTTAGTCAATCATATTTTTATTTTGTCGTGATCTTTATATCCATACTCCAATGCTTTTTTTTGACATTATTATATAATTTATTTCCTAAAAGAAAATTCAATGTCATCTTATACAGGTGTCCGCTAATTAAGGGATAACCTTGAAATGTCTTAGAGTAGAGAAGTTAGGCGTTCAACAAAAAAAAATTAAATATCATATGGACTACCTGAGATATGATTTTTTGTTGTTTTACTATTAAACACTAATTATGCTTATAGATAGACAGTCAAAAGTATGACTAGCTATTGCACTTTTTTTTAGTTCTACTATAAAACATTCCAAGGTTATACTTTAATTACCGGACACCCTGTATATCGGCTACTGAACCAATGTGCAATATTTGTGGATGCATTAGGCAAAAGTAAAATATTTGCACTTTACGGTGTAGCATATTAACTAATACAATATTTAAAAATAATCTTATAAAAACCTTAGAAGAGATAGGTAAGTATGTGATATCAAAACGTTACTAAGTACCTTGGTAGCTAATGCTCTTTTAGTACTATTTAACATTATGTTACATTTAACACATTGAAATTAATCGACTTTATACAATTTGTGGTGGAACAGGGTGTGATGTCCCTCCGACCAGGCTGGGTGAACGTGCCTTGTATATACTTAGTCCGGCCATAAATACTGTTACAATTAAAAAAAACAACATTACATTTGAATTTGGAATCTGTCATCCTTATGAATCGCGCCAATCGGTGTTAAATATACTTGTGATATTAAAATGGACTGGAGTGATAAAGATAACTGAATTGCTGTGATAGCATTACACAAAGTATGCTGCAAATGCAATTTTTGAAATTCTCCATGCGCTTGGTATTAGTCGAATGTTTGTGTACCGGGCTATTGATAGGTACAATGAAACCTCATCTGTTTGTGACAGAAAAAGATCTGACCGTCCACGTAGTATTCGTGGACGGCCAGATTCGTATTTTAATGACTATTTTTGCTTGCTAGTGACATCAGTACCTACAGTGACAGTTATCATCAATGCGCGACGTCAGAGACGCAGAACTATTTATCAATTAAAATAAAGCTTATCAATACATATTATAAAACAAAGTCCTGCGCCGCGTCTGTTTATGTCTTTTTTCATGATAAACTCCAAAACTACGAATTGATTTTAATGCAATAAAAAAGATAATATAAACGGAGTTATTCACGATTAATATATGGGGATAATTAGTGAAAATGTCGGAAATAGTAAAGCTGCCTAGGAGCTTCATACCTACAAGCTCTACTACCTTATTGGATAGTCCATTTATCGAGGATATATAACACAACGCTATAATCCATGGAAGCGGAGTAGTGACATATAGTTATAAATAGGTGGTGTGCAAAAAAAAAAGGACGATGCATAAGAATTTAATAACAATTTATTAACAAACTATATTTATGAAATTACAATAAATAAATTAAAATATCTTCTTAGCAGATATTAACATAAAATGTGATGAATATTTATTTATTAATGCACAAAACACATTACAATCTTTATTACATCTTATATCATGAATACATTGTTTAGATCTGGATCGTAACGTAACTAATACGCACACACAAAGAAATCAATAAGGATTACTCAAAAATTTTCTCTGATTTATGAATACCTAATATTGCAAATAACATATGAGTTTAGATTTGGATGCCGCTGCCAAAACCAAAACCATCCAAACCCAACTTACTATGGAGGAAGTCTTTCACTATTTTAGTATATTTGTTATAGTTGCGATCTAAAATGTCTAGTAATTTATTGAGTTTTGCCATTTCATTATATTGACGGGTCATTCTTGTCAATGGATTATAATAAGAAATATTATTTTTATATATTTTAAGGGCAAATATGTTTGTACTATTAGCTCTACGGGCATTTATTTAATATTGAAGCTGATTTGAGAAAGTAACTCTGGTGAATCGATAATATAGTGTATTATTTTGTAAAGATAAACTAAATCGAAATATATGCGTCGAGTTTCTAATGGCTGAACCTTATATTTACTGAGTCTACTTTCGTAATTTAAACTTGACCGACCAGGGCTTTCACGGTAGTTGAGAATTTTAACACGTTGCCTGCCAACCTACGAGTATACTCGTAGTACATGATCTGGGCTGCACCGCCAACTACGAGTATTTTCGTAGTTGATTGTATGCGATTTCTTACGAATTTTAAACCAGTGGCCGTGTAAGGAGAGCGGGGTTAAATTCTTTGGCATTTGAAATAAAACATTACTTAATTCAGAAAATTAAGTTGAATAGAAAAAAGTTTGGTACATCACTGTGAAGTCACAAAGGAGTGAAAATTTTTAAAACAATTTTCAACGCATAAGGCAGGTTTTTCAGGGCATACCGGACAATAGTAAACTGTTTCTTTGCGTTTTTTTTCTTTGGTGCAGACACGACACGGCTTCGTCGGTTTTTGTTTTTTTTGGGTAGGTGATAAACGCTCTAAGTAATGTAATTCTACTTGCTTTTTCTGCTCATGATGACTGTGTTTTATGAATTTCTCGCCTAAAAGATATTTTACAACCTCATGTTTGAACGAAAGAGCATCTAATTTCTTTTCTGGAGGAAGGTTGGCTTGTTGGTTGTAGATCATGCATGCGTTATGGATGAAAATTTCAAAAATGTGGATCTCTAGTTTTTTGTACCAAAACAATGTCTTTCTAAGAGCTGAGTAGTACGAGAGCATTTGGTCTGAAAGATCGATCCCGGACATTCCGTTGTTATAATCTCTAACTACATTAGGTTTCATTGAAACCCTACCGTTTTTATTTGACACGGGAACCAGAATAGGTTTATGCATATTAGAGATACATAATACCTCTCTCTTATCCTTTCAGTTGCACGAAAACATTGTTAGTTCTCTTTGTAATCATCTGGCCTTTTTTCAGTTTGGTGCTCAACAGAGTTTTAGCGTTTCCTTTGCGATTTTTCTCAAAGTTTCGCAGACATATGTCGATCTTTCAGTCAGTAACTTAGTGAGTAAAACAGAGTTGTAGAAGTTGTCGGTGTAAAGTTTGTACCCTTTGTCAAGGTAACCCTGCAAAAGATCCATCACTATTTGTGTGGAGTGGTTATATTTGACTCTGGAATTTCTAAGGATAGCTTCGTTGTTCTTGCCAGTGAATATACGAATTTTTAAAACAATCCCATTCGACTCACACAGTTTATAGAGTTTAATGCCGTATTTGTGTTTTTTATTTTTTATATATTGTCGAAACACCAAACGACCTCGCCACAACATCATTGATTCATCAATACAAATGTTAACTTTGGGTGTATATATGTCCGACATTACTTTATTGAAGTGATCTAGCACAGACTGAAGCTTGTAAAGTGGGGTTCCATCGTCTTCTTCATTATTAGTAAAATGAAGGTGTCGGAGTATCAATTGAAATCTATTCCGGCTCATTATCGCACTAAAAAGTGGCATATAATCTTCTTTTTTGCAATAATGTTCAAGAGAAGGCAAATTGACAGTACCCATATGCAATAGTAAACCCAGGAAAACTCGCATCTCTGTTGAAGTAGTACCTTTCCAGGCTTTCAGCCGTGAATTGCGCCCAATACGCCGAGAATTCAAGCACTGATTAGCATATAGATTAGTTTGGGCAACAAGAAGATTAATAAAATCGTCTGTGAAATATAAATCGATTAGCTGACTTACGTTGCTCCATCTAGCAGACTGAACTTTGAATCCAGGATCAGCAGTGAACGGAAAGTCTGGAGGAGTCTCTTCATCATTGCTGTCTACATCTACCCAATTATCTTCGTCTTGCGGTGACGGTGGTCGAGAAACCGAAGGATTCACCACATTCAATATAGAGTGAGTTTAAATTAGAATTGAGATCTACAACGTTCGCAGGAGAAGGTGGTTTTGATATGTCATGTACAGGAGAAACTTGTTGGGATACGTGGCCTTCTTGTGACAAAACTGAACTTACTGATACCCGACGGACAGGCTGCATGGGACAGCCCTCTCTATTGCTACTTGGTCCCAGTTTTACTTGTCCCTCTTCCTCCTCGGCACTTGATGAATCTTCCAATATGCGGTGCTTAGGACGGCGATTCGGTATCATGAGAGAACGACCAACAGAAAATATTTCGTCAGAGGACTCACTATCACCCCTCTCTTCAGATTGAGGGAGAGTTCCAGGTTCACCATTTTCGACAGATAAAATGTCGCTGTTTTCACTCTCCAAGGGTAAAGTAAACAATCGTGAACCACAACGTCGCTGGCAGCGTGAATCTTCTTCAATCTCGCTTAATGAATCTTCATTTGAGCCTTCCTCGTCGGCTGTAGGATGATAGTCATAATCATTGTCGTCAGCAGAAAAATCTCCTTTACGACTGTCTTCCGACTCACTTAATTCAAACAATCTACGTTTGCGAGACATCGTAAATCAAAATTACAATAATTATGCTAATTTGTCACCTGTTTACGCGAGCGCATGTAAACAAACTGCACACTAATTGTCAAAAGTTTTGATGCACACGACGAATCTCGCGCGTGCCGCGACACAACACGAACAATACCGAAGCTTTACGATCCTACCCGAAGCGACGCGAGCGCCAGAGTCCAGAGCAATCGTACGGCGCCCTCAGTTCCCGATTGACAGAGCATGGTAGCGCAAGTTTTCGCGCCAAATTATTTACGACTATACTCGTAGTTTGGCAATAGCTAATAAACATCCTTCTATTGCCATACTACGAGTAAATTTGTAGTTTGAACTAGGATCCACTGCCAACTACGAGTATACACGTACCTACCATTCTATATGGTGGCAATAGCCATAAAAAAATACTACGAGTATACTCGTATGGCAGTTAACGTGTTAAGGAATTTTCTCTGAATACGTTCAATATCATCAATATGGACCTTGTAATTCGGCGACCATATGGGGCTACCATATTCCAATATACTCCTCACCAGGGCAAAGTATAGGTACAGAGTACTGCTGGGCTTTCTAAAACCTTTTGTTGATCTCAAAACTAAGCCTTGGAGTTAGTTGGCTTTACATATTATATGGCTATAATGAGCACGAAATGAAAGTTTGTCGTCAAAAAAGATGCCTAAGTCTTTTACAATTTGTGTTCAATTTAGTATTTGACCATCAATATTATAGTCTCAAATAAGTTTATTACGTTTACGAGTAAACGATATAATAAAACACTTATTAACATTTAAGAACATCAAATTGGCTTTACAGCACTCAGATATTGCATTAACATACTGCTGAAGGGCTAACCAATCATCCCTTTTAGAGATTAACGTAAATACCTTTAAATCATCAGCATACAAGAGGCAGTTACAAGACAAGTGCTGAATTAAATCATTGATATATACAATTAAAAGCAGAGGTCCAAGATGGGAGCCTGGGGCACTCCGGATGTTACTACAGTAGCTGAGGAAACAAAGGCTTTTAATGAAACCAACTAAGTTCTGTTCTCGAGATATGAGCAAATCCATCGATATAAACTTCCGTGGACACCGTAAAAGGCCATTTAACGACAGAGCAAATGGTGATTGACATTGTCGAAGGCCTTGGAAAAGTCAGTATATACAGAGTCGACTTAGCCACCGACAGCGAATGCCTGACAAAGTTAATTTTATACACTAATAGTTTGGTGATTGTAGACTTGCCCTTAACAAAGCCATGCTGTTTATCTGAGAGAATTGTTTGATATGACTGTATAGGTGATTATAAACTAGAGACTCACATATTTTAGCGAAACATGATAAAATGCTTATGAGCCGATAATTCTCACAATTTGACTTATCACCACTCTTATATATGGGGATGATATGTACTGTTTTCCAACATTTAGAGCAATAGCCGCTAGTCAATGACTTATTAAAAATAATACACAAAGGAAGTGATAATTCCTTTCCAAAGCACTTAACAAAAGAGGGAAGTAGAATGTAGAGTGTAGTATCTAATAATGGATTAAAGCAAGCTGAATAGAAGTCAGGCGTATTGAAATCTCCTATTAGTAAGAAATGGTCAGAAGGACCTGAGATTTGACAAACCACAGATTCTCGCTAAAGAACGTCGATTCCTACCAAGGATGCTTCGCGAGGCTATTGAAATCAAAAAACATCCTAATTTTAATAGAGAAGATGGTTGGAATGTACCACCAGCTTGGGATTCAGTAATACAAATAGTCAAACCCAAGAAGAAGCAAACCACAGCTAGACTTCATGATACTTTGAGCTCATTCTGCGTATATAGAAACACCAATGATTAAATTATGTTCGGGTACTTTGAAATAACTACACTGGAACATTGAGACAACTACCATCTTAGTCTCCCCGTGACCATGGTTGCTGAACAGCAACCGAAACGTCGGGGAAAATGTAAAATTACATTAAATCTAAATAGATTTAATAATAATTTAATTAGATTAAAAATTAGTAAAGTTTAATAGTAGCAGTAGTGTAACAGTTTTCAAAATTATGTAATAAAGTGTCAAATAAACAACGCGATAAAATCCGTATATAGTAGTTTAATTTCAATGAATAATATTCGCGTAAATCGCTTTACTAAAGTCACTATAAATTGCATTAATCTTATTGCCATTACTAATATCAGTTAGGGTATTTTCAACAAAATCAACAAAATTAGTTAAAGTGGTTTTATTTTTTAATGAAACCATGCTGATTATCAGAAATTATATTCTTGACGTGCCAACTTACATAAGGGCATCTAACGATTTAAACACCAGCTACTATAGGTAGTTTACTTATTGGCCTATAATTACTAATATCAGCTTTGTTGCCAGACTTGGGTATGGGTACAACTATGGCTTCTTGCCAATATTTCTTCAGAGAGGGATCTATTATAAAGAATATGAAGAGCCTTATTCATTGATCGACACACTCTTTAAAAAATAGAGGCGGTATACCATCACATCCTGATCTTTTTGATATATCCAGCTGTTTTAGTTTTTTTTCCAATACTATTATCGGCAATATATAAATGATGTAAGTTGTTGTTACAGGAAATATACTCGTATGGAGGTGAAAACTGACTGCTATACGATTTTAGGTTGTAAACTGATGCGAAGTGTTTTGCAAATAGATTAGCAACACATTCTCCATCGTTTGTAGTCTAACTTAGTACATACTGTCCTAGTCTCAACTATTACACTACACACAAGACATGTGTGAGTTACCGCACACATCTCTTGTGTGCATTACCGCAGCAAAATGTAATAAAATGTTATGCTTTAGAGAGTTGAGAGTATAACAAATAATTTGTTCACTAATAGCAACATTTGTTCAAGTTGTAGATGTAAAGTTATTCGAGAAAAACAGATTTTGCTGCAGTAATGTTTGAAATATTACCCAGGCAAAACTTTTTTATAAAATCGTTTCATCCCGGAAATAAATGCATGAATATGTAAATAGCTTTTGTTGCGTATTAAATGTTTGTGAACAGCAAAATTTGTGTGTGTTGTGGTTCTAAAGTTATTTAAGATTTTGCTGCGGTAACGTTTTGGGATTGCCCAGTTCCCAAAAACGGCTCAACGTAGAAGTTTGAAAAAAATACCAATAATAGACCTTAATTAGTTCAAACATTATTGTTTAATTTGTTAGTTGAACACCAATGTAATTAAATGGTGCCGAAATTCAGAAAGAAACGGGTTTGCAAGTAAACCAGTACAATGATACAATCAAATAAACTTACCCTTGGTACACCTTTATAAATACAGGAAATTTAGATTATGTGACTCTACGCAATATGAAGATACAAAGAAATTTAATTACATTTTATATGGTCTGATTTAAATGATCGAATACGCAGTTCCCATAAAACAAGAAAACATGGAATACTATGAACTAATTGAAATGTTCCATCAATAAACAATCCTGTTAATTTCAGCTTTAAATTACGACTATTAAAAAAGTTATATAGCTAAGCTCTATAAGCCGACCAAATTATGAATGCTACGTAAAAACTTGCAAAACTGTCGGAGAAAATAACAAAAGGAATACATTCAAATCCAAAATGGACAAATAGATGTCACTGAATGTAATCTATCAAGAGCACTTAAAAATGTTAGAGATGACAAGGTGCAAATGCATGAGACTGGCGGTGGATTTTGGCGACCCAAAACCACAGAGAGTGACGCTAAAGTATTAGCATTAATACAAGATATAGCACCGCTAGCAAATCCATATGATAGTGGAGCTGTATATTTTAAAGACAACCATTCCTATAACATAGACGCAGAGATAGAAAGTGAAACTATGGAAGTAAATGTACAATTGCCAGATGTTGAAATAACTCCAGCACATAATAATATTACAGAATTAGGCAATATAGAAACCCCAACAGCAAATAATTATGGAGATCTCCTGTGTATCTTCTCCATCGATATTAAGCTGTAGTGCTCCAATTATGGCTATTAATACACCAGAAGTTGTGCCTGATTAGGATCAATCGCAGCAAAGTGAAAGAAAAGTTATTTCAAATACACCTTCACGGAAACTGAACATAACACCAAAAAAGTTGAAAAATGGAGTGGCCAGTGCTCAGAAGAAGGTGCATAAATCTAAGTCAGCTGAGGCTTTGAAAATAACTTATTTTAAGAGAAAGGCTGAAAATGCATGTTTGGAGCGGAAGAAACTTTTAAATGAAATACTTCAACAGAAAAAAGAACATAATTTGAAATTGTTAATATTAAAAAAACAATTAGATGATTTAAATAAATGTTAAGTATTAAGCTAAGCGTCCACAGGTCGGTATCGTACGCATCGGACGCATCGCATCAACCGCATTATTTTTCCATACCGCGTCCACTGTATCGGCAGCGATCGGATTGCCGATGCCAGTTTCCTCAGATTTTCTTAGTGATTGTACGTGTGTTTGTGAGAATGGAGGAAAGCGAAGAAGAACAGTTTGTCGTTATTGCTTGTTTGTGAGCAGAATAGGAAGAAAATGCAAAACATCTAAAAAAAGAAAACATTATATCTGTATACACGACATATTTAAGAAGAGATCGGAACATGGAGAATACCGCGCACTATTTCCTGATCTGTTAAATGATGACATCAAGATTTTCCAATATTTTCGTATGTCTCAAGCTAAATTCAATTTTCTTGACTTTTCTTTACTAAGACAGAATACAACATACAGGGAGGCTATAGGAAGATAGAGGCCAGAAGAAAGGCTTGCTGTGTTAATAGAATAAGTTGCCTATTTACTATTTCACCTTTTCAAGTTGTTTCTTTCAGTAAAATTTAGATTTAGAAGTAAGATAGAATAACTAGTTATAAGTACACAATTAATGTAAAACTCTTTAGTCCTAAGTGTTATTGTCCTATCAGATAGCGTCGATACAGGCTTTGCCCAATGTGGCTATCAATGTTAATGTTAATTGTAATTTGGACTGCGTAATAAACTCCACAGTATAGCCTAGTCGCTTAAACTTCGCTAATTCAGCATCCGGCTCGATAAAAGACCAATAGGTATGTAGGGAATACTCAGGGAATTTGTGGTAAAGAAAACAACTGGATATGTGTCGATGTGGTGAATTTTTAATGACTTTTTGGTATATAACAAAAGTTTATATACCAAAACGATAGACAACCTAAACTAATAAGTAAGCAACTAGGCTCTTTACGTTGTTGCCATGATGTTACTGTTAGGCGTGTGTTTGTTTGTTTGTTTACGATCGGCCGAGTAGTTAAGGCGTGAAGCTTACTTCACGCCTTAACTACTCGGCCGATCGTCATTAAATGTCGCATACTGTCAGTTGTTGTCAGAGATTTATAAAAAGACATTCTACGACAACTTTAATTTAGAAATTTGTTGCCGAGCGAAGCCGTGAGCAAAAGCTAGTACTAACAAAAATCAAGATATTAACTGTTATGAAAATTCCTTTCGCTGTAGCTTTACATATCCAGGACACGGCTCCCACCTCTTCGAGAGCATTTGGATCCTTGGTATCGACATCATAAGCGACGTTATGTTATAGATATATTTATTTGCTCCAATTATGTGTACCTAGGTACCTAGTTTATAGGAAATGCATCCTATAACAGTTGAATAGGTAGGTTGTGTATCAACATATTTTGCTATAGACTGCGTACAAATATAATTGATTAGAAATTAGGTACATATTAACGATATATTTCGAGTGATAAAAATTTTTTTTTATTATTATTATTAGTAATAAATTGTTTCAAAGCTACATACAAGATAAAGATAAAGCGCTCGTCTAAAAAGCTCAAATTGATTAAGAGAGCGAAGAAATATTTAAATGCGCGAAAATGCTGCTTTTCTATAAGTCGTCACATAAAATAGGCAAATACTGCTGTTACCTTTATGTAGAGCCTGAATAGCGCCTGGAACAACCAGCACCCTTCAATTCTATACAAGATTGTTGAAGTTTAAAAGTTCCTAAAACTTAGGAGAGATTATGCTTACGACTGCTCTTTACAGTCACAATTGACAAGGATACCGACACGGTTACTTAGAAGTAAAAGAGGTGACGTAGGTACCGAATGCAATTTCAGATGAATTCCTTGCCCATGAACATTTGGTGTACAAAATAGGCTCACTGCCATGGATTTCCTAAAATAACCAAGAAAGAAGTAGAATAACTAAGAGTTAAGAGTAAGTTCTTAAAAAAGGGTCTAGGTATACAGGCTTCTTATTTTATATCCCTGGTGTTACAGGTACAAAGGCTACTTATAACCACCGTCAGTATGGCTGTATACGTGTCCGGTACATGCTCTATTTTAAGTCCGACATAAAAGGGAGCGAGCATATTGCCGCCTATCGCGAAAATTTCTTAACTCCATACTTACTATTACAACTTAGATCATTCTAACAGGAAAACCTTATAACAATGCGCGATCCGCGAGCTGACGATCGACAAACATTAAAAATACCAACAGCACGGGGTCGAGTGGGACAGTCAATTTGAATTTGGATCAATATTAACCCTTAGAGTGAATAAACGAAACGTCCCGTCTAACCCCGTGACCCGTTGATGTGCTTATATCTAGTATCTCTATTATATCGCGTCGCCGTCTGTCCGCGGTCATTACGCAATACTGTTCAATTCTGATTATGTTTTTAACTAGTTTGTCTATGGTTTTTAGGTTTCGCAAAGTGTCGTTTCGGTCTCTACTAAGCATGAATTGTGAATTGTACCAGTCTCGACAACAAACAGAAACTACATATACCTACGAAACGTTTCATATATGGTCGTTAATAAACTAGTTTGAACACTACCTACTAGCTCTAAGTTGACCTGTAGATACACATCATATCAAATACATATTGATCAGCTTTACAATAATATTCAATCATAAGTATCGCTGTTTATTTTTGATGTTAGGTATTCTGAATTATATGTATATTGGTGTAATAGGTACATAACTCGGCAGACGCCGTTCTGCCTTTTTGGTACTAAGGTGGCATATACTGGCTTTAGTCGACCAGCGCGACCACTGCTTGCTATTCGCAGAGATTCATCCCCTGTCATACCTGGGTCTGGTTCATAGCAATGAAGTCGCTCTGTGTTACGTGGATACCAAACAGAGTAGGCGAAATGTTTATTTGTTAACCCTTTGGAAGCAATACACGCCTGTCAACATGCCTAAAAAGCCTTGATGTCGCAGAGGTAGTAATGAATGTGACTGCTGTGCATGAGGTCTTGGGTTCGATTCACCGTTCAGTGTTCTTGGTATTTCCTATCAAAAAGTCCTAAGTAGCAGCACGGAGTCTAGAACTGTACTCGGTAGACGGCAATATGTTCGTTAGTTTGTTAGGTTTCAGATATACAGGAATTGAACTATATCTATAGCAAATAAAAAAGGTAATAAATAATACATAACAATTGCACACAGATCATATTTTATTAATGAATCTAACATTAACTTTAGATGAAACAAGTTTATAGCAAGTTTACAATTTTCCATATTATATTATTATACATGCCAATATTTGCTATAAAATACATACATATCATATAATAATTGATTAGGTACCCCATCTATAATACTCCATAGCTATCAACATTATTAATAATTCACGTTTTGTCCACTTGAATTATCATAATTTGATATAACTACATAAAATTAAGTTACTAGATATTGACATAATGATAATCTCTACTCACGACAAATATTATAAAACAATCGTCAAAAAAATATTCTTACTTTAGTACACTTGCAAAGGACTACAAAATTGGACTAGACATATCCTATTAGAAGTGCAATGATTGATTTACAATTTATTTTCTTGTTTTGTTAACCATGTGCGTCAAGTCATAGTAACTTGGACATAGATTTTCCTTTAGCCGCTGGGCATATGACTAAATTGAATAGTGTCTTATGTTCACGTTACTCAGACTAAACGCCCATATTATGTAAATAAAAACATTTCAGACACATGTCTTTAGCCTATGGCACAAAAATATTTTATAAATACTGCCTGACCACACCTAGGTATACAATATCCTTCCTTGTCTCTCTTTAACTCTTTATCATAAAACATGTTGAACAAAAAATAATTCCAATACTCTTAACGATTTAATTACAAACCTATATACATACACAGAACCGACTGCAGCCATATATTAAAAAATTGTGATGATATATTTATTGTTTAGCGATATCTTTTCGTTCTAGCATCGAGTTCGCTACTTGTTCATATAAAGATCGCTTGTATATCCGTGGTTGGCCATCTCGAAGTCCGTGGGGGTACAGGCCGAAGGTAGATTCGTCATCGAACCAACTCGTCGTGGGCTGAAACATAAGAATGCATATTTGTAAACAAATTACTGTGTTTGTATATGCAGAATATAGGCTCTATCGTTTAATACGCACGTAGACAAGTATGTTGATACAATAACAGTATTGTATCGACATAACAATATGCCGAAAGCAAATAGCTTTTTGATACACTGACCAGTTGTTATGACTTATGAAGTTATGAGTCTTATGACAATGGATTTTTGGTCGGCGGTTTTAAAGTTTATATAGAATCCACTCCAGAACGGTATTAAAGTTATGTATTATAAGTATGAGTGAAGTGTAACATATGTATATAGAACATATAACAATATCGCTCGTACAGTCACCAACATAACTCGATACACACTAGCGCGATTTCGACTGGCTCTATCTTTGAAAATTATAACAAATGTTAATATTTTATGGCAGTGTTGGCAGAAATAATTAAAATATAGTTGCTTTATGCACAGGGTAAAATTACAGAATAATAATTAGAATTTTTAAATTCATTACCTAATTATGTAGGTACTTATACAATTTGTTAAATGCTCAGCTGTAAATGTCACTGACTGTACATGCACAAAAAGGGAAATCGATTTAACGTACATGATAAGCCTTAAAGGACATAAATTGAAGTGTGTGCGTTCGGCCCTGAAGTAGCAACACATGAATGTTGTCGTTAAGACACAACTCATCTATTCTTGGCTTCACAATTGAGAGGATATCTAAGTGTTACCACTTAGATATAATGTTATTTATAGCTCTGACTATTAATATTCAGAGGTTAAAACAACTACGTTACAATAATAGTTATCAGTTCCGCATTGCTTATTTTGTGTCATACTTTGAGAAGTTAAACTCCATAGTGGATCATAGGTACGAAGTCTCCGTCACCTTGACATTTATAGCTTTTACTAAGGGCTACTCGTTTTTTTATTTGATGTAAGTACAGTCCTACGCTTATATATCTACAAAAGTACCTTTTCCTGCATATGCAGAGGTATGGCATGGGAATATTACAGCGAAATTTCTACAAGGTTTGACATAATTGGTCCCTTATTTTTAGATTATTTACTGTTAACAGAAAAAGGCAATAACACTTTAGTCAACCCGAGAATTAAGCCTGAGGTTCCATGATCGACCGGTCATAAGCGCAAACTTATGTCACGTCCTGTGCGGATGCTTCAAATGCTGAATATCAATGGCTGAACAGTACAATTTGACATTTGATTAATACGGGTACCTACATATTATGCATGATATTTAAGATAAAGAACTTCGTGCAGGTTACCCTTTAGTGTCCAAGATATTTTGGCTGTCCATTTTTCTAACTTGACTTATTTAATTAGCAAAGAATCCTAACCCATATCATGCAAATGTGAGTTAGTTTGTATGTTTATTACGCTTATGTTTATCACTTGACCGATCATCATGGAATTTCGCATACACTTTGTCAGGGGTACAGGAAAGGACATAGGGTACCTTTCATCTACAGATAAATTACAATTCCCGAGCGAGCGAAGCCACGGGCAAGAGCATGTTCATTGCAAAATAATTTTTTTCTGCTTTCGGACTATATTAGTGTTACGTGCTGGGTTCGACGGATAAGAATGTAAACAATATTACCGACTTAAACACGTTTTATTCAAACACACAATCAAATTTAAACACAACAAACACTATACTTCACTTTTCCATTGTAACTAGCTTTAAACTCCGTAATATTTCCGCTTCCGTTCGCTTCGATGAACACTTGATCGCTTATGATTGTAAACTGACTTGGCGGTGCACGTGCGCTCTATTTATACGCGGGTAAAGCGTTTCTAGAGTTTTCTAGTAACGCTATACCCGGTATGTAAACAGTACGCTGGTTCGAGAAAGTGCCAGCGTTCTCTATACCCTTCGCGTACTCACACTACGTAGTTCCGTAAGATGTGAATAGATGGCGGTGTAAATAATTATTAGACGGAACTGCCGAGTCTTTCCCACAATGCTGAGAGATGTCACTGGGCGTAACATTAGTCTTCTAATAACGTCAAAAGAAGACAATACATAAGGTATATATGTATGTATACTCTCTAGCTGCTATTACTACTAGCTAAGTGCGCCATATTTTGCCAGAATTTACAAAATAAGACAAGTTAAAAAAAGGTCTATACCTATAACATCACTTGACTAAACATTAAGAGTGATTAAAATATAATTATTGAAACAATACTGTGATTACCATAACATGACGAGACAACAGATGCAGTAGCCAACCCACAAATATCGTCTGGTGAAGATAAATAACGTACATGTCGTTCTTTGACATTTAATATTTAACGAGTGGGCGTATCAGCGCGTAGGTAGTTTGCGTCACAGGCAAGCAACACGCTTTTATCGTGATATGCAGGTATAACGTCAATGCGGCTTTTGTCACTAGCAATAAAGTTCAATGAGATTTATTGAAAGCTATCGTATAAATATACTTTCTAATATGCACAAATTCTTAGGGGCTTGTTAATAAAAAACTAGTGCGTATATTCCATGCCAGCTATCAACATATAATTTCAATAATAATACTTCCATCAATTTAATTATTGAAATGATATTGCAATTCCCACAACATATGCCTTGCCAGCTATCTGGTTCAACATTTTTTTATAGGGTCTTTCCCTTCTAGGAATATATCCTGTGTAGTGGACAAACATTCAAACGGACACTAAGAACGTCTAGACACCGAGCAGCAATTTGTAGATAACACAATTGTTTGTCCCATGCGCGTATCGAACTCAACAACACTCGGCCCAGCCAGTAGCGAGGTGACACTGTGGTAAAAACAACTACGTCATACGCAAAGTTATCCTAACTTCCTAACTATAATATTATAAATGTGAATATGAGTCGTGATCATTATTCAGTTTCGCATACACGTTGTCAGGAGTACAGAAAAGAACACGACCTTTTATCCAACAAAGCCCTGTTCCCGAGGGACAGAAATTGTTTGACTAAATCTACGTTAACGCGAGCGAAACCACGGCCAAACCCAATAAGTTATGAAGTTTTTTGTATTTGGAACTCACCTCCAGTTTAAAGTTGACTATATGCGCGACAGTTTGATGTCGTGGAACAGTCACCACTCGCGATACAGGGAAGTATCCGGGGTGGACGGCAGTCACTTCGTAATGTCCTGGAGTCAGGAGGCGATAGTAGTCGCCGTATGCACCTGGATAAAACATAAAACATATTTTAAGACGGCGTATTATTATGAGAAACCACAATAACAACAGAAGAAATTTAATTTTGACGTCACTAAAAATTGCATATGGCGGGCAAACAATAATAAATTATTCTCAGTCGCGAGCAGTGTTCGTGTCTAAATGCCCTTGAGATAATATGTTTTAGTTAAAACTAGCATAGACCAACTGATTTTATAAAAACGATCTCAGCTTCCACCTGTTTATAAGCTACCAGATGGCTTAGCGCGACTCTAGACGTTCTCTAAACTAAAACAAGTCACGGATAGCGGACCTAATCTTGGTTAATCTTACTATACGTAATATTATCGATATCGCCTTTAATGTAATACTTAATTCAATTTAAAAAAAACATTTGTATTTATCCGTTTCTGAATTACAATTTTCTAATAGGTAAGAAATGCTTAAATACATAAAGGTTTTATTGACAGTAGGTAACTACTGCTCTGTTAACAATTAGGGATATTTTTCGATAAATAATATACCCAATTAAAGAAACTGAGAATAGGTACTAGTCTCTCATTCTAATAATAATAAGCCAATGCAATTAATTCTGTTCATGACATTGATGTGATCGCACATGACATAATAATATGAACTGATGTCGGTACACAATTATCATTTGCTTGGCTATGTTTACATTACGTATCAATCAGCACTGAGTTATCATTTCAATAATATCAACAATGCGGAAGACTAGTTGAAACAAATATATTGCCAAATATGCTAATTTATCAATTGAGACCTGTTTTATAAACTGTGCCTCTGGTACAGTCGCTATCTGCTTGACTACATAATCAACAAATAGGTTTGTTACATGTATATCAACAATCTACGTTTTATGTCGGAAGAACATTAACAATGTGAGTCTTCTCTGCCAATCGACAGACCACTATAAATACGTTCGATGATTTAATCCAATTGACTATGTATAGAATAAAATGTGGGCCAGCTATTTGTAGATTAGTAGGATTATCTAGCAACAGCTATTACAAACAAATCGATATTATTTTACTATTCAAGTAGCAAGCAAATACGTATAGATAGTTAAACTTTACTTCCGACGTGTAAATGGAACAATATATTAAGTATGACATTTTTATCACTAGATAATACTTGATATTATATAAGGGCAATTCAAGTGACTACAAAAATTAAACGCCGTTGTATATACATCGCTTAAAATAAACCGCAATACCATACAAGTTATTTTTATTAGAAATATTGTAGACTTTTTAATTTGATAATTTAGGCTTGCTAGCGAAGTATGAAGCCATGAGATTTCTAACCAGTAGCGAATAACGCGTGTGCAAATATAACAATAAAATAAAAATTATATAGTAGGTATTGGACTTTTTTTACAATTAAACTTATTTCTAAATCACCCGTTGTCCTACTTATGTTCTCTTTGGTGTCTTGTGTAGCAAATACTGTTTTCAATTTCTACTTTTGAAAGCGCCCTTAAACGTAGTCTAGAGATGTAGACAATTTATTAAACGTATGTATAAATTAGCGGCTTTACTTGTTTAGTTATCCTTGGTATCTTTTCTATAGGTATAAGAAAATACTGATTTCTCTTTTTATTTTTGGTCTTACGAAGGCAATTTAAACCAAAATATCAGAAGAGGCTAGTAGTAGTACTGGAGTAACTACGATAGATAATTACTCGAACTACAACAAGTTAGTAAAAACTACCGCTGCAGTTTATATTTTGTTTCGCTAACATTAAGGAAGTTGTCAACTCAAGGAGAACGCGTAATCCTTCTTTGTATTCTATCGCATGGCCAGCCTATTTTCAAATAGCTGTTACGTAATAACGCTAATGTGTTGTACTGTTGACGTACAAAATTTACAATCAAGTGGTTACAGTAGAAACTCCGTGATTACGCTTTGCACTGGTTAGTGCGAACAGACAAAATGTAGTGATTTTAGGTTGTTTTATGGTTTCTTATTTATTTTTTATATTACCTAATTACATACGTAATACATGTCTAAAGACAGTTTTTTTTAGAATATTGCTACATTAGCCTTAAATGGTCAGAGGGTCGAAGTTGTGAGCGTGTGGCTAACATTTGTGAGATCTACAAATAGTTGTTCCGAGGTTGGGTGTTCTTTATGTCCGTTGTCTGAATGTTTGGAACGTAACACAGAATTAAAATAGAGTGCGTGAATTTCCTCTAAAAAAAACCAAACCATGTATCAGGTAAGGATTTCTGTAGGTATACATATAAATAAAAACAAACACATACATATGATACGCATGTTCGGAAAATAGCTTATACACGGTTAATATATAACACTGCACAACAGCAAGTCTGATCTTCTGATGTAAGTAGTGACTGTTTTTTTACTTTGGGGAATGCATTCACGTTTTCCCCTCCGCGGGGGCGGGCAGAGGGGTAATGTCGGACTCACCGGGGTAAAAGAAAGATGTTGATAAGATAATGGACCTCTCGGAATACTTACCGCCTAAACCTACCACGGTGTTCCTCGACAAAACCACTATCGACGGGGCCGCGCGAATCACTTGCACATGCGGTCGCGACCCCGCCGAGGTTTCGGCCCGCCGCATGAAACGGCCGGCAACTACGCGAAGAGACCTACCCATTGGCACTTCTCACTCACAAACCCTACTGTCCCACCCCTAGAGGGGAGACGGACTCGACACAGAGGCGCGCGTGGGAAAACGCACGCCGCCTATCGGACCTGGTGCTGATCGGATAGCGGGCAGGCTCACGAAGCCCACCACCCCCAGGTCAAACATCAGGGTGGCTGGAGGCCGTCTCGCGCCCTCCGGCGCCCGGGTCTGCGATTGGGGAGAGGGTTTAAGCGCTCCCTCTCCCGCTCCGCCGCCTCCTTGATGGAAATGACTTCCTCACAAAAGGAGGCGACGGCGTTCCACGACCTATCACTCCGGACCATAGATGGAACTACGGCCAGGAACGAGAAGGCAACCAATCCGACTGCCGCGATCAACTCACGGCGCTGCGATGCCCAGGCGGAGCAGTCCGCCAAAGTGTGCAGCGCCTTGTCCTCGACAACGTCGCGGCAGTCGCCGCAGTGGTGACAACCGGCCGTCTCTTGCCGGCGTATACGACACAGGAACTCGCCAAAATAACCGTGGCCAGTCATTACCTGTGTCAGTCGGAAGGTGAGGGCGCCATGCCGCCTCTCCAGCCACTCCTCAATCACGGGACTTACCGCCACGATCATGGCGTGCCCGAAGTCTGATGATTGGGTTATGTTACATGATATTAGTCCAATTTTTAATGACAATTTCAAATCTGTGACTGAATTTCTCTATCAGGTCTAGTTAACAAAATATGACACGGGTCTTTTTATAATAAAACATAGCAAGTATATTTAAAGATTATTTTATTTTATTTAGTTATTAAGTTGGAAAACTTTATTTTATTTGACTTCCTTGCTGAAGCTAAAGGTAGAGCGCTGAGCTTATTATTATTATTATTTATTATTTATAATATACAAATCTCCACAAATGAAAGCAAAATAATTCGGATTATTCACACAAACACGTCTTCACGATGCCATAACAAATTATATTTCGTTCTAGTTATCAGCAAATTAACAATGTAACACAGCGAATTTTAGTGGAAGCTACAACTCGTAAGCAAGAGCTGTTACAAAAAAAATAAGGTTATATGTAGAATCAGCGACGTCGAATTAGAACATCATATTGTGATAAAAGTCATTCATCTGACAAAAGTTGCAATTTGGTTGTGCAGTGTACTTAGCGCAACAACAGAATATGTACGAACGGTAGGCTATGTATGTACAAGTGCGTTAGCTTGCGCGCATAATATGTAACACGACAATATATTGTGAGTACATTCGCCAAAACGCAACTAGAGAGTCCTAATATAGTTTAATTGCACTCGACTTGGTTACAGTCTAAATTATCTATTTGAGATACCAATATGTATTATAACTTTAATAGCTTTTGTACATGATGCGAATAACCTGTGCAAACTATTTGCGACCAAAAGTTTAAACAAAAATGGTATCTTATATCCAATCAAAATCATGCTGCAATTATATGGAGGCAGATGTCACGGGTTCTTAGTAGTTTTTATTGTGTGAATAGGTATGCTTTACAGTTTTATATGGCACTAACTATCTACCCGCGACTTCGTCCACGTGGAATTTAACATAAAAATCGAATTTAAAAGTAGTCTAAGTTACTCCTTATGACATCAGCTATCTGCCAGTGAAATTCCTGTCAAAATTAGTCCAGCCGTTTCAGAGATTAGCCGGAACAAATAGACAGGAAAAAATTTAAAATCAGATTTATTGATTTAAAGAACATAAGTACATAAAAAATCAATTTTTATATCAGTATATACTTTTATATGCATTTAGTAAAAAGCTGTTTGTTGCATTACAAACAGAACTTTAATTTTATTTATTTGTGTAGATTCCGGGGCTCAGACAGAGTGCAATTTTCGATATGTCTTGTTGCCGGACAATTGATGACTTAATAGAAGAATACGATTTAGCTCATATAATCAGTTTAAAAATTAACGTTACAGCATAACTAAAGCCAGCTCGGCTTTATTGTACACAAACACATGCACACACGTATTGACCAGTAGGTATACAAAGGATGTCCAACAAAAATAGCATCTAACTGCGTAGCGTTTGATAACCTAAATATACGGGAATGAAGTACTTAGTTAATGAGAGACATACTTTACATGATATCGATCGCAAAATATTACAAAGTACACTACAGTAGCTGTTTATGTTAACTGCATGTATTAAGTTGGGTACACACGGCAGCGACTGATCGAACGGTGAGTCTGCCGGCAATACCAAAATCAGTGTGTGAACGTGAATATTAGTACCAATTCACTTTGGTATTGCCAGCGACTCGCCGTCGATGAAAGTCATTGCCGTGTGTACCTACCTTTACAGGTACAAAGTCACGCCTATTTCCCAAATACAACGGATTTTCATAAGTTACGATCCTACATGCCTTTTTCCTTATTTACTCTCACCACAATCTTCATACAAGTTAGTCGGTTTAGAGTGCTATTAGCCTAGCTTTTGTCCAGAATGTCTCTGGTCTGTAGCAGGATTCAAAACCTTTGGATGACTAAACATACAATACTATTTAAATCTTTCTCGTATTGAAGATACCTTTTCAACTCTTTACAATAGTCAGCTATAGAATTCGATATATTTTATGTTCTTGTGAAATGATTTTATACTGAATACCTACATCAAGTTGGCAGTTGCTAGTTAATACAATTTTCGGAAATAAAAATGTTCCACCTTGTATTACATTCAAACACATCGACCGATAATTGGGCTGTATGTGTAACATTCTGCATCTCACTACCACTTTGATTTGGGATTGATGCCCATTTTTACATATTTAACATTTCTAGTAAATAAAAGACAATATTACTAATTTAAATACAGTTAATGCAATTCAGAATCCTAACTACTGTCGCTTAAGAAATTTGTAAAGATTTGTATATACGGACACTACTCTTGTTACCTAACCATGATCTAAAATATCATCCCAATATGTGTAAATACTAGTCCAAATACACATTTATCTAAATAAAGGACAAGAAAAAAGCCTCGTAGGCATGTTTGTACCTGTAGGTACCTACTACAATGTAATTCACGTCCTGATACAGTGATTTGTTAAAAGTCAACATAATAATGTGTCCCTCTGTACAAACGACGGCAAATGAGTCAAGACGTCAGTGACAGAAGGAAGCACTTAGTTACACCAATCAGTCTCAATCTACTGAACTGAATGCAAACAGCTATTAATTTTCATGCACCGGACAAGTGCGATTACGCTCTAGCAGTAATTGCTACATAGTTCTATGTATTAAAACAGAAGTAATACGTAATGTCACAAAAATGCGTACATGAGTCGTATTCGTTCGGAAATTTACTATAACAATTATAAATATTTTGAATATAGAATCAGACACAATTAAGACATAAGATTGGCAATACATGGAATACATTTACATATGTTTAGAATAAATCCTACTTGCAGACATGTCTGTACTATGTACAATGTATACATAATAAAAAGTGACACCAGCCAACAGTCTCAATATACACAGCTTTTTACGTACATCTCAATTATAAGAAATAGCTAACTAAATAAACAAATATAACTAATATTGCGGATGTGACGTAAATCGTACTAAAGTCGACGAAAACTTTCAAAGCTATTATAATTATCGTTTTGGTCACTGTATTAAATAAGTTTACTGTAATTATAATTTATCTAGATAATATTTGTTTACAGTATAACATTAATTAGAAAAATAGCATATAACTTCTACATATATATATATTATATATATATATATATATATATATATATTTATAAAATACATTCAGGCACATAATTTGATAAACTTTTGAGAGATTTTACTTGTTTTATCATAAAAATAATGACCATTCTCAATTTCGTAGAGCAGCAATAGTCGAATATAATTATTAGGCTTTTAGAAGTTTTTTGTTAAACGCTTAGCTACTTATATTAACCGTACATAACAACACTTTAATGAGTGTTATTTACGCTTTAACGCGGTAGGTGTTAATATTAACCATAACTAGTGACGTAAATTAGACATACATTGGTGCCAATTCTGTTTTCACAAAATTCTCTTAACCTATCTAAAAATCACTAAAATTTAGTTTAGTCCCGTCAAACGACATTTCGTATTCTGAAATCGTTAAAATTGACAGGAAATAACTTATTTTAGTTCGACAGTACGTTAGTTACTCAATTTAGTCCTTTCTGCATTCTGCTGTACGGCATAAACGTCAAAAATTTGCTAAAATTATAAATGTCAAACTAATATTAGATGACATCTGAAAACATGATAAACTTAGCTAGCTTAAACAGTGGAATTTTGAATATATACCTAAAATAAAAAATAAATTGTAAATATGTAATATAATAATAATAATAATATAATATTATATATATATAATTATATATTAATAATTAATTTAATTTAATTAAATATTATCATAAATAATTTAATTTAAGTTAATATTATTATTAATATTATTTTATTTTATTATTAATATTTTCATACAATTCACCAGGCTCAAAAATATTATTTTATATGTATTTATTTTTCGTTCACTCTTTGACATTCATTCTATAGTATTAAGTATTTTAGTACCGGTATCACTACCTCAGTTCAATTTAGGATTGTCATAATCGAATTTGGCGCTGTCTAAACGAAATCTAAATTTAGTTCGATTAAATAGCAGAATGCCCTACACGAAATCTCTTAGCTAAAATTAGATAATTTTTTACTTATTTTAGTTTAATGACAATTACAGCAAAATTGGCACCATTGTGTATGAAACTGACTAATTGTCGGCAAGTGAAAACTAATTATGTTACGTGACATGGTATCTACGTAACACTAATGTTGCTATTGTAGACGACTACCTAATCGTAACATTAGCCAATCTACTATAACTACTCATTAACACAATTAAAACTAGTTCTTATAATATCAGCCCTGTATTAACCCGGTCACACTTCTGGGCACGGGCCTCTTCTCAGTGTCTTCCAACCCGCACTTGGCCAGCGAAGTCGACTATGGCCTTACCCTACTCGTTAGACCATAGTCCACCACGCCGGCCAAGTGCGGATTGGAAAACTTCACATTTCCCAGAACATTATAAAGACATGCAGGTTGCCTCACGATGTTTTTCTTCACCGTTACAGCGAACGATAATCAACTATTTTCACGCACATAACTTCGCGTGCTTTGGAATTGAACTCGAGACCTCTACATGGCAGTCCAACGGTCTTCCACTAGACTATCGCTTCTTAAAACGAGTTAAGCGGTAACTACATATAAATTTGTACAAATATTATAAACGCGAAAATAGCTGCGTAACGTAATCACATCTAAACCGCTGAATGTATTTTATAAGATTCGGTACGGATATAACTAATTTAATAAAATTAGTTACGAATAAAAATAACTACTTTTACAAAAGGCGATTGTACACGAGGACTGTAATTTATTAATAAGGAGAAAATATACATGTAGGAAGTAATTATGTATGAACAATAACATCTATGCAAACTATTCAAATAAAAAATCTAACCAAGTGTAATGTCAATCATAATGACTTACAAAATGATAATTATGCAGAGTTTGTTTAGTTGTCCTTTAAAATACTCTTCAAAAGGTGTAATGACACTGCGTGATTTTATGAACGTAGTTTGAAGATACAGGCAAATACAAAGGCCGAGGAATATTTTATATTTTTCCTCGTACAAAGTTTCACGTATATTGCATGTAAGTAAATAATGATAAACACGGCGCCAAACGATGCGTTGTACGGCGTCTAATATAAGTAACGAATTAATTTCCTAATAAAGAAATTTAAGTAAAATCTCACCTGTAGTAACGTCGTGGCGGATCGGTCTTGGCACAGATCCTGTGATATTAACGACGGAAAGTATAGCATTTTGTATGAATCCGGAGTCGTCAGTCACGATCCCCTTGATGCCAACATGCGCTTTCCACAAGTAAGCCAACAGCGCCTCACGGTTTCTTTCCCATTCCTTCGACAGTTCACTTTCACGAGTATATTTTTCGCAGCCCAGTTCCAGAGTTATCTCAAATGCGTTTGTTGCAAGATAGTTGAAGTCTTGCATACCTAAAAATATAGCATTTCATTATGTATTTTACAGACAGAATACCACACAAAATATTACCATAACGAATCCTTTTTATAAAATTCTTCATGTTCAAGAAAAGACTTGTTGGCCAATCAAATATTCGTCACGAATTAGCAGTTCGTACACAATACTGTTGTGTGCGACCTTTAGTGTCGCCAAGTAATTGTTTAAAATAAATAATATAGCATTACATAGTAACGAACACCACATGAAATACTGATATAAAAACAATCATCATCATCTCAGACGAAAAACGTCCACTGCTGGGAATAGGCCTTCCCCAAGGTCTTCCACACAAATACAAATAACATTTTATTTTTTATACCACCGTGTCGTCCTCTAGCTTATCAATATCTCACAGATAAATACAGGTTTGTTCCGCATTCGCCCCTACATTACGTCCCACATTCCAAAATGTTCCTCATCCGCCCCACTTTTTTAATTATTCCGTTTTCGTCCTACATTTTTAAGCATATGGTTAGCAAAAAAAACATGATTAATAATTATTTTAAATCTTTTCGATGTAGAATTCGTGATGTCATGCAATCATAAGCTCAAAGTTTCGCCGAGAGATCAAGGAGGTATTTTAAAATATTTTTCGGCTGACGGTACAACAAAATCTTCCATGCAAAAAAGAGTCAGAATAAGAACTTAATTTGGGACGAAATAGGAATTATGTAAAGAAAAATTAATATTTAAAATTTATATTTCCTGTAATATTGATTAGAGGAAATTTTTTCTGTAAACAATATTACAAGAAAATGTTGGGGCGAATGCGTATTTTTACATTTGTGACGAAACATGAGGATCGAATGCGGAATAAATCTAAATACATACCTAATAGTAAAAACTTTCTATGCCAAAGTCCTATATTGATCAATACACATTAAAACAGATACTTAGCTAATATAGATGAATAATATCCATATACCAAGACATGTATGCTACACATAGAAAATTTGCAGTAACCCTATTTAGGAATTGTTCCTACTTCTATAGCAAGTTAAAATTCTCCGAGAATAGCCTACGTACGAGCAAATTTTTCGGATACACTATATTTGCTAATAACGTAATTTGAATGCAATACTAACTAGATAGTAACAAATTACCAAAATTAGCAGGCAAGTCACGCTATTACTAGAACATGCTCTCCTAATCTATGTTTTTTTTTATGGTGTACGAGGCAATCAACAAAAGTATACAAAATGTTTTCATAAACCAGCCCGTTACAGTTGTTATGATTAAAAATTTTTGAACAATGCAGCTAAAATTAGCATTACTAAACCATCCACGTTTCATGGTCAAGTCGAGTACAAATGTAAATGCCACAGTAAACTGTAGATAAAGAGAAAAAGTCAAGTGATCCATTGCTTAAACTTCCTGCTTCTCGCACGTCCTACGTTTACATTTAAAAAGACAAAAGTATGCACTATTTTGTTCTGGCATTACCCAACGAAATTACCCGAGTGTCTGGTTTTAGTTCTCGGTTTATTGATCTCACTCTGATGTCTTATTCCATTAATTATTATTACTAGCTTTTATTGGATGTTCTGTATCCTAGTAATTCGTTAGTACTTTTTGAGATTTAGAACGTCAGAGACATTCTGGAGAAACAACAGGTAAAATGTAGTGTTCAGAAAGGTAAGGCACATGGATACTCTCTCCCATTTAGAGTTGGCGCAAAATCGATGATCAAAATATACGCGTTTCATATTAGTAGGTACGTACGTCACTCGACACAGTCGACACACAACCAATTTTATAACCTCCCACGTGTTCACTCGAGAGTTAAGAAATTAAGCCTGGGATTTAGCTCGAACTGGAGAAAGCCAGTTGGAGAAGTATCTCCGAACAAAAGATTGCAGTCAAACAACTTGTGTTGTGTCCACACTCTTTTGGACCGCTGTGTTGTCAGCAGGAGATTAAATTATCTTTGTCTCTAGAGCTGTCCCTACATTAAATAATTTTGGAAATCGTCAAGGTGCGACAGATAACCCTTGCATTGTTAGCCAAGTCTACGATAACCGATTACCATAAAGCGGATCGTACGCTAGTTATATAATATGTATATAATATCGTATATAATATGCTCTGCTTATATAAAACAAATATATTCTGACGGGCCTACACGTACAATGCAATAAAGAGAATGCAACGAGATATGCCAGGGTCACTGCAAGTGGTCCATAGCTTTGTCTACATCTCCGGGAAGCAAGCGAGCATCTATGTGTGCATCAATGTGTTTGTCAAAACATTTATAAGTATTATTGAAATTAACGGTAACATCTGGTTTATTGCCGATTTCGAAAACGCTAATTAACAAGAAAATCTGATATGAAAGAATTTAAAAATAAACGTTAATTATAGAATTAGTGACGGTAATTTTTAACACATATGTGTATGTAAGTACACTATATGTGCCTTTCTGTCACGGTCATTAATGCGTTCACATGTTATAATTAAATATAACTGTGATAAAAAACAACGTACTGCCGAAAAGACATGAATTTTGCCAAAATGTTAGGCACTAGGCAGCAGTATAAGATACACAAGCAGGAAAATCTTATAGACACTTCCTTATCCCATGCCACTACTGCATATATCCCAGAAAAAGCCCTAGAATTGGAATTGAATTGGAGCTCTCATAAGCACATTCGGACTTGTACCACTAAACTATATAACTATAAAATGTATAATACAATAAATGCAAGTGAAGTGATAAGCATGAATATTTCTGTCTAACTACCTCCTTTCAGACTGTACCAGGCAGCTCCATTTGTTACTCCTCCTTGTTTGCCAAAATTGTATGTATCAGAGTCTTCAGCGCTGGTGGTATGACATCCCCTTCGAGTTGCTGAAGCCATATCTGCATGGGCATCCGCATATGTCACAGCTAATTCCCTATAAAATTTATAAATATTAAACCTGTAGTCCCTTTTAGTGGTAAATGAGAGTTTCCCTTTCACTTAACACTTTTTTTTCTCTAAGTACTTAGATATACATATATGTTATATCATTATGTCTCATAATTTTTACATGTGTTAAATCTGCATGTTCAATTCTGTGAATCTTAGACTTAAACTTAGTGAGTATGAGAAATTTGAATATAACCCAAAGGTGTATCTTCAATAAAATTATTTAATATACATAATATGCCACCACTTGTAATAAGCGGTTAATTATTCCCATTACCTAAAAGTGTCATCATCAGGACTTGCAGAATATTCAGATACTGGTGCACCACTCCTGCTCTCATCATAAGGATAGTTGGCAACTAGGTCACCTCCATGCATAGCAGCACTCAACACAAATGGCACCGACATGATCCAACGCATAACAGCACGGGTTTCAGGCTCCAACTACAATAAATCAATGCATCATTGCTCTTGATGTAAAAAAAATGTAATATAAAAATGAAAGCTCACCGGTGCTGCAAGTCTTGTTAAGTCTTTCAACAAGTGATTGTTATGGTTGATACCCTGTCGCTCAAACTCAAATGTAATAGCATCCAAATCAGGGAAGTTTCTATTTAAATCCACTGAGTGATTATTTGTGCGGCCGATTAAATAATCCAAACCACCCTATTAAAAAAATACATTTATTAAATTTGTTTTTAATGTTATTATCATGCAATTTTAAATCTGAAATACTTACTGTATTGGTGGATAACTGCCAGCCATCTGGATTCATAGATGGCAACAGATGTATTCGAGTAGAGTGGATAAGTGCTCGAATTCGTCGATCACGGTTATTATACTGATCACATAAATAATGAGCTAGGCCCAACAGTAATTCACGTCCAAGTACTTCATTTCCGTGAATATTCCCAACATATTTTACTTCAGGTTTATCTATGAAAAATATATTAGAAGGTAGATTAATTATATTCGCGTGCCATTAATTAAATTAAAATTCCTTAATTACTTACATGGTTGATGAAATCCAGGATTATCCGAAAATTCTATAACATACAAAGGAACACCTAATACTGATGGTTCAGATAAAGCATAAACCCTCGTGATATTAGGGCATCTCTGATGAACATCTTCAAGAATCATAGGTAGTTGCTCATTGTTATGGTGTTTCCAAACAAATTCCGCTGAAGCCGTTAATAAAAACGCTAAGCTCAAGAATAGGTAATAAGCCATAGTATTTTGTTAATACTTTCGTCTGCTTATCTCGTCTATCAACACATTATTTTACGATATTGAAATGGTAGGTAGCGCACGGCACATCGGAGAAACAACTAAACTAAACAAGTATCGATCGATTTTCCCGCCAGCTCATTTTCACACACATACTTACAGCTTGCTGACGCAAAACCATGCACACTAGAGGAATGAAAAGTATATTTTTAATTTTCTATATTAATAAACTAATAAAATAATCGACTAGTCAAATATTAATGTATAGTGTGTATGAATAGAACGCTTTAGTAATGTAGGTTCAACATTAAAGTGCTTTATTCTTGGATCTAGTATGTGCTTTACTTGAAATAGCATGTATTCATGGCGAACGGTACCTCTTTACTTATCAAGAACCGATCTTATTACAAATTATCTATAATTTTCTGTACTAATAACTTAACCTTCATAAGAATATAAGTTTGATCAATTTAACAAATATGATATTAATATTATGAAGTAAAAATCATATCCAGTTGTACTAATTTTACTTTTGGACAAAATAAAATTTACTCCTGCTTGGTTTTTATATAATAATTTTTATTATGTAGAGGTAAAGACATACACCATAATTGACAGAAAAACTGCTAGTGATAACTAATATTGAATGATATATATAATTATAATATTATTAATATGAGTGTTACATAGTACAATTATTTTATTAATTGTTATGTCTTGGCTAGAAACGACTGTGGCGCAATCGATCATTTTGCGAACAGTTCTTTTACTGATAAGTGATGTATACTTTCTACGGCAAAATGACACCCAGAACAGTTTTAATAGATGCACTGGCCATGGGCCATTAAAACTAAATGCTAATAGCAACATTTGGTGAAAGAAGATTATGGGTATTTTCTGCTTGGGCTAAGGTTACCTTCAGGGCTTAAAGCCAGACGTCCAGACTATACCAATATTTGTGATCAATATTATCCTCGGAACAGCTTACCTTCTCTACCAAATTCTCTAACTTTTGAGAAGTCTAAGCGTGTTGCTAGTATAAAAAACACTGTACTATGGTATATAGGTAGTATTCGTAAACGATTTTTAATGCTGGCGTGTTGGTGCTTGGCGGCTAGTTTAAAATGATATTCATCAATTGTTTTATAACTGATTTATTCGATGCTATATTTTGCTCGCGGCGTCGCTCGCGTAACTGTAGGTGATGTAAAATTTATATTCCTTGGAAACAATACGTTCGTTCGTACAGTTTGTTCTGAATAAAAGGTCCCTATGACCTTTTCTGTCCCCTGACAAAATGTATGCGAAAGGATAATGGGAAATCGTTTACCACCCTTGAAAGAGAAATAGGCATAGTTTACCTATGCTCCGAAAACTGGTCGAGTAGTTAGGGGGCGTGAAAGCGTAACAAACAAACAAACTCAAATTCGCATTTATAATATTATTTCTGATTAGAATTTTCATCATCGAGACGCATAAAGCTCTATATTAAGTATAATAAAACGTATGACATCAACGGTCTTTTTAAACGCAGCAGTAGTGAATGCATCTATTGCGCAAAAGGTCTTAAGTAGTAGCAATTTAATAGTTTTATTTAAATTTCATACAGCCATTGAACGTTACTTAACCTTTTGAACGCCACGCCATAACGGCACCTCCATGTCCTGTACGCCAAGCCCGAAAATCGATATATTATATATTGTTTTTATGATCAAATATTTCAATAACTAATAACAATTTTGTTTGCTGTATACAATTAAGTAATAATTGGGGATTCAATTTTTAAGTTGTATCACTAAAACACAGAAAAGTAATGATTTAATATGTTTATTTTGTATTTTTCTGTGAACCGACAAAAAACAGTTTTGTCGAGTATAGACGACGTTGGCGCACAGGGCACGCTTGCGCATGTCGAGTATAGACGACGTTGGCGTTCAAAAGGTTAAATATTTATAATCATTATTATTTATATAAGTTTAGGTACTTTATTTTATATATTTTTAACGTTATATTTCTTAACATTGGCTAATAAAAGTAGGTAATAAAATTGCAATTACATAGTCTCTCTCTTTTGCCCCATTAGTGGTAGATGAAATGTAGATGTCGCCTTGAGCTTCTGGGTATAACATTGACTCCAACCCTTAACTTTGGCTCCTATATTGAGGCAAGAGCCCAACTAGCTGCCAAAAAGCTGGCCATCCTCAGTAAGGTGAGGCAGTATTTCATGCCGGAACATTTGCTTAATTTGTACCAAGTACAGGTTCGTTCCTGCATGGAGTACTGTTCTGACCTCTGGGATGGCTCTGCAAAATATCAGCTGGAGGCTTTGGAGTCAATTGAGCGGAAGGCCAGGAGACTTATCGGCGATGACCAAATGGTCAACACACGACTCCAAAGCTTGGAGCATCGTCGTAAGGTTGCTAGTCTCTCGGTTTTCTATCGGATACATTTCGGAGAGTGTGCAGAGGAACTGCATAATTTGATTTCTCCTTCCCCATTCTACCATCGGACGACCAGACAATCAGGCCAGCGACACAGGTACATGGTGGATATACCACATTTACGCACGAAGCGATTTGCTTTCAATTTTATAATGCGTACCGCTAAGGAGTGGCATTCGCTACCTAAGTCTGTGTTTCCCGATGAGTACAATCTGGGTGTCTTCTAGTCGCGAGTGAATAGGTATCTTCTAGGCAAGCGTGCTCCATCGTCGACTGCATCTTCACTTAAGATCAGGTGAGATCGCGGTCAAACGCAAGCCTATTAGAGTTTAAAAAAAAAAATGTAGTAGAGATCTACTACATCTACATTTCGTCACCTATGAATTTAGATCAAGGCATAGGATCCATCACCTTGCTGCAACTGAGTTTTATTTACGACAGACATAATAACGTAAAAGCAAGGGGTAAATTATGCCTCTGAACCAGCATAGCCCGTCAAGCAATAAACCAGGAAATATACATTATTATATTTAAACATTATCTATTATAATATTTAAATAATGAAAACGATTATACGTGGGCAAAAGTTAGTAAAAACTTAGTGAGTTGACTAAGTTATTAAGTAGATAATTCGTCCATTCTTAAACCTACAGGTGCCACACAGTCTAAATACCGTAAAATAGAATAATAATTTAAAAAAATCTTATATCTTTCGTTTTTTTATTATTATTTGTTAGTATAAAAGACCGTTGGAGTGCTATATCAAGTTCGATCCCTAGCTAGTCTAGATAGCTAGATCAGAAAGTGCAGTATTATTCTTAACAGACAAGAAAGCTTACTGGGATATGATACTAAAATCCAAAAAGTTATTGTGCTGATTTTATTTAGACTAGCTGTTGCCCACGACTTCGTCCGCGTGGACTTTAATTTATTACCCAATACCTACTTTTAATTTGTTATCTAATTTTAATATTGTTACGTGCTGGGTTCGACGGATAAGAATATAGACAATATTACCGACTTAAACACTTTTTATTCAAACACACAATTAAATTTAAAACACAACAAACACTATACCACACTTTTTCACTGTACTGCTTCAAACTCCGTAGTATTTCCGCTTCCGTTCGCTTCGATGAACACTGGACCGCTTACGATTGTAAACTGACTCGGCGGTGCGCGTGTGCCCTATTTATACGCGAGTAAAGCGTTTCTAGAGTTTTCTAATAACGCTGTACTCGGTATGTAAACAGTACGATGATTCGAGAAAGTACCAGCATTCTCTCTAAGATTCTCGTACCGTACTACGTAGTTCCGTAAGATGTCAATAGATGGCGGTGTAAATTATTAGACGGAACTGCCGAGTCTTTCCCCCAATGCCGAGAGATGTCACTGGGCGTAACAATATATTAACAAAGTATTAGCTATATATATATAGCTAATACTTAAAAACTACCTACTAATATTTAGAAACTACCTATTATATCTCAAGAATTATATCTTTTGAATGAAATGTCCGATTTTAATAATTTAAAATGTATTTTGCGGGTATTGAAACGGTCTTTAATAAAATATCATTTAATGGGATAAGGATTAATACAGAGGTATGAATAATATGGTTTGATTATTGTCGGCACTTTATCAACATTAAAAATGTAAAAAAGTAGTTATAGTAGCATAACTACAGTAGTTGGACATATGGTATTGCGGATTTTTTTGTAGATATTGATACGTTCTATAATACTGTAGAACATTTTTTTTTTGTCATCAATAGTTTCCGCAGCGCACGTGATGACAATTTTTTTCACTCCTTGGGTTATATTATTGCATTTATATTAAGGATCCCTATTTTTTTGAAAATGTAATATAGTCTATGTCACTCAGTGAAGAGGCAGCTTCCTAATGGTGAAAGAATTTTTGAAATCGGTCCAATAGTTTTTGTGTGAAAACATTACAAACATACATACAAAAACACAAATGTTTCCTCTTTATAATATTAGTTTAGATTACAACATACAATGTCGGCTTAAAATACAGGAGAATTGCAAAAGCAGAGATAATTAATAGAGCGTCGATTAATATGTAATTATTTGCTTTTTATTACGATGATGTACAAAAATTTCGACCAAGAAGACTGCTACCGAAATTATCACGCAAGTTATATACATGATGAAAATACCCTGGAACAAAATATACAGTTATACAATAATACGGCAAAGAATTTTAAGTAGTATATATTAATTATTAAAAAAGTGTAAGGGCTGGATTTATAATTTGGTTTAATATGTAATACATATAATTATAAAAATGATACTCTGTCTTTTACTTGTAAAGCTCTGATTCCAAAACAATGATTATATTTATTTGTCTGTTGTCCAGAGACAGAACAAAATTAAATAATATGTCCTGGACGTTCTGGTGTCCGGACGGAGGGTATCAAACGAATTTTTATGTGACATTCATAATATTTGCATCTTTGAATACATATCTACTTACGTTCATGGTCATAGAACTACACCCTTAAAAAGGAAGGCAGAAGTGTATTATAGGATATTTCGTCTATTTTAAGGTTAAGGCCTTGCCTTGCTTTACCTGGCACAGTTCCAGAGTCCGTGCTGCTACTGAGAATTTCTTGACAGAAAAACCCAGTAACACTTTTCCCACCTAGGAGTCGACTCCTAGGTGGGAAAAGTGTTACTCGGTTCTTCTTGGAAAAGTGTTCTGGGGTATGAATGAGGTATCGGGCTCGGGGCTCAAGCCCGATACCTCATTTATATCCCAGTGGTATTCATTACCACTGCATCACCAGGCAAGATGGTGATTTATTTGTTTGGGGTTTAACTCAAAATCAGTTCAGTAACGCATTTACGCACTGTACCAAATCCATCGAATGAAATTGCGGCCAAATTCTATTATTAATATAACAGTACGTACCACAACATTGCTAATACTTAAAGGCTTTGTAACACCACCATCGTTTTTAGATCGAGATAGCCTGACCTCCAGCTGCACTTTGTAATTCAGGTGTTTTAAAGCTACCTGTAACATAAATAACATTTATAGGTACCCACTTAAATAAAAAGCATTTATACCATTCACTTCATATAAACAGCAAATGCCACACTTGGAGTACCTACCCCTACAATGTACCTAATATTTTTTATGCTTTTACTACAATGTTTAACGTGAATATAAAATACAGGATAAAGTTTATACTTATTTTATTAATAATTTCTTGTAATTCAAGGAACGACTAAAGTACGTAAATTTGTCATAACTCACAAAACTATAAACGATCTGCTAGATCGTCCTATTCAGCACTTATAAAATGTTTTTGTTGTTTATTTTCTGAATATTTACACAACACAAATAGACAAAGTTTTCACTTATATACTAGATTCGACTTTACTTGGATTATAACTTGTATAGCGCGACAACCCTAGTAAAGGGCAGAGTAGACCCGGAGTTATTACTAAAAACCAGCCGGCAGGCAAGAACCGGGTCCGTAGCTGGAAAGCAGTTTTACTAGAAGATAACCAACTGAACTGGTATATAAAAAGTTCGGGTATTTATAATGCAATTATTGTTGATTTTCAATATTGTATTGACGTCAATTGGTAAAAACTGCAATTTAGCATTTTAGTATGTAAAATAGGGGTGTAACAGATCGCAAATTTTGCTTGGAGGTGTTTCGAGTGCCTCTTAGGTTACTCTACCTCGAGTATTCTACCTCGGAATTTCTGGTAGATATTATATTTTTGTCATTTTTTGCAAGCGTACAATATCTATAAATTCATGCCCACCTGCGTTTCCCAAGCGAGCAGTAAGCCTGACTGGTGAAGCCTTCCTATCAGTTGATTTACTTTCTCGGTATATGGCGAACTCTTTCTCATCATTACCACGCATTGTTCGTAATAAAAGTCTTCCAGCATTAACATCATGTCTAGTACAGCTTCTTTCGTTAAATATTCTCCTATCGCGAAGTTGCCTGCCGATTCATTTATAAATGACTTGTATATTGTTGTGGTTAGTAACTTAATAAGTAGGTAACTAATTTCGTACGTAAGTACATTAAAATTATAGTGCGTAGGTACTTATGTGTAAGCATAAGATCCAAAAAATCTGATCAATGTAACAACAGTTAGTTATATAATTTGGACTATTTACATATATTATACACACAATTAATAATGCAACAGAATAATATTGTATTATATTATAATGTTACACTAAATAAAGTTAATAATATTACCTGCTGGTAATTTCTCAATACTAAATGCCATGCTTCTTGTAAAACTTCTCCTTTTTAGCTCTTCAAACGGAAATTTTCTAAATTGATTCACAAGCTGTTTAACAAGTGGCTAAAATGATACATTTTGTCAGTATTCTTATTTATTCCAGAGCTTTATTTTATAGTAGGTATATCTGACTTATTCTTACTTCTGTTGACAAAGTAAGTGAAAATATCCAAGCATCATGTGTAGCACCCCACTCAACGTCTCTGTCCACTATATCTTGCACCGTATCAATAGAAGACTCGTATCGTGGCACAGTAAATGTGGAAGCAAGACCAGCTCCATACGCGCATCCCAGAATTAATCCAACTATGAGGAGCCATCCGGTAACACTACGTATCTTCCACGAAATGCCAGATTCAAATTGAGACTGTTGGAAAAATATGGTTAGTTAACTCCGGCGTTACAGCTGCCTGCCGCAGCTAGGTATAATAGCAGGTGCAGATTAATACCTTTACTTCACAATACCTTTTAAGACGGCAAAGATGAGACAACAACTATTTTGCGCTATCTTCATTGCTAATTATCGGATTAAAAATATCTAACCTATGTATATACTTACGTAAACACGGTTCGGAATAATATCTAGACTCGGAAGGGTAAAGCACTTAAGTCAAATCTTTACGCAAAAATACTTTACAGGACACGGTTTTAATAGATTTGAGTAAAAAAAATATACTATGGTTTTTGTTTTTATGATTATTTATTAGATAATTACAAACTACTCACGCATCTATATATATAAAACTCTTCCGTTACTAAGTGACTGACAGACAACGCACAGCCGAAACTACTGAACGCAAGAAGCTGAAATTTGGCATGTATGTTCCTTGGAGAGTGTAGGGGAGCACTAAGAGAGGATTTTTGGAAATTCCACCCTTAAGGGGGTGAAAGGGGTGAAACCCGATATTCACACGGGAACGGGACTTACGCGGGTGAAACCGCGGGAAAACTACTAGTTAAATTATATATGTATTTAAAGCCTACTATTATTATAGTAATCGCCGCGTGATCCGTTTGTAGTTAATGCTTTTAAAATTCTCATCTCTAGAAAGAGATGTTTTGAATTTTATAACACCATAGTCAGCGTCATAACACAGCCACTTCTCATGATGCCATTTAAAAATATTTCCGTCCCTGTCCTTCTTTCGAGCAATCAAAGATCCTTTTTTTAATAGACACGCAAAATTAAAAAAATTCGTCCCGCTCATTTCTTTTAATGTAAATTTTTTGCTGCTTGATCTCACTAATAGGGTGATCAGAATCAGAATCAGAATCAGAATCATTTATTTGTTAAACATAGGTAATTATTAAGGTGTTACATTTGTTTTAGTACTTCTATGTTTTGTCTTCAGGACATACAAACATTTGATAAATAAAATAAAATTGTTAGTGATATTAAATTAATTGAATAATTTTGAAACATCATCGTAAAATACAATTTAAATTGTGAGTAACATTGAATTAATTATTATAATCATAAAAATCATTAAGAAACATAATAGAAAATAACATTAAATTAATCATTAGAATTACAATTTATCATTTAAAGAATCGTCCAATGTATAATAACATTTGTCAATCAAAAATTTATTTAATTTGTTTTTAAAAATTGTGGTCGGCATGCTTTTGGTTTCATTCGGTATTTTATTATATATCCTTGACGCAATACTAAAAAAACTCTTCTGCATCAAGGACGTTTTGCATTTAACATGAGACAATTGATTAAGGTATTGAGCACGCATTGGATTCTTCCTTACAGTAGATAATTTCGTAAACAATTCAGAATTAGTTTTTACAAATAGTGCAATCTCTAATATGTATAATGATGGGAATGTTAATATCTTTAAGGATCTAAAATAAGATTTACAGCTTTCAATTGTTTTAAGACCACACATTGATCTGATACAACGTTTTTGCATTTTAAATACAAGCTCTCTGTCAGTGGACCGTCCCCAAAAAATAATACCGTAACGTAGAACTGAGGCTACTAAACCATGATAAGCCTTCAATAATGTCTCTGTATTAACTTTTTTTGAAAGCGGAAAAAGTGCGTATGCCGATTTACTTAATCGCCTACACACTTCCTCAATTTGGGGTTTCCACGTTAACTTGTTATCAATAGTAATGCCTAAGAATTTACCGCTATTTACTTCTTCTATGTTAACATCTTTATATGTAACTTTAATACTTTCATTTTCACGGCGCTGATGGAAATGCATAACTTTAGTTTTTGTTAAATTTATAACTAGATTATTATGACAAAGCCAATTTATAATTTTAGTTAGGGAATTATTGATATCATTTTGGTAGCAGTTAAAGTCAGAACATTCTATGATGGCTGTGCTGTCATCTGCAAATAAGATCATTTTATGACTCAACACTTTTGGCAGATCGTTAATATATATTAGAAAGAGTAAGTAGATAAATTTGTATTTCAGTGTTTTGCTTTTTTTCCAATGAATTCGTGGTCTAAGTCTACCTCCATATGTGTATGACCCGATACCATCAAGTGGCGTATATACTTTGTTTATTGAGGGCTTTAATGTCAATAAGTAGGTAAACATTGCAGCTACGTGGGTGTTCTTATTCTGTCCTCCACAGGTGTCGCAGTAGAAAATTACTTCTGTTATGTCATCAGTTAATTCCCGTAAATATGGATGCTATTTGATTAGCACCTCGACCTGAATTGCCCTTGTGCCACATGTGGTGAGTTAAGTTTCCAGTCGCATAGTCGTGTACGGTTAAATTGAAAGTCCACGGTTATCTTTTAAAAAGCTACGAATGATTGTAAGGTTAGGGTTGGCAAACATTGCTGTAGGTCAAAAGACAAACCAATGACCCCCCCTGAGAGCTACAAGCGGAGATCCTCGCCGAAGTTTACCACTTCGTGGCGGCGAGGAGATCCCGCGGGGAGCCCCCGGGGAGCCCCCGGGGTGGAAGGAGGTCGCACGCATGCGGCGACAGGCGCGGGCCGCCCTATTGAGGCGGTGGACGGAGGACCTGGCTCCACCGGCCCCGGGCCAGTGGACGGTGGAGGCCATTCGGCCGGTCCTCCGGGGATGGATAGGGCGGCGATTCGGGTCGCTGACCTTCCGACTGGTGCAGGTGCTTTCCGGGCACGGATGCTTCGGAAAGTATTTGCACCAGATCGCGAGACGGGAGGCGACCCCGGCCTGCCACGAGTGTGGGGGCGTATGGATAGCGCATAATAGGCGGAGATCTCTCCCTGCCGAGCGTGATCAACGCCATGCTCGGCGGCGAGAGGTCGTGGCAGGCAGTGGTCTCCTTCTGCGAAGCTGTCATGGCGCAGAAGGAGACCGCGGAGAGGGTCAGGGAGAACAACCTCCTCGCTGACCCTCTCCGGTGCAGACGGACGGGAGCGAGAAGGAGGCGATTTGCCCGCCTTTTCGCTCCTGTATAGTGGGGTCACTGGTACAGAGTCGGGGGACTCTCTACCGGCTTGCACGACCCCACACGTCTGGGGGATGGCCTTGGTGAGCTTGCTCACCAAAACCTTGAAAGGCCTTGGCCTTCCCTCCATAGGTGCTGAGGCCCGGTCAACATCAGCCGGGCCAACCGCCGGGGCGGGATGGTGATTGCTAACGCGACCCCATCCTGCCCCACTCCGTCGGCGGAGGGACTGCTCACCCCAGGTTTTTAGTGTGTATACCGACCCCCTTCAGGGGCGGAGAGTCTCACATAACCACCCTTCCCCCCCCGGGGAGGGGGTATCAATAAAGGATTTTCCTGGGTCAAAAAAAAAAAAAAAAGAAGGTCAAAAGACAGACAATTTTATAATTATCAGCTGCAGTGCTTTTATCCACCTTCTTCTCTTCGTATGCCATATCAGCCGCCCGTAAATGTAAGTCGCGTTCTGTTTGAATAGATAATTCTGTTTCTTCGTAAACAAAATAAATGTAGCTGTTGAGCACATTTATTTTCATTTTAAAAAGGTCGCAATTGTGACTTTTATTACTTTTGTAGAGATGCTATCATAACCGACAGTGTTAGTGTTTTTCAGGCTATTTGTTACCCATATTACGTAACGAGTAATTTTTAAAAGCAAGTTTTATATTTAAGCTCGGTTTCAGTCTAAAGGCCCAGAGTAATTGTGTTTGTTTCCGACTACAAATATTTATTCCTCTAGATATCCATTTAGTTTAATTATTTATATTTATAAATACAAAATTTTCTGGCAAATCAAATTATGTAGCAAAGAAAAAACATCCATGAAACTATCATAGGCTTTATTTGTGATCTTTTCATTAGAGATTTCTTGTTTCTTTATTTTCAGTATTTTAATTTACACACCTTATTAATAGGGACTTTTAGTATTTGAGATGTGCGGTCAGAAAGTACGAGATCAATAATATGTGCATTGCATTCTTTCTGACAATTGTGAGCAAAATTATCAATACCTACATGTTTGCGATTGTAATCTAGTAGGTTTATGTAAGGCTAGTTTTAATTTAAAATCCAATAGGAAATATTCTAAATCTAGTGTGTATATGTTTCTTTTCAATACGTCAATGTTAAAATCTCCACATACAATTATTTTCTTTTTTGAGTATCGATAAATTATTGATAAAATATTTACTAAATGCTAATAAAATATTGTATAATTATATAACGGAATTCTATAAATACAAATTATTATAATACCATGCGAAACCAGTTTAACACCGCAGGATTCAAATATACCCGAGGCAGACTGCCTTGCTATGTCTGGTAGTTCTTTATATTGTGAACCAGCTTTCACAAATATACACGATCCACCTAGTTTCATGTTATTTCTAGAAAATAATGCAGCCGGGCAACAATTTGGTATGTGTAGTAGATGTTCGTAGCCCATTTGAACAAAATGTTCAGTTATACAGATCACATCAACATTTGTTGAATAGAAACATGATGACATCTTTCTTTTACGCACTGTACCTACCTATTATCATATTTGCCAACTTGTCATCGAAAACTATATGGTATTCTGGGAATGTGTAAAACATATCATTACATCGAAAACTACTTTTAATCGTTATATATTCTTAAAATACCAGCTAATCATAAAACTGACATAAAATTCAAGAAACAGTTTTATAAATGCCTAGTTGAGGTATAATTAAAGCAGCATTCAAACGCCTGATTTAAATCAATGTTACCCTGTTTGTTATTGACATCACAAACATCAAAGCGGTCATCAATTCGTCATTATAACCCATATGACATTCAAACTGTGATCTACGGTCTAACTCTGTATACATAAATCTATAAGCCATAACTTAATGTAAAACACGTTTCTTTCATCTAAATGTCTTAAACAGCTTACCATAAATTAATTTGGAATATATATACTAGATTTAAAAAAAATGTTACAAACAACCTACCTGCGCAATCATCATACCAAAGACCGTAAAAAATGGATGAGAGTTAGCAGAAAATTCTTCTGCTATTAGAAGACCAATAGACGCGTAAAAGAAAGTAAAGATCACAGCAAGCCAAGAATACCACGTAAAAGGCATTAATGGCATCTCCCAACTGGACAATAATCTGCACATAAATTAAAATAGTTTCAATTACTTATAATAATACTGGTGAATTTACTCAATAAAAGTAATAGAATCTACAAACCTCGGTGCAGGCGTCACACACGTTATTGCAGTTCTTACTCCGGCAGCGGAGAAATCTAAAACTCTCCATTCTTCATACCAAGAATAAAGGGCAGCTAAATTTTAATTACAATAAGTATTGTCCAAAACGTATTGATAACATTATTAATATAAAGTTCGTGGTAGATATACTTACTTATGCCAAGATCCGCGCGGTCCTCCAAAACACTTCCAATAACTCCAATTCCACCAGTTTCATTTTCATAGATTTCTCCCCATTGATCTAAATCTTCCCTAACTACTTCAATAGTACAGTTTATCCATCTGCATGAACAAATAAATATATTTAATACAGCCTTATTAAAATAACTCATATATTGTGGATATTTTAACGTAATAAAATAAGTACCTACTTACCTGCAAAGTTCATCGACTATGCGAATCTCAATACCATCTCTGCCAAGCGGCTCAATAGCTCTATCAACGTCTAGTAAAACATAAGGTTGGTAGGTAAAACAAGCTACTTTTAATGTTTTGCCGTACAGGTTTGTCATATCGTATGGAAACAAATGCACTTGGTTTTTAAACGTTTCTGTACACGAATTCCAACGCTCAATATGCATTGGCTCGTTAACCTGTTCATCGGCACCAACGAATTTGTGAGTAACTAAATCAAATACTACACATTCTGCGTCACTTTTATAATTTGTTACTATCAACATATTTGCTACAAAGCTGCTTTCCTTCATAGAGAACACATTTGATGGCCAGTTTTCATCATTCATAAACTCGTCGTGTGGCAAAATAATAATCTTCCTGTCACTTCGGCGAACGTTTCCTAAATGAATAACTTTTTCTAACGCAGCTATGAATTTTTGAGGTTCTTTTATATGTAGTATATAGTCTGAGCATCCCATTTCTGACACTTTTAGTATTTGGTTCACGAGATTTTCTTCATCAGGAATTATATAAACAAAACTCACAGATGATGTGAATGTCAATGACATATCAGAAAAGAAAGTGATGCAGTACGACGAAACTAAATACTTATTTATCAGTGTACTTAACAATAGCTCTAAGGGCGAGAAATGTGTTATTGAAAACAACATAGTGTACAAATAAGGTAAGCAAGGAGAGCTTACACCAATTTCACCTAAATGTCAATGGTAAAATGTCCTTCGTCGACTAAGCTAGGTGTGTTTAATAGGTACAGTAACTCTTTAGTACTTTAGGATTCCCTAAAAGAATAATACCAAACTGCCTATGTTGTTTGCATGTCTGTCTCTTTTTACTACCTAAATGTAAACTTAAACTTGGCTTTTCATTTTTTATTATTAAATATTATCACTTTACTTATAGTGATTTACCGGGATCTACTAGGTAAGGATAGTACATCCAGGACATGTAAAATCGGATGATTTTCACTACAAGGTTGACTGGCTGTTACAGGGCAAGTCTTTTTAGACTTATATGTATGTATACGCGACGTAGTATTATTACTACTAGAATAAACACATGAAGAGAATTTAACAATTGTAATATTTTGTTTGAAGTCATGTGGAAAGATCATTCTTTACTTGATCAATGTTGATCAAGTAAATTCAAAAGATAAATTAAGACTACACGAATAACGTAATGGTAGTCGCCTCACCACTACGCCAATTATTGATGTGTAATCCATAAACAGTTGTTCCAAGCCTACTCTATATTAATAAGAGAAATATAAATGTATAAAAGCATATTAATACATATTAAAAAAATCTTATTCAATTTATTTATTTATATTTAAATAAATAAATAAATAGAATTGAAAGTATGATTTGGAACATAATTAATATTCGTAAAAATCATATACGAGTAAGTAAAGAAGCCTAAATCTGCTATGTGCTAACATTTAAAATTTTAACATTGGACTTATTTTCTGATGGATTAAGTTGAAAAATTGCTATATACCTAAATATAACTTTATTGTTTATAATTATATCTCACTCAAAGCGCAGACGTGGTGATGAACTAGTATTACTGCCCGGCTCTAAAGTGTGTAGGTACTTTACACGTAGAAAATCTAGAAGACTGAATTAATAAAGTTTAAATAAGACTGTAAAAATATAATTTCACGCTAATCGAAATCTTACAGGCAATCGTGTGGATCTATAATCATCTTCAATTGTACACATTTATTGTATATAAATAGATAATATGTACGGAACCCATTTCCTAGTGAATTGATTTAAAATTCAACGTTCGTATTTACTCACTTTTACATTCAAAGAAAGCATTTTATATTATGGTCGCAATTTACTGCTATCTAAATATTTTGTTACGAGTAATGGATAGTAAACAAATTATTGTCAATAACTACTATCATCAAAGTAGGTATTTGTTGACTTAATAAACAGGCCTTTAAATAACGCAGGTATAATATAATATTAACGACTTGCTGCTGTCGTGAAATAAGTGTAACAAGCGCTTGCAGAAACATCAATCGTAAGATTGAAATCTCTATCTCTTAATTTTTAGGTGCTTTATCTATCTTTAGGTCAATTACCTGAAAATTCCTAGTAGTAGAATAGTCTACGAAGAGACATCATAACATTTTATACCTTGGGAATCATATAAAGCCGTTACGATAATATATAACTGTGATCGTAGATTTATGAAGAATAAGGACTAAGAAAAGACGTATGTAGATACGGATATTTAGGAGTCGCTAGATAGATCCTAGGACTGACATAGCTACCGAGCTCACGAAAAAAGAAAGACTAATGTACCTATGTATATGACAAAGATATAAACGTAGTTTGATTAAATAGCCAGCAGCACATTAAACAACACAAAATGGATCAATTTTGTTATGAGTCGACCGCGCTAAACAGAAACCACTAAAGCTAATGGATATTTTGTTATTGTTGTGCGACAAGACACACGCGGTTAGCGCCACCTTTAATTTTAGTGCACGCCTCAAGTTTTGATACTTTAACCATGTGTCATTAAAACATATAATTTAAAAAGTAAAGTATACTTACTTCAATATTCATAACAAAAATTTAACTTGTCATGTCTTGTAATGCCAAAAGCCTATTGTGTGTGGCGCCGCGCCGGTGTGCCTCTGCGACGCAATAGGTTAATGAAACTTATTACGCATACCTATCTTAATTATATTAAAGATTTTAAGATACGAATAATGTTTACCCAATTAATAGATAGTTACTTATACATACATACCATGCAATCCAATCCTATCGACAGTCTAAGCTAGTAAAATACTAAAATACTTATTTAGCTAACAGCGTTCATCAAATTATATACTAGCCAGTCCCTGTTTACCTTCTATAAAACTGCCGCAATATTTTCTATGAAATTTTATAAAACTGCTATGAAGGCACATTAATATGATTCACAATGACAATATTGATTTTTCTAAATAGTAGGTGGGTATAATAGGTACATACTTTGCTGCGTGTTGTAAGTCTTGGATTACTATATTTTATATTCTTAACGTGGCAGAAAAATATGTATATTATCAACTTGATAGTATGCAATTATCGTAATACATGGACTTGTGGCCGATTACTGGTTGCCAATTGTGCTAAGAGTCGATGCACTACTAGCACAAGGGATACCATTTATATACATTCTGTCATTAAAAACCACACCTACTGCGACAATGGCTGCGATGTTTTTCACCGTAAAGGCAGATATTTCACCGATATTTTTGGTTAAGTTATGAGCGCAGATGTCGCTACAGCCAAAAATAATAGACAACGGCAATCCATTGTCCATTATTTTTCAGTGCAATCACTGGTGTGCGCTTTGCTTGCAAACTATTCTATTTTTAAATACATAATAGGTATCTTCATATAACATAAAGCCTTCTGTAAAATTAAATAAATAAATAAATAAATAAATAGATAAATAAATAACTAAATAAATAACTAAATAAATAACTAAATAAATAACTAAATAAATAAATAAATAAATAAACATTACTTACTTACAAAAAGTGCTACACTATTCAGTATCTAATTAACTGTAAAGCAATTATTTCTTTGTCTGTTATTTTTAAGGTTTGCTGAATCTATTATAAAAAGATTTGCCATAGAGATAACTTGACCTCTGGGCAAAACCCGATAATTGGGTGCTGCGGCCATTTTTATAACAACGCAAAGAACGTCATGTAAAGTTAAGTCAAGTCAGATTTTGTTTATGTAGAAGATATTGCTCATAATATATTACCAAAAGAACAAAGATTAAGACGTTGCGGTCGTGGCATAAAGTGTGTGTGGTCGGAAGCTTCCTCGCCGAGCGTCGGCTAATTAAGGAGCACCAGAAAAAACGAACGTCGCTACACATACCTACTGACTGCGGTTACCCATCACGATATAAAGGAATAAAACATTTTCTTGCAGAAGACAGTTTAGTCTTTGCTCCTATTTTATACAAGAAATTATTAAAATTTTAGATGAGTGCAGGTATTTTAAGCAGATTCCATGTCATAAGTAGATAGTTACTTGAACTAAGAACAATGTGATGGAAATTAGGTATTTTTTTTCGGGTAGGTATTTTTTTATAGCTACATTTAGATAATAATTTGGAAGTAATTAACTTAATGTGTTAAGTATAATGATAGCACTGTTGCCATTAGTATTTGAGCTGTCATAGGAATGTTGAGAATTTCATAAATTGTTACGACTTACGAGGTTTGTTTCTATAATACCTATATAATAATTTCTAGTTTATAAAGTCAGGTATACATCAATGGAATCTTATATGAACCATCAGTTTTTACATTAATATTAAAGTATATTATTATACATATGTATAAAAATAGATACTACTTCTAGTCAGATTATGGACTGGCGGCATATTGGGGACTTACAATATTCTCGTCACAAAATATCGCTAGGATATTAGGATCAAATTAGGATTTAATGCGTAGGAATCGTGCAGCTTTTCGGGATTTTTTATGTCATCCTCTTCGTTCAAACATTTGCGTGAGAGATATTTAATCACAATAGTACAATAGTCAGCAAGAACTGGTTTATGATGAACTGGATATCGCTAAACTACAACTACCGACCGCAGTACTCGTTAACACATAATTTAGAACAAAAATGAGAATAAAGCCTTATGACGGCGGTGACTACTTATCGCACTAATGATATAAAAGATAAGTTATGGTTGAAAATAGAAGTTTGATTTCGTCATAAACAGAACAACATAACATCAAAATGATTTATAAATATAGGTACATACGAGACAGATAAAACTTTGTTCTTAGTTTTTTTTAAATCTGTCAGTTGTTTTAAAGCCGGACAAATTGAAAACTAACTGCGTCTGGACCCTGACGGGTCTCGCTTAAGAAAGTAGACGGCAGATTTGAAAGAACTGTGAAAATTGTCAAAAAAAAGAAAATTGCAATGCATCTAACATCTTAATTGCAACTTTTTAGATGCCAGTACCAAACCAGTAGTGACGCTTGCAGTCTGCAGCTGTGGACTGTGATTACAGAATCAGTCTGCAAAAGCACACCTAAGTCGCGCCTATATTGTAGTGGGATTTTCATCAAGAAAACTGTCCTCTGTGGTTAAAACTACGATTAATATTATGGATCTAAATATCAAATTCATTACAAGCTTGCCAAGGGAGTAAACAAATATATTTAATTTAAATGACTTTTAATTCTTAATAATTAAACGAGAAGAGTCAATCGTGTGAATCAAAATGAAATAGGTATATCACAAGTCCCTAAATTCTAGTGTGCATGTTGTTTAAACAGTAATATTACACGGTGCTGTGACAAGCGACAGAGTGCTGCGCCGATGTAATGCGATACATCTGTCCGTTACCCCGCCGATGTTTTTTACCAGCTGTTTGATCAAAATCTTTTAACATTATACAAACAAAAATAAACACATAAGTAACTGCAACGTTACTTTAATTTAGCATACATAAAACAGATTTAAATAACAAAATAATTATATTGTTTAAATTAAATATATTTTAATTTTAGAATGACTTTCTAATCCTTCTTCCTTAGTCTGGCGCTTGAGATTTCAATGGCCTCTAGCCAATGTTTAATTTCTTTAGGGCATTCTGGTTTTTGATCGTTGCCTGGAATGCCTTTAAAAAGTGTTTCTGCGTCCACGTTGATAAGGTTCTGGCGGGACAAGACAATAGCACGTACGAATCCGTCGTTTAATGTGATGAACTTTTGCTCGATGAATAAAGTTTTATCTTCCCAGTAGACTAGCTAGAACAGAATACGAGTTAAATTACTATATATTCATAATAAATAATGTAGCTACTAAGAACATTAGGAATGGGACTCATTGTAAGGTACTATGAAAACAACCCAACTTTTAAAATCGCCTCGTTTATTTAGCTACATATGTAGGGAACGACCGTCAGATCCAGCATTAATTATTATTCCCCGTGCAATGACTTTTAGGTCTAATCATAATAATAAACTTGTTGCATTACTTTCTTCAGTGATATTATTTTATAGAATCATGATAGGTAAAACTAACCTAGTCTTATATATAAATTATTTTCAATATAAGTGACCATAGGATCAGTACCTAGTTACAATTTTAGTACTGAAATTCGTCCCAATATAATGTTATCTGAAATCTAATTTAAAATTTCATCATTTTCTACTTCTAAGGATGAAACTTATTAATAAGGATGTTTTCGTGTTTATATTACTGTTATACAACCGGGTTATTAATAAAATGTATCTGTATGACACGTCGCATCGGTAAAAATGTAAGTAGGTATAACAAGTTAAGTTTTTAGTTATTATAAAAGTTATAAGTAAACAAAATCAGTTGGCCATTCATTGAATTGCCGTCCATGGTCATATACATAAGGCACTTATGGTGCAGTAAACAAAATTTACTGCGAATAAAAACGTATAATTTACGTGAATAAGTATCTACCTCTTTAATATTCGAATGAAAGTAAAACGATACTGAGTATATTTACCTGAGACAAGTACGTACCTACACACATTTAATTTAAAACGGACTGACTTAAGTATATTATAATAATACGTTTTAATATGCATCATATTCTATACCATAAATAACTCTACATAGGTACCTACTAGAAAACACCCTGATCTGCATATCAGTAGGTACCTACTATGTTGGTATCTAGTACTGCTGCTACAATTAAACTAATCCCTTGAGACCATTTATTCTTCGAAACGCATTTATAATACTCTTAGGTATTGGTGTTTAGATACTGACCTTCGTTTCCACCTTATAAGCCGTGAATATGGGTATGGTTCTCCTATAACGGATGCTAGAAGCTCCTTGCAATGCATGACCATCCACTGCTTTGATATTTGCATAGATTCCGGTACGATCGTAAAAATGGAATCTGGCGAAATCTAACTCTCGAACATACCGAGCATTGTTCATGTGTCTGAGGAAAATGTCAACATCTTGTGTCGTGCAAAAACCTGAAATCAATGCAGTGAAAGTAACTTGTTTCTTATTTTTACATTCTCATTTTGGGTCACATTAAAATATAATTGTGTATGAAATGACGCCAGGTGCGTTATACCATAATTACTTAGCTATATCTAATTAAAATAAAAGCAGTTAATGGGTTCTGCATTAAGGGGATTGAAACGGACATTATTTTAATGCATATTGCAATGTGTAGCTGTAATATACAGGCCGGCAGTAATACCATTATAAAGAATATACGTCAACATATTGCTTATGATCCAAAGAATTATGGTTGGAATGGCCGATGCATTCAACTATTTTTGAGCTGGCCGGCTGCAGTTACCTAGGTACGTTACAGTAAAAATATTGCCCTTTTAGTTAATTATCTAAGTAGGTAATATCTAAACTATAAAGTTCACTATCTGCCTACTGCCTAGTTTACGTGGATATGCGAATATTTTCTTTCGAAATATGTGAATCTACGTGGTAAATTAATTATATGTTTGTCTGTACTAAACATATCTAACAGTAAATAAATATTTGATGATAGGATAACGGCTAAAATTATAAGTAAATACAGAAAGTTACTTAACATTAAAATTATCTGTACAAACAAGAATCAACTATTTGATTACAGTGGTGAATGATGACATTTCTATTAATAACTTAAAATTTACATACTTCTAACTTCGATTTTTATTATAAAATAGCAAACTCACCGTAAATAGTTGTCGTATCATTAACACCACACTTCTTGTGGAACAATCTGCCAATTCCAATAGTAAAAGCTATTCTTAAGAAGTAGTTTACATCCCAGAAAATATATGCAAGAGCAATCACTGTCGCGATAATACAATACATGGCTACAAAAAAAAAACTAAGAAATAATATTTTAACCAAAAAGAACGTAGGGTCACTCTAAAAGTAAACTACCACTAAGTTCTGTACGGTTGATATAACGTGATATAAAGTAATAACAAAATGCTGTACAAGAAAGACAGCAATAGGTGCTTCTATATATTATGCTGCCCTTGTTTAACTTATACATATTTACTGTGGTAAGAACGAGATGATACCACTGTACTGTTACCACCTGTTCGTCTGTGACAGTACGACACACACGAGATGCGAGATACAGGTGTGTGTCTGAAGTATGGTCGTGCCTGTTTAAAGGTCAGTGACCATTTGAGAACGGAATGAAGTTGGATGCAGTCATAGAAAGCCCTATCTCTTATAAAAAATACCAATGGAACTTTTATTCGATATACTTTATCATGGTAATGAAAATATCTAGTAACCTTTTATTTTTTTAAATTTAGGCTGGTAGTTTTTTATTATTCATTATTTACATAAACAAAAGCAACAATCATAATTTATAACTTAACTAATATTAACAAACCTTAAACTTAAATAAAACATAATAAAAGGTAACTGGTATTATAATTGTAAATTTTTAGTCAATAAATATATAAAAGAAAAACTAAATATAAGGCTGTAAAATTTAATAAAAAGAAATAGCTAGTTTAGGCAGCGTCGTAAAATTCCTCAGCATCGCTATCGCCCGGGAAAGTGCCCAGAAGACTGACAGCATTGCCACATTGAATGGCAATGCTGATTCTTTGAGCCAAGAAAAGACTATTAAATTATTTTAATATTTATAACTTATAAGTTACACCTAACAATCCTGAGAAATACAGGCACGGAGGTGTGTTACAACGCAATCTTTGTAACTCCCGACTGCTATTGAGAATCCTTTGTTAGAAAACCTAATAACTTACTGGTGTCCCGACCCGGGTTTCGAACCCGAGACCTCATACACAGCAATCGCATGCATGCATTGCAGTTAGGCGTGATTAATATAGGTATATATACTTATCAGAAATAACTGAAAGACTAGACTGAACTTCACATCCAGCCTAGCACGATCAGACTTCTTTAGTGTACAGACGAAACTATGTAATTATAGCCACTTGCAGAGTAGTAATCCAGAGAACGTAGTATTTACTACACATTCACTACATTGCCTAGATAATCCCAGTTACAATATCTGTACAGAGAACGTTAAATAGGACGCAGTGGGCCCTCACTTATATGCTCTCGTCGGATATGCTTATTTATTTACAAAAAGTGTATAGTTGAAAGTGTTAAACTAAATATATCTACTTCATATATGTGAATAGCCGACCCATACGTACAAAATAAAAACTAAATGCTAAATTTTTACATAAGTTTGATATGGTATTTAGGTACACACAGTAAATATTTTAAGACATCTAAAGATGAAAAAATTATTATTAAATCAACAAGGAAATAAATGATAAGACATGATATTATTATATTTTAATTATGTCAGATTACTAGAAAATAATAACGTGAATTTATATTTTTAGCTTGGAGCTAGATATTTGCATACTATGTAGCCAGTGTTGGACATATTCTGGGCATTGGGGTTTAACACCTGATCCAGACAAACCAGCAAGAAGTGCTTCTGTGGAGTCTCCATATCGTCCTATTGCATGCTGCCGAGATACTAAGACCGACCGTATTTTGCCGTCGGAAATGGTAATCACTTTATGTTCCAAAAATAAGGAACGGTCGTCCCAGTAGACAAGCTGTAAAATAAAATTAGGCTTTCAAGAGTGCTTCGAAGTTGTTATTAATAGATTGCCTCGATGACGCAGCGGTAGTGAATGCGACTGCTGTGCAGAAGGTTTTCAGTTCGATTCCAGGGTCGGACTAAGTGTTATTGGATTTTTTTGACAATAAAATCTCAGTATCAGCACGAAGTCGATAACTGTGCCCAGTAATTGTCCCGTATATAAAATGCGGATCCCTTTGCGAAAGAGGCGTGAGACTATGTCTAAGTATGTATGTAGCCATCGAAACACGATTGCAAATCAGTCTAGTAAGATACCTAGTAAATAACCTTATATCCTATCCTAACTAATATTATAAATGTGAATGTAAGTTTGTTTGTTTGTTACGCTTTCACGCCTTAATTACACGGCCGGTCATCATGAAATTATTTTGCATACACGTAGGCAGAGGAACAGAAAAGGACATAAGGTAGGGAACGTATCGGTGAACTGAAATTATATTAACCTTTGTATTTATTTTGTATAAGCTGAACAAAGGTACTGGATGTTCAGTTACTGTAAGAGTGCAACCTTGTAACGAATTAATGCTTAATTCTCGACTTTTGCGGTATATTCCAGTTCTCTCGTAAAAATGGTATCTTGCGAAATCAAGATCTCTCAGTATCCTGGCTACTCTTATATGCTTGAATGTAATATCGCAATCTTGAAACGTACAAACACCTACAAAGAGAAAATATATCTACTGTTTAAAAGCAGTACTTTCAAACCAAATTTTGGCTATGAACATCATGTTATATTTTGTGACACCAATATCTAACTTACCGTATATAGTCGTGGTATCATCCAAAAAATATTTGCGTTGATAAAATCGACCACTTAGCACTGAGATAATAGTTCTTGCCAGATAATTAATATCACAAACTATGTTTAGCAATATAAAAATAATTACCACGTACATATACATTTTATAAGAGAGAGAGAAGATCGATTTTAAACGTTAGTGTTCACTTACTTTAAACGTTAGTGTTCACTTATAAGAGAGAGAGAAGATCGATTTTAAACGTTAGTGTTCACTTACTTTAAACGTTAGTGTTCACTTATAAGAGAGAGAGAAGATCGATTTTAAACGTTAGTGTTCACTTACTTTAAACGTTAGTGTTCACTTATAAGAGAGAGAGAAGATCGATTTTAAACGTTAGTGTTCACTTACTTTAAACGTTAGTGTTCACTTATAAGAGAGAGAGAAGATCGATTTTAAACGTTAGTGTTCACTTACTTTAAACGTTAGTGTTCACTTATAAGAGAGAGAGAAGATCGATTTTAAACGTTAGTGTTCACTTACTTTAAACGTTAGTGTTCACTTATAAGAGAGAGAGAAGATCGATTTTAAACGTTAGTGTTCACTTACTTTAAACGTTAGTGTTCACTTATAAGAGAGAGAGAAGATCGATTTTAAACGTTAGTGTTCACTTACTTTAAACGTTAGTGTTCACTTATAAGAGAGAGAGAAGATCGATTTTAAACGTTAGTGTTCACTTACTTTAAACGTTAGTGTTCACTTATAAGAGAGAGAGAAGATCGATTTTAAACGTTAGTGTTCACTTACTTTAAACGTTAGTGTTCACTTATAAGAGAGAGAGAAGATCGATTTTAAACGTTAGTGTTCACTTACTTTAAACGTTAGTGTTCACTTATAAGAGAGAGAGAAGATCGATTTTAAACGTTAGTGTTCACTTACTTTAAACGTTAGTGTTCACTTATAAGAGAGAGAGAAGATCGATTTTAAACGTTAGTGTTCACTTACTTTAAACGTTAGTGTTCACTTATAAGAGAGAGAGAAGATCGATTTTAAACGTTAGTGTTCACTTACTTTAAACGTTAGTGTTCACTTATAAGAGAGAGAGAAGATCGATTTTAAACGTTAGTGTTCACTTACTTTAAACGTTAGTGTTCACTTATAAGAGAGAGAGAAGATCGATTTTAAACGTTAGTGTTCACTTACTTTAAACGTTAGTGTTCACTTATAAGAGAGAGAGAAGATCGATTTTAAACGTTAGTGTTCACTTACTTTAAACGTTAGTGTTCACTTATAAGAGAGAGAGAAGATCGATTTTAAACGTTAGTGTTCACTTACTTTAAACGTTAGTGTTCACTTATAAGAGAGAGAGAAGATCGATTTTAAACGTTAGTGTTCACTTACTTTAAACGTTAGTGTTCACTTATAAGAGAGAGAGAAGATCGATTTTAAACGTTAGTGTTCACTTACTTTAAACGTTAGTGTTCACTTATAAGAGAGAGAGAAGATCGATTTTAAACGTTAGTGTTCACTTACTTTAAACGTTAGTGTTCACTTATAAGAGAGAGAGAAGATCGATTTTAAACGTTAGTGTTCACTTACTTTAAACGTTAGTGTTCACTTATAAGAGAGAGAGAAGATCGATTTTAAACGTTAGTGTTCACTTACAATGAAATATAAAGTCAAAGAACTAATTCATTGTATGCTAATTAAGTTGTGGGTATAACCTTTGGAATAACAAATGTTATAGACGCGTGACGGTTAGGTTTACTTATATATAAATGTCTGTCATCGTGTCATTGGTCATCATTATTTTGACGTCAATTTTCTTATTTCTTATTAAGCACAATAGACTTACTTTGCCCCAATGGATGCCAAAATCGAGACTACAAAATAATATTACGCCATGCTTACATTCAAGTCAGTGACACAAAGGCTAGGTGCTCTTTTGGAGGTCCGTCGGTACTTCATGCATGTTAATGACTGACTCCATACATAATTAAAAGAGGTAACGTCTTATAGTAAATGTAAACACAATACAAATTTTTAGAACTTCACTTACAGTCTTGTGTGTAGGAAATATTTGTATATTGTCTTTTCTTCTTTAGAGTTCAAACTGAAATAATTATGATTACTAAGTCATAAATCATTGGCGTGTTCTGCTAGATAAGGCGATAATTTAACTCAAAATTCAATGGTCCTGTCGTATTATCTGTGATGGGCCTGACCACTAAACAGGAGGCTGTCACTGTTTAAAGGCCGAGCCCATCCTAGAAAATATGACAGACCCATAGAATTTTGAGTTGAAAGCTCACATTGTGTAATAGGCACTAGATAATCCTGCAAATATACGCCAATCTAATAAATCCTCAAAGTTCTGTAAAATAAGCGTCTTACTGTATAAGACGCTTATAGTACTTATCAAAATAAGATTAATGATCTCATTATTTTTGGAATGCTAATATAACTGTCGAAGAGTTTTGTCACCCAGCTTCCAGCGCCTTCGTGCTTCGGCTTTGTATTACAAATAATATTATTTACTTGTTTTAATAGCATACAATTCATAATGCATTACGCATACTGTTAGTCGTAGTTTACCTATCTATGTACTTATTAGGTAGGTAGGTACTACATACAAAGTTAAATGTCAAACTTATTAAAAAGTAGAAGCGAAATGCAAAATATAAAGACGAGTGTTTATTTTGTTAATCAAGATAATATTTATTACACAGAGGTCCAATCTACTTATCGAAGAACATCAAAACATATACATAAATTATATACAAGAAATATAAAATAAAGAGGAAAATAAAACTTCGAAATTAAAAAGCGTCATAATATTCCTCCGCATCGTCGTCGATGCCAATTGAAACGTGCCCAGAAGACTGACAGCATTGCCACGTTGAATGTCAATACTTATTCTTTGTACAAAGAAAATACTAGCCCTCTGGTCACGCGAAGCGTCGATGAGCCGCTTAGCTAGGTCTCTATAAACAGTCTTAGCACTTGGACCCCATGGCCACAGCGTTTCGACACCAAACGACTCAAATATGTACTCATCAATAAGGTTTTGATATTTACGCCGTTTGACCGTCTCCGCTGATGCAGCAGCAGCACCGGCACAACCCGCTGTGCTAGAAAGATGTAATGGCGCAAGGGTGTCGACACAAGTTGCGTCCCGCACCAAAGGCCTACCCATTTTCTATGGCAGTAATGACATACCATCTGGTATCTTGCCATCGTCGCGTAACAAGTTAGTACGCGACGATGGCAAGATAACAGAGCTTGAACCTCTCGGCTTGGTACTACCAAGCCGTGAGGTTTAAGCTGAGCCGGAACGCCAGCGGTGACAAGAGCCCGACGGAGTATGTTATTCAGGTTGGCGTGTCATGATTGATATACGACTAGCACTCCTGCTGCATGACAGGCCATGGTGACCAAGATTGTTGATGGCTTCTCCACAAAAACACCGATGCGGAGAAACACAAGGAGTACCTAAGCGCTAACAGGAAGTCATGCGGAAGGTCGTATCGTCCAACATGATACCTGTGTTGGACGATGGTAGCGCCTGAAGCCAAAGGCCCCACTCCCACTACCTCACAGCCAGCAAGCGGGCACGTTCAACAGCACAGGACGATGTATTTGTGAGATTTTCTCAAACTATGCTGCATAACAGACCATCCCACTGTCTCTGAGAGAGTCGGTTTTCGGGTAAATCAGTGCTTGGGCAAGCAAGTCTCCAAGCGTTCACGGCGTCGGTCATGCACAGCACTTCAGAATTAACCAGTGTAGGTGCCAAGATTTTCCTGCTCAATTCCTCCATGCTATGGACCGAAGATAGGAACGCTAGTAAACTTACATCAGTAATTTTTCGAATGCCGAGGCCGCCCAAGCGAACTGGTAAGCTCGCTTGTAGCCACGCCCGGTCGTTAATGGCCACATTTAAAACTTTAATAAGAGTGTTCTGTATGATTTTATAAATTTTTGCTTAAGGTGTCATATGTTTCCAAAAGTGTGAAGAATGCGTAAATTTAGGGACGAATATAAAAACTATATAAAGAAATAAATAAAGACTATAATATATACTCGCTGATTTCAGCATGAATGGGCCCGGTTCGACCGGGGAAGGACTACCCTCTCACAGAATATCGACGTGAAATAGCAGTATTCCTACTGTTATGTTTCGTTCGGTGAGTGAGAGTGCCGGAGGCCCAATTACCCTCTTTCCCCCTTCCCGCTCCTTCTCCTTCCCACTTCCTCCTTTCTTAAAAGGTCAGCAACGCGCAAGTGATGCCTCTCGAGTAGCAGGCGTCCATAGGCTACGGTGACCACTTACCATCAGGTATGTGGTTGTTTGCCACCTTAGTTGTATAAAAGAAACGGAATATTTGATATGTAATCACCTAATAAAAATGATGAGTGTACTTAATGATTTTAGGCGCAAGTTCTCATTGCAGTAATTTTATTCCAGTGACCATAAACAAACCTCTATCACAACAAAAAAAAAGAAATTACTACTATAGTCTAATACGCAAACAAACCTCTACCCAGACAAGAACCTACATATTTTTAACTGACTTCAAAAAAGGAGGAGGTTCTCAATTCGACTGTATGTCGTTTCTTTATGTGTATTACCTCAGAACTTCTTTCTAAATAGGTATGTACATGTAACCAATGTAGATGATTGATTATTTTTTTATTTGAAAGCTGGCGCTTTCCATTTGGTCCCATTTAATTTTGATCAAGATCTGACCAATAGTTTAATAATGCGTATTTGGTTGACTTCGGATACATTGATGATGATCTCATTTTATGCCGATGTAAAATAAACAAAAAAGCATCTGTGTAGGCTGCTTTGAAAGCGCATCGTAGTATTTCGAGGTGGTCCGATTCTTATTTGGTGATGTTCTGGTGATGTACAACGTAATTCTTTAATAAATGGCAGCATATCTGCCGTGATTGCTGCAATATCACACACATGCAAATATGTATTGTTTACACAATTCCAAATTGGTTTACGATGGCATTCAATAGTATATGGTTATGTGCAACTGTTAAATTCAACAAGGTAGATACATAAAAGTTAATAACAAAATTATTTATATAATATAATTTTAATATAACACTGACGTAATTTAGCTCCGCAATAAAACATATCATCCTAGCCGTATTTGGAATTATCATGAGATGCACTATGGCCAAAAATTATTAAAACGGTATATACCGTTTTTCCCTGTCCAATACATTTTTCCTGTAAGCCCGCATTTTCGAAAGCCTATTTTTGCGCTCTTCACAAGTCTCTTTTGAAATGGCCCTGGACGTAGATTTCCTTTTTTGAGATAGGCTTTTCTCCTTTCTTCGTTTGTCTCATTTAAACGGCGCTGTCTCATATTATTATGAGCAGCGCGTTTAGTAGAGGTCTACCCATATGCAACCAAATAAAATCAGTTTCCGAACGTCAGATTCACTAAAAATCACGAGAAATAAACAAAAATTTGAACAAAATAGAAAACCGAGTTCTAAAAAGAATATTCTAAAACAAAAAATGCACTAAATAGTCAAAATATAATTGCGTATTCTTGTGTCTACAACTTACAATCAACTTATGTTATGTGCACCAACCGACACTGACTCCATAAATAAAAATAATTGTATATTATATCATCCTAATAATTTGATTGTCTTTTAAGCAGCCTACACATAATATATTTAATTTTTTTTGCTTTGTTGAACTCTTAATAAATATTTTAATAATTGCAAAACATAGGTCATGTGCTGAATTAAATGTGAAGTTTAAGTGGGTATCTACTCCCTTGCGTGGTGAACACATAGATTGTACTTAAGTAAAAACATAAGTTGTAGACGCAAGCATACGCAATTATTTTTTTAACTTTTAATGCATTTTTCTCTTCACAATATTCTTTTTTGAAGTCGGTTTTCTTTTTTGTTATAATTTTAGCCCGTTTTTCTTGAGAATTATAAATATGTTAATAAAACGGGTAACAGATAAACCTAATTTGTGTTTTCTAATTATTGTTACTAAATCTTCTAATGTTTTTACAGGTTGTAATTTTAAATTTTGATGAATTGGCACCTTGTTTCTAAAAGATGCATTTTTCAATGCCTTTGCCTCTTATATCAATGTGTACAGTGTGCACCTAAAACCAATCCCACCCACAACACATACCACCCAGTGGATTTCGGCAAAAAACATTTTTTACATGAAATAATCTAACGTTTTATCGGCGTCTTTATAAATGAGGCTGTTTATAGAAAAGATCGATCAGGCGATACAACATCAATGGCTTCGATGTAAAACAACAAAGATCAATAAAATAAACTGACTATACTTATCTTTGTTTCTTTTTTAGATGAAATAACAAACAGACATACAATCTCAAAGAGTAAGAAGCAAAATAAATTATAATCCATTGTTAATTTTCAAAATTCCGTAAAGCTTTTCATAGAAATATTCCAAATTAGCTACTCGCGATCTACATCGCGGTTTTTATCCTACCTCATAGTTGAAGTTTTAAATACTCTGCTAAACTCGTACTTTTATAACCAAAAAATATATGCCGATTGTCTACTGAGGCAATCGTTCGACTGCCAGGCAAAGATTTCGAATTTTATTCATTCCTAGGATAAGCTTCACTGAATTTTCAATGTTATGTATTTCATATTTGCTAGTTAAATTATCGCTTTGACGACAAAGCAAACATCGCAAGCAGACCTGCATGTCTGTGAGTTATAATGATCTTGCAGATGTGACGTCTGGCAATCCACACTGGACTATGACCTTATAAAAATGTTATATTAGATGTTTTTTGTCAGTTTCAAGTAGATAGTAACCACAAAAAATATAAAATATTCCATATATTTAATCGTCGTTAGGTACCTGTTTCTACAGGGTCCAAATTTTATGGCAGAACTTTTTATGTCATAATATTGTTTTGCATAACAACGGATAGCATAAAATAGTTTGGTATGCTCTCATTTATCATACATTAAAATCTCATAATTTTGTAAGTCAGAATCATCTTTATTATGCATATTTCATATCCATAATAATTAAAAAGTATAAAAATAAATTCACAGAAAGTTCATAGTCAGAATCGTCTTTTGGCATACATTTAATATCTATACTAATTAAAAGACAGAACCATCATATCTCAGAAAGTTTACAGTTAGAATCATCTTTTAGAATACTTTTCATATCCATAATAATTGAGAGACTGATCTATCATATTATCTAGTCAGTATCATTTGGAGGTGTTTCAACATGCAGCAGGCATGGTTTCTGTCACGGCTCCGGCCCTCCGTAGCTCCGGCGGTACCACGCGAGCTTATCGTCGCAGATGGTTTTAACACCTGCTCCTCAGCTCGCGGGCCGCATCGCCCCTACGCGCCTACGCGATTCTAAATTACACTCTAGGGTTAGGACAACCTAGACTACGTGGAGTCGGGTTTGCAGCGATTCGTTTCTGTCACTATCTTTTGTAGCACAGCACATACAAGTTTTAAGAAAGTATTTTAATTTTAATTTAAGGTTAAAATGCTATTTAATAGAAATATGCCTAATAAAATTATTCCAAATGAAATTCTGCAATCTTCATAGTATGCCAAGTGAAATTATACCATATAATCATTGATCTAAATTAGAGGTTCCCAGCCTTTTTCACATAATATTTTTCTTTCAAAATTTAGCTGGTTCCGATGGACCCCCTGCAGCTACATTTCTACCATTCTACCATATTCCTTGGCTAAAATTTTTTTTTTGTAAATCTGTACGGCCTGGTCATTTTTATTTTCGTGGACCCCCGCTTACGAATTGTGAACCCCCATTTTTTGTCATGCCAACGTAGATCCCCGTCGAGTCTCCCGTGGACCCCTGGGGTCCACCTGAACCACTTTGGGAACTACTGAATATAATGAACGTTATGCTAAACGAAATTATACGGAATATTAATTCTGCCGAAGGTAATTATGCCAGATAAAATTCTGCCATCTTAAAAGTATGCCATTGCAAATTCGAACATATAAACATTCGGCCAAACAATGTTTATATTAAACAATTCTTATGCCTTACTAATATTCGTTTAAAGAATATTATGCCAACTGTGTTATGCCAAATAAGTTTCAGAGCATCAATATTCTGCCAGATAGAGAGAACCCGTTTCTACAACAGTCCCCTCTCATTTACAGAATTGTCAGCTGTAATATCCGCAGGCAGGTGTATTTAATGATTTTAGTATTTTCGGTCTTACTTTTTATTTTGCAGGTTTTAGTGTAAATAAAACATAAAACGTTTTTAAACATACAATTTAATTATATCAACAATACTTACAACTAAAACACATTTAAAAAGCTTACAAAACGCTTTGGCGATAGAATATGTTGTCAGCACAATATTTGGCGAAAATTAATAAATACAACTAATTCATACACTTGTCGTTTACACATTTAGTGATGGTTACATTGTCTGCAGTCAGGACCGCAAGGGTTACAGTGAGCGGGGGGTGCATGTGGATGTTGTAAGGGCAGAAGTAATGGACCTGAAAGTGCAGGCAATGCCGGTAAAGGCACAAGCCATTCAGATCCACAAACCCTGCCCATTACTAATGCTGGCAACATCGGAGCACGAGGACCCACAGGCCGGAATGCTGACCACCTCGCTTCGACCTCTTCAGAACTCGACACGGAAGGTTCAAACCCGATGCCGCTCGTACTTATACCGGGTATTTTATCACGTTGAGCCTGTAACAAATTTGTTTAGATAAGGCATTTTAAACAAATCGCTTTCAAATATTCCATCCCTTGGACAAGTTAAAGTTTTATTAACTTTTTCTATCGAGGCACACTCGATAGCAGCACGAAGGCACAATGCAGACTATAGCTAGCTTTTTAGTGAGATACAGGATTTACCTATGCTATAAACAATCGTAATCATCAACAACAAAAATTTTTACCATGGTGCATTTTTTTTTAATCTCTGCTGAGCAACCATAATCATCGTCATATAAATATTGAGAGCCGAATATCTATAAAATCGTCAATTTAAACTAACGAACGGTATTAAAATATTTTTTTAGCTAACTAGTATACTAATATACTATAAGGGTTTGTTTTATTTTCCGCCTCAGTAACTTCAGATTTAAGTAATATAAAATAAATATGTTTAGAATTCACGCTGGTCTGTTACAGGTTCATCGATCAAATTATGAGTAGGTACCTAATCTACCAACGCAACTAGAAGGTAGCTATTTTGCATAAAAGATAATTTAATTATAGACTACAGACAATCAATAAATAAAATAAATATATTTAATTCGATGGTTATACTATGCACACTATAACATGTTGCGAGTCGCGAGGTATCTGGACTATTTAGTATCTGTTTATATTTTAGGCGGCGGCGTACGTACTAATTGAGTCAATGCCGGCGACGCAGGCATCGAGATTAGACATACCTTATGAGATACACTTTGAAATAATAATATATTAGGTATTTAGAAAACACTTACATGTGTAGCATTAAAATGTTCGACTGCGCGCAGTAGATCGTGGTTGCATCGTCTCAATACCAACTCTAAGACTGACCGTTTCTTTCCAGGAAACAATTTGCGCAGCATCTCTAAGCCAGCACTACTCACGCTCTCTCCTTCAGAACCCTCCTCACTGACTCTGTACAAATATTAACCTATATATTATATTACGTTATAAGACTTATATATAAGTTATAACTATCATGAAATTTTGTTTTAACTAATTATAAATTCCAAATGTTATAGGTAAAGTAAAATTGGTTAATTTATATTTCATCATCACGTTTTGTAGTAATGTATTTGATTAAGTAAAGAGTTTATTTCTTGTGCAATATTAATATTAATTTTAATGATTTAATTATTATATCTTCTATACATAATGACAGTAAAGAAACTGCAAAAGCATTAAAGATATCTTTTTATATATCCACTAGATGTGCCCGCGGTTTCACCCGTGTTTACAGTTACTGCGCCGCACCCGTGGGTCGTAGCGTGATGTTATATAGCCTATAGCCTTCCTCGATAAATAGGCTACCCAACACTAAAAGATTTTTTCAATTCGAACCAGTAGTTCCTCAGATTAGCGCGTTCAAACAAACAAATAAATAAACAAACAAACAAACAAACCCTTCAGCTTTATAATATTAGTATAGATATCGCTTTCACGAGATTTTCTATACCGTTTTTGATCAGTACAAAAATATTCGTTCCAAAAAAGAACATGTTTGTGTGTATTTCATACTTCAATCAAAACGACATCCCACAACAAAAACGGTCCAACTAATATTAGTCGACACCTAGAGGCGCCAAGCCGGCGGCTGTCGGCAGAATGTATGGAACAAAAGAACACGCGCTTTTACAAACGGCCGACACTTACTCAGCGCCACGCATAGTCGGACGTTGTGTTTATCAATATTATAAATGTTTTGTTTTTCATACTCATTCAAGCACAACATCTTTTGACCTTCCTTGGAGTCCTTTACTAGACTTTTATTGTTGACTTTCGGTGATAGAGAACGTGTGAATTTAGTTGGCAGAATTGACATTTTCAATTTAGTCATTTTTATTGCAATGGTGACTGATGAAAAAGGGACGCCTGCGTCTGAGATTCTGTATTAAAAATTACACAAGAACCGTTCAAATAAATCAATAATGAGTAAGATTTCATTTAAATAGACCTACCGCATTGAAGGTGTTGTGTTTGAGTGTCTAGCAGAGTCAGGCGAGATATTGCAACAGTCTGGCATGGAGTCACTGGTTTCGCTATCGATATGGATGGGCTGTTGGCAATAAGTCATCAAATTAAATGTGATAAATGATAATACATTACATATTCAAAATTAAATATCCACACTGTCTTTTACATTAGGCATTGTAGATATCTTTAAAATGTAAAGAATATATCTTTAAAATGTAAAGAATCCATTACCAGTTAAGTACAACTTAACTTACAGTGTGATCATCAGCAACAGAATCTGGTTCCGGACCTGGGCTAGGACACGGACCGGTGACCCTCATTCCGTAAATCCGACCTGGAGGCAACGTTTCTAATGCCGTCCCACTTTCAACAGAAGCCAAATGCAACGCTATCTTGTCTTCAGCTGCTTGTTGTCGTTTTAAAGCAACCTGTTAAAACATGAGTCACTTGTTAAAACTTTAATCAAACTAAATAGTGAATATTTAAGTCTATAACCATCAGTCTATATTGAACCTAGTACTTAACTAACTTAAATGTTCCTGTACTTAGTTTAGTAATATAACTTTTATAAGAGCAACTTCATAATGTAACTGATTTTTTATATAAACTTCACTAAAAAAGGCCTTCCATAATGTTGTCGTTCCATAATGAGTCAATGTTAAAAGTATGTAATTGATTAGTTGGGGACACAATTGTTCCTATACTACCTAATCTGATAATTTCCCTAATTCAACCTTATCTAAAAATCAAATCTATTTATTCGCTTTTGCCAGAAAACGAAAACAAAATAAGAATCACAAGTTGTATTAGGTACCCATTTTAGATTTTTTTACTTCCTATAATATTTATATCTTCTACACGAAAATAAAATAAAATAAGACCCATTTTACTACAGCGTTGCAGGAAATGTTATACTATCAAATTAATTTAGCGGAAAATCAATGACAAACACTCAATGTTTGTGTTTGGTGTAAGCGGCCACCCTTGGGACCAACAGACTGGCCGCACGCGCCCGGTAGCTCGGGGAGATCTCGCCTTCATTGGAAACGTAAACAAAACTCAATCTCTGGATAAATCAAATAAAAGCATGACTGGAATATATATTCAACATCTTCTATTAGATTTATCTATTGAGCTTCGACGCGAGCGGTGAGTGGAATACGACATTCACTGATATTCTAATATACATATATGGACGATAGATATGGATAACATTATTTGAATTATTAACAGTAAAATATTTTATTACATTTATAATTTCCAATGAAATTACAAAGATTCTATCCAAGGAGTGACCTGTCAAACCAAATAAATACAGATTTATTAGTAATGTTAACGAAATACCAAACATATAACAATATTTGCCTGGTTTAAATCAAATTATACTTGCGAGCAAAAAAAAACATGGCGAAATCAAATCTGACTAATCAAAAGAGAATAATCTGGCATTATCCCAGTTTTGGTGCAGCAAGTGGTGGGACATCGACAGCGATGCATTACTGTGTAAACTGATCGATGGTCCATCCGGCGTCTACGGTAAACACGTGCCACTTGTTCAAATAAACCGAGACACTGCATTAGCTGCTCTCGATTTCACTACATTAAAACACATTAACGCGTCTAAATTGCGTGTTATTTCTGTACTAAATATGGTATGAGCGTATAGTTTCCGTGTTCATTATCATTTTAAGATTTCATTCAGGAAACGTTAGGTACTCGATTTTATTCATGGTGGCGCACCATTTTTTTACTTTAAATCCTCAAAGATTTTAGATTAGATTGATTTTACTTAATTTTGATCATTAGTCATTTCAGTCAATTTTTTCATAATTTGTTTATTATAATTTAAGAAAACATTTATAAAATCTTTAATTAATATTTGTAGTATTGTTATATATTTTAGTTACACAGTGAAATAGGTATAATGATTAATGAGAAAATAAAAATTTACTTCTGCATCTGCAATATTCTAATAAAAGATTTTAGCAAGCCTTAGGACTTTGAACCTGTCTGGTTTTCAAATATAAAGAAAATTTTAGGTATATTATTAAAAGGTCGTGGTAATTGTATGGGTCCCTATGCATCTATGATGCGATGAATCAGAAATAGCTTATCCAACATTTCAGAACTCGGGACAACCCATTAGGGTTAATCCATGTTTTGAAATGTTGTAATACTTGTTCAGTAATATATTTGTTAAAATTATGTAACATCCATCCTGTGCCCTATTTACATATAGGTACATATTAAGTTTCAGTCGCGCGTCGTTTATGAATTCACCAAAGCACACTGAAAGCATGCTAGATTGATAATCATGAACTACCTATCTATTATGTATTCTAGATCGAGAATTCTAGTAAAGCAACTTACACTTCCGAGCTTACATTAGGTATTTAACTATAAAATTGCCGTTTATAGTTCTTCTAATTTCTTGGTTCGTGGTTACCATTGCTTTTTATACAAAATGCAATCGTTATTTTAAAATACATTTATATGCACTTAACTGTATTCGTTGCTTTAATTCGCCATAATTATCTAAAAGATGGTTGATATTTTTGTTAATTTATGTAAACCATAGTGGCCGGCATACAAGCAACTAAACTTAAATAAATAAATAAAAAGAAATAAAACTATACATGAAACACAAAACATAGAATAATAATTGACAATTAAAAAAATATTGATGAAATAATTAGTATGAAAACCACAATGTTGCCGAATTTATTCATACAAAGCAGCAACTTGACATTTAAACCCTATTATTTACGTATGTATATATGTATATATGGGACTGGAAAGAATTTAGTAGTTATTTTACCATCAAGCGTATCTATAACGTTTGACTATGCAATGTACCTACCGTTAATATGTACTGACTTGTATTTATCTGGTAAAAAAAAAACTTTGTGACTTCTTTGACACATATTTGATTTAAATAAAATAACAATAAATATTTAGTTTCTACACACAATATATTGGCAGAATGATATGGTCACGTGAAGTATATTATACCTAATACCTACCTATATTAATGCCTATAGGTACATTAGGTACCTACACTATACTGACGTTATTGTCAATATCGCATTAACAATTTAAACTAGTAGGTACCTACTATAAATTCTGGAGATCGATGACCAGATCAATAATTATGATACCTAGTAAGTACCTATTTAGTTTTATATACCTACGTAAATTATAAACTATAATATTGTCTTACGTTTAGCGAATGTTATACATTGAATTAAAAACTACCTACTTTATACGGATTCTGTCGCGTTGTTTATTTTAAAACACTTTTATTGCATGTAATACAATAGTTCAAAATTATGTAGGTCATAAAAGTGTTCCAAAATAAACAACGCGACAGAATCCGTAGGTATAAAGTAGTTTTAATTTCAATTTATAAACTATAATATTTAAATCCTTGTTATTTTTAGATTAGTATATCGTTACAAGGAGCTTTGGGCTTTTTGAAGATATAAGTACGGCGTGATAACACGTGTTGGCATGTGCTGTAGTCATAATAATATAATATAATATAATAAAATATAATATATAATTGTTCCTGTGCCTAGAAGTCTTGCACTTGCACCAATTATAGTTTAGCTTAACTTAGTGCCCAGACTTATGTACCACAGTAAATATACCTGGGATTCGAAATGCTTGGTACTATCCAATTGAATAAATTAAATTAAATCGTCATTATAAATGGTCATGATTTCATGAAACTGATTTGTAGGTTTGATGTGTTCAATCATAGTGGCTAAAGTTTTCAGACTTATTACTAATGCAAATTTGTATTTATAAAAGAAGTGTAGATAGTCAAGGTAATAGTGGCGGTTCTTCTGTAATAATAAGTCACTTTATGAGAAACTATGGGGTAAAACGTGTAATTTAAATACTTAGTTAGTGATCAATAATTTACAGTAGCGAGTGGACTGTAATTATGTCCAGTAGATGATAATAGACTCGTCTATTGTAAGCCACAGTTTTAAAAATATATGACAATGGACTGAATCTATTATCATATATTTTTAAATGACATACTCTGATTCTATCACACAAATCTTTCATGTAACAATCTTTAGATAAAATATAACAATTTTAAACAATTGTTAGTGATAATAATTAAAAAATTTATCACTAATTTTAGAACCACCACTGGCCTTCTGGCGTAATAATAGCATTGCCTAACAAAAAAGCCACTAAGTTGTTTGTTTGCAAACAAATATTTTGATTTAGATACCTCTATCACGTAACTTCTAAATACGTTATACAGTTTAACAAAGATCATTCAATTCTGAAAAAATATAAATAATTCCTATTTGAATATTTAGTGATACTTAGGTGCATATTTTCATATCTACATTTGATCAGTGAATCTGAGATTACATTACTTACATGCAAAAAAGTTCCATATCTCTCTGCGTTTACCAGAAAAGATTTCAGTTTATTCATTTGCGATAGTTTTTCTATTATTTTAAGATATTAAATATATTCGATATGATTTTTAGATTTTATCACAATGTTCGGAAACTGTGGCAAGTGTAGTAGTCTTTTAAATAACCGATATTTTATATAAAAGGTATATCCATAGGTATAAAATAAAAATCTGTTATCCGACTATATTTACGTTTTTGTACCTATAACCTTCTCCATGATTCAACCTACTTACCTACTTCTATTCCAAATTGCATCAAAATCAGTTTAATGAACTGGTTAATGTGTGTTATCTTTTACTCGGCTACATAACACGTACCAAAGAGACGCAACGTAACAAACTATCGGATCTATTTGTACATGTGCTTATCTCGTAAAATCTTTTTCCATAAAAGGAAAACCTGACTGTCGCTGTAACGCGAATTCTAAAAATATTAGATACATTTTGACCAAAAGTTCCTTATAATATAAGAAACAAGTTTTCAAAATTTATTCATGCATCATAATTTTTCGCATGGCCATTATTCGTATTACCTACATAAATTTAAATTAATATTGTATATCATTATGTTTTTATAAATCTAGCATCCAGGTCGTTAAATAGAGGCCTAACACGAAAAATAATAATTAGATAAGTATTAAGTATGTTTTAATTAATAATACCTAATAATATTTTTTATTGTTCCATATAGGCACAAAACAACACAATAACACAAATACAATAAAACAATTTTTGTAACATCTATTGCATTGAACTCTGGTATCCAAGATATTTATTAAGATTAAATTTGTGTTATGGGTACCAGCGTTCTCACAAAGGATTTTCCATATTTACACATAAATCTACTTTCATCTAGGGCTATGCAAAAGGGTAAAGAAATTGACTGAAACTGATTGACTTGGCAAAGCAGAACAAACTAGGAAAACAGCATAATACATTGGACAACTGGTGGGAGGCAATTTTTAATATTTAGTTTCGTCCATCGGTGCTACCTATGTCACATGTGTTGGTTATTGTGCAGTGTTTCAATTGCATCATTCCATTTAACGGAAGAGAACTGAAGAGAACTTCCATTCCATACTTTATCTAAACAGTTGTTTAGCTAGATATAAAGGTACAAAGGTGCATACTAAGTACTCATCTGAATTATAATACTGAGTCTATAAAGGATGTCCCAGAATATGTGAATCAAATTGTAACAGGAGATTCCTTAGGCAAGGACCTAATAAAAGTGCTAAATAAAAAAAATAAAAAATATTTTGTGTTGTTGGTCAAAATTACAAGATTTTCTTTGGTGCAAAAAAATACACTAAAATAATACTGCGACAACAAAACAGTTTTTAAAAAAATCGTTTGTAGTTTGACGATTCAATCCTTCACAAATAACAAAAGTGAAAGAAAAATTAAAATTTGCCAAAAACGTAAAGTCTGGAAAAAGTCGTACTTACTATTTTAAAACGCTTGATTTTTTTTTTACACAAGGTGTTTTTATTTTTTTATTTAGCACGTTTGAAAGGTCCTTACCTAAGGAATCTCCCGTTACAATTTGATTCACATATTGTGGGACACCCTGTATATAGCTTACCCTACAGGGCAGGTGATACATATTCACATTTTAAAGCTAGTACCTAAATTAATAGCTGTGTTCATCCTTCTTGGTGAATAGTAACATCATAGTAACAAACGACAAAAAATAGTTAAACAATTTATAAAGGTTTCTTTATCAGTATATGCTTATAATATAGTGAAAAGGTAATATATGTTCATTACCTGTGCAGCCATAATTCGTTGTCTTTCCTTGATCAGGCCACATTTAGGACACTGGCACAGACGATAGGCGCAGGCTTTCTTGTGGCCCCTTAGACTTGAGATCAGACCGTGGTTTCGACAGCGAGCGCATTTCGGCACTCGAGCGCGTCCCGAATTCATTATGATAGAGGATCAATGTTTAGGACCTTTATATTAATCCTACATCTAATCAAGATAGTAATTTGTGCAATTTTGTTAATTCTGCAAATGAGCATCAATATTTGAGCATTACCTATAGACGTTACTGATAAACCATCATTGAATTCACTATATGATTGTACTTACGTCGCCGCAATACAAAGTAGGTATAATATTCTGAACTAAAAAATACTACAACGATAAGTCTTTTTGAAGTAACAAAAGAATTATATCGTTTTATACACCAAGTACTAAAAAGTAATAATTTGACACATTTAACACTGGCTCACATAATTAACTGGACACGATCTGTTGAGGAAAGCCGCCCGCCCACATTACACTCCGCCCTGAAACTAATATCGTTATGAAACCGAAATGTACAAGATGATAGATCAATGTGAAAACAGGAGGCGTAACAACTGCAAGTATCTGTGGAGTAGCACGCGAACATAAACTCCATCATCTTAGAAACAAACGCCATGTTGCTGATTCCTTACCAGATGACGTCGCAACATCCCGTTCATCCCGGTCCGCCCTTCGCTAGAGATCCGCCAATAGGAAAGCGCTGCTGTTAGGATTGGTTACAAGCTTGGGAAAACATCGGAAGCTGATCCTTTAAGATTGTGTTTCATTTAAACAAGCAACAGTCAATTTAATTTATTATAGCACCTAAATAAAGTTTAGCTGGAACAGTGTAGAATTCGTGTAGTGTACATTGTAGTTTATTATTAAATTTGTGGAATAACTTATAAGTACAACTCGTTCACGAAATTGCTTTTATGTTTAGGCAGATACTTTAGCTTGTAGACATGTATAATACAAATTTTAAATATGTAGGTAAAATTACTATGTTACTAAATAGTTATTCCAGCGGTGTCTTTTATATTGTACTTCTTTAGCACGCAGTCTTCCAAACAATTTTGACTGTTCTAGGTAGGTATTAGATTTTTACAAATATAAGTACGTACTAGATTTTTCCCGCGGCGTCGCTCGCGTAAATGTAGGTTAGGTTAGTAACAGTATTTTTTACTAAATAAAAGGTGCCATATGTCCTTTTCTGTACCCCTGACAAAGTGTATGTGTAATTTCACGATGATCGGTCCTGTGGTCCAGTCCTATCGACAAGTTGGCTACTACTTAAGTACAGTACCTAGTAAGCAAACCATGAACCGTTACAGAGAGAAGAATACACGATTAAAAAAAAGTTAAATGTATGTACACACGGCTACACATCAAGTTAGACAGCCTATATACGCATAACTACACTACATACAAAATAGAAAATTGTCGGAAAGGGACAGTGCATAGTGTCGATGTAATGATAAGGATAGAGTGTAACAAAAATATAACGCACTCTCTCGCACGATTCGCAGCGTTCAAATTCTAATAGTTCAAAGTCCAAACAGTGTAGGTTGTGTGTCGCTGTGCGTACCAGTAGTACATAAATATTATACGAGAGTCGCCATCCAGATGCCCCTTTTTTTAAGACACTTGCACTAGTCATTTTTCCTGTGTCGCGGAATACTTTACAAACATTCAAATAACGGACACACAGAGCATCGAATTTCGAAACAACCATGCGTGGAGCACACAACTGTTTGTCCCATGTGGAGTTCGACTGGGCGCAGTGGCAGCGGCGAGGCTACCACTTAAACCACAACGCCATTCGTGCAGTCAGTTCTGAGTACTAGGTCGTCTTAAAAGCTTAAAGTCATTCCATAACAAGTGAGAATCGGCAATGAATTGCCGTAAATCTTAGAGTTCGAAAAAATGGTTCAAGTAATATGCAAAGGTCATGTGATACCACGAGACCTTGAGGTCAGAGGTCAAAGGTTATAGTCATTTCGATGGTATATCGACAATGCTGAGTCGAATGGCGCTGACCGCGAGTCTCTAGCTCTTACGGTTCTTGAGTTGAAAGTTGTATAACAGAGGGACAGACGGACGGACGGACGACCAAAGCTATAACAGTTTTTTCGATCTCTAAAAACCCAACGACCTGACGTTTAATGACATTTAACTTTTTTTTACTTTTCTTTTAACTTTACCCGTACCTATATTTTTCATAACGTTCTGTGACTACAAGTAGATATTGTCTATTCTCTTAGTTTTCTGAGCGATTTATGATTTATTGTAAAACAATATGGTAATATTCTTACTTAGGCCCAATTGGGCCTAAATTACTTAAGGTACTTACGGTGCAGTAACTACATAACTATACTACAATTTTTATACCATCGCGTCGCTACTACTAGATAATAGAAGTAAGTACGTATGAATGGCTTAAATTACTGCAAGTGCATGACAAAATCTTAATAGATAAGCACGTTTATCTCATATTGTTTTATAATGTTGTTTTCAAATGACTATATACAAGGCATAGTCAGACTTTTAAGGCAACAAAATATGAGGTCATAAGTATTTTAAACCATTAACTAGGTATAGCTAGGTGTAGTTATATTAACCAAAAAAGTATTTCTCTCGGTGGTAGTGAATACGACTGCTGTGCATGAGATTTCGGATTCGGTTTCTGGAACAGGCAAACTATTGATCGGTTGTTCTGGCAAGAAATTCTCAGTGACTTTAGTGAGACATGATACAGCACAAGATCAATAATCCAACAGTCTGCACCTGTATCCTACCTACGTAGTATTATATACGGTAATAGGCTCGCCCGTACTTACGTAGGACTTGAAAACATACTTGGCAAAATGTGAAAGTAAAACACGTATATCTTTTTACATTCTTTCCGAGAACGTAGACATGAGACTGGGAAATATTGATAGCTATGTACCTATATAAGTAGTCATTATATTTATATCCATAATATTTTTATATAACAGGATGGCACGACCACATACCTACTAAAAAAACAAGCATAAAAGATTAAGATTTACTAGTTTTAATTCATAAATGGGATCGACAATTAATACCTTAAAAACTAATAAATCTTAGTGGGAAATCATTGGACTAAACATCGTGAGGCAACCTGCATGTCTGATACTTCTCTATACTGTTCGAAGGTACCTATATAAAGTCTGCCAATCTGTACTGGGTAGTGGACCAGCATGATAGACTATGACCCAACCCATCTCACACTATGAAGAGGCCGGTGCCTACATTGGGACAGTTTATATGCAGGGTTGATTTTATTACTAGAACTAGCTTTTGCATTTTAAAGCAGCATTTTAAACTTTTAAGAAAACTTTATTGCAAGTACTTACACTTATAAATGCTTTGGTTTACTGCAAATAGCTTATTTTAATACATTTTTATAAATTAAGTTTTTTTGTTTTCCATCCTTTGCTAAAACATAAAGATTTTGCGGGTTTGATAGTCGTGAGCACGCCACATAGAGTTGTCCATAGATAACAGTTTTGTTTATTATTATCGTAAATGCTGCTTTTAGGGAAATCTGCACACTTATATACTGAAATGGCAAATTGCTCGGCATTATCGGAATACGGGGAATTAAAACATTTTCTCCTTTTGCCATTACATAGCCTTTGTGCGGCAAGATTTCTCATTGACAGGACTGGAATACTAACTTTCAACCTTAACTTATAGGAAGGCACTCCCGATAATTCTAAAGAGTTGAGATACTCTATAGGTCACAATCTATTTTATAGACCCCTACATCTTGTAAAGGTAGTTGGCACTTGACGGATGGTAAAAATTGACTTATCTTCGTTGGCGGCTTGAAGTATGTGTTGATTGAAGCTCGCTTCAAGATGTAGCCAATCTTGTCAGTGACAAGTTACGTTAGCCAGTATAGCAAGCTGGCGCTCGACTGTGGCTGACTTTTCTCGGGATCTGTGACAGCGGCGCGGCTGTTGGAGCTTGTTGTCTTGCAGTACACCAATGATTAAAGTACGGGTACTTTGAAATAAATACACTGGAACATTGAAACAACTACCATCTTAGTCTCCCCGTGACCATGGCTGCTGAAAAGCGACCGAAACGTCGGAGAAAGTCTAAACTGAAATATAAATAGATTTAATAATTTAATTAGCTTAAAAATTAGTAAAGTTTAATAGTAGTAGTAGTAGTGTAACAGTTTTCAAAATTATGTAATAGTGTCAAATAAACAACGCCATAAAATCCATATATAGTAGTTTAATTTCAATGAATAATATTCGCGTAAACAGAAGACAATATTACATTTATCTATTGTTGTTCTCATCATTTGTCTAGTCCACCTCCATTTCAGTTTCTTAATTTTTACAGCGTCGTCTTCATATGATTACATATACCTAAAAACAATTCATTATGGTCTATAATTTTGTTAAGTAGGTATTTTTAATAGGTATCTGCGCTGTATTGTTTTATTAATCAAAATATAGATTATCCTCCCTCTTTCAGACAGGGTGTACCTACCGTAGGTAAGTATTTGAAATGAGAGGCTATATGAATACCTATGAGCTACAACAATCATCATTTGTCTAACATTTTTACGATTGTTATCTTTTGTGCCGCAGCTGTAGTAAATGCAACCGCTGTGCATGCTATTGTGTTTTCTGTCAAGAAATTCTCAGTTGCATCACGGAGTCTAGAACTGAGTCCGGTAAACGGCTCGCTCCCTATTACGTAGTATTTAAAACATAGTTGGCGATATGTGGGTCCAGTAAACACCTGCCTGCTCTTTCGGGGATAGGAGATATTATGCATTTAAGGACCAATTTCCAACTTTTTCCATTCTACGGATTATGACATAGATCAATGCCTCGCACGTAGTTCCAAACATGCACGTATAAATACAGACTGTAAGGCCCTTATTATGCCAAAATTTGTTACAGAAGTACAAACCAATGGTGAGCAAAGAGGTCGCCCGCCATTACGTATAAACTACACATAGCTGCAATTCTTTGTATTTTATTTGTTCCAAACATAAATAAAATGAGGTAGATAATAATTTTTACCATGAAAGTATTACCCCTCCATTCGCCAGCATTGTTTTACGAATAAAGGATATGAATAGTGTCGTCGACCGAGCATTATATTTGCCCAGTTTGTCCTGCTACTGAAAAAGTCTTATCAGAAAAATCCAATAAATTGCAATTTAACTGAACTTTTACTACTATATACGGTTGTTATCGCGGTTTATCGTAATCAAAAATGTTTAACTATTATTGTCTATTAAATTATTTATATTTATCTACACTTTTCACGACATTTTGGTTGTTTTACAAAAGTAACTTATATGAACATGTAATATGCAACACATTGACTGCACGCATGGCGTAGTGGTTTAGGTGGTCGCCTCGCCACTGCCGCAGCGCCGAGTGTTGTGGGTCCGATCCCCACACGGGACAAAAATTTGTGTGATCTACAAATAGTAGTTCCGAGTCTGAGTTTTCTTTGTGTCCATTGTTTGATTATTGGTAAAGTCCCCTGCGATACATAAATTATTTCTAATGCGGGAGTTATCTTTGATTAAACATAAAAAAGACACGTATGTACCTACCTAAGTAAAATACGTCCAATCAATCCAGGCATCAAAATCAGGCACTAATAATGTCGAATCATGCAAACATAAGGTTATACCTCAGGCGCACAGCCATCGCGTTTTCTTCTACAACAATCGCAGAGAACTTTGGCTTTATGTTTTAAGACCCTGTATAATCAAACATCTTTTACAGCAAAATTCAATATATCAGCAGAGTCGCCTAGCTATAACTTTTAACTTTAGATCTATTAGAAGATAAATTAACATTTAGAACTAATTATACTTAAAATGAGACATATTGTAACAATTATGTATACTTGTATTTACATACCTGCATAATAAAAAAATATGTATTTGTTGTTAGCCTTTGTCTGAGAATTGGCTCGCGTGAAACTTATTTCAGCCGGGAAAAATCCTCCGCGTGAAGTATATTGTATCCGTGGTTAATATTATGCATCATGCATCATGTCTGTGATTAAGCCAAACGAAATTAGATGTATATAATTTGAGTGGTTTACCGATTAGACTTTTAATCCCAAACTACGAAATTGTGAATTCCTTGAATATCTTTGTACTTAGTGGTTTTTTTATGATACTAGAACAAATAGACAGACAGACAAAAAATCTACAAAAAATTTTTTTTTATTTCTCTTGCCTTTAAACGTTTAATCCTACTGTTGCTAAGTCTGTCAATACTGTTGTAAAACAATGCTAATTTTAACCAATTATCTACACACTAGCTGACCCGCGCAACTTCGTCTGATTCACATAAGAGAATTTTCACCGTTTTTGCAACATCTTTCATTTATGCTCTGCTCCTATTGGTCGTTGCGAGATGTTATATAGCCTATAACCTTCCTCGATAAATGGGCTATCCAACACAATTTTTCAATTCGAGTCTGTAGTTTCTGAGATTAGCGCGTTCAACCAAACAAACAAACAAACTCTTCAGTTTTATAGTATTAGTATAGATAGTATAGATATAATAAACTTATAACTGGTAACATAACTCTACTGAAACCAATCAGGTGTATGTAATAAGTTCTTAAATTAAAACAGCTAGTAGGGAACCAGGGTCTTATATAAAAGACTCCGATACTCCAGCGTGATGAACTGTCTCTTTATGTACCAAACTCTGTCACTTTATAATGGTACACATAATAGGTACTCACTATAGAACCTATATGTAATACCTATGTATTAAAATAGGGGTATTAACAAAAATAAAAAGGTTTGTATGTTTATTCATTGTCTACTACCTATAGTAGGTACAAGCTCTGCTTAGTTTGGGCTAGATGGTGTTGTGTGTATGTGATAGAATATTATTATCTATATGCATGATTCGAAGGTAGGAACGGGTAAGAAAATACCTTAGCTGAGAATTGAACGTGGCCAGGTTCACAGAGTTCTTAGCTCATTGTGTCCAAAGCATGCACAGAATTAGGTATCATCAATGTCGCGGACAGTCAGCACATCATACATTTGCAAAAGAAAGAAAGTAGGCATCAAAACTGTCAATCATCATCAAATTTGAAGACGAGATAATTCGAATGCACCGCTTATGCAAGAAACTTGTAATCCTGCTGCAGCATCAAGATACTCAACCTATACCAAAAGCAGGCAATTTAGAAAAAAAGCGATAGCTGTTAGGTTTTATCGCAAGCTTTAGCAATGTCAAAGCCAATTAATTGCCGTACTTATTCATAGCCTTTCTTCATATATGTGAATAAGTTTTGTATATTATATCAAGTAAAATAGTTAATTCTGGCTACTATGAGCGCAATTAATGTAAATGAAGGCCATACATTAAAATTATTGATAGGCTCCATGAACTCGCCAAAGCATTATAATAATATATTTATTACTCTCTTCACAAAGAATATTAGTACAATAAATTGGTTATAGCAGTGTATATAAAGCTAATTTCTTTGTGAGAGACTGGAGTCTATACTAGGGATAACCCTATGTGACAGATCTCCAGGCTCCCAACAAGAATATTCAATATTAGAATAGAGATACATGCAGCCACAAAATATGACTAATTCGTAATTACTAGTGACAATAATATGTTGATAGAGAGAATATGTAGTGTGTGTGTGTGTGCGTGCGTGTGTGTGTGCGTGTGTGTGCATGTGTGTGCGTGTGCGTGTGTGTGCGTACGTGTATTTTCGCGTAATTTATAAGTATTTAGTTATAACGGTATAACCAGTAGTTTTTCAGTATTCTCATAATCTAAGGAAGGAAGCCACGTAGATAGGACTTTCTTGCATTGGTGTTTGGTAAGTGGATATATGGATAAGAATCGGTTAATTTTGGTATATAAATACACGCCAAGGAATGTAAAATGTCTATGTGAGAAATTAGTCTTAAATCGTCTACTAGGGCACACTGCATACTTGCGTCTTTTGCTACATAGTAAATTAGGTCTGTAGTGTAGGTGTGAGTGTTTTCGAAGTAGCACATTTAGGATGAACAGTTGACGTACGGATAGTAAGCCACAGCGTTCGTAGAGATCTTTGGTTGTGTAATAGAAAGGAAGAAATTGGCTCACTTTTAATACCGCTCTTTGGGATCTCTCAAGATTAAGCATAATGGTTTTAGGTGGATTATAGGTACCAAATTAAGAACCTCTTGTCTTAAGAACTAGCAGGTAGTAAACATTTGATCTAGTTATCCAAGCTGTAAGCTGTGTGCGACCCGCGCAGTGTCCATATTTTATGGATAATTCATACAAATTTTTATAAAGGTTTTCTTTGCAGGTTACACAGATTACATTTTTTTTTATACCTTACGTCTGACCATAAATTATCATGTCCTTAAGTACGTACAATGTTTAACCAGTCACCCTGTATAACAAAACTGACACATATTTCCTTGCTACGTTTATACAAAAACATATATTAATCTACTTATTAAATATTTATTATCGACATACTTAATTTGACGCCATCTAAATGATTACGTTTCTACCTACTTATTAGAACATACAGTATATTAAAATGTATGAACGCAAATAATAAAGCCAAATACTTTAATGGTTCCTTACGTAATTAACTAATTACTGAGCGTACCTAACACATTGCTTGCACTACAATTGTGTGATGTAAAATATTTACAATATATATGTACATATATCAAGAAAGATAACTTTGTTATCTTGGCAATCATTATCAGTCAGATAAAGCTGTAAGCATTCAGATTGTTAAATCTAAGTTCAAACAGTAGATAGTAATCTACGGTAATCTTAGCACTGCTTTCAATCTGAATCTAAAATTGATTTGTCAAACCATCAGTTTTATATAAATTGAATATAGGTAGATATGTGTTTTTTCTGATAACGAGTTATGTATATAAACAGTTCGCGAATAGTCTTTATGAGCCCCTGTTGACCTCGAGATTGTGAAAACAAGACAAACAACAGAACTGATACTTACCGACTTTATTATCTAGTTTATCGTGGTTGGTAACCCAGCTCAGTACTGTAGAAGTGTAGAATTATTGTAGATAGGTATTTATTACGTTGTACGTTATGAAAAATCTAATATTCCGTGTGTGTGTTTACAAATAATTATGCTAATGGCACTCGAGAATTAATTACCGAACGTGACATAAATTGTTTTAATTTATTTTTACGTATTTTCATTACAGAAGTGTTATGTGCTCGATAACGCGTTGTTAAATAGTGTAATAATATAGTAAGCGTGTTTTAAACGATGGCTGCATCAATTTTGGGAAGGATTTTTATTGTGAAATCTAAAATATATGCGAATAAACAAACATACGCTATTGCAAAGGTAAGAATTATTGTCTTGGTATGATCATATTGTTATTAATTTGTAATATTCTATATTGTACAACTTTTGCTTCCAGATTTATTCTTGTGCAAATTATAGTACTGCATCGCGCAATAATAAAATTTATGAAAATGCACATGAAGCTGTAAAAGACATACCCGATGGAGCCAAACTTTTGGTTGGTGGTTTTGGATTGTGTGGTATTCCAGAGAACCTCATTGTGGCAGTAAACAATAGCCGCCCTTCTGGACTAACTGTGGTTTCAAATAATGCCGGTAAGAACTAATTTGAATCTGCAACTAAGCTAATTGCATTTGTGTCCATTGATATTTAACCGGTCGTATACCGCCGGCTCGCATACCAGCCGGCAGATTTGTACCCGTCGTAGGCCGGTGGCTCGCATGCGAGCCACCAAATTGGCGCCAAAACGCCGCGCGCCGCCTTCGCTTTAGCTTAAGCTAACGTAAAACCAATTTGGTGGCTCGCATGCGAGCCACCGGCCTACGACGGGTACAAATCTGCCGGCTGGTATGCGAGCCGGCGGTATACGACCGGTTAACTGAAAGTGTCACAGACGGGAAGAAAGCCCAGCCCAATATACTCAAAATTAAATTATTGTTTGTTCTACAAGAGCACAAATGAATTTGCAATAAACCTATCAGTCCCCTTAGAGATATCTTGATGAACTTTAACAAATTAGCATATATTTCATATAAGTAAATGTCAATTATCCTGACTGATCTTAAATGAATTTAGAACTATTTTAATTTATATACTTAATCTAAAGTTATGTTTAAGTCATACTTTATTCTCAATTCAGACACAATCCAGAAGCATTGTGTATGATCTCCGGGTCTGAGTGATAGTCAAGATAATAAGCTACAATTAATAATTTTAGGATCATATATCCAGAGATAAAAAAGTACTTAGCAAGCAATTACATTAAATTTGTTGTATTTTGTGATGTTTTTATTCAGCCCACAATTGATGTTGGGATTTGCTACAGTAATATTTATTTATTTATTTATTTATAGCCTTTTACAGACATAAGTATACATATTTATTTTTATATATATCTTTGTTTTTAATCTGTGTGCCCTTTGGCAAAGGTTTCCTCCGACACTTTCAAATCTTCTTTCGCCTGCGCCAGTCTAGTCCAGGTTTTTCAAGCTGTTTTAACCACATCATCTTCCTATCTTCTGAATAGTTTACCCTTTTTTGTCTTTCCATACCACAATGTTACTACTTTGTTCCATTTCTCTTTTCCTCTTATTACATGGCCAGTCCATTTCTACTTTAGTGTTCTTAATTTCAACACCACATATTGGGTCTTTGTAGCTTTCCTAATTTTGCTGTGGTTGATTTTATCTTTTTTTTTCCGTCATGATTTGTTCCATGCTTCGCTGGCAAGTTTGAAGTTTGGCTTGTTGAGATTTAGAAGTGCCCAAGTCTGGCGTCCATATGTTAGGATAGGGAGTATGCAAGTGTTAAATAGCTTTCCTTTAACTGAGATGTGTATTGTTTTGTCTTTCATTATTTCTCTGTGTGCCCAGTATTTATTCCATGCATGTCCTATGTGTGTCTTAATCTCTTTGCTTGATATATTGTTATCTTGATTATCTGACCCAAATATGTATAATACCCAATATGTATACTCATCCACATAATCAATAGGAATATTGTTTACTATAATTGTTTCTTTCTCTCTGTTAGTCATTGCCTTAGTTTTTGATGTATTCATGTTTAAGCCCACTGCTTTACATAATATTGTCTTCTATTTACGCGAATATTATTCATTGAAATTAAACTGCTATATAGTCTCCCCGTGACCATGGCTGCTGAAAAGCAACCGAAACGTCGGGGAAACTGTAAAAATAAATTAAATCTAAATAGTTTTAATAATAATTTAATTAGCTTAAATATTAGTAAAGTTTAATAGTAGTAGTAGTGTAACAATTTTCAAAATTTTGTAATAAAGTGTCAAATAAACAACACGATAAAACCCACTGCTTTGTTATGCATGTCTAGATCTGTCAGCATATTTTGAAGCTCATGAGAGAACTTTGTGAACAGAATAATGTCGTCAGCAAATCTTAAGTTTGTTAGATACTCGCCATTGATTCTTAGGCTCTCTCTAACTCTCCCAATTGAATTGTCTGAAGACTTCCTCCAGTACGGCAGTAAAAAATTTCAGTTAAAGTGGGTCTCCTTGTCGGACACCCTTTTCTAGATTGATAATACCTCCATCTCTATGTACCTTAAAAAAAATTTGGATAATAAAGAACACCTTAACTGGTGGTACAGCAAGAGTTAAGCTACAGTAATATAATCTTAACTAAATTATGTTTCAGGAGTTGAAAACTTCGGTCTCGGGATTTTATTAAAAAATAAACAAGTGAAAAGAATGATATCTTCATATGTTGGTGAGAATGCTGAATTTGAAAGGCAATTTCTTAGTGGTGAATTAGAGGTAAAGTGTACATAATTATTACATGTTTGCACATTATATGTGTGTAAAATTATAACTCATATATTTATATCCCTAAAGAGAGAGGTGGAAAGGTACTACTCCCATATTTCCTTAGCTTTATAATAGCCTTATTACCTGTCTGTCCAGACACATTTTCAGACTCCATATTGCTACTGGAAATGTTATAAGAGAAATGCTACAGTTATGAAACAAAAATAACCCTAGAACACTGCCGGGACTATTTATCATCAGACAATCAAACCTACAACCTCACAACTGTATTTAAGCATAAGCACAAACTTAGGATTTGGCAACAACAAACCAATTATAAAGTTATAATCTGAAAAGTTAAAATTATTTGAAATATGTTAATATAATTTAGGTTGAACTAACGCCTCAAGGAACTTTAGCTGAAAGACTCCGTGCAGGTGGTGCTGGCATCCCTGCTTTCTTCACACCTACTGGGTATGGTACCCTTATACATGAAGGTGGATCTCCAATCAAATATACTAGAGATGGAAAGGTATGTTTCGCAACATTGTCCAAGTCATGTCCCAAATCATTTATTCATTTAGGCACAAAGTAACACTTATGTATGTTAACCGGTCGTATACCGCCGGCTCGCATACCAGCCGGCAGATTTGTACCCGTCGTAGGCCGGTGGCTCGCATGCGAGCCACCAAATTGGTTTTACGTTAGCTTAAGCTAAAGCGAAGGCGGCGCGCGGCGTTTTGGCGCCAATTTGGTGGCTCGCATGCGAGCCACCGGCCTACGACGGGTACAAATCTGCCGGCTGGTATGCGAGCCGGCGGTATACGACCGGTTAAAGTATGTATAGATAATCTTTAGTGGGTTTACTAAAGTGAGTGTTTAATTAACACAATATTATTTTATAATATGTTATTTCAGATTGACATAGCAAGTTCACCTAGATTTGTTCAACAATTCAATGGCAAAGACTATATAATGGAAGAAGCCATTACTGGTGACTTTGCACTGGTGAAAGCCTGGAAAGCTGACAAGTACGGCAACTTAATCTTCAGGAAGAGTGCTCGTAATTTCAATCCCATAATGTGCAGAGCTGCCAAAATTACCATTGTAGAAGTTGAAGAAATTGTGGATGAAATTGATCCTGACATTGTACATGTTCCATCTATATTTGTGCACAGAATAGTAAAAGGTGAAAAGTATGAAAAGAGAATCGAAAGAAGGATAGTAAGAAAACTTATTAAATCAGACAAGCCAACAGATTCAGTGAGGGAGAGGATAATTAGAAGAGCAGCATTAGAATTTAAAGATGGAATGCATGCAAATCTTGGAATTGGTGAGGCATCTTTTATTCTATTTGTTTGCTGCTATTATATTACACATGCATTTCTGTAAATATTTCACTTTTATATATTTATTTCAGGCCTGCCTATGCTAGCTTCCAACTATATCCCTGACAATATCAAAGTGTTTTTACAATCTGAAAATGGTATACTTGGTCTTGGTCCATCCCCAACTGAAGAAGAAGTTGATGCTGATCTTATTAATGCTGGAAAAGAAACTGTCACTGTGCTTCCAGGTATGTAAATAATCACTTTTAGAATTATTTAAATGGTGGCAATATAGTGTTTTGTTTGGAAACCAGTATTGTGCATGAGGTCTCCAGTTTAATACCCAGGTTGTGCAGTATTATTAGGATATTTTGTTGAGGTATTCTCAATAGCAGCTGGCTGCAGAGCGGCTGGAATCTGGTCCGAAACTGTGCTCAGTAGACGGCAATAAGATCACCTCCTATATTATATTTTAATAAAACAAATAACACAATAAACTTCAGCTTACGAAATTTACTTATGTATATACTTTTGCAGGAGCTTCATACTTCGCATCTGATGACAGTTTTGCGATGATTCGGGGCGGTCACATTGACTTGACTATTTTAGGTGCCATGCAAGTTTCACGTTATGGTGATTTAGCCAACTATATGATTCCGGTAAATTACTTATTACAACTTGTTTATTCTTGAATAGTTACAACTATGTAATATGTGAGTACTAATAAAACGGTATTTTTCACGTTTAGGGTAAAATGGTCAAAGGTATGGGTGGTGCAATGGATTTAGTATCGGCTCCCAGAACTAAAGTCGTCGTTACTATGGAGCATTCGGCCAAAAATGGTTCGCACAAAATATTGCCCGAGTGTTCACTGCCATTGACTGGAAAGAATTGTGTTGACATGATCATAACTGAAAAGGTAGTGTTATATTACTAATATATTAATGTATAATTTTAACCCAGGTTATTAGTGAATGTATCGTATCACCTTACCTGTAGGGGCGCCTGTTCCCTGCAGAAAATCGAAGCTAACGTAGTCTATTCGAACAAGAATATAGTTGATGAGTTTGCTAGGCTAATATATGTATGTATTATATATTTAGCCTACATGTATATACCTACATAATGTTTAAATATATTATGTTTTCCTTTATAAGAATGTGCTGTATTTTAGTTTTACTCTATGTTCTAATAAAACAGTAATTTGATTAGACAAAACAGAACTTATACTGATCAGATATTTTTTTAAACACTCTGTCTAATGTTACATGAAATGTCTCACATCGTAAAATATAGGTACCTGCCGAAATAATCTGTAATGTTATTTCAATTGTATCTATTATTCTAAGATATATTCTTTGTCTGCAGTGCGTATTCGAAATTGACAAAGAAAATGGTGTGATGACGCTGACTGAATTGGCCGATGGTGTTAAGGTAGAAGATATTATTGCAAGTGTCGGCTGTGAATTCAGCGTATCTCCAAAACTTAAGAAAATGGGCGATGTCACTAAACCAGACACACAGTAAAAAACTATCTCGTGATAAAGAAATACGAATGTAAAAAGAATTTTGTAAGTACAGTACTTAAATAATTTGTGCCTTATCAGGTGAACATGAGGTAATATACAATAATAAGAGAGACATTTTGTAATGTATATTTAATAATTCCAATATTTTATGATGGCATATTATTGTTTTTTTTTATTTTTGGTCTTATGTATGTTTAACGTGTTAACTCATATGTTTTTAATATAAGCACATTAAGGAAGTTTGATCACTATTTTATAAAAATATATACATATAATAATATTTTACATTTCAGTCCCAGTCTTCAGTCAAGGATTTACAATAATATATGTATATTATTGTAAATCCTTCTCCCATAAACAAAAGCATTTTTTTTAAATCAGAACTGACATGTTAATCGTGTAAGTAGGTACCTATGCATTTAAGTACATATATATTTTTATAAAAGATGGAGATAATATTGCCACTTTAGCTTTAAGGAAATACTACCGTGTAGACATGTGTAACAACTTTTCAATGTAGATAAATCCATCATACAATTTACTTCCATAAATGTTAATATCAGTAAACTGGAATAATGGTTTAGAATACCTACCAAACAAGTATAAAGTAATACCACGGTAATGTTATTTAACAGTATTGTATCTCGGCTCTGTTCTTGAAATAACTACCTACAGCCGAGCGGTCCGCGAAAATGCGATAGGGAATACCTACAGTATTTTAATTTCAACTTGAGTTTCTTTCTAGTTTAGTGATTGTAAATATTATATTTTTTATTTAAAAAATATAATTTGTTGTGAATGAAATAGGAAATGTTCAATAAAAATCATGTTAAGTATGTTTTTTGATTAGTAGATTTAATAAAAAAACTATCTTATATAATTGAGACTGAAAAATATTTGCGCCTCGACTGAGACGTGCGAAAAGCTTTACTGTAAAATTTAATAGTATCCGTAAAAAAAATTCCGCATTCGGATAAAAACTTTAATTAAAATACTTTTTTTGTTGAAATTAAACTACTATACATATACGGATTTTATCGCGTAAACAGAAGACAATATTATGTAAAATACTTTTGTTTATAAGTACTTTGCCATAATTATTATGTACTGTGTACTTATTTCATTCAAATATTACCAAGTCGCAGACAAAGTCATCACACCGTCCGTTCATCGCTGCGGCGCATTCGCGACTCACTGGTCTGTAGTGTATTATCTATGTTCGCGACTGATTGCGAACCAAATGCCTACCGACCTCGACGCACGTAGGCATAAACCTAGAATATTTCGCTAAGGTATGACTTGCGTCCCGATCGTTTGTATGAAGATAGATTACTGTTAGATAACATTACCGTGGTAATACAGTATTATCATTATCTACGAGCAAATAAACATCACCCACATCATTCATAAATATGCAAAAGGAGAGGTTGCTGTGGCACACAATATGTTTTATTTTTAGCTAAGTACATATTTATTGTATTTGTTTAAATAACAGTTCTACATATATAACAGAAACAATAAGACCTACTATTACATCATGCTAAGACAAAATAATGATTGATTTTATGATATTTATACAGGGTTACAGGAAAAGTCGTGCTAGATCCGTTAAGGCCGATGAGTACCCATCATTTCTGACTTATTTCACTATGAAACACCCTATCCTAAACTTAACCCTTTTCGAGATATTCGATTTTTAATTTTTTTATTGAAAATTGCCGATTTTTAGGCTACTAAATTTAATTTTGTTTATTTTGTGTGTCTTATTATAATTATTATTGCATTTTTACATGTGTAATAAGATGCTTTAAGACGTCAATCATTAAAATAGTGCATAAATTAATTGAATAGGCCGTAGTAAATAAGTGAAAGTTAAGAAATTAAAAAAAATATTAGAAAGTTTCTTTTTCTCTAAGGGATATCTAAAAAAAATATTATGACAGTTGTTCGGCAGATGTGTTTTAAAATATCTACGTTTTATCAGCTATCTAACGAGGTATAACAATCTAGGGTTTTATTTAAATGCAATGAAAAAAACTTAGTTTCATAGGTGACAGTGGAGCAGAAAATTAATACTTAGCCCTAAAAAGTAAAATAAAACAACAGGTAAGCATGAAATGTCATTTATTAAATCAGTTTTCACACATTTTTTCTTACTCTACAGTTCATGTTCAACATGGGCACCTCTGTTTCAATACATTGTCGCATCCTTCTACGGAGACCAGTCTTCACTACTCCAGTGGTCAACGTTGTCCTCATTTGATTTGCTGCATCCACAATCCTTTCTCTTAATTCTTCCACAGACGAAACTGGATTTGGCTTGCTGTATACAAGACTTTTCATGAGCCCCCACACATGAAAATCCATGGGGGTTAGGTCCGGACTTCTTGCTGGCCATGGCAACGGCCCACCTCGTCCTATCCATTTGTTAGGATAATTTGTGTCCAGCCAGTCTCTGACACTTCTCCTGAAATGGGCAGGGCAGCCATCATGTTGGAACCACATGTCCCTGATCAAGTTGAGTGGCAGATCATCTAGCAAATCACTCAAGTCTCCTCTCAAAAAGTTTTCGTAACTTTCCCCATTTAGATTGTCCGGGAGAAAGTAAGGTCCAATCAAATGATTGGAGATAATGCCCATCCACACATTCACGCTGAATCTTCGTTGGGACCCCTTCACGCTTTTTTTATTGGGATTCCTTAGTTCTTTTGGGGCCCAGTAATGGGCGTTGTGATAGTTAGTTATGCCATCTTTATCAAATTTGGATTCATCTGTCCACAAGATATTTCTTAGAAAATCTGGGTCTTCTACGTCAGCATTTAGCATAAATCTGCAGAAGTCCAACCTTCTCGCGGGGTCTTCTTCTTCAATAGTGTGTACCGGCGTGTAATGGTACGGGTATAGGCCAGCAGTATGCACTGTAAACCACACTCTCCATTGCGAAAGTCCCAGATCACGGGCAACAATATTAGTGGAAGTAGTCGGATCCATTCGAAAGCGTTGCACTATTTCATTGTCCTGTTCTTCGTCGTCATCAATTCTTGGTCTTCCCATGTCTGTATTTCGTCTCAAAACAGAGCCAGTTTCTCGAACTCTTCGATAAACTCTGTCAAAAACGGCCACATCCGGCACTCGACAACCAGGGAATCGAGTTATGTATTCGTTGCGAGCTTGCGCAGACACACAATCGCAGTATCCGTAACAAATAAGCATATCAGCATATTCCTCAGGTGTGTAGGACGTCATCTTCAACACTTCCGTATCACAAGTACAAATCCGAGTCCGGTTAACAAGCACAGTAGTCACAAATCACAAGAAATAGTCCAGAATCACAGCCAAGTCGAGAAAAAGAGCAAAACGATATCACATCTACTATGTACGAAGCACAAAAGCAGACTGACAACGAAAACAATATCCCGTGTAGTATTCCCAGCCCTTACCGGTCTATACAATATTTTTGTTTCATTCGCACCTACATAAATCGTCACTTGTCTCGCTCGCACGGTGCGTCTTAACTTGAAGGACAATAGGCGCGGGACCGTTAGAACTGCTACCTGGAGCGTCCCAACTACATTTTTTCCACGAAATGTATTACAATTCCTAGATTGTTATACCTCGTTAGATAGCTGATGAAACATAGATATTTTTAAACACATCTGCCGACCAACTGTGATACTATTTTTTTTAGATATCCCTTAGAGAAAAATAAACTTTCTAATATTTTTTTTTATTTCTTAACTTTCACTTGTCTACTACGGCCTTTTCAATTAATTTATGCACTATTTTAATGATTGACGTCTTAAAGCATCTTATTACACATGTAAAAATGCAATAATAATAATAATAAGACACACAAAATAAACAAAATTAAATTTAGTAGCCTAAAAATCGGCAATTTTCAATAAAAAAATTAAAAGTCAAATATCTCGAAAAGGGTTAAGTTTAGGATAGGGTGTTTCATAGTAAAATAAGTCAGAAATGATGGGCACTCCACGCCCTTAACGGATCTAGCACGACTTTTCCTGTAACCCTGTATAGCTTGCCTTATATAATAAAATAGGTACATATCGAAATGACTTTATAAATATACCTATCATTTTATTACTTCAGATCTATTTCGTACTACCTACTGGCAGGCTACTAGCATAGAATAAGTAAACTTGTGTATATGCCTGCACAAATTGGAATTAAAACATTCTAGATTTGAAATACCTAGCCTTAAATCTTACTTTTTTTAAACCACCAATTGTTTTAGTAACGTGGCAACAAGATGTTTAAATATATGTTCAGAAAATTTTAATTGAGCATGCTTACATTGTTTTAATAACATTTGATTTAGATTACTTCAGATTTGATAACTAGATTTTCATGTTCTAGTCTTATTGTCGCCTGTTTACTCAAGTATATTTTGTTGAAAGCGTATGGAAAATAATGCAATTACTTACTTAACTATTGTTAACTTGTATGATAATATTATACTATTTGTTTGAATTATATTATACTTATAATTATTGTATGATCGAATTATGGAATAAAAGTATTATGTTTATAAATGTTATGTTTTATTACATATAGGTAACTTCTTCTAACATTGCCCATAAAGACGTGATAACTGGACCATGGCAAGTAAGCGTAAATGTTGTTTGTTTAAAGGAAGTCACGTATCTAGACAAAAGAGTCCAGCACATGTATTCTAATCGCATGTGCTGGAATTACTCCCATGCATTTAGGCCATTTTGCTTGTATTATTCTGATAGCCAATGCAAGATTTTACATAAAGATATTTAGCATAAATATTGTGGCGTGCTATTCGAAATGAAGTGGGCAATAAGCTTATGATTCAAGATAGTACAAACAGCTTATGTAATTTCGTTATTATTTACAATAAATTTTTTTTGAAGATCTGTTTACCTACTTGGAAAACGGTTTTCGTTCATTAGCGAGTAGATGTTTACGATATTCAATATGGCGGTATTGGGTTCAGCAAAGAAACATGACTAGGATTAAAGTAGGCAATTTCGTTAAGTTTGGTTTTTGATTTGATTGTGTCTTGGTGCTGATATCAATGCTATTTAAGTAGATAGCATTACCCATGACTGCAAATCAAATAAGTTTTAATCAGAGATATATTAGATAGATGCAGCGACAAGTATACCTTCACATTGTCTTATATTTTGTTCTGTTTAAAATTATAAGGTAGGTAGCACTTCACAAGTACTATAATTAACTTGGCACAGAACATCATTATCACCTATAAGTCCCAATGCCTTAAACATTGTCTCTTTAATATTGTATCTTTAGAAGAAAAATTATTATAACAGTAATTATCATTTAGAGCTCTTCTTCTTTTCATGTTGCTTGGCTGCTTTCTTTTTCATTATTTGCAGTCTCTTATCAGCCGAGATAATATTTATATTGGGTGTAACTATTTTTGAAGGTGATGAAGAAGAAGAACTGCTGGAAGATATCTTGACTGGTGTTGTAGAACCTGACACATGTGATGGTGATTTAGCTGTTGTGGTCTTTGAATAGCCCGCAGCAATTTGTGCTGAGATGCAGGTAGCACACTGCCACCCAGATGCAATGTCACTATCACTAATGACTGGTTTGTGGCAGTCCTGGAATAATACAATATGTTAGGCATGCTAGCAGTCCACTGTAAACTTAAAATGTATTTGTTACATAGGTAATAAATTGATAAATAAATATTCTATTTATCAATTCATTACCTATGTAAATAAAGAATATGATATTATTAACTGACATACTCAGCATAATTATTATCAAAGATTGTATTGTAATATTTTATTTAACAAACAACTCAAATTAAATATTTGGGATAATATAAAAGTAAAATGTAATACTTAAGTGTCTTTACCTGATGATAAAGTGCACAACAAACATCACATTCCACCAAACGATTGCCTGCTTGCACTGATATCTGTCTGCAAACAGCGCAAGTTAAATCTTCTTCTAATAAATCTAATGACAACTCTCCATCCATAACAGAACCATCGTCATTCTCTCGCTCTGGTATTTGTATTTGCTGAGGACTTTGTTGTGGTAAAGCTACTATCTTAGGAACCGACGATTTTTCACCCTTGTGTTTGGATCTCGGAGACTCCAACTTTTCTTCATTCAAATATTTCTTAGGCAAAACATTCCCTAGAGTTTTTGCACTTCCATATGTCTGGCGTATGTGATCATCCAAAGTTAACCGCAGTTGTTCTGTTGAATCTGAAGCGCTGGAGTGTAGATATTTCAAACATAGCTTTATCGCAGGGTCAAAATCTATTGATGACATTATTACATAGAACTATGTACTGCAGTGGTATTATTAACTTATGTCATATATGTTTTTATGAACTAGCTAATTATTGGCTCTATGAGATTTGCAGCAAGAAAATTATAAATTCAGAACTTTCAATCTACGAAAGTGAGGTTATGCGTTCATTTTCATATAAGTTTCACTGACGCAGCTCATTTACATAGGGATCCGCAAAAAGAATCGATACTTGAGTAGTATCGATACTTGCGTTGTGACGCCTAGTATTTTCGTACTTGATACTTTTGTTCCAAAACTTTATTAGGTATCATTACTTTCTGATGTACTCGATACTTTTTACCTTTCACTATTATTGATCCAGATTCTATATTAGGGGAATCCCCGAATCTCTTAATCAGCGGTTATGTCTGGCCAGTTGAGTACTTTAATCGGAAATTGGTATTTTGAAATGGGATGATTTCATGAATGATATCTTATTAAGTGTTTTAGAAAACGTTTCATATTATTTACTGTTTGAACGTACCTATTATTATGACAATAACTTGTACGTGCATATTTATTATGTATGAATTTGTATAAAATGTAGGCAATTTAGTTACAAATTAAATTAATATTCTAGTAACATTAATTTAAATATGACTCTGAGTTCTGACTGTAGACAGCAGGTTATCCTATACCTAGGTATTAATAATTATTTATTTATTGAAATTAAACTACTGTATACGGCTTTTATCGCGTTGTTTATTTATAGTTTTAATAGTTTCAATAATTTAATTAGCTTAAAAATGTGTAAAGTTTAATAATAATACCTAGTACTGTAACAGTCTTTAAAATGTTGTAATAAAGTGTCAAATAAACAACGCAGCAAAATCCGTATATAGTAGTTTAATTTCAATGAATAACATTCGCGTAAACAGAAGACAATATAATTATTTATTTGTTTGTATCACCTGGAAACATCTTAATGTATGGGTTAATTGAAGTGCGCTTCTCTTTACCCACGGCCGAACGGAGCAGGTATATGCATTTGGGGTGACTGGTGAGTGGTTGTTTGTTTGTGTGTGCACTCGAATGTTACCAATTATCTCGAAAACTATTGGACCGATTCAGTTGCGGTTTTCTGTTAACAGTTTGGAATTCATCTATGCTTGTCTTGTAAGAAAACTTTGAAAAGTTAAAAATAACAAAAGATTTTTTTTAAGAAATTGGTTTGACATTATTTATTAAGACAATACTTTGTTTTTTTTTCAGTTTAAAAAAGAAAGCTACAGCTTCAAGTAACGGTCTGATCCAGTCCAAGCTTAGAAGCGGTGATGATAGAGCAAGTACGTCCAAGGCAGATAAACGAGACGACACAGAGTCTGAAACAGATGCGGCAATAGAAATTATTACAACTGCTCAGAAACAAGATGACAATATGTCAATTACAGCTGCAACTGCTGCAAGTACTAGTAGTAAACCCACGGCTGAAGGTGAGCAAATACTTACTTCTCGGTCATCATCATTTCAGTTAACTCTAGCTGAAACTTTGCAAAGGACTGCATCATATTCAGATGGAGGCATTCAATATGAAGGACTGATTAAGCATCTGCTTTATTTTATTGCTGTAGACAATCGGCCATTTCATATAATACCAGGTGAAGGATTTCGGCGTTTATTCAAAATGCTATCACCAAATATGAAGCTGCCTTCCAAAGACACTCTGAAAAGAAGACTGGACGACATTTACGATGTTACATTGCCGAAGTATATAAAACAATTTGTTGGAATCGCTGAAAAAAGCTCCTACGCGTTGACATTTGATATCTGGTCCGAAATGATGAGCACGCGAAGCTTTCTAGGAGTAACAATTCATTTATTAGAAAACGATGCAATTCAGTCAAAAATTCTAATGACGAAACCACTGCATGAGCGTCACACAGCACAAAATATTGTACAACATTTAGAAGATAGTATCGACACATTCCAATTAAAAAAAGAAAATATTGCAGCCGCCGTTACTGACAATGGTGCAAATGTAGTTGCCGCCGTCAACTCATTCCTAGAACCAGCAAAACACCTACCGTGCTTTGCAAACACGATAAACAGAGTGGTTGAAAATATGCTTAAATTAGAAAGCATCGACAAACTTGTTTCAAAAGTCCGTGAAATAGTCAAATTTTTTTAAAGGCAGCGTCGTCAACAGTGACTTGTTAAGAAAGAAGCAAGACCTCAATCCTAAAAAACTAATATTAGACGTAAAAACTCGTTGGAACTCTACATTCTACATGCGCTATATACAAATGAGAAGTGTTCTAAATCAAATTTTGTTGGAAAATCCAAATGCGCCTGACATTTTGACTGTTTTTGAAAACAATGTATTATCACATCTTGGGGAGGTGCCGCTAAAACCATTCTCATCAAACTAGAGCGCGCACAGAGGGCAATCCTTAAAGTAGCCAATTTTTTGCCTTTCTGGCATTCTACCGCTGAATTATATAAAATAACTAATGTACTCACAGTTCGACAACTTTTTATTCTTCACGTTACTCTTAAATGTCACTCACTAACTGACTATAATCCCTCAATCAACGCAACTAAACGTCGACGACTTAGAATCTTTCCTATTGATAGAATATACAAAACAAGTTTATCACATAGATTTTTTTGCTTCTTGGGTCCATATTTGTATAAAAAAATTAATTCCTTAATTCCTATATATAGAATTAACAAATTTAAATTAAAAATCACACTGTCGTCATGGTTACAAAAATTATCATATTGTGACACCGAAAACCTCCTTACTCCCTTAACCTAAGCTCTAAGCACATATTTATTATATAAAAATATTCACAATCTTATTAACAAATAAACACACACACCCACACACAAACGTACACACAGACACACAAGCACACACACACTCACACACACACACATGTATTCATAAAATTGTATTCTCTTTAATTATTTACACAGATTAAGTACGAGGTGTAAAATATCCAAGTTTTGTCCAAGAGGTGCGAGCCTGGTGATCTGTAACACAGGTTAACCCTACATCAGACACCAGTCTCTCACAAAGGATCGTATTTTTCTTTATTATACTGTGCTTGATTCTGTAAATTTTACCTTTGTGAAAGAGAAATAAATACTTATTATTATTATTATTATTATTATTATTATTATTAATGTTCTTCAAAAAGTAATGTTAGTTTTGCAACCATTTGAATATGTTACCAAAGAAATTTGCGGAGATAAATATGCAACAACTAGCAAAATTATACCTACAGTAAACTGTTTAAGAGCACAAATCATCGACATTAGATCACAAGGCGACGAAAATGATATTATTGTCCCACTGAAGGATTTAGCTATTTAGGAACTGAATAGCAGTTTTGGCAATATTGAAAACAACATTATATTCGAGCAGTCTCGACCTTATTAGATCCAAGGTTCAAGAACATTCATTTCACTGACGCAAATGCCTGTGGTCGATCTATGTCATTTATTAGAAGAACAGTAAATGCTGATGATGCTTCTCCGCCCAAGGTCCCGTCTTCGGAGTCTGACAATGAATCGGAGAAGTATGACATTTAGAGTCTTCATAAAAAATTAGCTCATAGTCGACCAAATAGGCGCCGCGACATTGATAAAGATGGTAACTGGACTATACCTTGCAAGTCCGGTGTCTTCTTTAAAGTCGGACCCATTCATACAATGGAGCGAGATGAAAACGGTGTACCCTAAATTATATACCATGGCCACCAAATACCTAATAATACCCGGAACTTCAGTGCCGTCTGAAAGACTTTTCTCAAAGGCTGGGGCCTTGATAACGTCTGCAAGAAACCGTCTCACCGGTTCACGCGTCAATAAATTATTATTGATGTCTGATTGTAATGAAAAAGACTGGGGGTTCACAAAATAAATTAGTGCCTAGTAGTATTCAGTATGTAGTTGTTAAGTATTGTGTTAGTATTCTTAGTACAGAATGCAGATTATTTTTTAAATGTTTCAATCAAAGGTGATGTTTCATTGTGGGCTTGCACTATGTACAGTACATAGAAAAATCGGAAAAAAATCAGGGATTATCAGAAAAATTCAGTTGCATTTATTTAAATCAGAAATAATGTGTAAATAACGAATATATAAATCCATACGATTTTTATATGACCACACTGACAGATGAGTGGCATATCGTTCAATAACTGTGTAGGCGCATTGCTGATGTTCCTATCATTGTATTTTTTTATTCCACTTTATTATTTAAGTAAAATAACAATAAAATAATATCTTAATTCGTTTCATTATAATCTCATACTTTCGTAATGTTCATGTGGCGAGAGTGAGAGTAGCTCGATTGCCGCAGAGAGGCTGTAGCAGTTAGATGCATACGCAAAATATAGTTTCTGAACGAATGAACCATGTACCGTCGACATTTTTGACAGTTTGTCAAAGTAGTAGAGACGTTGACGGGTGAAGTTGAACTTATTCAGAGATTCGCGCTTTTTGAATGTGGTTAGTGTTCAAGCTTTATTTTACGACACCGCTTTTCTTTGGATTCCGTTTGATTTCTTCTATGTTGACCTGGCTTTCGTTTTAAGGATTCTGATTCTCATTGTAATTTGGTCATTGTCGTGTTTGTTACACCGCACCGTTTCATCAATTCATCTTCAGGTATGTAACAATATTGTCTTTTCTAAGTTGCTTTGCCTAATTATCGTTATGTATGTTGTTTTATTTTCTACAATTACAATGTATCAGCAGGAATTCGTGCATGTATCTCTTGGAATGTCCATCCCCATATTTGTTTTTTCTCGTATGGATCTAGTTTTCGTGTTGATGCATTTACTTTTAAAGCATTTAGGTGATAACATAAATAGATGGAACAATGTTTTCTGTATATAATTTTGCATTTATTGTTGCTAAAATAGCTTTTTAATAACCCTACGTGTTTTTTCTTCATTGCAGTTTTATTTTGGCAATGATGACTTGGGTATATTGCACTTCTGACATAGCAGAAGTGGACCAATATTATGTTGTCAGCAATTTGGGTCCTGAAATAGTTTCTGTCTTGGAACAAAACTTCCTTAGCCATCAGGTAAGAATAATTATATAATCCATCTAATCACATAATTGCTACAATATTTGTGTTGGACGGATGATAATTTGATTTTGGTTTGTTGTAGGATGGTGAAGTGAATGATGGAGTGTTATGTTCACAATGTTTTGACCGCATCATTGTGGCAATGTCTACTGTTAGACATTTTCTGGAGCATGAGCATAATCTCCAGCATTGCCACGACACAATTGTGTGTGCCAGGTGTCGTACTTCATTATTTGGAAGGAGAGCTCACTCTCTTCCAGAAGGTCTGACAAGAGACTTCATAGCAGAAAACATTGCTCCAACAGAGGTATTTTGTTTCTTTTATTTAAAAAACAATAAGCTGATATGATATGATTGATTATCCAAATATGTAGAAATTCTGTTACTGTTGCAATGCAACTGACACATAAATATTAAAATGAATTTAAAAATCATTCTTGATTTAATCTGATATTATTAATTAGTTCTTAAAACTTAATAATAATCTTTAATCAATATGTTGATATTATAAATTGAAATAACGATAATTGAATCAGAATGACCTAATATATAATAAATAAGTGCAAGTAATTATATTATAATAAGTAGTTTGAGGACTGGTTTGCTATGCTTGTTGGGTATCAGCACGAAGAAATGTGCAGCGATCAACAAATGTGGATGAAATGCAACAAAGAGCAGGTCCTTCTATTATACTATACGTATATATTATGAACTTGGGAAGGATCAAGTTGGGATGATAAGATCATCAGTTATTATTGCAGTTGTGTCTCAGGACAAAGAATGATGAGTTGCTGTGCTCACATTATGACAATTGTGTGGTACTTAGGTTGGGCTCGGTATCAAAATAATATAGAATCTCTGGCTCCTTTTCTGGATGGAATATTAATTAGACATGATTTAGGAAATGAAATAGATGAATAAAATGTTTTCACTAAAAATTATGTTTTATTTATTTGCCGCATATTTCATATGAATTTCTTTTTTATGTAAAAAACCTAAAACTTACATTTCCTGACTATAGTTTCATCTCATTGATATCCCACTAATGAATATAGGCCTTCACAAATAATTGCACTGTACCAAGGTGGATAGTATGATTGGTATAGTCTTATGTATTCTGTTACAGTAATATCTGCTTATTAATTCATTAAATGAATATTTATGTTTAAAATTCTTGTTTGTGTGAGGCGCCTACATATAAGACACATAATTATTATGCTTTCCCTGAAGTACTATTATAATATGTATTGGACTCAATAAAATGTTGTACCAAAATAATAAGGTAAATACTTACAAAATGAAAATGGTAAGTATTAAAATATAGGTACTATGGAATACTTAAATAAGTAATACATAGTACGTTGTATATCCTACATATAGCCCATAAGAGTTCCTGGCATAAGAGGAGACCTATAATTGACTTTTTGTTAAATATTCATGTAGTAAACATAAGTCCTGTTCAGTCTGTCTAAAAAATAAATTAAAAGGCAAATCAAGTTATCACACTTATCCACCTGTAAAGTGTGTTATTTATATAAATAACCTTAAATAGGTATAATTCTGTACTATTTCTTTATTTTCTATTAGAGTACCTACAGAACTACGATAATCAGACTACCAGTAGCTGACAAAACAAAGTGAAAGAAAATGTCAGACTGACAGTAGCTGTCATTTCCATCTTGACTCATGTCCGACCGCCATGATTATTTTTGTTTGTTGGGTTGCGATCCTACGCTAAGTTATTTTGAATTTACACAGGAATGATATAGAATTATGGAAAAGTAACGATTGAAATGGGTTACTATGTGGGTTAGCTATATTTCAATTAGGTGTACAATATGCAGGCCCAGGCTCCATACGTTTCTGAAACATCTCCTTTAAATAAAGAATACTTTTTTGAGTTTTTAACACGTTTCCCGAGGCAAAGAAAAAGTACTCGATACTGAGTAGTATCGATACTTTTAATCCAATACTTTCATCAGTATCGATACTTTTGATACGATACTTGGTATCAAGTAGGGATCGATACTTTTAAAAATTTGCGGAACTATCATTTACCATTTCAATTATTGTCATTTCGAATGTCAAAATCCAAGGACGGTAGAGTTGCCTATAAATATGACTATAATAAATTATTTCGAATGATTACGGGTGCGTTCCACTAAGCTCACCACCACGATTTTCCCCGTTCCATTTGTTTCCGAGCGTGACAATTATTGTAAACTCAAGTGTAACGGATAATGGAGTGTTTTGAGCGTTGATGTTAATAATACAACGGGCGAATTATTAAAAAAAAATGCGAAACCTTATAAGAGGTTATTGTTAGGTTATATTTTGTAAGTGTAATTCTGATTAATAAACTTTTATAGTTATTAGTTAACTGCATTTATATTAAAAAATATATATAATATTATAAATTTGAAGATGTATGGATGTACGTTACTCTTTCACGCAAAAACTACTGAACGGATTTTGATTAAACTTTTCAGTGTTATTGTTTATTCATCAGAAAACCATATAATAGGCTACTAAAAATCTATTATAACATAAATCTACATTAACGCGAGCGAAGCAGCGGGAAAATCTAATATTTCATAATTTTGTAGAGTATTTAATTAATTTACATTCAAATATATTCAAAATGTATTTTAAGGCAACAGTAGGATATTTGGTAGTGTGTCGCAATAATGCTCCAGAAAGTATTAGTTCATCCAGTTTAGATAAAGAGTGGAATACCTTTCTACAAAATCATGATCGTGAAAAACGTAAACTAAAACCACGTATTTACGATTTACATAATATAATTAATCGTTACTCTGATGAAGAATTCAAAAGACTGACAACTGAAACACTGTAGATTATAAAATTTTACTTATTTAATTAGTTATTCATCGTTTCATCAAAATCGCTTCAAATAAAGTTATATTTTCGTAGTCGCCATCTTAGTTACTTTATATTTTTTTAAATGGCGCTAAGTTTCTCAACGCTCACTACGACCCACCTCTCAGGATGTGTCGTCGTGAGTTTTGCGTGAACGTGAGTAAAGACGTCATTAGTGACGTTTTCGCCGACCGCCGACCGCCGACCAAAACGATCGCAGTCGTCATGTGGAACGGCTAAAAGAGCATCTTAAGCTTTGTGAACGCTAAGTGGAACGCACCCTACATATATATACTTGAATCAGTTATACAACATAAACCAATCAGTAAACAAATATACTTTCAGATTTATAATAAACGTAAAGAACTAGTTTAGCAGAGTTGCTTATGTCTGAAACCAATTTATCCATACACATAATATGTATAAAACTACTTTCGTCTACACGGTATTACACCAGGAGATTTTAATTTCATAAAATAGGTTTTATGGAATTCGTAAGCGATTAGTCGCCGACGGACCTTCTCGCTAGGATCTGTCATTCGTTTCATGCAAGACTTTCTTGTTAATTTATTGTGAAGACAATAAAAGTGATTAGTGTGCATTTATTGTTTCACTTTGCTCGGTCACCCTATTGTACGCCCGCATTATGTCTATCGTTTGTGTTACTGAGGCACTCTATATCCAACATATATATTATATTATTATACACTTAAACCTTGCTCATGAATCACCCTATCTATTGGTGAAATCGTATGAAAATCTGTTTAGTAGTTTTCAGAGTTTATCGTGAACAGATACACAGACGCGGTGCGCGGGGGCCTTTGTTTTATAATATGTAGTGATATGTATAGTTATTATATAACTCAATAACGGCCAAAATGTCGCTTTAAACAAATAGACTTTCACCCCTCGATATAGTGATGATGATTTTACTTTATACATTTGCAACATCACACATCTGTTTAGTTGTCAATAGTGTCAATTGTCACTTGAGTACCTGCAATCTGACACTTCCACTCGGTAGTACCTACTAGGCTGAAGGCTGGCTCATTGTTTTAAATTTAAAATGACATCATTGTTCGTTGTTCATAATGTTCATTAAATGTAGTTTTTATTGTAAGAAAATGAATAACGGTATATTTGCCTTTGTACTATATACATTGTTCTGCGCAGCCGTGTGTAAAAGCGATTTCCAAACGGGACCAGATCCTTGGCATGCCGAGAAAATCAAAGTGCCGGCGAAAATTGATGAGAGTAATTTGCCACCTGATCTGAGAACTCCTTTGAAGAGAGAAAAACAAACAGAAACTAAATTTGGGTTTGGAGAATGGTGGTTCAAAAGGTTACTTGCTATAATTATAAAAAGTGGTCAAGTCAAGGTAAACAAGTTAGCCACTATCCAAAACAAAAATTTTAACTTAATCTAAATTGTACAATATATGTCTAACATGAAATTTTATAAACCACTTATTATAATATGGTATTTTTTAAATTGTGATAGCCATATGAAATATTTAATTATTTGCAAGATTTATACTCTTATTTAATTTTCAGAAGAGTGAAGATGGCAGTATTGATATATCTCTGCAAATGAGACTTGATGAAAACAAATGGGAAGTGTTACAAGAGTGTTTAAAATCAGAGTCAACTCTGTCTGATATGATGTTCAGACGAACTGTGGGTTATGTTGAAGAAGCTATTTACAAGCCAACAATAACAGAACAAATTGTCATGGCATGGAGTGATTACATTCAAGTTTATCTTGTGGAATACAAAGTAAATATATTTCTAATATTTCTTATATTAAAAATAAAATAAGTAAAAATAGTAAAAATTAAATAACTGATATTGATATCAGGATCACACTGACCACCTGCACTTTACCAGTGATAAAAGTTTATATAGAATATTTAATCTCTTGGTCAATGGTCAGACCTAGGACACAAACACAAAGCTTTTCCCATTGTGTCTGGTAACTCACTAATTGACGAGCAGTTGCACACTGATATTCCAACTATAAAACTTTTGCCTAACTAGGTTTTCAAAATCAGAAATTGTTTATTTGTAGAAACATAGGTAATACAAAGATGTTACAAATGATGTGTCCACTATGTTCTGTCATTGAGACATACAAATTTAAATGGGTAGGTAACACAAACGAGATTTTTTTTTGTCAATGTTAAGAAACAAATTCAAAAACAAATTAAATTATTACAAAAAAATAAATATATTATACTATTTACAAAATTAAAATCATTATAATTCTTATTATATGATATACTAGCTGTTGCCCGCGACTTCGTCCGCATGGACTTTAATTAATTTATTACCCAATACCTACTTTTAATTTGTTATCTAATTTTAATATATAAAACTACAACTAAAGAAATTAATAAGTCTAACTAACTACACCTATATAGGTGTAGTTAGCTAATACTTAAAAACTACCTACTAATATTTAGAAACTACCTACTATATCTAAAGAATTATATCTTTTGAATGAAATGTCCGATTTTAATGATTTAAAAAGTATTTTACGGGTATTGAAATTGTCTTTAATAAAATATCATTTAATGGGATAAGGATTAATACAGAGGTATGAATAATATGGTTTGATTAATGTCGGCACTTTTATCAACTTTTAAAATGTAAAAAAGTAGTTATAGTAGCATAACTACAGTAGTTGGACATATGGTATCGCGGACTTTTTTGTAGATATTGATACTTTCTATAATACGGTAGAACATTTTTTTGTTCTATCATCAATAGTTTCCGCAGCGCATGTGATGACAGATTTTTTATGACAAATTTTTTCACACCTTGGGTTATATTATTGCATTTTTATTAAGGATCCTTTTTTTTTTGAAAATATTGTATAGCCTATGTCGCTCAGTGAAGATGCAGATTTCTAATGGTGAAAGAATTTTTGAAATCGGTCCTATAGTTTTTGTGTGAAACATTACAAACATACATACAAAAACACAAACGTCTCCTCTTTATAATATTAGTTTAGATTACATCATGTAGGTATCTTATTAAAATTGGGTCATTTAAATATTCATTCAAAGAATAGTAACTTTTATTATGTGCATGTGGTGTGATTGCTTTGTTAAAACTCTTTAAAAATGTGCTTAGGATTTAGTGAACATTCCCAAAGAATTGTGAAAGTTGGAATCTGATTTTATGAAAGTCCAATAAGCGAGTTATGAACTGTAAAGTTGAGCCCTCCATTCTCACATAGAGGATTGAGGGCCCACCAGTACCAGATAAACTATGGACACTACAGAGAAAGTCTTTATGCTAAAATCTAAGCTAATGCCTAACAAAATTTGTGAAAACAAGTTGTTATCGCCAAGCAGTCCTACTTTGTATATTTTCGTTCAAAACGGGCCCTCAATTCTCATACACGTAAAAGTTTATTACGCAAATAAAATGAAAGTAATAACTCACAGCTGCTGTTTGACATCCTATAAGCTACTAAATAAATTGTGAAAATATGTGAAAACAAGAACAGGTCACCACTTCTTGTTGTTTAAAAGTTATGACCATGATAAACTTCGGGCCCTCAGTCCTCCATTTTCTTTTGTTTTCGTTTTATTACGCAAAACGTATGAAAGATAAGACAAACACAAAATTGACTCATATTGTGAAAAAAATTGTGCAACAAATTCGATACCAGAAAGAAATTAAAAGACCCTTTATTGTTTAAGAAAATCGAGTTTAATTTTCATTCTCTGAATTAGGAAATAGGGTGACCACAATTTCTTTTAGATTGAAGCAAAAATTTGTAAATGTAGTAAAGCATTTGAAATTACTATAAATTAATACATGATAATTGTAATGAAAGACTGCAGGCAGATGCTGGATGCGGCAAGCCGAAGACAGGGCGCTATGGCGCTCATTAGGGGAGGGCTATGTCCAGCAGTGTACTATTATAGCCCGATGATGATGATGAATTGTAATGACAAATACTATCTGCGAAACGTGGAGAAACTAATTAAATTGCATTAGTTCAAACACTTGATTTTAGTCTTACTGTGTGTGGTATTAAGTCAAATGCAATTACAAAATGTAATTCATAGTTGACTGCTACGTTAGAACCACAAGTAAGACAAGACTTATGATTCGTCAAAACAGATTGCGTCTTTCAAACACTCGATCCTAAAAACGGATAACATATCCAAAGGCACTAAGTATGGTACAAATTGGTAGAAGTGTTTCAAGATAACTAGCTACAACAAAATGGATCTTACACCACACGCAAATAATGAAATGTGTCTGTGGTGTGAAAGATTTATTTTTGTTATGGATTAACTTGTTCAGCTCTCGATGCCTTATTTACTAAACTATGCGTTAATCATCAATTTCAATTTCAATGCTTTATTGCTCTCCACATGTATCTATTACATGTTGTTACAAAGAATAAAAGACCAGATATGGACCCTGCCGGGCACGGAAAAATAGATAGAAGAGAAGCAAGGAGGAAGCCACTGGTATATTTTTTATGATATTGTAACAACTATTAATTATACGTAAATAAGCAATAATTAATTCTGAAATACCTAGATTCTACTTTTCGAATTTTATTTTATTTATATTTTTATGACGACTCGATGGCGTAGTGGTTAGTGTAACCGACTGGCACGCGAATCGAACCCGCGACCTCAGGTCGCGGGTTCGATTCCCGCACAAGTCAAACATTTGTGTGCATGAACATGGATTTTTGTCTTGGTCTGGGCGTTTCTATGGTATGTATGTACTTACAAAAAAAAAGTATATATGTATGTTTATCCATTGTCTAGTACCCATAGTACAGATGGTGTTGTGTGTATGTGATAGAATATTATATTATATACTAATAATATTAATTTATTTGAAAGTTAAATTTAAATTATTTCATGTATATTAAATTAGTTTGTGGTTATAATTTGTCATTTAGGTATTCATTTGTTATAATAGCTTTTGTTGAGGAGAAATTTTCTTAATTTATTACATAATGAAACTTGTATATATAATAAATTACCAGATACCATAAGAAACGAAAATCGTTTCTTATGGTATCTGGTAATTTATTATATATTTTTATAAACATTACAAATGTACTAGTCGATGTTTAGTCGCGAGTTCGGCAGGTTAAGTCTGTTTATGTGCCTTAGTATAATTTTCGTTTGTATGTCTTCCCTTTTAGTATAAAAATCTGGGTATTGTCGGACAAATTTACATATTTCGAATACATATATAAGCTGGGCAGCCTTGTATATGGTGCGGTCGCTTTTACGTAGCGTTTATAATTTGGTCGGCTTATAGAAGAATTGCTGATACTTTTTTTTTGTCGATATAACTTTTATAATAGTCTTAATTTAAAGCTGAAATTAACAGGATTGTTTATTGATGGAACATTTTATTTAGTTCATAGTATTCCATGTTTCCTTGTTTTATGGGAACTGCGTATTCGATCATTTAAATCGGACCATATAAAATGTAATTAAATTTCTTTGTATCTTCATATTGCGTAGAGTCACATAATCTAAATTTACTGTATTTATGTATTTATAAAGGTGTACCAAGGGTACATGATACAGCTTTTTATTTTATTGTAATTGTACTGGTTTACTTGCAAATCCGTTTCTTTTTCAATTTCGGCACCATTTAATTACAATGGTGTTAATCAACAAATTAAAAACTAATGTTTGAACAAATTTAAACTAATTAAGGTCTATTATTGGTATTTTTTTCAAACTTCTACGTTGAGCCGTTTTTGAGATCTGGGCAATCCCAAAAACGTTACCGCAGCAAAATCTTAAATAACTTTAGAACCACAACACACAAATTTTGCTGTTCACAAACATTTAATACGCAATAAAAGCTATTCATGCATTTATTTCCGGGATGAAACGATTTTATAAAAAAGTTTTGCTAGAGTAATGTTTCAGACATTACTGCAGCAAAATCTGTTTTTTCTCGAATAACTTTACAACTACAACTTGAACAAATTTTGCTATTAGTAAACAAATTACTCTTCACGATGAACTAATTATTTGTTATACTCTCAACTAACTAAAGCACAACATATTATTTCATTTTGCTGCGGTAACGCACACCTTGATTCTTATCCTTTTAATATGCGACTTCCAGTTGATGTGCGAGTTTATGTCTAGGCCTAATATGGTAAAATGATTAACTACTTCTAATTTTTGTCCATTGTAAGTAAAGTCTACATTTATCGGTGGTTCTTGGCGGGGGTGAAATGTTTTTATTTTAGTTTTATTAATATTTATTCATCCAATTTCATGTAGAGTTTAGTATGCTGTTTAGTTTGCCGTTTAGGTTGATATTAGAATTAGAGGAGGTAAGTATGGAGATATCCGCGAATAGAACACATGGTTCGTTGATGTTATTTGGGAGGTCATTGATATATATTATATAATGAATAGGAGACATCCTATGACGCTTCCTTGCGGAATTGAGGCATTGATTGCATTGCTATCAGACCGTATTAGTTCTATATTTTTTGTGTTGTGATTGTAATGTTGTACTTCTACCAACTGTTCTCTGTTTTGTAAATAGGATACAAACCAGTCATGACATTTGCCGCGAATTCCTATGGTGTACAGTTTGTCTAATAATATTTTGAACTGAATTTGTCGTAAGCTTTAGTCATATCTAGTAGTAAACCAATTGCGTACTTTTTTGAGTTAATAATATTTAGGGCTTTCTGAATGTATTTGTAATCTGCCAATATGGTTGAACGGTTGTGCTGGAATCCATTTTGATAATAATTGTGAATGTTGTACTGTTCACAAAACTCGTACACGCGGGTACACATAGTTCAAATATTTTTTTAATCAGTGGGTAAGAGAGCAATGGGGCGATAATTATTAGAGACGGTTTTTTTTAACAGGTCAGGGAAAACACCTTCGTCAAAAGATTGGTTTAATAAATTATAAAATGGTAGAGTTGGATTCCAATAGAAAGAAAATTTGCTTTCTTACCACTCAATTCGAATATGTTATCCGTTCTTGGGATCGAGTGTCTAAAAGACGTAATTTGTTTTGACGAATCATTTAACTCTTGTCTTACTTTTGGTTCTAACGTAGAATTTAACTACGAATTACATTTTGTCATTGCATTTGATTTAAACAGTAGTCAGTATTGCCTGCAGGATATACCGCACACACTAAGAATAAAATCAAAGGTGTTTGAACTAATGCAATTTAATTAGTTTCTCCACCTTTCGCAGATAGTATTTGTCATTACAATTATCATGTATTAGTTTATAGTAATTTTAAATGCTATAACACTACATTTACAATTTTTTTCTGCAATCTAAAAGAAATTGTGGTTACCCTATTTCCTAATTCAGAGAATGAAAATTAAACTCGATTTTCTTAAACAATAAAGGGTCTTTTAATTTCTTTCTGGTATCGAATTTGTTGCACAATTTTTTTCACAAAATGAGTCAATTTTGTGTTTGTCTTATCTTTCATACGTTTTGCGTAATACGAAAACAAAAGAAAATGGAGGACTGAGGGCTCAAAGTTTATCATGGTCATAACTTTTAAACAACAAGAAGTGGTGACCTGTTCTTGCTTTCACATATTTTCACAATTTATTTAGTAGCTTATTGGATGTCAAACAGCAGCTGTAAGTTATTAATTTCATTTTATGTGCGTAATAAACTTTTACGTGTATGGGAATTGAGGGCCCATTTTGAACGAAAATATACAAAGTAGGACTACTTGGCGATAACAACTTGTTTTCACAAATTTTGTTAGGCATTAGCTTAGATTTTGGCATAAAGACTTTCTCTGTAGTGTCCATAGTTTATCTGGTACAGGTGGGCCCTCAATCCTTTATGTGAGAACGGACTGAACTTTACAGTTCGTAACTTGCTTATTTGACTTTTACAAAATCTGATTCCAACTTTCACAATTCTCTGGGAATGTTCACTAAATCCTAAGCACATTTTCAAAGAGTTTTTAACAAAGTGGCCCTCACGCCACACGCATATCTTTTAATTACCGGCAACTTGAATACAGACTTTTTAAACTTAGTTAAAGGCAAGTTCTTATTTCATTAGGTATTTTGTTATTATATCTTAGGAGCTGTACCAAAAACACTCTTTTGTATTGGAGCTATCTCGCACTGTACATTACACAACTGTTCTTTATATTGAGCATGTAATGGACCTCTTTTAACCTCTGAGGCTTTTGAAGTAAGGTAAGCAGCAGTCCGTTACTTTTAAAGCAAACATTGAACTGATACACCTTTTTTGCATTCTGAATACCAGTTCTCTATCTGTTGACTGACTCCAAAATATTATGCCGTACCTTATTATAGACGCCACTAGGTCGTGGTATGCAGTTATGAAAGATTTCTGGTTTACTTTTCTGGAAAGTTGTGAAATATAGGATAAGCTGTTTTACTTAGTTTTTTACATAACTCTGCTATATGGGGCTTCCAGGTGAGTTGATTGTCGATGGTAATACCAAGAAATTCCGCCACTTTCGTTTCTACTATTTCATATCCATTGAAAGTAATATCAAATTTTGGTATGCTATTTCTTTGGTGAAAATGCATTACATTTGTCTTTTTTAAGTTAATTTGCAAATTATTTTTATCAAGCCAGCTAATAGTGTCAAATAGGCAAGAGTTTATGTCATTTTCGTAACTATTAAGATTACTAGGATTAGAATTTTTAATTATTGCTGTACTGTCGTCTGCATAGAGAACCATGTTTTGACAGACAGATTTTGGAAGATCATTTATATAATATATATTTTAATTACCTTGATTCAGATAGATAAATAGTTTCTTGTTTGGTTTTTAGACATAATCTTAAAATTTCTGTACATTGCGAGCGGTTGCTCAAGTACGATTCTAGAAGTTGTAGAATGTTACCCCTTATGCCATATCCCTGAAGTTTATTAAATAGAGTTTTATGGTTCACGAAATCGAACGCCTTGGTCATATCGGTGTAAAGAGCGCAAATAGGTATTTTTCTATCAACAGAATCCATAATACTAGACATGAATTCAGAAATAGCCATATTTATTGTCATTTTTCGGCGAAATTCTTTTGGTTCAGCGCAAAATAGTTTATATTTCTTAAAATAGGCATATATAGATCCATAAATTAGTTTCTCGAAAACTAGAAGATAGGAATTTTAGCTATAGATCTGTAGTTTTTGATTCAGTTTTGGCTTCCTTTTTATGAAGCGGTTATGCTTCAATCTCTCAGGTATATCCCATCTGTTATGCTTAAATTAAAAATATGCACCAATATAGGAGCTATTATTTTTGTAGAGATGCCATCATAGCCGACAGTGTTAGTGTTTTCCAGGCTGTTTGTTACCCGTATTACGTCGTCTTCTTAGACTGGTAGTATGAATAGAGATAGCGATGTCAAATATTCAAATTTATTATTAAAAGAATGTCATGTTTCATATTATCTTCGATTTCGTCAACAAAGAAATTATTAAATTCATTTTCAATGTCAAGAGGCTCGAGTACTCAATAAGTAATTTCTTTTTATTGACGTAATGGGGTTCTTTGGTAAAGATATATTAGATTTAATAATTACTATGCCAAGTCGCTTTTGCTTCATTTTGCGACGTATTTATAAAGTAATTATTTTGAGCTTTTTTCGTTAATCTAATTATTTTTCTATATAAAACGTGTAATTTTTCAAAGCATGTTTGTTATGCTTTGTTTCAGTCTAAAGGCCCATAGTAATTGTCTTTGTTTGTGATTACAAATCTTTATTGCTCTAGATATCCGTTTAGTTTTATTATTTGTTTTTATAGTTACAAGTTTTTCTGGAAAACCCATAGTATTAGCAAGGAACCAACCTTGTGCTTTTCAACCTTACCTTGTGTACTTGTATTAGTGCTTACACCATCAAAACAAAGAGTTATTTTCAATAATCTTTAAATCAAAAAGCATAATACACACACTGTTTATAAGTTTAAGATGGCACTCAACCTTTTTGATATTGTGATTTACATAAATCATTTTTTTTATAGACATATCTTACTTCGCTGTTTGGCCTACTAGGAGCAGTTGGAGTTCTAATGTGTTTTTGGAAACATGTATCACATAAACACATCACTGTAATCATCATAGCTTTGTTATACATTTATGAAGTTTTTATATCATACAAGGTGAGACAATCAGTAGTAAATATAGTAATATCTATTTCAAGCTAAAGAAAACAATCATAGATCTTTATATATTAAAAGAAATTATGTATGAATAGGAATAAATTACTTAAATAAAAAGAATTCTAAAATTTTAGGATGCAGAACAACAAGAATTTGATAAGTTTGTGTCAGCTATGAATAGATGCAAATGGTACTTTTGGACAAGTGAGTGTGAAATACCATCACCAGACCCTATTGTATTTATGAAACACATGAACCCATTAAAAATAGCTGTCAGAATGTTTACAACCTTGATATCTGAACCTATACTTGCTATTAATTCTACTGTGAAAGTAACTTTACTAGATATTACTGGTAAGTAATGCTGCTATTCTGTAAGGTACCTACTATATAATTTTGCATTTTGTACATTATAGATAATAATGGTACTTGTTTTTTTCAGAGGGATTGTGGTTTCCATTTGATAAGATAGTGTATGGTTTGTTAATTGTGGTAATCAACATTTCTTTGATATATCTCCTGGTTATGATTGTATTCAATTTTATATTCAACATTCCATTCAATTTAAATTTTCTTGGCATAGTCAGCATAGGTGTAAGGCAGAATAGAAGATCATTATTTTCAACAAATACTAGAGAGCAACAACAACCACAGCATGAAGCAGCAGCTGACAGAATCACTAGCGAGACATTAAACAACATTTTGAATGTTTGTAAATTAGCTCTGACTAATGGACAAAACAGGCCTCTGTCTAATACAAGTATGCAATTGACTGATAACATGAGTTGGCCAAAATTAAAAAGATCAGCTAGTACAGGACGATTACCTGCCCTTCGAATATTTGAAAATAATAATGATAAACTAGCCATAAATTTAAGAAGAAGAAACAATGGCGGTGGAGATGGTGATAAGTAATATAAAATCAGTCATGTGCTAGTCGGACTTGCACACGGAGGGTGTCTTACTATGAAATTCATATTTGTTTTTTATTATCTGTTATAGTGGCAATAGAAATACGCACTCATTTCATAAGATACTGCCCGCTGACAGAGAGAGACAGACGGACGAACGTATAGGATAAGCTTAGTAATAGGGTTCCATTGGTATCCTTCGGGTACGGAACCCTTAAAATAAAATTTAAGATCACAAGATTTACTCAGTGCGCATTGTTATTACTGTACAATGCATGCCTGCCCACAACACCTTTTTAAGAAAATGTATTCCGTAGAATATTTCTGATAAATATGAACTTATTCATAAAATGCAATATCTTTTGAAGATTGCTATTGGAATGTAAACTGTGCATTAAGAGTTAGCAGTTATGGTGAAATCGATGTAAGTAAAGGTAATTATGAAGACTGCTAAGCATACATTTTATCAAATAAATCTATAAATTATGTATGCATGTATGTATTTTATATAAATTATGGTTAAATTTATCTTAAAAGTAGATTTTAATTCATGCCATAATAATTATTTCTTATTGCATGAATTAATTACTTTGCAGCCCTTTTTAGGAATAGCGTGCATTAGCCAGGTCTTCATTTAGTCATCAGCAGATTCTTCAGTTCTATAGATCTTGACTCATGATATAAGGTTCAACACACCGGAAAAACAATTCGGTACTTAGGTATCCCAACGCGAACTGCAATTCATAATTTAGACACAAGTTTGAAACCGCACGGAAATAACCTCAACGCACCGCGCAAGTATGTAGGTACACTGCCGCGGTGCGTTGAGGTTATTCCCGTGAACTATTTATATTTATCATTGCTGCTTTGAATAGTATGGACTCTGTTTGTAATTACTTACACATGATTTTATAATACAACGCAAGAAATATGAGAATTTACTATAAATATATTGAAAGTTTCCTGCAGGAAATTTCAACGATTTTTACCTCATTATAGTTTAAATATAGTTTCAGTTTTTGGTATGCTAACCTTTACACCCCGGTATATCAAGATTCAAATGAGTTCTAGCCATATGAATATAATTCCACTTTCATATTAGGTAATATAAATGTTATGTGTACCTACTTGCTTTGCGACTGTGATAAAGTTATTTAATTCTTTGATTTTCTTAGATGTTATTTTATTGGTTTTAGATATGTGCTAAATATTGTTTTTATTGTATAAAAATAATCGAATTACCTAATGGGCTATTTTAAAATTATAATTATAAAGGACTTAAGTTCGCAGTAAAAACATGTTTGTAATAAAAGTCAGCTAATGGTATGTTTAGAATTCATAATTTTAAGCTGTACAAATTAACATAATAATATTTTAATTTAAAAATAAAACTATTTTTACTTTTTACATTTTATTTTCGTGATGCCTTATTGAGAAGTGTCACAAGATCAATTAAAAATATTATAATACATAAGTAATAATTGGAAATTCTCAGTTCATTGACTAAGCAGAAATAAAAAGATTAACTGTAATGTATATATTAAAGAGATATAAGCAAATACTCGTCTTGATTTTAAATAGATGCTTACAATCTATACTGCTATTGGTCAACAAACATTCGGAACCTCAATATAAATAACATTTAACAAAACAATATAATTATGTACAATACAACTAGAACATCAACTTCCATCAGGGCGGTCTGAGACAGCACTTGTCAATTACGCTCTGGCCCACTGTAATCGTTAATCGAACGAGGCGCTTCTATCCAACTACTCTAGTACTTAATGTAACTAAAGCAATTGGGATTTTAACCTTTTGAACGCCAACGTCGTCTATACTCGACATGCGCAAGCGTGCCCTGTGCGCCAACGTCGTCTATACTCGACAAAACTGTTTTTTGTCGGTTCACAGAAAAATACAAAATAAACATATTAAATCATTAGTTTTCTGTGTTTTAGTGATACAACTTAAAATTGAATCCCCAATTATTACTTAATTGTATACAGCAAACAAAATTGTTATTAGTTATTGAAATATTTGATCATAAAAAACAATATATAATACATCGATTTTCGGGCTTGGCGTACAGGACATGGAGGTGCCGTTATGGCGTGGCGTTCAAAAGGTTAATTAACCATAAAAATATTGGTATAGGAGATTTAAAAAGATGGACGAAGACGAATTGAGAATCCAAAAGATAAATAAAAGTAGTTAGCTGTTACCACTTGCTCTAAATTACTGAATTCTGATGTAAGAATTTAAAACCATACATAAGTATATAGAATATAATCTCCATAAATATTACAATATTTTAACTGTTAGTAGACTACATTAATATTCCTAGTACTTATAACCTCGGATTTTCTATGCGTTAATTGGTTAGATTGGCAAGAGGGATGCTGATTATTAATCCTATTACCTACTTACTATATTATTGCCGTGTCATACATTGGGCACCATTTTCGAAGATATTAAAGAAAAGAGCAGACAGATAGTTGCCTTCAAAACAAAATATATCATTATGCAGTAAGTATGTATCAGCGAATTGAAATATAGTTTCTGGTGCTACTTAATACAAGCAAGTGCTTTATGGATAGTGTAATAGAGCTTTTAAATTCATTCATCTATAAATATAATTATCTCCGACATAGTACTGATGGAATCTTGTACTTAATCCATTCACTCAATGTGTACATTATTTATAATGTAAAAACACTTTCTGATTATACTATGTTGATCCTTCGTTGATTATAGATTTTTATAAATTTAGCTACCAGCACTACAATTACTAAATCCGTATTTTCAAAAACCGTGCCTTTAAAAATAATACAGTAGAAGTATTACTCGAAAAGCAGATAAAATGATTAACTTATTTTTACAATCCATTGTGCAGCCAATGGTTCTTTACCTAGAAGTTTCAAGTTAATAAGCTTAATCAATATTTGGAATGCTCTAAACATGAAATAGGTAGATGACAAAGTTCAGATTTCTAGAATAGAAATTAAGTACACCAGATGTTTCATGTAGGAAACACATTATCTCACAATTCAAAGTCACTTAGTAAATAACTAATAATAGGTTCTTATAATAAGATGGTAATTAATGTCAGAGTTAATTTTTACGTACAATGTGCTATTTATACAAATCAATCGTAACTGGATTACATGCAGACAGCGCAACAGTGGAGCATGCATACATGAGCACTTGTTACACCTTACATCAAGACATCCTTTTTCTCTACTAATAAACATTGTTAAACAATGACTTAGGTAAGTGTTTTATTGTTTTTTAGATACAATTTTCGGTGCGTTTGAACACAGTTAAAATGTTCACAGCTACGTTACAAAATTTTCTTTTAAAAAAAATTTCGTTCGATAAATAAGTACATGTACGCCATCTGGGGCGGGTGTGTGTCTGTAGCACATTTGTACAACGTTTATTATTAGAGCCGTATGTTGAAGAATATAATAGCAGAAATGGTAAGGGTTAAGTTCAATAGAAATTAGGGAAGACAACAAGAGTGAAAGAAAGTATCTACACTGTAAACTTACGTCAATCAACACGAAACAACTTTGGTCCAGCTATAACAATTCAGTGTTTAACAATTATTATTATCTCTATATATACGATACTTTGTAGATTCTGCCAATAAGCAAATATTCGTAATTAAAACGTGCAAATATATTTTATCAACCTATGTGCATATTAAAATGTCTTTAAAAACACACCCAAACAGATAGTATATGAAATGGAACTGGTTTAATTGAATAATGTCTAGCATCATTACAACTTTCACCCCCCGTCAACTTATATAATAAATATATTATATAAGTTTTGCATCGTCATATACATGGTATTGCATGTTAATGTGTTGTTTTTCAGTAGGTATATATATTATGTGAACCTAACCCTAAAGCCATATACACCAATGTTTAAATTATAATGCACAAAATGATATCAAAATACTGGTTTTCAATAATAATTATAACAAATAAGTACCATTAAAATAATTTTAGAACATATGACTATTATAATTTATAAAAACCGACGTCTTGAGCACGAATGGCTTTTGTAACACCAAAATGTTCTAGCTAATGCTACTGAACGTAAGTAAAACGAACGAGTGACTTTGTATAATATGAATATAAAGATCTAATTCGCTTTATAATTGCGTTAAATATGTAGGCGTTTCAATATATATGTAGTACTTAAGTACTTGTATGTAGTAATCGACTAGATACTTTTATAATATGGACAAATCTAATAATTGGATATGTAAGTGAATGATATTATTAAATAAAGTGCATTATATAACTAGCGACAGCTACTTTTAAATATAATGACTAGATAAGAAATCAATTGTGATTCATTATCGTTTTATGACTAATAAAATGTTGACTAAATAATTTATTAATTATATGAGCTAAATAGACAATGCCACTTTGAGATTAACTGTGGTTAGAAGGAAGGTATATTGTCCAAAGATTTTTAATTAGGTACCTACAACAATAATTATGACATGTTCATGTAAGGGATTCTGTAATGTCATACATGTTTTACAATTTACATTTCAAACTTGAATACTAGTATCACAAAATATTATGTCATCAAGATCATAAATACAAACTTAACAATAATAAGATCTTATTTATCGGTTTGGGAACGAGTAAAGCGGAGCAGTACCTGATACGACTACGACACTTGCTTCTGTCATTAAAGACCTCATTAGTAAGTTATTGCATCTGAGTGTGTATTCGTAAGCACAATTAAAAACTACGCTTGTACTGCACACGACTTAATCATTCCAGTTCGTGCTCTGCTCGACTTAAAGATAACTTAAATAAATATGATTGTCCAATAAGGCCTAATTAGAATGAAGATTTTCTTTTACAGATGAAGAAGTTGTAATCTCTGGGCCTTGTAAATGATTTTTGACATACGATAGTAGAACTGGCATGTTCCCTGCATCCGTTTACTCGACATTTGACAGATTCTATATTCGACAGATTTTGAAAAATGAGGCTAGGTACATTGAGGAATCAAAAATAATACTGTTATAAATTATAATATACCTAGTAATCACTGTATTTATTATAAGTATAATTTGTTGTTATAACTAGTATTAAATGTTTGTATTATAGTCACTAATATTTTGCAAAACAGTCGCAATTACCAAATTAACGTCAAAATTATTTTTTTGTTAACGTAATTAATTACGTATGTATAAATAATTATTAGTGACATACAGAAAACGGCAACAACATAATCGGCATTATCAACTTATAACACTCGTTCCGTGTTAATCTCTAATGCTAATCTAAAAGTATATTTATATCCAGCATAATTTACATACATCCCAATATGGACTGTTTAAGTCAAGTTTCCTTTGCCTTGTTATAAGAACTAACAGAGATAAAAGATTATAAAGAAATGATGGTAAAAATGGTACTTTTAAAACTTTTCGTAGGTAACTTCGATGTCTTTCTGTGAATGTTAATCTGATGCTTTTCTGATCTGATTGTTATTTGTTGATGGTTTAAATACCTATGTATGTAACTATGTACAAAATAATACTAATAATTAATGTGATATAAATGATTGTTGCCTGTTAATTAATAGCTTTACCACTGTGATTGTTAATACGTAATAATGTTAGCAAAAAAATAAATTTGACTTTAATTTGATAATTTTGACAGTTTTAAAAATATTTGTGACTATAATACAAACATTTAATACTAGTTATAACAACAAATTATACTTATGAATAAATATAGTGATTAGTATAAAATAACAGTATTAATTTTGATTACACATCCCATAAATGTCTCACTTTTTCAAAATGTGTCAAATTTAGAATCGGTAAAATATGGAATTTGTCAAATGTAGAATCTATTAATAGTATACTATGTCAAAACCAAAATCTGTCAAATGTCAACTTAGCTAATTATTTTGCACGTAAGACGTTAGTAGAATAATAATTATAATTAGTTCTTTGATTTAATTATTAAATAGTAGGCTCCATGTGGGATGCAGCGATATTATTTTCGTGATATATCTAATCATCACCAATGCAACCATTTCAGTGAAGTAGAAAGACAATTTACTTTTTGATGAACACAGAGATATTAATGATTTTAATAATTTCTATCCACGAACGAGAAGTTGAACGAGTTAGGCATTTGGCAGAAATATATTGCAAGTAGATACTTACAGGGCTTCTTAAAGAGCATAATATTTTACTGTGATACGTGGTAGCAAAGTTTTCAACTATAGCCCGGCCAACTAAAAACATTTGACACAATTTTTGTATAGCCAAATTATTCAAAATATTTAAGTGCATTTAATTATATATATATCTGTTATTGCCGGCTAGAATATAGCAGCAACACATTGTAGTAAAAAAATATGCATGGTTAGAGGCCCCTTTACTGATGTGCAATATTTCTAAGACAAAGCGTTGCTGGCGCCCCTAGCGGTCTGCATAGTAACTAAAATATGAATGATGTTAGACTTAATGATATGGCTCATCATAATATCGTCACCATAGCGCAAATATCCACGTATATAATAATTTATACATCATTTTGTCAAAATCATTCATTAGTATGCTAATATCTATCCAAATTGTCAATTCTACTATCGCACAATTTATGTTTTAAACTTATCACATCTTAGCAATTTCTTTCAAGGAATACAATACTAAGAAAATATCTAAATGATTTAGAATAATTATGGTCAATTATTAACAAGTAAAAGTTATCCGAAAGATAAATTGCATGCTGTCTCACTCTTGTTAGGTTAAAGAAGAGAGATGGCGAGACTTTTTATCGTAGAAATAAATGCTATTTGGAGATGGTGGGACAAGCCCTTAACATTGAAATAATATAATCCTTTTGTTAGTACGCACATATTAATTGACATTTAAAAAAAAATGTTTTAATTGTTTGCTTTACTCATTTGGCACTAACAATATTCCCCATAGTGACATAATCTAGTTCTGAGCATATTGCACATAACCCCTTACTTTTACTTAAAAATGCTGCATTAGAACAATGTTCACTGTAAATTTATTAAAATGAGAAAATATATAGTTACTGGTCAAAAGCTATACTTATCTGGCTGTTTTAGAATGTTATTTATAATATATACAAATCTTCATGTGTTTAACCTTTTTATCACCACTCCACAAACAATGCCCAGTCAGAGCCAAAGACATTTCGGACTTGTATGTACATCACAGTACAAGTGATTAATAAAACTTGTATTCAAGTAACTCAATCTATAAAAGATACAATATACAATGCATATTTTTATATGGTTACCAAAATGTTTCATAAATTAGCTCAGCACATATAATTGATTAACAGTAAGTCCTAGAGACCAGATTTCGTTGTATTTTCACACTAACAATATTTGAATATTTCTCATGTCTTTGTCATGTCAGTCATCATTAAATTATTAGTAACTTACCTTTAGCAAAATATGTAGATATTTGATGATTCTAAGCTCCATCGCAATGAGAACTAATATTATTAAAGGCATTGTAATTACTATACTACTTCTTGCTTTTAGAGGCAATACAGGTAATACTTATATTCTAAATTCGTGCTTAACTCAACCGGGACATGGGTTTAATGACTAGGATCAAAATTACTACAAATTATTGTATCGGTGGGATAACATAATTATGCAATTGGTGTATATTTACATAATGAGACATTTTTCTCTTCCACTAGCAGATGGTTCACCACCCTCTTTGGTTACTTTGTCTTTCTTTTTCTTGCCTTTGCCATCCACTTGAAGGGATACATTTCTGTTCTTTTCCATATTTAATAGTTCCTAGAACACAAAAAAATTACCATTTGACATTAATTTCTTTTTAACTAATGATAGCATGTAAGTCTCATATTGATAATATATTATACTAACTTGGAAAAGTTGTGTGACATTATGATTTGTCTTAGCAGATGTCTCCATGAATGAAATACCCCATGTTTGAGCCTGTGCTTGTCCTTCTGATGCTGATACTTCTCTTATCTCTGGACTCTCATCACATTTGTTACCTGCCAGCATCACTGGGATATTTGGAAGCTCCGTGCCTTTTATTTCCTTTATTGTTTGCCATATTGGCTTTAATTCTTCTAAAGATTGTCGACTGCTCACAGAATAAACCAATATAAATGCATGCCCCTGTAATAACAGCATCATGATTTAAAGTAAAATATATATTTTCAAATAAAATTTACACACAAGCACATGTGAATAAACCAAAACCAGTAGTTTACTATATACCAATTGATGGAAGAGCTTTAGTGTTACACATATTTAAGGTTCTTTGCAATATGTGGCTTAAGTTGAAGAACAGTAGATAAGTCACTAGGCTTAACAGATTAGATCCATCAAATGCTACATAAATATTTATAAGGACATAGAAATTTTAGATCACGTTAGCATGTTTAAATAGAAAGCATAATGGATTTATATCAGCTGCGAAATATGGAAATAACACATTATCTCTAAAAAGTTTATCTGTCAGATATAGTTATGTTACTTTATCATACTGTCTAGAGGTTAAGTCTAAGCTTCTGTCACAGTATAAACTTTGATTGTTTTTATTGTATTTGATTATTATTCCACAGCCAAATTGCTTTTTACATGTACTATGTATAATTTAATTAAGTCATGTTTACCTTGCTTATTGATAATCTTTGCATAGCAGGAAATTGATGTGAACCTGTTGTGTCAGTTATTTGTAGGGTACATATTGTTTTGTTGCTGCTAATCACCTGTAACATTTAAAATTAATATCTTCAAAATATTCTGTATTTAGATTAATTTACTGTTCATATAAATGGGGCTGTAATGTAACATCCCCAGGATTTTTATCTTTTAGTATTCTAAAATACTAATCACCTGTAACATTTAAAATTAATATCTTCAAAATATTCTGTATTTAGATTAATTTACTGTTCATATAAATGGGGCTGTAATGTAACATCCCCAGGATTTTTATCTTTTAGTATTCTTAAATACCATTGGCACTATCCCAAATCCCAAGCCTTATCATGCCTTGGCAAAACTTCAATTGAGTCAAGGTCTCTCCTACATAAATATGATAATAAATGACCCTTAATACATGATAACCATGAAATGGTGTACCATATGCCTTTTCCATGACATTTAAATAAATGTGATATACATGGTTTTATATTAATTTAAATGAAATAGTATTTAATTTGCTTGTTTGATTCATTAAAGTAAATGTCATTTGGAGGGAAGATATTGCTGACAACAAAAAAATAATTTCTCATGACATTGAAGATGCATTAAATACTGTAATATCTATTGAATATAAGCTCATGATAGTTAAACAATAAAACATTCAAGTAACCGCGGTAAGTGCGGTACAATATAAATACTGTCTAATGTAAATAATCTTACCTGTCTATAGGTATCCTCAATAGTCGGTATGTATGACTCTCTGAATGTGCCTTTCACGAATCGGAGAACAAGAGAACTTTTGCCAACACCACCTGCACCAAAAACTACAACACGATAATCATTACTTTGCTCCGGCATTACTTATTTTTAGGAATTATAGATCTTTCGAATCAATTCAAATGCCAATAGCTTTGTAAGTAACAATTTAAAATAACTTTATAACATTTTATATATAACAGGAACACTAATTCTGAAGCTAAATATTATTCGTTCCAACATATAGAAATAAACCCATGTTAATTTCTCTTCATCTCATCAATGTATTACTTTTTCTAGTTCTATTTTACAACGCCCTAGGAGTGCAAACCAATACAATTCTGTGTACACAGATAATACACATTTTACACAGATAATATTACGTTACATTGACAGTTGGGGCAGTGTAAAAAAGTAAAGAAATAAAAAATTACTTAGTCGAGTAGTCAATTTTTATGGATTGGTGTGTTCTTAGAGACATCCTCTTAGTATACCATGCATTAAGTGATTGGGCGGTCAACGTATGCCACGAATCATTGCACTCAGACACTCGCTAAAGTCGCTAAGTATTCAGTCACACAATTATCTTAACTATACATTAGCGATTTGCAAAATTGCATTCGTAGTTTGATACTTACCAAATATGTTACTTGAATATTTAGTCAAGGACAAAGCTCGCGGACTTGAGAAGCGCTGCACACAATTACAATCGTATGGAATTGTCTGCATTGCTACTAAATACTCAGTCACTTGATTGCTTACTACTCACTCTGCACTTAACCGCTCTTTGTCGTCACTGACTGTGAGATATAATGTATTTACGTTGTTAAATTGATTACTAACTATTTTGATATGTTAGAGACTATAGTTGAGTATTTCATTAGACATTACGTTGAAACTCGGAAGAAGAACGACCTAGAGAAGTCACCTGTTGCATATCGCTCATTATAGCTACACTATAGTTGCCTTTATAGCTGCGCTTGAATTTAAGTATCCTTGGCTGAAAATCTTAGATTAAGACGAAATTGTACTATATTATGCTTTCGGATGATATATGAAATCATGCATTGTGCATTTCTGCAAATGACAACGTAATCAAACATACATGATACATACATGTCGTAGAAATATGTACATCTAAAAATAAAATTAATTAGTAGTATATACATACTGTCACACATACATTCCCGAAGGGATAGGATGAAGATATTATATAAATAATAAGATATTAAGCCCACATTTCACCAGATAAATCTCACGCAAAAGAAGGCGACTCTATTGTCGTCTATCGAGCTCATTGGCAAACAATGCTGTTGCTTTGAATTTCATGACAGGAACACAGTAATACCTTCCTCGACCTAGGAATCGCATCCTAAACTTCATGCATAGCAATCGAATTCAAAAATGTTTAAATACACACGCATGAGCCATTGTTTTTCTATAAAGATTATGAGCAAGGCATAAAGCGTGTAATAACGAAGCATAAAATACCAAGACGATTGATCAAAATGATCTAATCGATTACGAATCGATTGTAGTAGTCCCTTTTGAATAGTTTGCTGGCTCGTTGTCGTAGCGTTTGTGACACGGCCATTAATAAAAAAAAAAAATTACAAATGGCTTCCGTTTTTAACTTACGCCTATCGTAATTTTCTGTTGGTATGGTTTTTGAGTAAGGTCGGGCAATATTTCCTTATGTTTGATATTTCTAAAGTTTTCATCCGTAGCTATATAATGTTTTCAGTGTAGAATTATAATTGGCCCTAACAAATTTGACCTTCGTTATCTACGTGCCGGTAACTTTAGTATCGTACACATTTTAGGCTTATTTAGATATTTATCAGTCAATTGTGCTTTGCTAGTGATAATTTCATATATTTGCAGTATTTTCTCGTGAAATAAATGATTTTACGCCTTTTCTAAGATCTCGACCTACAGCTTACCTTCTCCATCAACGAATTATTTTTCTTTTCCAGGCTAATAATTCATCGTGACGAACGAGTTCGATCGAAATAATTACATCTAATATTTCGAACAATGGGTATACAAGATCTTCAAACCTTTTTAGAAAATGAGGGCGTAGGAGTTGATTTATTTCGAATCGCTCGAAATCATGCTGGAGGATTCCGCTTGGTACTCGACGCGGAGGGATGTTTAGATCGCCTGTATGGAGGATACTTTTCAGGTATGTGATACATAACATATTTTTTTTCACTTAAGCGATATCTATTCGCTATATCATTATTGATTTATTTGCTGAAATACATATACACTTATGCATATTTTTCTTATATTAAACAATTATTGTAGGTAGTAGAGTTAGCTATATTTCTTTCTCAATGAATATTTGATTTAAAGTAAATCAGTATTGTCATACTACATACAGTAACTAGTAGCTGCACTGTTTTGTAAAAGCTATTTGGTTTGTGCTTGTTTGATAATATTGTTATAAATAAAATCAATATGTGATGGATCAAAATGCAGTGCCATTATGATCTTAATATAAGACTATCTTTGCAGATTGGGCATGTGGTGGTCAGTGGGCACGCTGTGTCCAATTCTTGACTACACTAGCACAGGCTCTAGCTGAACATCAAGTTGCTTTATGTGTGTGTTTTAATGGTGCACATCCTACTCCACCAGCATTGCCACAGCATTGGATACAGACTCAAGCTACTTATCGACAGAGGGTCAATTCTGTTAGTGTTTATATTCATTTTCTCAATTTTATATAACTAGAAATACACATGTAACACAATAAATTCTCATGTAAATGAGAGATTGAGTCTGCAAAGAAAGCAATTAGCTAACATTTAAATTATGTTTCACAATGATATAAGCAAGTTTTGCTAACTTACGCTATTGATTTTATTTATTATAATATATAGAATACACAAGTCTATAATATTCGTTATTCTATTTAGGTATTGCGTCATATTGTAACCAAAGGTACCCCACCACCTAAAGTTTGGTGGGTACCTCCCATGGGACTACATTCATGTCTCCGAACAGCACTGAGATATCTAAATATTCCTATTGTAAGTATATTTGTATATTATTCTGTTTCAAAAATAAATAATATAATCAATAGGTATATTTATGTGTATTCTATAACAGTACAAGTTAACTAATGTGATTTACTATTTTCAGATGGTGTCTTCTGATGATCATTGCCAAGAAGTAGTAGGACTTTGTCGTGAGAAGACATATGCTGGCCTTGTTGGTTGCTCAGGAGAATATTTGGTATTTCAGCCACCAAGATACTTCAGCTCCTCACAACTGAAACTTACATATAGGGTGAGAACAGTTTTACTGATCTGACTTCAACTGTGTTAATTGTTTTATCTACAATGGTGAATATGTATAAGATATTATTTTATCCAGGAAACAGAACTGTCCTAACTTTCATTAAGAGGTGGAATAAACAATTATGATATAAACTGATGTACGTGCCACTCAAAAGTTTTTACAGTATTTTTGGCAGCTGTATTCAAAGGCATTTATCTGTTGTATAATTAAATTGGAAAGGAATACAAAATAGAATAGAAGAGAAGCATTTAAAATTGATATTTTGCTTCTGTGGATCACATCCAAAAGTAGTAGTAATTAAATAATTCTACTTTTGTTTTTAAAGGATATATCTGTAGGATAATGTAAGATCTGCTATTTTATATTATGAGTAGTCAGTAGGCATGAAAATGATTGCTACATTTCATTCAATGAAATGACGATTTTTTGAAGTGAACACATTTTGGGTGAACAAAAATCATGGAACTCGCGTCATCATCACCGAACGCTTTCCTTCAGCTATATGTATACTGTGTATATTTGTGTACTTTTTGGGTGAACAATAAGCGTGTAACTTGCGTCATCGTCACTGAACGTCATAATTCAAAATTCAAAAATAATAATCTAATAGCGAGACGATACAATTCACAAGTTACTTTGTTTTCACTTCTATAGGCAGTCCCCAAAGACTGGCACCACCTGTCTTTTTTCACAATTATTTCACAGGTGAAATTTCACAGTCAATTATTTTTCATTCTGAGTCGCAGTTACTTCACATTTGCTACAATTTGCTTCAGTATGAAATATGAATTATAGCATAAGACTACTTGAATTAAATAAAATGAAAGCTTGTTTTACATTTGTACCTTACAATGCAATGCTCGTTTCTCTTAAGTAGTAGTTCCAAATCAATTCACTCATTGTTATAATTTAAATAATATTTGAAGAACAATTATTACTACCTAACTTATATACACTTAATACAATTTTATACTAACATGAAGATTTATTTACACTAATAATAATCTCTTTTACGTACGAGTAACTAACAGTAATTTTAACTTAAATTAGAAAACCTAACGAACGTCGTGTTCAAGTAACAGTAACACGTGCTGTGAAATTTAATTTCTTATAGAATCATAATGTAAACAAACACTGCATAATTGAGACCTGCTACTTTTAACTGCAGAGAAAAGCGATCCTTATAATAATAGGAGAGTAAGGACTATTATATATTTGTATATACTCTCGAACTAATCAAGGTCATAGTGCATCAATACGTAACCACGTGAGGCGATGCGACGAGCCGGTAATAGATACGAATTAACAAAAACATGTTGGTTTCTTTCTACCATGAACCGTAATCGTTCGCTAGGCGTCGCGCTTACTCGATGCAACTGTATTCCTCAAGTATAGGTAACCACTTAGACAATCTGTGATATCATATCGTGAGTGATTTTTAGCGGTAGTAGTGAAGCGAAATGGCAAATGTGACTGATGAAAATCATTTCATATGATTTTTCACTGTTAGAAGTTAAATGTTCCATGCCTAGTAGTCAGGGTATAAATTGACAGAATATTGTGAGCATACTATGAATGTGAAAATATGCTCCATCATTTCTCATTTTATAGTTATGGTGTCAAGTCAGTAAATTATAAACCAACATGTACTATAGACCAATCAGTGTACAGTTTTACAATCTTACGATTTTTTGCAGTAGTTACTATATTGGCTGTTAAACTGTGGACTTTGGCCTTGATGTCTTTGTTTAGTCTTGGCAGTAAATTGGTGTGCCACCACTCAATGACTCAATTACACTAGCTATTTGCTTACATGGATTGGATGCTATCCTCGATTATTTATGGAGCTTGATATCTATGACAGTCATATATTTAGATCTTTTACTGATCATCAAAAGTCAAAGTGTAAAATAGTGTAAGCAGATTTTAGGTTACTCTTTACATTTTTGCTGAGTGTCTAACAATGTTTCTAACTTTATCTTGAAAAACCACCAATTGATCAAGTTTGTCCGTTTTTCTCAATTTGATGCTTTAATTTCATGAGCTTTTGGCAGTAGAGATGATATTGATGGTTTTGTTTGGCGGCAAAAGCTAGTAATGTACAATCTCCTTCCCACCTCACAGTACAGACAATTTCTCGGATTTTTCGCCAGGTTTCGCCACAGTTTGTGGAACTTGTCCGTACTTTGACAACGATTATTTGCGCAAGTTGTAGAAAGTGATCTATATCTCGTCAGTTTAGATCAGTGTTTAAAAAAACGATTTAGTTTCATAACTTTTCTATAAACTATTGCCAGCTATACTACGTAAAATAAAGGATGGGTCCTGTGTTGGTCATCCGTATCACGCATATTAAATTCTATATTTCCTGACGGTCGTAAATTTCAAAAATAAAGATGTTTCACTTTTGTATAGGACTCCGAATATAACTTGTACATCCTCAGGAAACCTGGGAAATATACCCTAAATACATTTAGTTAAGCGATTCTTTATTAATTTCTAGTATTTTCGTTGCGCAAAATAAAATATGAAATATTTGACGTTTGTCGTGCGGACTATCTATGACAAGTTGGTTGATGACATTTATACATAACCTAGAATGCTTGAATTGTCAGAAGTAAAAGAACTCTTGCTGGACTAATATTCACCAAAGAATTGATAATTCTTGTAAAAATGAAAGGAAAACTTATGAATTAAGGAAAGTGTAATAAGAAACACCAATTCAGCATTGGAATATTTATTATCAGTCAATATGACATTGACAGTTAATGTCAAACATAAACAAAATGTTTCGTTTCGGAGTGCACCCTGCAAAAGGATAAAGATAGCTGTAGGCTTAAAGATAAATTCGAAATTTACATTTGAGTATTAATATTAAAAAAACATACACGAGATAAATCCGGATAAAACATTTTATTTATATTGTCCATAACAAGTAAACAATTTATAATTCGAATAATTATAAATAACGTATATAAATCTTATCATATCTTGTTACGGGGGCTAGTCAGTGTAGACCGGCGACACTTCGACCCAGTGGGATCTTTTGTGTCGGCCCCGAGATCTATCCCTTAGCTATCTCCCTATGAATGTATGTATATAAAACTACCTATAATACATACATAAATTAATGAAAATGGAATGTTTTATATTCCTCGTGTAGTACATTTTGCCTGGATGCAAGTAACTCAATGTCTTTTTCTGTACTCCTTACAATATGTATGCAAAATTTCATGATGATCGCTCGAATGGTTAGTCGTGGAAATGTAACAAATAAACTCACAATTGCATTTATAATAATAGATAGGATATTAAATTACAATAATTACACAAATGTCAATGAGAATAATAACATTAAGATTGCGCCCAGCGAAATGTGCCAAAACAGGCGGTCACGATTAAGTGAATAAAATCAACACTTTTTGTTTAATACAAATATAAAATATACATTTATTATAACAATGAATGTGTTTACAATTACTCCGTGTAAAAAACTTAAAATAACTAATATTTTCGCCCACAAAATTACGTAAATTTGCAAAATCGTAAGCTCGTGTTACGTGATTTTTAGATTATAACAGTAGAAATCTATCCTATTTTACAGCTTAAACGAAACATAAATAGTTATATTACAATTTGTCCGTCCCAAATGTTTAAGTTATTGGTTGACAATAAAGATACATATTTATCAAAAAAGCACTTCAAATCCTCCATACAATTTTACTATGGCGGCCGCACGCCGATTTGAATATGCGCCGTACGAGCTCTGTCATTATCTGTCTTACGCTCGGCGCAGTCTTAATAGATAATTTATAACTGAATTTGATCGACATCGTCCTGGCCAAGCTATATTTTACGATTCGTGTGATAGCAATATTTATACAGCTTTCTTAAGATGTTAAATATAGCTTGCTTAAACGGTGAAGGAAAACATCGTGAGGAAACCTGCATCTCTGAGAGTTCTCCAAAATGTTCTCAAAGATATGTGAAGTCAGCGTGGTGGACTATACCTAAACCTTCCCACACTGAGAAGAGGCCCATGCCCAGCAGTGGGACAGTTTAATACAAGGCTGATATTATTATTAGGTATTATTTTCTTAAGAAAGCAATTAGCTTAAGCTTAAGCTCAATGCCGAGTTCTTCAATAATGTCGTAACTTATATGCTGATGTTGTTCCGCTTTCTCACAAATGATCGCGATCTTAGAGCAACCTGAAGGTATCTGCATCTGTAACATAAAAAAATACAAATTAAAAATTTCTACTAATTTTGTTTACTCTCACTGATAAATTTATTATTTTCGCGGCTTGTTTGATATACAGGCAGCTATGATGGTATAAAAATAAATGTAAGAAAGAGTTCAATAAAATATTTGTTATACCCAGACAAGCTTTATCAATATAATCATTAAACAATGAAGGATATATAGGCTACTCAAAAAATATTCAACCGAATTTTCGGGCAATTATAGTTAAATATTTTTTATTCTTCATCTTAGTGAATTGTACCTAAGAGTTTCCTTGCATTGATTCTCTGGTTTTGCTTCTGATCGACACTATAGTATTTTTATACAAGTTAAGATTAAAACTAAAATACCCTTCTTCAAAAGCAAGTTCATGACATAGTGCGTTATTATTATAACACTGATTCAATATATGTAATGACAAATTTACCTTTATCTATAATTTTTAACATTTGAATGCTCCGCCCTTTCAGTCATCATTGGAAACCAAGGAGTATATGGTTCATGAGCTGCCTCAAGTGTTAGATGTGCCACAAGATCGACTTTGTCTGATGGCTGCTCTACTTGGCGGAACTATTCTCTCTGAACAGAGCCTTACTGATTTTTACAAGCGCTTGGGAATCACTCAAAAGAAGGTATGTCTAAATTAGTTATAGATAATAAAAAATTGCTATCCAATATGTTAGCAAACTAGTTCTACTAATAATTATTGTAACCATTTAATTTTAAATTAAGACCTCGATTACGCACTTATCTAGATCATGAACTACATGCCATTCTTTTTTATGCCAATGCATGGGTCGCTTTCAATTGGACGAGTACGGGAAATGAGGCTGGTTCACAAACTGCGAAGTTATTCTTAATTATATAATATACAGCAAAGACGTAGATATGTTACTGTAGCACTCAAAGTCTCAGCAACGTCCAAATCGGGACGTTTTTCTATTGTTCTCAAAATAAAATTAGTCTACAAGTGCAATTTTCATATAATCAATAAAAAATGAAATAAAAAAATAATATTAACAAAATAGACAGATACACCAGATTTTCCAAGTCCATTATTATGAAAGTAACAGATGTACTTTACAGTGTCATTAGGAGCTAGCATTACAGGTTGTATTTTCAGAAGTAGAAGTAATAATTGAATGTTCATTGTTTTCATGGAAAAGTGACAATTTATGTGTAATTATTATCAACCATAATTTTAAGACCTAATAAACTTTTTCGTCAAGTTACTATAGGTCGCGGGTTCAAATACTTGCTTTAAAGACAATGACGATGTGTTCTTTTTGGTACATCAAACATTGTAGACTTAATTGGTCATAATTTGAACCGATAAAAAATACAAGAGCTTTACAACATTGGTCAGGTTAAGAACGGCATCGATCAGGTTAAGTACGGCATCGATCAGGTTTGAGGACGCGTTAATCTGACTTACTTAAAACAAAAACAATATTGCTGCTTTTCTATAGGTATAAGAGTGTCATTATATAGTTTTTACTGAAATATAGCGGAGCATGCCGGCGATTAGCTAGTTTTAAATAATGTTATAGCAACACACCTAACTGCTGCAGTTAGTGACCATTGAGCAGAATTGACATTATTTTCACAGGAGGATTGTCACAGTTGTAATCGATCTTGAAAGATAATTATTTAAGAGTTTACAACATATTTATGTGCAAAGTAAAAATGTTTCCAAGCACAAGAAAAAAAGCACCGTCCGTTATTATTTCCATAATTATTATGTCTGTGAGTAATTTGCTGTCACAATTATACCATTATTATGCACAGAAATAATAATCACTCATTGTAATAAACCAAAATTATATTTTGGTTTATAAAAATAAATAGTAGTTTACAATGGTAGGATAAAATCTATGGTACAAAATTTAATTAAATATTCACTAGGTTTATATTAGGTCTTTAACTCTGTAAATGCTGTTTATGTCCTTTATACAATTTTGTGATTTCTGTACAAAGATCAATGGTTATTTTAAAAATAATATTTCTAGATTAGAATAGACTACATATTACTAATAACATTTAATATTAATAATAAATGTCAATAATACAATTTGTATATAAAGTAATATTGCTTGGTGTGTGTGCCAGTATTCATTGTTTCAATTTGCCATAATTACATGATGGTTGATATTTTTGTTAATTTAAGACGAAGCATACTGGCCTAAATACAAGCAACTATACATGAAAAAAGAAGAATACGGATTGGCCATTCAAAAAATATTTATGGAAATAGTATAAAAACTACAATGTTGCTGATTTTATATTTTAAACAACAGCTTTATATTTAAACCTCTAGTATTATGTTGTCCCATGGTGTCACTTAAACAATAACCAGTAGATAAGTTAAGCGTCTTACTATTCTATCCAGAATGAATCATATGACGTATATTTATTATTTTTTTACTTATTTAATTTTGTTTAATTTTAATAATTAATACCTACTTAGTTAAATTAATTAGAAATTATTTTACATCTAATAATTAACGCGAAGAGTAAAAAGAGAATTATCTCTATCTAAATTTAACATACTGATAATAGCTTTTAAAAAAACGCAGATGCTGACTTCGGCATCAGCTAGTTACTTATACGTAACGTACGTAACAAATATATTTTCAGCAACAGGTTCCTCCAGAAACTCTAGTGAAGGCTGTTTGTCAGTATGTCAAAGAATTGCCTTCCTCTGACGTGGATGCTGCTTGCATTGACGTATTTGGTGACCTCAATGATCTCCGTGCTGCCAAACTTAAACAATCTGTGCAATATTATTTGAATGGGACTAAAGATGGTTTCCTAAAGTACAGAACTGCATCTGGTAAGATTATTGTAATGACGTGCTTTTCTTTAAACTAATATCATTATACAACGTTTGAATAATACGTTTCCAGGTCGTCGTCCAAAGATTAACAAAAAAAGTCAGAAACCTGATATTAGTCCACAGCCAACTTCTGCGGACTTAGACACATCAAAACTGGCTACTGAATCATCTGAACATGAGGTTTATATTTATTTATAGAAAATAAAATAGTTTTAGTCATCCACGCCTTTTACATCGTCATCTACAATCATTGGCATTCATATTGGCAAACAGACAGATGTTGCATCGTCATTCGTTCTAAATTTTGATAAACATTGTCTAAGTGCAAGTGATCCCTTTTGTTTAATCAGCCATTATGTTTATTATCCTTAAAACCACACTTTTTTATTTTATTTATTATGTTTTTATATTTTATGTATATTGTTTTACACTAAGCACTTCAGATAGTTAGAAAACTGCAAACTCAATAAATTGCAGCAAAAAGGCTTGGAAGATTACAAATTGGCTACAGCAAATGCGTCAATGAACGCCGACTTTAGCATGGAAGAAAGGGCCACCGAGATTCATCACGGCTTTGCGGGGATTTCGCTCGACTCCGGCGAGGCGGGTCCAGCTAAGCAGTCTGCCATTGCCGATAAAAATGAAAAACAGCAAACTACTGCTAAAGAGGTCTGGATTATTGAGTGTACTTGATGAACTCTTTTCTCTCTTTTGATGAGGTCGATAAATGCTTTTAGAACGGATTGTTCTAAATCTAATTTACTTAGTGTCGGGTAAGAAGTACCACGAGCTTACATAAACTTAATTAATTACAATAAAAACATAGGCAGTCAAGAAGTCTCGTGACTACGAGACTCCTTATATGTATCGTAAGCAACTCTAGCACTATTATAAGTAGAGAAAGATACAATGGGCATAATGACTAAAAAACGGTTTTGGTTTTTAGTCTGGCTTTTAGATTAGCAAAAAATATTGGAGAAGTATTTTTCTTTTGTCCCACAAACTAATAGCAACGAAGATACAACCCGTTTGAATTTCGTCTTACGTCACTTGTAGTAACAAATTTTACAAAAGTGTGACGCCAAAGCCCTCACTCCCGAACTTCAATGCAATATCTTAGTTATTTATTATTGTTTCGTAAAATCAAAATATATTTTGCTAATCTAAAAGATGGACTAATTAGAATCACTTATTTTGGACCCTGTCGTTATTCCTATTGGTATTATCATTGGCGCCAGCATTCAGTGTAGTTGTTGCCCGACACGGCGACGCGGTTGACCAGCCCCTCGCTTGCAGGCGCGGGCAGGGCAGGCGCAGCTGGGCCAGGCGGGCCCGGGGCGCGCGCAGGCCGAGGACTCGTGCCCGGCGGCGCCGGCCGAGGTGCTGCGCACGTGCGCCGAGCGCCACGCGCGCGGGCTCATGCACCCGCACATGCTGTCCATCCTCACGCACCGACAAGTCACGCTGCCCGTGCTCATGGAGGACGACAACCACCGTGAAATACCATCCATTCACCACTTCTTTAGGCCGATCAGGCAGAACGTCTATGCTATACTGTATAACATGCATCATCACCGATTTATGGCACAGAAAGCTAAAGGTAAAACTAATCAAACTTATTACAGTATTTCAAGTTACGTCATGCTTAAAAGAACCATTCAGAGTGTAAACTTTTATACCACATACATTTTCACTCTACTTATTGTTTGGCAACAACAAGTTAATTAGGTTATTTATTTATTTATTGTGAAGATGCTTATTGTTATAATAAGTTCCTAATTCATTTTCTGTAGGTAAACAAGAAAGATTTTTTACAATGATACCATTTAAACTATCTCTAAAATTCAAATGTCATTGTTAACCAACTAATGCGTGGGAGGATAGAAACTGGGCCTTTTTTTTTTTTTTTTTTTTTTTCGTGGGGAAATGCGCCTGATGCATACCCTCTCGCCACAAGAGGAGGTGAGAGGGCTATGTCCGGCTCTCCCGTTCTTCGGGCCTACGGACCAAAACCCCACGGTGTGCACGCTCGCTGCCTTTTATATTGGATGGGCCGCTGGCAAAAGTTACTACCTCAGCGACCCACCCAGCAGTCTACAACGCCTCGGCGACGCCCCGGCACTACATAGGGCGTCGGACCGACTCAATGGCTGGCGGGCGGGCGATTCCCGTTCGCCCGCCCGCGACCTTCATTATGGCGGCATTAGGCGCGCGAAAGCGCGCCTGCGCCGCCCGGTTCGCCGGCGACGGCTCGGATCCGCAAGGATACTTTCTTCACGGATCCGCTCCGCCGCCTCCTTCTGCGAGATGACGTCCTCGCAGAAGGACGCGACCGCTGCCCACTTCCTCTCGCTGTCGACCATGGCTTTGATCATGGCCGGCAGCGAGAGATTTTCACCCACAACCTCAATGAGTTCACGGCGCTGCACCGCCCAAGCACGACATTGCTCGAGCGTGTGCTGCGCCGTGTCCTCCTCACAGTCGCAGTGGTGGCAGACGGGACTCGGTTCCCTCCTAGCGACCGTGTGCAGGTATTTGCCAAAGCAACCGTGCCCTGACAACACCCGCACCAGCCGGAAGGAAAGGGTCCCATGTTGCCGCCCTGCCCACCGCTCCAATACCGGCTGGAGGGCCCCAACAAACTGTTTGTTTGTTGTTCTGAAACCAGCCAAGGGCGCCTCCAGCCGCGCCTTCCACTTTAAAATCATGCCTTGATGGGCTCGATTGCGCGCGCACTCAATCACTGTCGGGAAGGGACGACAACCCGTCTCCTCCCGCACCGCCTCACTCACTGCAAACACTTCGGCGAGCACTTCAGCCTCCAAATCCCACGGGGGTGTACCGGCCAACGCGCAAGCTGTGTCGGCCGACACCGTGCGGTATCCACGTATTACCCTGACCGCTATGACTTACTGCGGTCTCCGCAAGAGAGTCCTACACTGAGCGGTCAGGGAGTCCGCCCACACCGGTGCGCCGTAAAGCGCCATCGACCGGATGACCCCCGTGTAAAGTCGCCGGCAACCAGCACTGGGCCCGCCCAAATTTGGCAATAGCCGCCCAAGGGCGGACGCAGCGCCGAGAAGCTTCGGGGCGAGCTGTCTGAAATGCTCGTCGAAGTGCCACCTTCCGTCCAGCACCAAGCCCAGATATTTCATGTGGGCCTGGACGGGAACGCGCGTCGAGCCCACCATTATCGAGGCGCCGCGGGGTGGACTGCGACGGGGCCCATGAAAGACCAGGGCCTCCGTCTTGTTAGTAGCCACCCGTAAACCCAGCGCCTCGATACGCCCGACCACCTGGGAAACCCCCACGGTGGCCAAACAGGCCGCCTCCTCGAAGGTACCTCCACGGGCTGTGACGAGGGTGTCGTCAGCGTAACTGATGATGCTCAGCCCGGGGAGTAGGACAGCACGTAAGGCCCAGTCGTACCCCATGTTCCACAGGAGTGGACCAAGAACCGATCCCTGTGGAACACCGCACGACATGGGCCGCCGCCAAACCTCGCCTCGAACCTCGAGGAGGACACTCCTGCCTCTCAGATAGTCCGCCACCAGCCGCTCCAGGTAAAAAGGTACTTCGTGATATCGAAGCGCCCCCTGGACACAGCTGTATGGCAGACTATTAAACGCGTTGGCGATGTCTAAAGACACCGCCAACAGAACACCGCCGCCTTCGACCGCCTCCTCGGCCGCGGCTCTCAGGCGCATAATGGCCCCGACCGTCGAACGTCCTTCCCGGAATCCGAACTGAGCGTCCGACAGGTTGGGACCGACCGTGCTCAGGTGCCGGACGATGCGGGTGGCGAGAATTTTCTCAAACATCTTGCCCGCCTCGTCCAGCAGCACCATGGGTCTGTACGCCGCGGCCGACTCTGGAGGCCGTCCCGGCTTGGCCAGCAGTACCAACTTCCCCTCCTTCCAGCACTCAGGGAATCGTCCCGACACCAGGCTCGCGTCGAAAAGCTCCCTGAGGCGGACATCCAGGTGATCGAGGGCCAGCACGAGAGCTCGCGCCGGCACACCGTCAGGTCCAGGGGCGGTCGTCTTGGAGCGGATCCGCAAGACAGCCGCCCCCATCTCCGCATCTGTAACCGGGGTAGCACTAAGGTCCATCTCCCGATTTCGGCCTCCCGATGGGGCCATTGTCGGAGGCATGTGCCCTGCCCGGTCAGGAAATAACTCCTCGACCACCTCGGAGAGGAAGTTGGGCTGGAGAGTCTCTGTAAGGGGGGGCCCCGCGCACGGAGCTTGTTCAGCGCCGCCCGATATGGGCGCCCCCACGGGTCAAGGTCTAGACCCTCCAGCATCTCACTTTTCGCCCGTTCCTTGGCGCGGCAGATGGCCGACTGCAGAGACGCTTTCGCTTCGCGATACGCGTCATACAGTCGGCCCTCCTCTCGCTCATCGCGGTGGCGACGGCCTCGGCTACGTGTGTACAGCCTCCGGGCACGAATGCAGGCCGCACGGAGGTCCGCCAGCTCCTGGGACCACCAGTAGACCCCCTTCGGGGTCCAGTGTCGCACTCGGGGCGTGGCCGCGTCGCAAACAGCTTCGATGCTGTCGCGAAAGCGGACAGCCCCAGCGTCTACCTCCCCAGACGGGGGTGCAGGAGACAGCCAAGCTTGAACTATGGCTGCCTATTCCAATAGGTCCCGGTTCAGCCTCTTCACAGCCCACCGCGGAAAGCGAGAAGTTCTGCCCGCCGACGGGCAATGACCCCTGCTAGGGTCCCGGAGCAGGGAGACGTCCAGACGGACGTAGCGATGGTCCGAAAGGGTCTCTACCTCCTCCAGGACACGCCATCCCCTTACGCGTGCGGCGAGGGCAGGGGTAGTGAACGAGAGGTCCACTATCGACCCCCCCTGCCGTCGCACGCATGTGTTGACGGCGCCCCTGTTCAGCAAACAGAGGCCCGCCGCATCGGCCCACTCCTCAACCGCCCTTCCTCGGACATCCGTGCGGGGGGACCCCCACGCAGTAGACTTTGCGTTAAAGTCCCCCATCACAAGGATGCGGCTAGATGATATCCGCCGTATCGAGGCCTCCAAGTTGTTGAGAAAGGCCTCGAAATCTGCCAGACTCCTGTTGGGGGAGAAGTACACACCAACGACTATGACCCCTCCCCACGCGGCCGCAACGTATCCCGCTCCCCTCTCCTTAACTGAGAGGAAGGGTGAACGAGGCGCCGTGGAGCCGACGACTGCCACGGAGCTGTCCCGGTCGCCTGCCCAATTGGGGCTGGGAGGAACGTAATATGGCTCCGCGGCTACGGCTACACCGATCGACCACTCCGCCATAGACTGCAGGAAAAGGTCCTGCGCTCGGGCGGAGTGGTTGAGATTCGCCTGGAGGAGGAGATAGTCACGGTCCTGGTCCATGACTAGGTCGACATCCCCTCCTCCACCGCTGAGGGCGGTTTTACTTCAGAAGATAGGGCGGCAGCCGGGGCCGATGGGCTGCCCCCCTCTACGCGTTTTGTGGGCGGGGATTTGCACCCTCTGTCGCCACGGAAGTGGGCAGCTGCTCGACCAGCTGCCGCGCACGCCTGGCAGTGCGGGGTCGTCTTGCACGCTCCAGCGACGTGCCCAGGCTGGCCGCAGCGATAACGGCGTCGCTGCGGTCCTCAGGGCTAGGGCACTTAATACGAGCGTGCCCAGCTCCCCCCCACCTAAAACATCTCATGGGCCGAGCGGCCAGGATGTGGACCCTGGCCGAACTCCAGCCCACGAGCAGACGCCCGGCGTCAGCCAGCAGCTTGGCCACGGCGACAGGGCATTGCGCCCACACGGCACCGACCCCTCCAGGGCCGGGACGGATGGTGCCAATCCGTATGGCGTCCACGGCACAACCAGTTCTGGCGCTAATGGCACCAGAGACGTCCTCCGCGGACACCGAATCATCGAGGCCGGTGATGCGCATCTCTGCACACTTTACCGGCCTCGTAATCTTCACACCATCCGTCTCAGGAAACAGACTCCTGAGCTTAGCAGCAATGTTATCTGCCGCTTCGCCTCCGTCAGCTCCGGGAAACTCCAGGATGCGGCCTCCTGTATGAGCTTGGCGGACCCTGGCTCCGAGGTGCGTAATGTCCTCGGCGTTCCGCCTCGCCGTGGAGAGCACGGCCTGATACGTCAGGCCGCGCTCAGCCGCCTCCGGTAGCACCGTGATAACCACGGCAGCTGACTTTGGCGCTCGGAGTCTGTTTCTCCTCCGCCTCTTTCTCTTGGCCCCGCCTTGGTTCACGGGGCCAGGTCTTACTGCAACTGTGACTGCCGCAGCAGTAGCCGTAGTAGCAGCCGCAGCAGCAGCCGCAGCGGCCTTTTTGGCCTTCTTGCGGCGAGCCTTGCCCATATTTCGCACCGTCTGCCAACCCTCACCCTGAGGGATGGAAGGCACAGGGGTTGACGGCGTACGGGGCGCGGGCCTGGCGGGACCTCGCTGCAAGCTCTGGGGCGGAGGAGCCCTGGGTGATGGAAGGGGCGGAAAGTCGTTGGCAGACTTCCTCCCGCCAGATTTCTTACTGCCTACTGGGGGCGTGGGACCAAACCCCAATGGCGGCGCCGGCGGCATTGGTGGTGACCTTTTGGAGGCCGCAGCAGTAGCCGCAGGGGGCGCGGCTTGCAGCCGCGACCGATAGCTTGAGGATAGAAACTGGGCCTATGCCAACAGATCCTGCACCTACGACTTGGGTTGCCCCCTTTATTTTGAACAAATAGAGTACAAAGATAAAGCACAATATCTAAAAATAAAGTATTAGTATCCTGCTGTTTTGTTTTCACGTTGCATGCTGCTTCTAACAACGTCTAACAATATTTATTATCAAGGAACATCTTAACCGCATTGTTACAATCTACGTCTATATTAAGAAAGATAAATATTTAGTTTCTTTTTTAATTAACAGAAGCTGTGTAGCGAACCTTTTGTGTTTTTAAGTTAACGATGTATTAAAACCTGTAAAAGTCGACATAGACAAAATAAAGTATTTTAACGTACTTTATTGCCCGCATAAAGTATAAATAAAATACGTTTACAAAAACTGAAATAATGTACAATACTTTATTATAAAGTACGGTTGGCAACCCTACCTACGACGTCGTTCGCGTAGAAATTTGCAACCTTTTTGTTAATCCAGCATAATAGCTATCCAGTAGAATTATTTGATGATTGCGTGAAAATATTTCAACAGACAGACTTGAAGGCAAAAAAATATAAGTCATTTATTTATTTATTTTTGGACCAAATCATTACTCATTACTTATCGAAAATATCCGGATATTTTTCACTTCTAGCTTCGATTAGATTTTATATAATGTATTGATTATGTGACTTCTTTATTTGCTTATTTTATTAATTTTGAATTTTATTAATATTAAATGTATTTGATGCATTTACTGACTAAACTTTTATTTTCAGAAGAGGGATCAACAAGTTCAGCTATGTGTCTCGATCGTCCTTGCACAGTTCAGATATCGGAATGGATTTATTCACGAGTGAACCCTGGAAAGAATCCGGAAATTGTGCCAGGAATCGTACTTGATTGGCCTGTACCAACTGTGCAAAGGCTTTGGTTCGGGTGAGCTTATGTTTTTTTTAGGTATTTTGCTCATCATTATATTAAGGCAGATCATAAATAATGGCAGTGACCCTGTAATATAAAAATGATATTTATCACATATATTTTTGTCGTATATTTGCGTGTCTTGTTAACTATAAAATTAATTATTATCTGGGTTTTTCAGAACTGCACAAGATGATAAATGCCGGCGCATGAGAGCTTTTCTTTCATGCATGCGGTCCGATACTCCATTGATGTTAAATACTTCGTATGTGCCGCAACACCTGCTCATATTAGCCACCGTATTGAGGTGCGATACTATCTTTTATTTATTAATAATATAATAAACGATTTTTTGTTACTTATTATAAATAATAACTCTCGTGTTAGAACAATTACTTTTTAAATAAATCAGCGGGCAATTAAATTTTCAGATTTATCATGACATCTCAAATCCAAATTTTGAGGAGACAGGAGTTGGACGCTTTTTTGGCAACAGCTTTTTCAAATGATCTCATGAACGCATTGCACTTGCAAGAAATGACCGTAAGTGTAAAGAATGTCAGTACGGAAATCTTACAATAAAAAATAATTTGAAGTTAACTACGGGACAGCCAAATGACTTCGAATGTTTCGTGCGCTCGGCAGGTGAGCGGCATCAACTCGCGCGGCGTGCAGCTGGGCGCGCTGGTGATGGCGGGCGCCGAGGCGGCGCTGCTGGCCAACGACGCGTGCGGCGCGCCCGTGCCCTGGCTCGTGGCGGCGCCCTGGCTGTACTTCGACGGCAAGCTGCTGCAGCGCAACCTGCACCGCGCCAGCCACTGCAAGCACCTGGCGCAGCTCTGCGACAACCACCTCGACACCGTCGTCAAGGTAACGCCGCACAGACTACACTACTCGCGCGGCGTGCAGCTGGGCGCGCTGGTGATGGCGGGCGCCGAGGCGGCGCTGCTGGCCAACGACGCGTGCGGCGCGCCCGTGCCCTGGCTCGTGGCGGCGCCCTGGCTGTACTTCGACGGCAAGCTGCTGCAGCGCAACCTGCACCGCGCCAGCCACTGCAAGCACCTGGCGCAGCTCTGCGACAACCACCTCGACACCGTCGTCAAGGTAACGCCGCACAGACTACACTACTCGCGCGGCGTGCAGCTGGGCGCGCTGGTGATGGCGGGCGCCGAGGCGGCGCTGCTGGCCAACGACGCGTGCGGCGCGCCCGTGCCCTGGCTCGTGGCGGCGCCCTGGCTGTACTTCGACGGCAAGCTGCTGCAGCGCAACCTGCACCGCGCCAGCCACTGCAAGCACCTGGCGCAGCTCTGCGACAACCACCTCGACACCGTCGTCAAGGTAACGCCGCACAGACTACACTACTCGCGCGGCGTGCAGCTGGGCGCGCTGGTGATGGCGGGCGCCGAGGCGGCGCTGCTGGCCAACGACGCGTGCGGCGCGCCCGTGCCCTGGCTCGTGGCGGCGCCCTGGCTGTACTTCGACGGCAAGCTGCTGCAGCGCAACCTGCACCGCGCCAGCCACTGCAAGCACCTGGCGCAGCTCTGCGACAACCACCTCGACACCGTCGTCAAGGTAACGCCGCACAGACTACACTACTCGCGCGGCGTGCAGCTGGGCGCGCTGGTGATGGCGGGCGCCGAGGCGGCGCTGCTGGCCAACGACGCGTGCGGCGCGCCCGTGCCCTGGCTCGTGGCGGCGCCCTGGCTGTACTTCGACGGCAAGCTGCTGCAGCGCAACCTGCACCGCGCCAGCCACTGCAAGCACCTGGCGCAGCTCTGCGACAACCACCTCGACACCGTCGTCAAGGTAACGCCGCACAGACTACACTACTCGCGCGGCGTGCAGCTGGGCGCGCTGGTGATGGCGGGCGCCGAGGCGGCGCTGCTGGCCAACGACGCGTGCGGCGCGCCCGTGCCCTGGCTCGTGGCGGCGCCCTGGCTGTACTTCGACGGCAAGCTGCTGCAGCGCAACCTGCACCGCGCCAGCCACTGCAAGCACCTGGCGCAGCTCTGCGACAACCACCTCGACACCGTCGTCAAGGTAACGCCGCACAGACTACACTACTCGCGCGGCGTGCAGCTGGGCGCGCTGGTGATGGCGGGCGCCGAGGCGGCGCTGCTGGCCAACGACGCGTGCGGCGCGCCCGTGCCCTGGCTCGTGGCGGCGCCCTGGCTGTACTTCGACGGCAAGCTGCTGCAGCGCAACCTGCACCGCGCCAGCCACTGCAAGCACCTGGCGCAGCTCTGCGACAACCACCTCGACACCGTCGTCAAGGTAACGCCGCACAGACTACACTACTCGCGCGGCGTGCAGCTGGGCGCGCTGGTGATGGCGGGCGCCGAGGCGGCGCTGCTGGCCAACGACAAATAACCAATACAAGTACAACTAAGATGAATCCATTAAATTATTTCCAGTGGATTGTGTAATCTTAACAATTTACATGTAAACTAAACTTAGTAAGATTGGCCACTAAGGTGACTATATTTAAAGCATCAGATTGCAATGGCCCGCGCAAGTTAATAATGTTAGATTTTGTAGTATTGTCACATAAGTCAGTGAAATTAGATTTTTCCCCATTTAAACCTTGTCCCGTCTGTGGAGATACACCTTAATACTCTGATCTGCCCTTCTAGTTGATACCTAATATTAATTAATGCTAATATTTTATTCAAAAAGAAGTTGTCTTCTGTTTACGCGAATGTTATTCATTGAAATTAAACTACTACTATATACGGATTTTATCGCGTTATTTATTTTACACTTTATTACAAAATTTTGAAACTGTCACACTACGACTAGATACTATTGAACTTTACTAATTTTTAAGATAATTAATTTATTAAAACTATATTTAAGTTTACACTTTCCCCGACGTTTCGGTTGCTTTTCAGCAGCCATGGTCACGGGGAGACTAAGATGGTAGTTGTCTCAATGTTCCAGTGTCGTTATTTCAAAGTACCCGAACATAATTTAATCATTGGTGTTTCTATTTAAACAGAATGAGCTCAGAGTATCATGAAGTCTAGCTGTGGTTTGCTAGCTAAGCCTAGTATACATAGGCACCCGCATGAAAGAACACATAGCTGATGTTAAACACCAACGCTCGTTGAAGTCTGCAGTGTGTGAACATGTGCAACAGGGGACCAACCGCTACCTGAGATTTGACAAACCACAGATTCTCACTAAAGAACACAGATTCCTACCAAGGATGCTTCGCGAGGCTATTGAAATCAAAAAACATCCTAATTTCAATAGCGAAGATGGTTGGAATGTACCACCAGCTTGGGATCCGATCAGTCATTCAAATAGTCCAACCCAAGAAGAAGCAAACCACAGCTAGACTTCATGATACTCTGAGCTCATTCTGCGTAAATAGAAGCACCAATGATTAAATTATGTTCGGGTACTTTGAAATAATGACACTGGAATATTGAGATAACTACCATCTTAGTCTCTCTGTGACCATGGCTGCTGAAAAGCAACCGAAACGTCGGGGAAACTGTAAACTTAAATATAAACAGTTTTAATAGTTTTAATAAATTAATTAGCTTAAAAATTTGTAAAGTTCAATAGTATCTAGTAGTAGAGTGACAGTTTCAAAATGTTGTAATAAAGTGTAAAATAAATAACGCGGAAAAATCCGTATATAGTAGTTTAATTTCAATCAAAAAGAAGTGACCATATTAAGAAGTTTATTTAGCAGATGGAAGAAAAGGAATATAATGATGGTAAGAAAGTCAGTTGTAGGTATTCACATTAGTCATTTTAACTTTTTCTAATCTGTATATATAATTTATGACATATTAAAACAACACAATCATAACCTAAAAATATTTATTGCACATTTTTACAGGTGGAACGCATGCGTAAAGCGATTTTAGAGGGGTTGGAAGTTGAGTTCGCGATGCCACCTCTCCCGCTGGTGGCGGGGGTGGTCGGTGGCTCTCTCGGGGGCTGGACACGCGGCCGCGGGCGCGGCGCCCGCCTTGAGATCGCCGGTGTTGTCGTGGGACAATGGGGCGGCGGCAGCTATCCCGCGCGCACGGCTCGCTATCCACAAGTTAGTAATCATATATAATAATATATTCCTATGCTCTCCTTTTAATGTATCGTTTCTGCGTTTTATTTTATTACGATACATGTTTCACGAAATCCAAATCGGATAATGAATACATGTGGCGCACGCAGGTGAGCTACGTGGGTTACACGCCGCCGCCGCGCAACGCGTACGGCGGGCGCGGCTGGCGCGGCGGGCGCGGCGGGCGGGGCCGCGGGCGCGGGCGCGGGGCCGGCGCCGGGCCCGCCGCGCCGCGCGCCGCGCGCCGCTCGCGCCGCGACCAGGACGAGCCTGCCAAGCCGGCTACGCTTACGGTTAACGGGTAAAACGCTCAACGCTTGCTCATATATCTTTGTCATAATACAAGTATCGATGTGCATGAGATCGGATTATAATTACAACCCACTTTACAGAAAAACCGTGCGATCTGACGAGATGGGTGGCCAATTGGAGGAGGGCAGCCCACACGAGGATAACTCGGCTCCCGACACCGAGGCTGATGGTTTGTTTTAACTGCATTCTCTTTATAATTTTAATCGATCCACGCTTATTAAATCGCCTGCTATAGAATGTAGGAACACAGACGAATAGCAAAGTATGATCCGTTATGGTAAAAATAAGAATATGTATTCAAATTAGGTACCCATGCGTGGCTGAATAGACATTATTTCGGCGCACACCTACACGAATGCGGGCACTATGCTTATAGGGCCAGGTGACGCCAAAGCATTGTTGTCAATTCATTCTCATCTCTAAATAGATTAATAAACAATTATAGATCTTGAAAACTATTATTTTAAAGAAATTAAATTAACTACACTTAAAATATTCTGAAAATGAACTTCCAAACAAAATATACAGCAATCGCAAACATTCGCTAAGTAGGTAATCTAAGAGATTTCCAACGATTTTCGAAGTGGACACACAATTAACTTTTTAACATTTACATATTATATAGTTATATAAAATATAATAGATTATTTGCGAAGCTCTTTGACCAATATGCTACTGATTCTTAACCAGTTAAATTTGTTAAAATCCTTGGATATACATACATAATTATAACGTTCATAAAAATTATCCTAAACATAATTAAAATTAAATAAATACTTTAGGCGATCCAGAGATTCAAAGCCACGGCGCAGCAAAAATAATAAGTTGTTTGGGTGACCAGATTTACAAAGCCGTGCAAAGTTGAGACGGGTTGATACAATATTATTTCTTCTTTCTTCATTTTTTTTAAAGACGAAGTTTTTGTCCTGTGGCCACTAGGTACTTCAACCACTACGCCATCCGTGCAGTCAAATATTCTTTGAAGATTCTTCTTTCTTTATTTGATTTTATTCTTCTTTCTTTTTAACTTGTAGGTAATTAGCAGGGGTCGGGATAGGTAGAGTTTTTAAGTACCAAATGACGTAAAACTACCTACGAAACCTTAACGTGGATATGTCTTCTAAACCTGGAATTGGGGATTAATAAAAATTGTTTTCTCAAACTTCCGGGATTGATATTATTGTCTTATAAAACTCTTTTTTCCTGTGTTAAACACAAACTAAGTAGCGTTTCACGTAACACGCCGGCAAATGGCGCTTGACGGAATTTTAGTACTCGCCGCCTGGCGGCTTGATAAAGTTTAATTATTTTCTATTTTATGTGCAAAGAGAGTAGAGAGATGGAAAAATGAAACAAACTTGACTCTAAGTACATATTTTTTATTAAACAGTATCTACAAATCAATTAAATGAAATGAAATAACAACAAATCAATCAGAATCTATTTCAACTATGTTAGAAACACTGGTGGAAGCTAAAGGTTCATCGTCCACATCATTTACTAAAGAATTAAAATACATTATAATTTTTCAAAGTTTTCTTCTTTTAATCCGTTTCGATACGGGTGAAAGACCCGCTTATATGATGAAAATGATCTTTCAACGTCAACCGATGTGAACGGAGCAAATTTAAGCCATGTTTTCTGGCTTGTTTCGCTAATATTTCTAACGACATCCAAGTGTGGATTTCGACTCATAATTTGTTCAAGTTTTGTTTGTAGTGCATCATTTCCCGTCCAATTAATGACTGCTCTCACTTCGTCAAAAACTTCTAAACCTTCCGTAATAGACAGGTTGTGCTTTTGCAAGTTTGCCAGACCTAATTGAATGATTTTAAAGTTTTCCTCTATATAAATCAAATGTGTGTGTAAATTTTCATTGTTCATTGCATTTTTTGCTTTTCTAATACAAGGTGCATGCTGGTTGTTTAACATAGTAAATACGTCTTGTATTTTGTCAAAATATGAATTTAAATTGCGCATTTTCGTAAAATCTGTGGTTTAGGGCGAGTTAATTGCTTGCTAGAGCAATAAAAACTAATCGTTCTATAATGCCGTAAATGTGAACTATACAACCATAAGCTGAGCTAGGGAATGTTTTAAAAAAAAATATGTACATTCATTCATTATTTTTAAGAAAACAGTAGTTCTGAACAGATATTTTAGCACAATATAGGCTCGCAAACCGGCTCTTATTTCTAAAAAACTACTGTGATTATAAAATAAATACAAACACATTTAGGAACTTTACGATTCATATTACGTCATATAAAAAAATTGGAATCTAAACATTTTGTTTGTAATTGATATGATTTTTTTAAAACGGCCTGTAAATCTCGAAGCGCTATGCTATCTCAGCCATACCGCGCTAGGCGCTCTCATGGGATGGACGTAACGCCTGTCGCCGCGACCGCCATATTACGTAAATATAGAATTTCAGTACAATTATAGCCTGGCTGAGCCTTCTTGATCCGTAAGATTTTTCACTACTTATTTTTTTATGAATATGAAAAGTTGAGCTTGATTTTCATATTATTATGTATTCGACTGACGTCTTGGTCTAAAGTCTAGCTATTAGTATTGTGGCGCAGTCAAACACGGGCGGGGCGGGATGGCGACGGAACCGGACGGGATTTGTAATGTACGTACTATCTAACAAACACAACTCAACAAAAAAATTTCCTACATAATTATGTCCGTTATAGACTTTGATACCATCCAACCGACGTAATTCAAACCGGTTTCATTAGAAAGGCTATAAAAATACGAAGCGGCAAAAAAAAAATTTCATAGAAACCCTTCCAGAGCAGATATAATTTTAGTTTTTTAAAATTAAATTACCTCCTGTAAATGTAAAAAATGCTAAAATATACACATGCCAATAATTGCGTAAATAATTAATACAACATAATTTTTACTACGAATTATATCGTATAATTATTTATGTTGAAGATTGAACTTACTACCTACGTTATATCTATTGTAGGTAATGAATAGGCAAGAATTGGAAAGAGATTCTGTCTTGTAAGCCGAAAGCGCACTCTGGCTTGAGTAAAGGAGGTGTCTTTTGGCGGCCTCAATGTTTAGTAAAGTATGTAAAAGACGCGATAGGACCAGCTCAGCACCTCTTGTCAAAGCTTTGCTTTATACATACAGCCTTGAAAACTTCGCAAGCATAAAACACGGAAAAACAATGAAAAAATAGCACTGGAACAATTAGAAAAAGAAACAAAAAATAAAAATTCTGAAATGTGGTCATTTTGTCGATCAGGAGCTGTTTTTTTTTTTTTTGGAAGCCTCGCCATATTGTCTTTATGAAGAGGACATTGTAGAAATAAAGTGTCCCAGTTCTGCATTTGGAATAACAACTGATGAAGCAATTGCACAGAAAAATAAAATTTTGGAACAAAGATGGTTTCGTGAATAAATCACACGATTGGTTTTATCAAATTCAGGGGCAATTGCATATTACCCAAAATCATATTTGCCTCTGCAGTATGGACAGGTAAAGCTTCTCAAATGAAAATTGCAAAAATTTACAAAGACGATGAATGTTGGAGCCAGTATATGGAAGCAAAATAAATACATTTTTACAATAAATGTCTCTTACCTGAGATTGTAGATCCCCGAAAACCGCGGTCAATGCTCGCTCTAAGAGACACAGTTTATTGAGAGTGTTTATTCATGTTGTCGCGGAGGACTTTACAGACATTCAATAAACGGACACAAAGTACGCCCAGACTCGAAACAACAATTTGTGGATCACACAAAGAGTTGTCTCGTGTGGGGATCGAGCCCACAACACTCGGCGCAATACTAAACGCCGAGGGCAAAACACCGCCAATCCAATTGTATTTACAAACCGGCTTATCATCAATATTGCAAGAGAGGCCCGGTGCAGATAAAAGGGATGGAGTGGAAAAAGAAATGCTATTTGATAAAAAATAATGTAACTAAGAATATAACAACAAAATTGAAAATACAATGACAATATCGCAGAAGACAAAAGAGCACGATTGCCGAAATATACTGCTGGATTCATATTTTCAAATATGTATTTTCAATTTTCTTCTTCTATTTTTAAGTTACATTATTCTTTCATCAATTAGCATTTCCTTTCCCACTCCGTCCTTATTGTCTTTGCCGCGCCTTAGTGTACTTTAATGTTCTGTTTAATTTGTTTGTGTGTCGGGTCATCCTCTTCCCTCTAATATGGCGGAGCGGGTGATGGCTGGCACATGCGTCTTACTTGTGAACGGGTGCTACTTGGGGTGACTGGTCGATCTCGGTTTTATGGACTTGCAATCATCCTTTTCTATCTACAACATCAAATTCAGTAATGGTTCTGGACGTGATCACATGTTGCTTGCATCATAAGATGTAAGTGGAGGCTCCTGTTTCATTATATTTACTTTTGGAGGCTAATAACACTTCTTATCAAACAAGATTAATTGCTTGAGTATAATCATAGTAAAGTAAATAAAAGATGTAATGGTTGCAGCTCCTTACAATGTTAAATGATATATGTATAATAAAATCAGAAATATTGTTATTTTGGCGATTAAAAAGAGGGGCCGTGAGTTTTATTGCCCGTTCTTTCTCATGGTTCTACCTCTTGCTTTGCGAACGTGGCAGTAAATGTAAATGTAGAATCAGTAAAATATAAATTCTGTAACTAAATTGTTAAAGGGAAATTTTATTTTCTTGAATTATTTTCTTTTACCTTTGTTTTGGTTTTGTATTTAGTGTTCTTCGTAGGTTTTCATGCCTTTTACATAATAACTCAATATATGTATGTATATTTGAAAAACTGACAGTTAATTAGATGAAAATTACAAATTAATTCTATTAGAAGTATCAGATAATAAAAACTGCGCCAGTAAAATTATAAAAATCGTTGTTATTGTTACGTGCTGGGTTCGACGGATAAGAATATAAACAATATTACCGACTAAAACACGTTTTATTCAAAAACACAATTAAATTTAAAACACAACAAACACTATACCACACTTTTTCACTGTACTGTTTCAAACTCCGTAGTATTTCCGCTTCCGTTCGCTTCGATGAACACTTGATCGCTTACGATTGTAAAACTGACCCGGCGGTGCGCGTGCGCCCTATTTATACGCGGGTAAAGCGCTTCTAGAGCTTTCCAGCAACGCCGTACTCGGCGTGTAAACAGCACGATGCTTCGAGAAAGTACCAGCATTCTCTCTAAGATTCTCGTACCGTACTACGCAGTTCCGTAAGATGTCAATAGATGGCGGTGTAAATTATTAGACGGAACTGCCGAGTCTTACCCCCAATGCCGAGAGATGTCACTGGGCGTAACACTGCCCCCCTCTTAGACATGTTCGTCCCGAACATTGTTGGATCCGTAGTAGCGTGCCAATCGATCCACATGAACGATCTTTGGTGTACCTCGTGGTCCTTTCTGGATCCGGTAGGTGACGTCATTCATCTTAGTGACTATGCGATAGGGTCCATCCCATTTTGCCTGCAACTTAGGAGATTTTCCTTTGCTGCGTACCGGATTATGTAACCACACCAGCGATCCTTCCTCGAAGCCTTTATTGTTCGCCTTCCGGTCGTAACGGGTCTTCATCCTCTCAGACATCTGCTGACCAGTCTGTCTGATGTGCTGGTGTACATCATTCATCCTGCTGCCAGTGCGTGGTCCCTTCATGGCAGAACAACTCGTGCATTTACGGCACCATTCCTCAACGTCTTCTCGACAATGGATCCAATAAAATCGTTCTCGGATCTTAACCAGAGTTCTCTTAACTCCCATGTGGCCTCCTGAACTCCCATTATGACAGAGTTGTAAAACTTCCGGTACCTTGAGCTTTGGCACGACCATTTGCAGGTGACACTTGTCACCTCGGGCATTCTCCCATTTCCGGCACAGAACTCCATCCTGGATAACCAAGCTTTCCCACTGTGCCCAATAACTCTTGGTGGTAGGGCTCATTGCCGCAACTTCACTCCAGTGAGGTCTCGATGCACCTGTTTTCTTCCATTCGAGGATGGGTCTTATGTCTTTGTCCTCTTGTTGCGTTCTCTGCAAAGTTTCCTTCCAGTCTTCGCTAAGATCCGTCCTCAACATCCTCACTAGTCCTTCCTGCTTAGCCTCTTGCCTGGCGTAGTGCTTACACTGGTCGGGACACGGTCTACGTGACAGGGCATCCGCATTACCATGTGACTTGCCACTACGATGCTGTATCACGAAGTCGTGTAGTTGTTGCCTGGCACGCACATCAGGTGTTCCTTCTACCGGCGACTGGTTTCTGTTACGCGGTTTCCTACGCTTCGGGCAGCTCAACCTGATGTGGCCTCTCTCGCCGCAGCTATAGCACCGGGGTGAGGTCAACACTTCCCTGGTACGGTGAGCTCGATCGTCTCGTCGCACTGTTTCCACCTCCAGAGTGTGGGCCAGGGCATCCTTTAAGTTTTTACTGCGTAGATTCCTTCGCTTCGGGCAGCTCAACCTGATGTGACCTCTCTCGCCACAGCTGTAGCATCAACGCGAAGTCGACACTTCCCTGATACGGTGAGCTCGATCATCCCGTCGTACTGCTTCCACTTCCAGAGCGTGGGCTAGGGCGTCCTTCAGGTTTTTGAAATGTCCGAATCTTACTGTGGCCCTAACCTCCAGGTCTCGGATCCCGTCGGTGAAAGCTTGAACGAGGTTTCCGTCGATGAGCGCAGGTGAGGACTGGTACGCCTTTCGAACCAGCTTCTCCACCTCCAGGGCCCACTGCTGCAGGGTTTCACTAACACGTTGCGATCGGTCTTTCAGCTGGGCGCGAAACACGTGTTCCAGGTGTGCGTCGCCATATCTCGCCTCTAATGCCTTCAACAGCTTCTCGTACGTGATGTCTTGACCAAGCGCCTCTAACACGGTCAAGGCCTGGTCACGAAGCCCCAAGGTGAGAGCGGTCAGAGCCTGTTCTTGCGTCCACCCGTTCGATTTCATGACGGCCTCGAACTGGATCTTATAGGCTGACCATGACGATGATCCGTCGAATGGTGGGACTTTAAAGCCTCGTGGTGAAGACGTCACAACCGCAGGTGCCACGATCCCATCGCCAGCCTTGAGCCCACGTATCGTTTTCTCCACCTCGGCGATGCGACTTTCGTGGCGTTGGACTTGCTCTTTCACCTCCTTCACCTCCTTGCCAACCGTTGCGCTGAGGTCTTTTAACATCATCAGCTGCTCCTCCTGGCGGCGCATACCCTCCTCCTTATCGCGTTGCAGCTGTTCCTCAAGGCGGCGTGCCTGCTCCTCCTGGCGGCGCATGCCCTCTTCCTTATCGCGTTGCAGCTGTTCCTCGAGGCGGCGTGCCTGCTCCTCCTGCATAAACGCCATCAGAGTCGCGAGGTCGGGGTTCACCGGCGAGTGAGCTGCACTAGATGGTTCCGCTGCAGCCGCGGAGTCACGTGATTCACCTGACGTCGGCGAGGGGGCGTCTCCAAAGCGCCTCTGGTCCACATCTTGCTGGCGCTGGTTCCTGGTACGCACCCCTTCCACTTCCTCCTTCGGTAGTACTGGCATATTCTTATCTTACTTCTGACACCAATTGTTACGTGCTGGGCTCGACAGATAAGAATATAAACAATATTACCGACAAAAACACGTTTTATTCAAACACACAATTAAATTTAAAACACAACAAACACTCACTATACCACACTTTTTCACTGTACTGCTTCAAACTCCGTAGTATTTCCGCTTCCGTTCGCTTCGATGAACACTTGATCGCTTACGATTGTAAACTGAACTGACTTGGCGGTGCGCGTGCGCCCTATTTATACGCGGCTAAAGCGTTTCTAGAGCTTTCTAGCAACGCCGCTCACGGTATGCAAACAGTACGATGATTCCAGAAAGTACCAGCATTCTCTCTAAGATTCTCGTACCGTACTACGTAGTTCCGTAAGATGTCAATAGATGGCGGTGTAAATTATTAGACGGAACTGCCGAGTCTTTCCCCCAATGCCGAGAGATGTCACTGGGCGTAACATTATTCTGAGAAACATCCTCCTAATAAACAAGTAACAACTAGCTTCATTTGATACCTTTAAATGCATTGACATTGAATATAATTAATTTGAATATTGTCAGAATCGACGTATACGTAGATGAAGACTTTTTATGAATGGCAAAAAGGATCAAGATCATTATTACATGCGACATCGCCTGGATTTCGCACTGGCGGTGCGCGGAGTGCTGCGGTTCTACAAATACCTAAAACTCTATCCACCGCGCGAAGCGTATACGCTCTTAATGAAAACACTTTGTGGGTCTGTCTCTGTTAGTGACAGGCATAGCTCCGGAACCACTGGACCGATTGACTTGTAACTTGGTGTGCAGACACCTTGGGTCATACCTCGGTCGAATTTAAATATCACATTATACAAGGCACATTGCCGTAAAACTTTTGTTTTTGGAAACAAAACAACAAACGTGCATAGAATACATTCAACAACTTATAATTCATTAAAAAACAAATATACATCCGAGTTTACAACTACCATTTAGATATTTAGTTACGTACAAATAACTAAACGATATTTGCAGTACCATCCGTCATGGACAAGTAATTAGAAACAATAAAGAAATGAGGTTAAAGTCAAAGTTATTAACGTGTTAACGTCATCAATTTCAAATTATTTATGTAAAATAATGTTTGGTTTACTAAATTTCTTAAAATTTAATATCTAGTAACGACGTACTACAAATTTTCAATAGGATTTAAATCGGGACTATTTATTTGCAGGCCAGTGTAACATGGTAACACGTTGCTCACTAAGAAAGGATTTAACACTGCGGGCCGTGTGTTTTGGGTCGTTATCGTGCTGAAAGATCCAGGTCACAGGCAAATGATCGTCGGTGTAGGGAATCATTGTCTCTTCTAAGATGTTTTTGTATTGAAATTGATCCATTATACCTTCAATCTTACGGACGGGTCCAACTCCGCAACCAGAAAAACATCCCCATACTTTAACGTTACCACCGCCGTGTTTGACTATGCTCCTCGTGTATTTATAATCAAAAGCATGGTTTATTGGACGTGTAACGTAGCGTTTGCCGTCTGAATTCACCATATTTATTTTTGTTTCATCCGAGAATAACACTTTTTCCATTCTCGTACGGTCCAGTTGAGATATTTCTTTGCAAATAATAATCGTTTCTCTCGGTGTTGCTTAGTAAGAAGCGGTACCTTTCGAGGAACCCTTAGAATAATTTAGCTTCCACTAATCTGCGGCGTACCAGTTTCGAGGAAATGTTCCTTGGGTCAAAAGGAGGTGAAAGAACTTAATTTCTAATCTCGTTGGAGCCTTTAAACGTGTTTTGTTTAGCTAATCTTCCCGGGGAGACGTTTTCCTTGGACGAACCTTTCTAACAACACTTTTAGTAGTTCCGTTTCTTTTATATTGAGCTGTGGGCATCATGCCCAGCAGTAGGTAGCAGTGGGCATGATGTTCAACGGCGGCAATAATTGAAAAGATGTGAGATACAATATGAGTATATATTATTATATATACGTATGGGGGCCAGTCAGTGCAGACCGGCGACACTTCGACCCAGTGGGATCTTTTGTGTCGACACTCTCCCAATAAAGACTGCCATAGATGTTCATGGCAGCCGGGACCGACGGCTTAACGTGCTCTCCGAGGCACGGAGCAGGCGATAATTGTCAATCAATACGCACATAATTTCGAAAAGTCATATACCTTCCGAAAGTCAGAGGTGCGCGACGTGGGTTCGAACCCGAGACCCTCTGCATTGCAGTCTGTTGGTCTCCCCACTGAGCTATCGCTGCTCTTATTATATATATACTCACATTGTATAATTATATAGTATATACTACTATATAATTTTACAGTGTGAGTCTTTATAATGTGCACATATCGAAATGAGGGAATTTATGCTTAATTTTATCGACGGAACAATTATTTAAAACATCTAAATATTCATTTAATATATTTTATGGAAATTTTGTTCGCTTCTTTGACCCCAATGTAAACAAAACTGTGTAACTTTTAAACTAAATGATCTATCGCGATTAGACTCCATAATGATTGGAAGTAATTAGGCGTCCTCAGAAAATGAAAATTGTGGAAAACAACTACCCTCTATTGTATATAAAAACATGTTTTTATTTTCATCCATTTTTACAATTATTGTAAAGTTTCTCAATAAGACGATTCTCAATAAGATAACCTACCTTTTTTATTATTTTAAGTTATTCTTCATCGTATAAGTCACCTAATGGCAAAAATTGTATGTTTATAACTCAATCATACCATTGTCTATTGGACGTATCAATATCACATTCCGTCGAAGCACTGTTCGGTTCTGAGCCGTCAATGTCAGGTTGCGACGGTGACTGGATTTAAGACGGCGTGCGTTTCAAAGGCATGTTGTTTAAAAATACGTCGTCAGCGCACTAAGTAAACGTCGCGTCGGAGGGTACGTCGCTACCAGGCCACAAGCGCGATAAGAAGTTGAACGTACCTTCCACTTGTCCTTGATGGTTGTAGCAGCCGCTGTTGTAGACGTGTGCGTGCGCGCATCGATTGGCGAGGGAACGTCACCACCTCTTCTTGTAGGCGGCAGCAGTAGTGGCGTCAACTTTGGCTGACAGCTAGGGGGCAATGATCACTGCGATGCGTGGTAGCGTGAATAAGTGTAGATCTCCTGGTAGTTTATGCGCTCCTATTTTTTTAAACTAATTTATATGTAACTGTTATTTAAAATTTAAAAATAATTTATTATAACTGTTAGTGCAAATACGTCTGAACGCCTCAGAGGTCCGGGGGGAGAGATATTAATTTGCTTTACAAAATAATCATATATCCTGAATATTATTGGAGCAGTTGTTAATAAAACTAATTTTACTAGAGGTATTTAACCCAATCAGCGCGTTTAAAGTTACGTTTCTGTACAGTAGGAAAGTCACTGGATATTTGCACCATCATTTTAATGACCAAATGGTCACTACCCAAGTTTTAGTTTTCGTTCCACACCTGCCAGTTAAATTTAATTGCAACGTCACTTGATGCGAATGATATATCTGGTGAAGTTTGTTGTAAACCTGCAACTAACTTTATCCGTGTGGCATTACCGCTATCCAGAGAGACAAAACTATTTTCCAAAGACGAATCAAAAATTTGAACACCTCGTGCGTCTGACTTGACTGACCAATTAGTATGGTGGCCATTAAAGTCTCCAGCTATTAAAGTTTTCTTAGAAAAGCAAGAGAACACTTCGAATCTGACGGTTGAGTATGCACACTAGATGGGCAGTAGACAGATAATGTATTCTAAGCCATACAGTTACCTAGTTTTACACAAATTACTTCTATGCCCAAATTACTTACTTGGAATATTATATATCAATTCAGTCGTATATATTCCATATAAGACTGAATTTATTCATAGAAGTGAAGAATCATCATGGTCGCTTCTGTACGTATTATAATCACTAACATTTATGTGTGACTCGTCGTCTAGCCAGGTTTCGCTTAAAATGGCAATATGGATGGTTTATTTAACTAATAACTCTGAAAATATGAGTAATTTAGGATGCAGGCTGTGAGAATTCCATTGAACTATATTCAACCTAATATTATTTGAATTATCCATTTTAAAGCCCACTAATTTGCTTTAATAACCCTCCTCCTAATAGATTATCCACAATAAAGTTCTTCAGCTCACTACATACAACTTAAACTACCGATAAGACTTTGTCTACAATACTACTTTCTGATAGAAAAATATCTTTGATTTCTAGCCAAATTTTCTTAAATTCCTATATAGCCTCTGCCACAAAGATTTATCTCGTGGCCTCTTCTCTTCTCTCTTCCTCTGTGGTTTTTCCTTGCTCTGACATACATCTCGTTCATATTCCATCGTTTCTTCCTGACTGGTGGATTTATTCCTTCTCCGTGCCGCGTTTTTTGTTTTACTGGTCAAATCCTGGTTACATAGTCTTCAAGCGGCTTAAATGCTATAATTGAGGAGACTCAATAGATTCGAGACTATTTGTGCACTAACGCCTTAGTAACTATACTGCTATATGTCTCCGTTCAATTTACCGTGTTTGTAGTTATACTGTTAGAAGGATTCAGTGTTATTGCTTGCAGATTCCTGGTATTTCTCTTCTTATCAATGTATATTTCTATAGCTTTTCTATACGTAAGATGTTCTGTACTCATAATATTTCTAATTTACTTTTCCTTTTTAAAAAATGGACAAATTTCTCCAATACAAAATGATCGCCTTTACAATTAAGGCATTTATATCCTTTCATAGGGCAGTTATCATATTCATTACTGCCACATTTGGGGCATATTGGATTTTTTAATGTGTTTTTGATATGTCCATAACTCCATACTGCCAACACGTTGTACATTGTGTCACAGGGATATGCTTCAACTTTAACTCAACATCTATATGCATATACAGTGGTGGACATATAATTAGAAACAGTACATAAAACTTAGGTAAACACAGAATGAACTATCGTTATGAGTAAAAAATATATAGATTTAATCACTATTAACTATGCCAGAATATAGCTAATGAGTTAAAAAACTAATAAAATATAAAAAAAGAAATCTGTTCTATCTTTAATTATAAAAAGAGTTTAAATATGAATGATAGTCGAATTTCTATTACTGGCCGGTTGGACAACTAATTAGAAACAGAATCCACGGTTCGATCCATTTTTGAAATTTAAAAAAAAAACCTCTTTCTACGCTTTTCTGTAGTTTCGGCGGCAATTAAATGTCAATTTGGAATTACGTGAATAATAAGTTTTTGTTAAAATGGGTAAAAATAAGAGTTGTGACGAGTCAACTAGGCAATTAATTGTTAAATTACATTTAGATCGAAAATGGACTTATAGAAGAATTGCTAATCATCTAGAATGTTCTGTGAAGAAAGTTTTCAACGCTATTACTCATTATAAAAAAAACGGAACTACTAAAAGTGTTGTTAGAAAGGCGTGTCCAAGGAAAACGTCTCCCCGGGAAGATTTGCAGATATTACGTGTAGTTAAACAAAACCCGTTTAAAGGCTCCAACGAGATTATAGCCCGGCAATCGCGTGCGCGACCGTCCCGCGGGGTGACAGAAGGTGGCGGGGACGAGGTACCCAAGATGTCAGCAGGTAGCGGGTGGTGTAGCGGGGAAGGGAAACGCGTGCATCTGCGCGTCAAATACGGCAGTCTTAGCCGCGTAGTCGAAGCGGCAACACGTGCTTGATATTCCGTACTACTTAGAGTTCGACGCACACGAGATTAAGATCTCAGGATGACTAAGGCTATCTCAAGACCACTTAAGGAAGTGGTACATAAAGCGTACCAATTTTTTGAAAGGCAAAAAAATGACCGATCATCGGCCGAATACGCAAACGACATTAATTTAGCAAAAACTGTTGCTGAAGCCACAGGATTGTCTGAAACCAGCGTTAAAAAAATTATAAAAGAAGCTAGAATCATGGAAGCTCAAGGCAGCACAGTGACTTTCAAATCACCACAGAAAAATCGTTTTCCTAAAAAAAGGATTGAAATCGACAATTTTACGGAAGGTGTCATACGAAGAAAAATTACACAATGGTATACTGTCAAAAATGTATCCCGTCGTTGAAAAAGTTGAATGCGGAATTGAAACAAGACAATATACTTCATTGCTCACGTGAATACTTGTGACAGACAATACGTAAGCTTGGTTTCAAATATTTAACATGCCAGTCAAAGAGAAAACTATTAACTGAACGTCACGACATAATGCGCCTGCGGTGGCATTACATCAGAGACATTAAAAAATACCGCCGAGACATAAAAATCACGTGACACAAAAATGCTGGCAATCTGTTACAGAACGCGGGGCTATGCAAAACATCGGTAAAGGACCTCGTATTGTAATTGTACACGCTGGCAGTCGCAACGGCTTTGTACCTAATGCTTTATTGATGTTCAAATCGCATTCCAAGACCGGTGATTATCATGGAGACATGAATGCCACAAATTTTCGAAAGAGAATTTTTTGGATAGATGAAAAACTGTTACCAAACATTCCTCCGAATTCTGTTATTGTAATAGACAACACCGCTTACCATAGAACTCAGATCGATAAAAAACCTACAATGAGTACCCTGAAAAGCGAAATGCAGCAGTGGTTAGAACGGCGAGGTGTTCAGTATGATAGCGCTATGCGTAAATGTGATCTAATGAAAATAATTAATGAGCAAAACACGGAGAGACAGTACAAAATTGATGAAATATTAAAGGAAAATGGACATATCGTGCTTCGCCTACCCCCATACCATCGGGATTTAAATCAAATTGAACTCGTGTTGGTACGTAAAAGCGAGCTCGCAAGGACTTCCATTGATTCGAACTTAGATAAAAAAGTTAAAAGCTTTAGAATTGCTTTTTTCTAATTATTCGGTTAAACAGTGGCGCGATTGTGATAATCACGTCATAAAAAACGAGAACGAATATTATAATTCAGATAGAGTATGTGACGATGAAATGGACAGGTATGTTATTGTTTATTAACATAATCGATTATTATTGCTTTAACTGGGCAGTGCTCAAGCTATAATTCTCGGAATCAGGTCATTGTATGTGAAGTTGTTTGTTATTTCTATAGTACATTTTTATCTTTTTAGATTCATAATTCAACTGAATAAAAACGACGATGATGATGACGAAGAAAGTGATGAAGAAGATCAAACAGAGAGTGGACATGAAAGTGATATGGAAATTGATTTATAATAAAACAATCTATCATAATTTTAGTTTTCCTAATAATTTGTCCTCAAGCATAATAAAAAATTATAAACAATAAAAGTAGTTCTGTCTTTTTATTTACTCCTATATTACGTCACAAGTAAGTACAATTTATCGCAAGATTTATCCTGGCACACTTCTCTTCGTGTGTAGCCGTGTGCTAGAATGACGCGCTACCTCGTCCCCGCCACCGTCTGCCACCCCGCGGGACGGTGGCGCACGATTGCCGCACTATAGAAATGAGGTTTTTTCACCTGATGACCCAGGGAACATTTCCTCGAAACTGGTACGCCACAGATTAGTGGAAGCTAAATTGTTCGGGAGGGTTTCTCGAAAGGTACCGCTTCTTACCAAGCAACATCGAGAGAAGCGATTATTATTTGCAAAGAAATATCGTAACTGGACCTTACGAGAATAGAAAAAAGTGTTATTCTCGGATGAAACAAAAAAAAAGGTGAATTCAAACGGCAAACGCTACGTTAGACGTCCAATAAACCATATTTTTTATTATAAATACACGAGGAGCATAGTCAAACACGGCGGTGGTAACATTAAAGTATGGGGATGTTTTTCTGGTTGCGGAGTTGGACCCGTCCGTAAGATTGAAGGTATAATGGATCAATTTCAATACAAAAACATCTTAGAAGAGATAATAATTCCCTACACCGACGATCATTTGCCTGTGACCTGGATCTTTCAGCACGATAACGACCCAAAACACACGGCCTGCAGTGTTAAATCCTTTCTTAGTGAGCAACGTGTTACCATGTTAGACTGGCCTGCAAATAGTCCCGATTTAAATCCTATTAAAATTTGTAGTACGTCATTAAAAAAAGTCTCCGTTAAACGTAATTCCAGTCAAAATGAACTTTACGAAGCATGGATCTCGACCCTACTCGATAAATGTATGAAATTACTTAAATCAATGCCACGTCGTTGCAGAGCCGTCATTAATAACAAAGGCTATGCAACTAAATATTAATTTTTAAGAAATTTAGTAAACCAAACAATTTTACATAAATAATTTGAAATTGATGACGTTAACAACTTTGATTTTAACCTCATTTCTTTATTGTTTCTAATTACTTGTCCATGACGGATGGTTCTGAAAATATCGTTTAGTATAATGAATTATAAGTTGTTGAACGTATTCTATGCAATTTGTTGTTTTATTTCCAAACACAAAAGTTTTACGGCAATGTGCCTTGTATAATGTGAAATACGTCGCAAGTGTTTCTAATTATATGTCCACCACTGTACATGCTGTGGGAGAAAACAACCCTTAAAACAGTTTTATAACCTCACTATCAACCCACGACCCATCATTACTGATTCTTTTCAATCTTCGTACTGAAATAATCAGGATGTCGCATTCTAAAATCATGTGAATTTCATCCTCACTTAATCCAAGTCAATAGCTTTCACTACCCATAGGAAATGCTTAGTTTCTGTGTATGTTGGCATCGAAATCCCTTTTCCATAATATGATCATTCTCTATCAATTTTCTGGCATCTTTGTTGTTAAACGTGATAATAACTCTATTCAGCCCCTTGTATTTAATACGATCAATATTGTTTTATAGATTGAGAACGTAAAGCTTTGCCAATGCAATCTGCTTTGGTAGGACGTCTATAGAAGTAACGCAAATTTCTTGTTTTCCAACAAAATTTGACTCCATTTTTTCCAAATCTACCCTCATATTGTTTGTTTCCGAGGATTCACTTAAGACGGTTTTATTACACAGTAATAAAACCATCATAATCAATAATCTGATTTTCCCTTATTTTCCTTTTTCAATTCTTGTTCACAATTGCTCAAAAACTCCGTATCACTCATATCCTCCTCACTTTGACACTCTTCCATCGTAAATACAATGAAAGGTATTTATAAAAATATATTAGTACCAAGTACCGTTATGCGTGCGCTCTGTCCGACAGCTCGCGGCAAAGTAATCTGTAAGGGTAAAATTGTAATTTTTATTAGTTTTTTGTTAGTTTTTTAGTTGCTCTACAAAGCCCAGTTGCCCAGTAAAACCAGTTTCCTTTCATGAACACTAGATTTTTAAATGTACTGTTGAGACAAACAGTCTCTTGTTGGAGAGTGAATAAAACCTGCTAAAGAAAACAATCTTTCTACAGGTCCTGATGAGCACAAACTTGTATTAAATTGTATGAACACATTTTTTATATTTGGATAGCGCTCAAGAATTGATATCTATCATTTAGGAAGCTGACCAACTCTAACTCCATTTTAGATGTCTGATAGTTGATCATGGTTACTGTCTCTGTTCTCAAAAACAATAAAATCATCATCTTTATTAGTGCGTACTTTGCGTTTTGTTGGCCAATTTTGACGCACAGTCATAGTTTACAGTATACATAACAGGTGCAGTGATGCCAACCCTAATAGCTGCTTCATCACCATTACACTCTCGCCTCGCCTCGCACTCACACTCACACTCACGATCGCTAAATGAAGGGTAAATGTATATTAATGTTAAAATGTATTTTGAAGCCTCAAGTATTTGAAATACTAATTACAAAATACCTCCGCGCCAGGTATTTGAAATACGAATTACAAAAATACGTATTTTAATTACAAGTAATTCAAATACTGCCCAACCCTGACGCAAATACGTAGTACAAAAAGTATTTCAGTGGTGAAACATATTATACGTTAATTGAATAGTGTAAGTGGACTTAATAACATTTAGGTACACAGAGAAAACGATAGTAATAATTAATTTTTAAATATGTGTAAATTTACTAAATTTATATTGTAATATTTAAACGCTATTGTAATATTTTAAAATTCATAATCACAAAAGTATATTTCACAAAGCGTACCAATACTAATTTTTCATATACAGACGTTAGAGTATTCAGTATACTATATAGTACCTACTTCTTCTTCTTAGCGTATCGTTGCCAAACATTCGTTTTCGCCGAGTATATTATGTTATTTTTATTTCTGTAAAACAAAAAATAATATCAAGCCAAATAAGCCGCTTCTTAAAATCTGCCGCCCTAAGCTCCAGCCTGCTCAGCCTGCTGGTAAATCCGCCACTGCTCATAATGTTCTGTACTTCTAAATATAAGACTTATTCAATATCCTTAAAATATTAATTAATAATAAAAGTTGAAAGTGTTTTATTCATGTTGTCTAATTGAGTACTAGTTTCTTTAACCAGAACAATACAAATAAAATAATAAAGTGTCTTTATGGTATAAGCGAAACGCATTCCAAGCCAAAAAGAATTGTAGTTCAATGGGAGTTGTGTGTGCGCGGCAAGGAATATTAGAATGGTATACACGGCAGCTAGTACGCGTCGCTGTGCGCTGCGCGGCACGCCGATACATTAATTTAAATTAATGCATCTCCATTGTGCTAATCCTTTTATTTGGTTGTCCAAGTATGACAGGGTACGAAAATGGTAGAAAAGACAATTAGGACATTGTAGTAAAATATCAGTTTTACCAACTCTCGTTTTCGGAAGCGCTTACATCCTGTATAATATTATCCATTAAATATTATTTAAAATTACTTTTTCATTCTAACAAAAATAAAATCAAACTTTAGTATAAAATATTTTTGTCTTATCTAATTTATTTAAGCTCTGTGTAGAATTGTCTTGAAAGTATCGCCATCTGTTATACAAATCTTATCAAATTCTTAATTGTATAGTCCTAATAGTTAACAATTTCCGTAATAATATGCGGGCTGTAGTCCAAATGATTGTAGGCGTGGCTTAAAATGGAAACACTCAAGGTCATTTGGCTATTGTCAGCGTCTTAAAAAAGCCTTAAGCTCGACCTATACTCCATTTGGTTAGGTACCTACTGAACTAAAGGTAAACAATCTTGATGTGACTTTTTACACAAACACATATTAAACAAACTGTTCAATTGATTTAGTAATCATTATTGTTGTATCTACATTGATCTTTAGCAGCATTTTATTTTTAAACTGAGTTTTTAGATAAAAGACACACCAAGATTGTTTTCCTTTAGTTAACCCGCATTACATCCCTGCAGCCCGGTGATGCTATGCAAAACGCTGACACTAACAACTGACCCGTAAAATTGGGTGTAACCAATATAGGTGTTAACGAATTAGTAGGAATACGGACAAAACCTTTCGTCTCACATTATTAAAAAAAAAAAATACACCCTATTGACTAAAGGAAAAGTGTACCATTGATGGAATATTTGTAGTTCTTTAATTAAATAAGTGAAGGACTAAAACTAAACCGTTACCTTATACCTTACCATCGCTGTTAAATTAAATTAAATTAAAGAAGACAGTGACAGACTATCAAATAACTGATTGAAAGCAGTAATTGTCTTATAAACTTGCTGCGTAAACAACTACATACTCGAACTATTTAGGTATGGGAATCAATTATGTCAAATGTTAGGCTGAATATTCGTAGTCGGTGAAGCCTATATTCGGCCCGTCAGCACTACTGTATTATATCACCATACTCACTATTTAAGATATATGTAATATGACAGACAATATAAAGCCTATGAGACTATAAAGCCTATGAGACACGTTCATGAATAATCTAAAAGTTAACGACAAATGTTTATTGCAAACTATTGGGATCGAAATTGTTATCGAGTTACGAGTCGCCATTATTTATTTATGTATTTGCTTTTATCAATTAAACACTGTTGAACAACAACAACGTGCCGTGTTATTAATTGAATATTTGTGGACAGGTGCTCAGCCTCAGAAAATAAAGACTGCGAAAAATGCCAAGAAGAATATGGGTAAAGGAAAGAAGAAGGGTTCCAATCAGAAGTCTGAGCTTGCTCAAACATTGGAGACAAATGGCCCACTTGACAAAAATAAGGTGACCACTGAATAAATAAACGGCAACTACACAAATAATGACAACTAACTTATGGATTTTACAACAGCGCTTTCCTTAAATAGTTAGATTATTTTATTTCCTGACATTTGACAAATTGAGACATTTTTGTTTAACACCATGGTATATTCTAGGTGGCGGAGCAATGCCACAATTCTGAAAAGGAACACATTGGTCAAGGTGATGCCCCAGTTTCAAACTAAAGTATTCATATTTAAGGTAACTTCATGTTATTGTTTTATTTTTTTTTCGTATATTGATTTGAAATCAACTTAGTTTAGTTATATCTTGGCTTGTTTTTTAGTAGTTCAATAGTGTTTTAATAAATTTACGAGGAAAGCTTGCTAGCTCAGTTATACAAAAACTTATTTGTAATAACTTCTCGGTTTAAAACCGAATTGATAAATAACAATAAAAATACACAAGCTAAATATTTGTGTTAAGACACTTACTTCTTGGGAAATAACATAGGAATATGATTGTTTTAGCACGTATTTGTGAGGTTGCATAATAAAATTCCTTGGTGGAATAATAACCAAATCTATTTTAGAGATTTTGTTATAGCTTGGATGGTGAGTATCCAACTGTTATAAAGTATACGTGCCTGAAGATCTAAAAGACTTCCCTATTTTGAGACTGATTTTGTATTATCTTAATTGACACAATATGTGTTCAATTAATAATATTATTAAAGACAAGTGACATTATATTGAGGCACATTTAATGCCCAGCAGACCCTAATAAGACGAAAACGATGCTCTGGTTATTTTGTACTGTGTGTTAACGAGACCAATGATACTGATATGATGTAACCTGAAAGCAAGATCTATATTTCTAAAGAAATAAAGTGACCAAAGGGAAATAGGTTCTATTATTTGAGGAAGCTAAATATCTGCTATAAAAATAATAAGAACCAAAAGCACCCATTATTTGACAAGTGATATTTAAAATATATATTACTAAATTGACCTGTTGATTGTTAAGTCATGTTTTATTGAAAAGTGAGATGACTTAGTATATAATATGTTTTATTTATAATTAAGCATATGAAGTACTGAGTCAATATTATTTATTTACACATAGTATATTTACAATTTACCAAATCATTATTTTTTACTTTTAAGATGGTTTGGTCTATGAAATCTATTTCACAATGCAACAAGTTATTATGCTAAATGCATAAATGAACATTAGCGATTTACTGTTTATCATCTTTAAAGTACAGGAATAGTAATGTATTTCTTCGATTGCATAGACTAAACCAATATGTTTTCAGACTTGTTTTTGGGATTTCTTGAGTCATTATTTAGGCGTTATTGATGTGTGTGTGTGTTGTGTTGAAATAAAACATGGCCGATCCTTTGTATCGTCGATCTAAGGTTCAACAGGCTACACGTTTGTGGGTACTACGATTTAGGATATATTGTATAATGTTGTTGAATGTTCCAGCAGGTAAAGAAACTGTAGCAAACGGAACGATAATATTAGTATAAAAGTTGCATTTATTGAATGATTCTTGGTGCTTTGAAATCTATGGGACTGCCTGAAACGAGTCTGAAACTCATAGATTTAAGTCTAACGATAAACGTTTATTGAAACTGAACGAGCATTCGCATTTTGATTTTCCCACGTAATATAGGGTATTATTTCGATAGGAAATCGTAGATTTGTTATTAGTGATATATTTATATGCATTTTTGGAAACTTCAAAATATGGCGAATGTTCTTCAGTTTATATGTATTTTTGTAAATTTGTTATATTGTTATACTTAAATTTAGCTGGAATGAGAAACAAGGATATAAGGACAGTCTTACTAATTAACTCGAATGGTGGGCAAACTGTGGCAATCGGTTACGTAAAGTTACATTCCATAAAGATCCTACCACAGTATTGCACAGTTAACGCCAGTCGGGAATGGAACTTAATGAAGACTTTACAATTTTGAACGCTTTAAAACCCTGGCCAGACATAACACAAAATATGTTGCTACAATAACATATAGGTAATTGATTGAGTAGGAGCAATCAACACATGATCAGAACTTGAGTGCAGTGCACAAATACAGCAGCCACAACGCTGTTCCAAGTGACTAAATAATGCAAATCAAAGTAATGCCTCTGACTTCGTAACGTCGCCACCGCGCACCGCGGCCGCGCGTGGCGAAGCGGTGACCGCCGCGGCACTCTGCCCTCGGCAGTCGTCGCAGCCGCGGGCCCGACGGTCCGGTCACCGCGCGCACGTCGCACCACGAGCGTCACATTTGCATGTGGGCGCTCACATTGCAAAGTATTCGCTAGCTGTCGCCCAGTGCGATATGCACTTTATATTATACATTTAAACATTTATATAATTATTGCTTGCTTATTAAATAGACACCATGTTAGCGTTTAGAATTTTAACTTCAATGTATTTTGATTTGTTTATGAATTATGTATAACAATGGTAAAAGCATGTGAAAGATAATAATCTTATTATATGGGTGACAATATTTTCAGATATTAATGTTCGATTTCATCCTTGAGAGAGGTATTCTTAAAAATGTTTACTTAGGCATTCAAATTCAATAATAAGAAACCTTTGTTGTTCTCCATTTTCATGCTATACATTATCACATATTTTAAACTAGATATGATTCAAAGGAGGAAGTAGATTTTATTTGTTCTCTTTTAAAACCATTATTCACTATAGTTTTAGATTATTCTCAGCAATATGATACCTTTTACTATCTACATTTTATAAATTTGTTTGCTGACAATGGTCATGATTATCAACATATAATAATCAAAATATATTAGAATACTTGTCATGTAAAACATACATTTTTCGTAATTGAAGTAGCAAATGTGGAACTGTGGCTTTTTGAAAACACTTATAACTTAAGAACCTACGTACATAAACCTTCAATGTGAAAATTTTAAATTGTTCATTAATTATGTTTGTGAACACAAAAAATATTGGATAAAATTTAAATTGTAAAGAGTTGTATTTGTCTTCAAATAAAACGTTCCATTACTATAAAATGATATTTTATTTCAATCCTTTAGTTGTAATCGTTTATGGACTGCAGTAACAGTGGTTTCTTCTAAATTTGCAATATGATTTATAACTACCTGAGTGGCATCTTTAATATCATTATATTGATGAAGAAGACGGACTTGAATATATTTTTTGTCATTGAGCATTTGGTCAATTGCCGCTTCTGCTTCAGTCAGCTTGTTGTACATTTCTTTTAGGTTTTTTGACATGGCTCAAAGGACCTCGAGTAGTCTCATTACCTGGGAATTATACAATCGTTAAAACAGTATTGATCGTTATTATAGTACCAGTGTATATATCTATCTAAATATTTTGCAGACCTGGAATCGTAAACATCAACGATAAATTTATATCTATTAAAATTGTCTCGAGAGTATCTTTATTTTTGGAGTGAAATGTGAGTGTTAAGTTGTAAAAAATGTACGTGCATTAAAACGTCGGCAATTATTGCACAAGTTACTATTTTTGCTACACCACTTAACTTTAGTGGAAAGATACACAGTTTGCACAGACTAATTCTGGCAGTTTGTGATTAACGTCGACCAATTAACGGCTAAATTATTGGTGCAATCAGAATATCGTTAGGTATTGTGGTTCCCGAGATATTGAGGTGGCTGTGCCAAGGTGAGCGCAGTATATTTTTTACGATGGCTCGACTAATGCTGACACTTTGGTATGGCTCATCTTGGCACAGCCCTTAATCTTTTAAACTGCGGACCGACAATTCTGCTATTTTACGACCAAATTCGACTAATTCACTATGTACGTAAACAGATTTCCAGTTTGCGATGGTAACTGTGCCAAGATGAGTCATACAACATCTACCTACTAGGTCGTCTCTAGTATAACTAGCACTGCTACTACAGACTACTCCTGTTATTTTTATTTATGAGTCAGGCCTTTACCTAACTCATAAATAAAAATAACAGTAGTCTGTAATTTAACATATGTAACAATTTTTAGTTATCTTTTACAGTTAATTGGGGTTAGTTGACAAATAAAAGTAAGTATTAAAATAGATGTCAAAAATAAATTTATTCAAGATCATAATTAACTGGATCGCTTACACCCATAGCACAAGCCAACATACTATTTATATGGTGACCCTCTTCAGCTTTAAAAACATATCCACTGGATTTATCCACTAATTTTCTTACATTCAATAAACTTTCTTCTTTAAATAAATTAACAAGTTGAAATGAAACTAAACTGTAATCTTCAATTATAGATATAAAGGCACTGTTTAACTTTTTGTATTTGCTGGTAAAACTGTCGGTATCTAGGCAGTCGAGCAAATAATTCAAATCTAATACTTCAGTGTAGAAATCTATTCCAAACTGCAATTTGTCCATATGCTTTTTGAGCAAATCTGCTTTTGTTAGTAAATTAATATGAGGTAAGCCAATTTTTAACATTGCACTCAGTGATAACATTAGGGCTGCAATAAATTTACCAGCATCAGAGCAGTGGTGCGAATCTACCAAGTGAACCACACATAACTCCATATTGCCATTACTGGTAAGTGTTGAAAATATGTTGCTCAAACTATTGTGATGACTGTATAGTTCTACTTGCCCAGGCAAATCAAATATGAAATTGGTATAGTTATCACCTTCTATATGTCTTAAAAGCCAATCCATATTTTTTTCTAAATATTCAATGCAATATAGCAAAGCTCCATTAGGGCCAAGATTGTGTAGTGCCATGACTTCTTCTAAAACAATTAAATTTCTTATATCTATATCTGGCTTGTAGGACATGCAATCATTAGCAGGATCTAAGTTAACTATTATTACATTTCTTCCAAGTTTTCTCAAAAGTTCACTCATTTGCCAACAGTATGTTGTTTTTCCTGCACCTGGAGGTCCCAAAACAAGTTGTCCATAATATTTATGTGCTGATTTAAATCTTTTGACAATGGTTGACTCCATATTAAGGATCTGAGGATTCTGATTCACTTTTTAAATCCAAAATGATGTCTTTACAAGCTTTAACTGTCTCAATGTCATATGATTTGAGATTTATGAAAATGCAAAGTGGTTTTGATATTTTTATTGCTTCTGCTAGGTATCTTGCTGCAACTTGCTGCTCTTCTCCTGTGGCACCAAAAATAACTTTCGTTGAATAAATATCATTAGTACCTAAAGGACTATGAACTTGGTCTTTTTGTATCATTAGCATGCTCCCAATCTTCTGATATTGTGACACTATGAGTAATATTTTATCAGTATACTCAACAAAGACTATTTCAGTAGGAACCTCATCTATATTTGCAGCTATGGACTTGAACAATTGTTGTTCACTTTCATTAGAAATTTGTTTTATTGTGAGATTTTTCATAACATCTAGTAGTTCCATATTCACAAATATCTAAAATTTGAAAACAATTGTCATTTATGTGTAATTGATATTTAAACCATACGTTTATTATTTTAATATTGTATATTTCGGCTGAGATTAGAGATCATGCACATTGAAAGTTATTTATTTTTGTAACTAGTAGATGTAATTCATGTTTCCAATTACAGGTCTGTGCCACAGTTTATTAATAATAAATAAGTTTTTACGGTTCAATTAACAAATTTAATTATATTTGTTACCTTGGTTTGATATTGTTTTTTTTATGTATGTAAAACATATGCAAAGTAATAATTTTATATTTTACTTTCTAATGTAGTATTTGGGAATAGAGTTACGAAACTAAAGCACATACATACCTATTATCATCAAAGTATTTTTAGAAAGCTGGAGTGAAAGAATAGTACGAATCTAAACAGTAAATAAAATGGTTCGTAATTATTTCCGTAGACCAAAGACTACAATATGATATACAGATACCGTAGACAAATTACCTATTTAAAAAAATCTGTCTAAATGGAATCCATAGACATATAAAAAAGTTCAAACTACATATTCTAGAGTCGATACCAAACAAACACAATATAGCTAACGGAAAACTTGACAGCTAATGGTATCTAACCGATACACTTTGATTATAAGAGGTAAGATTCTATTAGTAGCTTAGTAAAGACTAAAAATACAATATTTAATTCTCTCCTTTTTGATGTAATCTTTTTTTGTGTTTACAATAATTTTTTGCAAGACGATGCTGTCGTATTCATGCTACTTCTTCATGAGATTACTCGTATACAAAACTGATTAAACATGACTATTAATGATTTTCATGAAATAGCCAGAATTTCTCTTTTTAGTCTGTGCCCTCCTCATTTTACTGCTAAGTGACGACTGTAAACGATGCTTCAGTTCCCGGAATCTGATATTAATGAAGATTCGAAATACTCAGTAATGAGACTTTGAACCTGTGTTGAAATGTTTGTTTATTTATTTAATTAATAAATATACATTTGTTAGAAAGCTAAGTAAAGTTTATAAATTTAATTATCAATGTTATCCCATCATTATATAATATATTGTATATATCCAATATCTAACTAAATACAAATAGATAAACTTTCTAATAATGTTTTTCAGATCAGTTATTGGTAGGGTGGCAAATCTTGACGAAGACTATCTTTCTGCCCAGGATATATAGTGCATAAGTGTGAAAAAACACAAGTGATCACAAGTCCAATGAGCCGGTAATCCGACGCGATCGAAGGGAGATTAGGCACATGATCAACCACTTACATTCCTAGGCATAAGAAATCAAAAAAGAAACATTATTATTTGTAAGAAAATAGTAACAATAAAGATGTCATTAAAATTATGTACTATATATTCTACCATATCTGTACAAATATTTAACTAACACTTAACCTGCATTTAACCATAAAAATAAAATGAAGATTAGACACCATAAACTTTTTAACTCTGGGTTGCAAGTTGCAACTTGCAACCACATTTGTATCTAAGACCTTATGCCACAGAAAGGCAGTGCTACTTTAGTATATAATCTATATTTTTTTACGTCTGGCTTTCGTAGTTTGTACTTCTATATGTATTGAGTCTGGTAACATTATCAAGCCTGTCTGACATAATTGTTTTCTCTTGGCTTGTCAAATTCTGACAAGATGGTAGTGTATAGTTTTTATAAAATGAATCTAAAATAATCATAAGTTCTTATTAACGTTTTGATCAGAAAGAACTATTATACATTGTGTTTTAATGATGTAAAATGAATATTACTTATATTAGTGCAAAACACACAGGTTTTTAGACATAACCTATAATGTTTATTTCAGACGAAGGGTACGTCGAGCTTTGGTAAGCGTCGTAACAAGACACATACCTTATGCAGAAGGTGCGGTAGATCATCGTACCACATCCAGAAATCCAAATGCGCACAGTGTGGATACCCTGCAGCTAAGCTGCGTTCCTGTAAGTATAAACCTTACCGGTCTTGATTACTTTTAAATTATTTGGTATTTCTGTAATATATAAAAGAATGTGCAGTTTAATGATATTATGAATGTGTTGATAACAGTAATCATCGTCTACCAAATCCTAAAATTTGTAGCAATTCATTAATTATTACTAAAATGTACATGTGTTGATATGCGCCTGTTCCAGCATGACAATGTTATCATGCAATTTTCATCATGAAGTATTAGTGTATCCTTGGTGCATACTAAATCCGTAATCTTTGCCTACCCCTCTGGGAAACAGGCGTGAATCTATGTATGTATGTACATATACACATCTGCCTATGTATTCATAGTATTAATTTCTTCTTAACACTTCACAACCAACTAAAGATATGTACTTAATTAGTTTCCATGCTAAAGATGGGGTCAGGGTTGTATTAGATGGAGATGGTCATGCTGGCCATTAGTCAGTTGATAACTTAGAATTGCAATGGTAATTTTTACAAAATTTACCTTAACTTCATCGCCACCATGAGGACCCTGCAATTCAAACAGTGCTTTTCTTTGTCTGGATTCTAGCTAAATATCAATAATACAATATCACCATCATAAAACTACATTATACCATCTCCATAATGGTCTATCCTTAAATGTAAAAATTATACCTGTTTATTAATAAATCATTATTCCTTTTTTATTATATATTCATGACAATCATGTGATATTCTGTGTGGTTCTGATCAACCTATTGAGTCACAGCAGTACTCTGGTGGCTAGACACAATTGTTTTTTAATTTTGTCTGTTTCTAAGTCTTGACAGGTTAAAGTCATAAATAGTGTAATAATCATATTAGTTGAATTACCTAGCCTCTGTATATATTTTTTTGGCACCAACGACTTCCTGTGCAGATTAAGATTGGCAAACAACTTGATCTGCAGAGCCTGTGGTGAATAGGACAAGTCCATATCGCTCCTACTGTGTGAATGTGATGCATTGGCTGAATTGAGAATGGGTCTGATGGGATTGGCATATCCAAACCCCAAAGACTTCAGGCTTCTCCCTCTGAAGTGTATGCGGTGGCTGATGCAGTACATTCATAAGGAGATAGCTTAAGGATAAATCTTGGGGCTGACACAAAAGATCCCACTGGGTCGAAGTGTCGCCGGTCTGCACTGACAGGCCCCCTTATATAAAATAAGATACAAGTAAAGGCAAATTTTATTGATGGTTCACATGTAAGTGTAATATAGCATGTGAGTCAGGTGCTATTTGATATTTCCTAATAGAATAACTAGACAGCACTTCATCTGACCCAGGAACCAACCTGGTAGTACATTACATTAATGTACAAAACAACATGCTAAACTAATATTAAGCTATACTCCATTTGGTTATGTTGGTTAGGTACTTAACTAAAGGTAAACAATCTTGATGTGACTTTTTACACAAACACATATTAAACAAATAAACTACTGCTTAAACTAACGGTTCAATTGATTTAGTAATCATTATTGTTGTATTTACATTGATCTTTAGAAGCATTTTATTTTTAAACTGAGTTTTAGATAAAAAGACACATCAAGATTGTTTACTTTTAGTTAAGTACCTAACCAAATGGAGTATAGTAAGTTTAGCTGAGTTAACATTAGATTAATGTATAGTAGAGTACATTATAATTTTAAAAATTATTCATATATGTACTAAAAACATGACTAGTAAGTAACAAATACTTTCTACAATTTACATTTTTTTTTATTTATTGACTTATTATTTATTTTAGATATTGTAATTAAATATGCCTATGATAAATTTAATACATTGCGGGTCCCTTTTATTTGTGTGGTCTTGGGTTTAGGGCTCAGACAGGGCTAATTATATTGGGTTGTCTGTTAGGAAATTCTTAGTCAAAGGCTGGAAATATGCCCAGTGAACTGTAATATGCTCACTTCTATGAGGAACCTAAATTCATAGCAGGTTATGACTGCTTTGCTTTTAGGGATATACAGGAGCTATCTATTTATGACTATGATAAAGTTTATAACAGCACTAATGTATAATAATCACAATTTTTACTATGATAGTAATTCATTGAAATTAAACTGCTATATATGGATTTTATCACGTTGTTTATTTGACACTTTATTACAAAATTTTGAAAATTGTTACGCTACTACTACTATTAAACTTTACCAATTTTTAAGCTAATTAAATTATTATTAAAACTATTTAGATTTAATTTATTTTTACACTTTTACCCGACGTTTCGGTTGCTTTTCAGCAGCCATGGTCACGGGGTCTCCCCGTGCATATAGCAGTTTAATTTCAATGAATAATATTCGCGTAAATAGAAGACAATATTATGATAGTAATTCTAGGCAATAACCTACTCTGATTGAAGAGATACTCACTGTATAGAATATGTCTTTGTATAATGTAGGAATATTATTTGAAATCATTGCAATAAAACATAAATGTCTAATGTTTTTACATTTGCCAATACCAGATTTCACACATTTGTTTTCATGTCGAATTGGCAATTATAAATCATCTTTGAGGGTGAAATCTAAATAGAATCAATTTCATATTTTCAGACCACTGGTCAGTCAAGGCCAAGCGCAGGAAGACTACAGGAACTGGCCGCATGCGTCACCTTAAGATCGTGAGGAGGCGTTTCCGCAATGGCTTCAAGGAAGGCAAACCTACCCCTAAGAAAGCCGTAGCCTCGTCGTAGATTTACTGCTAAATTAATAAAAAGCTAAAAGTTCATCTCAATCTTTTACTTATGAGCCCTAATACGCCACCAATACTGCTGTATAAGAGCTTGTACACAAAACTGCGAATGCTGCGTGCGGCAAGGCGTCACCCTTTCACGATTCTAAAATAATTCGAATGCGCGATGCGAATCAATTCGCAAGTGCTTGCGATGCGTCGTGGGACCTCATAGATTCTTACGATGCGACGTCGCATCGCAGTTTTATGTACGAGCCCATAAGGCAAAAAGACGTATCGAAACGTTTTCGAAATTTAGAATTTCACGTATTTGGAATCGGTAAAAGACATCTGTCAGTATCTTTATATAAAACTAGATGTCTGATGTCCCCAGGGTTTCATCCGCGTTTATCGTTACTGCGCAGCCCCCGTGAGTCGTAGTGTGATGTTATATAGCCTATAGCCTTCCTCGATAAATAGGCTATCCAACACTAAAATAATTTTTCAATTTGAACCACTATTTCCTGGGATTAGCGCGTTCAACCAACCAAATAAAAACTAACTTCAGCTTTATAATATTAGTAGGTATATATGTATTTTTTAGCGGATTCGTCTTTTTCTCTTATGACGGCAGAATATAACTACACATTACAACTCCCAACAGGCTCATCTAATGTTTAACCTATTAACCTGAAACCTATTCTACACGGTCGGGTCAAACGCCCAACTACCGTATCCTTACTTGAGTCAAACTGCTCGGCGGTTCTACACAATCGTGTGGTTGGAAACAACTTCAGTTAATCAGTTCTAACGTGAGTGGCGAGCAGTACGCACGTCGGTGGCACCCCTTTTAAATACGCAAAACAGTACTCATACTGTCTATCTACCTAATAAAAAGATAGTCTATAAAAACCTTAATTTAATAAATACCTACTTACATAATCTATTATGTAGGTACTATATAATAATATTAATTTTACTTACTTTCTTCGCTTTCCTTTTGTAAGCGGTACGCATTTATGTTCTATACGTTTTTTTGTGTGCATCAGAATGGCGGGTGTAATGTTACGAATCAGCATGAAATAAGAATGTATCAAATCTACCTTGAATCTACCTAAATCTACCTATAAAGAAAGCAATTCTACCTCTTTGAGTTCAGAGATAGCTCAAAAAGAAAGTGAGGCGCCAACCTGACGTCAGGTCCGCGGGTGTATTTCTGTTTCTGAACGAAATACCAATTGTTTAAGTATGAATTCACTTCCATATAAATCTACCTGTATACTACCTTACAATACTACAAACAAATATTAAATTTAAGGAATTAATAAAGCAGAATTTGAAAAAAATATTTAGGAATTATTAAGCGCCTGGCAAATTGATGATAGCAATTAGTGAAGAGATAAGCAGGAATCTAATGCTTGCTATTGCCAATTTACCAGGCGCTTAATAATTTCTAACTATTATTTTCATATTCCGCTTTATTAATTCCTTAGATTTAATATTTGTTTGTAGTATTGTAAGGTAGTATACAGGTAGATTTATTTATAGCCTAGGGGTAAACTGTTGGACTGCCACGCAGAGATCTCGAGTTCGAACCCAAGGCGCGCATCTCTGACTATTCGAAGTTATATTATTATACGTATTTAATAGTTAATTATCGCTTGCTCTAACGGTGAAGGAAAACATCGTGAAAAACCTGCATGTCTAAGAGTTCTCTATTATGTTCTCAAAGATATGTGAAGTCTGCCAACCCGTACTATTCCAGCGTGGTGTACTATGGCTTAACTCTTCTTACAGTGAGAAGAGGCAGGAGGCAGGCAGGACAGTTAAATACAGGGCTGATATTATTTATAATCATGAGAACTTAAGTCCCACAAACAGGGAAAATCTCTGCAGAGTTCTAAAAACTCCGACAATGTTGCACACTCGCTCGCCATTACGCGTCCTCCTCGCGCGACGCCTCGATTCAAATGAATGCGCGCGGTCGGGCAACAAGTTTCCACACGATTGGTTTGTCATCACAACGCCGTCTATTCGCCCTTTGTTGCGAGCGCAGCGCTGGCAATCAAGGTCGTTTGGATGTCAACTCAATTTGGTTGTTCGACCAACGACCACAAGGTCAATTTTAGCGTCAACTCAACCATATTTAACGTGACCCTGGTTGACTTAGGCGTCTGATCCGACCGTGTAGAAGGCCTTTTACGACCACACTATCAATTTTGGCGTCAACTCAACCAAGTTTGATGTGACCGTGGTTGAGTTGGGCGGCTGACCCGACCGTGTAGAAGGCGTTATAATGTTTAATTTAATAATTTTTTATTTATAATATAGATTCTCGTGTTGCAGATACCTAACTCTATTTTTAATATATAAAAACGAGTCGTTTTAGGTACGCACAGTTAAATTTTGACATATCTTTCATTAAATCTATGTCGAATTAATAAGACGTACGTACATAAAACGATTCGTTTTTGGATATTGAAAACGGGCCAGACAAAATTCTACGTAATCGTAGGTATCTCGTCTGAAGCTCAATGATCAGCATTTGCGCTATCACGCCTTCAGTGTGCCTACGCTACGCTTCACGTGCTAGGAACGTAGGCTACTCTCACGGGACTGCGAATATACAATAGCAATTACTGTAGACAGGTACCTACAGAGTAGTACTAGTACTCTGTAGTAGAAACAAAGGTACTCCGTACAAAATAGTTAAAATAACCCGTATAGTCTGGTTAAATGAGTGTATACCCGTAGTCCCACTACTTTAACCCACTAGTGGGTCCATAGGTATTTTTCGCTGTAATAGATGCAATAGATTGCTTTTTATTTAATGGGTTTTTGATTAACCAATTTCGCGCTTTTTATCCATGAACGATAAAAAGCGCGAGTGTGATTGTTTTTTTTTATTTTAATAAAATTACTTTGAACGTAATTTTATTAAAATAAAAAAAAACAATCATCATTCTCTTGCCCTGGTCCCAATTTATTTGGGGTCGGCGCAGTATGTCCTTCGCTTCCATACTTCTCTGTCACCCGTCATCTGATCATTTACCCCTTTTCCTTTCATATCCATCCTCACACAGTCCATCCATCTTTTCCTTGGCCTTCCTCTCCCTTTTCGTCCCTCTACCCTCATATCCATCACTTGCTTACCTACATACGTATCATCTCTTCGCATAACATGTCCATACCAAGCCAAACGATTTCCTTTCACTTTCTCATCTATGGGCACCACTTTCAGACTACCTCTTACGTATTCATTCCTAATTCTGTCCATTCTCGTCACTCCACACATCCATCGTAACATTCTCATCTCTGCTACATGCAATCGTTTCTCATCCATCTTCTTAGTAGCCCAACACTCAGCTCCATACAGTACGACAGGCCTTATCACCGCCTTATACATGCGACTCTTTAATTTCAAAGGCAGTTTAGGATCGCATATTGTGCCCGAGATCTGTCGCCATTTCATCCATCCTGTGTTGATTCGTTGCCTAACATCCTGATCAATTTCGCCGTCATCTTGCAGGAGTGAACCGAGGTAGCGAAAATCGGAGCATACTGGTAGAGGTAACCGTAAACCGAGTGTAACCGGTATAGGACTAGAGAGACCGCCAAAGTCACAGAACATGTATTCAGTTTTGGTTCTGCTTATTCTAAGGCCTACATTCTCCAGTCTCTGCTGCCACTCCTCCAGCTTACTCTGCACCTCTTGTCCACTCTCTGCTACCAAAACGATGTCATCGGCAAATAGCATGCACCAGGGTGCCTCTTCCTGTATGTTCGAAGTTATAGCATCCATAATTAACAGGAAGAGGTATGGGCTAAGAGCCGACCCTTGGTGCAAGCCTACCGCTACATCGAATCTGGCTGTGATACCAGCTGCGGACCGGACTTGTGTACGGCATTCAGCGTACATGGCTCGAATCAACTTCAGGTACTTTTCAGGCACTCCTTTCTTCTTAAGGGCCCACCATAAGACCTCACGCGGCACCCGGTCATATGCCTTCTCAAGGTCGACGAATACCATATGCAAATTTTTATGCGCCTCCCTGTATTTTTTACATAATTGGCGAAGTGCAAAAATGGCATCCACCGTACCTAGACCAGGCATAAAACCGAATTGGTTACGTGAGATCTCACTCTCGTCTCGCAGGCGTCGCTCAGTAACTATTTCCCATACTTTCATACTATGAGGCATTAACTTTATTCCCCCGATAATTGCTGCATTCTTGGATATCACCCTTATTTTTAAAAATGGGCACCAGTTAACTTCTGCACCATTCTTCGAGTATTGTCTCCTCATGCAACAACTTATTGAAGAATAAAGTCAGCCACACCCATCCATCTTCTCCTAACGCCTTCCATGCTTCTACTGGTATTCCATCTGGTCCTAACGCCTTCCCATTCTTCATCCCACTGCCAGCCGTTTTCACCTCATCCTTACTTATTTCATTCACTAACCCAATATTTTTCACCTCATTCTCAAGATTTTCGCTATCATCATCCGTAAGAATCACTCCTGCTTCGTCTTTCATGCACTTGATATGGGATAAATCCCTCGCCTTTCTCTCTCTAGCCTTATATATTGGCCTTTGCGTCTATTTCAGACGATTTATGGCGTTATATCTGAGAGACATCGTCTCTGGTGGCTAAATAAACCGATGCGAGAACGACATCCTCTACCACAGGTCTGGCATGAGAAGTTTGTGGTGGTTGGTGCCGAGCGACCTTGATGGCGTTTCTGTCTTTTGTCAGCAAGAGCTCCGAACCAGGCCTCATCGCAAAATTTGCGACCCTCCAAAACACGTTTTCGCCAATCCGTCCGCTTTTCAGCGAGCTTCTCCCAATCGCGGTGGTCAATTTTAAAAGCGGCCATGTCTCGCTTGGCGCAGTCCTTAAAGCGAAGCAACGGTCTCCCAACGTCTCTTTTTGCATTCGCTACTGCACCGAGCATAACACGTCGTGGTAGTCGGGAGGGTTCCATCCTGTGCACGTGCCCTAACCAACGCAGTCGCCTCTGTTTGAGAAGCGCGGTCAAGCTAGGCAGCTGTGCGATTTCTAGGACCCTCTCGTTGGTGACCCTGTCTTGCCATGATATATCTAAAATCTTGCGGAGGCAACGCATATAGAAGGAATTGATACGACGTTCTTGTTTTGCATACGACGTCCAGGTCTCAGCTCCGTACAAGAGTATACTTAAGATGGAAGCCTGAAAGACGATCATCTTGGTCTTTCTTGTCAATTTATTATTATACCATACTCTTGCACTAAGCTTCCCGAACATGGTCGCCGCTCTGCCGATACGAACGTCGATCTCTGCGTTAAGCGAGAGATTATTCGACACGGTCGACCCTAGGTAGCAAAACCTGTCAACTACCTCCAACAGCGTGCCATTTAGAGTTATTGATGGAGCCACAGTTGTGCCTTGTGCCAGCACAACTGTCTTTTTTGTATTAATAGACATGGCAAACAGAGAACATGCCTGAGAAAATTTGTCCACCATTGATTGAAGCTCTATTGCGGAATTAGCTACAAAGGCTGCGTCATCGGCAAAAAGGAGACTGTCGACGAAAAGGTCCTCTCGGTTTCTCTTAGATTTGAGGAGGGAGATGTTGAATAACTTTCCGTCTGTCCTCGTATATAAGTGAATACCCTGTTTGGCGTTACCAAAAGCTGTGCGCAGTATAAGAGAGAAGAATATTCCAAACAGGGTAGGAGCCAAAACGCAACCTTGGCGTACTCCTCTGCAAACGTCAAACGGCTCAGATGTGCTACCGTTGTACACTACCGCACCTTTCATATCCTCGTGAAATGATTTGACGAGGCTCAGGACTTTAGGAGGGCATCCAATGCTCTCCAGTGCCGAGTACAGACCCTCCCTGCTGACCGTGTCGAAGGCTTTGTTAAGGTCAACAAACGCCACAAGCAGAGGAGTCTTTTGCTCTCTACACTTCTCTTGTAACTGACGAAGCGTAAAAATCATATCCACTGTGGACCGCTGGGAACGGAATCCACACTGTGCCTCAGGATATACGCGATCTGCAAGTTTTTGGAGTCTAGACAGAACGACTCGGCCGAAAAGCTTGCCAACTATACTCAAAAGAGAAATGCCACGGTAACAGTTACAATCGCCGCGATCTCCTTTCCCTTTGTATAATGTGACGATGTTAGCATCACGCATGTCCTGTGGCACTTCTCCCGCTTCCCAGCACTTACAAAGTAGATTATGCAGTATCGGTCTCATGCACTGGAGCTTTATTATTTCGGCTTGGGTGCCATCACCACCGGGACTCTTGCCGCGTTTAAGCTGTTTAACAGCCTTGATGAATTCCTCTACAGACGGTGGGTCATCTAGCTCACTCAATACATCCAGTTTGGGCGTGCATTGAGCAGCCTCTGGTTGTAGGTATATAGGACGTGAGTAGAGACCTGTGTAGTGCTCGACCCAACGATCGAGCTGTTTTTGGCTATCTGTGATGATAGCACCGTTTGCGTCCTTTAGAGGGGCCGTCTTCTTAATAACAGGTCCTAGAGCCCGTTTGATACCCTCGTAAACACCACTAATGTCTCCTCTGTCTGCACACATTTGAATTGCATTACCGAGACTCGACCAGTATAAGTTCGCAAAATATCGGGCACTTCGTTGTAGAGCTGCTTTGCTCGCTCGAAGAGCCTTGTCGGTCTCTAGACAGGGAGAGATGCGGTGCCTTAGAGCAGCATTACGCTTTGAGTCCAGCAAGGGTTGTAGATGTTCAGCATTTTCTGCGAACCAGTCCTGTGACTTTGTTTTCAGTTGACCGAAAACATCACTGGCGCAATCAGTCAGTAGTTTTTTGACGTTGTTCCATTCGACGCTTATAGATGTATTAGCGTCCCAGGCATCAAGTTCTGCGGTAGCCATACGCTCAAATTATCGGACTTTCTCGTCGTTCCTGATATTAGAAAGGTTTATCTTTCTTCTACCTGGCATTTTGGACGAATAAATCTTCTTGTGAGTGATAGCCACGCGCGCTGCCACAAGAGAGTGGTCGGTGTCGCAATCGGCGCTATGGAAGGTACGTGTATGGAGAATTTCACGGAGATCCTTAGTTCTGGAAAGTACTACATCTAGCTGATGCCAATGGCCGGATCGCGGGTGTTTCCAGGAAACTTTACGGGTCATTTTGCCCTTGAAATATGTATTGGTTACACATAACCCGTGCTCCGAGCAAAACTCTAGTAAGCGTTGGCCGTTGTCGTTCATGTTGCCAACTCCATGGTAACCAATACAACTTGGCCAAGCGGAATGATCCCGACCGACACGAGCGTTGAAGTCACCTAAAATATAGAGGTGATCGCCACTGCTGACATTTTTAACTGTCTCGGCTAGTTGAATGTAAAAACGATCTTTAGACTCGTCCGAAGATGTTAGAGTCGGAGCGTAGGCAGAGATAAGGGTAACAAACCCACAACTGCTATTGAGCCTTAAGACCATTATGCGCTCCGAAATCCCGCGAGGGCTCTCAATGGCGGATAAAATGTCGTTTCGGACCGCAAATCCAACTCCATGCTCGCGAACATCAGTAGAGTCTTTTCCTTTCCAGAAAAATGTGTATAGGGACTCGCGCAGTGAACCTTCGTCGGGTAGTCTGGTTTCTTGCAAGGCACAAACCGAGATGTTTAATTTATTTAATTCTACACCGATTACAGCAGTTTTGCGCAGGTCTTGCGTGCTGCATACTTGTGAGCCTCCACAGGTATTCGGGAGGCCTGTCCTCATAGTACGGACATTCCATGTTGCAATGCGCATGGATTGGAGGCGCGAAGTTTTGCACTGCTTTCTTTTATCAGTAGGTGTTATAAATAACGGTACCAGCCACCTAGCCAAAAGCTAGTGCTCCCTACACCCTAAAGGAGCAGACCAGCGCCGGGACGGAACGATACCTTACTGACCGGGGGCTGCCCGGCTTGAAGCGGGCGGTAACCGAACATTGGACCTTCGATGGGCCCTCCCACTGTCGAAAGTGACCCCTAGCGTCCACACTTACGCCCATATGTGTAGACTTATAACTGGTAACTGCCACTTTCCGTGTTGTTGACCACGCAGCAGAACTTACATGGGTGGAGTGACCTCTCCACAGACATAACACCGCCTGGGACGGGGTTAAGGAAACGCAGTGTTGCCCAGGACCTGCATTACCCTCTCGGCCTTGCTGGCTGATCCCACAGGAAAGGCGAGCCAATACATGTGGAGCCAGGTTGGCTGCAGGGGTCTGCCGCTAATTTCGAGTTGAACTCTACTTGCGCCTATCGGAGACTCCATTCCGGGTTGAATTTCGGAGTTTTCCTTCTCCTAGATGGGTTGCAAACCGATGCTTAGAGGCCCATCTCCCCTGTAAGAGCGTAAGGTCGAAAATTTACGCCCATGGACTTCAGTCGACTCTTACGACACCTCTGTCCTTTGGTAGGGGGTGGTGCTATTCTAACGCCGGACACCACACGGCGTGCCTTAGCCATACGGTATAAGTATTTATGGCCCTCGGGTTTTTCTAGTAACCCGTATAATTGATTCAGGGCTTTAGCTCTAGCTATGGCAACGGCCTTTTTGGCTCTTTTCTTATATTCCTCATATTCCCTCTTCTTACTTCCTTGCAAAGCGTCATTGTCTCTTTTCATCAGCTGCCATTCTATAAACCTCGCTTAAATAAAAAAAAAAAAATAAAAAAAAAACTATATTTATATATTATTTAATGAACAAAGATAAGCTTCTTGCTAAACTAAAACGAATTAAATGTAATTACTGCAATAGCGGGAGCTACAGGCCCATGTATTATTTTTGTAATCCCTCTTTTTATAAAATTGGTAACCGTTATATAATATTACTTTTCCTCTTTTCCTATGTATTATTTTAATTTCATTTTCCATTTTATGATGTTATTATTCAAAATATATATATAAGTAAATGAAATCTATGTCCTCTCGAAGTTATTGAAAAATAATGTGACATTGAAATGTCAATGACGTGAAAACATAATAAGCAAGAAAATGCAAAGAGATTATAATGAGTCCAACCTATTTTAAGTGGATCTACGGATAATTGCAATTACCTTTGGTCCCACTAATGTAGTAGGACCATGGGTAAAAAGTCGTATCATTTATATTACCCGTGGTTCCAATCTATTGTAGTGGGACTAAGGGGAAAATAAATTGCCTATGGACCCATCAGTGGGTTAAAGTACTACGGGTAAACACTCTTATTAAAAAGATTTCAAACTTGAACTTTGTACCAAAACAAAAACAATTGACAATCATACCACGCCAAAAACAATATTAGTGTTGTGCTTTCAAAGAATGAACGATATGTTATTTAGTAACATACCATAGACTATAATCCCCTGTTACATGAAATTATTCTTTAGACATATATAAATTTAGTATTGCTACAGTAAAAAATACATTCCACAAACAGGGAAAATTAACAAGTTTTGTAGCTGAATAAATAAAGACATGGATATGGATCTCGACCAAAACGTCACAGAGCGTGCACGCACAGCAGACTGGCTCACTGGATAATTCAAATACAGATGTCTCACTCTTTGATGTGACCATGATGAGTTTAACTTTGATTAGCGATGACCAGACCATAGTCGATCTTTATGCTAAGATACAAGCCCTAACTGACCAGCTTGCGAGTACCCATCAGGAAATCGAGAATCTTAATAGTAAATAATAATAATAAATTATAAATCATTTTATTTCTTCTATCACACAGAAAATAGTTAACAGAAATAATTTTTAACCTTGATATACAATTCAAGATGTGATAATTTGTGTGAGAGACTGGTTGCCGTACTAGGTAGAAACCTGTATGACAAATGACCAGAAAAGTAGGTACTAGGGTAGTGTAATCTGTAGTATAGATTCCGTGTAATCTTTAACAGGTGAGATGAATAAATAAAATAATAAAGAATATTTTAAAGTGATGTATCAGTGAGTAAGTGAGTGTATAGAATGTATTACGTCAGAGAGATTATAAATGTGTATTGATGTAAGTGTTAGTACGTGTTTGATTGCGTGCGTGTGCTTGTGTGTGAGTGTGTGTGCGTGCGCGTGGGTGTGTGTGTGTGTGTGCGCGTGGGTGTGTGTGTGCGTGGGTGTGTGTGTCCGCGTGTGTGTGTGTGTGTTTGTGCGTGTGTGTGTGTGTGTTTGTGCGTGTGTGTGTTTGTGTGTGTGTGTGTGTGTGTGTGTGCACGTGCGTGTGTGTGTGTGTGTTTGTGCACGCGTGTGCGTGTGTGTGTGCGTGTGCGTGTGTGTGTGTGTGTACGCGTGATTACCCTACGATAAATAGAATCTGTTTATCTTGGGATCAGAATTTGATAGCAAGCTAACAGATGCATAAGTATGGTATGAATACTGGACCATTGTGTTCAAGTTTCTATGAAGGCACATATAGAACATTTTCAGTCTGTTCGTAGTCAAGAGATTTTAGCCAATGGGAAATAATACGCTTGCATTGGAATTTTGTTGAGGAGTATATATGCAACTTTTGATTTACCTTGTTATAAAAGTATCTTCCTAGGAAGCCGAAAAATTGCCAGAAAATGCTGTGCTCCACCGAATCTCAGTCGGAGGGCAAACCTTATGTTTGAGTCGCTTACTAGTAGAGGCATCATATGGCAGTAGCGAATGTTGCTTTAATACAGTATTTAGGATATAATAGTGAGAATTATTAATTAAAATTGGACCTAGAAAAAAGCATAAGAATAACTGATGCATACAAAAAGGTGACGGACAGTATCGCACGTGTAACACCTGGTCGTAACTGAAAACGCAAAAGTCAACACAGCACACCATTAAACAAGATCACTGCCCAAATTGACTATGCCTCTGCAAATATAAGCTAATGTTCCGGAAATGCTAATACTGAAAGTCTTGTAGACTCAAATTCAAACTGCAACAAACTAAGTGATAAAACCCTATTAACTTCATTGAGCTAAGCCGAACCCACCCGATCAATAAATAGTCATGACAATATTGCTGATGCTCCCTTACCAGCACAAGATAAGATAGCAAAGAACAAAATCATCATAATAGCCGATCACCAGGGACGCCATCTTCAGCGCATACTACAGTACTTGATAGGTGAGCGATTCCAGGTTTCATCCTTCTGGAAACCGGGAGCTACACTACAGGATGTCCTTGTCTCCGAAGGTACTCTGATTAGCTCACTAGCCGATAGTGACTATGTTGTTGTTATGGGCGGTATGCACGACCGATCGCCCGCTATCTATAATATTTGTGTCAGTCATTTTTTGTGCTTAACAAGACATACAAATGTTATAATCTGTGAAATAACTTTCAATAAATATTTAAGCGAAATCAAATTAAACTATGAATTAAGATTGTTATGTTCCAAATTTATAAATGTAAAATATTTAGACATGAAATTTAGTACCCAGCTGCCTCATCGTGGCTTTTTTGCGCGTTATGTATGTCAAGTGTTGCTAAAGGAAGTATTATGTATTGACTATCAAATCCATTATAGGAACTACCAAACAAATTCATGTAAAAAGTCCAGTCTGTTATCTGAAAAGTCTACCCAATCAGATATAACAGACTTATTGAATATTAACAGAAAAGGGGAAAATAATAGAAAGTAACGATGATAATATGCTTTTTCATAACTAAGTCACTATATGTACTACACCAAAATATTGCCGGTTTACTTAATAAAGCAGACATCCTCTCCGTTTCATTGGAAACTCTCGCCGAAAAGAAACAAAACATAGATGTACTCTATATAACGAAACATTTTATGATGTCAGGTCAAGAAATTCATTTAGATATTCCCAGCAAATACTATTCAAACCTTGAATATAAATAATACCATTGTTACAGATCCAAAAGAGGTAGTTAATAGTTTTAATAACTATTTCGTAGATAAAGTGGTACCGCTACCCGAAAGTGTGAAGGATGCAAAAAGTATTACATAAATTATAACTATTAATAGAAATTCAATGTTTCTGTTTCCTAGTGTACTACAAGATATACTGAACATAATAAGAAGACTCAAAAATACTAATAGTATAGGCTATGATGGAATAGCAACTAGAATAATAAAATAAGTAGGAGATCTGATCTGTACTCATCCAAGCTATTTGCTAAATTTAAGTATTAGTGCAGACATATTCGGAGATAGTTTAAAGAAGGCTATAATAAAACCTATATTTAAAAAAGATAATAAACATTTAATATCTAATTACAGGCCAATTGCACTAACTACAATTATTAAAAAAAAATTGAAAATAATATCTACTGTCAACTGTATAGGTACTTAGAAACCAATTAACTAATTTGTGACGAACTAAAAGGTTTTAGGCAAAATACAACTATAAATATGGCTGTCTATAATTTTTTAAATACAGTTTTGGCAAATGTTGACAAAAGAAACCAGGTTTGCGCAGTGTACTGTGACATGACACAAGCTTTTGACCATGTCGATCATAGTATATTGAAAAAGAAATTGGATTACTACGGTATAAGAAGCAACGTGCTTAATCTAATAACATCATATTTAAAAATAGAAAGCAGATCATAACAATGATAAGAGTTAATATAAAAACTAAAAGAGAAATCATGTACACGTCTTACGAAAGTACTGTCACATACAGGGTGCCGCAAGGTAGCGTGCTTGGCCCATTGCTGTTTGTTAACTATATCAACGACCTTCCTAAAGCGATTAACTACCCAATTACCCTTGTTGCAGATGACAGTACATCATTATACCATGTACGCAACCAAAACTTTATGAAAATGAAATTAATAAATCCCTTTCTCTAATTATAGATTGGTTAAACAACAATAATCTTAAAATTAATATTAGTAAGACGCAAATAATGCATTTTTCTCAAAGGTCCTATAAAACCACTTGACATATAATATGCGGATCTAGAAATAAGTGTAACCAAATTTCTCGGACTGACAATAGATAGACAACTTAATTGGAAAACACATATTGCGCAATTGTGTAAAAGAATTAGTAGCAGTTCCTACGCTCTCTACAAACTGTCCACTAAGGTAAACATTTCCACACTCCTTACAGCTTACTATGGTTTGGTCGCATCTATATTAGATGGTATAATTTTTTGGGATAATTCCGTAGATAAGGAGATTGCTTTCAAACAGCAAAAACGTTGCATAAGAGCAATGTTTGTTTTACAAATAACCGACGGTTGCATAACATAATATTACAAAAAATATAAAATATTGACGCTTCCTCCATTGTATATTCTAGAAATCGCAATTTTTGTCAAAACCATTTTCCAATTGTTTCCTCGCCTTTTAGACGTTATAGTCCGAAACAGACGGGACAATAAGAGGCTATGTGTGCATCCTGCAAATACTGTTCTATTGGGGAAAAGCATATAAGTATGTATGGCTCCAAAAATTTATAATAAGGTACCGGATTCTTATAAAGATTTAAACATAAATTTATTTAAAAGACACTTGTCGAATCTGCTGATAAGTAAATGCTATTATAATGTAAATTACTTTCTCAATGATAAACTATAATCTACCTATGTTCTTATGTTATGTATGTAATATTATTATTAATATGAACTAAATTGAATTTGAAACTAATATTTCTATTGCTTAATTAATACGTTTAAAATGTAGTCTGAAATGACATTATTGTAATAATATAATTGTGTATTTTTTCGTTATGTGTTTGCCTTTGATTTGTTATATTGTCTTTTATAATATACATATTTTATAATGACTATTAAAGTAGAATTATTATGATATTGTTGAGTTTGCATACATACATACATACATAGATTCACGCCTGTTTCCCAGAGGGGTAGGCAGAGACTACGGATTTCCATTTGCTACGATCCTGACACATGAGTTTGAGTTTGCATGTGCGCTGAATTTCTGTTACTTTTACAATAATAACAATGACTCAAGAATGAATATTTGTATGTTTAAAATAAGGGACCAAGCATGTTGAAACCAAAATGTTATTATGTAGGTAACATCAACTGTACACATGTTTTCACAAATAAACGTATCTTATCTTATCTTATATTAATATGTAAAAATGAAGTATACGTCACAGCAACTCATATGTACAATTAATTTAATGAAAGTAGGTAGATAACTATTCAGCATCGACCACATATAGGTAATTAGTATCTTTTGTAACATATCTATTTGGGATGATCTAGATATTTAAAGATGTTTTACAACTTGTTTTGTAAATGCTAGTTAGTGTTCTTGTTAACCCCTCGGTTAAACTAAATGCGAGATCGTTTGATCGTGGGTCGTGGGAGTACAAGTGGAATGTGGATATGTAATGCAATAGATAGTGATCGCACCCAACCATGACGTTTCGACTTCTGGTGCTTTAACCTGTAAAAATATTTGTAGGGTAAGTATATTATTTAAAATTCAATAGTTCCTATATCGCAAGGAATTTACTAACACAACTAACAATAAAGAACATCTAAACTAGCTACAACTAGGTGTGAATCATATTTTTTTTGCCCTGGAATCAAACCCGATTAACAACGTTTGCGTGCGACGCAACCACTTATCCATTGCGCTAACTGAGTAATAAGTAGTAAGAATTTGTTTTGTATGTTGTACCTACCCATGTCCTGCTGACTTAAGCGTATAAACGGCTAATCCGTAAGCGTATTAAATTAATGTATTCAATTTAGGCGAAGGTCTTATTTATTATTGTAGTTACGTAATAAATATTACATTTTACAAAGCATATAGCATAATATAGAATCTTAAAGCTTTAACTGTGTTCCCAGCCAGTTTAAGTCAACGAAGAACCTGTCACAACCGTAATAGAATCATTTGATGACGTATAACCGGCATAGCCGCCAACGGTACGAGAGGCGGGCCGAGTTTCCGTAGCCGTCCGTCAGCCCGTCACAGCATTGAGCAACCAGCGAAAAACCAGTCAGTCGTTTGTTTGTTGTGTGAGCGTGCTCTGTGTCGCAGCGCGGTCCGTGTGTACTCCCGATTAAACATCGCATAATCTTACCCAATATCGCCATTGGGTGATAAGTTATCATGTGCTATGACGCGACGATATATTTTAAAGTTCTCTCAAGATAAGCGACTGTGTAGTGATTAAAATTTTATTGTGCACGGTTGGAGAATGTGTGCGCACTGACGTTCGCGCTAAAGGAAAACTTATTACCGTTACGTAGTGCTCTTTTACTATGTCGTTGTTTAAGAAGAAGGCGCCCAAATATGCACCGCCTCCAGTGCCACAGCCTCCCGCGGAGGAGTCTCATCAGCAGTTCAACGGAGTGGACAATAACAATGGACAGAAGTCTCAGTTGGTGTTCCACTGTCAGCAGGCACATGGCAGTCCCCTCGGTCTCATCTCTGGATTTTCGAACGTCAAGGAGTTGTACCAAAAGATAGCGGAATGCTACGACTTTCCACCTGACGACGTAAGGCCAACAATTTTTGTAATGAAGTAATAATTACTTAATTATTATAAACTTGTATTGAAAGCAAAAATCTTTATAAGTATCTGAGTCATTCAATATAGTCATGAGTAAGTGATGAATAATATGTTATTGGTGGTATTCACGCTGACGCCGCGGCGCCGATAGCTTTAGAAACCCACGTTATATTAGCAAGTTGTAAAGTTTACCTTAATTCCATAGCAGGAAACATTCAATATACGTATTGTTTTACTGAATGTTTATTCTTAATTTTGTACTTATAAGAATTTGATATTTAAGCAGCTTAACTCTGTAATGCAGCAGATACATAATTATGTCGTAACGAGTAGGTACCTATTTCATGGACAGTTGCTGAGTAGACTTAGATAAGAGGCATAGTTTGTTATTAGAATTATTAACATGTGCCTGAATATTGCAATAATTTCTGTATATTTTCGCGTAGTTTAGTGTTTAATGAGTTCTTTTTATATATTGACGATATCACAGAACAGGATCGGTGCAAAGCCTTGAAATATCAATAACGGAAAAATAGTACCTAAATATATTGTGCTATTCGATATATATGTATATAAGAATCCTGTGGTTTAGTGACGTTTTTAAAGTAGCATACTTCTTTTCTTAGTTTTGAAGTTAATTCCTTATCAAATTTCGTTAAAATCGGTTCAGTAGTTTAGTTCCGAAACCGTAAGAAACAGACAGTGTTAACTCAAATAAATAATATTAACATGGACTTGCTAATTATATTGTACCTGCCTATATGATGCTCCAGGTTTAATAGCCCTTAATTTATTTTTATAGATAGCCATTAGGTAGGTACCTATAAACCATAAGGGAATAGTGTCTATTTACTGAGTAGCGACGTTTTAGTGTAAGGTTAAACCTTTAATCAGATTAGTAATATATACATATATTTCAGCTAAAGAAATATTCTAAATTATCATCGAGTTCTATTTTTCAAGAGTTGTATTTGATTGTTGAGTTCTCCACGATACAGGCATTATTAACATATCATTATTCTTGTCGGCCTCGATGGTGTAGTGGTTAGTGTAACCGACTGCCACGCCTGAGGTCGCGGGTTCGATTCCCGCAGAAGTCAAACATTTGTGTGCATGAATTTGGATGTTTGTCTTGGTCTGGGTGTTTCTATGTATAATATGTACGTATTTACAAAAAAAATGTATATATGTCTGTTTATGCATTGTCTAGTACCCATAGTACAAGCTCTGCTTAGTTTGGGCTAGATGGTGTTGTGTGTATGTGGTAGAATATTATTATTATTATTATTCCTAGGACGGCAGTTGACCCGCATTAGAAATATTTCCCATATCGTAGTGGACATTGCAAACATTGAAACAACGAATAAAAAGAACACGTACACCTGGTTCAGGTATTTGTGATTTATTAAAAATAATATGATTATTTTTAACCCATGTAGATTTGATCAATATTTTGACTTGGCGCTCAATTAAAATACTTGACGATAACCACTTAAACCTAGTCTATTATTAGTATGAAGTAATCTAAATTAGGTATATTATCTTGATGGCACTCAGTGTTACTGTGTGCTACAAAAGTAATAGGAAAATTTACATTCAACGTAAGTTCATGGATAAATAACCTGGTTTGCAGTAGCGATCTGCGAGTATTAAATATATGTAATTATTCGAGTGTGTTAGTGATTTGAATATATTCGAATAATATTGATAATTATTCGCTTGTATTCATTGTTTCTGTTTTATACTGTATCAATATGTCAAAATAGTTCCCGCGCCGGAATATAAAGTGTTTTATGATTGATCCAGGACATGGTATATATGTGTGCAAAGTTTCATTCAAATCTGTTTAACGGTGTACGCGTGATCAACTAACGAATATCTAAACATCTGCACAATTTTATATTGTGCCTATTATTAGGAGATATCATAATTATCGTCCCAAACCTGGTGCAGCCAGCTAAAAGATTAGAAAAGTCATGAAGCTCTCTACGGTTCTAAATGATCTATCGAGAATACAATAATTATTCGATTACGCTATGAAACAATTTTCGAAGCATTCGATATTTTTAGTGCCAATGCCGTAAGTGTTGTTAGTTTAATGAGTGATGAGCTTGTCTTCTAAAGATTAGCACCTAAATTAAAACAACAATTCACGATAATAAACGTTTAAATAACACAGGCCTACAAAAATACGTTTTCTTGGTGCAGCCCTATACTTAATTTGTTTCTGTGATCGATAAGGATGGTAATGTACAATATTATTATTATACGTTATTTTAACTCATCAGCTCTAGTTTACCTACTACATTCATTTTGAGTTAAAAAAAACCGATTATATATATATAATAATAATATATATCTCATTATTTCATTATGGTTAGTACGTACCTATGTCTAGATGTTGAGTTAACGATCCCGATATGTTTTGTTATGTTTGTGGTGAATACATATTAAAAAATCAGCGAAAATCAATTGATATGAGAATTTTTGTAAAAAGTGCTTTTATTTTTATCTTATAGATAGATAGGTACTCATGAACTAGAGCTGATACAAAAAAATCAGTTGCATTTTTTATATAATCGTATAGGATATACCTACTTAAAATCAAGTCTAAAATCCCAGGCACCAAAATGAGTGTAGGCCAGTGTAATATTTGTGGTCGCTCAGTAGTCAAAAATCGACTGTGTGTCATACAATTTAAAAAAGTTGCAGCTCAATGCACTCCTTCTTCATATGAGCATTAACTGCGTCAAATTCCACATATGTTACACCTACATAAGTTTTATCTTAACGTCTTATACGTTACATAGAATGTTAAGTGAAAATCTACCGGGCTGAAGAGGATACCAGAAAATTCTGGGAGGGGCACGGTCCTCCTAATTACTACTTATATACGACAATGACAATTTTTTTAAACTTTTCTCTTATTCCATACAACGTTTAAGTATTTATTAACCTACTTACTATATTTCAGTTCTGCTAGTGCTAGCCGAACATATTGTATAATATTTTATAAATAGGTACTGAATTACAGACTGTCAAATTGATTTTCTAAAAAATGTTAAACTTTCAAGGTTGAAATGTAGAAGGCATTCTTAAGAAACGACTGTAACATACAAACGAATTTGTAGTGAAACTTATAAGAGAAATCGATTTGTTTTTAGACGATTGGTGAATATAAATACGTGTAGGCTGTAGCTTTATATGCGCTTAGTTGTGTTCAACAACAACCTTGTAGATAGATAAACAGATCCACGTAAAAAAGTCGATAACAATATCGTCAAAGATCTTAATGTCGATTAATAAAATTAAATTATAAAATCTTGTAGAAGTTGTAACAAGCAAGTAACAAAATGACAACACTTGTGGCGATATCGGAGAGGTTTAGGTACCTATTTATATCTAATAGCTAGTTTCCAGGAACACTTGAACTTAGGTAAGTATAAGCTGCTAAGCACTTCTTTCTTTAGAATATTTTCAATCCCTGCTTTCCTCCTTTGTTGAGCAAGTACTCAATTTATTTATAGATATATCAGTTAACAGTCAATAGCAGTAGGTTTCTAGTAATCAAATCTAGTCAAAAACTGTTGATAAGTTCTGCTATGTTAGATTTTGGTATAAACGCACGTAATCTTGTCTTAATCCTGGTGATATGTTTCTTTTATTTTCTTGAGTAATAAATAAAACACACTATGAACTATGAGTGATAAGTAAGTAACATCATTGCATCATAGTCAATTTGTTTATAACCAGCAGGTAAAGTCGTAAATCAATTCCGTTTCAGCAGATACAATCAAATGAGTTTAGTGATAAGATTTTAATGATAAATGAAAATTGAAGTTTTTAATTAAGTAAGCATATTCATTGGCTCTCAATGAAAGTTATTTGTGAATATTTAATATATAACTACTACCTGTGCTTATTCTGAACAATATTAACTCAATTATAAATACCTATGTTAACTACATGATAAGCAGAAATCAGGAGATTTTTGTAGCCTCACCATAGCACCTTAAGATAACTTAATTTAAATATTGAAAACTGTCTGTGAATTCGTATCTATAATACTTACGAAGAATTTCAATTGATTATCGATATTATATTGTTACTGATTGTACTATCAATTTTAATCATGGCGGCGATGGTTATTGTCAGCTTTGGTCCAACGACCGCTTCGTGCCGTAAAGGTCAGAAACGAAAATGGCACGGACGCTAATTTCCTGGTATTTCACGGCTTGTGAAAACGCTGAAGGCTTATTCGTTGTCAAGGTCTGTCGGTGAGAATGAAGATAATAGAGTTTACATTATTTCACACTATCTATATAACCTATAGCTACCTACGCGGTACATGTAGCCGAGATGTTCCGTAAACGTTGCTAACAGTCACTTGATCTTTTGTTATAATTACTTTGCATTTCAAAAAGCGGCCATTTGTGAGTCGAGCCTTACACAATCAGTTTTCTACGTAAAGGAACAGCAGAAACTGAGAGTATAATAGAAGATATTATATTAAATTAACAACGAGTTGAGTGACGTTGCTGAGATTTTATTTGTCGTCACGATGCACGATGAGGCTCAGAGCTAGTTGTATATTTCAGCGAGCTATTAACTTTCTAATGCTGTCTTGACTTTTACATGTTACGCTTGAAGCCTCACTTTTTGTGTAGTTGTAAGAGACTTATAATTTACTTAATTTAAAATTAATTATAGCACAACCATACATTTCGCAAGTGGCAGAGTAATTTTACTTTATCCGCCTTCATGCATTCTTCTAATAGCGGTGACAAAATTGTAGCGACACTGCTGACGCTTTAGTATGGCAACTCGGTCATGTCAGATACATCCTAAAGCGAATATCAGTCTGTTTACATGTAATTTAAATAAGACTAGTAAGTACTACTACTACTAGACTAGTAAGTTGCCAATATTTGGTGACGGACGGTACGGTACGGTCAACGACGAAGTATCACCCCAAACAGGCAACGTAACTGTGTTACTATGTTTCGCCCGGTGATGAAGAGTTCTGTTGACTCATATACAAACCTCCCTCATTACTTTTAGTTAATCCCATCTTTCCCTGTTTTTCTTAGGGTCAAAGCGTAAGTGTCATTCCTGGCTTTGTAAGCTATCATTACGATGGTACGTTACGATAATTGCTTGCCATCAATGCTGGATGGCCATTTTCTCTACCACCTTATCATTCTTTAACAGTTGTATAAAAATATATAATATTTAAGATACTACATTTTGGTTAAGTAGAGTTTCTTCTTTCGTTTTACCCCAATTAAGTAGATTGGGGTAAAAGGAAAGTAAATAAACTATTTAAAATATTTTATGTCTTCATGAAGTATTACTTCGCAAAAGGAAACTGGTAGTGGCTTAAGTGAAACAAAATTATTATTTAAAGGGAACAGGAATTAATGTATTATAAACTATCTTTTTAAGTAATCTTTATACTTAAAGAATAAAGATTCTTATGTAAAGTTGTCATAAGTATCTACTTTAAACGTAGATGGTGAACTTTTCGTGGACTTCTCACAAGAGAACTACAATAGAACCTATCTGGTTCTTACTTTCATGATTAATTAGAGTTAGATACTTATCACAGACAATGTGTCTCGTGATCTACGCCAAATTGAAACAGATTTAAAACCATCAAGCGTTAATCATGTGAAATACGAAACAATCTCGTAAAATAATAAAAATGCCTAAATATACAATAAGGTATAAGCCGGGTTGTAATTCGGGTTTGTGGTTTGAGATTAGCAAATGTGTTTTAATACAATTAGACAGGATCGATTTCCGTCAAATAGCGATAACCCTATCCATTTGGTATCAACGCTTCGAATGCCACAGTGGTGGGTGGTATACCTACAGTTTTTATTTAAGTTAATTATTATTATAAATATTAAAATTAAAAGCCATGGTAAGCTGATTAAGTAGCAACATTTTAAAAGACAAATTCTTAATCCAGTATGGTATATTTTGATACTATCACGCAAATTACATGTGTAACGTAATTATTGTATAACAATTAGGTACATTAATCGTATAATTACACATTAATCTAATATGATACCACCGCGCAGCTCTATGTTAAAATACATTTTAACATTTGAAGTCAACATTTGAAAAATATGTGTGAATGTTGTAATGTTGAGTGTGTGTAAGTATGCGTAAGTAGGTTTGAATATATAAAATGTCATTGTGTGCGGATGTACGCACGGCTGACCAGCCAGGAAGTGGATCAGCCCAGGGGCGCAGTCTCTCATGTGATATAAACGAGGCAAGTGAGTGCAGATACGCTTGGCCGCCGTATATATGCGATGGCCTACTACACGTGGGTCAAGGACCGGAGCGGTCATACCTGATACCTGCCACTGATCACCGGCTGCCTTGTCATGCAAACATTTCGCACTTATACTTACTGACTCGAACCAATATAAGAGACGCGTCGGCATTGTGTCGATGAGCAATGCAAATATTTATAAAAGTTAAACAAACTGCCAGCTTTACTCATCGATGATCTGATAAACTATAATTTTATTATGTTATCGGTATCGACACACATGCGGCAATTAGGTATATGCGATAAAGGTACTTCTGTGATCTACCCAACTTCGCATTTTGTTCTGCAATTATATCAATCAATTATAAAGATAAAGGAAATAATTATGGTTTGCAATGAAATATAAACATCGAATAGTTCTTAAGCCAATTCAAGATAATAAATGCGGAATTGATGTAATTCGTTATTTCACCAATCTAAGGTAACGAACAATATGAATGGTTTTTAGTCACGCAGCTAAGTAAGGCGTGGCTAATTAGGTTAGTGGTATTATAATAGGTAATTACCAATAACGTCTCAATACTTACATTATGTATTTCTTTGGTTTCAGATTCTCTTTTGCACGTTGAATACCCATAAAGTGGATATGAAGAAACTTCTAGGCGGACAAATAGGATTAGAAGATTTTATATTTGCACACAGGAAAGGTCGGCCTAAGGAAATAGAAATAGTAAAGACTGAAGACGCCCTAGGTTTAACAATCACAGACAATGGTGCTGGATACGCTTTTATAAAGAGAATCAAAGAAGGTTCAATTGTAGCGAGGATACCACACATCGAGGTATGCTATTTGTTGTCGGATCTATTGACAGCGACATATATGCTAGTGTTAGAATTAAATAGTTATATAATAGAATCAAAGTTGTAAATGACGTGATAGAACTTGTTTTTGTGTTGTCAAGGCTGTCGACAAGGTCAGGCCATCCCGCCCCTCTGTCGTCTTCACATAGCTATACACTTTCTGGTTTATTGAAATCGGACACACCTTAACAATCACGACGACATAAATCACCATGATTATTGGCTCGGATGCTTCTTTATTATCGATTGATGCTCAGTGTGATAAATGATCTGTCCATAATAGCTAATATAGAGACGTAGTAGCAAAAGCCCGTTAGAGAGTACCCTAAGCCAATAAGCGTGCAAAAAGTATGATGAGAGTGAATGAAATACTTATATTGGAATTGTGGCGATAAAATGCGAAAATTTTAAAATGATTTTACTTTTTTTTATTCTTTGTCACCTTTAAAATAGACTATACTTAATATGCCTGTATAATAAATGGTTGAGTCATTGCACGACATAGATAATTAAATATCAATTAGTAATTCAGTGTTAATTACATTACAACCGGTATTCATTTAGCTAACACGATAGTTAGTCAGTTCATAAACTTTAGTATCCCGGCCATAATTATATTATTACCTACGCTGTATGCAGCCGGTGCTCTCTGCCTCGTTTACAAATATAGCTGGCTTCCGTTGCATGACTATCAACATGTCTAATAGGCATATTTACACATTGCGATCCTGCTACGCGTATATTTTTATTACGCGCCGTTCTTTTTATTCGCATTTATGTATCTACCAGCACAAAGTAATCGACAAATTAGCATTACAAATACTTTTAAGTGACTGAAGCCCACATAAATATATTCTGATAAAGTTTACAGTAAGTCTGTAGCTTTTAATTAGGTGTAAACATCGTTTTACTAGAGCAGTTTATCTATTAAACCTATGTAACTATCGTAACTGCCTACCTGCTTGTATACTCTACCAAAATATTGGTTGAATGAAGTACTTATCGAGCTAACGATTATTAATACGTTAGGCTACTTATTTATAGCAACACCGAAAAAGTTTATTTATTAATAAGTGGCGCTGGATATGAGAGATCAATGACCGAGATGTAAACTCACGATCCATGTTTTAACTTTTAATATAGAACGGTCCGTAACTGATGGAATTTATTGGTAGGTAAAAGTTTTTAGGACGGGCAATCGATTTTCTAAGGTTACGTTGACTATATCTTAAGATAAGTAAGTTATAGAGCTTAGGTATACGACAGCCATATTATAATAGAAATTACATAATACTGTATAGAGTTTTCATAATCCTAAGGTTAGTTAAAAATGATCACGTGGCTTAAATATTAATGTAATAGGTCTTGCTAATGTGTCAGTAAACTATTCATATTGCGATATCGTAACTAAGTCAATTAGTGGTCATGTTTGAAATGGTACCAATCAACATTATCAAATAATGACGCTGGTGTTATTGTGAAAGGAATCATAGCACTGAATTAATTAATATTAGGGGTTAAAGTATGAAATCGCTTAATTGCACTGAAAAATTGAAACTTGTTTTTTTCTAAGATGTACCATATTTCTTTAATCGGAATATTTACCCTCATTATCTATATATTGCTGCCATCTAAACGGAAGTTGATTTATATGCCTTTACGATAGAACTCCGAGGATCTAGATTCAACAAACTGTGTGAAAGCATTTTGTACTGCCTCCTGGGAAGAAAATTTGTTTTCATGTAGAAAATTGTCCAAATCTCCAAAAATATCCGTTGGAGCAATGTCTGGCGAGTACGGAGGATGGCGTATGGTTTCTAACTGCAGCTCCTGTAGAGTTACAACGGATTCTCGTGCAGTGTGAGATCTTGTGTTATCATAGAGCAATAATGGTGAAGATCGATTCACGAGTCGGGGCTGTTTCACTGCCAGTTTCGCTGTCATTGTCGAAGTTCGGCACAGAAAACATCTGCTGTTATTGCTCGACCAGACCTGAGAAAGCTATAGTAAATAACACTATGAAGAGACCACCAAACCATTACACTCATCTTTTTATATTACCTATAAAAAGACAGCTTTAGGGCACTGTTACGGCGTTTGACTTGGGGTCAGCCATTGCATTTTGCGTCACATGTCACAATTCGATCCAATATTCCTTCATTTTTGTATCGATTTAACAGGGCATCACAAGTTTCAACACGCATTTCTTTCTGCAGATCAGTCAAAACATGAGGCACCCATTTTTGATATTTTTTTATCTTATTGATATTTTGCAAATGAGCCAATATTGTAGGTATGGTAACGTTAAACTTCCACCATCTCCTTCAATTCAGCGTTATTCACCTGTGTGGGCGGTCTTCCACGTGATTCGTTCTTCAAGTCGAAGTTCCCATTACGAAAACCAACCAACCAACCAAAAATGCACGGGTGCATTCATTAGCAGTCTCCTCTCCAAACGCAGCGTTGATATTGCGAGCCGTTTCTGCCGCGTTAGTTCCGCGTCGGAACTCGTATTCAAAAATGACTCGGATTTTCGAAGTATCCATCTTTCCCGTCTAAGCTGAATAAAAAAACAATTGATAATCGAAAATCAAATGATGCACGTTTTTTAAAATAATCATCTTATAGGTAAGTATCATGTGAAAAAAGTTTCACTCGAAAGTCTCACACCATCAAGGTTTTATGTCAATTCAAAGTATCTATTACTATACAACAACAACTGCATACTTTAACCCGTATTATATCTAAGTACTATGTTTCATAATTATTTTGCAAATATTTTAATTAGTTTAAAAGAGGAGGTATGGTTACTTAGACACTTGTAATATTGTTAGAAACAAAAATTTAAGTAAGTAATTCATTCACAAAAGGACTTTAAACTCATCAACAATAGAGCTTTAATAAAGTTGATGATAGTGTCATTGGCCTTGTTAAGAAATGCACAGGAAATAAACCATTGAATTAATAACGTTGTCCATTTCAAATTCAGGTTGGAGACCACATTGAGAAACTTGACGGAGAGAATATGGTTGGCAAGAGACATTACGAAGTTGCTAAGATATTAAAGGATATTCCAAAGGGAACTACGTTTACGATTAGATTGGTAGAGCCTCTAAAGAGTGGGTTTAACAGCATTGGTCCGAAAACAAGTGGAGCAAAGTCCGGCAAGAAACAAAATTATGGCTCGGGCAAAGAAACTCTTCGATTCAAGGCAAATGGTCAAGCTACGATAGAAAATGACGTAAGTAATAATTTTATTGTATATTCTAAGGGGATAAATAAATAAATTTGGGCTTTTAATGACAAAAAGCAGTTATATTTGTGAGGTATGTGGAGTGAATGAAGATGTCTATAACTAATTGGCGAAATGTGTCCAATACAAAAGAAAGAGAGAAATATTAATGGCTGAATGCAATATGACCGTTACAAAATTAGATGCTTTCAAAAGTATCTTATCTAATCCACAGAGTACAACCGCTATAAATAATATGAACTAGTGTGCAATTTAAATATAATTTAATATTTATCTTTAGATACACATACATATTTGTTAATATATATTTAGAGTACGATGAGTCTGGCATAGGCTTGTTCGACGAATACTAAGGTTCAATAAAGAAAAATACATACAATAAAGGTAGGTAATCAGTGCAATAATTAAGTAATCGATAGATATTACGCCATATCATACCCAACTATCAAATAGAATAGATTACTTTTGTGCATGTGCTCAACGATATAGTTTCATTGCCTAAAGCAAATTGAAGTGTCAGACGATAAAATGAGGCTATAAAATTAATAGACTATTATATTTTATTTAATATTTGGCTCTTGCTCTGAGAATGAATAAGCCACCTTGATTTATCTACAAGACCAAAAATAAACTAAATTAATATCGAGGCTATATGATAATATAGGTAATTACATATTAAGTATCTATGACTAATTCAATCTAAGTACTAAGTCGAAGACTTCTGATATCAATGCGCAGAAGAGAATTGTTTTGTCTAAGTAGTCGTACCAGCGTAAGTATACGTAATATAAAATTACGGAAATTACGCAAAATTAAAGATGAGGTAATACTCAACAATAGAGCCAGTCAATTAAAACAAACACACGATTGTGTTGATAGTTATAAATATAGGAACAATGTAATGTATCATTTTGAAGTCATAGTACCTTTTCTTTTTAACTTGGGTGAATGCATACCCCTCCGCAGGGGCGGGCGGAGGAGTTATGTCGGACTCACCGGAGTAAAATAAAGATGTTGAAATGATGATAATGGACCTCCTGGAATACCGACTAAACTTACCGCGGTGTTCCTCGACAAAACCGCTATCGACGGGGCCGCGCGAATCACTTGCACATGCGGTCGCGACCCCGCCAAGGTTTCGGCCCGCCGTATGAAACGGCAGGCCACTACACGACAAGACCTACCCTATAGGCACTACTCACTTAAAAGCCCTACTGTCCCCCTCCCTGAAGGGTAGACGGACACGACACAGAGGCGCGCGTGGAAACACGCACGCCGCCTTTCGGACCTGGTGCTGATCGGATGGTGGAACGGCGGGGTGTTCCTTGGGAGCTACGGGTGCGCACTTAGCCTGCTGTCTTCTCTTGCCCTTTTGGCTGGCTGGAGCACTTGTGACGGCCGCTGGAGCAGATGCTGGGGCCGCGAGGCCCTTACTGTAGCTGCGTACGTTGTTTGTGGCGCAGGCATCGGGGGAGAAGGAGGGGAGGCTCTCTGACTCTGTCGGCTGCCAGAGGAGGGGGCAGCAGCCGGCATACCTGAGAGCTTGGTGCGAAACTCTCCAAGCTCCTGCCGGACCAGAGCCACGAGCTCCGATTCATTCTTGTTGGAGTCCTAGTTTTGCCGCTTCTCAAACTCCTCCTGACGTCTCTTGAGTTCGGCCACTTCTTGTGCCAATCGAGCATTTTCAGACTGCAGTTTTTGGACTTCCTCATTCTGTGTGCGGCTGAAGACGGCCTTCGCAATTTCTCGAATGGCTTCGATTGACTCCTTTAGGGTCTTTTGGCATGTGCCTTTCAGACCCTTTGATTTCTTCGAAACCAGTCTTATCGCCTCCAAGACGTCACTGAGCCGGGTCTTCAGGTGTGACACCGGCAGATCTTCGGCAACTGGAACCACCACTGGCAGCTTGCGTCCTGCAGCGACTCGCTGGGCTGCTGCAGCAATGAGGCTATCTTCCTTAGATTTGCGCTCCTCATCGGCCTTTCGCAGCGCGGCGACAAGTTCGGCCTTCGCCTGGCCAAGACCCACGTACCTGCCGTGGGTGACCGGACGACCGCGTCCTCGCCGTGCTGACGCGACCTCGGTGCCGGAACCGCGTCCTCACTTGAGCCGTCTGACTCAGGTTGCTGCGCAGACCGCAATCGTTTGCGTGGAGCTCTCTCTGGTATTTTAACGGTGGTAGTCTCGGCAGACACGACTTCCACTTCGTGCTCCGACGGCACGTACTCTTCATCTTCGGAACGCGCAGAACTAGGCGTGTGCGAACTAATTTCTTTCAACGTCTTTTTTAAAATTGGATTAATAAATGGTTCCATAATGAATCCCACGAGTATGGGAGAAAGGGTGGTCACGTCATAGTACCTACTATAGCGGTGTTAAGATCATCACAACTAGAGATAATAATTACTCTTATAATGTTCTATGATTACAACCATGTATTAATTATATTTTGCCAGTAGATAAACTTTCATTCGTTAGGGATGATTTCGGCAGCATATCGTAAAATCTATTCTACGGCACCGTTACTAGTGTACCTAGTATACAGGGCATGTTACGTATTATACGCCCTCTATTTTAACCTGTCGCTTTACCCTGTTCACCAAAGGTCTGCCGTACATTATTCATCTCTTTATGTAAGAACATTTTAACAACGTGGCTTTGTCTGGCTAATAATTCAAAAAAGCACAAGTATTGCATCAGTTCATAAAATTGCTGCGACGTCAACATTTCCACACAAAACATTTACCACTGTTCATCAATTTTACCATAGTGGCATATAGCGACGTGGGTGCCGATAAGTATCTAGTAATATATATAGAAAATGCGAAAGTAATCATAGTCCATTAGATAGTATAGGTATGCTGCTTCTTTATGATATGACTGTGCGAACTATCTACTACCAACACACAACCAAGCCGCTGGGCACTATGCCTAAGGGAATGGGGCGTAGGAACGGTTAGTCAGACAGTTCAGACTTCAGTCGAAACGCAAATCTGCTTGGTGACTGAAATAGATAGAATGATATCGAGGCCAGTATTTAATACAGATCCTCGCCACCATTGCTAGCCGTGGTACCGATATTATAGAACTGTGCGGCATTATTGACTAGACAAACCATCGTCGCAATCCCGATTAGCAGTATTGCCATCAGAAAGCTTACAATCAAAATAACTCTCTGAATATACATTGAGATCATGTTATAAACCAGCTTGATTGACACAATTATAATTGCTTACTTGTTCATTTCAGCACGATGAAAGATCAAAGGCGGGCATTGAGAAAATCAACAGTCTGCTGGAGTCGTTTATGGGTATCAACGATACAGAGCTTGCCACGCAAATGTGGGATCTTGCCGAAGGAAAGACCAACTCAATGCAGTTAGCAGACGCCATAGACAATAGTGATCTTCAAGAATTCGGCTTCACAGACGAGTTTATCATCGAACTGTGGGGAGTTATTACTGATGCTAGATCTGGTAGACTCAGCTAAAACGTTATTATATATATAAAATGTTTGTAAATTAGATCATTGTTAGGTTTCCACTATCAAATAATGTATTCCTATCCGCTTTGGTGCATATTGTATTAATTTAGCTATACTTCGATATACGCAGCCATGTTCCATTATCGAAGTTTGGAGCTGCAACAGTAGACTCGGTTAACTGTTTAATATCCAACTTTAGTTTTTGGGTTACTATTTACTTGCGTTATTAAAACAATATTCCTGAGTTCTAATTTTGTCAATTCTTTATCTATTTAGTTTATCATTGTACTCGGTAGTAGAATGAATGAACTCATTATTGTGTAATACCACCTGAGCAGCTGTATCGACCCCACGCTGTAAAATCGTTGCCTCTAGCATTCCATACCAAACAAACAGTTTTTTAAGAGCCCTGCGTAGCGATTGTATTATTTTATGCTTTTGTGTAAAAACATTGAATGTGTCTATAGGGTGACATCACTTAGGTACGTAGAGATTTATGTTTTAGAAATTGTGGATGTATTTATTTTGTTACTCGTATTGGATTGAATAAGCAAAATGATAATATTATGGTACCGACGCTCTTGATTTTTATTGCGTAATAGTAGGAATGCCATTTATTTGCTAAAACAATAAAACTAAGTATTTGGAATGATTAGTTATACAAAAGCAATAAAATTGCAGTAGGTACAAATCGGTATAAAAAATTACAGCGTCCTTACATTATATAGCAATTCTACATTGCAAGAAACTATTTAAAAGGTAATTAAAGCAATATCGGCATTGACTAAAACATAATATGTATTTCTAGCTACAGACATCGTACTTTATACACCGACTTACTAAACTTTATTTTCTTAGTTCTAATTAATGATAGAGTAACGAGTCTTGCCTAAACGTAGTTGGAGGTATTTAAATTAGGTATTTATTTTGTTTCTTGCGATATTTATAAAGAAACTTAGTCATTAGAATATGCACACATTTGTTACAATTGAAAAGAAAACACTTCAAAAGGTAAAATTTAACTCCATCTATCCTCAGTTAGTACTAAAACACGCCACATAACTACTTATACGAATAAGTTACTGGTCATGACTGCATTTGCAAACAACATTCCGTTATAATTTTCATATCAATATACCTAGCATTAACTGTAGGTACATACATTGTTATTATGTTTCACTCCAGATATGTAGTAGCTTATTGACCAGAAAATAAATAGAAGCTTATCTTATTGTGCGCATTATTTTATCTAATACTACAATAATGTTTTGTATAATATTGAACAACTCACTCAGATTATGTGCTTATTATAAAAACATAAGTATAAGTACCTACATCATTTTTTCATGGATTTTCGATCGTGACTGTTTTTGTCATGACGCATACTCTGGCCTATATTTCAACTCAACTTTATCTTAGAGTTATTAAGTAGGACAGTTTTACATTTTTGATAGTAGGTATCTACGTAAATATCGGAGACGCATATAACGTTTGACAATGTTGAGATAAATATTGATTCACCGATATTTATAGTGGTATCTTTAAAACAATTAAGTAGGTATATAAAGGATTAATGTACTACCTAAAGGATACACATTGATTAAATTAAAATTATTCAATGTGTATCCTTTATTATGTTATTAAAATAGGTAAGTGAGCGTTATGTAAATAATCACGACACAGCGTTGTTTAACATGGCTATCGTTGTAACTGTTATACATTTTACTTTTTAAACTTGTTAAATTATTATTTCTATTAACAACTTTACTTAATGATGGTTTAGAATGTTTAAATGTAAAAAAACGCTTGTTGATTGTGTAAATAAGGTTAAAATGGACTGACTGTGGTACAAAGTCGATAACAGATATCGTTCAAATAATATTAGGGGTTAAAGTATGAAATTGCCGATTTGTACTGAAAAATTGAAACTTTTCTAAGATGAACCATATTTATTATATATTCATTTATGGCTTTACGATAGAACTCCGGGAATCTAGATTCGACAAACTGTGTGAAAGCATTTCGTACTGCCTCCTGGGAAGAAAATTTTTTATCACGTAGAAAATTGTCCAAATCACGAAAAAAATGGTAGTCCGTTGGAGCAAAGTCTGGCGAGTACGGAGGATGACGTATGGTTTCCAACTGCAGCTCCTGTGGAGTTACAACGGTTTCTCGTGTAGTGTGAGGTCTTGCGTTACCATGGAGCAATAATGGTGAAGATCGATTCACGAGTCGGGGCTGTTTCACTGCCAGTTTCACCATCATTGTTCGAAGTTCGGCACAGTAAACATCTGCTGTTATTACTTGAGCAGACCTGAGAAAGCTATAGTGAATAACATCATGTAGATACCACCAGACAGTTACCATTACCTCTTTATTGTTATTTGTTGCTTTAGGGCACTGTTGCGGCGTTTGACCTGGGGTCAGCCTTTGCATATTTCGCTTACGGTTATCGTAAAAATCCACTTTTCCTCACATGTCACAATTAGATCCAATACTCTTTCATTTCTGTACCGATTCAACAAGGCAACACAAGTTTAAATACGCATTTCTTTCTGCAGATCAGTCAAATCATGAGGCAGCCATTTTTTTTTTTTTATCTTATTGATTTGATGCAAATGAGCCAATATTGTAAGTAGGGTAACGTTAAACCATGCCGCTAATTCCTGAGTAGTTTGACTTAAATCGGCTTCCACCATCTCTTTCAATTCAGCGTTATTCACCTGTGTGGGCAGTCTTCCACGTGGTTCGTTCTTCAAGTCCAAGTTGCCATTACGAAAGCGTTTAAACCAAAAACGCACGGTGCGTTCATTAGCAGTCTCCTCTCGAAAGGCAGCGTTGATATTGCGAGCCGTTTCTGCCGCGTTAGTTCCGCGTCGTCACTCGTATTCAAAAATGACTCGGATTTTCGAAGTATCCATTTTTCCCGTTTAAGCTGAATAAAAAAAACAATTGAAAGTCGAAAATCGAATGTTGCACATTTTTTAAAAGAAGAATGTTATAGGTATCATGAGAAAAAAGTTTCACTCGAAAATCTCACACCATGAAGGCTCTATGTCAATTCAAAGTATCTATTACTATACAACGGCAACTTCATACTTTAACCCCTATTATTTATTACGTGTAGGTATGTAATCAATAGCTAATTGATTAGAACTAATATAATAATATTATAATGGTTTAAGTTTAATTTAGTTCTGAAAATTTTCTGCCACGTTAATGTCCGTTAATTTTAGGTGCTGTCAATTTACCTCCACGTGATACTTATGTCATGGTTTTGTGTGTTGATTCATTAGACTATTTATAGCTATTGATGAAAATGTATCTAAACCTAGTCTGTACTCAATGTCTAAACCAAGTATATTAAAAGTTGAAGCTTTTAACTACTGCAGTTGTGGATATTGCAGATATGTATGAAACAAAAGAAACTGGAATTGTTAGTATTGATAATGTTTTATATAAAAAAATGTGGGTTTTATAAATGATGAAAAGAAATTATCAAAAAACATTTACAATATCTATGTTATATCCCTGATCTATGAACATACCTAGTTAGTTCATTTATTTTTCTACCTTTCAAGGTAGTTTTGCGAGCAGGGCCAGTTGGAACACAGGAACAGCTGCCAATAACAAAAACATTATTTTATTATAAATTTGTTTTGTTTTACTCTGACTATTATCATACTTTGATTGTATTTTGTAATAATACATTATTACTTATTATAAAGTATCGTTACAGCATAAAATATTTAGCAAACACTAATAATTATGTGTATTTGACTTACTGCCTACATACACTGCAGTTACTAAATAAGCATATCGTCTATTATATATAACTAGAAAGCAATATATTTATAAAAATATTCTAGCACTGGCTAGTTGATGGATTATTAATGGTAATATTGTTCTAAGGCGTGAAAATCAAGTTACAAAGTTATATTTTTGTTTCTTTATTGTACAGTCATTAGATAAAAAGTCTATTATAAGCATTACATGTAGTAAATTAAGACACATTATTAGAAATAAAAATATTTTCCTTATTTTTATTTATGTTTTTATTTTATTTTTGTCGGGTCAGGTCCAAATTTAGGGAAAGGCTGCTGAAGTGTCAGTACTGGGCCTTCACAAAAACATCTAGATTCCTTTTCAATTACGTACAGGACCTGATTTAAAAGCTTGGAGATGCTGCGTAACGAAAAACTAGAGATGCCGAATATTTATTTAACTATATAAAGAAAATATTGCGGCTCGTTAAGTAATTTCATTAAATTCATTGTGGTGACTCCGGGCTGAAGCCCCTGTAGCTTTTTTTAATATCCAGCCCTGAAAGCCTTTTTTGACAATCATATACTATGAATAAGGACTATCAGACTTCGACTTAGAGTCGTAATGTTTTACATACGACTACGTACCCAATAAGCAAATATGGACTACAAAAAAATTGTGTTATGACATATGTGCATGACTGCCTTCTGCTGTAGCCTTTGGACATGGTTACAGGCTACCGAGGTGCAATGCTTGATCGTCAGGATCTGAAATGCCGTAAATCTAGTAAGAATCAACTCCATTGCATAATCCGGTCAAATTTATTGCATAATCCGGTATTAAACAATACTGTTACTTAGACTAAAAAAATATAGAATTCTGTTACTATTTAGAGTTCGATGGTGCTATGAAATAAAATATTGCCATTAGAATATGTTAGATAAGTCTGATGTTCCCCTTTTATTGTCGGTTATAATGTATTACAATTAACAGTAAGTAAATATATTACAACCAGGAGACACGATGCACACATGCATAATAAAAGCAAAAAATGGACTTGTATGTAGGGGTGGGCAAGATTGCGCGGTGTATAAGATTGCGCAGAGCGATTATCCAATCAGGAAGCAGTCGTTGGCGGCCATCTTCAGTTGACAATGTTCTACCGACATTCAAACTGTACTGGCACAAACATTTACGTTTATAATACAATTTCTTAAAATTTATTTGAAAAAACTAAATTTAATACCTGTGTTACATTATTTAGGTATTTTATAGACGTGGTTGTAATAAATATAAACCAGGTAATCTGTTTTTATCTGTTTATTTCTATCAAATTACTATCGAAGTGTGTTTCTACTGAGCCAGTATGACATCCTAGTCAGAAGATGGCACTCTTGTACACTGAATCATACATTTATTTTGGAATTCGTTTTTAATTAGCTATGTGTACGCTGTTAAGCTTATAAACTAATTATGTATATATTTTTAGAATATTAAGAAGACAAAGAACGACACAGAAAAAATGTGGATTCGAGTGTAATAAATAGAAGAAGCTCGTAAATTGATTGCAGATGGAAAAAGCAAGCGCCAGGTAGCAGAACAACTCGGTATGCCTGAATCTACTCTTAGATTAAGATTGAAGCAAGAAACTTCATCCCAATCCTTAGGTAGGTATAGATAGATGTACCTTTACTCCACAAATGGAAAGTGAAATACTTGATTATGTCCAAAAGCTTGATGCAATGTTGTATGGAATAACTCCAAAAATATATAAAATACTACTAACTAACTAAATAAATAAAATAGCCCATCAGTTTAACAAGCAGCTTAAAATTGCTGGAAGAAATTGGCTTAGAGATCTCATGAGGAGGAATCCTTTTTTTTTGTTTTTTTTACCCAGGAAAATCCTTTATGGATGCCCCTCTCCCCGGGGGGGGGGGGTGGTTATGTGAGACTCTCCGACCCTGAAGGGGGTCGGTATACACACTAAAAACCTGGGGTGAGCAGTCCCTCCGCCGACGGAGTGGGGCGGGATGGGAGCGCGGTTAGCAATCACCATCCTGCCCCGGCGGTTGGCCCGGCTGATGGTGACCGGGCCTCAGCACCTGTGGAGGGAAGGCCTTGCTCACCAAGGCCATCGCTCAGACGTGTGGGGCCGTGCAAGCCGGTAGAGAGTCCCCCGACTCTGTACCAGTGACCCCACTATACAGGAGCGAAAAGGCGGGCAAATCGCCTCCTTCTCGCTCCCGTCCGTCTGCGCCGGAGAGGGTCAGCGAGGAGGTTGTTCTCCCTGACCCTCTCCGCGGTCTCCTTCTGCGCCATGACAGCTTCGCAGAAGGAGACCACTGTCTGCCACGACCTCTCGCCGCCGAGCATGGCGTTGATCACGCTCGGCAGGGAGAGATCTCCGCCTATTATGGCCGAAAGCGTGTGCCGCTGCGGCCCCCACGCGGCACACGCCTCCAGCGTGTGGAGCGCCGTGTCTTCCGGCGCCCCACACTCGTGGCAGGCCGGGGTCGCCTCCCGTCTCGCGATCTGGTGCAAATACTTTCCGAAGCATCCGTGCCCGGAAAGCACCTGCACCAGTCGGAAGGTCAGCGACCCGAATCGCCGCCCTATCCACCCCCGGAGGACCAGGCGAATGGCCTCCACCGTCCACTGGCCCGGGGCCGGTGGAGCCAGGTCCTCCGTCCACCGCCTCAATAGGGTGGCCCGCGCCTGTCGCCGCATGCGTGCGACCTCCTCCCACCCCGGGGGCTCCCCGCGGGACCTCCTCGCCGCCACGAAGTGGTACACTTCGGCGAGGATCTCCGCTTGTAGCTCCCAGGGGGGGGTCACTGGCCAGCACGCACGCCGCCGTCCAGGACACCGTCCGGTAACCGCGTATGGCCCTCGTCGCGACGACCCGCTGCGGACGTCGCAGCAGGGTCTTATTGTCGCGACTAAGGGCGTCCACCCAGACCGGTGCCCCGTAAAGGGCCATACTCCGGATCACTCCGGAGTACAGTCGGCGACAGGTGGCACTCGGGCCACCCACGTTGGGCAGCAGCCTCCCCAGGGCGGCCGCCGCTCCCAGGACTCTTGGGGCCAGCTGGGTGAAGTGTGCCTCAAAAGTCCACCTCCCGGATGAGACCCAAGTACCTCATTTGGGTCCCAACCCGGGCCAGGACCCCGTCCAGTGCCACTCGCGTACCTGGAGGAGGTCGTCCCCGAGGCCCATAGAACAATAGGGCCTCGGTCTTGGAGAGGGCAACCTCCAATCCCAGGGCGCGGATACGGTCGACCACTAGGGCAGCTTCCACCGCGGCCAACCGCACCGCCTCCCCGAGGTCCCTCCCCTTGACTACGACCAGGGTATCATCGGCATAGCACGCCACCCGCATACTCGCGGGAAGCGTGCCCCGAAGCACCCAGTCGTAGCCAACGTTCCACAGGATCGGTCCCAGCACCGACCCCTGTGGAACCCCGCAGGATACGCGACGGCGCCTCAAACCGTCGCGTCCCTCCACCAGGGCCTCGCGGTCCTGGAGGTAGTCGGCCAACAACCTCCGCAAATACAGGGGCACTCCGTGATACCGGAGCGCCTCCTGTACTGTTCCATGCGGGAGGCTGTTGAAGGCGTTGGCAATGTCCAGCGAGACAGCCAACGCCTTGTTTCCCCCACCGACCGCTTCCTGCGTCCAGTCTTTGAGCCAGAGCAGGGCGTCTATCGTAGACCGCCCCGCTCTGAACCCATACTGGGCCTGCGATAGCGCCGGCCCAGTCCCCTCCAAGTGCTGGATGACACGGGCAGCCACCACTCTCTCTAGCAGCTTACCCGTGTCATCCAGCAACACGATTGGCCTGTATGCGGAAGGCGAGGTTGTGTCTCGCCCTTCCTCCCGCAACAGGCACAATCGGCCGTCCTTCCACAACTTAGGGAACCGTCCAGACGTGAGGCATGCGTCGAACAGCTCCCGAAGCGGATCGCCCATCTCTCTGAGAGCGATCTGCAGGACCCGCCCCGGGATCCCGTCAGGACCCGGTGCCGTCCTCTTGCCCCGTAAGCGGCTGACGGCCGCCTCCATTTCCGCCTGCGATACAAGCGGGATAGAGGCCGGGCCCAATTCCTCCGGGAAGGACGGCGCCATTGTCGGAGGGGTGTGGTGGGGGTTCCGTTCGGGAAAGAGCCCCACCAGCACCCTGCCCAGGAGCTCCGGCTCCAGGGACGCAGCGACGGGGGGCGTCGGGCCCCGGAACTTGTTCCGGGCAGCCCTGTACGAACGCCCCCATGGGTCCCTATCCAGGCCCTTCAGGGCCTCACCCCAGGCTCGAGACTTTGCCTGGCCGACGGCCAGCTGCAGCTCCTTTTTGGCTGCACGGTACTCACCGTACAGCCGGAGCTCGGCCTGCAGTTCTTCGGCCGACAGCTGGTCGTTCGTCCGGCCATGCCGCCGCCGCCTACACCGCGTGTAGGGCCGCCGCGCCGCCGAGCAGGCGGCTCGGTGATCTGCGATCTCCGAGCTCCACCAGTACACTTCTCGGCGGCCGGGGCGGCGGCGGGCCCTCGGCATGGCCGCGTCGCAGACGGCCGTGACCGCTTCGCGGAAACGGCCGGCCGCGACGTCTACCTCCACCGGGTGCGTGGGGGCGGCAAGCCACGCCCGGACGATGGCCGCCTCTTCCGCCAGTTCAGCGTCGAGGCGACTCACCGACCAGCGCGGAAAATCCGCCCGTACCACGCGCCGAGACCCCCCCTGACTGTCGGAGGCGGAGATCTCGAACCTTATGTATTTGTGGTCCGAGAGCGTCTCCACCTCCGACATCACCCTTCAGGCCCGGGCACGTGCCGCGACAGCGGGGCTGGTGAACGTTAGGTCCACCACGGACCCCCCACACCATCGCACGCACGTGTGGACCGACCCTCTATTGAGGAGAGTCAGTCCTGTGGCAACCGCCCACTCCCTGACTATCTCCCCTCGAGTGTCAGTGGAGCGGTTGCCCCATTCCCGGGCCTTGGCGTTCAGATCCCCCATTAGGAGGACCTGATGTGGCGCCTGCCTTCTCACCACCGCGGCCAGGAGGTCCATGAAGACCTCCAGCTCCGCGGCGGTTCTGTTGGGGGAGAAGTATGCGCCGACGATCGCATACCTCTCCCACCTGGCCACCACGTACCCCGCCCCTCTCTCTTTGACTGAGAGGAGGGGGCCGCCAACCCTCCCAACGATGGCCACGGAGCCGTTCAAGTCTCCAGCCCAATAGGGACTGGGGGGGACGAAATACGGCTCCGCGGCGAGGGCCACACCGATTTCCCACTGCGCCAGGGTCTGCATGAGCAGGTCTTGGGCCCTGGCGTAGTGGTTCAGGTTCGCCTGGAGGAAGTTGTGATGTCCGACCTGATCCATATTAATCAGACATCACAACCTCCCCGCACACTGCTTCGCGGCGCGCTGCCTCAGGGGCTGCCTGACTAGTGGCCGCAGGGGTGGCCCGGGTCCCAGGGGCCTTTCCCTTCGTCTTCGGGGGGTTGCAGCGGCGCCCCCCCATAACGTGCCCCGAGGGCTTTCCCGCCTCTGCGCAAATGGCGCAGCGCAGCCCGGCCTTGCCACAGTTGGCCGCCCGGTGACCTGCGTCTCCACAACGGAAGCACAGGTCACTCCTGTCGGCCGCGGCGGGACACTGGGGGCGCGTGTGCCCCAGTCCCATGCACCTGAAGCAGCGCATGGGGCGCTGCCCCAGCGCAACCACCTTCACCGAGCTCCACCCGATGAGAAGCCTGCCTTTGCTCAGCAGCACTTTGGCTGCCGAGACAGGGCAGGACACAAGGGTGGAGCCGGCGCCATCAAAGCCGGGGCGGATCTCGCCGACCTTGACGACCCGCACCTCGCACTCGCCCACCGCTGCGACCGCCGCCGCCACCTTCTCTTTTGTGGCAGCATCGTCCAAGTCCGCAATCCGCAAGTCTGTGGACTTTACGGGCCTGGTGACGCTGGCCACTGCGGACAGGGCAATGAGGAGGAATCCTTCTTTAGCGCTAAGGCAACCAACTACAACCAGGGTTGCAAGAGCCATGGGCTTTAATAAGCCCCCGGTAGATCGCTTTTATAATAATTTGATGGACCTTTACAACAAATATCACTTTCCACCGCACAAAATATTCAATATGGATGAGTCTGGCTTCTCTAATGTGCCCAACAAATCTCCTAAAGTTATTTCCACTAAAGGCAAACGATGCGTTAATAAGATCTCAAGTGCAGAAAGACCAAAACGTTACACGTGGACAGTTTATTCCACCAACTTTCATATACAAAAAAGAAAGAGAATGAAGACAGAACTTCTGGATAATGCTCCCCCGTCGGCCATTGGAATGATTTCTGATAGTAGCTTCATAACAAGTGATCTGTTTCTTCATTGGCTTCAACATTTTAAGGATCACGCTATGCCAACCCAAAAGCAGCCGGTGCTTTTAAACCTAGACAATCATTCATCTCATTGCACCCTTGCAGCAATTGATTTCTGTCGACAAAACCAAATTATTCTTTCATCATTGCCACCGCATAGTAGCCATAAGATACAGCCGCTAGATAGATGTTTCTTTAGCCCACTGAAAAATTATTATGCTGCTGAGTGCGAAAACTGGTTAAAGAACCACCCAGGCCAAACTATAACCTCCTTTCAAATTGCTACGATATTCACCCCAGCTTATGCTAAAACTGCTACTATTGCTAATGCCATCGAAGAATTTAAAGTAACGGGAATATGGCCTTTCAAAAGTGATATTTTTTCTGACATCGACTTTAGCGTAACTGAGCGGCCATTAGGATCTGAAGGTTTTGAGATGAATGCAGCATCGCCGACTGTAAGAACAAAGGCGGCCTTTTCCTGCTTACATTTTTTTACTGACTGTGCGCTAGTCTTAACTCTGTCTCGCCTTAGCCAAGTGGAGATCGATATAACTATATGGTCTAGATAGGAAGCGTCATTTTCGTGGATGGAACTGTGTCAAAACTAGCCTCAGTCCTTCGTTACTTTAAGAATCCTAACTGAGAAACTGGCACAGGCAAAATGGTGGTAATAACCCTCTCTCCAATAGTTTGAAATTTTATTAATCTGCGTAGAGTAGCATTGTGTTCGGTGGATAGAAAATTAGACTTGCAGTCATTCAAGAAAGAACATGTTTATTTTACCAGACACATTTCTATATAATAAGGCTTACGTTATACGATAGTTCAAAGAATCGGAAACATAGGTAGGCTTTGCCGGTATTTTAGACCACATAAAAATAATATTGTGTCTTAATTATGACATATGATAGATTAGCTATTTATTCTAAGAATTTATCATACGTTTGTAGAGATCTGAAGGTATATAACTCAAGATTTATTATTTATTTATAAGAGTATAAATGTAACCACAGAAATAATATAACAATATAAAACCTTTGCAACACGCTTAACATAATACAATCTTTGTCAAGAAAACTGACAACTGCCCAGTTGTCATCATTGTCAATTGTAATTGGATTACTTTTACAGAGTTCTTTGAAATTTTTATCACATCAATAAATAAATGTGTCTAGCCATTTAATTATTAGTTTTACCCTATTATTTTATAATATTTAACTGTTAAAGTCATCTGGAGTTCTGTAATCCAGCCAATATGTCTACTCCAAATCATCCATTCGTGGTATGGGGTGCATGTTTCTTGTGGTTTATGTCCATGTTTGCCATAACTTGGTCTTTAGTTTTATTCTTTTGTAAGTGGGCCTGTTTTCTTTTTTCTTCATCTTATCAGCTAATGCAAGCACCTGCCCATATTTCTTCAGCCCTATATATTTATATTTTTCAAACAACGTAATACGTAAAGAATTTTATTGATACTATGCTTTCTTGAGAAACTGCAGTATGGCAGAATATAGGGTTATTTCTTGCCTGCCCATATAAGCCGTCTAAAATAGGTAATTGAGAAAGCAGTAGCTAATATCAGGCGATACATTTGGTAAATGCAGTTATATATGCTGCTTGAACCGAAACCTTGAAGGATAAAACGTAACGTGCAGTAGTGCACGTCGCCTTTTATCTTGTCCTTCCAGTGACCAAGGATGGATCATAGTTATAACAAGTCGGGTCAAATGACGCGTGGATAAACCAGCTTCAGCGACTTTTCTTTTTTGATTTTTTTTTGACTACTTTGGTTGCAAACTATCATACGGCCCACTTGGTGGTAAGTGGTCACCGTAGCCTATAGACGCCTGTAACACCAGAGGCATCACTTTCACGTTGCCGTCCCTTTGGGAAAGGTAGAAGAGAATAAGGAAGTGGGGCGGGAAGGGGCAGAGAGGGTGATTGGGTCTCCGGCACTCTCACTCACCGAACGAAACAACAGCAGGAATACTGCTATTTCACGTCGATATTCTGTGAAAGGGTAGTCCTTCCCCGGTCGAAAGCAAAGAAGAATTAATATTTACAATAAGGTCTCAATTAGGTTGGCTTCTATTGCATAGATATCTAAACAGTAGTATCGAAACGAATGCAATAGGAAGGAAGGAAGGAAGAGCTTACTTTGAGGTTAAAGTAAAGCTTAATAAACCAAATCAATAAATAATGAAAAAAATATTTACTATCTATGCAGAACATTAAATATAAATAAGAAATCATATTGTATCCGTTTAATCTTTAGCCATCGTCAGCTTGGTTTAGGTCTAATATATAAAATTTATCAACAGGTGTTGGTGATATATTACTACTAACAGGCACCGATTTGATAAACGCTATAGTTTTGCTCTCAGGAATAATAATGCTGCCTACTAACGTGTATATTTTATGCTCTGTAGCCAATGGCAAAAAGATTGAGTATGTGACCATTTAATTATAAACATATTAATTTCCATCGTTGTATTTTGAATATTAATATATTTTTTCATTTGCAGTCATAAATCAAGAGTGGTATGTTGTCCGCTATGGCTTTGTATTCTATGGATAGTAGGAATTAACTGTGTTGGTGTTGGACTATGTGCTCACAAGATCATCACATGCAAACATTGTGTACATTCGTGTATAAATTCTACAATAAAACATTACAGAAGTATTCCTAAATATAAACATTTTATCGATAACTTGCAGTGGTCTTTGCGGTGCTGTGGGGTAGGCATGCTATTAATAGGCTTCTATTTTGTTGTGTTGAGCTTCTCTTCACAATTAAAGCTTTATTGGAAATATTTTCAGCTGAACTCGTATAGAGATTGGTTTGATTACGACTGGTATGATAAAATACGAGACTATGAATGGGATCCACCTCAAAACAATCGCTATCCACATGCGAATCAAGAAATGAAGCCAGTTGCAGATAGTGTACCACTCAGGTATTTATTTAAAAATAATTATAAATGAGAATTCATATTGTATCTGTTTAACCGTTAGCCATTTATTGCCAATCCAGCCAGTCCCTGTTAAGGCGTTAAACACATGAAGATGGTCGATATGGATTTATGGGATATTTTGAGAGGACTGCTTTTATGATTCAAATCGATATTTTTAGGATCAGAAATCTGAAGACATTTGTCTACTGAAATACATATCAATGGCGTAAAGTCATGTGCTTAACATCAATTAAAAATGGCCCGGCGGCGGCTATTTTATTAATACACCTCGAATAATTTTATAATTCACCAACGTGAATCCTACGGGCATGCATACCGGGATAAAATTATAAGTTAATCTAGAAGACGGTCTGTGTCCGGGCATGCCATGATCGTGGCAGTAACTCCCGTTTTTAAGGAGTGGCTGGAGAGGCGGCATGGCGCCCTCACCTTTCGGCTGACACAGGTAATGACCTGACCAGTTCTAAAAAACGGAGACACGCGGCTACGGTTGCTTTGGCCAGACCCTGTGTCGCACAGTCCGGCAAGAAACGCTCGGTTGTCACCACTGCGGCAACTGCCGCGATGTTGTTGTTAGTTTGGTGGATTGCCCCGCCTGGGCATCGCAGGGCTGTGTGTTGATCGCGGCAGTCGCTATGGTTGCCCTCTCGCTCCCGGCTGTGGTTCAGCCCATGGTCCGGAGTGAAAGGTGGTGCAACGCCGTCGCCTCCTTCTGTGAGAAAGTAATTTCCATCAAGGAGGTGGCGGAGCGGGAGAGGGAGCGCTTAAACCCTCTCCCCAACCGCATAACCAAGTGCCGGAGGGCGCAGATGACATCCAGCCACCCTGAGGTTTTACCTGGGGGTGGTGGGCTTCGTGGGCCTGTCCGCCACCAGATCAGTACCAGGTTTGAGAGGCGGCGCGTAGGTTCCTACGCGCGCCTCTGAATATCTGTCCTCCCTCAAGGGGACAATAGGGTTAAAATGTAGAAGTACCTAAAAGGTAGGTCTTTTCGCCTGCCGTTTCATAGGGTGGACCGATCCTCGGGATGTGAAAGCGCTTCGCGCGGCCAGGCCAGCTATGGTTGTGTCCAGGAACTCCGTGGTAGATTTAGTCGGTATTACCGATATCCTTTTCCTGGTGAGTCTGACATAACCTCTCCGTCGCCCTGCGGAGAGGTATGCGTCAAATACTATAAAGATTTATGCGTTATTGTGTAACGAACATCAACATCTTAACATATTTGCATATTTATATTTTTTTATTTAACGCCCCTGATAACGTATATGCCTAATTTCATGATGATTGATCAAGTAGTTAAGGCGTGAAAGCGTAAAAAAAAACAGACTCACATTCGCATTTATGATATTATTTAGGATTTATTTTAAATAACTAGTAAAATGGTTGGTATTACGATTAAACGGTGGTTTTATTTTAGACGACCCGCCCTAGCTTCGCTCGGGTAGTACAAAACCTTAACAAATTATACACCAAATTGCTTCTCACCCTGGCTATTTGTGAAAACGGCATGACAATCAGTTCAGTAGTTTTTGAGTTTATCGCGAACAGACAGACAGTCAGACAGACGCGGCGGGGTAGGTACGTTTTTTTTAATATGTAGTGATGAAGTTTAGTTTTTTTACGTATTTATCCTGATCTTTACGTAGGTGCTTTATACTGTTGTCTAGTACGCCTAATAATACTAAAACACAAATTTGTTTATTTTGTTTCAGTTGCTGTAAAAGCGGATCTTGTATTTCGAATTATCTCCTAGAATTGGGTACTAGCTCAATCAATACGCGTGGCTGCGGCGATCTTATATATCATCTAATAATACGTTCTATGATAATGCATCTTATCATGTTCCTTTCTATTATTTTAGCTGAGGTGATTAATGATAATCTATTACATATACAATAGTTACCTAAATATAGCCTGATCCGTGACTTTGACTAATGGTAGGTAGATGCTAATATGATTGGATGCTTATTTATGGCTAGATACCTCTACGTACCTAATGTTCCGATCCGATTTGCCTAATATAGGGTAAAAGGGTAAAGCAATAATATTAAATAATGTATCTTTTTTTTCTCGTCATATGACAACACTCCGCCTGATGGTAAGCGGTCGTGTGGTCTAAGAGCAGTGGCCTCCACACCGTCCTCATAGCAGCCGAGGCGATGTTGAAGTCTCTACTTTGACGGCCTGAGAAGGTGCTTTTTTACGTCCTGCTTAAAGGACTCAGGATTGAAGGAAGAAGGAAACATGTGCCTTGGCAGAGAATTCCATGCCTTGATCGTTCGGCAGAGGTATGAGGACCGACACTTGTTAGTTCGCACTCTAGTCGACTCTACCGTGTAAGGATGGCATCTGAGCCCAGCACGCGTTGTTCCGGATAGGAAAGGGGAGGGCGGGATAAGGTGGAATAACTCTTCAGAGCACTCCCTGTGGTATATTCTGTAGAAACATGCCAATGAGGCAATGTCCCTACGGAGTTGCAAAGGTTCCAGTGAACTCGTGACCTCTGGAGCTCCGATGATACGGACAGCCCGCCGCTGTAACCTGTCGAGAGCGTCCAGCAAATACTGCGCGGAGCCATCCCAAAGATGAGAACAGTACTCCACGCAAGGGCGCACTTGTGCCTTATACAATAGGCACAGCTGCCCAGGCGCGAAGAACCACCCCACCCTGTTCAGAACTTAGAGTTTTCTCGAAGCTTACTTAGTGACACTCTCGATGTAGGTTTTTGGGATTAAGAGAGCGGCAAAGATCCATACCTAAGATTGAGAGGCTGTCACGTATCACCAGTGGAGTGTTCATTAGAGAAGGCAGGGGAAGGAACGGAGACTTTTTTGTTGAGAACGCGCATGCCTGGGTCTTCTTGGCGTTGAACTGGACCAAGTTCTTGGCACCCCATTCTGAGATGCGGTCCAAGGTCTGGTCAAGTTCAACGACAAGATCCTGCCTTTTCCTCTCAACCTCAGCCTGTTTGCCTCCAGGGTGTCCGAGATATCGCCCATGCACGGTACTGTGGTCCACATAACAATGTATGTTGCCGAGATTCAACATATTGATATGCAGAAGAAAGGGCGTAGGGGATAAGACGGACCCCTGAGGCACTCCTGCATTGACCTGCATAAACTTAGAAGCGCGACCGTCGCAAAGGACCCGAATACGACGCTTCTACAGGAAACTTGCAATCCAGGTGCACAGTTTAGGGGGCAAGCCATAGGCTGAAAGCTTGGAAAGAAGAGACCGGTGCCAGACTCTATCGAAAGCTTTGGCTATGTCAAGGCTGATAGCCAAAGACTCGCCGTGCTTCTCCATAGCCTCATCGCAGAGGTGCGTGACGAACGCTAGAAGATCACCCGTTGATCGTTTAGCCCGAAAGCCGTATTGGCGATCATTGATCAACGAATGATCCTCCTTGTAGCGGACAATTTGGGTGTTTATAATCCGCTCGAACGCCTTGGAGAGCACCGAGGTGATAGCTATGGGTCGATAGTTGCCTGGCTTGGAACGGTCGCCCTTTTTGGTAATCGGTTGAACGTTCGTCTCTTTCCAAGCCTCAGGCACAGTGCCTGCGGCGTAAGACGTCCGGTATAGGCGCGTAAGTGTGGGACACAACTGCGCTGCACATTTTTGAGGACCACAGCTGGGATGCTGTCAGGTCCACTGGCTTTCCGAACTTCGAGAGACTGCAGTATCGCACGAACGTCACGTTGCCTGATACGTGTATCAGGCATGGTATAACCGCAGTTGGCAATGTAAGGCGACTGCGAACCGCAGTCATCGATTCGGGAGTTGGCCGCAAGCAGATCTGCTTTCTCCTGCGGCCGATGAGCCAGTGGTCCATTCGGATATCTTAGAGGGAGCAGCGAGTTCTGGCAGAAGTTGGACTGCACGGCTTTGGCCAGGCGCCAATAGCTACGACTGCCCGTAGGATGCGCCATGAGTTCCTGGCCGAACCGTGCGACGCGCTGGGCATCCGCTCTTAAGTATGCCCTCTTGCAGACTTTTGTGGCTTGGTTGAACGCTGCCTTCAGGTGATCCACGTTAGAGTCGTGGAGAGCGTCTACTTATCTAATAGCAAGCAGTGGTTGCACTGTAGTTGTTAATTCCATTGCTGAGTGTAACCTACGGCAAGGGTAGAATATCCGACGATATGGTTACCTAGTCAGTAAATATAAAGATTTGTAATCATTACAGTTACTAATATTGAAATTTATTATGAAAAAGAAAGAAGAACCCCCGCCCAAAGGCTGTATAGCGGCAATGAAATCCAGTTGTCCTATTAAATGTCCATCAAAGAAATATAACGTGAGACATATTATGTCGGTGAAAGACAATTTTAGTGCATCAAGTGAATCTTTACAATTGAATCCAGATGACAGCGATGAATTTGAAAGAGCTGAACGTCGTCCGATAGCATCGCGACGCACCAGACAAGTCCGTGCAGAGAAGTACAGGTAACATCCAAAAATTGGTCTTGAAGAAAGTATGCGCAGGTGGTCTTGACGCGTCCATATTTTTAAATTACGGTAACGGTTGGAAGTGGCAATTATGTTTAATTATTTAAATTAAACTGCAAAAGTTTCGAGTCGATGTACTAATTGTGGAAAAGTTTTTCGAGAGGATACATGGTCGGTTGTAGCTACAATCACGTTTAGCTATCAAATAAATATATAAGTTCGTTCAGAATTATGGACATGCTTTTAACAGTTAAGGAGCTCCCCCATTACTGTAGGTACCTACTTACCTACCGACTGCATTATCAATGAATGATAGAACCAAATTTAACCATCAATATTAATCGTAGATACGTACAGTCTCATGTCCACACCATTAACCTTCAAGGAGTTCGCCTAAAAAGACAACCCTAAACTTTATTTATTAGCAACCCTTATACCTATATATGTATATGTGTAAATAATTATATGTATATATTAGTAAAAATATTAAAAAAACTATTTTACAACCATACGCACGATCTAATAGATAGACGCACAGAAACCGTAATAGTAAAAATAACTGAACTATATATTTTATTTTCACTTCAGGGATTTCAACAAAGTGGATGACGAAGGTCCTGAGAGTCCAAAAGAACCGGGTAAATGGGATGAAGACTAGATGATAGGATTGTTACTAAATAAAAACAATAATATTGTCCACTGATTTAACTAATTGTTATAAATATGTTAAATATTATATTAATACACCGTAAATAAATTAATATAATTAGGATATATCTGTTTTATTATGTTTTATATGATATAGCGTCTCCAGTCACAAAGGTTATATTAGGGAAGCCACTATTCCCTCTAGTGCCAAAGACATCCTCGGACACTAGTTAGATATATAGACAGGTATTGTGTGAGTGGCCCGGTTTTAATAAAGTTTGGCAATCTCATTTACAATGCAACAACGCAGCTTGGGCATTATCCCATGCCTCAGCCGGATTGCCCATGGTTATGGCATGTTCATTTCTAGTCACATGTCGACACTCCTTGGTCTCCGTCAACGAAATAAGACGAGTCCCTAGTAGCAGGTGAGCGCGCAAGAGGTATTGAAAAGTGTTTTGCCCTGAGAGTATATTAAGGGCTACCTACTCTTAGGCCCTTTGCCTCTGATTACCGTCGCTTATGTTCTGAGTTACTAAACTGTAACTAGCGAACTAACTATGGACGAGAGTGTAATACCCGATCACCGCTTGAAGGGTAACAGATGTTGTCCTCTTCTAGGACTAACCACAAACCCTTGTGAGGCCTGGTGTCAACGTTAGCTATTACTAGAGTGCTATGACACTAGTAATAGCTATAATGACCTTCTGATGCGTGGTACGAACTTCTCGGTCTCGCAGTGGGTACTACTTAACCTAGGCAACACTACACTATCTGCTTTGAGAAGGGTCCGTTTTCTTCGCCCCGGTTTAACTGGTGTTATAATAAGGTATATTACGAAAGTAAGCGCTGAGTCGCTTCTTAAGTACCTAACTGTGTGGTGAGACGCGAGGGTGGTGCAGCCCACACCATTTTATCAATTGTAGCGATTGCCCGTGTTATTAATTGTAATTGTATGTGAACATACATATATATTCACAATTAGTTAGCACATGAGATAACCACATGAAGGCTAAACAGTCTAGTTTTAATACTGGCCTACCGGGTGGAAAATTTTTATCATATTTATTTTGTTCTTAGATACATTCGATAACCACACGTGTTAAAATTTGAAATAAGATAAAATTAAAAGTCCAATTATTATCAATTATTAGCATCTTTGTATTTATGCGACGATGGTCGAACAAGTTTATTTATCAAAACTAGTTGACAATTTTAGCATAATGGCAACACTATCCAGTATCCATCCAATTTATTGACATTTACTGCCTGAACCTCTGTTTATTAGTTAAAAATAATTATTTTATTGTGTAAATAAACTGAGTATTTTAATAAATTAAGATTAAAATACGAGCTTAATTCCTGTAAGTCTAGGTATTTGTCTATTCTTTGTGTAACTATGAACGTTAAGTTGACATAACCTCCAAATTAAATACTTTCAGGTATAATGGTATTTTTGTCTGTTGCCAACTGGGTCCGGGTGCGTGGTCCCGATGAGTTCTGGAGGAAAAGAAAAATTTTCAGACTAGCTGCGCATTATATCGGCCGTCGTAGAAACTGTTATAGTGTAGCTGTGCGTAATGTCCACAGAGCTCTAGTTTATGCAAGTGTCGGAAGAAAGCTCAAGAAACAAGATATGATTGATTTGTGGAACACTAGAATCACAGCAGCATGTGAACAGCACAATATATCGCGGTTTATACTAAAGGAGGGCTTAGATCGATCCAATATAAATCTAGACCGCAAGTCTTTAGCAGATTTAGCATGCTGGGAACCAAGAACATTTGAATGTTTGGCTGCCATAGCCAGGCAAAAGTTGCATCTTGATGGTTTTATTGATAATGTAGATAAGAAACATCCTACAGGTGTAGAATTAAACCTTAAAGATGTTATGCTTGAACATTGGTTAAAGGAAAAGAAACAATAACTCCTACAATGATCTAGTTTTATTTATCAAGTTGTTTTAGCCACATATTAGTTCACTATTATAAATAAATGATAACTTAGTATTACAATGCATTTTATTACAGTTAACTTTCTAATTCCTTTTTTAATTTTTTTGTTAATTCGTTTTGTTTCTCTAATATATACAAGTTTTCTATTTTTCTTCTCTGTTGCCGTTCTACATCTTTTACCACTCCTTCATGCATTCTTTCTCTGTAAGCAAAAAAATATATTCCATAGTATAACAAATAGTATATGGGTAATGATTATCTACTAGTTGATTTGGGTGTTACTAAATTGGCCTGTAAGCCAAAAATAAATAAGAATGCCTTTCAAACTTAAAATGAGTGAAGGTGCACAGCTATATTATTTACCTGCATATTACTACTTGGCATTCACTGTAGAGATAATTAGCATATTTATGACTAAAAGAGGAGGTCTGGTTAGCCTGGGATCCAGAAAGTTTAAGACATCTCAACTTGGAAACTTGAAATATAAGGAGCAGTAGCTATGTGATTATTTTAATGACATTTTATGTTCAATTGGATATCATAGACATTATTTTTTATACGTAATTAAACAAACAAAAAGGTTAACTATTGAGTCACAGCACCCCAGTGGCCAAACAATAGGTTTTTAATCATGTTTGGCATTCCAAGAACTAAGTGTAACTAAGAGTGTGTAAGGTTTAACAGAACTGGGAACTGAGAACTAATTATAATATATTGATTTTTCATTTTTCTAGCAAATTTATATGAAAAGCAATTACACTAAGGTTAAAAAGCAGTTAGATAAAAGTGAGCAAAATTTTATCAAAACATGTTCATTGTTGTGGCTATGGAACTGTAACAGACAACTGGAATTACTTTCTTGTTATAATTAGTATGGCAGAATTGATTATTTGAATATTGAATATATATATAATATAATACATATAATAATATCAGTCCTGTATATAAACCATCTTGGCACGGCACAGGCCCTTTTCTCAGTGTGTGAAAGGTTAGGCCATCACGCTGGGTTGGCAACCTTGACATATCTTAGAGAACATTTATGGGAACTCTGAGACATGCAGTTTTCAAGAGAGCAATAATGAACTAATCAATATGCACATTGCTTAAAAACATCAAGAGTTGTCCCTTGGGATTGAACTCAGGACCTCTGTGCGGCAGTCCAATGGTATCCCACTAGGCTAACTTTACTATTAAATAAGTAATAGTATTTTCTAAATATAGTAAATTCTGTAAGTTGACTTGACAGTCCAAAATATAGTAAGATAACTTTTTAAGTTTACATAATAGAACAATATGTATTATAAAAAATACCAAAGCAGATAGGCCTGCTAGCTGTTGATAATATTATTTACCTGTCGTTCAGTTGCTTGACATGCACATACGCTACGGTACCAATTGTAAGGGAACATGATAAAATTAAGACCAGCTTTGATGTGGGAGACGACATAGTTATACTATCTGAATAATCAAATATACATCAACATGGAACAAAAATCTGTGCCTGTTCTGTTCATTATCTTTTACTTCAGTACATCTATGCTTTTCCCATTAGAGCCAATAATCCAATTCAAGATAGGCAATTGATGAGTGACGACTGAAGATAAAAATTATTAATGAGAATATGTATAAGACAAGATGTCAATGTCAGGAACCAAAGTGTCATATTAAATTTGACACTTCAGTCCTGACAGGAGTGGTAGTTGTTTAGAAATTATTTGAAAATATATTGTCTATGTACAAGATTAAAAGGGTGAAATCAACAACATTATGATTCGTATTAGTGCAAGAGCCCGTGACGATCAGACCTTCATTATTTTATAAAACCTGAAAGTTTCTTTGTGCCCCTAATACAGGTAAAAACGACTCCAGGCTATGAAGTTTGGATCACGGTTCCTTAAAAGTTAACAGGTAGGAAAGGTGTATAAATTGCATCTCAAATTCGTTAACAGGAACAGAGAATGCACTTGTGTTTGCGCACACGCTTGTGCACTACAATATCTACTGCGCAGATGGCCAATCTATGTACGTTAAGATTGGCCGCGGTGACCGAAATTCGGTCTGGAGGACATTATTATTATTTTAAATTCGAAAGTAGGTTACTCTGTCTGTTACCTTTTCACGGCTAAACCACTCAACCGATTTAGATGAAATTTGGTACAGATCGTGTTTAAAACTAACACAACAACATACCCAGGGTACTTTTAATTGATACTTAATTAATTGATAAACGCGGAGCCGCGTGCGAAAGCTAGTATATCAATATTTTTTAAGTCCTAGTTGCGAGTATAATAAGTTTTTCTGTATTAAAAAATTATGATATTACATTTAATTTTGAGTTTTACATTAGGCACAGGGCCCGCTGTACGACCATGTAATATGAATAATTCACCACACCGTACGCTGTATATCAAAACCGTTAATAAAACAAAGGACAAACATAAACGATTTTATTTTAGAATGGTCGTGTGATTCCATTAGATGTAACGTACCATACGTACACGTTTATATTATTGGAAGTAGATACTTTAGTCATAATAAAATGATTAATATTTGAGAACAAAGCTTATGTAACTATAAATAAAAGCATAATATACAATAAGTATAATGTAGCTATCATATCTACATAGATATATTTATTGATCGCACATTCAGAATAGATACTTTAATTTATAAATTTTACACCAGATACATTAATTTGTTTAGTCATATAGAGATAGGTAGGTATTGTTACATACCTAGTTGTTTTGTTCATATATAAACCAAGTTACAAATCTCATCAATAAGTTGTACTGGTTGCCAGTTAAAACTATTAGTAACTATTATTATATTTAATAATAGTTACTAAGTTGTTATTAGATGCTATTATTAACAGTTGTTATTACTAATAGTTAACATACATATATCTATTATATTTACTAATAATAATAACAAACACATGTGTCCTCAACATATTTACTGCGTAAACGAATATACAGTGTGTCCCTGGATAAAGTACAATCCCTAAAGGGGTTGAAACTAAACCATGATTCATTGACAAAAAAATACATTTTTTATTTATAATTTTTTAATTAATTTTTTGTCGATGATTCATGGTTTAGTTTCATCCCCTTTCGGGATTGCACTTTATCCAGGGACACACTGTATAAATCCTTGGCCACCCTTTTAAGATATTCAAGTCGAAAACCTTAAAGGTCTATAAAAATAAGCAATTTTCAATAGGTACTTTTTTGTATTCGTAAATAGGTGGTGTTAATTTAAATATTGCCATAATAATCAACTAACAAAAAAAGTTTACAGAATGTAGCAACAAGCACGCATATTATTTAACTATAACGTAGGCGCTTCTTTGAACAAAGCAATCATCGTATCTCGTAATGTCTCGGACCATCTAAATAACAACGCGCAGAGTAATAATCTGCATTTCCTTCTCGCTTCTTAAGTCCTTACAAAAATATAAATATAAATCTTAAATATTTACAATGCACTAATAGTTACTTACTATACAAGAGACAAGTTAAGAGTACTTCATTAAATATTTATCTATCTGTTAAAGTCCCTATCTCTTTAACATACAAATAGAAATGTTGAATTCAGTCATTCACTGAGGTCTTTATAACAGTGTAACTTTTTATAATACAGTTTCAAAAAGAACCTACGGAATTAAACAGACGTTTATGACTTGAGAGAACTCAGAAAGGACGGAGAAATGACATATTACCTTTGTACATGGATTAAGTTCGCATTTTAGTGAACAATTAGTATTTTACTAATTTAAATTCGTGATAAGCATGTAACATGAACGTAATGTGCCAAATTGAAAAAAAATGTGACAAATCGTAAAAGTTTTTGCTATTGCGATTTTGTTTCACGAGAAAAAGGTATAGGTACATCATTTTCTTTTATATCTAAGAGCAAGTTTATAACTTAGCTTACGTATTTAGTCATACACATCACCTTGTAACAATTTCACGCTAGCCATGTATCACTGAGAGTTCCACTTAAATTCAAGTCTCTTCAGATTCGGTACTTCGTCTACTGTACATTTAAAGCTTTCTCTCCGAGTCTATGTATATAGACTGTAAAGTCAATGGTGGATACACATAGTTTATGGCACGGCTACCTGCCGCAGTTGTCATAAAAACTGGCGGAACCCCGGTTGGGGATTTCAGCAAATTCACGCTTCGGTGTACATAACTTCGTGCTGAAGTCAACGTTCCGTTTCCTGTAATGAAGAATGTGGTTAATGTAATCGTTAACTGCGCACTGCACTATTGGGCGTAAATCATAGGTACTTAGGTATTAGGTAAACATTGTATGTCTATTAACAGCTTTACGTTATTGCATTTTAAAGATAAGTATTATTTTTAATTCAATTTTGCATTTGTTGCGATACAATATTATATAATTGCAGGTCTCAATGAGTTTTGGGTAAACAAAGTCTTGTTGTTTAGTCTTTTTACCGAACATTACAGACGAATGATGCCTCAGAAAGTATCTACATCACCCATGTAAATCATAAATCATCTAAAATTATAACTAGAGAATGATAAACTATGAACAGAAGCACCGACTATAGACTGTACTCTACAAATCACAGATATTTCCCTGAAATGAGCATTTTTGAAACAAGATATGAGGTACAAACATGACACTGCTGCGACATGAAAAGAAAATAATATGTCGTCCGTGAACTTCTGACACCTAAGTCTTAGGACTTAGGTGTCACAGTCACAGCATTTATAGCAAAAATAATGTTTTCACGCCATTTTTTGACGATGCGTAGAACCAATCGAACGTATTAACCCTCCTAAATTAAATACTCACTAGTATGGATGCTATTCTGTCGGAGAAATATCTCTTAAATTTGGTCGCCCTATATTTGGCGCCAATTTCTACGAACTGACAGTTTGCTTGAAGCGCGCGTGCACGACGTCGTACTTGTAAGGCATTAAGTAAGGAAAAGTAAGTTTTTATACTCAAAGGATATTGTTCAGCTGCCATACATTATTAGCCTAAGAACCAACAGCCAAAAAAATATGATAAATAATATATTATGGTTATGTATGACCACATTCAATTAAGTGAATATAAGTCATGGACACTTCTGAACAATCCGGGAGGTCCATTATTATCATCCTTATTCCATCTTTCTCTTTTATCCCGATGAGTATGGGTATGCGTCAAGGCATTCTACTGATTCCACCACGTAAAAAAAAGGGTTGCCACGCTTGCACTATACAAAAATGTATAATACCGAGAAAGTGGTATTTATTATGGTCTTTTACATTAAAACGTATGACTTTTTAAGAACTTGGTCATATCTATGATGAAGTTCAATAATGGTATTTATAGAATAGCATTCGTATTAACTACATGAGAAAAATTACAGACAAGCTAAATAGGAAATAATTTATCTGATAAAACCGTACACATATTGTAAAAACTGTAGGCATGGCAACACTGTGCATTGAGCATTAAACAATGGATGATGTATTTGGAATCGCTAAAATACTTTTTAACATGAAAATAAGATTACAAAGTGTCCGTGAGATTGTAATGATTGATTATTAAGTCATAAAATAAAATACAAATTATTGTTTAGGTGGAATGTGTGTTTATAGGCCAAATTGTTCATTGTCATTTGTCATTTTAAACTAATTTTGTTAGTAACTAAAATGATTTTGTTACTTTGATTCCTAAAATGCTAAAAAATAAATCTATTTGAGATACATTTAAGTTTATTAACAGATAGGAATAATTTCTTTGAACACTTTTTACGTAAATATTTGTATTAGATTCTAATCGGATAGAATAAATTTCTACTGGAGTTAACTTATTGTAGTCCAAATTATTTACATTATATTGTAATCGATACCTCTGCGGTAGGTAAGTAAATAATAATAATGATTGATTTTTGATAAAAAAAGGTTTTTTCTTTTGGCACCTTCAGCAATAATGGCGTCAAGGAACAGGTCTCATGCATTAGTCAACTTATTTGTAGTTCAAGTGCCCAAACGACTACCAATTATAATATACTCAGATGGTTGCACAAGCCAAAACAGAAATAATTATTTTATCCAATGCCCTATTGAATTTTTCTATGCAATATGAAGTATTCATTGTTCAAAAGTACCTTGAGGTCGGACACACTCAGATGGAAGGAGACTGTGTGCATAGCGCGATAGAAAGAAAATTGAAAAATAGATTAATCCATCTTCCAAGCGACTTTCTATCGGTTACTAAAGAAGCCCGCAGAAATCCCTATGAAACCATTATGGTCCACTACACACTTTTAAAAACATTTCTTCTCCTGAAACATTACGGTATACCTCAATACGGCCAAGGCGCAAGACTGGAGATCCGAAAGTTACCGATATAAGGGCTATCATTTACGACAAAGACGGAATCATTAAATCTAAACTAGACATTGATTCCGATTTTTGAAGAATTTTGTAAGATTATATGAGATTTAGTCTAATAAACATATTTAATATTTAGTCATAATTTACTAAATATGTTTAGATTTAAATTTATTACATATTATAGGTACTTATCTAATAATTTCGCAGTAGCATCGTGTCTTAGATATGTCACATTGATATAAGATATCGTCGGTGTACAGTATTTCAGAGTACTGTATGTCGAATTTGACGTATGTCGGACTAGCATTATTGTCTAAGAAGAATGTCGTCGAACTCACATCGTTTCTTAGTCAAGTCATGTCGAAGAAACGCTTTGACGGAGTACAGTAGTGTCGCCCTTAACTTGTTTCGTACTAAAATATTGCCGAAATGAAGACGTATCGGAGTTTTATGTTGTCGAAGAAAAATCTTGTCGTAGAACGATTTGTCGAAATTCAGTTTGGGAGTCAGTTTTGGTTTTTGTTTTATGATTGTTTAAGATAAATAAATATCTAATTTTGTTTTTACTATTTCTCTGGTCTTTTTAATAAATCCTATCTTCAGATACTTTCACCTCGTGTATAATTTTGGGGGATAATTGCCCCTAAGTAGCTAATGGAAATATCTCCTATCATCATTTTGTATAGAATTTGAAACTTAAAGCTCCTAACTTCCATAAAATAAAGTAAAGCTCAAAATAATAGCTATTTTGCAACGTTAATAGTAAAGGTACCTTAAAACAAACCAAGTGTTTTTTTATTTTTCATTTCACTTTACGGAGACTAAATAAATCAGTTTATTGTTCCTCTTGTAGAATTTGTGTATAGTCATATGTTCACGGACGATATAGCATTATTAAATTTACGTATATAAATTGAACAAATCCTTAGTTCTGCAAGGTATGTTTGGCTGTTTGATAGATAGCACTGTTTTATAAGTAAAAAACCGTTTGAGTTAAAGCCCTCTCTTTCTCTTTCTAGGTATTTAAGTCTTTCCATAGTTAAAGCTGTTTTATCATAACAAGAATAATGAATAAACGTACGTAAAAAACATCTTACCCTCTACTTGGTAGTTCCATTTGATCGACAAGAACTGATTTGACATATAACCGATCGTTACACCATAGTATGCACAGAGATCGCGGCTCTAGTACATTCATGTCGTACTCCCACGATAACTCCACCTGTAAAACGGATATGTCATTAGGTACCTAACCTTACCTTAAATCGATACTTTACTGAAAAGCATTGGCATTGGCAATCTGAATAAGCAACAACCAATGAAATCACCTAACTTGAGTTTGATTTTGACACATCGTTGATTAGGCTTTCAGAAGGTACTTACTCTTTAGGTATATTCGAGACACAATGTATGTCTGGCCATTTTAAATAAGTACAGTCTCAATTTAGACCAAATGGCTGTTTAGCAAATAGTGTCTATATACAATATTTTATAACAAAAAGAGGCATCGAATAGCTGTTCTATAACAGTAATAGAAATAGTAATAGAAATTGTTTGTTTAAAATAGTCAATTGTCTACTTATTGTAAATTATTATGAATATGTAAATGAACCACGATCACATATATATAATAACATTGAGTAACAGTTGACTACATTATGTGAGCATAAAAACATGCGACTTCGACATCTAAAATAATCAAGCAGGTAAATTGTGTCCATGCCTTGTCGTCCATTTGTGTTTCGTATCTAAACACTCTACATTCTAAGTACCTAATAACAAAATGTCCTTAATAAGCAGACGTATTGTAATTACAAATGTGCAAATTATTGAATGTGGATTATTGTTTAGAATTTCACAAGACAAGTATTAGATAGCAATATATAACATACCTTTCTTACTTTACCACCCAAGTCTGTAGGGTGGGTGACTACTATAGTGTATGTTGTGCCATGTTCTAACCTGAAAAATATTAGTACAGTTGGATTTATTTATCTTCTAAGTGAATGTCAATGTGATTATAGCGAAATATTACTTTTTTATACAGTACTAAAGACCCACTGCGCGGATGGCGTTGTGGTTTAAGAGGTCGCCACTGCCTATGAGCTGAGTGTTGTGGGTTCGATCCCACACGATATAAAACATTGTGCGAGCCACAAATAGGTTGTGTTGACTTTAGATGTGTTTAGTGTCCGCTGTTTATGTTTATAAAGTCCACCACGGCATAAGAATTCCCACCCTCGTTAGAGATACATATCTAATAAACATACTACAAAAGACTATAAAAAAAATTGAAGCAATAGACTTAAAAAAGCATCCAGACTGAGTATAATTATTGTGATCTGTAGATAACACCAAGTTTTCCAAGTGCAGCAATTTCACTGACAATATCTGATTCCTATGATGGAACCTGATAATCTGGCTAATATCATGCCCTTGCACATCATCACGAACAATTTAATTTTAGAGTTCGAAAAACTCTTGTACTACAGCTTTGTCCGTCCATCTGTCTGTCTGTTATAACTTTCAACTCAAGAACCGTGAGAGCTAGAGACTCGTGGTCAACGCCATTCGACTCAGCATAGCCGATATACCCCCGAAATGACTATGACCTTTGAACTCTGACCTCAAGGTCACGTGGTATCACGTGACCTTTGCATATTACTTGAACCATTTTTCGAACTCTATGATTTACGGCAATTCATTGCCGTTTCTCACTTGTTTGATTTCCAACCTTAGATATCGTTAATGCTGTTTAGGTATACACGTATGTATATTAGGGTATCCCAAAAAAATTAAAGTTATTTTTTTTTTACGCATTCCTTCTTTATTTGAATGATGTTGAAACAGTTGTAAACCGAATTTGGTGTAGGTAGGATCACGATATCCCGTGCCGACTTGCATCGGAACTTGTCAATACTTGCTAACTACGGCCGACGCGCTCGAACGATCAATGTGCTTGTTATAATTTGTCTTTCTTTTACAGTAAACACATTGCTTTTGTTTGCTCAACATGTCAGTGAAATTACGCAGTTTTATAAAGTATATATTTTTAATAGGTGACGCAAAACATCAAATAACGGGATCAAAACTTTCTTCTAATAGACAAGTTTTAGCAGTGTTATTTTACAACATTCGCCGAAAGTGCAAATCTCAGTCTTCGCGAGTGTAATAAATATTGGGAAAAGGCGCGTATATCTACGAAATCTTTTCCTAATTCTGCAAAGAAACCTGTGAATTTATATTAAGTTTGGAGGGATTTGCAAAAATGTACTTCTTAGCGCTTAACTGAAAATGACGAACAAGGATAAGGCGGCACTGTTTGATGTTTGCTTGTTCTTCGTGACATCCTACGTTAAGCCGTGGCTCCAATGTATTTTGGCTGTAAAAGCACCTTATCAGGATTTTTGCTTTTTGAAGTCGATGAAGGCTTATGGAAAAATCGATACAAACGTCTCGAAAACAGCTTTACAGAAATTAAGCCAGCCTGTAGTTAACCAGCCAGTATTTAACCGATGAAATAGTTGCCTTATCATTATTTGACGACGATGTGCACCAAGAAATTAAAATAAAAATGGCTGAAAATTTATCTAAAGAGAATCAACTTTCAACTTTCAACTTTCAACCCATGGTAAACGCTACATCCCATGCAAAGAAGAACTCTGTGGTTCATTGTATGGTAAGTTTAATTAGTAAATATTGTTTCTTTGATACTCCATTTTTTCTTAAATTACTTATTATTTTCATTTTTTATTTTATACAAAAACATCTACGCCTTCTTATCAGTCAAAAGTAAAGCGTTGTTCACCCGGCTTCAAATTGATGACAGTTTTATGAACGAAGAACCGTCTTTATGGCCAAATAACGCTTCGTTTTGAAGATGCCCAGAAGAAGGTTTAAGTGCTGAGGGCAGTAAACGATACAGCTGAAAGAGCGGTCAAGATGATGCAAGAATTTCATGGTTTAATTACAGTTGAAGAGGAACAAAAGTAATTTTTAACCTTAAAAAGAAATTTGTGGAGCTATGTTTTTTTATGTAAAATATTAAATAGTAATATGTTTTGGGTATATTAGTGTTTTATTTATTAAACAAACTCGAACTTCTAGAAATCTTCTATACTACCCCGGAACAAAAATTTATATTTTATGTTTGGTATCAAGTCGGCACGGGTTGTCATGATCCAATCGCAATAATATTTATTATTTAAAACGCTAATAAGGCCATTTGGAAAACAACTTGAGTGTATGCGATTTTATTTTCAAGGCAAGAATACCTACCTTACCTCTTGGGACACCCTAATGTATACATATATATATACATATATATCTTATATAAACTCAATCCCGAATAGCCGATTACGCTCTATTATCGCTCAGAACGAAAGCAGACATGATGGTTTTAGCATTGTTTATCAGTAATTTAGTTACTTTTTGGAAGCTCAACACGTTTATAACCAAAAAGGTGTGTTATTTTAAGATTACACCATAGTAGCCTACACAGTACAAGTCCCAGTACGTTACCCACCAACTTTATTTCTTGCGTAATATTAGTTTTTTGCATAAACTAAATAGTAAAACTATTTCCTAATAAAGTTGTCAGTACAACTGGACTATTATGTTTTAAACAAATCTATACCTACAAATATTTGGTAACTAATAAAGCTTTAAAACTCTTTTTAAGTAAACAATGTAATTACTTACATATTATATTAAATTTAAAATCTGACCCACTTACTTTACATAATTGCTTGGCGTTAAATCCATCCCTCTTATTACGCCTCGATCCGACAGCAATGTCACTTTCAGGAAACCCTACAGATTAAACACATTAATTAATGTTGACAACAGAGTTATAAGTTCATTTATTTCGTTATACATATAAAGTAACCAACACCCTAATAGTGAAATAATGCATTTGTGTGCTACATTGTATGTAGTATACCTACAGAAACAGCATTTGGACTCCAGATTAAAAAAAGGCTAGGCCGAAATACGACTTACATTTCGTGACCTAGACAGACTACAACTGAAAAAATAATACAGGTAATCAAATAATAACAATGAGTATACATCCAGCAATGAGTAGGTATACATAGATCTGAGGCTTGTCTGCATATCCACGATAGGTTAGGTAGGAAGGTATCTCTACTATAGCTTAGCAGCTAAGTATGCCTTTAAGTTTAGCCTATCATCATCCTTCTATCATCATTTACCAGGTGCTGTTCGCATCTAGGATTTTACTATTAACAGTCTCGCTCACTGACAACTGCAACGCTAATTCCAATTAATTAACAAGACAGCCTGATAGAGCTCAATACCACTAATATTTATACCTTTTAATAGTTATCTACATTAATTAATGTTATTTTCCTTATGAAGTGGTCGAACAATCTTATTCCATAATCAAATAAAAATTATGATTCAAATGACACAAACCGTATCTATTACTAAAAAAAATATAAATTATTAATTTATTTTGTAAGTACCTGCACCCACGATTCTGCACCTTTGGGATTAGCTAATTGAATAGCTACTCTGTAATGTCGTTCTGGAAATATAGAAACACAGCTGTAACATTCATAAATATTGTGCGAACTTCAAAAAATCTTAATATTTTTATTTCACTTCAAATTAATACTTAATGAGCCATAAACACAATTTATTTATTTATAGTCGGCTGGAAACTTTTTTGAATGAGCACATTGTTTGTGTTCAATAAAGCCGCCGGCTATAACTAGAATAAAATAATTAAACAAATTAAATAAGATATCCAATATGAGGGCCCACTTATAACAGCTATACTTCATTTATAATTATAAAGATACAATATCTTTAAATAAATACTTCTTTCTTTGTCGTGGTAAATAAAAGAGTAAATATTAAATTGTTTGTTTTACAAAGTCTTGCCTACCTAGTCTTGCGCTATGTATAATAATTAAAAAGATACATACGGCAAAATGGAAGGTCCTTTCCAGTGCCAAGGAAATATTTGGCTCCTATAGTATCGTGCTCTTCTGAAGGGAACACTTCATTCTCCGACTGGTTGTTTTTATTCGTGATTAAACCTGGGGAGCTATCTGCATGGAATCTATAAAGACGTAGATTGTTATTCAGTTACTAGTAAATAAGTTAGTCGGTAAACATAGAAAACTCAAACTCAATGAAAATTATTCAATCCGTACCCCATTATCGCACACCCGTGCCCGCAGTGGAAACATTTTCCTTCTAAAAAGTGTTGGTACGACGGACATTGATGTCCTGCAAATATAGTTAAAGTTTTTTTGTTGTTTAAAATATGTAGAATAAATTACAGATATAAAATCAACTTAGAAACCATACACAAATAAATTCTTACCAATATAAGAACACTTTCCGTTGATAGATTCTGTAAAAAGTTTGATTGCCCTGACATGGTTGCAGGCCACGAGTACCCTGGATGCTTCCTCAAGCCCTTGTTTCACTAACGTCAGTGGTACTAGAGGGCCTTCAGTGAGATCACAACCTGGTTGCTCCTTTCCGTTGTTCGGATAGAAATCTAAATGTCCCACAGGTTGTGACATTCCATATCCTGCCATAAACACAAAATCTGTCGCACGCGTGAAATAAACACGTCGTTTCATTAGTTACCAAATCACGCATATATAAAATACTAAAATATATAATTATACTATACAAAATTGATGATTACAATGATGAATTTACAAGCAAGTAAGCTTATGATATAAATACATAATATATAAATTTACTTATGGGTTAGTAGTTTAATGAAACGGTAAAGCAACCAAGCTTAAATATTAACACTAGATTGTTACGAGTGTATGAATTACGATTGTGCGGTATGGATTATAAGAAGCATACGTGCAAGTATGACGAAAACACACTAAGTTACGTCCAAAGGATTACCTAAAAGGAAAATGCTCTTTCCGTCAGTGTGTATGACGTCAACTAGCTGCGCGTCAGTGGGATCCAATCGCACGTGCGTTGGCATTCCTTGAAAGTACGGTTCTGCTGGATCCAGGCCTGTAATTCTTCCTAAGCCCTATGAAATGAGAGGCTAAATCAAAGACAATATGATAACTAAATACATAAGTATCTTATACATTATTTAGTTATATAGATAATTAGAAATATAGAAATATAGAAATATAAATTCTTCTTACCTGTATTTTTTCACCTGCATAACCTGCCGTGTGGGCACCTAAAGAATGGCCTATAATGTGAACATCCAAAGGATCCAGCCCGTGATCTCTCTGAAATGATATTTGTCATTCTTAAAATTGGATGAGAATACCTAATATAAGCGTCGGCTTCAATATTTTTTTGGTAAATGGCAGACAAGACTTTATTTTGACCGAAGATCATCAAATTTATTTGGACAGCTTGTAAAATTTATACTTAATTGTATACATAGCAGAGATAACAAAATCGGTAATTTCAAAAATTTAAAATCGGCCCGTAGGAGCGGTCATCCATAGATGTAGACTAAATGGATTTAGTTATTGTATTATATTTTGTAATAATTCAGTAATAAACATGTATCTTACCTGCAGGGTTTTGATGAAATGCGCTACTTCAAGTCCCACTAATCTCGTGTTGGCTGTAGCTTGAGTGTACAAAGGCAGACTTCCTCCAGCCCAGTCTACTACGACAACATTGAAGTCCCCTGCTTTCACGAGCTCATCTTTCATTTCACTGACCTAGATACATGGATGAAGATCAAGGTTAATGTACTGTAACATTTTGTTTCGGTACTATAATACAGTTGTCATAAGGAAAAAGACGTATCTAATTTTTATTTCGAAATTTATGTTTTACGTATAAAGAAAAATACGTAGAAAGACGCATTTTACGCCAGTATTTTTATATTAAATTTAAAAACACTGACTGATAAATTTTTTTTCCTTATGTCGGTAGAAAATGCCTTTGTAAGTGCAATCTACGAACCCAATGGGAAAGTGGAGTATCGATAAATCCGTGAATAATCATCTTGGTGGGTTTCAGAGGACTGAAGTTGGACTTTACTATAGTTTTGTTGACATTCACGTTCATTATCTGACCATCAGTTGGATTCTTCTTTGTGTACAAGATAAATCTGAAATTTAAATGTATCATCAAGGACATATGGATCGTGCGGGATGTTGGAAATAGTAAATGTTGCTTGAATAAATTGTTACCTCGTATTGATCACAACTCTTGGTAGTGGGAAAACATTGAACGGTCTGTGAATGAGATGGTACCAACTTCGTGTGATGTTCAGGCAGCCTAGCTCGTCATAACATCTAGTTTCATTTTCAACTGAAATAAAATGCATCATAAAAACCAATATAATGTTTTGTAGGCTAATTATAGAGCGTGTAGCAGAAAGGGTCATCTAGCTTTAGTGCCGTAATTATTTCTGACATTGCAAAAAGTAAAACAAGTTTTGTAAATATAAGTCCTAAAGACTATATATTACCCAGAATGATACATTACCAGGTTAAGTCCATTTAATATTGAACATAAACTCAAGCAAGTTATGGTAATAGTTGTTGAATTACGTCATTCGATTATTGGGTACCAAAGTTATAGGTTAACCATAGCTATTCGGAAATGATGCCTTTTTAAGTATCGAATTGATATATACACATTAAATTGTATTTATAATTTTTTATTTTAATAATATATAAGAATGTTTAAATGTGCATTCGTTTTGCCTGGTGTTCTAAGGATCTTTAATATCTCACGGAAACTTTACGATATTTGAAACACCGTTATGTGTGTGTTTCACAACACAAACTTTACAAATATTCAAATAATGGACATCCAGTCTCGGAACAATCATTTGTGAAACACACAAATGTTTGTTCCTTGTGGGAATCGAACACACAGTACTCGGAGCAGTGGCAGTGGTGCGGCGATAATTTAAACTACTACACCTTCAATACAGTATGTTAACTTTAGAACTAATAAAAATTACCACAGTTTTCTTTAATATTGTCTTCTATAATATTGTCTTCTATTTACGCGAATATTATTCATTGAAATTAAATTGCTATATACGGATTTTATCGCGTTGTTTATTTGACACTTTATTACAAAATTTTGAAAATTGTTACACTACTACTACTATTAAACTTTACTAGGTAATTTTTAAGCTTATTAAATTATTATTAAACTATTTAGATTTAATTTATTTTTACACTTTCCCCGACGTTTCGGTTGCTTTTCAGCAGCCATGGTCACGGGGAGACTAAGATGGCAGTTGTCTCAATGTTCCAGTGTAGTTATTTCAAAGTACCCGAACATAATTTAATCATTGGTGTTTCTATTTACGCAGAATGAGCTCAAAGTATCATGAAGTCTAGCTGTGGTTTGCTTCTTCTTGGGTTTGACTATTTGTATTACTGGATCCCAAGCTGGTGGTACATTCCAACCATCTTCTCTATTAAAATTAGGATGTTTTTTGATGTCAATAGCCTCGCGAAGCATCCTTGGTAGGAATCGGTATTCTTTAGCGAGAATCTGTGGTTTATCAAAACTCAGGTAGTGGTTGGTCCCCTGTTGCACATGTTCACACACAGCAGACTTCAACGAGCGTTGGTGTTTTACATCAGCTATGTGTTCTTTTATGCGGGTGCCTATGTTTCTCTTGGTTTGACCAATGTATGAGAGTCCGCAGTCACAATCTATTTTATAGACCCCTGCATCTTGTAATGGTAGTTGGCACTTGACGGTTGGTAAAAATTGACTTATCTTCGTTGGCGGCTTGAAGTATGTGTTGATTGAAGCTCGCTTCAAGATGTAGCCAATCTTGTCAGTGACACCCCTTACATAAGGCAGTATAGCAGGCTGGCGCTCGACTGTGGCTGGCTTTTCTCGGGATCTGTGACAGCGGCGCGGCTGTTGGAGCTTGTTGTCTTGCAGTACTTGCTTGACATGTTGAAGCTCGGCGTCCAGGTGTTTCTTGTTTCAGTTTTCTTTTACACGCTATTTAATAATAGGGGTTAAAGTATGAAGTTGCCGTTGTATAGTAATAGATACTTTGAATTGACATAAAACCTGCATGGTGTGAGATTTTCTTCCGAGTTAAACTTTTTTCATATATTAAAAATCATACAAAAATCTTATTATATCAATAAGATTTTCTTTTAAAAAATGTTCAACATTCGATTTTCGACTCTCGATTGTTTTTTTTATTCAGCTTAGACGGGAAAGATGAATACTTCGAAAATCCGAGTAATTTTTGAATACGAGTTCCGACGTGGAACTAACGCGGCAAAAACGGCTCGCAATATCAACGCTGCGTTTGGAGAGGAGACTGCTAATGAACGCACCGTGCGTTTTTGGTTTAAACGCTTTCGTAATGGAAACTTCGACTTGAAGAACGAACTACGTGGAAGACCGCCAACAAGGTGAATAACGCTGAATTGAAGGAGATGTGGAAGCCAATCCGAGTCAAACTACCCAGGAATAAGCGGCATGGTTTTAAGTTACCTTACCTATAATATTGGCTCATTTTCATCAAATCAATAAGATAAAAAATATAAAAAATGGGTGCCTCATATAATATGAGCCACCTATTTTTCATATTCCAGTGCATATTTACCTAAACTTTAAGGAAGCGACATAGAGTGGATAAAAACACATATAAAAAAAATTAAGGTCGCTATTTAAAATCATGAATTATTTTTGATTTTATAGCAATTTAAACTTATGCTTCAAATACATACATACGTTTTGTTGTACATAATATATTTGTGGCGGTTTCTATTGTTTCAAAATATCTTTTGTTTCACAACAAAATATGGTATAGTTTACTATCTCTTTCTTTGATGTACTAGTAACTATTTGCTATCTCTTTCACTCAATACGTAAATCCCGGTATTAAAATCGGTATACCAGCATTTTAGAGGTGGTATTATCCCCTCTAGTTACATGCTTCCTCAAAGTTTAGGTAAATATGCACTGGAATATCCGATCTCTACGTCATGAATCATGATTTGACTGATCTGCAGAAAGAAATGCGTGTTGAAACTTGTGTTGCCTTGTTGAATCGGTACAAAAATGAAGGAATATTGGATCAATTTGTGACATGTGACGAAAAGTGGATTTTTTACGATAGCCGTAAGCGAAAAATGCAATGACTGACCCTAGGTCAAACGCCGCAACAATGCCCTAAAGCAAAGCTTACCAATAAAAAGATAATGGTAACTGTTTGGTGGTCTCTTCATGGTGTTATTTACTATAGCTTTCTCAGGTCTGGTCAAGCAATAACAGCAGATGTTTACTGTGCCGAACTTCAAACAATGATGGCGAAAATGGCAGTGAAACAGCCCTGACTCGTGAATCGATCTTTACCATTATTGCTCCATGATAACGCAAGACACCGCACAAGAAACCGTTATAACTCTACAGGAGCTGCAGTTAGAAACCATACGTCCATCCTCCGTACTTGCCAGACCTTGCTCCAACGGACTACTATTTTTTTCGTGATTTTGACAATAATATACTACGTGATAAAAAAAATTCTTCCCAGGAGGCAGTACAAAATGCTTTCACACAGTTTGTCGAATCTAGATCCTCAGAGTTCTATCGTAAAGGCATAAAGAACTTCCGTTTAGATGTCAGCAATGTATAGAAAATTAGGCTTAATATTTCGATTAAATAATTTATACGAATCTTAGAAAAAAACGAGTTTCAATTTTTCAGTACAAATCGGCTATTTCATACTTTAACCCTTGATATTAATAAAAAAATATCTTTATAGGATTTTAGAATATTTGTTTAGCTTTTTTTCGTATACATACATGGTAACCAAGGTATGTTGACCTCGATGCGGTCAGACCGGGCCCAGTTGAATGGGTCCAGTATACCGGCGAAGGCTGGTTGCAAGCCGAGCAAAATGCACCACAGCATCACGCGAAGATGTCTGTTAGTCAGGTGTAGACGTAGCATGCTATCTCCACATCTGAAATAACAAATGATAAAGATTTTTTATATTCGTAATAATATGATAATGGCAATGTAGCGCTAGATCATAGGCACAGACATTTCGCGCCTCATTTGTATGCGCCGTTTATAGAAGCGAGGGTGATTTGGTGCTGTGTTCTAAGCTAAGACCAATAATGCTGACTTTGTTATCCTGAGTTAGTACCTTTACAATCTTAAACTTTTCTTTGTATTAACATAACGCACGTGTACTTTAAAAATACTTGTTTACTTTAAACAAGTTACGCTTAAAGATTTAAAAGGCACACCACCCCGTTAATAGCGATTTGTTTTCATTTTTGGGATCAATCGCTATTGGTTCCTTGTGATGCTTCTATCTATGTTCATTACTAAAATAACTTTGTTTATGATACATAGGATGGCTGAATAATATTATATACCTCATTTTTAAAGACTTCTTATGCTTTATTTGTTAATCCTATGTCAGAAACAAATCAAATGTTCTATGTTGTGTATGCATGTGCTAATGTCCTGTACCGACTGTCCCGCAATGTTCGCGGTCAACAGAGCGCTATGTACTGGCGTGGATAAATTAAATCCTGTTGTATATAATGATATCATCGGAATGATCTTTTATAAAGCGGATGCATGACGCGAACATGGTAAATTTAAATATAATTATGTGTATGGTAATAATGAAGATAAATATATGATTGTTTAAATAATTACGATTTAAGTAGGTTTTTGGCTGGCTTTATATTTATTTTGTTTTTGATTTTTCTAATACATTACCAACTACCTATCATTATAATGTAGGAAGATGAATAACTTTTATAAATGAAGAGGACTTTAAATTTTTTTCAATCAGGTGACTATTTGGCGTATTGAATTAGCTGTGCAAGTAAACACTTAACTAAAATATGTTGAGTCATTTAGCGTATTGTCACCATTATTTAATTTCGCGGGTATTACAGATATAGTTCAAAATATACCTATCATAGCATGTTGGTTTTGTGGCATAAGTATTTATGTAGGTATAAAGTTTATAAAATGTCCGAGCGTTTCTTTTTATAATAAATTATATAATTACGCCCTGTCGTTGATTTCTTGGGTATAGAAAAAACTGAGTCTCCTTTTTTGCATTTATAATGTTAGTTAGGATATCGGTTTGAAAAGAAATTTAATTTGCTGCTAGTTGTATATATAATATTGTTTTGATATTAGCCTGTCCCAGATATGGCAAAATGGATTGTTTCCCAACCAGTTTTAAAAGTGGAAGATTGTAAGTATGTCAATATTTAATAACTATCATTACACGGATTCATTTTATTATTATCTCTCATCTCGGTACAAAATAGTCGCGGATCGCCATTGATAACGACTCTAACATGTAGCAAATAACTAGGTGGCATTAGTCTTATGACGCTTTGCAAGATAGCCTGTATTAACGTATCCTATGTAGATTTAATGTGCTTAATTAAAACGATTTGTTTTAGAAATCAGGAACCAGGTATGATATCTGCATCAGTTGGGTTTTGCTTGTGCTTTGAATTAATGGCACTGGCAATGGAAAGTAAACATTCAGTACTAATACGTGACATGATCCATGTGCTATAGTACCTTACAGTCATGTTCAGATCGCGACTAGCGATTGGCTTCCTTCGCTTCGGCTTGTGGCTCGTTTCCTTGCTTCGTTCGTAGAGTACGCGGAAGAAATCCCCACTTTATTTCTTATGCAATGTAAGTGTATGATCGTTGTTATTATGATATAATGTGTTAATACTCGCACAGGGTTGGTTTCCTATGTTTATTGTTGCGTATTGCTGATGATATTATTTGTTAAGAACTCTTGGTAATTAACAGTCTGCGTTTGGCACGCTGCTCTTACTCTTTAGCAGCATAGGGCTTTAAATCTATACTAATATTATAAAGAGGAAAGATTAGATTTTTTGTTTGTTGGTTTGTCAGGGTTTAACTCAAAAACTAACCAACCGATTCTAAAAATATTTTTCCTATTATTGCGGGTTCGATTCCCGCACAAGTCAAACATTTGTGTGCATGAACATGGATGTTTGTCTTGGTCTGGGTGTTTCTATGTATAATATGTATGTATTTACAAAAAAAAAGTATCTTTGTATGTTTATCCATTGTCTAGTACCCATAGTACAAGCTCTGCTTAGTTTGGGCTAGATGGTGTTGTGTGTATATGATAGAATATTATTATATAGCTATATTATCATCGAGTAACATACTAAATTTTATTTATAATAATACTGTTACTAAGATAACCTAACCTACTTTTAGGCGGCCGAAGCCGTGAGCAAAAATAGTCTTTAGTATGGTAAGATTTTAGGGCTCTAGACTTTTAAAAGCAGAAAATAAGGCTACAAAAGGATGTATAGGAATTCCAATACTACTAGCTATTAAGGAATACACGTAATATAAAATAAATAAGTATACAAATATTTACATGACTGGTTCAGGCGTCCTAGAGCGCCTCCGCATCGTTCACGGCAGAAAGTGTGTCCTGTAGGTTGGTAGCGTTATCACGTTGAACGGCAATGTTGATTCTTTGTGCAAAGAAAAGACAAGGTTTTTAGTCATGTGAAATATTGTGTTTCCAATCAATCAGCCTGTCGCAACCAGGCTGGTCTTAATTCTCTCCCATTTTACGTCACAACGTCGCTTTGTAGTTTCTCTATAGGATTTGCGTATTTTGTAACCCGTCAAATCGAATGATTATTATTGTATCTTCTTATCAGATAACGCAAAATCGTAAGCCAGATTAGCATTAATTCCAATTTTAATTTTGTCGCTGCTTGTTTAATGTTATACATAATATGCAAGTTGTTCCGAGCCTCATTGCTCATTGTATTGGTTAGTTAAATATTGGCAAAGTCTCGTTAATATAGGTAGGTGTATTGCACATGATGTCTAAAGTGATGATATATTTTTTATGTGCAAAAATATTTGAAATAGACCTGCGTGTCGAATTACATCAAATTACAGTTTTTATTGTTAAAATAAAATTAGCAACATTTACAATATCGTCATTATAGTCATCAATTGGCTTTAAAGTATAAATTACGACGCGCAACGGTTGGAACCATAACGATTTATACTAATACAGTGACGAAGGCCGTCTCTGATCTACTGTTTACTCTACTTCTCTTTTGACCTTTCACAACACCTACGGGAGACGATAAATTTGTCTATTTGCCTCCAAGATCTATTTATTTCACCACGAGGCCTTGATTCCAGTTGTTCTCGTTCCATTCACAAATTAGTTTTAGGTCTGAAGCTATCATGCTCTTCTTTCTCGACTATATTTCAAAATCAGCGTCAGCTTTATTTTATCCAATGTGAAATAAAAATAGAATAGTAGCAAATGCCAACTACAGTCCGTTTGTTGTATCTGTAGAGCTAACAAAAGATTTCTGTTTTGTTTTACAACATCTACAAACCACAAATATTGGCATTTCATGTGTTAATATGGGTATTTAGACGTAATAAGTGTTTCAATTTGGTTAGACCTTCTTTGTATCCTTTCCTAACAACAACTATATGTGTTTCATTTATTAGATTTATTATGATATCGGCATTTATACTATTTTTTAATGTTTCCATTTTGTATACAATTCAGAATATTATTGGTATTTATTTATTTGTGTTCACGAAACATTTACATGATATTTAACAAACGCCTAACAAACTACTGCGCCATAATAATTAGTAGTCGTGAAGTTGTCAATGGCAACAGATCAGCTCCAGAAAGGATGAGCTAAAGAGTCTATCATATTTTAAAATTCTATTACATCAGATTTATTTTGGGATTATAAAGTAAATAATGAGGCACGTGACCGCACGTGTACACTAATAAGACGAGCGAACATTTGGTCCTAAGTAAACGTTTAAAGTCGCCGGTGATTTTGATTATTAAATAACATAAATAATACCATTTTGACTTAATTAAATAACGAATAAGAGATTTTATCAACTGCGAGGTCTCTAATGTGCGAATCACTGCGTAGAAGCAGGCCTTTCTACAAGTACTAATTATAATACACGGGAATCATATACGATTTGATTGATATTGACTCTAAATAACATTTGTTAAATAAGAAAAAGTCTTCCACACTCTAGTAAATATTTTAAAATAGTGCGTTCCGTGATCACAAGGTTCTGGAATGCTCAAGTCAAATTTATATATATTATGTTTATTATGTAAGAAATCGTCACGAACTAAATAAATAACTAGGTAGGTAAATACCTTTCTCCGGCATTTGGCCACATATACACGAGACGATAATGTATATGGTTTCAAAGGTTTGCTTTATATATTCAAAAATATTTTTTATAATAATGCAGTAGATGATATACCTGAATGCAGATTTCTCTTAAAGTATACCTAAGTTTAATTTTATCAATATCAATTCAAGGGTAAGGCCAGAAAACCTAAACATACATATTAAACTACATAGATTTACTTTATTTAAACCGAAATGAAATTTTTATTTCAGCAAATATTTTACAGATTTTTATTATGGAATCATAATCTACATCGTACATGCCAAATTCTTCTAAAACATTGATTAGAAAATAAGCGTCGTCCATCAGAAAATTTAAAACAAGCTATATAGGCATAATATTATAAATGTGAAAATGTGTGTGCTTTATGTGTTACGCTTTCATGCCAGTACTACTCTACCGATCATCATGATATTTCGTGTACCTTTCATCCAGAAAAAGTACTATTTCCGAGGCATATAACTGCTATCATTTATCCATGTTGCCAATATTAAATAGGTACACTATATTGATAAATAAAATGTATTAAATACGAGTAACCTGGTACCTGATACTAAGTGTAATCTTACCTTGGATAACAGTGTTTACAAAGCGGTCGGTAAAGTTACTTGTATAATTTTTATGTGTTCAATTGACTGTATCTTTTTAATGTCAATTAACGTTATTATTATTATTATTAATTATTAGTTATGTTCTATACAGCCTATTGGACATGTGTCCATATGAAATGTAAATGCATTTCATCAATAACATCTCCTTTTAGATAATAATACCTATGTATGTATCAACATGTTTTAATTCTGTATGTACTCGATGGCTCTCAGTACCGCAGGTACCCGCTACTCTATCGACCGATATGATGTTCCCAGTCGCATTTTTAACTAACTTCTATATACGTCCTGTATCGTCCAAGGCGACAGACTTTATTAGTTAAAGGTCTGTTACGAAAGTGTTCATATTAACAAATTCACAACACGCGCCACAGCCCGTAACCGTATCGCTAATAAAGACGAGTACAAGCTTTGTTATGATTGCACATTACAGTAACACGTAGCAAATTGTTAGTTATTTGTGTCTGCCAACGATCTTTGAAAATATAAAGGCCTTACGTGTACTTGTACTCCTTGATCTATTGAGTCGCAGCGGTAAACCGGCGGCCAGGCACAATAGATTTTAATTTTGTCTGACATTCCAACAATTGACAGTTTAAACTGTATGTGTTTTATAAAGCATTCCCTTTTATCATTATAAAATACATTTATAAAAATAACCAACTGCGCCAACCGCGGCTGCGGCTTTTTCATTATTGGTTAACTAATTGACGTTGATCTGTTTAGTTATACATTACAAAATAATAATATTATCACAATTTTAAGTTTGTTTATTTTGGCAATACAAATAGTAGCATTGTATTAATTAATGTTTCGTGTAGGACTCTACAAGCGTTTAAACAACAGACATAAAGGACACCCAAACACGGAACAACCAATGGTAGATAATAAACATTTTTATCTCGTATAGGATTTGAGCCCTTAGCGTAGCGGCAGTGGCGATCGACCACTTCAACTGGTCGATCGCCAGTTCGACCGTTACCCAGGTACCAGTTAAACTATTAATAGTTTTAATAATAATTCAATTAGCTTAAAAATTAGTAAAGTTAATAGTAGTAGTAGTGTAACAGTTTTTCAAAATTATGTAATAAAGTGTCAAATAAACAACGCGATAAAACCCGTATATAGTAGTTTAATTTCAATTAGATATATATGTATATTACTAACTTAGTTAAGAAATAAATTGTATTGATACTTCCGAGCACCAAAGTTGTAGGTCAGGACAGACTTTCCCTAGTGTGGGAACAACGGATATTGCGTACATATTGTATTGTTTGGTAATAAATATTTTTATTTATTTATTGTTTATTTAATCACAGAAGTTCACATTTAGACTAATCAAGATAATAATAATAATAATATTTATTAACAGAAAAAAAAATAAGATACATCCTTACACTACTCATCATACAAATTACATCAACAGTATTAAAGCATACCTGCTTTAAATAATTTAAGCTTAAATTAAAATTAATTCTTAACTATGTTAATTTATAGTGTATACAAAATAAATGAAGTTCAAAAGGTTATGTTTAAGCCTGCCTGAACTAGGATAAACCTGTGTTTCAGGACATCACTTGACAATTTTATTTTATACTAGCTCATTATTAATACAAATATTTACAGTCAAGTACATCTACGATTAAATGTGTTTAGTAAGTAATATACAACTTTAAATTTACTTTTCATAATTCATAATATAATTTTCAGGCTTCTAGCAGTTTTTCTGTGTCCGTATAATTTAATTTTCCTAGGTATTCCATTAAGATGGAACTACATTTTTTATAACTAACATTACATATATTTAATATTTTATTTAACTTGTTATATAAATACGGTCCTAAGAATACGTAGAATTTATTGACAAATGCGTGTCTGGTTTGAGACTTTGTACAAACTAAGTCTTTTCTTCTCTTATCTAAGACCGGGGTAACCGGGACTTCAGTGTGCTGTTTAAGTATAGTGTGCATAATTAACCATTATAAGTAAGAAATTTTCTGTTATGTTACTGCTAAACAAGCTCTGTATATATTTATATGTGAAAACATGTAATTGGTAAATAGTTAAGTAATCTGTTTCTATGTTTTAGTCGATAATACTGTTTGTTTTCCTAATAAAATAAAAAAAAATAAAAAAAAATAAAATAAATAATTGACGAATGGTTAGTACCTTGCAAGCGGTGTAAAGCTGATGTGTGGGAAACAAGAATGGGCGACGTGTGGCTACCTTAAGAACAGCTCTTTGGGGTCGCTCTAGGGGCAGGAGAATTGATTTGGCTGCTCCACCCCAAGCGGTTATAATGAAAGTAGATCAGCACAAAAGTTCACAAATTTTACCAAATTTTTGGGTTGAACTGTTTTTTGATTATTTGTATTCTTTATAAAATATTTCGTTAAAACAATAGTTAGCGCTTTCATTGCTTTGCTATCTTTGCTTTGCGCAACTATTGATGGCTGCTCTTAGTTTAATTTTCGGATAGGTTTTATGGGTTTCATCAGCTCATTATACATATTATGGTTCGATAGATAATAAAATAATTTATTATATAGCAGTATCTTTTATCTGATATTGTGTCCGATAATCGGCAAAAGCCTGCCTCGTTTATAGTGACTTTGTTCGCCATGTGGCAAGGTTTAGCAGATAAGCAGATATTTATGTGATCTACAGATAGCACGGCCGCTTATTTATGCCTGTAATTTATAGGGTTGTAGTACATTCGTCACAAAGTAAATTCGTCACATATTGAAAAATCCATACATTGAAAGTAAATTCGTCACATGTGTTAAAAAATATGCGTAAATTCGTCACAGGTACATGAGGGTCATTGTAAATTTGTCACAAATCCTCTTTTAACATAATTTTTACTTAAAGTAGCGATAGCAAGTAAACTTATTGTTTTTAGCACTCTATCATCGCTCTAATCTGAGAACTATGATTTTTACGTAGGTGTTAGGTGATTATATTTATTTATATAGTTGTAGGCAAGTTAGCAACTCGTGATTTGTGATTTTTTATAAGTGTTATGTTGAATTAAAAAATTATATGTTTATTACTGTGATTTAATTGGGATTAAATATAATGACCATCAAAAATACTAATTACACAGCAAAATATGCTTACTAAAATATATCATAACGAGCACCTATACGCCTCAAATCACTGCATTCTGTCTCGGAAGGTTTAGGTTATGTAAGGTTCCTTCTTAAACCTACCCAAAAATAGGAGCCCCGCTAAGCGGGGCTCCGTCGACTTAATTTGAACTCTTTAAAATATTTTAGTAAGCATATTTTGTTGTGCAATTAGTATTTTTGGTGGAACAAAGGCAAACAATTGAGGAACAGTTAAATACTACCCGATTTAATTGTCTTTCTATTGTTTATCTTATAATTGTAACGTTGTGGGCAAATCGACCAATTGAGAACTGTGATTTTTATGTAGATGTAAGATAAATTATTAAACTTACTGTGATTATGAAAAATATACAACATTTCTATTATACTAGTTGTTTAATTATTTTGTTATCGGTGCTAGTAAAACCCATGTGACGAATTTACAATAAACAAAATTAATAAATTGGATATTTATTGTATAAATTAGAATTGTGACGAATTTACACATACTTTTTTTCGTGACGAATTTACTTTGTGACGAATGTACAACAACCCAATTTAAGTACGGATTATAATTATAATGAACAACATTCGCTTTCCTTGCTGTACCGGCGTGTGTCCATGTGTTGCAATTAGTATTATGTCACTTGCTTATAAGATATCTAATATTAATTTCAAAAGAGAGGAAGGTTTTGCTTAGCTTTTGCATTTATATATATGAAAAGGGCCCTTTATATGAATCTATAAACGAATTTCAACCACTACCTAAAAACTATACTACCCATCAAAAGCTATCAGACAGACGTATGTACTGTGTAAGCGCTACTCTATTTACAATTAAATTTGCATGTCGTAGCTATTCGTTAATATATAAATACATAATTATGTTATACGTGGATGGTTACAGTACTCTATGGACACTCAAAACATATAATAAAGCGGTATCATACATGTGATGACAGCCCTTTTAAAAAGGAGTAGCTGTCCTGCCAGCTCAAGGGATAAAGATCATACTGACTTATTGCTAACAATATATCGTCTGCTCAAGGAACCCCAAATCTCCCAAAATTTTGCCTTTTTATTGGGTCGGGTTTAGTGTTGAAACGGAAAATACAGATACGAAAACGGTTAATGGACTTGAATGCTAATAACATTCTAAAAGATGTACCTACGTAAGAAAATAAATATAGTCTCTTATTAATACAACGTCATTCTTTTAAATGCAAATTAGTATGTGTTCTTGGTATATTTAAATAATACTTGGATATCTCCAGGTACCTACAAAGAATAAATATTGCGTTAAAGTGGTTATGTATTTAAATTGACTTGAAATAGCTATCGTATCATAGTTTGAATAACCAATAGATACTTTTTAATTTAAGATACAAATTAATATTGTTGTAGTCTGATGACTGATGAGGCATTTCACTTTCACTCATTATTGTAACAGGAATTGTTACCGATTGTATTGCAAGATAAACAAAACCGGAATATTACAAGCAACTCATCAAATGATTCGATATAAAAAAACTAACCGTCATTGGGTTCAAATAAAAATAAGGCACTTCCCCGAACAGCAGCGGCGCCGACCGCGACGGTGCGGCGCGCGGCGGTAGCGACCGCGGAAGTGGCGCCGGGTGATGCAATGCAGCGCGGGCGCATTGTACCTTAACCTGCTAACTCTGATATAACTCTAATACCAGTGCGCTCGACTTATGGTTACTTTATGTAAGTTGATGGGACGATGAAAGGTCTCCTCCCCATGCACGTAAAATCTTCTTTACTGTTCTCAACACAACAAAATTCTAATCGTTTCGTGCAACTCCAAGAACCAGGTGTAACATTTGTAGTCGTGATCACGGATGTAATCCTGCGTTATTTATAAATTAATTACAATACGGTGTATAATGCCTCAGTGACATATAAGCATGACATAAAGTAATGTTTTGATTGTATAATATTTTTGCAATCGTCAATGCTTATATTACACGGCACATAAATATCGGACGCTGACCTTCTTCTCCAAGCAGTATCTCGTTGACCTACATTAAGTTTTGTTGTGGTTAAAGTAAATTAATGTTGTAAATGCAACACTCATACCCCTGAGTAATGTGACTAATAATGGATATTTGTCAAAAAAATGTTCATGGCAATAGGAAGTCGTGCGTAAGACTTGCGTTAAGTTGCGTACTTGAAAGGTTCTTTATAAAGACATCGATTGTACGAACACTTGTTAAGTATTGCCGTACAATCTAAAAGAAAATGTTTATTTATGACGTAAATGTAATCTTTATATGTACAAACATGGCATAATCTAGGAAATACGTAATAATCGATTAATCTAAAATCAGTTGATTACCTATACGGACTGTTGCAATAAATGATACACTCAGATACAAATGTTGTACGGCATACGGAGATTGTTCTGTATTCTGAGCTAGACTGTCATGAAAGTGTGGTCATTGCACAGTACCAACGTCTACAGAGTTTGTATAGAGCCTAAGACGTGAGTGTAGCAGTAGGTCAATCTGTCGTATTGTTTACTTGGTTACGCCAGTGGTTGCTTATTTGGGACGCGAATCATCGTTGCATGTTACATTCGATTTGCGTATCGAATTGCTTCGTTTCTTACTACAGATACTTGTAAAGTAGGTAAACCAAACCATTGAACTTTAACACAGCAATTTATTTGCGTGTAAATAACATGACCCTGTCATAACATTGAGCGGTATTTTTATGATTGCTGTTACGGCGGTTTTTTTTTGAGGACAATATGAACGACTTAAAGGAAATCAACAATTAAGTAGTTCGCAATCGATGAGCTAGTCGCTTGATAATTATTCACTTTGGCAACAGTTCTGCTGGATATGTCGTTGCTTTAGTGACGTAATTTCACCTTACACACAATGTACTTCAAGTGAGTATTTGTCGATACACCAATAGTACATTAAGCATACGCACTCCGCTATTAGTAAATTGCGTGTAGTTTAAGTTGACACTAGTAGAATTTCGACACTATGTTGTAACAAACTGAAGTCACTAAGCGAATGTTCTGGAACAGTGAAACTAGAATGCATTGACCCGTGTGGTCTTTGCTGCAGGTTTCAACCGTTGCATCGTACATTATACCACTATTGCAATATACTTAATTTGCGCAGCTGCGGAAAATCTGCCCTTATGTAAAATGTACATAACTATGGCAGCAGTCATCTTTGTTTACATATTGATTTGAAATCGGTTTAGGCAATATGATTATCATTGTAAATATAACCTTGACATAACGCCTCTACGATTACGTAAAAAGAATAAACTGCAACCTACGTCAGCCGTTATTCATTGAGTTTAACAGGTGGTCGAGAAATGTGACGATGACATTAGTCGCGGTGTTACAAGAGTATGACCTACTAGTTTATAAAACATAACATAACATAGGAACATCTACAAATGTGTGAAGGCTTGAGGCAGATGTGTATCGGACTTTAGACGTCAGCAATGTTTTAATAGTTCCTACGTAGTTACAGACAAGCCTAACCTTATAGACTATCGGTCGCGGGTTTATATTCAGGCCTATTACTCGTATTAAGATTTCTAGATTAAACTCCCGATTAAGCTTTGCTGGACTCAGGTGTATAACCTATGCCTTGATAATTCACAATGACTGCATAGATGGCGTAGTGTTTAAGGTTACTGCGACTGCGCCGAGTGTTGTGGTTTTGATACAAGACAAAAATGGTTTACAGTCTGGGTGTTCGTTGTGATCACAACGCATGCATATAAAGTCGAATGTTGTGTTTGTTAAGTCTCTCGCGGCACAGGATTAATTCACGGTGCAAAAGAGATCTTAAAAAATAGCGCTGCGCATGCTCAGTTTTGCCAGTAATTAAGTCAGTTAGTAAAGAAAAATATTATATTTCTTTTTATAAGGTATATATTTCACAGTGTCTTAAGTTGTTAAGTATAGGAAAATCTAAGTAGAAGCTAAACAGTTTCAAACGGATTGATTAATTAGTATGTAAGACACGTAACACCACGCCATTTCCATTACAGCGGATGGTTTAATTAAGGAACAACAGCAATATATCGTTCTAACAATGTAGAGATTATGTAAAACGTAAGTACGCATGTTTGTAATAGGACGCTAATAAATAAACGATTAAAACAACCTCTGTGTGAGATAAACTCTTATGATGTAATGAAATAACAACCAACATTCTGTTCAAGGTAAAGTTGGATTTTTGTTGAATTGTGGAAATTGTTTGACGCCGTACACGCCTTGCAAGTGTAATTAATTTAACGAAAGCGAAAAGTGTATAGTGAATGCCTTTTCAAGAAAACTTGTCTATACAATAACAACCAACATTCTGTTCAAGGTAAAAGTTGGATTTTTGTTGAATTGTGAAAATTGTTTGACGCCGTACACGCTTTGCAAGTGTAATTAATTTAACGAAAGCGAAAAGTGTATAGTGAATGCCTTTTCAAGAAAACTTGTCTATACAATTATAGTGCAGATGGCACAGTGGTTTTGTTACTAGTGTTCTTGATAACCTTTTACCTAAGCCAAAATGCTTGTCTTAGGAACATTCCTAAGACAAGCATTTTGGCTTATGCAACCTATGTTCATGATGACAATGCAATGGCCCACCCATTGCATTGCCTTCGTGAACATAGGTTATATCAGATCCACGACTTCTCGTGTCCGGCCGTTAGGGTCCCATTCCGGTACGCCTCCGGCCGGCACGCACCCACAGTGAAAAATTTGTTATTCCGCTATGCCCCCAGCCGAGACGCATCCATTGTAAAACAACTGGAGAAGACACTTGAGCAAATACTATTGAAAACAAGTGTTTTTGAATTCGAAATCTACAGTGAATGGGTTGCTTTTTGAAAGGTTGCGAACTAGGAAACCAACATATTTTTAAAGAGTATACTTAAACATTTGTCGTACTAATTCTTAAGCTAATACATGATAGTATACACAGCACAGAATATTTAAAATCAAAAACACTTGTTTTCAACACTATTTCCTCAAGTGTCTTCTCCGGTTGTTTTACAATGGGACCGACTCGGCCAGGGGCGTAGCGGAGTAACAAATTTTTCTCTGTGGGTGCGTACCGGCCGGGGGCGTACCGGAATGGGACCCTAACGGCCGGACCTGACTTCACGGGCGCAGGTCCGAATCATTTACAATTGGCTATCGCCATTTATTTAATTAAAAACGTTCATAAATTGTATTTCAAGTATTTTACTCGTAACATCGTGTTGTCTTAATAAAGGACTTCGAGGTAACTTAAATTGTTATTCAGTATATAGTTAACGTTACACTTGTTTTGATTTTAACTACTAAATAGGTAATACAGTAGTCGCAGGCTTCCCATTATTACCGATAATAGGAAACCTGCTACGTAAAGGTCTCGATTTCGATCCCAAGGCACGCACCTCAAATTTCCTAAGATACGAGTATGTGCGTCATAAATAGTTATTCGTCACACGGTTTAATGATTGATGAATAATACTCCCGAAGACATGGCAAGTCTGCCAACCAGTACTGGGGTAATGGTGGAATATGGCTTAAGTCTTAACCATTCTCACACTGGGTTTATACTATACGGGGTTGACATTATATAAAAAATAGTAGCTATTCTCTAAATATAAGTAAACAACAGCACCCGCATACCACATGCTTTTAAATATATTTAAACAATATGGATGAAAAATATTTTTTATATCAGGTAAAAGTATACTTATTGTAAGTGTCTATATACGTCCGTATGTTAACATTGAATTATTTTTTCGAGACGTAGGACCTTTCACTTATTAAAATATATTTAGCGGCAAAGTATAAAATTCGAAAATTATAAATTAAATATTTTATGCAGTTTCACTTAAGACCTCGTGACTGTTCTTCACGTTTTCAAAAAGAGAAAATGCAAGAGTAAATTCCAAAATCTTTTGATAAAAAAAAATATATCCTGCGTCGGATTTGTCAATGCAGCTATATCTTTCAATTCCATGTTAATAACTAGAAGGTAACTTACGAAATTATATGATTTTAAATAGACATGATTTTATCTCAGTCACATACTTACATATAATTATGGACGTTGCGCTACACGGTTCTGTGTATCTTTTACGACACATTTATCTACATGCGAAATATTGGAGCGCCAATAATGTAAAAGCATAGGTGTTATAATGACGCTGTAGAAGTATGATGTGGTTTCGCCAGTATGAGAAATTTTAGTACGACAATGTGGTATGTAGACAGCCTATGGGTTTAAGTATCACATTAACCCATTCCCCTCAATCATTTCTCATAACTTGATCGGGGTCACGGGGTAATGGTGCTCCCACACTGGCTGTTACAAAATGTTTACAATTTTTTGAACACTAAACTTTTATTAAGAAATGTTAGAGCAGTTGTTACATTCTGTTAAAAATTGTTAGATGTTTTGAGTGCTCCTACACTGATGGAAAAATGTTTACAAAAATTTTTTTACATTTTAAAACATGATATCGGTTCGCAGTTTGGATTTTCGTCCCGAAGTGTCTACACGAAAATGGGAAAAGATTTTCTCATTGGATTAGCATTTATTTATTGAAATTAAACTACCATATACGGATTTTATCACGTTGTTTATTTGACACTTTATTCTGCGTAAACAGAAACACCAATGATTAAATTATGTTCGGGTACTTTGAAATAACTACACTGGAATATTAAGACAACTGCCATCTTAGTCTCCCCGTGACCATGACTGCTGAAAAGCAACCGATACGTCGAGGATAGTGTATACTTAAATACTTATAAATAGTTTTAATAGTTTTAGTAATTTATTTGGTTTAAAATTTTGTAAAGTTTGATAGTAGTAGTAGTAGTGTAACATTTTCTAAATTATGTAATAAAGTGTCAAATAAACAACGCGATAAAATCCGCATATAGTAGATTAATTTCAATGAATAACATTCGCGTAAACAGAAGACAATATTATAGCATTTATTTTTTGTTTAAAGAGAAGAAAAAGCGCTCTAACTGGATGCACCAAACGCTAAGAGCTAGAGAAAAGTATAGTACCTATAGCTACCCTCATGTCGCCTGAATAAATGTTTACGAACAAATGATAAACGATGTTTTAATTTGTTACAATTTGTTAACAAACAATTTTGTTTAAATGTTAAGTAAACATTACCTAACATGAAAACATTTTAAACACATGTTTACTAATGTTTGTAAATTTTTTGTAACAGCAGTGTGGGAGCACCATAACATGAGCGTTTATCTGTCTACCAATACAAAATTGAACTAGTACAGCCGGAACTGACAGAAGTTGAGTCCAGATGTTGAGAGATTTTTGTTTTGATTATTTATATTCCAATAGCCTTAACACGCGGCTTGCTGCTCCTAAATAGCCGTTACGTCAGAGTTTCTGCCGTGCATCCTTTTTCTGCCTATTGATAATCACCCCTACTTTTAGATTTTAATCGCTTGTAACTTGTAAAAAGTAAGAGCACATTTAAAAAGTCTTTGTATTTTTAAATTTAGGACAAGTTAAACTAATCAGCATAAATAATAAAAAAATGTGACTCAACTCCCCTATTACTAATGCGTTATGTAAAAATCGTTAAGCAATAAATACCTATATATTACATAGGTATTTATTGCTTAACGATTTTTATGTCGTCGTCAACAACAACAAAATATTTGTATAAATTTTCTATCAAGGTAAGCATGACTGTATATACTGGGATATGAATACGAAATTAAAAATATTGATACGGTTTATTCTTAAGTCTACCAGACACTTCGGTTCAAAAAAAATATCTATTCAAATTTTTTGATTCTAATTTATTCTACGAATGTATCAAACATTACAAATAATATTTGTTATTTTACTGATTCGGACGTGAGTGGGTTGCCAATAACATTAGTTTATCTATTAGCTTAGAAATATGTTTCTTTGTTCAGGAGCCAATAGACCGATGAGATTATTTACATGAGGATATTGGCACAGTTAGGTGCGTCAGAGAAGAGTCATTGACATCACGCACTTAGTTTACTTGCGTCTTGTTGAGGAAATGTCGTGCGAAGAATTGTAAATCACTCCATTTAAATACGGCTTTTCTTCGAGCTCACTATAAATTAATCTTTATTATCGTTCAGAGCATTTATAGTGATAGGTATAAGGATACCGGACAGATTCCGGAAGTGAAATGTAAAGTTGCATTTGTGTATGTGTTTGAATATATTAAATTATAATTAGTAGCATTTATTTATATAATTTAGATTTAGTGTTTCCTATAGCTAATTATAGCAGCTATAGCCTAGTGGTAAAACCGTTGACCTGCCACGCAGAGGTCTCGAGTTCGAACCCAAGGCGCGCATCTCTGACTTTTCGAAGTTATATGCGTATTAAATAGTTAATTATCGCTTGCTTTAACGGCGAAGGAAAACATCGCGAGGAAACCTGCATATCTGAGAGTTCTCCATAATGTTCTCGAAGATATGTGAAGTCTGCCAACCCGCACTGGGCCAGCGTGGTGGACTATGGCCTAATCCTTCTCACACTGGGAAGAGGCCCATGCCCAGCAGTGGAACAGTTTAATACAGGGCTGATATCATTATGATATATATTATAAAGCTAATTATATTAAATATTATATTTTCTCTGATCCGACCGTTTTATCATTGAAATAACGATAAATTGGTCGGATAAGCTCGTATAATAGCTGCAGTTAAGGTTTACATCTGTAGTTGCATTTTGTAATTTTTCATTGTAAAATATATTTTCAGAAAGTATATTCATTACCAGGGCTATGAATTTACTATGCTATGCTTGTAACCTAGACGGTTGTAATGAAGGTTGGCAACAGTTAACAGACAAGGCTGATTTCAATAAATAGTTGCATAATACAAATTGAAATATATCTCAAATGTGCTAAATAGGCTGTCGTCGTTAGTATATTAATTAGATTGGTTATTTATTTAAAAAAGAATCAATCCCGTTGGCCATGTGGCGTAATAATGCAACCGGGGCCGCCGAGTTCTGAGGGCCAATTCACGTATTAAAACTGTTCAAAATAAAGTTCCGATCAACTCTCAGTGTCATAAATGACACAAAAGAAATATCTTAAATTTAAATAAACGTCAAATATAAACACAAATTTGCATATGTCGCAACAAAATTTTGAACAATTTTTATTACGAGAATTGGAATTAAAAAAAAAGAAAGAAAGAATTGAAAATATTTACAAATCGAATACTACAAAAAATATAAAACATAGCTATGTGGCGGTGATTTGTCTAATCACCTGCAAATTAATTCTAAGAAATGTGTATGTCACCATCTCAGCCAAAAGATGTCCACTTCTGGACATAGGCCTCCCCCAAGGCTTTCCACACAGACCGGTCATAGGCCACCCGCATCCATATGTAAATGATTCAATATAACTACGTCATTATATATTAGTGATCATTATTAAAACATAATTACACTCTTAAAATGTCACTGGTATAATTACAAAACAGTCCGTTCATAATTTAGTGTAACAACATTGACTCGAGCGCCCTTGACTTAACCGTTTTGATTTATTGTTCTGCCACTTTCAAAATAATAAAATACAGTATCTATTATTTGAAACGTATTCAACATCTGTGTTAATTACGAAATCTTATTAGCATGAACATAAAGACTGCCTGACGTCTTCCTGGTGTCTCACTGCTCTAATGGCGTAAGAGTAAGAACCTCGCAACTGCAGTGTCACGATGCCCAGATTAGATAGTATTATCAGATTGTTTGTTAAAAATACTTAGTAGCGGCACCAAACTTGTACCTAGCCCTGGCCTACCACGCTTAGGTCTAGGACCGAGGCCTGGTAGACTACAATAGACTCATCCTATTACGGATCTTAGACTCCTATTACGTGAGACACAAGCTAAGCTGACGTCATACGCATCTGCCTCAACTCAAATTTTATGATTTACAACGGTGAAGCTGTTAAAAATCTAAGTGCAATATACATGGTTTTAACATAAAAATGTAGTTTCGGTGAGGTGCAACAAGTTCGTTACGGTTGCGCTAACAAAAGACATCAACGCGTACGTTGGATTCATTTTCCGTATTAACTTCACATGCTAACGTACATGAAACTAGTATTTTTCTAGAACGTATGATACTTACGTTATACTTTCATTACCAATGTAACATCGATGGAAATCAAAAGATAAATATTCTAGAATCAGAAATATCAGAATACTTATTCGCCCGTTCTGAAATATTCCTGAATATTGAATTTGGGCATTGCGAGAGCGGATTATTAAAAGCTGTATAAAATGGTTAGTCAAAATATATTTAAGTAATTGAACAAAATTTATAGTAAACAAAAATAACGGCATTAAATTCATTCGTATGTATAAATAATCCATAAATAAGTAAATTAATATAATTGCTACGGCAAATTTGAATTACAGTAGCAAGAAAGCTCTCTAGATGAATCGGCGACTTTTCGTGTTGATATTTGCTTATACATAGTTATATGAGCTTTAATGACTTAAAATGTAATTATATGAAATAATTGTATTTGCATTGCTTGAGAATTGCCGCGAACAGAGCAACACAGTCTGCTAAGATGACTGTGGTTGAAACATTTGATGGCGCAAGGGTTTTGATACTCGTTGCGTCCCACGCCAAACTTCTTCCTGCTTTTAATGTATAGTTCATGCAAGCGGCATTTTCATCATATTGACCTGTGTGTATATAATCTTATGCCTGTATAGGCGTAGAGATCATACATAGATAGGTAAAATGTACATATATAAAGGTAAAAACATTCATAACGGTCAAATGGTCCAATTGGAGCAATACACTTTTGACTCCTTTATTACACCCACCTTTTAATGGATATAGTTTAAGTCCCATGCAATAGGGACGAAGTCTATCAGATACAGTTTAAAAATCCAATAACAATCATCCGCCTGACTTGGGATTCGAACCGAGATCTGGTATTACTGCTACGGCACTAGGACATTCACAATTTAAAAACAGAAGACGTATCATTAAGTCCATATTACAAAAACATGACGTGAGAGAAATCTTTTAATCCTCGATATAATACTAATTGAATTTTTGTACGGTATGATTAAAATATGAATGTATATTATCACTCGCTGAGATTGAACTAAATACTAAGCTAAAGGCATAAATAAACAGAAACGAGCACAATGTTATAACAATGGAGATTGGACTATGTGTTTATTACAAATTGGTGTAACGCGATGTCATAAAGCAATGAGTTGTAGCTCGTGATTGGCAACGAGTGCGCGGAGATGGTGCAACTCGCATGCACTCGAGACTTTCTCCTTTTGCACTTGTCAACGCGGTCACTGTCACTTTTGTATATAGCACGAAAGCTCAAACCGGTACATTTATGCTCACGTACTGATTATATTCATATGTGTCTGAAGTGTATATTCGTGTGTTTCAGCGTACACTAACAATCTCACATTCCGTAAAAACTTAACGTCCTTCGATTTATTTGTCCTCTCTTATTTGGTAGAAATCGGTGCGGTATTTTGGGGCGATTTGATTACTTGGGAGCTCGTTTATATAGGAAAATAAAAAAGCCTCCGTTTTATTTAATTAAACTCCACATTTACGTAAGAATTAGATTACAGACCATTTGAAGAAAGTTAAATATATTTATTTGCAATAAAACTGACGTTTTAAGCATTACAAATAACAATATTTATAATTAGCTGAACGCTGATGTGGACCAAAGTTACAGATAACGCAATCCTAGGGACTAAATGCTAATTTTCATATTTTTTATCCTTTCATGTAGACTCTATTTCATTTATCGAAAAGATCAGGTCACAAAATGTGAGCTAAAATGACAAAATATGTGTGTGTATTTTTCTGCTGAACCTTCGAGCAGCGTAGAACCCGCTGGGCGGAATTATTCAGCTAATACAAATGTCGTTTTTAAAGGTGTGAGCGATATATTATAGTGGTATACTATTTAGAGAATTACTTATCTACTTTTACAAGGATTTATAATAATTTATTTAAAATGTGTAAATAAATAATGTAAATATTATATCTATTTAGATGTAGCATCAGTTTATAAAATACGTGAGGCTTTATTAGACGATAGTATATAGCTTTTGACAGATAGCGAGCATCTGTAAGAGACGTCTAATTTACTTAATTAAGATGGACGCCAAATTAAAAATGCTTAATGCGATATATATTAAAAACTTATGCCAGCGACAGCATGTTTCCATTTGCACTCAAGTTACAATGCGTAACAGAGAGAGAGGTCATGTTAATTAGAAGTAATAGTAAAGAGTAAAATAAAAATAACCTGGCTTGGTGTCTTTGGCGATCTGAATTTGATCATGCCATCATATTTAAGCAATTTTAGTAAATGCGTAGGTTGTTTATTTAGTATAACTTTTCTGGTTGTAAATTATCCAGCGCAAATAGCAAGCAAGCAATGCAATGCAGCAACACAAGTGATTTATGTATGTGACCATGGCTTTACAAGTCTCAAATGTTCTAAAAGTTATGGTAACTATTAGAACATTATACTACTTGTTTACTTACGCGTTACATCCGCGATATTATTATTCTACTTTCTCGCTATGCCAGCACTGGTGTCAGGATCCCCCATGAATAGGATTCCTCACTCAATGATGGCTGTAAGTGGGTTTGTATCACAGTTCTATTTCAGTTGCCAAGTAGATATGTGGGCTGACACAAGGCCCTGTACGCTTTTCCTTTATGAGAGTTATCGTTTGGTTGTTTTTTCTTTGTATTGCTCTGGAACGCCACGGAAACAGCCATTTCTATGAGCGGCTCTTATCGTTTGCCATCAGGAGGGCTAATGGCTTGTCTGACAGGTCAGGTAATAAAGAAATAATATTAGTTCTAGAAACGTTACCTGGTGCATTGTGGTCATTGCTATAAATATATATATATATTATATTCTTATGAGAAGTGATAAATTGCATGTTACATAAATAAGCTCCTTTATACTAGGCTTGGCTCAAAATTTACAAGTGAGAAACCTTATATTTTTATATTTTTCTTTTTTAAACTAATATATATAAAATACAAAAAAGCTTGTAATATATTGGCAACTTATTGTAAACTATTCTTTAAATATTTAGTTAGCTAGCTTGCATAATTATTCCGTAAAATATATGCAAGGTAGTCAAAACAAGCAAACATACATTTATATTAAGGAAATTGCACAGATGCAGATACACGTTGAAAAATATCTTATGTTATGTATATTTTTTCATCAGAGTGAGTATGTTTACCTACTAAGATGTTTGTCTATTTTAATTAAAATTTTAACATGATTACATCAAATGCCACAACAAGTATTATTAATATAATGAGTTAGGTAGTTAACACAATTTTGTTCGCGATTAATTTAGTTTGTATAATTAAATAGATTCGCATTCTTAATATGCATTATAATAATCGAATAAGTTATAAAAATAGATTTTCATCATTCTACAACATAAACAATTTACCTACTTAGTATAAAAGTGTGTAAAATTGTATATCTGTTTTGAAAATAACAGTTTTTATATTTAAAAATATAAAAACTGAAACGACCCACCGGCATCGGGAACAGGGTCCAAGCTGCCGGTGGTTAGGATTCCAGAGACAGGAACCTCCTCACAATGCGTGCTGTATCTAATAGCACTGCCTTCTGCATCAAACCCCCGATCCAAGCACCTAACGCGAGCCTCTTTAGATGGTGATCGAGGCTCTTAGCAATTAGACCATTGACAGATATGACTATCGGCACAATGATTGCCGAATCCACATCCCACATGTCGACAACCTCGCGAGCTAAATCGATATATTTAATTTGTTTATCCTTTTCAGCTTTCACGAGATTGCCGTCATGCGGAATGGTGACATCGATAATCATTGCACGGCGCTCTGATCGATCTATCACCACAATGTCAGGTTTGTTGGCCACAACAGTCCTGTCTGTGATGATAGTTCGATCCCAGTACAACGTGACATGACCATTTCCGAGAACTGATTCAGCTACATACCTGTAGTACGGCACTTCAACATCTACAAGTTTGTATTTCAGAGCAAGTTGCTGATGAATAATCCTGGCTACTTGGTTATGTCTGTGCAAGTACTCGCCGTTAGCAAGACGAGAACAACCGGAAACTATATGCCTGAGGGACTCACCAGGTAGATGGCACGCCCGACAAATGTCAACCGTACCATCCCTCAAGATATATTTCCAGTAGTTATTCGTCTTGATAACTTCGTCCGCAATAGCACAGACAAAACCTTCGGTTTCCCCAAAGAGGTCACCGAAACGTAGCCAGTTCACGGAGGCTAACAGGTCTACATCGGCTCCATATAGAGCCTTGTAGAACCTACCGTGAAGCTCCTTGCTCTGCCATACATCCCTGCGATCGCTAGTGCTAAGCACTACAGGCTTGCGCCAGTTCTCTTTAGCCAAACTGAGCGGGGTGAGTCCGGTGTCCACAGCAACTACATCACGATGCATACCCACGTCTGCCTGGAGAAAGTATTCTCTGAGGTTGCACACCTCGCGGTTATGAAGGGCCTTGGCATTCAGAAAGCCTCGGCCCCCACATTTCCGCGGAATATACAACCTCATCACAGACGAACGTGGGTGATGCATACGGTATGCCGTCAAGAGTGTACGGACCCGCCGGTCCAGGGCATCCAGTTCAGTCTGAGTCCACTTAAGTATGCCAAAGGAGTACATGAGAACTGGCATGACCCAACCGTTACAAGCACGCACCTTGTTGCCACCTGATAAAAGACTATTTAAAACTTTTTTCAGGCGACCAAAGAAACGCTCCTGCAGCGATTGCTTCATGCCAGCCTCATTGATACTTAACGCCTGTGACATACCCAAGTACTTGTAAGTATCGGTTACAAGAAGTGATCGTAGGTTAATGGAATCCAAAAGTTGTATTCCTTCGGATTCCACTATCCTTCCTTGCTTTACATGGATGACAGCACATTTATCCACACCGAAATCCATGCTGATAGACTTACTAAAAGTTTCAGTTACTTTGAGTAAATTCATCAGCTGTAAATCAGTGTGGGCAAACAGCTTTAAGTCATCCATATACAGCAAGTGGGATATTACTCCACCACCTCTTTGTAACCTGTAACCTAGCCCTGAACCCTCTAGTAATGTACTAAGAGGATTCATTGCTAAGCAAAACCAAAGAGGACTCAGGCTGTCGCCCTGAAATATACCCCGCTCAATTTTTATCAGTTCGCCATTCCCAGAGATCTGTCGACATCCTGGATAGCTAAGAACCGTTTTCCATTGCCCCATGCATGACTTCAAAAAGGTGCGCAGAATTGCATTTACTTTATACAACTCTAACACCCTCAAAAGCCATGCATGTGGCACCGAATCATACGCTTTCTTATAATCTATCCAACATGCTGCCAGATCCCTTCGTTTACGGCGAACCTGTTGGCTAATGGCCATGTCAATGAGGAGGAGCTCCTTAGTGCCACGAGCCCCGCTCTTACATCCATTCTGAGAAGCTGACATTATTGAATTTGTATCAATATGTTTAGATATCTTGGTTCTCAAAATAGATGTAAGAAGCTTATAGATCGATGGTAAACATGTTATCGGTCTATAATTGCCGGGCTCATTGGTACTACCTGTTTTATGGAGTAGGTGGGTTATTCCCGTGGTCATAACAAAACAAGCATGTGAGCTACGCAGCCATTTCAGCCAGAAATTGTGCAGTCCGTCCGGGCCTGGCGATTTCCAATTCGATAAGGATCGGACCGCACTAATTACGTCCTGGCTATCAATGACCACGCTTTCCATTTCTGGAATTAGCTCACTTGCTTGTTTGACGTCCCGCATCCACTCCCCCTCAGTGTGGCCGACGGGTACCGACCAGATGTTCCTCCAAAACGTATTTGTAACATCGGCATCTGGAAGCCCCACATCGGTCACACATAGATCAGGCCGTTCCCAGGTTCTATAGACCCACCTTTGGTCCCTTTGAAACGTGCGGTTGATGACATACCGGTCCACGCGTTTTTTATATCTGCGCAGTCGATTTGCCCATGCATAGACTTTCTGCTTCAGGAAGTCAATGCGCTCTGTGGCCCGAGACAAGTAGTCATGAGGACTGACCCCAGTCCCCAGAAAAGCCCGGCCCACATAGCGCATTACCCTGGGCCGTGTATTGCCCTCCCTGAAGCAGATCAGCTTACCGATGAGTGTCCTTGCCTCAGCAATACGCCGTTCAATCCTGCACTGCCAGGCCGGGGCGACAGATGTTTGTCGTATAGCAGAGAAATGTGTGGGTAACTTGATGCCCGCTATACGACTTGCCGCCACAGCAGCACAGTACAGGATCGAATGAGTATCGGCGAGATTCTCGCTATTATCTAAATAGCTAGATAATAGCGAGTCCAGGACACTCACCAATGCTATATTTTTTCTATGCATAGGTAACCGAGGCAGACGGGGCCGAATCGTAAATTGCATGTACCGGTATTCCTGAATCGCACTTTCCAAAGCATCCTTTACCTCCTCAATGTACTGATTACTTACATCATTTGTCATGTCATCCACTTCCATGCTGGCACTATTGCCCGTCCGCGTCGCACCAGGTGATAGCTGCGTAACTGCGGGTTGGATGCGAATGGCATGACTCGTAGGTAAGTATTCTGAACGTAGCCTACCAAGCACGGTATCATCCAACTGTCGACTGCGTTGGATAACCCGCACTTGATCCGATAATCGCTGTGCTGAAACGTTGACGCTTGGTTCAAGAGCCTGAAACAGAACAAGCATGCGGCTGCGATACGCAGTGAGGTTAGTTCCTCCCTCTGTAGCCCCAAAATATGCCCGCATGACGTTTTCATTAATGGATTCGGTCCATCGCATGCGGCGCACATCACCACCGGCAGCGGGGGCCCGATTCGAGGTCGGTGGGCCTCGGGGTCCCAAGCGGGTCGGTGGCCGGCCTCTTCCCCGCCGACGTGCAGGTGACGGTGACGAGGGCGGAGAGAAATATTCACCGCTCGAGCTCGACGCAACTGCAGCGGCCGGCGATTCTGATCGAGGCACCGACGGCTGCGAGGCGGAGCTAAGCGGCGAACCCGGAGGTGGTAGTAGTGCAGCTCTTCTTCTGGCTCTTGTTAACATCGTGTTTTATTACAAATAATTTCGGTGTCGGAGAAAATTTTTACTTTTGACGTTGTCATATTTTTAATAGTAATTTCCGTTGAGTGTTTGCTATTATGCCTGTAATTTTGTGTATTTATTGTGTAAAACGTCTTATTGTTTTTAATTGGTTCCGAAATAAATGGATTTATATCAAAAATAAACTTAAAACTGAAAATAAAATATTTGTCTCTAAAAAACACAGACGTTACTTAGTGTTGCCAGATTATTATTATTATTATATTATTATTATATTATTATTATTTATTATTATTATTATTACCTGTATATCATGTGTGATGTAATTTTGCCATAATTATAATATTGGAAATTCGTCCCATTTCATCATCGTGTTGTTATTTATGCGAGAAAATTGCGATCTTGCCCATAATGTGACTTTCTAATATAACATAGCGCGTCAACCATGTTATTTAAATTGATAATTATGTTATATAATTTATTATGAGGATGCAAATATCGTTTTATTATTATCAAAATATTGAATAATTATATAAGGTTGAAAGGTTGTTATTAGTCATTGAATTGTCTATGATCAAGAGGAAGAGCAAATAAACAACAACTTTCTTTCTAGACGATTCGGCAGTTTTGTGTATATAATAGTTACTAGTGACACTTGATTACATATGTAGATAACGAGACGCCCTACATAATGTAACATGTGGTCACAAATCACACGGGTACTTATAACTCTATAGTTCCGCATTGTACAAAGAGTTCACCTAAATGTTGTGACGTCAAGAGTACACAAATTACAGTTGTTTGAATAACACAATGACACATATTATTATTGGTACGTGTTGAATAATTTATATAGATTTTATGTTTACAGCCCATTACTTTGCGTAGGTCAGGTATCAGATATAACAATCCTGCATCGTTTAAACAATTAACTTTGAAACTCAATTACACCTGTCAATGTAATGTACATTTAAATATTCATCATTTAATCCTTACAATACAAGTGCCAAGGTGTTTTATTTTTGATCATCATTTCTTATCTTCGTAGAAGTAGTATTATATTGAACAAAAAATGATGAGCAATTAAAAATATTTTACATAAAAATAATTAGTGTGACAGATAGCACTGTATTTATCTTATTACCATTCTTTCGGTACATGTCAAAATGTTAATGTTATTATAAACAAATGCTATATAATATGTATACGTTACTTCAAATACTAACCTGCTTATATGAAGGCAGTAATATTTTACTTAATTGGCAAATATCAACATAAAGATTACTCAAACTAGCATGGACACTTAAAATTGCTTAGAGAAGTTTACCTTCAAAAGCTAGCTACACATTTAATAAATAGTATTTAGTGTTTTCCACTTGAAACTGAACATCAAGAATTTTCAAGATACATAATATGTAGGTCTTATAGAAAAATGTTTACGAATGTATTATTTATTTTAACGTAGCATTCTTTAAAATATATCGTATACCTGGATGCTAACATCCATAACACAAAAATGCGTGAAGTATCTAAATACTTCACGCATTTTTGTGTTACGTTTGAGGTTTGATTGTAAACGTCGTGAAACAAAAACAATAAAAAATATTTTACTGTAGTGTCATCACTGCTTTGAATAATTTTCGTTTCCTTTTATAAAAAGATTTTGAACTGATTATAATGGAATAGGTAATCAGGATATGTGATTAAAATGAGAGCTCCTCGGCATATTTTATGCATGGCATTGATTCACTTTTCTCTGTAAAGGGAAATGATCAAGTTTGCAAGTTGTGTATCAAATATATTTCTTTTTTAAATTTATGCCGCTCTAGCCGCTATAGGCTAACCATTTGCTAAAAAAACAGTATATTATTAAAAATTTAATTTTAGAGTTTAAAATTAAAACATTTTAATGGCAAACAGTTTAAACAAATATATGATAGATAGTGAAATCCTGCATTTACAAACGAGAAACGGGTTCATCGAAATGAGGACAGGCATGGGTCGATATCGCGCCGTACGCTCGTTAAAGAATGGGGTCACAGGTGGAGAGAAAGCTCAAACCTGCGGCAACTGCATCAAACACATGTAATACTAATCTACTGAATAATATTACTATCTACAAGTATTGTTCGTGTGTATAATTAGAGAACTCTAACGGAGGTGCCGCGTTTACCACTAATAAGAAATTAGGGTGAGAAAATTTCTACAGTATTGTATGAAGTGAAAATGTATCAAAAGAAGTTTATGTATTGTTAAGAAATACACAGAGAGTAATTAATTATCTGTGCTAACATATAAATTATTTATAGCTGCAATAAATTATCGTACTATGCTGTCGTTAATTAATTAATAACATATTGATGTCATCATATTTATGAAATGAGTATTAGAAATATGTAAATTTGATTCAGATTAATATGTACTTGATGTCAAGAATTCAATGACATTCAATAATCTGATAAGATAGACGAATTGACTAATGGTAATAAATGGAAAAATCATAAAATAGTTTTGTTTTTATGAATAAATTTGTTCATTAATAATTGAATTACTCAATCAGAAAAATTATTTTTTATAATAGTCTAAAGTATCTTCAATATAATTACCTAAATGTTTTTGTATTATATTTACATCCTTCTTCAAACTTCAGAACCTTTTAAGACGTAAGGTGTACCGAATTAACGTACCCAAAGTAAATACATACTTTGCAAGACGTTTCAGTTCATTTATCGATTGCTATGTATACAACAAAGTAGTTAAGTACTGTGATATTCGGCAGTGTTCTATCAAAGAGGCAAAAGTGAAGGCAACGAATTGGCTTACATCTCTGTATTATGAATCCACGCAAAAACTACTTATACACCTTGTCTAGAACAGATAACCTTGAGCTTACATTACACATAATAATATTATAAGTGAGTATTTTATTTATATACATAAATATATATGTATTATATAGTAAGGATATATATGTACAAAATATATCTGTAAATATTTATTTTTACCTACAAATTAGAAATACGTACATACATACATACTTACATTAAATTGTTTGTAAATTTACTTTTGCAGATTTCGATCGAGCCTAAATAATTGTATTTCAATTCCAATTATTGTAATCGGAATAAGGCATCCACAGGACAGGCTTGCCTAGTGTGGGGCCAATGGATTCTATGTGAAATATTGTACTCTCTTGGTAATCATTTTTTTCTTTTCCATTTTTCTTTTCCTTTTTTTCTTTTTCCAGTAATAGAATAATTTTGACGCATCACCGATAGAAAGTTTCAAGTTAGGACATCTAACTGGAGTTAATAATCCGTTGCTTAATCTTTGATTTAGGTATAAGTATTAGGTTATTTTTTAACTAAACCGACTTGTTCATAAAATACGTAATTAATATTTCGATTACGGATTAGACGCATTCATTATGTTTCTTCTTTCTATACTTGTAAAGATAATTCCCTCGTTATTAACTTATTATTACGACTAATTGGCTCCAAATTAAATTATTTGAAAATAATCGAAAGTATTTTAGTGTTAATACAGAAGAATATTTGAGCTGAAGAAACAGGTATTAGAAACTGCGCAGTGCAAGTGTTTTTATAGAAGGATTAAGTTAGATGGTATTAAAAGTTGCTCCAGTTGTATAGGAGAAAGTATGAGATTGTTCTCACCGTGCCTATATTACTGACTTTTATTCGTTATATAAGCACCCATAGCATTGCCTAAGCTTTAATGAGATTTATTTTAAGATTGTATTTATAATAATCTCGACTTAGAGTTAGATTGAACAAAAGATTACTCTGATATTGCTTTATCTGCTGTTGTAACAGCTGAGAAAGTAGTGGCAGGCTTGTTTAAATGATTAAATCGTGTTGCCAACATCAACGATGTACTTAACATACATTAAGACATTTCTTATTGAGTACTATATTACATTTCATAATTAACCTGGGTCAGGATATTACTATCCTTTATCTTTTAAATTGACACCTTTATTTTGATAGGTTTCTCCCAAACAATGCGTATTTATTAGTCAAAAGAAATCATACAATAATAAATATTAGATATTTGTAGTGAATACGTTGAGTAAAATAAAAGCATTTTTTTAAAAAGCATCGTCTTCATATTGTGTTATTTTAGGCGTATTTAATTATAATATTATATTATTATTATAATTAACTTGATGTTTAATTGTTTCAATGTATGCACATGTGTTGAGTTGCAATCTAGAACTAAACATAAGCTTTGATTGTTTTTAATTTTTAATAAGATTGTAATTTGTTTTGTGCAATGAATAAATAAAATATAAAAATAAAAAATATCAATATAGTTCGGGTTAACTACTAATATAACTTACTAATAAAACAAAACGCTTACTATCAAACTAGCGAGTAAGCATTGGTTGCTTACTTACCACATATACTATACTATGTTATTACTACGATTGTATTATTCGTGAACTAACTAGGAGCAACATTTTAGTGAAATTAAATTACACACCTAACTATAGTTATGCGCTTAGTCTACCTACATAATAATTATAACAGACTTGTTGATTAAGCAACTGAGTGACAATGTCTTGCAATATGTGAGTTGTAGAGGTGTCCTTTAGTCGAATCAATAAAAATAGGACCATATGAAATGTGACCAGTGAGTGCGTGCTTGTGGAACAATGAAGTGATTATAACATCATAGATAGTGTACCTGCCTGCACTAAACGTATTACTTCACGAATTGTTACTAATTATCGGCATAAACAATAGAAGTAGATACTACAAAAAAGACGTTTGTAATGTGAATATTTTACTAAGTACGATTGTTTTTGCAACTTCATACATTGTTTACGCATTAACGTTAACTTGAATGCGCAAATCGGATTATTAACAACTACGTATTCGATTACCTATCTGTACATATATTGAAAATACATTTACTGTACATCCTCAATCACCACATACTTTAAGAATGCCTTATAAATAAACAGGCCGAATGTTTGTTTGATTGATTTATTAAAATATACCTTTATAAAAATCAGTCGGGTCTGTTGATTTATAATTATGTTTTTAAAGTATGGTGAGATTATAGGAAAATTATGTATTTTCTATATATGCACTCAGTACTGAATTTGGGAGCATGAGTATAGAACGTAATGTAAGCTTAGCGACGCAGCTTGTCAACGCCCTATAAAATGCCTCACTGAGTATATCATTACGTTTATTAAATCATATTCATTACAACTAGCTTTGAGAATAAACCAACGGCGCAAGCACTTTTAACGTTTAATAATTAAACAACGAGTTTTTTTAACACTAGTAATAACTTACATGTAACGCTTATTATTTTCTTATTTCTATATTGTACATGAAAGATAAATCTGACCACTCAGCTTAATACATCATATACGTTTTACATCAGTAGTGGGGGCTGTTGAGTAACAAACTATTTTAATAGTAAGACTGATTGAAACTATTAAAAATAAAATACTACAATCATCTACCGCCTATGTAAGTTTGTATTGGCTACCTCATGGGTGGTGTTCACTCAATTATTATCGATTGTTGTACATTTGTATGAAACTCGTTTTGATTTCAACTATTGAGAGACACGTTCAATCGAGTGTGGATCTTGAATCAGTTTACGCATGTACAATCAATTAACTGCACTGAAAGCATAATAAACATCTGTGGAGAAAGTGAACTCGGAAGGCTATATTCGCTTAAGGCCGCTACAATATCTAAAGTATGCGTTTGTAATAAATGATAGTGTGTAAGTTAGTTAGCGGATAACGTAATAGCTATTTGAACAGAAAGAGCTGCGGTCCGACGAGTATTCAATTCTAGTTACGCTCGTTCACCTAGATTGTTATTTTTAATTAAAAAGTTAACTTGACTTAACAGGTGGAGGATGATTGATGTATTTTATGTCATTGTCTGATTGCTCTTCTATCGTTTTTGTTATATTATATCACTTTCCTTTTAAACATAATTTTCAGTGCGTGGCATATTTTGATAAAAATTACAATTAAAATTTTGCTTTTGCGTGGTAACAGGACATAATATTTACCTACTGCGCAGGCAGTCATATTTATACCATTTGATCGATGAGGCAGTCAACATACTATACTCAGCATGCTTATGTGTCTAAATTACTGTTAACCTATATATAAAAAGTCTACACAATTTTGTAAGTGTTTGATTTTGCATTATGCAGATTGTTATATTACAAACCATTATAGAAGAAATATAATATTATTGAATCTAATAAGATAAGTGTTTGATTAAATTAATGTATTATGTATGTAACATAGCTGTAGATAGGTCGCGGGTTCGATCCTCGCACAAATCAAACATTTGTGTGTATGAACATGGATGTTTATCTTGGTCTGGGTGTTTCTATGTATAATATGTATGTATTTAAAAAAAAAAGTATATATGTATGTTTATCCATTGTCTAGTACCCATAGTACAAGCTCTGATTAGTTTGGGCTAGACGGTGTTGTGTGTATGTGGTAGAATATTATATTATTATATTATATATTAGGTACCTGGTTAGATAAACAATGATAAAATATATTATTTACAAAACATACATTATTTATTTTAAAATCGGCCTAGTCTAGTTGCAACTGCACTTTTTCCGCTCATTAATGTTAAATATGCATCCTAAATACGAAAATTTGCGTATAGTGAATTCACTTGCGCACTTATGTTTAGAGTATTGCTGTATAACTCGGAACAATGTTTGTATTTGAAAAATATTTGTTATTTATGACATTATACTTAACTTAATTAACGAGCAAAGGGATATCGGTGACTGGATACGAGTAACTGCAGCATAAAAATGAAAGTCCGGAAGGTATTAATGAAAGAGAAAATTGTTTATAGACAATAGCTACGGCATTCATTATTGTCAAGGTATTAGTGGCGTGGTATTCTTGAAGCGGTAGACGACAATACCTACCTAATATCGGAGACCTAGAATTACCTCTTCAAGGATAAACAGGCTTAAGTAAGGACCTACTATATTGCTGTATGGCTATTTAAAACTTACCTGTCAAAGGTTGGTTTTTTACATGACATGTCTAAAGGTAAAAAGAATGAGATATTGATGGAGCAAGCTGTGCTGCCGTTGTGAGAGTTGAATGCAGAGTGCACAGTGAAAAGCATACAGTGCAACGGCCTTGTTATCGACGACGCCACATCTCTTTAGAGAATAGTAAGCTACGGGGTCAACTCGAGTTTCGAGAATGGGTAAATATTTAGATATTGTAATTTTATTTTGCTAATGGACGCGCTCATGATAATTTTGTTGTGTTAACCACTTTAATTTGATTACTTCACGTTGTTTTAAATCACTGTTGTAGAAGTTTTTCGACGATAAGCGTCATCGGAATGAATACTAAAATAGCCTACACATTCTACATACATCATCGATGCTATTAATTTATTGTAGTCATGAATATTTTATGATGTATTTTTCAGAAATTCGGATGCTAACACTTCTATACCTTCCTGTTTGAACTAGATTTCCACTTCATTAAATGTACTTGAAGCCTTAGAAACTTGTTTAGTAACGCAGAGGTTTAGATTTATTTTGTATATGCAAGTCATATAATACTATTAAATTATAGTTTCTATTGAATACTAGTACGTACAAATGTCATTGTGTAAAAATATAAAGCCCTATTAAAAGTCAAAAGCAAATATATCTTACATAATAACGTATGTTACTTACAAATGATTTAGTTTCAAAATATATTAAAGTATTGCCTAAGTGCTAGCATAAGTAGGTGAGACTAGATGAAGCTACATACAAATTGTCTCATTGTGAGTTCAAAGAAAATTGTTAAAAACATGCACGTGTAATGTTGTATTCACAATACGCGCTAATTTGCATTTTTACGCCACAGGGAAATTTATTTTTCTTGATGTTTTATTGAACAGAAATGTTCTATGGAAAGAAATTAGCAGTGACTGGCTGTTGAAAGAATGTGATGGGTACTAATTGTTACGTAATTACTAGTGTACTTAGAACAATGAGTCGAGAGTGAGTAGCTTCTCGTTCGTATTTGTTATAAGTTACTAATGAATGCTCTAATACTTATTGTGTTGGAGTTAATAAATGCAACTCAGATGCTGTTGTACAGGACTGGGTCAGTTGGCAGACAGCGAAAGTATTTGTTTTCTCTTGAGAGTCGGTCTGGTTTAGCTTCTCCAATGCCAACCGTATAGAATTTCTTTTTCCACGATGAAAGTTATTAGAAAATTGATTACTGATAGCTTTCAGGTTGAAGGTTACGATTTGACGCATTACTAGAAAAGGAAATGAAAATGTATATACTTAATAGATCAGGTAGTGCAGCGCAGAGCAATAAATTTATTTAATTGCAGAAATTAACGACTCATATTACGGCAGGTAACAGTGCAAGTAAATATGAACTTATATATATAACAAGCTTTAAATACTTAGATAAATATAACGAAATACCTTAAAATAAATTAACTTTAAATTATCTATTATTATTTAGCTAGTAATTACTTTAAATCTAAAAATTCTAAACAATGATTGCAGATTATAATTTTGCATTTAAAGCTTATTAGAAATTTTGATTACGGTTACCATATCATGTGCTATTCGATTCGTTGTGTACATTCTGATTTAAAATCTAGCAGAAAGTTTATTAATAGTAATAAAATTGTTTACACGGTTGATGGACTCGTTATGGTGTTCATTTTCCAATTAGCTTGTCACGGGTTTGTAAACGGCGCAAAATGTACAATGTTTATAAATCATTGTTCATGTTGTGCTCAGGTATAAACACAGTAATTGTGTACATATATACTTTCGTTAGATATATCAAACAAATGATATATAAAAATGGACAGAAAATGTTTTAGCGAATAGCGATGAAAATAATCGTTTATAAAATATGCTAATGTTATTAAATCTAAATTAAAAGTACAGTCTGGTAAAGGAAACAAGAAAATATGTCGTAAATTAATGGAAGCCACGGTTGTCAGTAGTGTGAAATGATTGACATGCAACAGGCGTTGGAGCTGAAACTCGGATCATTGCTATGCGCGACACGGTCTGATAATCCTTACGATTTATCAACACATCTAGAAACGGGTCTGGTACTTGCAAGCTTGTCAATATTTGCACCTATTGTTTAATTTATAGTTCAATAATAAAATAAAGTCCATAGCCATAGCTTATGTGGGATGCGTGGTTGAACATTTTAATTAATTAATGATATAACATTATCATAATTATGTACATTTACTAAAAGAATTTGATTATTACAATGAATGCTAATCCTGTCTACTATTTTTCCTTGAATTGGTTTATCAGCAACCGTATAATGTTTAGATGTAGTGATAGTAATGTTTTTATATAGCTTATTTCGAAAAGTGAAACCTAACTAATATTATAAATGCGAATGTGAGTTTGTTTATTACGATTTAACGCCTTAACTACTCGATCAGGGGTACAAAAAGGGAGATACGATACATTTATCCAGAAAAATATCTGTTCCTAGGGATATAAATTTATTGAGCGAAGCTGCGGCAAGAATCTAGTATTGTATAAACTAAATTAAGATAAACATATTAAATTAAGTATAATATATTTGAGAAAGCAAGAGCTTAATATGAATGGAACAATTTTTTGGTGTCAGTGTCACAGCTGCATCGCTGCGCTGCCCGCACAGCGAAAAAATACCATTTAGTTTATCTTTCAAATTACCTGTTAGTCTTGAATGTAGGATGTTTCTTAACGTTTCCACGTACTTATTTATTTAACATCTAAGTTATACGACGTTCAGACATCATTTTTACCGAGCAAATGTCATACAAAAAATCGAAATTGCATAGACGTGACTTGTCTAGAAGATGGTACCAATTCAAACCGAAGGTTGTTGGTTTATGATACGTTTAAATTGCATTTGTAATCCTGAGAATGATTTGTTATTCGTGCTCGATGGGATGGCTGCATGACGATCATGTTTCAACCGTGGAAACAATGGCGAGCGTGGCCGCCGGTCATGTCACCGCGAATTAGCGTCTACATCTAAGTTATCATTAGAAAATTGTCTTTTGATGCAACAATAAGGAAACGGCGGGCGGTTGCAATATTCCGTACAGTATAGGGTATTATGAGACACAATAGTTTGGGAGCATCGGACTAGAACAACGTAACGGTTATGTCTGTTATGTCACGCGGTACATATTGAGGTCGGTCGGTAATGCGCTGGTCATTAGGCCGTGGTTTTCGAGGTCTAACACGAAAAAGAAGTACGAGATGAATTGCTGTTCTACATTGATAATGTCTTTTAAAATTATTCTTATTGAAAGACGAATTATTTCGCGCAGCCGTTTATTTAATCAGCGTGTTATGTAATCTATCAACACGTGGGCTATTACTCGGCGTTTTGAAGTTATGCCGCCTTATTATTTAAATTATGTGTTTAGTGTAAATGACTGTAATAATGCGGATTGAGAGTTTATTGATTGAGTATATTATCATAAATATAGATAATATAAGAGTAATAGTTGTATATGGATGTTTGACTTGGTCTGGGTGTTTCTATGTATAATATGTACGTATTTAAAAAAAAGTAGTATATATGTATGTTTATCCATTCTCTAGTAATCATAGTACAAGCTCTGCTTAGTTTGGGCTAGATGGTGATGATTGATTGATGGTGGTGTTGTGTGTATGTGTAGAATATTATTATTCTTATTATATATTTACTTGTAGTGGAGATATGTGGGTTTAAAGGGATTAATATGACTGACTTATCGAAACGAGACCAATGAGGAAGAGAGTTCTATGAGATACATATCTGTGGCATGTTTTAAGACTTCGTCTCAGATAACTTTTATGTTTGTGCATATTTAGAGCGTAAGCTTCTGATAAGTAGCATCATAACTTGCGTGTATTATATTCTAAGTTTATGTGTTTCTTGCTAATTGCGATACCATGTAATGTCAAGGTTTTTATAATTTTCATGGGAGAACAACTTATTGTTCAATGTAGAAAGTACTATATATTATATTAATAATACATTGCATTATCTGTTACGATAGGCATTAAAATATGAAATTAAATAATGTGCTCTAATTGAGGTTTTTATCTGATTTTCACTAAAAACCTTTCAACCTTTCAATGACTATTTTATTTAATCATTGCCATTTTATTAGGCGATAGCTTTGCTTTAATAAACACAGTCATTATATTATGATTATAATAATAACATGTTTGAACATCAAGATATATAAAACATGTTTATACGCTTAAACCGGTATTTCAAAGACCTGCTAAAAATAACTCTTGCAATTCGAACAGGGATACTCTGTTGGAGTTGCGAATAGTATTTTAATAGAAATAGAAATGCATTTTACCTCTATGTTATTGCGGTAGTATCGGCATCAGTCGCCCGATTTATCCCGCCTTCTGTTCTATCTGATTCTCTATCTAAGGGCACCTTGTCATATATTTTTGGCTAGGAATAGGAACTATATACTTAGACAATCGCGACAAACGTTACACGAATTTACTTCTGAATACCATATTATAAATGTAATACTTTTTACATACACACCACCTCGGACGACTACTCTCTTCCAGAATCTAAGACTGATGTCACGACCTCTTTCAGGGTGTAAAATAAAATGTCTGCCTAATCTGCTGTCTTCTAACATGTTAACGTGCAGATCTGAGGATTTTGTCTTTTATACAAGTAATTTTTTAAATTCTCTGTTTGCGTTCAATACTTTAGACCCCACGGATGGTGGACGTGGTGGTGTACTCACGTACTGCCATTGCGCCGAGTGTTGTGAACTCGAATCCCACACGGGACAAAACATTGTGTGGTAGTTGTTTTGAGTCCGGTCGATTGTTTTGTGTTTCTTATTTGAATGTTAATTGTTAAGGTATTATTTATAGTGCGGGAGTTTCCTTTTAAAGAAAATCTTATTAAGCTGTCCCATAACTTTAATATTTAATGTTTATAGAAGAGACTACGACTACGCTACACCTATTTGCATAGTGACAGTTCTAATTATAATGAACTAATACGTTCTTTATTTTAATAGCTGGCAAACTGGAAAGGCAAACTTAATCTAAAATCTCAATATTTTTGTATCCAGCATAGCAGTAAAAAACAGCCTTTAAAAAAAATCGTTCTGCTGGCTTAAGTGTCAAAACCATATTGGCGACCTGCTGTCAGCATAAAACCTAAATAATTAGCCTGAAAACGTATTTATCATAGGGATACGTCATAACAAGACTTATTGGGTTGGGTCGATTGCGATTTAGTGTAGAGGATAGCTTCCTTTAGGTGTAAAAAATCTGTTTTCCTCTACATAATACCGCAGCCGAGCTATTCTTTTCTGTTCAAGATCCTAGATTAAAGCGTCATCCTTTTCCACACACGATTTCAGGTTTAAGCGAAATGGGATAGTGCTATATATCTTCCTGGTCCTATAAAATGGACATCGTAAAAATAACTGTAATATACTAATTGTATCATCTTATATAAATGGTAGACAGTAGTCAATTGTAGGCGGTGAGCAGTTAAGCTAATGTTATATTGTTTTAATCACGGTAGTGGCCGGTAGTCGTATTATTGCGATCCAATGGTATATTAAAAACGTAACTATTGATGCAGACTCTAAGGAAGCCAAGGCTATGCAGTTAGGTGTACCTAGGTGAGCGACATTTTGTAAAAGCCAATCCTAAACTGCTTAATTAACGGTCTAAAATTAACAGAATATTGTTAGTTCAATGAAAGACTATTTAAATTATAATAATTATATGCAAAGAATTATATTACTTGATTTTGCAAGCGGCTCCGCTCGCATAAATGTTGTTTATGTTAATTTTCTTTCCCTCGGGACCAGTAGGTACTTTTTTCTAGACAAAAGGTCCTGTGTCCTTTTCTGTACTGCTGACAAAATGTATGCGAAATATCATAATTATCGGTCGAGGAGATTAGATGTGAGAGCGTAACAAACAAACAAACTAACAGTCGCATTTATAATATTAGTTAGAATACGATACAGAAGGCAGTTTTCCTAGACTAGGTACGCATAAAAGACTACGCACGACTCCTTCAGACCAGTTTATAACTTTTATGTATTATTATTTTTTCCGTGGCGGAATGCTTTGAACTATACCCTTTCGCGGGGTCGGGCGGAGGGGTTATGTCGGACACGCCGGGGTAAAAGAAAGGTGTTGAAATGATGATAATAGAGCTCCCGGACGTAGTCCACTTAGAGCACCCGTCCGAATGGCACCTGCGCGAATAGCATCTAGCCTAGTCCACGAAGAGCACCCATCAATATTTTTGCCAGGTGCTCTTTGTGGATTCAAATTTATTTATACATTTTTGTCCACGAAGAGCACCTACGACTCAGCAGCGTAGTGCTGGGATGTATTTGTTTTACAGGATGTTATAAAATGGAAGATATCGATAAAAATCACTAGAACATTTATTAAATACACATATTTACGTACATACGACATGTTATTTCCTGGCGGCACTGAAAAATAAAACATTATAAATATCACTATGACAATAATTATTAATCTTACCAAATTTCTTATTTTTAATACATGTATCACAATCAGTCTCCTCACATCACCTTTATTGCAAAATCAGCCTTAGGTACATCTTAACTAATAATATCACAATCAGTTTCCACATATCACATTTATTGTAAAATCAGCCTTAGAGCCAGCGCAGACGAGGGACAATGGCGGACAAAATTTTCGCGGAGTGCTCTTATTATTACTCTCATTAGGTTTCACTTTGTCTGCGTATACCGCCAGGCGACGTGAGGTATTGCGCGGACAAAGTGCGACCTTATTACTGTACCCTAGTCTCTACCTAACATAACCTTGACGGTTGGTGTAGGGGAACGCTATATCATAAACTGGACTAGTCGTCTCTACAGCTATCCCCTCTCTCTAGAGGGGATGTCCCCCCCCCTAGTCTCTATCTTCAGAACTCGAGTAGATAGGGTTTCAGGGGAGAACTACGGGTCTCTCCCTTAGGATCAGGGTACTACGGGGTCAGGCTAGGCCACTGCGCCTCAAAAGGCGTGTTCTATCGGCTGCCGAATAGAGTGCGCGGTTCCTGACATTGAGGTTGGACTCGTAGTGGCTATGTGGTCAGCCGCAGAGGACGACATGTTTGTTGCTCGGCAAGCACGTGGCGTTCGAGCGTCGGACTCATGCGCGGCTAGTGCGAACCAATCGGTCGCGCGAGGCATGGAGTTGTCTTTAGCGAAGTGGCAGTGTAGTTTCACTGCCACAACGCAGTCAAAGTCAAGTCAAGTGCAAGTCAGAGTCATAGCTAGAGTAAGTCGGGCAGTACCCGGCTTGTAGGCCAAAATGGATAGACGGGGTAGACGTATGGATGTACGTCGGGAAGTGAGCGTGCCTTATACACCTCCGGCACCATACTTGAGATATGGGAGGCGGCCTCTCCGTCGTCTTCAGCGAGGTTTTCGTTAGCAACTCCCAGAGTTGCGAGTGGTGAGCGGCGTTGTTGCTCCAGTACTTATCTGGAGAATAGGTAGTGTCACTTGGGCACGAGGTAGCCCGCTTACGAAAACTGGATCTCTGAGGTTAGGATGCAGAGTCGAGATTTGGGTTCAAGACCTGTCTACGTATACCTGGTCCCGGAAGGTGCTCTCAGGGACTGGAAGGTACAGCGGCTCCCACTATTATAACCTAACGGTTGGTGTAGGGGAACGCTATATCATAAACTGGACTAGTCGTAGAGAGAGGGGATGTAGATGTCCATTACAGGGGAGACGGAATCGACACAGAGGCGCGCATGGGAACACGCACGCCGCCTCTCGGACCTGTTGTTGATCAGATGGCGAGCAGGCTTACGAAGCCCACCACCCCCAGGTCAATCCTCAGGGTGGCTGGAGGTCATCTCGCGAGGATTTTCAATTTGCATTAACCGGTTTCAACTAAGGCCGTGTATGAGCCTAATAATAATGGCAAATGCCAACATGAAAATTACATTTAATTATCGTCGAACTTATATATTTTATTGAGATGTATATATAAGACATATTAATCTTTTTGCGAATGCATCTACATGTAATTATAGTCGTCTTATCTAGATATCCAAACTTGAAATAATTAAAAGTTAACCTATTACATACCAATAATGGCATGTTTCTTGATTGCCTTGCGATACCATTTTGGCTGGTATGTTAGAAAGGCATAATTATCTTTACTGTGTCATCTGAGTAACAGTATCACTAGTTGGGAATAGAGTTCATTAATTAGTGCTCTATAGTGTCAAATTCAAACTCTATAATTATTATACACTAGCTGTATCCTTGATTTCATACTTGACAAACATGTTCCGTGATGTATTTTAAAATTAAAATATCGTTTTATTCGTCAACTAATTTTAATGAAATAGATGTTAGATTAACCTTATTTCACATAACTGAAATCCTCATCCAAGTTGGTCGAGGCATTGTTAAGGTTGGCTTTCATAGCCAGGGTTAAAAAGTTTCGGGCACGCCACGATCGTGGCCGTAAGTCCCGTTTTTAAGGAGTGACTGGAAAGGCGGCATGGCCCCCTCACATTCCGGCTGACACAGGTAATGACTGGCCACGGTTGCTTTGGCCAGTTCCTGTGTCGCATAGGCCGGCAAGAGACGCCCGGATGTCACCACTGTGGCGACTGCCACGACGTTGTTGAGGACACGGCGCTGCACACTTTGGCGGTTTGCCCCGCCTGGGCATCGCAGCACCGTGAGTTGATCGCGGTAGTCGGTATGGCTGCCCTCTCACTCCCGGCCGTCGTTCAGTGCATGGTCCGCAGTGAGAGGTCGTGGAACGCCGTCGCCTCCTTCTGTGAGGAAGTAATTTTCATCAAGGAGGTGGGGTAGCGGGAGAGGGAGCGCTTAAGCCCTCTCCCTAACCGCAGAACCGGGCGCCGGAGGGTGCGAGATGACCTCCAGCCACCCTGAGGTTTTACCTGGGGGTGGTGGGCTTCGTGGGCCTGCCCGCCACCCGATCAGCACCAGGTCCAAGAGGCGGCGTGCGTGTTCCAACGCGCGCCTTTGTATCGTGTGTCCGTCCCCCACTCAGGGGGACAGTAGGGATAAAATTAGTGGTGCCCAAAGGGCAGGTCTATTTGTGTATTGGCCTGCCGTTTCCTACGGCGGGCCAAAACCTCGGCGGGGTCCCAATTGCATGTGAAAGCGATTCGCGCGGCCCCGCCGATTGCAGTTATGCCGAGGAATACCGTGGTAGGTATAGTCGGTATTACCGGGATGTCGCTCACCATCTTTCCCTGGTGAGTCTGACATATCCTCTCCGTCGCCCCGCGAAGAGTTATACGTCAAAGCATTAAAAAGGAACAAAAAACCACCAAACACGTAAAAAAATAAGAAAGGTTTAAAAAGTTTGCTTATAGATTAGCAAAATATACGTTAATACGATTGAACACAAAAATATAAAATAAAGAGATTATTTTTGCGTGCGGCAATTTGCAGGTCATCAAGTAATAAGTTATACTGTGAAATATTATTAGGTAGCGATTTTACTTTACTACTGTCTTAACATACATGCCGAATAATAATGAAGCAGAGCAAAAATTGTAGTATTCATAAAATTTTACAGTATTCTCATCAATAGATCTTGTTACTGCGACATACATATTCATAGATAACTTAAAACAATAACTATTTGTTAGTTTATATCGTTCGATCTCTAAAGTTCCTATTTAAGATTTTATTGTGTGGAAATCGAATAATACATAGTAGGAAGGGTAAATCATTTTGTTTCATATCACGTTTATATTTTGCATTACAAAGTAGCCATTGATTCTTGATTGATTCAGTTTATAAACGTAGAGTCTTAAATCATAAAATATTGTCATAAAGTGAAACTGTAGGCCTTTATTTCTGAATTGGTAGTAAAGCTACATGCCGTAAAATGATGTAATACCGCATAATCAATTAACAATCATTTGACGATCATCAGCCAATTATAAAGTTGTTGCTAATTTATTGTTATTTTATTTGCCAAATATTTTATGTACTAACTAAATATAAAATAGTCGACAGTAAATATGAATAGTGATACATACTTGTATATACTTGTATGGGCGACACCGCGTTAGCTACTAGATAAATCGTTGGGTTAAAGTTTAAGTTTTGAAACCAAGTAACCAAACAAAGAAAACTGAATAAAAATCTGTTTTGGAAATATTTGCGTGTATACAAACAGATAGAGAGACAAAACTATTGAACTGCGTTATTTTATGGTAAGGCTTCTGCTAAATAGTCGTCTCTATCTTTTTTTTAATGCCCGAATATGTCATATAATAAATAATACAACCAGCACCGACAGCAACCGACTCTCTGAGGCATTCAGGACCGCAGTGTCGCCACTCACATTTAGCTCGCCACAAGCTGCCTTGCGGTTTGTGCACTTTTATTTAACCTGGTGATACATTTTTGTTTATATCACAAGACAAAGGTGGTAGTGTACTGTGCCGTCCGTTATCGCGTTAGTCTCATGATGAGATAACGACTGCCCAGATGGGGTTTTTATTATAATTTTCTGTTTAACCTTTTGAGCGCCAACCTATTACGAACACGATGTGTCCTCCAGCGCCAAGCTATAAATCTATAACAGATGAAAAATAACGGCTACTTAAATTTTGCTGTTTTTAAAATAAACAAAGGCCCCTCTTGACATAAAAATGTAAACCTAGAGTTTTAGGCAAAAGTAAAATGACGCACAAAATAAAAATAACTATTTCTTTTATGTATTTTAAAATAAATTTTACGATTAGATATTGTCTTCTAATAAAGATGTGGCATGGAGGGCACGGAAACGTCTGTCTTCTATACAAGACCGTGGCGCTCGAAAGGTTAAACTTTGCTAGTCTTAATATGGTTTCGTCCTAAAATATTGTTTTCTTAAGCGGAGGAAACCACGAGATCGTAATGTTGTTTATATATAACGATTTCCATTATATTTATAAATGTTTTTATGGGTATTACCTAACCAAAATATCATCAACCTTCAATTCTGGAACTTAATTGGTAGGCAGAGATGTAGAATACCCAATTCACCAACAATGTTATCATCACTGCGTAGTGCTGGTAATTTCCTTACAGTAGGTTAGAAGGAAAAATAAAAAGAAGAAGAGAAAGGGGTTAACCACGGAAAAGTTACGTAGATCAGGTAAAGGAAAAACAAAAGTCATGTCGTACCAAGTACACCGGGGAATAGAAAGATAAGGAAGAGACTCCACCGACAAAAGCAAAGCTCTTAAATTTATTGATTCTGATTTGGTTTATTTTTAATCGCATCTAGTCATCTCATTATCTTAAGATGTCATTATAACAAGCAGTTAACTTATATATCTTTGACCAATTGCTTTCTTGTGCCGCCAAGTAGGCAGTACTTACGTGAATGTTACACGTGATTGGGATAATACGACTTTAATTATATTTTATTTTGTTTACAACTTTCTCCTGCCCAACTAAAGTTCAACAGTGGATATTAGAAGCATTCGTTGTAATTTGATCCTATGTAGTCGTTTGTTTAAGCGGTTTTTAAAGCAGGGTCTTGTTGGTTGCGTAATATTGTGCTTTAGTTTCGCCTGATCTCAAGCTACTGATTTCGATTTTCAAGTCGGGGAAAGTGTTATAGGTATTTTCTTTAAGGTTTTTCTCAGTAGCAGGACTGAGTGTGGAAGTGTCCCTCTTCATCTAAGAATACCATCCAATCAATTCCATCTGTATTCTAGAAGGTGAGTACTTCTTTTACGTTGGGTTATACGGGTCCAGCTAGCGAAATGTGGCTCTGCTTTTTCGGGCGCATGAAAACAATAAGTCTATAAAAACCCTTTTTTATATATAGTGTTTTACGTAAATGTTCCCATTAAAAATAATTCTAAGGTAGGACAGGATTTCCTAACATGGAACTGTTGCATGTTACATGTAGTAATTAGCTCGTGAATAACTAGAGTATGTATGCATATATAACTTAGATATGACGGAGAGCCTTAACCGCATCTTTGCCTAGCATTATTATGTTACCTAAATTCGTTACTTGTGTCCTTTCTGATACGTTCGTTGTGAAATATATATGAAATCAAATCCAGCAATACGGTTTTATTTTACATTGTTGCAGCGTTAGCCAAATGCCGTAATGCAGAAGCGAAGCATTAAAACGGAGGGACGTAATGTTCAGTCGGTTGTGCAACTATTTTACATATTCGACCGCTGCACTGCACACTGCACAACGCCAGCTGCTACATCGAACGATATCGTTGTATAATTCGCTATGAACTTTCACACTTTACCAGCTTCCTGAGATCTAATAAACATTAAAATGGTATTAAAACCACATCAGTGGCTACTACAAAAACTATCCTGCTACGAACACAATTTAAGTTATTTCGTTTGTGACGGTTCATATGAGCCGGTCATTTTAGGGGATTATAATCTTCTTATCAGGCGCAAGAGCAGTTATCAGCGTTTCGCCCGATGAGTACCTACATGTTCACATACATTCCTCTTCCAATCCCTTTCTTTCATTTCCATATGTGCGGAACGGCAACCGCTTACCGCTAACGGCTTATCAGGCGGACCGTATACAGGTTACTGTATAAAAATAAGTGTGTCGCACATTTTTTACTATGTTCGTATTCGCTCCTTGATTATTACTAGTACGACATTGTTGTGCACAATATCCAGATAATAAATGCTGTCCGCTCACATATATTTTCGAAATTCTTGTTTAAAATCTACATGTTTTTTACTACTGTCTATTATCTAACGCAGTCACTGTCACTGTCATTTCATATTATAAGTCAATGAATTGTCTGGTAGCATGACAGTTACATTTATAAAACGAGATGAAACTACAGCAAAATTAATTGATAAGCATTAAGCGTAATCAATTATTTTCACAGCTTTCTAATAACAAACTGTTGGTTGCATCCTCCAGTTATACTTCTATAATAGCGTTAATAATAGAGCTGGTTGTTTCCTGCCATTCAAGTATGAATGGTCTATGAGAGAATCTGCGGTAAGTAAAACAGACTGGGGACTTGTTTACATTCTACATGTTATGAACAATGTTCGCGTGTGAAATGCTGCATACATTAATCACATATTAACACTAGCAAAGCATGTTATATTTAATTATAGCCGTTTTCTATGTTTTATAGCCGTTTTCTATGTTTTTCGAAGGTTCTAGTGATTAGAAAGCGATGCGTTTTGTAAGCGGCTGGTCGCCTGGGACCACCGGTATCAGCGTCTACTTGCTTAATGCATCGCACGTGCTTGGCGTGCGTAGCACATACCGCCAAGGCTTCATGACAACAAATATTGAGTAACCAATGCTCATGATAACGATCGTATTGATACATTTAAATAATCAAACTGATCTAAGTTAGGTTGGATAGGTACAAAAAATTATTTCCGTTGCATCATGTCCGATTCCAATCATTCTAGTAACAGGCTTTAACTATCAGTGCAGTTGTGTATATGTAATAATTTATGTTCATTGTCTATAACACGACAACGACAATGCAATTTCTTACTATATCGACACTGGTGTATTTCTTGATCTCCAAGTCAGGTCGTTTATGAATACTTTTGTAATTGTTGCGGTCTTGAATATATAATTAAGTGATCCATAAATAATTTGACAACTTTTGTCATCTGGGTGACCTAGTCATTGGCTACCATAAAAATAATTTGAAACAAAAATTGACACACATTCGGAATATAAACAACATGAGATAACTCGTTTTTGTTTATCTGACAGACATTCTAGTATCTGGCCTTTAGGTTGGGGAAATACATAACGAAATATAAATGCTAAACATTTATATTTCGTTATGCCTAAGTACGAGTAGGATAAAGCTTATCTATTAATACATAGTTTGTTATGTAGTGGTCATGTAACACGATTTTATTAATAATAAGATTCTGTATTTAAATATACATAACGAAAAGTATTAGAAATTATAAGTGAAAATTTTATTAAAAATATTTATAATGAAAAGTACGCTGACAGTTCGTTGGTATTATGTGAGACTTCCATGAAAACTTTTCGCAATGCTGTTGATAAATGAAGAATAGTGAGTTACCGTAATGATAGTTTTTGGTGGTTACGTAGGAGCTTGGAAATTGAGTGCTGTTCGCCTTCAGGCGTGGGTGTAGTTTTTCCATAGCTATTTGTATTTGTTACGATCTCGGAAGCGTTTACTCCAAACTACGATTATGTTGACATAACTTTTCGTTTTACTTTGACATTGGACTTGTGATCTGCTTTCGTTTTGGGTACACCTTAACTAGCGTAATAAATGTATTTTCAATAATATTACTAACAGAAAAGTATAATAGTGTTCTAAGTTTTATTATTAGCGAATCAGAATTTGTTCCTGCTTAGATATGTTTTTGTAGATACTATGTTTTGACAATATTTTTTTGTAAGTTAGTTTTAACAGTGTCAACAGATGTTCTGCATTCATAGTTATATAACTGTAAATTAAATCAGTTTTAGTAGAGAAAACGACGGCATTTTAAACTTCAATTTTTACAATTTCATTTTGTTTTATTTACGTTTAGTATTTGGGTTGTTATAAATGCAATTATGACTACTTTGTAGAGAGATTGTATAGAGTTTTCATAAACGCTGCTGTCTACGTTTCTTTTAATTTCTATTTAACTGACAATTTCTTAAGGATGGAGTTCATTGTGTTCTGAATTCTTGTTTTGTTGAACCGGTGTGTCACGCTGTTATGAATTGTTTATCAGTCTCTTTTAGTGAAACTAGTTTTAGAAAAGTATTATAAATAAATACAACCGCTTTCCGTCTTATAAAACTAAGGATATAATTTAAAAAGAAAGTTGTTTACATATTTTGGTTCATATAATTATCTCTTTTAAAGTTAATTTTTGCAATCCAATTCTATTTAATCTTATTGTTAGAATACATAATCATGAAGAGTAACATCTAGAACATGTTACAAGTACCGATTGCATTTATTGAAATTCTGCGTTCAGTTGTGCATTATACGGCATACGTGTAATTAGTGAACATGTTATGGTATAACTTTCTTACAGTTACTTAAAGTTCGTATTTTACGCTAACGGTAGCACAGATATAATAATATACTTCGACTCACCCGTGAGACTATAATTTTGTTTTCACTCGCTCACCCCTAATCTTCCGCCTCTCAGTTAGCTATAACACCGCTGAAAATTTTACGTTTGCTGTGCACGTAGCTCACATTAACAACCACGGGATGTTACTGAACAATAACCCGTTACTTAATCGATTTTATAACATACATCGACCAAATTTAAGTGTAGCTTTACTTGAATGGGAATGGCTTTAAATGGAATCACGTAATTTCGGAACGTTTCCGAGTGTTGTAATACGGGCGACTGGTACGCGTGCGCGGCTCGGGAAAGTACTTTGTGGACTGGTGGACTGGCTCGTCCGCCGTGCTCGCGACACCGACGCGACGCGGACCGGGCGCACTGTTGCGCTTGCGCATCGACTTAGCACTCGGGGCTGCCAGACCGGCTGCAGACGCCGTGCCACTTTCATTGAAGCACTTACTATGTGCAACCTGACTCTTCTAAAGCCATTTAGATGTAATTTATTTTATTGATGGATGCCCAGATAATATTTCAAGCTCATACATTTTATAATTGACATCTTATAGCAGAACTAGCGATATAGATTACAATGAGAAAGTTTACACCTGTTATTTTAGTTATGTCATTGATTTATAGGCAGATCTTTCTAAATGTGTATATTAAATGATTTTCACTGTAAATGCTAATAAAGAAATTAGCAGGATGTCATGAATGAATAGAGCCATAAACTTTTCTAGAAGAAACACTCTTTCTTTCGTCTTTTTCAAAAGTATCTATGTAACCTTTGTGAAACTTTATTTGCACAGCTATTTAAAAGTTTCAAGGACCTATAACAATTATACTAATAAAATATTTAAGCATACGCTGTATGTTTATTTAAACCCACAAAGAGCAGGCAAAAGCAAATAGTATTTTAACAGTGTGTTACATTGATACGTGAAGTTTAAGAGTCGTCAAGAGGAATCCTTGAATAAAACCTTATCTGTGTCTGTCGGTACTGGATCGTATGAAACAGGGCTTTCTCGCTAGGGCTTTTAACTTACAATTCGGCCTATCATGTGAATAGTAGTACTGAAAGGAGAGCTGACATGCATTATCTATAAGTGATAAATAAACCTTGAAGGTGTCCCTGCAATATCTAGCGTGATGAAAAATTTAATATTTTTAGACTATCATGACTTTATTTTAATTTTATAATTTAGAATACTTGAATGTGACCACATCTTACTGTTTTACAAGATGTATATGTATATTTAATACAATATTGTGTTCAAAGCGGACTATTGAGTAAAATCAATAAAAGTATTATCATTGCAGAAGATTATACAATGTTCGTATAATCTTGCATATAACATCTGCCCGTCTCCTTGCTAGGTCGTTTGGCATCTTGTGTGAGGGCCGAAGCAGAACATGAAATTGAATTGAAGCAATATGAACCTTTTTTCACACCGGTTGACAAAATTAGTACAGAAAAATTAAATGTAAGAAATATATTATGACTATCTTATTTTCTGATCATATCATTAGACGTTTTTTCTACCATCAGAACAGTAAAAAATAAACAGAGCGTAAAAAGTAGCAGAGAATAAATGATTTTCATAACCTTGACCCGGGTAGTATAGAAGTGTTAAAGATCATTTGTACGCTGATTCATTAATCATAAATATTGTTTTTGTGGTTTAATAGTATAAAATCAGTATAATAGTGTCACATTTAAGGATCAATGACGATGATAGAGATTTATTATGTAAAATTAAAAAATATATATTTAAATATCTTCTCAGGTCTTTACGTCTGTATCAGGTGATTTATACAGCGTTTAGTGTGGCTGTAGAGTCCAATGCGGGAGCGGTATTAACGCTTACACGATGCTGTAATTTTACCTGATGATTGTTCGATCTTTGAGTTGGTGAAATGATCCTCACGTTGTTGTATCTCCTCAAAATTGGAGGGACGCCTTCAAGGTTTACGAGCTGCCATCAGTTCCGTCCGAGTGCTATGCAACCTCGGCTACAGACTTCTTTCACTTTACGTTCGTTAGCTAAATCTTATAATTTCTCGGGGTTGCTCTCAAAAACAAGCATCACCTAAAAATGAATCTTTATGAACTTGTCTCATTAAAGCATTGTTAATAAAGCATTTCCTTACTTAAGTAAGGTAAAACAACAAAAATAGCAAACTAGCTGTGATCGTTCGCAATATTAGCGATATCATTTGTTCAGTGGTGGCTCTAAGGACCTTAAAATGAATGCTTGGATGAAAAGAAGCAAATGGGAGAGGTAGGTATGTGAGCTGCCGGGATCATACTTACCAGGAAAAACGCATTAACTGTGCTGCTGATATTTGGTAAGAGGGTCATAGCCGGCTCTTTCGTACCTTTACCAATAATGCCAATTATTGGTGGAGAATCGATTGCGGTGGGCTCATCCATTCCAAATTATTCTATTGTAGTTGATCTAGTTTGAAGTCTCGAATACTATTTAATGGTCTGATGCATAGAGAAATCGTACATATTTCTAAAAAGATCGTTTCAATATCAACCATTCTTAGCAACAGAAGTCATAATGGTTCATCATTATTGAGATTTACAACTTTATAACCAGGCAATTTAAATTAACATATAAAATGATAATTGGTGCTTCCCAGTTAAATAATTCAAACACGAGTGTGTTAAACGAATGTTTGACCCACAAAGCGCTTTCTACCAGCGGTCAAATGCCATATAAGCCATTGCGCCATCAGTCTAAACAATTATAATTATACATCACAATTATAAAGTGTATTTATAATATCTATTATTTACCAGATTTTGCTCGTGGATTCGTTCGCGTTAAAGTACTGTTACCAATATAACCTAACCTACGTAGGTTAGGTTTTTCGGTAGCAGTACTTTTCCTGAATGAAAGTATACACCCTACATCCTTTTCTGCACCCCAGACAACGTGTTTACAAAATTTAATGGTGATCGGTTGAGTAATTAGGCGTGAAAGCGTAACAAACAAACTCACATTTATAATATAAGTTAGGGTAGTTAGGATTGTAGGTGGAGCTAAATTAAGCAAAGATAACGATAACACTTGTACCAATGTACAATCCTAACTACCACAATCCCACTTGCTCTCAATACCTATAGCAAGTAGGATTTTTAACTCTTATTTTAGGGTATTGGTTTGACTCTAAAATTACCACTTTGACTTATGTTAAAAACAGAGTATACAATACTATTTAAAAGGTTGTGTGTAGTAACTGGATTTCAAATTCACTCACTGTGTACTGATAACACTTTTATTTGTATTATGTTAATCTGTTATCTATATTTGTACCTGTATCTGTGATTAAATACTCTGGTGCTTTCACCTTCTTATTAGTAATTTGGCCTACCAAATTACTAATAAGAAGGTGAAAGCACCAGAGTATCACTATCACTTATACCTATATAAGGGTAATGACGTCACAGCACTCAATGTCAGGCAAATGTTTTTCACGTTATGTCGGGATTGTATGTATACTATTTTGCAGAAAACTCGTCATCACCATTGATGTCAACAAATTACTAATGCCTGCGTTGACTGCGTATGACGCTATTCAGAAATATATTTGGTAGTTTGGCAATGACACCAAGCGAAAAACGGGAATAAATTTTTTCTTTTCAGATATTGGGCAGTATTGTACTCTCTTATTAATATTATTCTGTGGTACAGTCAGCGACATAAGTTGCTGACGACTTAACAATTTTGTAAATTATTTTATACATGAAAAGTCCTAATTATTTATTATACTGTATTTATGTACTGTGATTATATCAACGACCTCTTTAATTATTACTGCTTTAAAGAACTAGTTAGATTATCGCTACAACATAGCATTTGTTGACTATCTTGAAAGGTAGAGGCACTCGAAATCTCGCAAGTAAATATCGATTTATGTAGCAGACTGTACTGTCATAAGGTGTAATTGGCACATCCCATGGTTTATATGAATTGGCTGAAATGTTTAAGATAATAGAATTCACGATCGTGCTTCAGGTTTAAAAGCATATGTATGTATGTACATATATTACGCATATATTGAAGAATAAAACGTTGTCTTATTCCATAAATTGCGAAGGATATAAGACAGGCCTAGCCATGTTTAGAATGCTTTCAGCAAAATCAAAGTGGTAATGTAATCCTTAGTAATATTATTAATTTCTATCTGAAAATGTACTTCATTTGATTAGGCCTCAAGAGAAAAGAATCTCCTCACGATGCGTGCCGTGTCAAGCAATACGCCCTTCTGCATCAGAGACCTAATCCAGCCGTCTAACGTGAGCCTCTTTAGGTGGTGATTGAGGGTCTTGGCAGTCAGTCTATGGACTGATACGACTATCAGACTGTCAACTATATTATTATTATCAATAACTAAATATTGCCCGCGGATTTGTAATAGTTTAGTAATAATACTTTTTTCGGGATGAAAGATACCCTATGTCCTTTTCTGTTCGTCTGACAAAATGTATGTAAAATTTCATGATGAACAGTCGAGTAGTTAATGCTTACAAGCGTAACAAAAAAACTCACATTCGGATTTATAATATTAGTTGGTATTAGGATATACTCGACCTAAGACAACGATAAAATGTAAATTGATGAATAAGTTTTATATTGACAACTGACATTATCACATCGAGGACGAAAAGTCACTTGAACGGATCCGTGCATAAATAGACGTTCATAGCTGTTTGGAAAACCGCCTGCAATAATACAACGAATTTGATCATCGCATACATTTCGCTTCGATTTAAGTTCTAATTTAAATACACTTAGTTTACATGTATTATATTAAGTAGCGTTATTTGATTAGCGACTATATTATTCCCTCTACTTCATCTAGTTGAACATTATAACTAAGGTGGGCTTAGATTTTGATTGACACAAATAATTTCTTTTGTCAATTTATATTGAAACTCGTTCTAACAAACACACACGCAGAAATAAAAACAAAGTTTTGAGTTCAAAACTCCTAAATAGTTAAGGCGATTATCACACGGCACCGCGCACCGCCGCCGCGCCGCGGAGGGCGGTGGCGGTAAAGCGGATTTCGTAGCGGTGCCCCGCGCGGTAGGGCGGTTTACGCGCGGATGGACTTAACGCGGTTTTGACCAGTTTGATCACAGACACTGGCAAGAATGGACGCTGAAGTGGTCGCAGCAATCTGGCTTTCATGGCGTAGAAAAAAGAAAAGAAGATATTGGGGTCATCCATTTCTACGAAGCAGAACTCTAAATGGGACATTCATGTTATTCTATAAAAGTTTGAGAAAACACGAAGATAATTTTTTTAACTATACGCGAATGTCAACTTCTTCATTTGATTATTTGTTAGCAAAGATAAGGAAAGCAATTTCTGGAGTAAATACGAACATGCGTCCTTGTATTTCACCAGAAGAAAAGCTTCATGTGACCTTGAGGTAAGTGAAGAAGAAAAGGCACGTTTCTCAAATTTATATATTTATAACTTAAAAATATCAGTTAGTAATTATTCTGATTATTAAATCTACCTCAATCTTTTTAATTATTAGTAACAATTTTTATGTTTTGTTCCCTCTTAGCCTAATTAACTAACATTTTTTAGATTTTTGTAGGTACTTACATCTAATTATAATTGGTAATTTTAATATCTTATTTAGTAATCAAATCACAGTTATTTTCTTAATCACAGGACCAATCGCGTATTTATATCTACCTAAAACTAATTTACATAATCACAGCTTTCTATCTTCCGTACAAAGAGCACACTATGGTTTTAAAACAGTGATAAAATCTCCGATTCATCTGTAATGTTTGAATGAACTGTGGCTGGTGTTGCCGGTATTGCTTCTGTAAGTCCGGCAGCAGAGGTCCTTTGGTCATTTTGATGATTATACTGCATTACTTCATAGCGACTGGAATTATGTGCATATGATGAAGAATTCGTATAATAACCCTGATTTTGATTATTAGCATAGGACATTTCAGCGTCGCCTGGTTCTTTATAATTGTACATTTCATCCTGAGCTTGTGATATGCATTTAATTATATTTATTTTCACGATAGACTTCAATCGATCGGGTACTTTCTTGATATCAGGCACCAAAGAGAGCATAAGCTGTAGGTTAGGATCTTCTTCGTTTACTTTTTTCTCATTGTGTATGAGGCGCCGCCCCTCCGTGCGGACGGCAGCGCGGAGGGGCGGCGGCGGTGACAGCACCGCTCGACCGCGCGGTCGGGCGGTGCCGTGTGTTAATCGCCTAATCTGGATATTTTGTTTGTAATGTTCTGCACACACAGAATCCTAACAGTGTAATAATAGTATAGTTGCGATGTAACTAACAGTAAGTACATCGTTTATAGATGAGTATGAAAATATTTTTGATAGAATATGATTGTGACAATCGTTTTTAAGAGTTCGAAAAAAACTCTTATACAACAGCTTTTGTCCGTCCGTCTGTCTGTTATACAACTTACAACTCAAGAACCGTAAGAGCTAGAGACTCGCGATCAACGCCATTTGACTCAACATAGTCGATACACCCCCGAAATAACTATGACCTTTGACCTCTGACCTCAAAGTCACGTGATACCATCTTTTAATTCAAGAACCGTAAGAGCTAGAGACTAGTGGTTAGTGCCATTTAACTCAGCATAGTCGATATACCCCGAAATAACTATGACCTTTGACCTTTGACCTCAAAGTCACGTGATACCATCTTTCAACTCAAGAACCGTAAGAGCTAGAGACTCGCGGTCAGCGCCATTCGACTCAACATAGTCGATATACCCCGAAATTACTATGACCTTTGACCTCTGAGCTCGAGGTCACGTGATACCATTTTTTCGAACTCTAAGATTTACGATTTTATTTGATTTATTTCATGGCCGTTTCTCACTGGTTAAATATTATAACTGGCCATATATATATATATGTACCAATGCGCTGCAACGGTTTTGCAGTTACGGAGTTAACAAATGTTGAAGCCGAGAATTGTGGGAACTTTTCGCTGTTTTCGCAAATTGTCTTATATTATGGAAATGTAATCCACAACATTCATCACTCAGTATATTGCCCACGACCAGGGACCGCTTGAACCATTGCCGTAGCCTGTGCAGTTAAAATGTTCTATGGTAGGTAAAGTTGTCCAAACTCTAGATAGTAAGTTGCTATTATTAAATGCTCGCATGAGCATTTAATAATTATTATGCAAAGAAGACGAGAGATTTATTCGCGAAATTACGCTGGCGCACGCGATGCTGATGGTATTTAACACATCCAGTATTTTAGCTACAAGTGCTTCAAGCTATTTGTGTATTATATAATATACAGACGAACCATCTACTCACTGCTGGCCATTATCTGTCTAGCCCAACCTGTTTGCACGCAATGTCCAATAATTTGTTGCAACAATCTGATAAATGGCGCCACTGTACAGTTAAAATTGCAAAATTTCGTTAGGTCGCAACTTTTAGAGCACGCTTTTTAATATTGCCATTTACTCGCTCAATAAAAATAATCATTTACTAAAATTGATTTCTCAATTTACTCGTATGAAGTAATATTACCAGTATTTGAGGATAATAGGCAGGGAGATACTGGCATTTTATTATCTATTTTTATTTATTACATTAACATAACACATAGGTATATTAAATCATTTAACAATACCTACTTAAACTATTATTTGAGTTGAAGATTTTACTGTGTGTTATTCATTTAACATATTCTACACCGCGCCAATACATGCCTATATGTTATTCTAAACGATCAAGTTTGTAACAGTACAAATAACCCCTTTTTACATAAACTAGTATATTCACAGTACTGTACTGTGATGCTAATATTATAAAATGAATAGAAAAAGTTTATACATACATATATGATGTGGTGAAATTGGTAAAACCGTGTTAAAAATGTATTAGTGTCTCCTTGACTATTCACTAAACGATTATCTATCACATAAAAGTTATCGTTGCCTTACTTCCATTTGCTTGGCAGACATACGATTAATAAATATGTGTATACACGCGATTATCTTCTATCTAAATTTAATATAATGTTCAAAGAATTGCGTATAAAACTTTCTCCTGTGATTTATTGCATAGTTTAAGTGTCTACCTAATTAGTTATTATGGGGTATAAAATTATGACTCTTTGATACTAAGTAAGTCACATTTTAAACTACATTTCTTAAAGTAGGTAATATTTTATTACAATTTAATTTAAATCTTGCTAACTTGACAGACGTTGTCCTGCCCGAAGGTTGCCTTGCTAGCTGAATCCAGTGTCACCAACCGGATCCTAAAGTAAATCTAAACCACATAATCCACACAAAGTGCTTGCTTGCTTTGGAGGAGTTCAGTGACATACACACGAACCGAGGAAAACGAAACATCTATTACGATGATATATAGGTACAACATCTTTTTCATTAAAACGGTATAAACTGTTTATCGAATTAAATGCATATCTACTATATAAATAGTCTGAAGAACCGGCTGTAGGTACATACACAGCTTATGTCATGAACTGTGTATTATATAACCTTAGCATTCATAATTGGGATACAACACACCTGCCAACGATTTTAATCCCATTTGCACCCAATCTGCATATTTGATTGGTCCGTATCAAAACAATCAAATCCAAAAAAATGTTGACCGTTTTTTGCTGGGAACTGCTTCGTTGCTGCTTCGTTGATCTCATGACATAAGCTTGCACTTATAAGCTGATAGTGTGTCAAAGTTTGCCCAAGCCCAGATTCCTTGCAGCAGCAAAGAGTCTGAATACATTTTATTTTTCTGTAAATACATTCTTAGTTGTTACTAAGAAAACCCCATTAGTAATTTTGCATTCATGCACAGTAAGTACATCACTTATAAAAATAAATTCATAGGTACTTTTTTATTGTTCGTGTGCGGTAATCTACAAGAAATTTAATCTTAACTTTCTGAGGAATGCGCTCGCATTAATAAGCAATTAAACTCGTGTACGTAATTTGTTAGTATGTGAGGCGTTGGATATTTAGATTTTTGTATTCACACCTTTTTGTAGTCTAGTAAAAGTGATGTTATAAATCATGTAAGAAGTTCCGAAACATTAATTAATTAATGTAATCACAGCTGATTATTGTGTACAGCTTTATATTTGACTGATTCCTTGGTAACATAAAAATTATCATTGTGTGTTTAGGTGAACCGAAGTTTTCTTGGGTGGATGGTGGTTGGTTCGGGCCATACCTATAACTTTAGGTTCCCATTCGGGAATATACAGGAGTAAGTTAAGATATGTATGTTACCTTGAATATTCGTTTATGGTTGCATTTATGAAGTATTTTTGTACCAAACGTAATTGATTTATCACAAGCATGGCATGGTTCCCTATTTATTTGCATAAAATTATATGTCATAATGTAAGAAAATTACATGGCATATTTTTACTTATCCTAATAATAATTACGCACAATATTAATTTGGCATAACTGTTTAGGCATAATATTTTTAAACATAGGATTTTACTATAAGCGTAATAATTGTTAAACATACTTTTCTAAAGCATAAATTTGTTTATGCATAATTATATTTAAGCACAATAATTATACGTCGCATAATTATAGGCATAATAATCTATACCAATATTAAAAAGCTGAAGAGTTTATTTGTTTGTTTGTTTGAACGCCCTAATCACAGGAACTAAAAAATCGAATTAAATAATTATTTTAGTGTTGGATAGCCTATTTATCGAGGAAGGCTATAGGCTATATAATATCACGCTACGACCCACGGGAGCGGCGCAGTAACAATAAACGCGGGTGAAACCGCAGGCACATCTAGTTATTAATCAAATACTTTTCGTATATAAAATAAATATGTTGGCGGCTTAGGTGACCCTAACCTATTTTTACTCTATGGTACCCAAGTTATATTGGATATCCTTTTGATCTTTATGCCTAATAACTATTAGACGAATAAACAATACGTCTTATAACTTGCCAATCAAAATAAGGACAAAAAGCATTTGCCTAAATTATATTAATGCCTACTGAAATAGTATGCCAAAAAACAATCACGTCAAAATATTATTAAGACAAAAAAATTATGCCTAACTCGTTATGCCAAATTAAATTATTATGCATAACATTAGGAACAACTATTTTTCGACCACACAATTGTTTTTCTTGTAAACATTGAACACGTAACTGTGTAAAGTAACAACTGGGTAATCCGTGTAGTAATTTATTTCGATTGACCTTCTAATGTATAGTTGCGATGTTTCAAACCGAGTGTGTTTTTTATTCCACAATACCAATACCAAAACCCGTTAGATTTCTAGATCGTGGACGGACAGCCCATGGTGTATAAATCTATAGGAATGAATTTCACATTGTTCCTCTTATTCGCGATAAACTCATAGAGAAGTTCTATATAAACTTCCTACAATACTGGCCTTGGCATTTTATTGACTTTTTCTTGACAAGGACTATTGGTGATTTCTTGTTTGTAGGTATTGTTAAAAAGAAAAACAAATACCTAGGTATATCTACTACAGCGCGATAATGAGAAGCGGGTTTGATTACTGACTTTATATAAAATCATAGTGTTTGTGCTGACAACGCAAGTCTCAAATAATGAAATAACTAATTCTGGTATTAATTCTACTCGCTGCAGGTTTGAGAGGCATTAAATGCCAAACTGTGCTCTCTGAAATATACGATATTTTTTATTACAATATCTTTGGTGACGATTATAGGTAAAGTTCTTGATGGCCTGATTGAGCACCAATTGCATAAGTATGTGAAAATTAACGACGCACAGTTCGGTTTTCGTACCGGTCTATCAACTGAAAGCGCTATATTGACACTGAAGCGGACTGTTAAGACTATAATGGTCAGGAAAACACGTGTATATGCGGTCTTTCTTGATCTCTCCAAGATTAGTCTGTTATGACAAGCTTTGGCCTAAATTAGCAAGTCTCAATGTCCCTAATGAGTTGATTGGTACATTTTAATTTTGGTACACTAATCAGAATAACTACGTTAAATGGGCAGGCGAGTTTTCTGATGTGTACAATCTTAAATGTGGTGTAAGACAGGAGAGAATAACGTCTCCCAGCCTTTTTAATGTTTACATTAACCAGCTGATTGAGGAGCTAAGCTGTGCTAACGTCAGATGATCTATAGATGGTCTATTTGTTAATAATCTGAGTTATGCAGATGACATGGTGCTGCTCGGTTCATCAGTTCGGTTCGAAAACTAATTAAAATATAAAAAAAGACTTATGCTGTTTCTCATGGACTTACATATAAATTAAAAAAGTGTGATTTTATGCTGTTTGGAGGGAACAGTAATTTACCCTTAGACTTCCATGGTGTAATATTGAATAATGTGCCCCCCCTTAAACGCGTGACTCAGGTCAAATACTTGGGTCATGAGCTATTGGAGGATCTCCTTGATGATGCGGACATAGAGAGGGAACGTAGGGTGCTGTCGTTCCGATGCAATATGCTAGCTCGTAGGTTTTTACGTTGAAGTGATCATGTGAAAATCATATTGTTTAAAGCGTTCTGCACATCGTTTTACATGTAGCCTATGGGTGAAATATACGCGTCAGGCCTACGATGCCCTACGTGTTCAATATAATAACGCTTTTAGGGTACTGTTGGGTTTACCCTGTTAGTACTGCAGCGCATCAGGTATGTTTATAATAACAAATACTGGCGACTTTTATGCTATTATGCGCAAAAGAGCTATGCCTCTGATGAGCAGGGTGCGGATGAGTCTTAACAGTATTCTAAAAGTGTTATCTGCAAAATATGATAGTCCCTTTCTGGCACATTGGGCACATAATTATGCATGTGTGTACAATAAATTATCAATAATTATATTATTAATCAAATTGTAATTTAATTTATTTTAGTCTGTTTTACTGTTATTTTTTAATTAAATTGATTCGAATATGAATTTTAATGTTAACGTTCAATATATAATTTAAATTTTATCATTTTTAATGCTTTACATATTTCATTTCTATTTAGATTATGTGTTATAATGTACCTTATTACTATGAATTTGTAAATTTTACACGTTTGAAATAAAGTTTTATTATTATTATAATAGGGTGTCCCAGAGAATGTGAATCAAATTGTAACGGGAGATTCCTTAAGTAAGGACCTTTCAAAGTCGATAAATAAAAAAAAATATTTTTTTATTGTTGGTTAAGCGTACCTACAAGATATTCTTTGGTGCAAAAAAAATACACCAAAATAATGCTGCGATTTCAAAACTACGTCAGTAGTAACTAGAAAACAAACTTTTGTAGTTAGACGAACCAATCCTTCACAAATAATAATAAAGAGAAAAATAAAATTAGCCATAAACGAAGCTCCTGTAGTAAAAAGTCTGAAAAAGTCGTACCTTTTTAAAAGCTTTGGTTTTTTACTTTTAACCATAGAACGTAATTTTTAAATTTTGGCTTTTCACTTTGAAATGTCGTTACCTAAGGAATCTCTCGTTACAATTTGATTCACATCTTCTGGGACATCCTGTATATGAAGTTGTCGATCTAAATCGGTAACGTTGTGTTTTCATACTAACTATTTCATCAATATTTTTTGAATGGTCAATTCGAATTCTAGATTGTTTTCCATGTATAGTTGCTTGTATTTGGGCCACTATGGTTTGCTTTAAGGTAACAAAAACATCAACCATCATATAATTATGGCGAATTCAAACAACGAATACAGGCAGGCACTAAGCGTTATAACTTATAACTTTAAATACAAATTGTATAAAGGGTTATTGTTGTGTATTATTATTAATAAATGTTATTAATTATAATATGTGGTCTATTCTCGAAATATATATAAATTTCTAAAATAACCATCGCATTTTGTACAGAAACCATAAACTTAGGTGTAGAAGAGTAGAATTATTCTACAATAAGAGGCAAGAGATCTTGTTACAATGACGTGTTATTTCCATCTAATGGTTGAGAAACATCTTCAGTAAAGGACAATAAGGACTACCCTTAGTGTAATTATAGGTATAAAACACAAAATGACTGAACTGTCTTTTCTACTACGTATGTACCTACATCTACGTTCAATCGACAAACAGATCAACATAATCCGCAACTTAGTTTTTTTGTATGTGCTTTTTGTCTTCCTTGTAATGTTTTATTTTAACAGAGTACTGTTTAGTTTTAAAAAAAATTATTATTATATTTACACAGAATCCGATCGATCTCGAATCTGGGTTCTTTACGGCAAACACTTAATAATGAATACGCTTAGTGTTATAACAAACGCACCAATTTTTTTTATTTTAATGTCATCAGCAAAATTCTTAAAATATAGGTAGCTTGGCACTTAGTTACATATCGTTTGGGAAATTTTCCCGTTGAACATTGTTGTAAAATTGATCTTTAATTTGGTTTTATACCTATTGATATCCTTGTTTTATTTTTATTATAAACGAATGTAACAGTTTGTGTTTGTTGGTTTGTTTTTCTTTTACGTACCAGCATCGGCATATAGCCTGTTTATGTAGAACGTTTATGGGCCGGAGTGAAACAGGCCTGTTATCCTGACAAAATGTAGGATTTAAGGTACTACGAAAAGCTCTTTAAATGAAGGAAGAGAGGCCGCGACTGAAAGCTGTTACTTAATTTATACAATCAATTTAAACCTACGTTTCTTGTCTGAAGGTAAGCCAAGCCGAGCGGACCGCTCACGTACCTTCCTACCTTATTAAGTTTTTTTTTAACAATCGTATTTCTAGCCTTTGTACCTACGACACTGTCTCATGTGTGGACAAGTTTAAGTGCTTGCGTGGATTTAAATGTCAACCAGTTGTTTATAATATAAGTAAAAATAACCATTATTTTGTTTACTTCTTTTTATACTATGATTGTGCCAATTTACAGAAAATCAGAACCATGACATTACAGAACCAGTTATAAAAATATACTTAGTACATTTTTATAAAAAGTTATATTTATATCTAATTATTATGTATATTCGATCGTGTAGCTGCAGTGCAATGAATAGGTATGTATACCTACCTACTTATTTTTGCTTATTCGATTGGCTGAACAATATACTTAAGCAAACATTGAATTTCGAGACTTGCTTATGCTTTTAAAAACATTACTAGTAATTTAGGTTACAAATAACAAATATTCTTGTTAAACCTTCTAGCTAAGTTAGACAGCAATGGGTGGAAATCTTACCTGCGATCTCTCGATCACAAATCGAATGCCTTAGCCATTGTGATACCGCTTCTATTTACGTAATGAGTTAATGGCAATAGTTTTGTATTTATAAAATCAATAATATGTTGTAATTTCCTTTACACATAATGGTGACCTTCCATCGCGAACTCGATTGTTAAGTGTGCCTGTCTATAGACACTAATGTAACGCAGTATTCATCACCGTTTATCAATGTGCGGTAAATAGGTAGGTACTGATCTACCCATCTATTATAGAAATGTATATAACCAAGGTGGTTTGACAAACTATTCTTTATTTAAATATATTTATCCAATTTACGGATTTATTATCAGACACATTCTTTTCCTTGAATTCATTTTCTATGAATGGTACATTAACTACCTGCATGTCTTGTTCTTATACATTCTTTTTTTGACATATAAGGTCTATTAGCCTACAGCTCGTTATGTCCACGAGATTCTGTAAAATAAATATTTCACTCCATAGAATTAACTATTCGCCGATTTTCAATAAGCATATGCTGTACAACGCATGTGTTATTTTTAAACAAACGGGGCTGCGGACGTACTCGTTTCTTATTACAGAATAACAAGCAGTAATGTTATAAATTCCATAAATGTCATGTGAATGGGTTTTAAAACTTCCGCTACCTACCTATGTTTCTCAATGGCCCGATTTCCATGAGTTAAAATTCTTTAACCTTTTGTTTTCATAACATAAATATCGAAAAATAGAACGACATCAGTTGTAATAATTCGCATATTATTACAATGATGGGAAAAGAAAAGGAATTTTAAATTTTAGTCAATTCCAAAGCTGGCAAAGTACCTTCGCACGTTGCATATCAATCGTCGCCACGTCTTTTTATACTCAGTTTCTAAAAAGGCGTCTAGATAAACAAGCTATTTTCTAAACCCTTGGTACTCACGCACTAGGCAACATTTCTACATAAATCGCTCATCGAGATATCACACCTATTAAAATATTGAACATAATCATAATCCAACTTTTACTCGTGGGTACCTACTAAACCTTTTTCTCTTATATTGCGATCGAATCCGCAACAATCGGAAGGATTAAATAAATAATTTATTAAAGCCAAATATCTACTTCTATACCTACTAAGTTTATATTTTCAACTGTGATTATTAGAAGTACCTAAGCGTTATATTGTTATGTTTTGATTTTAATATTTAGAAATTATTGATTGGTTAGTTGTAGGTATATACTCGTGCTTAGTTACTAAACTTATTATAAGGGAAACACTTGGGCACGCCACAATCGTGGCGGTGAGACCCGTTTTTGAGCAGTGGCTGGAGAGACGGCATGGCGCCCTCACCTGCCGGCTGACACAGGTAATGACCTGGCCTCGGTAGCTTTGGCCAGTTTCTGTGTCGCATAGGCCGGCAAGAGACGCTCAGTTGTCACCACTGCGGCGACTGCCGCGACGTTGTTGAGGACGCGCTGCACACTTTGGCGGACTGCTCCGCCTTGGCATCGCGGCAGTCGGTATGGTTGCCCTCTCGCTCCCAGCCGTGGTTGAGTCCATGGTCCGGAGTGAGAGGTCGTGGAACGCCGTCGCCTCCTTCTGTGAGGAAGTAATTTCTGTCAAGGAGGCGGCGGAGCGGGCGAGGGAGCGCTCAAACCCTCAAGCCCGGTTGGGGCAACCGCAGAACCGGGCGCCGGAGGGTGCGAGATGACCTCCAGCCACCCTAAGGTTTTACCTAGGGGGTTATACCGGGCTTTGTGGGCCTGCCCGCCATCCGATCAGCACCAGGTCCGAGAAGCGGCGTGCGTGTTCCCACGCGCGCCTCTGGGTCATGTTCGTCTCCCCTCCAGGCGCGCGGCACCGCCGATTGCGGTTTTGTCGAAGAACACCGTGGTAGGTTTAGTCGGTATTACCGGGAGGACCATTTTTATTATTACTACCATCTCTCTTTTACCTCGGTGAGCCCGACATAGCCCCTCCGACCCCGCATTTCCCCAAGTAAAATAAAACAGAAGACAGACGACAGAAGTGAAAAATCAAAAATTAAATAAAGGACGATTATACACCGTGAATTTGTAGTCGTTTTGGAACCGAAAACCTTATACTCTATATCAATTATAGAATCGATTAAACTCATTATTTTAATAATATAAAATGTTTTTTTTTAGAAACAATAAATTTAATGTCGTTTACGAGAAATAAATGAGAACTCTTGTAACGCCACTCAATTTCACGTACTACGTTTACCTACGCGTCACTACGATCGATATCATTCATGTTTGACAACTTAAAAACATTTGCCAATAAAAACACAGAAACTGCCGCGCCCGCGCCGCCCGCCAATCCCCGCACACTACCCCAGGCGCCGGCAGAGCGAGCGCGAGCGGCTTTTCCCGTCCGACTCTGGTGCAAGCGCGCCCTGCACGCACCCCTTCCCGCCCTTCAGTACTGCAGCAACTCGCGCGCGTAATGGTCGTAACGTAATTATTCATTGTCACGCGAAAATGAGTCGTCAATACGAATATTCTAACGCTGAGTACTTGGCAATGGTACAGCTGTATGCTGTTGCCAATTTCAATTTGGAACAGGCCAGACGCTTATACTCCCAGCCGGAGCATTTGAATGCGCTGCAGCTACGAGGAATTGAAAGTCCTCAAGTGCCATCCACTCCCACTATCTTGGCTGCAACTCAGCGCCTTCTCGACCATGGAGAATTCCGTACGCCGACTCATGCGCATGGCCGAGGACGCCTTAATGACACCCCGGAGATCGAAGAGGATATTCTGGAGTACTTGCTGTATTGTATTGTGTTGTGTCCAGTTTGGCGATAAGTGGATTGGGCGCGGCGGTCCCGTGGCTTGGCCGCCGAGAAGCCCGGACTTAACGCCCCTAGATTTTTACTTGTGGTCGGAAATAAAAAGACTCGTGTATTCTCGTGAACATGAAAGTCGTGACGAGTTACGTAGTGCGATAGTGGACGCATTTGATAAAGTTAAAAGTGATAGAGACACATTAAGAAAACTTAAAGACAATGGTATCAAACGTGCTCGTTTGTGTATTGAACGTGGCGGACTTCATTTCGAGCAGTTGCTTCGATACAGGGAAGTGTAAATAATTTGTAAATAAACTGTCCATAGATACGTAAGTTGATTATTTTGTAAATAGCTCCAATTTTTTAAATACGCCTGAAATACTCAGAGTTCCTTCACCCTGTGATTATTTTTATTACATAATAAATAAAGTTAGCTATTTATCGAAGAGTAATGTTCAGATAAAGTATTTCCGACGGTCCTAAGCCCGTGTAAAGTATGAAGGAGAAATTGGAGTATCCATTTGATTGTGATGTTTCACAATGCAGGTTTTTCATAGTAAAAGGAGATAACGCATTGCCTCGTATCAGCTGATTTTGGCTCTATTGAACTGCGATATGCCTATTGTCAATTTCGTAGTTATTACATTTACTTAATTTTATTAATACTTGTGTAGTCACTAGTTTTTAAATCGCGCATAGGACTCGGTCGGGATACACGCGGCTCTTTTGCGTCGATCTATGTAGGCATCAGCTGATACACGTAGTTATCGTGCGTCGTTCATAAGTACCTACGCGACTGAGTGGCAACGCCGGCCGCCGCCGACGACGGTTCGCAGCCGCGCGAACACGTGTGCATGCGTTTGTGAATGAATTGTCCGTTCGTTACTACGATCAAACTCGAATAAGTGAAAAATATTATTCATATTCCAACTTTTTTACTATACACAGTACAATTAATTTACTATTTTTTATTGATACTACTAATTATCCTAAGTTACCACGTCTCGGTTCCAAAACGACTAAAAATTCACGGTGTATATTGACTGAAGTCCCTATATAAAGAAACTAGTTAGTAGGTACTGTAGGAAAGCTTAAGTGAAGGTTCTCCGATCAGATCACAGATATTCTGGAGAAAGCTTATGCGTAAGAGTACTTACTCTAATTTGAGGAGCGTGCATAAAGAATTTATTGAAAGTGAATGAAGCAAGAGAGATAAGCCAGGATCTTAGCACGTGGCAAATCGTTAGTCTTTGCCCAACACTTGACACCTGAAAACAGATGCGAGTCTAAGTAGGTACCTACCTATGTAGGTACATACATAGGTAGGTAAGTACTTATACTAGTAAGCTAACACAAGCATGTAGAACCTTCAACGACATATGTATCTTTTATGCAATCAAACTTTGTTGGCATTGACTGTTGCTATCATCGATGCGACCTATAATTGCATGAATCATATTGTAATTCGATTTGAATTCTCCATGACATTGTTAATAGAACATGCGTGCCCCGGATAATATATTATGACAAAATTAAGTCGTAGACATTGCGCACGGTATATGGGTGTGCATAAAGTCGTCGCGATTTTAAATATCTTAAACATACAATTGTCGACCATAAATTGTAATTAGACTAAGCTTACAGCATGTTTGCTATTGTAATCGGATATATAACTATTATTCAATTACCTAAGTAAATTATTGCACACTTCATTACCTAACGCAGAGGTTACATAGGTACCTACAAGAAATATTTTTATTCAGTAACACTGTTTAACTAGTCAAGTGGACGTACGTTTGTCAGTTTGTGTAATTGCACAGTTTTTTTTTTCGTATGTCCTCTCGACACTGAAGTGGTTAACCCTGATATACCTAATCTTAATTACAACAGAGTTATTAAAATTATGAGTGGCAGCAATAGCCTACTGGGAAACCGTTGGACTGCCATGACCACTGCGTGGTAGTCCAATGGTCTCGAGTTCGATTCCAAAGCACGTACCTTTCACTTTTCGATGTTATGTGCGTATTAAATAGTTAATAGTTCGCTTTAACGGTGAAGGAAAATATCGTGAGGAAAACTGCATATCTGAGTGCTACATAATGTTCTCGAAGATGTGTAAAGTCTGCCAAACCGCACTGGGCCAGCGTGGTGGACAATGGCCTAACCCTACTCATACTGAGAAGAGGCCAGTGCCCAGCAGTGAGACAGTTTATAAACAGGGCTGATATTATATAATGAAAATTATAACAAATAGGCAAATTTTTATACATATGTAAGTTATTACCCGGCTGTTTCAAGCACTCGTGCCAGTAATCTTTATAGTGAAGTATTAGAACGACATTTGTGTGACTAAATAAAGTGCTTACAAATAAACTATTTGTACAATTCAATATTACTCGAACAACAATTTATTCAAAATAAATAAATAAAATTTGTATCGCAAACCAAATACCTATTAAAAATCCTTATGTTGTTTCTTACGCTTTCATGTCGTAACTACTCGATCGATCATCGTGAACACGTTGTCAGAGGTACAGGAAAAGGACATAGGACATGCACAAAAAAGTACGGTACTATATGGCACCTTTAAAAAAAAGTGGCGTTATCCAAATTTTTTAATTTAATTATAGTTTTTCAGTATGGCCGTTTAAAGCTTTTAACTCAGCGTTGTGATTAATATCTATGCAAATAACTGAAATATAACACTGCAATTAATATCACTTATCAGTTCGACTATTCTACTATAAGTTAGGTACTAAAAACATGCAAGTAAATAATGTAGTTATTAAGAAAACGATATATTTAAAAAAAGTACCGCATTGTGCCACATTTGTTTTAGTACACTAACCCGTTTTTGGAATAATTACCTAAAGTTGTCGTATATTTTATGACAGGGGTTAAAAAAATGACCAAAATAAAATGAAATTATGGCATAGTATGAAGGAATATTACTTAATTGGCGAAAATAATTAACTTGCAATCAGTACAATCGCGAAACAACGATTATTTATATAGTGTTTCAATATACCTATTTTATCAAGCTTTATTTAACTACTCTTAAAACGTACAAAAATCACACAAAAAGGTTTTAAAATAGAATTACCTTTAAAAAAATTATAAAGTATCAAGAGTTTATTAGATTAAGATTTTGTTAATGATTATTGACGTGCTATAATCCGTGACGTGCGTGACTACTTTAAAAGAAAGCACGATACGTTTTTGGATCCAACGTTTTCGTTTTTGAAATGTTGACCCACAGAACAAACCAAGTGAAACCGGAGACAGTTGACAATGAAGAATTAAAGATGATCGTGAAAGCGAATCCATCGCAAACTACGTCAGCCTTAGCGGCAGGCTATAGGTGTGAGTGATAAAATATTATTTAATCACTTGAAATAAATTGGAAAAGTGAAAAAGCTCATGGGTACCGCATGAATTAAATGAAGCACACAACACATGCTGCGTTACATTACTCAACCGTCACAATAACGAGGCAATATTGCATCGTATTACTTGTGATGAAAAATGGATCCTGTATGAAAATCGAAAATGCTCATCACAGTGGTTGAACCCAGGAGAACTGGTCAAATCCTGTACCAAGCGAAAGTTGACGCAGATTAAAGTACTGGTGTGTGTTTGGTGGACCAGTGCTGGTGTCATACACTAAAGCTTTCTAAGATTTACCCAGACGATTACGGCAGATCTATATTGTCAACAATTGCAAACCATGATGAAAAAGCTAGCCGTTAAGCAACTGGGACTGGTCAATTGCTGTAGCCCACTGCTGCTTCAGAACTACGCTAGACCTTATACTTCACGACAGACGGTCGCTAAATTAGAGGACCTGTGATTGTAATGTCTCCGACACCGACCATACTCCCCGGACCTTGCTCCAACAGATTATCACTTTTTTAGAAATTCGGACAATTTCTTGCAAGGAAGAAAATTCAATTTCGATGAGGCAGTTCATTATTCATTGATTATAACATTCTTTTATTTCAATTTTTATGGATCCATGTTAATAATCCTAAAAAATAAATAAAAATGTTTGATAATGAAATTGATAATTTCGATTGGAAATCACTACAGGCAATAGACAAAACTTCACATGTTAAGAAATTTAAATACATGTCGCATTGTAATACTCAGTATGACAATTATTTAACAAAGTGAGTATAACTGGCACTTAAAACAATAAAAATATTATTACTTTAACAAAAAAAGGCACTATGCATAAAATGCCATAAAACAATAAAAATATTATTACTTTAAAAAAAGGCACTAAGCATAAAATGCCATTTATACAGGTGTCCCAGAATATGTGAATCAAATTGTAACGGCAGATTCCTAAGGTAAGGGGGCCCATGAACCTTTCAAATGTGCTAAATAAAAATAATAAAAAATAATGACCTTTGTGTAAACATAAAAATCAAAATTTTTGAAATAGTGGCCTTTTCTGTGCCTTCAACTACAGGTGCTTCGTTTATGGCTAATTTTAATTTTTCCCACTATTATTTGTGAAGGATTGATTTATTGTTTTAATATCACAGCATTATATTGGTGTATTTTTTTGCACAATAGTAAATCTTGTAAATTTGACCAACAGTGGTATAAAAATAAAGTATGGGACTTGTTCGGCAAACTACTCCGAAAAGTTGCCCATTCAATGAGGATTCTAAAATGGTAGGAATCATAAATTCACTTCAAGAGATTTGGAGATATTAAAATTTTTAGTGTGCACGGGTGTAATTGGTTGAATTTTAAAATTAGTTTTTAAATCATAATTACTTGCTACGTTGATAATAATGTTCAAACCATTGCTACAAGGCTGGAGTCTCTGTTGATTCTCATCTTTGGAGTTCCTTGTTCGAAAAACGAAAAACTCATATATAGACGAATTCATAAAACCTTTATTAGTACATTTTAGATATATCAACCAAGTGTGATCATATTATCGGTCGTTTCGGCGTGTAGTTGGTGGTTACTAGAGGTTGATGCTGCAACCATATGGTGAGGCCCCACAAGGCAGTGTTGCAGGTTGCAGCCTGTATCTACCGTAGCTCCCGTGTATACTACACAATCTTGGAGGATGCAGCTGGAAAATAAACAGTATGATGTCATTGATAATGCAATGATAATATACACTAGAAATGTCACTTTTGAAAATCTGATACAAGAAATTTGTTATTAACTACTTGTGTTTAAAATTTTATAAATAAGTAGAACAATGGATAACAGGAGAGCTTACTAATAGCTATCATTTGAACAATTATTTGACTGTTTTCCAAGTGACTTTGTTGAATCAATTAAGTTTTGAGAATAATAGAAAAGCAATCTAATTGGCTAGTAAAATAACTGCTACTTTTTTTAAACATTATATCATTATAATAATTTACAGGATAATAATACAGTCATAAGTGACAGTAATCTTTAGACTCATCATGAGACTAACATCAAATTTTGAAGGGGAATGAGTTCTAGCTTTTTGGCTGGGCTTACTAGCACACTCACTGTAGAGCAGCTTATTGTGGTTGTACAAGATGATTTGATTGTTTAAAAGGCACATGGGATTTCAACTTAAATTTGTGCTTTCACAACATGTGCTATGATAGATATAAATATAATGATGTAATGCAATTAAACAATTACTAACCCTTCTTTAATAGTTACATTATTCATCAAGATACAGTTGGTAAGTCGAACTTTGTTCTCAATAGTACAGTTGGCACTAATAAATGTGTTTTTGATGGAGGTCTTCTCACTCACTAAGCTCTTTTCACCTACAGTGCTAGATTCATCTATTTGTTTTGTTTTGACTTCACTGTTTGGATGGAATCTTTCATTTAGAAGTGATCCAGTCAACTCTTCCCATTTAGATAATATCTGAAACAATATATTATGTAATATTAAAACTTAGCTTTTCTGGTCTTGAGAATAGCAATATAGAATAGAGATATATAATCTAGAAAAGTTGCAGATGCAGATAAGAATGATATTGCCATCATGTCTTTGTGAATTATCATGAATTTCATAATTTTGTATATATTGTAATATATTGTCCCCGTGTAATAGTAATTATAAAATAAGAAATTAACCAAACCAAATTAAACTAACTTACCTTATTATTAGATAAATAAAATGATGAAAGTGTATTTACTCTTATACCAAAGGTATTTTTATCAGGAATATGGGCATAGCATCTTAACAGATCATTGTAAAAGATACCCTTGCTTCCAAGCTTGTGATCATTATAAGCTGTCATCTCCCTAATTTTACTCTCATAACCGCTTTCGACAGCAAAATCAAATATATCTTTACTGATCTCTACATTTTTCTCTGAAGTACCTTTTTTCTCAGTTTCATTTTTAGGTTTAGATAGCTGTTTCTTTACAATGTGAGGTATAAGCTCACCTTTTACAGAAGTGAACTTATCTGACTCAACAAGGTAATTTAGTACCCAGTGCTTCATGACATATACATGGGCGTCCAACAACCTACTATACATACTGATAGAGTCATATTTCTTTACAAGTATTCGGGGTATTGTAACAGTATCCTCAAAATCACTGGCACTGGCTAAGAAAACCAGTCTTTGAGTTTCTTTATCAATACATACAAGATCTCTGTCTGGCTTAGCCTTTGTTTTTGGACCAGGTAGTTCAATCCATTCTTCCGGGCCATTGTTGAAGAACAGAGTTGTAAGTGCTGCATCATATTTTCTATGAAGGTTTAGCACTTCATTGAGGTTGATGTTGGTAATGAGATCTCCAGAGATAACAAGTAAGTCTGTGCATATTCTATTACTTATATGCTTCAATGAATTTGCAGTGCCCCAATCTTCATCAGATGGTATCACTATTAGTTCATATTTTATCTTCAATGGGCATTTTTCCAATGCATTTAGAATATTTGACTTATCTTCATCAAGGACAACCACCAAGACTTCTATAAAGGTAATTTATTTTAGTTAACATCAGAAATTGTTGGTACAATAATAATGACATTGAGAACATCAAGAAATAATTAGATTTTATATAATAAAAAAAGGCAAACAAGTCCTGATGTTAAAAAAACAACCAAATTATTAATATTTTAAGGTGATAAGCAGTTATTTATAACCTAATACGAATTTACGAATTTTTCTATATTTTCTCATCGTTTAAACCTTCCCTGGACTACGACAAACATTTCAAAGCCAAAATCAGCTAAATCGGCTCAGCTGTTCTTGATTTTTAGTGAGACAAACTAACAGCAATTGATTTTTATATATATAGATGAGCACTTGCAGTAATAATATAATAGGAATTAAAGATGGCTTGAAAGGAAAGGTTTACTATGTGAGCCTTTTGAACATTTTACTATATTATATGTAGTTAACCATAAAGTTTGTAATAAATACATTTGTTTCATGTCCAAAAGGATGAATTTAATACTTCATTATATCACAAGACATACAGCATGTTCTTTAGATTGGAGCAGTGTTGAGCATGCACCTGTATTTTAGGGCATGGCAGGTTTATTTTTAATTAATCTGGTGGCTTAATATGTTATTTAAACTAAAATATAACTTTTAGGGATAATTAAATTATGTTGCAGCAATTTTTTTTATTATCATGAAAGGAAACAAGTATTCAATTGGTCCAGTTATACATACCTTGAAATCCAATTCTCTCAAGTAAATTCAATGTATACCATAGAACAGGGTAGGGTCCCACAGGTAATAGACACTTTGACACTGAACCACCCACGTCTGGCAATCGAGACCCTCTCCCGGCGGCAAACACCACAGCTTGAAACTCTAGTATCTTATGCATACTGTCGAAGATAATCTAGCTACAACAACAATTAATATAAAGCACATAAATAAATAACGATGCTTATAAAAAATGACATATAGATAGAATTATTATAGATATAATTTACCTTTTAGATGATAATAAATCTGATAAAGCATATATTTTTAAAATGTTTTTGTCATAACCCCATATTTCACAACTTCTGTAGATTTTACCATTTATCAAACGTACGAGGCTAAGAACTCGCATAGGACATAACACGTCAAATGTCAAATGTGACGTATCACAGGAATGCGCAAGGAATAAATCGACTAAATGCCATTTATTATTAGCAGCGTCAAAAAATTATAAGTACCTAGGTACTTATTATTTTTTGACGCTGCTCTTTATTAAAAACAGAGCAAAAGTATAATATTCTTTTTATGTGGATATCTGGCTCATTAGGCATATTTCCTGTGATGTCTTTCAAAACATTCAAACAACTGGTCACGAGAATAACCCAGACTTGTAATAATACCGGGCATTTACCTCTCATATATGTGTGCTCTGCATTTTAGTAGACTTACACGGGGTCGTTGGTCCAATACATAAAGCACTTAGAGGATTTAAACTAAAAATGGAATGGAATACCTTCCAGGGCCATAGTCGCGTGTGTAGTATTATTTAATTGCTATATAGAAAATAATAAATTAGGTATTTCTAAAGTATTAAATTTCGTTAAAACCTCTTGCGGTGGGCACCAGACAATTCTGGGGTAAGCACGGCCCACCAAGTTACCCTAGTACCACCTAGTACCTAAGTTATATAATATGCCTGATTATGATAAAGATAAAGATCGTTTTATTTGTTAAAACATGAGTATGCACATATAGGTATACAAGTTAGAAAGTGTAAAACATAGTAGCTCAGTCATGTTTTGCCGTTAGAATTTTAAATATAAATCATGCAAATAAAAGTAACAAAAAGAAAATGAAATAAAATAATTTTATATACAAGGTTGCTATGATCCATGGACATTAAAATAGACAGAGTATTTCATATTATGGGCTCAGTGTTAATTCGAAATGGTTAAAAACTCGATAAAGATAAAAATAGAAAACAAATTAAATCAGTTTAATACGCAAACACCAAATTTTATAAACATCTGTTGTCTTTCATTGTTTCATTGTTGTTTTTCTTTCATTGTTTCATTGTTGTCACGGGTTTATTTATTGCTTCCTTGTTTGTGCTACAAACTAATGGTGTAAGCAATAAGAACGAAAACCCAAGCATAACATGCTTGTGTTTTCGTTCTTATAACGCAAAGATTAAGACTCACTTTGGCGTGGTTGATTGGCTACTATAATAACGTATACTAAGTATCGGAGCGGCAACATCTACATTTTTATGGCTTTAAGGTGCATGACCTTAGGTACCTATGCTTAGACTCTCGGTCAGCTGTTAAGGCAGATGCAACCCGTTGCAGTCTAGCAAAAACTAAAAATGTATCCTGCGGCTAAACTACTGCTCCATTTGAACTGAAATTTGGTGTAGAGCTTGTATGTGGCACATACTATATGTAGATAGAAATAAAGCCTCATTGTTTAATCAACCATTTATATGCAAATTAAAATTAGTTTTTAGTTATTATATAAATCAAATTCTCAAAGTAAAATACGTTTAATGTATTATAATTTTCATTTATGAACTTCTGGATATCATAATAAGCGTTTTCAGCCAATAAGTTTAATAATTTATTTTTCTAAACATTAATATTTTGCTCCTTCCAACATTTGGGTATCTTATTGTCAATTATTGGAGCCATACATAATATACTTTTGCGCATGAGCATGGTCCTTGCATTGTGAAGGCAAAGTCTACTATTGTCCCGTCTACTACGATCGACTCTATTAGATAATTATACAAATAAATGAGGGTTCATTTTTACAAATATTGCAATTTCCAATATATCTAGGTATATAAACAGGTAAGAGTCAAAATTTTATATTTCTTAAAGTATGGCTTACAGCTGTCAGTAACATGTAGCTTAAACATAATTCATATGCATCTTTTTTGAGCTTTGATTATTGGTAGAATTACCCCAGAAAATAATGCCATACCTGAGGTGGGAAGATACTAAACCGTAGTACGCTGTGAGTAGTGCATCAATATTTAGTACTAAGGTTAATTTATACATTGCATAAGTGGATTTGCTTACTTTTTTGTTAAGGCTGATAGCTGGTAATTTGGAATTACTAAGAAGTATTCATAGCTGACCATAATAAAATGTTCAGTAAAGCAAAATATATCACTGCCAAGGCCTTGTTCTTGCAGCTCATTAAGGCATACTGCAATCGCATCAATCTTATTTAAAAGCCCAACAATGTTTTGATGAAAAACATAAAGGCGTTTATTATTTGAAAAAAATCTGTTGCTGCTTCTTTGTTAGCGTCATTGATCAATTTATCGGTATCTTTTATACCAGAGAAGCTTTTACGCTGCATCAATTTTTGTACATTTTATACAGTACGAAGTCCATTATTATTTATCGCGCTTGAATATTTGCAGAACGTACGATAATCACATTGTAAATCATTATTGGAGTCCAAAAAGTATGCATGGTCATGAGTTGATAGTTCCAGATGTAGTAAGTGATTGAATACTTCAATTCTCCAGTGATATAAGTTAGGGTAGTAACCAAGCTTATAGGTAGGCAAGCAAATAATTATATTTGTATGTTTTATGTTTTGTAAAGCATTACGTATGTATAAAATCGTGCTATAGTAATTGTTGGTTGATACGAAATCCTCATCCCCAATTAATATAATACAAAAATCTTTTTGTTAAAATTAAGCTCTGTTAGTTTTTGGTTGATGTTATGAAACAATTGTTTGGTGCTCGCTCTGGGCTTAAGTTAATGACAAATTTCGTACTTTTCTTAGTTAGTACTACTGATAATAATGAGTTTCTCTTGTTGGTGCTTAGTATACATAATTTGTTCATAATAGTTTTTTGGGGTTAAGTTGTTTCTTGGTTATTTAAGCTTTGTGTTTCTCTTGTAGTCATTGTGCCGCTGTTCCTATTAACATTGGACGCTGATTTTATTTTATTAATACCAGGTTCACTTTGTGGATATTGTTGAGATTGCTTGACTTTTGTTTACCTATTTGTTTTTTTTGTAGGTGTTTTCGTTGTTTTATATTTAATAGGGCTGTTCATTACTGTCTTATATTGGTCGTTTGCCTTCAATAATTCTTTATTGTTGCCTCGTAGTTTATTGTTTTCTAATAATAGTAATTCTATTTTACTGTGTGCATTACTTAATTGTAATTCGAGGTCTTGTAATTTGTGTTTTAACATTGTGGCGTAAGGATATACGCCAAGCAACATAAAAGTTTATAAGGAACCTGGAATCGAACGGAGCATCATTCGTCTAGCCGTGCCGAAACCAAGCGATGAATCGTCTGCGGGATGTCATCCAGAGTCAGACACACCGGCTGGTGATCTGAGATAAGGTGGTCGTCCAGGACGTCTAAATATACAGCCGCGTCGATGCCGCGGGTGACAGCTATATCTATGACGAACGGTGTGTGGGCTACACAGTACGGGTAGTGCGTCAGGACCTCTGGTCCTAAAACCTCGTATCCGTGTTGGTCTGCATCATCCAGGAGGCGGCGGCCATCTGGGCAGATGGTATTGGAGTTCCACGCCGTGTGCTTTGCGTTGAAGTCCCTGGCGTCGATCGTGGGTAGTAGCGAGTCCATCAATGTATGGACATCAGCTACTACGAGTCGCTATCGCGGCGGCTTATAGAACACGTACACACGGGTGGGCTGGCATCCGATGCAGATCTCTACGCCGAGGGTGTACGCGGACTGTAGAGCTGGTACTGGCAGCGCTTAATGAACGACTCTCCTCTTGACCAGGACTGCTAGGCCCCTGTAAGCAGTGTCTGTCGGCGTATCCGCCCATCTTCCATTTGTCTACTGGTCTAAGGTGTGTCTCGCTGAGCAGGGCTACATCCACCTGCCGCTGAGCTAGCAGCAGTTTCAGTAGCCTGGTCTTCTCTGGTGACATCCCGTCGGCATTCCAAAAGAGCACGCGCAGACTACGTAGATCCAGGACTGCATAGTTCTGCCATACATTTGAAGATCAGAGGGATGGGGTCCCCCTTCTCCTGTAGTACCACTAGCACTTGTTGCAGAATGCCGATGACGCTGGCGAGCCGTGGGTCCAGGTTGACCGCAGCCGGCTGGGCTGCTGGTGGCGGTCGGACCGACCGCTTTGCCTTCGTCCCCTCGAGAGAGGCAGCGACCACGGTGGCCTTCCTGGACTTGTCTTTTTTATCAGCGGCCGCCCGCGCGGCCTGCTGCGTTTGGGGTTCCACTTTACGCTTTTTGATGCGTCGCCTTTTGCGTCGCGCTCGCTCCTGGGGTGCGTTTGCGGATGCCATTAGCGAGGCAGGGGCGTTACCGTCCTCGACTGCGGTGGGCTTCGGACGTACTGCTGTGGTGGTTCTCGCGACTGTACCGGCTTTCTTGTTTCGAAACTTCCGCTTGAATACCGGACAGGTGGCATTGTTGACATTTTGCGCATGTGGGCGGTTCTTTTAGGGGTCGTTGGCAGTCTTTCACAGCGTGGGCTTCCCCGCATCGCACACAGGAGAGCGGCCTGTGGCAGTTGTGCGACGAATGCCGAAACTGCTGGCACCGATGATATTGCGCGGGCCCCTTTTTCCCGCGCCATGCTTCAATAATCACGCCGGGCATACATAGAAGCTCGGTCACTTTGTAGATGCCCGGTGTAAGATTGGCGGTGCGCGCTAACTGCGCGAAGTACAAGGAGGTCTTCTCCTTTGTCTCCACGGAGTACAGGTACCGCTGGATGGTGCGGTACTCCCGGTCCGACTTCGGGATGAAGTGGACTCCCTTCCCAAACGGGCGGCCGTTCGGCGCGTGCCCGAGAGCATTTTTGAACTCCCGGAAATACAAGGGGTGGGTAGTGAGGGGTAGGCGGCTTCTTTCCAGGAACAGCATCGGTGTTAGTGGCAGCAAAAGTGAGGTCAGCGGCGGCGGCTACGGCCGCAGTACTGCCGGTTGCGGAATCAGGGGTGGTGACATGGCTGGCAGTAGTGGTAGCAGTTGTGGTAGTGCGCGTACCGACCGCGACAGCGTACGAGGGTCCTGCAGTCTCTATCAGAGACACACTCGTAAGTGGCGGCAGACTAAACGACGGCGTCGTAAACAACGCACGTCGTTTTTTCTGTTGCGGCGGCGACGGAAACCGGTCCGGTGCAACCGTAGTCGGTGGGGCGGCAAAACGCGGTGGGTTGGTTTCTGTTTTTATACGTGGCAGTATTTATAGTCGTCGCGCCGCACGCACACACGCTCAAGAATTCCTCGTAAAATTGTATAATGTTATTAACTTGTCGCTGATTGGTGTAAACGATTATTGTACACATTAGTGGTAGCGTTACTTGCATGAACAATAAATGGTATATAAGAAGGCTTAAAAATTGTAAATATATTCTCAGTGGAATCAGTCTGCGTGTTTCAATATAACCCCAGCTACGGACCTGGCTTATGCCTGCCGGCTGATCTATAATTCTAACGGTTACCAGCTACGGACCTGGCTCACGCCCGCCGGCTGTTAATGCGTTAAAACATATTTGCTTGATTATCTTCATCATCTGATATATCAGGCATACTACTTGCGGTACACTCGAATGATTGTGTTATAACAGCACTTTAGTCAATCGGTTTATCCGATTGCGTTCTAGGGCGATTAAGCCGAAAAGAATTTTTTTCCAAAAAATTTACACGTAGGTTTAAGTCTACTAAGTATTTTTACAGTGATATTAATAATCAATAGTTTTACGCTGTCTGGCGACTAGTAGCGTATTTATTGTACGTCTATTTGACACTCGGTTTAATAGTGGCGTTAAATGTCGTGCATTAATAATTGTCCAAAAAGTCCATTGTTTAAAATATTATTACGTTAAAATTGCACTTAAATTGTTGAAATATGTGTTTGTTTGTGTTGTTAGAGTTTATTGATATGGTGTACCTACTCATGATTTTATAGCGTAGTTTTAAATCTAGATGAATGTTTTTAAAACTGAGCACACAAATTTATTTAGCACTGTCCGTCTCGTAATTTGTCACAAAAACAATATCAGATAGATATAAAGCGTATTTGAGCACTGAGAAGTTATTAAATAACATTTAGCACATTTGAAAGGTCCTTACTTAAGGAATCTCCCGTTACAATTTGATTCACATCTTCTGGGACAGCCTGTACATGTATGTATATGGAAGTTTGCCCAAGTGCTGCCCAACAGACACATAGTGCATAATGTTCCTTGGACTAATACAAGTCTGTAATCTAAAGCACATCAAAATCTATCCGAGGAGTATAATTATAGAAAAATATTTTTGTACGAATTTTTAACTGAGCAAATATAATAATTATCTGCTTATGGGTTGGCAAACCGACACGATCGGAGAGAGGTGTGGCGCAGGACCCACTGCTTAACGTGCCTTTCAAGGTACGGGGCTGAAACACCGCGAACTTCCTGACTCTGTGCTGTTATTGGGAATTAGAAAAACCTAATAACACTTTTTGGCCCGACCCGGGATTGAAACCCATGACCTCATGCACGGTAGTCGCACTTACTACCGCTGCGCTACCGAAGCCTGCGCTAGCTATTTATCAACATTCATAATCGTCGTCGAGAATAATTCTGTCGAGAATTATTTATATTAGAATTAAGAAAAAGCAGGGCACCTAATAACGTCTTGATGCCTAGCTTACCCTAAATACCAAAGTACGCACATGTCATAACGTGGGCACAGCTGCCAGTTATTCTTCATCCATAAAAACAAGAGCAGCAATAGTGTTTGATACAATCTAGTCCATGATTATCCTCGTCAATTAAAATATAGCTATGGTAGATTTTAGGGGACGTGTGTCTACTATTGTGTATGTGCGCTCGTATAAGTTGGACATTATTGGAAGGCATCGAAAAATCTGAGAGGTTATTAAGCCGGCTGTTATTTATATATATTTTTGTATAATGAAATTGAATGACACAGTGATGCATGATGAGTACATGTTCGCTGTAATAGCTTGGCGCCAGTTTGATTTGGTAGGTTTCTACAGCGAATAGAGTCAACTCCTTCGGTGTTAACACAGGAAATGCAGCAACATTATCCTCCACTACTAAAACATTTTCGAAGTTGGCTCTACTTCGGTGTATCCTTCTCTGATCTACATAATCTGCCAAGTGATTGGCGACATTCAGCCGCTCCCTGTCTATATAAATGACTTCGAGGGCATAAGGGCTATCTAGAATATCAACGTGGAAAGCATTTGTCAAAGCTGCAGCGATTCTGAGGTCTATAAAAAAGTGGGTCATGGTATAAATACAGACTTGGCAGAAAAAATGCCGAGTGGTTATGAAATATTAAACAGAAAAGCGCACAGTACACAACGGTTAACGTCACGAGTGATGTTACGGGGTGTCCTGCGTGAGCAACGAACGCGACGCGATGTGACGCGACATGACACGATGCAATGCGACGCGATATGCTACACGCGACAAATGCCCTATGTAATTTTGGTCATTACTTCTCGAGTCATGGAGAAGTACAGTGACATTTTGTTTGAAAGTTTATACTTAAAGTAGACTTTTAAAAAAGTATAGTAAAATACACAGAAAAAAAACAAATATAATGTTTTTACAAAGAAACATATTTGGCGACTTCCATTATTTAGGTATGTATCCAAAATTAAGAAACGATTATAAAATGTTTAAACAATATTTTGGCGTGTTACCGTCTACTTTCGATTAGATTATTGCTGCTATTAAAGGAGTCTGCCCAATACCCCGTCTCTTATCATGACCGTGCTAGAAACGTGTCAGGAAAAACATATTCTTTGTAAGGAAACGTATAAGACTATGCCCACTAGACCGTGCCGTCACCGACCAGCAGTTCCTATAGCAGGGCGTATCGTGTTGCTTTTCGTGTCTGATACGTTCCTAGCACGGTCATGGTATGAGACGGTGTAGTGGGCAGACTCCTTAAGTCTGAATTTGAGAATCAACCATTTCGTAGTTCGCGGTGTCGCGTCTGGTCGCCCACAAAACAAGTACGCGTTACGTCGCGTCTCGCCGCAGACTGCCATATAGGCCGAAAGATGGGTAGTTCGTTGTTTTGATCGCGTTCGTCGCGTTTGCAGCGTCGCGTCGCGTCGCGTCGTATTCGTCGCTCATGCAGGACACCCCGTTAGACTGCACAAAATGCGATGCAAAACAGCGGCGCGTGCGCAACGTAAGTATAGACGAGCACCACGTACGCGAGAGAGACAGACATATACCCATCGGAATGTAGATAATTGTTTTTATATGTAAATGTTTTAAAAAAACAGAAATTAATGTAATAAAAACTTAATAATAAGACTTGTAACTTCTCGGTAACCCCAGGAGCGAATATTTTTTTAAATATTTGTTTTCAGCATCTTTTACTTTAAGGAAAAGAATAAAAGTATTCCCATTTCTGGGCAACACTTCGGCCAGACCCGGTCAGTCTCCTTTGAATATTAAGGTTTGAAACGAATGGAAAAGCACAATATTTTGGAAGCATAACTTAAAACCAAAGATGTCACCCAGACAGATTAGTTACGTCCGCAATTTTTCCAGTCCGTAGCCTACTGAGATGTCTTTATTTACAATTTGAAGCTGTACGCTAATAATATAATCATTTTTGATAATTTCAGCTTTTCGTCTTCTTTATGGAACCACCAGGGTGTGAATTTGCTCCAATACCTTAAGTAATTGTATCAACGTGTATGTGTTTTTATTAATAAGTTTATTTATTTTTGAGTGAAAGGATTCCGAAATGTTCTTGGTTCTGTGGCGATCAATAAACACAAAAAAAAAGAAAAGAAAAATCAAAAATAATAACACGTATGGAAAAGGAAGAGGTTAAATGCTAGAATATGCATTATCTATTACTTACTTATCTAACTATGAGTTATGCAAGAGATAGGTAGGTCAGCACATGACTACTAGGGTCACTCACTCGGTGGTACCGTTTAACCATAAAAGACCCACCGTATCACCAGGTACGGTGACGACGGTACGGTGGGTCTGAAAGGTTTTTTAGAAGATAAGTCTCGCAATAGACATAAAAAAATATTCAAACAACAGGCATAAAGAACACTCAGATTTAGAAAACTATTTGTGGATCCCACAAATGTTTGTCCCGTGTAGAAATCGAACTCCCCATTACTTAGTGCGGCGGCAGTGGTGAGGCGATATTTTAACTACTACGCTATTCTTGCAGTCAAAGTACCTATCAAAGATGCTTCCACTCTGTTTTTGGTGTGGGTGGTTTACAATAAACTATTATGGCGATTCAGCGGAGCTCATAGAAAAGAACAGCGCGCAACATAAGGCGTCGCCACGCAGTTATTGAGGTGCCAGCCTATTTGAATTTGCACATTACTATAAGTAACATTGTATTATTGCCCTGTATATTATCTCATAGTAGATATTTGGTGTTAGGGTAATGACGGACTCATAAACTGCATCAATGTTCAAGACGCCTTTGAAATAAACATTTTAACCAAGTATTCAAACTTTTTATACAAATTTAAATTGAAACCTATAGTTTGGTTCGTTAACTTAATAACGGCGTAGTATCATATCCTTAAGTGTATGTTTGTATACTGAAAAGGTCCATTAAATTTTTTGAACAAAAACGATAAATGTAACAGATATTGGTTGTAAGTAGTTTATTAAAAATGGTTTTTGCCATAAAAAAAAGTTGAAGTACAGGTTTTTTCATTTAATAAGGTGTATTGCTCACGTGCCCTTATTACAGATTCTAATCGGTTCCGCATAGATCTGATTAGGGTTATTAAACGGTCTTGCGGAATACTGTTCAATTCTTGTTAAATAGCTGTTCTTAGTGTTGCCACTGTTGTGGGCACAGGATTTCTCGCATATACAGCTTTTTTTAATCTGTCCCAAACATGCTCAATGGGATTAAGATCCGGGCTGCGTGCTGGCCAATTCATGGTACGTATCCCAACCTCTTCGCAATATTGTCGAACTTGTGCAGTGGCGTGGGTTCGGGCATTATGTTGCATTAGAGTAAATTTTCGCCTATTAATCCCATGTAAGGTACCACGTGAGCTTCTAAAACCTCTGCGTTGTGCCGTCAAACCACCTCTTCTACCGTTTTGACGAACCATGTCGATGAACACAAGTTCCGTTCGCCCGATCATCGAAATGCCACCCCACACCATACATGAACCGCCTCCAAAAGGAACACGGTCCTCAATGGAATTAAAAATTAGAGCATATCTCTCCCCACGTCGAAGTTAGACTCTTCTGCGACCGTCTGCACCATTTAAACATGTCCTACACTCATTGGTAAACAATATGGAGGCCCATTGCTGTTCAGTCCAATTAAGATGTTCACGCGCAAATCTTAAACGAGTGAGCTGCAGACAGCTTTGGACCATTTGCTGGTCTGAAAGGGGTGATTGCCGCTTCCTTAAGCCTCCTTCTTATTGTTCGTGCACTCACGTTTACTCCACACACTTCATTCAGCTCTGTTTTGATGTTTACTGACATAAAACGGAAACGATTTCGTAGGGAAGTTGAAACAATAAATCGGTCATCACGACGGTCGGTTGTTCGAATTCTGCCAGGATCGGGTCTCCTTTTGTAAGAACCTGTCTCTACAAACCTTCGGTATACTCTAGAAACCGGAGACTGGTTTAAATTTAAATTTCTAGCATACGTTCATTGTGCCTTCCCGCACCAATGCCACAATTTGAGCGGCTTGTTCGGACGAAGTATGCATATTTATGGTTACGAAACTTTTGTTGAGTTTTAAAGACTAATAATCAATACTATTGGTAACAATAATTTAAATCGCAAATGAAAAGAAATACTCTAATAACACACGAATTTGAGACTATGCATTAATTTTATTTTCCCGGCTATTATTTAATCTTTTACTGTAGTTCTATTTTTAAATTTTGTTTTTTTTAAATTGTTTATGAACAGTCTCGACATTTTCATTTAGTTTAATCTAAAAAGTTTGCATACTTATAAAAATATTAATTCGAAAGTAATCCTGAACTTTGATGCAGTTTATGAGGTCGTCAGTGTATGTAAAATAATCTAAAGCAAAAAGCAAGATATTTTTAATTTCAATATCAATTTTAAAAGAGAATATTTTCAAAACACTTCATCAATTGCGGGTGGAGTTTCAGTTTCTGTGTTCGGCACTGAAGTAGTAGAAGGGAACCTTGGGCATCCGATATCATCATTTTCATTAGGGTGATTTGCATCTGGTAGCTTTACTTTAATATTATAAAGCGAAAATGATTAAACATTCTTATAACGATTTTCTTAAGCATATAGGTGAGCACGAAATTTGCATATTAATCATAGTCCGGTCAATTTAGACCTAAAAGTAGTAGTAAAGCTATAAAAAATTGCATAGAGCTAAAAATTGGTAGGAATGTTCGGAGCACCACTATATGTGAAATCTGAAAAGTCCCCATCGATCCCGTACCTGGAAAAAAATTATTTAAGGTCACAAAAACGTTCATTGCCACTAGTGCCATTAACAGTTACATGATGGAAATACAAATGTTTTCTTAATGCACTTCTTCCATTTTAAACGAAAAATCATTTTTTATATTGTAAAGCACTAGAGGTAAAACCACTTGTGAATTTTTATTAAAGCTTATTAGATACAGATTAACGTCAATTAATAAAAACTAGTGGAAATGGGCACGTTTTCTTGAGTTTTCCAATAATGTTTAAAAAAACATTGTACGAAACTCAGTTTTGGTCTAAAATGTTCCTTATTTTTATGCCACCGGTATTTTTTTGGATGTGAATAGTATACCGTCGTTATTGTCTACACATTGCGTATTATTACTGTTTTTGTTTCAACACGATTAACCACCTGGTTCAAAAGTTACAAGGTTTTCTTGCTACAAGGTCCATAACTACTAAAGAAAAAATATAAATAGATATAAATCGAAAAAAATTTTTTTTATTATTTTTCCTAGCGATGAAATGATGTCTAGTTTCACTCATTTTCATATGTGCACTTTATGAAAACTAACTGTATATACATAATTGAAACGGCAATATAAGGAAAAATATTTCCTATCGGTCAGTGTAACTTATATATACAAAATAGTATAGTTATGAGAATATTAGGTCAAAAGTAACTCAGTCCCTCATTATATACGCTTTTTTTTATTTTTTTACGTGGCGAAATACTTTGACGCATACCTCTCCGCGGGGCGACGGGCTATTATGTCGGGCTCACCGGGGAAAAGATACCCCGGTAATACCGACTAAACCTACCACAGTGTTCTTCGACGTAACCATATACGGCGAGGCCGCGCGAGTCGCTTTCACATGCAATCGCGACCTCGCCGTGGTTTCGGCCCGCCGTGTGAAACGGTAGGCCACTGCACAAAGAATATTTCTTCCACCGTCCCCCTGGGGGGGGGGGTTACAAAAACACGATACAGAGGGGCACGTGGGAACACGGACGCCGCCTCTCGGACCTGGTACTGATCGGGTGGCGAGCAGGCCCACGCAGCCCACTACCCCCAGGTCAAACTTCAAGGGGGCTGGAGGTCATCTCGCACCTTCCGGCGCTCGGTTCTGCGGTTGGAGAGAGGGTTTAAGCGCTCCCTCTCCCGCTCCGCCGCCTCCTTGATGGAAATTACTTTCTCACAGAAGGAGGCGACGACGTTCCACGATCTCTCACTCCGGAACATAGATTGAACCACGGCCGGGAGTGAGAGGGCAACCAATTCGATGGCCGCGAACAACTCACGGCGCTGCAATGCCCAGGCGAATGCCAAAGTGTGCAACGCCGTGTCCACAACAACATCGTGGCAGTCGCCGCAGTGATGACATCCGGGCCTCGCCTGCCGGCCTATACGACATAGGAACTGGCCAAACTGTGTCAGCCGGAAAGTGAGGGCGCCATTACGCCTCTCCAGCCACTCCTCAAAAACGGGACTTACCACCACGATCGTGGCGTGCCCGCTCATTATATACGCTAGTGTAACCTTCAGCAACATCTATCTCCTATTCAATTGTCTGCATGGCAAGGGCCATATACCTGCTTAACGTATTTCGTGCTGTCGTGAGTTTTATAATAATAAATAATAAAAGACATCACGAAGAACAAGAAGCCAGTACATCTAAAGTAAGTCCTCCTGGTACTAGAGTAAGTGAATCAGCTTTTTGTTCTCTAGCATGTACTAGATGTCAAGGCCAGTCGTGCTCCAATGCTGAATCACCAACAGCACCAGATTCGAATGATATCAACGAGGAGACATGTGATGCATCGCTATTGAGGCAATTTACTTGCAACCAGCAAGAAGAAGAAGGAGAAGAAGAAGGAGAAGAACAGGGACCGGATGAACGATAAGAAGAATAAGAAGATGATGAAGCAGAAGTATGAGACGAGTATGAAACGGACGAATAATTTTTCCCAGTTTTATAAAAGTTACACCGCTTTCATCATTTTAAATACTACTTTTTTTGTATTATTCAATATTTTTCAATTAATCAGGATCACAATAGACCGTGGAATAAGGCAACCGGAGAAACCACATTAAAAGAAAAGCGCTAAGTAGATACACTACCACACAGGTGGCTTGGAAACGTGTGCATATTATGATAAATACTTTGTTTGAACCTTTATATCTCAGAAGCGGTGTGTCTTAAGAAAAAAGAATTGAGATATTTTTTATAGATAATTTTATGATTTACAATTTTTGTCTGAAGTAATTTTTAATGAAACTTACCATTTTGCTAAAAATGCGAAAATCCCATTTTAGTGACTTTTGTTTTGACCTTAAATAAAAAAGTTCAGGTACGGGATCGATGGGGACTTTTTAGATTTTACATATAATGGTGTTCCGAACATGTCTATAAATTTTTAGCTTTATGCGAATTTTTGTACATACAGCGACACATCAACCTAGACTGTTTGGACTTTGAACTATTAGAAGTTGAACGCTGCGTATCATGCGAGAGAGTGCGTTATATTTTTGTTACGCTCTATCCTTACCATTACATCGGCACCTCTATGCACTGTCCCTTTCCAACAATTCTCTATTTTGTATGTAGCGTAGTTATACGTATATAGGGTATCTAACTTGATGTGTAGCCGTGTGTACCTTTGCATGTCTAAATTAACCGGACTATTAGGCTATTTATTATAACGAAGAACAAAAGTTTATAGTAGGTTGTATAACTTCATATATCACGCGGACGCAGTCCCATGCAAAAGCTATCGATAAAATAAATACTTTAAACTTTACCTTTATTGATTATGACTGGCGTTGGTGGTGGTGGAGGTTCTTCGGATTTCATGGACACGTTACAAGGTAAACACGGTATCTTTTCCACCTGGTACATCTAGAATTGGTATATTTAAAAAAAATTGAGTTAATGAAAAATATTGACGATTAAATAATGGAAAAAGTTGCCGATAAAATAAATGGAGTACTTGCAATACCTTTCCATCTACACCTTGTTCTGTAGTGACTTCTCTAGGCAAGGGTGTTATAATCGTTGAAGGAGGTACTTTCGGCGGGCCGCTTGTTATTATAGTGTGTGAACCACCACAGTATCGGGTGCAGATATGCGCCCTGAAATATAACATAATATAGACAATCTTAGAGAGAGGTAACAGAATAAGGAAGTCACGTCACGCATTGAATCCTGTTCAAAAGACTGGCATATGCTCAGCGTGTCTGGCTGAAAAATAAAGGTAACATAGCTTTATACACGGCAATATAAGAAAACAGAACATCAGCTAGAAAAGCAAAAGCTTTTTCTTTAGTTTGTCTGTAAGATGCAATATTACCAAGTGCCAAACAACTTAATTAAATACTTAGGAATACTAAAAACTTAATAAAATATTTAGAAGTATATTTAAATAATTTTAGACTATTTACATTTGAACTAATAAATGAATTAAATTAAGGTTTACATTAAATTACCTCGGATGCCTTGGATGTGGTATAGGTAATCCGGGATAACATATTTTATGGTCACCGTCTCCCTTTATCTGATCTTTGTCGTCAAGTTTTTCAACGTCTGTCTTTTTTCTATCAGGGAACTTTGGAAACGCTGGTGGCACATCGGGTTCTTCGAAATCCATAGTCGCTGGAGAAGAGCAACTAATGCACACAGTGTCTCTGAACAACTTTTTAGATACAATAGCTGCTTTTGGTTCTCCAACAACAGCTGACATAAATTTAATGCGCTCCTTCATCACGGTAAGGTATTTGTTAATATCGTCCCTTAAACCGTGAAGTTGGATAAGATCCGCTTTTTCACCGAGTTCTCTGAGCATATCATCAATAGCTTTCTGTAATCAATATTATTTTTTATAAATACGACTTATTAGTGTTTCTAATTATGCAAAATGAGGTGTAGGGATTTTATGGAGCTGTCTTATCTTAGGTTTGAATAAATGAATTACTGGGTTCTGGCCGGTGGTGTATTGTCGACATTTATAATCTAGTGAAGTGTTTTTGTATCTTTGGTTGAGTTGGTGTTCTTTTGCAAGTGATTTGTATATCAAATGATAAGGAATAGTTGGTTTTCTGATGTGATCTGATCTCATGTCCATATGTAATATCATCAAGAGATCACCAAGAACAACTCTGTTATGTATTTGTTACATAACGCTAAATTTTTATCATCGCGCTATGTCGGTAAGTAAGAGCAACCATTAAGATACGCTAATCAGTAACAACAACGCTGAGGTTACCGTCTTATTGTATACAATGTGAACTATAGAGGCACATGTTTCCAAGTATGAATCATGAGTAGCTTAATAAAATGGGAACATTTTTAACATTTAATATATTTAATTATAGTCACAATAAATTTATTTCCATTTTAGTCTGAGAGACAAGAGTCTAAACACGAAAGATTGATGATCAGAAACGAAAATAAACAGGGATATTAGATTTCTTTTGGTGCACAGTTGTAAATAAAGCTCGGTGCAATAATCCGGTCTAAATGGCATGAATCTATTTTGTAGAGGATTATTACATAATATATACTGTCGTTTTTGAAGACCATGATAGTATTCTAACTTACGTATGATCAATAATTCATACACAAGTTATAATTCTATCATGAATTATATATTTATATTTATGGTAGAATTTACTCACCAATCAACCAAAACAAAATCAAGACAGCATAATTAAGAGATGTCGTCAGTATGAAATTGATATAACTATCTATTGTAATAGCAATGGTTATATACCTGGCATATATATCCCTATACATATGACGTGTACTGAAATCTTACATACCTGCCAGATAATTTCTTGATTGTTAAATTTATCATAAGCGGATGCAATTCGCTTTTCCAGGTCACCTCGAACAGCATCAAACTGCTCTAGAGATACAAGTCCATTCAGGTCTTTAATCCCAGCTTTGTCACGGAGAGCATCAGTCACTTCATCGCGATCAGATTTTGTATCTCTTAACAGCTCTATTTGTTTCCACAAAGACTGCAGAAAGAGTACCACAAAAATAAACATGTGAATTGGTTTTACTTGCTCGTAGAATACCATAAATCTATTTATTAATTGTTCACATAATTTGAATATATGTATAAAAGACAATTTCGAATTATTACTTCTCCTGACTTGGACAAAAGGGAAGCCTGATGCCAGAATCTGAGAGATTTGCAAATTATGTGAGTTTAGCTAAAGTAAGAATTGTATCCCTAATGTGTTACTTATGGGTAAACAACGTATGCACACTCCCTAGTTTAAAAGGCTTGTAACTGAATCATCAGTACTTACATACGGCTCGCCTGATGATAAGAAATCACTTAGTATCACTGGCCGTACGCTTACGCAAAATAGTAATAGCTGTGCTGAATTAATATAGAATCTATCTTCAATAATAATATGGAAACTACAGCTTTTTGTATCGTGGGCTGGTAACATTAAACTCTATTAATAGAGCGCGAGGTGGAGGGGTTTTATTACTTACATATATAATTGTAAAGGAGTTATGATAAAATCCTGGTGTAGCAAGTATCTGGTGTAGTAACTGCTTACCATCAAGAGGACCGTACCCATTTACTCTCATTTTTACTCATTTTAATAGCACAAAAGCATAATGATATATTATACAAATAAACATCGATACTTACAGCAAGATCATTCGCCAATTGATTATGAGATTGTTGTAACTCTTTTTGTTGCCACGTCATAGATTCTTGCTCCGTTTGAAGGGATATGAAATTGTTATTCAGCTCAGCCACAGCTGAAAATAAAGAATGTACCTGATTATATATACCTACCAGCTTAAAAATCTTATTACATTTAAGTCACCGGATCACCATTTAATAGTATTAGTTTTTTAATACATCATTAGTTAAAACTGGAATTTTTTTAACTTTAAATCTAATTTATATTATAAATGCGAAAGTGAGTTTGTTTGGTACGCTTTTATGTCTTAACTACTCGACCGATCATCATGATATACCTTTTTAAACATGAATGTACTATTATCTAAAACTAGATTTTGCCTGCGGCTTCGCACACGATCCTGATTTCGTAAATAATCTCTCGGAAAGATTTTTTTCCCGGATGATAACGTGTATGCGGAATTTCGTATACACGCTGTCATCCAGAAAAAATACAGCATAAAAAGAAGTAGTTAAGGCTTGAAAGCGTAACAAACTAACTTGCATTTGCATTTATTATAATAGAGTGCGTCTCATAACGTATAAACTCATTTGGTCTAATTTCATTTTATTATCGTTCATAAGATATAATCAACGTGAGATATACCAACTGTTGATATCATTTCTTTACATATAACATTTATTTATTCTAAAACTTAATTAGTATAACGTTGTTTGATATAACGTTTATGTAATCGAAAATCATTAGGTCTTACGTTTATATTTTTCTTAATTAACACTGTGTTCGTCTTACGAGTACTACTCACGTAATTGTTTATAGTGTGCGCGAGAACGCTGGTACCCTAAACACAAGTTGAATCTTATTCTGGGTACCAGAGTTTATCGTAAATACTAAATATCGTGTTTGTTATTGTTATTGTATTTTTACTTGTATTGTTACTGTTATTGTATTTTTGTGCCAGGTTAAGAAAAAATAAATTTTATTATTATTATTATATATATAAAAAACGTAATTATGGTTAAGACCCCGACTCAGAGTACCCCGACTCGGATAGATCGTTAGAAGACTAAGGCGGGAGCGAAGCGGAGCGGAGCTTCCGCCTTAGAAGGAATACTTTAATGATTATTATTTAACTGAGCAAGATTACGCACACAAAGTGACAACTAACAATAACTTTTGTTGAGCTACTCACAGGCTACAACATAAAAATAATACTAAATAAACTAACCCGTGTCTATGCAATTTTGCTTTGTGTTTTTAAGTAGGCGTTTTCATCATATTAGACCAAATAAGTTTTATATCTTTTGAGTGGTATGTCAAACGATTTTATATTTAATGTATGTTATGTCAAACGATGTTATATTTGATGTATGTTATGCTTATAAAAATTAGTTATTTAAAATTATATCAATTATAGGTTCCGTTGTTATATGTTGTTAATATTAGAGATTTTGTTGTTATATCATCTATTACTTACCCATTATAATAACTAGAACTAGTATGGTTGGCATATTGACAAATATACCTATAACATACAATCTTGTAAGAAAATACAGTGATTATCTCTATTTAACTTCTTATTATATACCTTGTTTTAAACGACCAAAAATATATTTTAAGCTTTTATTGATTTGAGTACTGTTCTCTTACCTAATGTATCAGCACCTTGAGCATTAGCTAAAGCTTCAGCCATAGCTTCCAATCCAATTTCTAATTCGTGTTGCATTTGTGTTAGTTGTTCTTGGTAGTTTATCATCTACAACAATTAATTTAATGAGTTTTAAGTGGACTGACATAGTTATCAATTGAAATTAAATCGGCAAGTAATTCAGCTCAAATGAAAAACACAAACTTTCGATATGTGGTTTTTCGCTAGGTGATTCAACATATTTGTTGCAATGACGAAAATTAATGTGTCAAGCGAAAAATTAATAAGACCGATAAGTATTCAAAAAAATACTTTTAGTTTGGTATGCTCTTAATACTTAGACACAACTTAATACTTAGTATGATATTTGGGTAATCTCTCAGACGTGCAAGTTTATACAGCAGTAACTCCCTTTGTTGTTAAAGCGGTAACTAATGAACTCGTACTTATCTACTGTATGTCAATAACCCTTCAATGTAAGCAACATTCCTTGAACAAGGAATGCGTTCATATTTTAAGGAAAATTATAAATTTGAATCAAATATATATCGAATAAAATAGCCGACATAAATGATAAACAAAAAAAGTCGTATTATATTAAACGTTTTACATGTGAAATAAATAAACATAAAAATACAATTTTATTAGTAGTTATGCATTGTCGACCGACTTCGATGTTCATTATATGCTACGTAAGCCAGTTTAATTTACCTGTGAGGTTAAGCCTGTATCGAGTGAGTTTATTTGATCTGCATAAGAAGCAACTTGATTTTCTAAGGTGATCATTCGAGGTCCTACATCCAATGAAGAGTCTAGTTTGCTCTCTGTTTAAACACAGTGTTATATTAGGTACTAAACATCTTTATAAAAAGTAAATAATAACAAGTACTTAGTACAGTTTGTCCTCATTTTCTACATCATCGTAATGTCGACATGAGATTAGAACAGCATAGTAACTTAAAAAAAAACATATATTACAATAAGCAATATGCCAAACTGCATTCGCACCAGATAAGAATGGCTTCTCAATGTGATTATCAATTTTATTTCAGTGAAATCATTTATTTTAGTCAACATTTATGTGTACTGTAATTTATAGATACATTGAAATGTGGCTTGTTATTTCAAACTCTTCTCAAAGTTATTTTAATATTCTACTAAATATATATAATCGTTTTAATTTTCATGTATATAGATACAAAGCGTATAACTCTGTACACATATTCTATAAAATGGAAAATAATCGACCTTAGTGCGTACAAACACACATTTAAGAAAAATAATTGGAAATGGTCAGATGAAGTCGCAGCAAGATTCTAATATAGGACAGTAAATTATATTGGACAGTAAAAATCAAGTGATAGTTTACCTAAGCCGCTGGCTATTTCAAAAGCTCGATCGGCAGTTTGTATATTTCGAGAAGTAATAGCAGTTACTTCCTTCATCATTTCGTTGGATATTTTACGAAGTTCAGAGCTGAAAAACGAAGCTCCGTTTAGGCAACATATCACCTAATATCCATATTATTATTGTCATGTTATATAAAAAAGATATGATTTTTTAAGAACTTTTTAAATGTCTTACTCTAGATCCATATAAGTTACACAATCTAGTTTAAGTCCTTCAGGTTCAGCTTTATCAGCATCAGGACGTTTTATTATAGACTCATGTGGTTTAATCGCCACAGATTCTTCTGACACTATAGCTGTAGGCACATATTCATCCATTGATGGTTGTACATATGTAGGCTTTGATTTTAATTTTTTAGGCGCCTTTTTGGGAGTAGTTCGTCGATCTTTTCCACCCATTTCACCAGTCAATTCATAAGATTCAAGAATATCTCTAGTTTCATCCTGTTAAAAAAGCGTTATGAATTATTTTACAGGCGAAGTACAGTAAATAAAATAAATGATCTAATAATAATGAATTACAAGGCAGTATAAAGTAAAAAATAAAATTTAAATGTATTATTATATAGGAAGGGAAAGGAAGAGTACGTGAGTCTCCGGCACTCATACTCGGCGGGTAAACGTTGTAGCAGCGTCACGACTCTTACTTCGGTTTCTTGTAACAGGGTAGTAGTATCTCGTTAGTACTGTCACCAATTAATGTTACACTTAAAAATCCCATTATAAAGGAGCCACCAATATCTTTTCAAAATATTAATCGAATAATTATAATATAAAGATAGATTAAAATGACATATTTTTTATTTTATTATGTTTTTATACGAACACACTTAATGCCATGTTGTACTTCGCTTAAACTGTATAACTTATCATTAATGCCTTTAGTGCTAAACCGCCCAATGTCGTAGGACGGATGCCATGTCCGCTACATGAACTAAAAACAATGGGTGACCACCACGTAAACACTAATAAGAGTTTAATTTATTTATACTTACATCTAATTGTATTCCCGGTGTTACACGAGCTATTGTACCGATTGCTGCAACCATACGTCCAAGTAGTTTTTCTGTAGCTTCAAGACGAGTCGATAGTTGCAGAGCTGCCATGGCTTCTGTGTATGATGTTTGTTTGTGAAGCTCTTCCATAAGCTGAGCATCTTCAGAATCGTCAATTTTAAACCGGGCGCACAGTCCATAGACGAGTTTTGCCAACTGCATGAATTCTTCTTGAGTTACTACTGATGTTTTAGGAGAACGACCTTCATGAAATAAACAATAATTATCAGAACTGACATAATTAATTCCAATCCCATCGCAGCAATATTGGTTGCACTACTTACGTCCACTTAAACTTTTGTCTTCACTGGCTACGGTTTCAACTGTAGTAAAGGAAAATATAAAAAAATATAGATTAATTGGTATTACATTCAAACAAAATTATTTCGTTATATTACTTTTAAATATGAATTTAAGACGATAAGTAGATACTAAGAAATATTAGGGATTGTTAATAATAAATCGATCAAAATTAGTACATGAAATTAAAAAGAAAATAAAGTAAACCATCTACTGAACTAATGCCACACAAAGAACTAATGCCACACAAAAACAATTACAAACATACAAAAGTAATAAAAAGAACTATAAATATTTAAATTCTATTTGGTATGTACAGTGATTATAAGTTCTAAGCCAGTGGTCGGGAACCTTGTCGACCAAAAGAGCCAAATATAGATAATACACAATTGAAATCTATTCAAAGAGCTATTTTTTATAACTTAAGCTTTGCTTTAGCAGAATAAATAATTACGAAAATAATTTGTTTAAAAGTGTTATTTTCGAGCTTGCCTTTGTCAAATAAGTCTTAGTTTATAACAGTAAATTGGTATCATTCTTAACATTTCGTGGAAGAGCCGCAGCCGAGGAGTCAAAGAGCCGCATGCGGCTCGCGAGCCGCGGGTTGCCGACCACTGTTCTAAGCTATTCGATAGCAACCATTGTTGGAGTGATCGCATTGTCAGAATACAAGGGATCAGTGTGATGATAATCTAATTGTTAATAGCTTGACTGAAAAAGTGACGTATCTACGAGATTTACATATAACAATTATTATAAACAATTAATTCTACATATTGCAAAACGGTGGAATTGAAGTTATCTAAATTTTTATAATAATAAACAGATTTTGTTTCGCGTAATCTAGACTATATCTAATAGCAGTAATTATATTGTATGGTGGTTGGATAGAAAATATTTTTGTAAAGTGGATAAGCTTCTTACTACCTAATATGTTTAGTATTAGGTAGCATTCACTTAAGGAAATAGTACTAAATAAATCTCTGCTTAACGTTGTTTAAAAGACTACTACTGGCTTACCGATAAGTAGCTTTTCGTGATATGTCTCTGTAATATAAGGACAAAAATGTAAAAAAATAAGATTATTTTAGACAGTAGTACATAAAAAATAATGTGGTTGAGCTATACCACACACACATTTGTAGTTATTATAGCGTGACAACGTGCTACGCGGAATTGTCAACTTCTTCATATAATTCCAAAATATAAAAAATAATACGTTATTTGAGTATCAGACTGACTGACTTATTAAAAACAAATAAATATTACTTATTCAACTAACATTATATTCTGATAAAGAAACAAAAAAAAAGTCGGTCATGAATGTATTTATACGAAAATGGATTGCGCGTCGCTTCTATCAAAGTTGAAGCATTCTATGAAACGGGATGAGGGTGATTACAGGGAAATGACATAAAACAACTTTATTTAAATAACCTGCTATTATACAGTATTATTTTAATTTCCCGACTGCCCGATTTACACATTGTAATCAAACTATTTTATCGCGGTTTATTTTGTTTGCAAACTTGTTATACCTTGACGTCAACGTCACCTCAATCTTTTTGTTTCTATTCACCATTCAACTAGCGAACGTACATATAGGATAGTACAGGATACAAATCTTTTTTATTGAAAATAATAATTATTAAACCGGATTTTCTTTTTGTTTCCTTTCGAAACGTTTAATGTTAGTATCGTTACTAGGAACGTACCCATTTCCTCCACAGAAGCCATCGGTGTGGGTGATTCGTCTGGTTGTTCATAAGAATCAGCTCTCTATAATAAAATAATAGTATATTTCATAGAAGTCATTAATTAACATAAAGTAAGTAAATTTACATTACCTTCATAGGTTTAAAAATCCTTTTACTAAATATCATATTTTGGTAAATGTATTTGTAATGTTAATGTCCATGAAAAAGTAGTTCTGTTTCTTATATTACAATATAGCATATACTTACGTTTTTATACTTACCTTTATAAACCAAGATCGGCTTCAATGCTAAAACAAAATTAAATAAAACAAAAGAAACATAGCAATGGGAAACCCGCCCCTGTTAGAATTGTTACAAAATGGCACCTGGTGTATAACACGAAGTTCTTTTTCTCTTATGTTCAACATATCCGAGGAATTCTGGTAATCCGCTAGCTGAAGAATACATACAAATATAAAAACTGATACAAGCTTAAAATTTATGAGACTAGACAAAATTTTACCTTTCGTTTATCGCCAGGCCGCTTTTCTTTGCCTACTTTGTCCTGTTTGCTTTCTTTGCCTACTTTGCCTAATTTGATTTCTTTATCTTCGCTGTCTATTTTGCCTGCTTTGCGTGACTTGCCTCGTTTTCCTTCTTTGTCTTCTCTGCTTTCAATTCGTGCGCTTTCTTTGGTCTCAATACTTTCCCTACTTTCTTTGTCTTCCTTACTTGCCAGGCTTCCCTTGCCTTCTTTATCTTCCTTAGGTTCCTTGCGCCTCTTGCTTTGTTTACCTTCCCTATTATCTTTGCCTTCCTTTGCATACTTGTCTTTGTTGTCTTCTTGGTCGGTTCTTGTCGTCAATACTGTTACGCTCTCTTTGCTGTCCGTTTCATCTTTGCCCATTTTGCTTGACCTGTCTATTTTGCTTCGTTTGTTTTCTTTGCTTGTTTTGCTTTCTTTGTTCGTTTTGCTTTCTTTGTCTGATTTCCTTTCTTTCTCTAATTTTTGCTCCTTGCCTATTTTTTCTTTTTTACTTTCACCGCCAATTTTTTTCTTTATTTTGCTTTCCTGTGATGATGAAGACAAAGAGGATTCATCATCCCCGCTTGCATGTACAGAAGATGCTAAATCGGATCTGTCTTCATGAGACAAAGAAGATTCTTTATCTTCTTTGCCTTTTCTGTTTGTCGAGCGTTCCTTGTCTCTTCTCTGTTTGCCGCTCTCTTTGCCTTTTCTATCATCTTTGCCTTCTCTGTCATCTTTGCCTTCCTTATCATATCTACCTTCTCTGCCTTCGCGACCATCTTTACCGCCCTTGCCTTCTCTGCCTTCTCGACCATCTTTACCGTCCTTGCCTTCTCTGCCTTCTCGACCATCTTTACCGCCCTTGCCTTCTCTGCCTTCTCGACCATCTTTACCGCCCTTGCCTTCTCTGCCTTCTCGACCATCTTTACCGCCCTTGCCTTCTCTACGTTCATCAATATCTCTCTCTTCTTTGCCTGCTTTATCATCTCTGTCGTCTCCACCATACCTACCCTCTTTAACTTTGCTGCCTTCTCTGCCATCTTTATCTACTCTGCTTTCTCTACCACCTCTACTTTCTTTACCTTCGGTACGATATTTACTATCTTTGCGTTCTCTGCTTTTTTTACCATCACTGCCCTGTTTGGCTTCTCTATCATCACTGCTCTGTTTGGCTTCTCTATCATCACTGCCCACCTTGGCTTCTCTACCATATCTGCTTTCTTTCCTTGCTCTACTATCTTTTTCCTCTCTGCCTTCTTTATCATCATCATCATCTTGTTTTATACTTCTACGTCCTTTCTTCGTTTCCTTTTTTGTTACAGCATGTACTTTGACTTCAGTAATGCTGAAAGTGCTGCTGGAGCTGGGCTCCATAATACCTATAGGTACGGTGACTTCAACACGTCTTTCTAAAATTCTTAGCTGTCTTGCTAGCAGATAAAGTACAATGCGTATAAGTCTAAAATTGACCACATTTCCCTAAAACAGAAACATTTATTTAAATTGTATTATTTTTAACAAATTAATATAGGTAATTCATTGAGCATCTATAACTCTATTGTGTTAGGGTACTTACATCTAAATTCCCGAAAGCCGTGTTAATTATGTCTTTAACATTCATAAAATAGTGATTGCTTCTTTCCGCCCCTTCCATGATAGAATATTATGTTGAAATCAAATAATAAAAATAGTTTTATATTAAAATCTTAGAATAATAATGCATAAAATGTTCTCAATCAAGTTGGCGTAAATTGTGATGACATTGTTGTATAAATAACTGTCATTACCCATAAAAATATCATGAAAAGAAAGAAATAAATGTCAAATAAAATAAAGACTATTGTGACTGGCCATTTCGGGCTTGGGCTGCCGGCAGTTTCAAAAGTGTAACCTTATTAGTTTGTATCCAAAAATGCTGAAATATTTCAAGGGTATAATTAAAGGCCTTTGCTTTTACAAATAACCAGGAGTGTAGAGACATTTTTTTATTGAAAATGTATTTAATAATTTTAATTTATGGTATGCTTCAAACATTGTAGTAGAAAATATTAATTTAAAAAATACGTGACATGTTCTGTAGAATAAGTTATTCCTAAAATAAATAAAATTATAAAAGATGCCTCTAAATCTGATTATTTATGTATTACGTTTAATGAAATAATTAATAATGGTCGCTGTTAGTTTCCCAAATCAAGAAATAAAATAAAAAAGTGGTAATTGTCAAATGATAAAAAGAAGATGCTTTATAACGCAAAGGGTTTCGTGCTAGTATGTTATTTCGTTAGGTTTGTTACTTTATGTGCCACAGCACATAAACTTAAATATTACTTATTTAAATTACTACAAATTCTCTATCATTTAAAGTGTCTAAATAATCAAGTACCAACATTTTGGTGACTGAATTCAGAGCACGAAACTCAAGTCGGCCACAAATAGCTGTGCGGTGTGCGTACAGTTCTTGTCACTATAATTTTGGCGCGCGTACTTCTTCTTTCTATTTGACTGAAAGTTATAGTGTTCTTTTGTATTCCTTAACAATTGGTTTGACATAGGCAATTGTTACATATATGCAAGCATAGAATATCTATATTTATGATTGCTATAAATCGACTTACGGAATAGCGGTCATTTAATTTTGCATGTATCCCGTAGTTCGTGCTACTACCAAATTAGGGTAAGCTAGGTACTTTTTTGTAGCTCGTGTACATTCAAAATATTAGAATGTGTGTAAAAAATAAAAATATTTACTGGAATTCCTAAAATAGCAATTTGAAGATAACCTGAGCGCATTACTAACTGCAAGGACTGAGAACTGAAAAGTTACGAGCAGCATTATTTTGTTTGTTACCACAAACGAATTATTTTTAAAAATTCTGTACATAAAATAAATTGCCTGGTTGGGGTTTAAGTATAGGTATATAAATTAAAATATGCTTACAAATCCTTCTTAGCATGCTACAGTTCTTACGAAGCAGGAAGGAGGATTGATAATCAAATGGATTAACCACATAGGAGAGATTGAGTTTGCCGCCACAAAGGTGCAGTACAGCATTCCGTTGAAAAATTGATATAAAAGTAAATAGGTTTAATCCATTTAAAGATGAACATTCGGCACGGCACTCATTGAAAGCTTTCTTTATTGTAATAAAGCTGAAATGCAATGTCACTTCCACGTTTTTTTTATATATATTGAATGTTTTTATCTTGTTAATAGCATTTAAATACTACTATATTTATATATTGAGGTCGCGGGTTCGATTCCCGCACAAGTCAAACATTTGTGTGCATGAACATGGATGTCTGTCTTGGTCTGGGTGTTTCTATGTATAATATGTATATATTTACAAAAAAAAAGTATATGTATGTTTATCCATTGTCTAGTACCCATAGTACAAGCTCTGCTTAGTTTGGGCTAGATGGTGTTGTGTGTATGTGGTAGAATATTATTATTATTGTATTAATAAATTGTGATAAATCAGTATAAATTTTTTATCCCGAAATTGGGCTACCGAAGTCACGAAAATAGAAGCAGAGCCGAATTTTATCACGAAATAGCGTTCAAACAAGAGGTCTATGAATAAAAAATTAATTAAATCTAGAACTACATAATTCATGCATTAAATGACTGCAAAATACCAATATTTATCAAACAAAAGCTATTAAACTGACACCATGTTAGAAATGTATAAAAAATAATAAAGCCATCATAAGCCCTTAACATACCGGAATAGGGGACATGTGGTGCAGGTGTATGAGTGACATAGCAGGCTATTATCCATACTACACATCTACTTTCTACTTACGTCGGCCTCGATGGCGTAGTGGATAGTGTAACCGACTGCCACGCCTGAGGTCGCGGGTTCGATTCCCGCACAAGTCAAACATTTGTGTGCATCAACATGGCTGTTTGTCTTGGTCTGGGTATTTCTATGTATAATATGAATGTATTTACAAAAAAAAAAGATTATATGTATGTTTATCCATTGTCTAGAACCCATAGTACAAGCTCTACTTAGTTTGGGCTAGATGGTGTTGTGTGTATGTGGTAGAATATTATTATTATTATTATTGTTACTTTTTATTAAACCTAAATTTTAAATCAAATATTTCTCTCATTATGCAACCAATTCAAATGTTGTTTCCACTAAATGGTTTATTTTGAATGTTTTTTACTGCAGCGTAGAAAATAACGTACGAATTAAAATGAGATTTGTAATAAAGCTGTTTCACTTTTGATTCCTAAAATCAGAAGTGGGATAAAGATTCCTTTGCTCACAAGCCATAGAATTAGGTTCTGGCGTTTAAAAATAAAATGAACACATCACATCGTTCTCTTTTAAGGTTAGGTCTACTTACGTGAGGCTGTCACGCATGATTGTGGTTGAAGAGAAAATAGAGAACGGCCGAACGGTTACCCGTGCATCAAGCAGAGCCACTGAGTTGCTAAAACAAAATCAAGTTCAGCAAGATCAGCGTGTCAATCGGAACCGGCGCCCTCCTTTTATGTTTAAGGTCGATGACCTTGTTTTCATTATTAAATATTCTCAGTCCGCAGGAAAGCTGGACCCAGGATGCGCGGGATTTACAGAGTTAATAAGGTCTTGCCAAGCGGACGCTGCGAACTAAAGTTACTTTCTGGCACGTATGGACAAACCAGCCAGACTGCAGCAGAGTATATGGTACCCTGGCGAGGAGAGTGGTGTCCTGAAACCTGTACAGCGTTTTTGAAGGTGAGTGTCATTTTTATGTTGTGTGAGTGAGTGACCCGATGTAGATGCTACTGGATCAATATCACTGAAGATCCGATGTAGTTGATACTGGGCCAATATTTTGACTGTAGTGATCCGATGTAGATGCTACTGGATCGATATCACTGAAGACCCGATGTAGTTGTTACTGGGTCAGTATTGTGACTGTAATGATCCGATGTAGATGCTACTGGACCTTATATATCCGACACACTGGGGCGAGTTTATTCTGTAAGGCCTGTGACAGTGTATATAGGGGAAATTGTCGTTGCAACGAGAAGTTCCCGTAACGGTTACATTAATTCTGTGAGGTACGCAAACTTTAAGCCTATACCTACAATATTTGAATCGATGAAATATGCAAGGCTCGCGCCTATACCTACTAGGTTGAAGTGAAAATGTAGACCCAGACTCTACATTGAGACTGCCAGCCGTTGATTAGGCAGGTCCATCTTCCAGATCTAACGAGAACGTCAGAGTGTCAGGAGAGGCCGTATTGGTTGCGGAATGCAACGTAAACAAGTAACGTCACGAATCGTCCGATCGAGCGGGTTATAATTAAACCTGTTCTACACGGTCGGGTCAAACGCCGAACCACAGTGAACTTACTTGAGTCAACCAAACTGCTCGGCGGTTCTACACCATCGCGCGGTTGGAAGCAACTTCAGTTTTAACGTGAGCGGCGAGCAGTACGCACGTCCATTGCACCCCTTTCAAATACGCAAAACAGTACCCATACTGTCTATCTACCTAATAAAAAGATTGTCTATAAAAATCTTCATTTAATAAATACCTTCTTACAAAATCTATTATGTAGGTACTATATACTTAACGTGCTCTCGGTGCCTCGGAGAGCACGTTAAGCCGTCGGTCCCAGCTGCCTTGGACATCTATGGCAGTCGTTATTGGGAAAGTCAGTACCCTCTAATATCCTGATACTAGTCTAGCCTTAGGGTATCGTTAGCCTTCGGGTTGCGGAGGTCATGAGGCAGCCGCTCCGTGTAAAAACTGATATCCAGTCAAATGCGGTTAGACTAGAAAAGCCGACCCCAAGTGACTTGGGAATAATAAAGGCTAAGAGAGCAGAAGGTACTATATAATAATATTAATTTTACCTACCTTCTTCGTTTTCCTTTTGTCAGCGGTACGCATTTATGTTCTATACGTTTTTTTGTGTGCCTCAGAATGGCGGGTGTAATGTTACGAATCAGCATGCAATAAGAATGTATTAAATCTACCTTGAATTTACCTAAATCTACCTATAAAGAAAGCAATTCTATCTCTTTGAGTTCAGAGATAGCTCAAAAAGGAAGTGAGGCGCCAACCTGACGTCAGGTCCGCGGGTGTATTTCTGTTTCTGAACGAAATACCAATTGTTTAAGTATGGATTCACTTCCATATAAATCTACCTGTGTACTACCTTACAATACTACAAACAAATATTAAATTTAAGGAATTAATAAAGCGGAATTTGAAAATAATATTTAGAAATTATTAAGCGCCTGGCAAATTGATATAAGAATTAGTGAAGAGACAAGCAGGAATCTAACGTTTGCTATTGCCTGCTTTATTTATAGCCTAGTGATAAACTGTTGGACTGCCACACAGAGGTCTCGAGTTCGAACCCAAGAGGCGCATTTCTGACTTTTCAAAGTTATATTATTATATTATCTGTATTTAATAGTTAATTGTCGCTTGCTCTAACGGTGAAGGAAAACATCTTGAGGAAACCTGCATATCTAAGAGTTCTCCATAATGTTCTCGAAGATAGTGAAGTCTGCCAACCCGCACTAGGCCTGCATGGTGGACTATGACCTAACTCTTCTCACAGTGAGAAGAAGCAGGAGGCAGGCAGGACAGTTCAATAAGGGGCTGATATTATTTATAATCATGAGAAATTAAGTCCCACAAACAGGGAAGATCTCTGTAGAGTTCTAAAAACTCCGACAATGTTGCACGCTCGCTCGCCATTACGCATCCACTTCGCGGAACGCCTCGATCAAAATGAATACGCGCGGTCGGGCAACAAGCTTCCACACGTTTGGTTTGTCAACACAACGACCTCTATTCGCCCTTTGTTGCGAGCGCAGCGCTGGCAATCAAGGTCGTTTGGATGTTAACTCTATTTGTCCGTCCGACCAACGACCACACGATCAATCATGTCAACTCAATCAAACCTATTATTGAATATATTAGTTATCGTATATTATGATACCATACCTATTACTGGGTATTAGTCAAATATTAGTGAACCGAGTCATTATTCGCTACTCAATCTAATATTGATACTTGCGTTTATTCTCCATAATAATTAATATGAAATACAAGATTCTCGTGAATATGCACTTTCATTAGATTATTCACTTACGCCTATTACAGAAGTGAAACAGTGATTAAATTTTCCTTCATACTTTAACAGGCTTAGAACTGTCAACGTTGATAAGGTTGGCGTATTTAAAAAGTTAATCACATAATGTACAATAATTATTGTTTTTTCTATATACTAACATAATATTATATACATTTTTCTTAACACATAATAACACTATTTTTTTTTAAATATGTTTTACTATAATAATAATAATAAACATTTATTTCAGAATTATCCATATTTTATTAGTAACAATAACTTAAAAACTATGTAGATTATACAATTATTAAAATTAAAATTAATTCATGTATCTTCCTGCTGCACCAGCCCCGCCGCTATGCCTACGGGTCCAGTGCAACAGGAAGGGACAGTGTAGCCTATCACTGATCACCTTCAGGATACTGTTGTTGCTCCGGCGAATCCTTTGCATCAGAGATGCTGTTCTCTTTCGCTTTACAGCTTCAAAGCAGTCTGTATGCGCCTCCGCAAACATGCCTGACGCACTACAGAATCGCCGGAGCCCCAAAAGTACCCTGAAGGCGTTATTATATTGTACTCGAAGAGCGTTGTTGGCCCTCTGAGTACATCTAACCCACAGGCTGCACGTGTAAAAAGTCTGGCAAAATGCTTTAAAAAGAGTGATTTTCACTTCTTTTGTACAACGTGCAAACCCTCTATGTACGATTTATCTACCATGTACAATTTTTACTCGTATGTATACAGTCAAAAAATATATTATTATATATTTACATTTCAAAACATCAATTGTTTGACCTTTTCCGATTTCAGTCTCGTTCGGCGATCTGAAATAATATTTCCGGAAGTCGAAAATATGCGCTCGCAAGATAGCGAACTACTCATTGCGCAGCATTTGTTGCGATATAATTGTGCCAAGTTTGGGTACACAAATTGGTGGTTCCTCCACCGTGCCGTGTTCATCCTTTATCGGCAACAACCTATCTGCGAGATATCGTTGCACTTCTGTTATTGCAGATGCTTGCGGAGAATACTGAGTTTGCTCGACATCCACAAACATTTCGCTAATATTATCCCATATTGATAAGCCGTTTTTAACAGGTTCGCTGGATGTGCTTGTACTTGTGTATAGTTGAGGTGACGCTGACCTGATGCTATGAGATTTCTTGTTGATTTCGGCAGTGACGAGTTCTATAAGGGATTTTTTGGCTTTCTCAGCAGCAGAGTTGTCTTTGAAGCAGCGCATTTTGTATCAGGGATCCAACAATGAGCAAATTGAAAAAGTGCCACTGTATTTTATTTGCCCCAATCTTCTTTTCAGTTGTCCCACAATGACCTCAACGGATGTGGCTACATCGGGGTGGATTGTAGTTGGAATTTTAATTTCATATACTTATAAAAGGACTCTTGTAAATACAATAATGAGGCTTCCGGTTATATATTCCTCACCACTCATTTGTTGAGTGACTTCTAGTAAAGGTTTTAAAATGGTAAATAGGTCCTTGCATATTTGCCATTCTTCAACAGATAACATTGGCACGTATCTGTCCAACAAGCCTACCGTACTTTGCAGTTACCAAGAAACGTTCTAACATATAGAACACAGAATTCCACCGCGTAGGAACTGCTTGAAGAAGCCTCTTGGGTTGCGCGACGCTTGTTTGAATTTGGTACCTGAGTAGCTTCTCCATAACTATATTGCTACGTTTGTAATGCGCAACAGCAGCTTTGACTTTTTCAATAGTAGATTTTACAGTGTCAACCTCCAAGGCTTTCTCCACCACTAGGTTCAATGTGTGGGCAAAACAGTCAAAATGTTTTTAAGCCCAAATGCTGTTTGACAGCATTTGGCATATTCGTTGCATTGTCGGTTGTTATAATCAGAATTTGTTTTTTTCAATGCCAAGATCATCGATTATGCGAGATATTTCCTCTGCGATATTTAGGGCTGTATGAGAGCCGGGAAACGGTGCACATGCCAGTAATACCTTTTTAAACTTAAAATCTATGTCAATATAGTGCGCTAATATGGCAATGTAGCTGTCTTGTAACGCCGACGTCCACAAATCAGTCGTTAAACTTAACGAAATGATGTTTTTTATTTCATTTGTATGAACTCTGTTTACACATTTTTCGTATAGCGCCGGCAAAAGAGTATTAGAAATAGGTTGCCTAGTCGGTAGTTGATAAGCAAGATTCAAAGCATTTGTATAGGCCCTAAATCCTATATCTTCGACAATGGAGAACGGTTGAAAATCTTTAGTAAAAAGAAGCATCAACTAAAAAACAAAACATCAACAAAAGCAATTTATTTGGTCATATAAAATTATTCTAGGCCATAGGCAAACAAACCTTAAAGACAGTAGAGCGAGCGATACAGCGCCAGTTTCACCCTCACGGGTCTCGAGATAACGAAGATTATGGGCATTTTGGGTAATATGCTAACATTACCATTATGATAAAACTTATAATAAATATTAAGATATTTATTATGACAGGGTATTTTAACTCTTAATACTCTTTTATTTATTTATTTTACCTTATGCTATCATTGTTGTTATGACACGAGCCACGAGCATTGCCTCGCTGCATTGATAAATGCAAAACATTTATATTATTCTACGTATCAGTAATTTTATGAAAATCCGCCAAATGTCATTCTGTCTGTCTTGTCTGCTATCTTACATACAGACACTGGTTTGGAAAATAACTGGAAGTCATGTAAAACAGCTAATTATGCAATCCATCTGCGACATACATATATACGAGTACATACATTCTCTATTATTCCTTGGAATATTAGGAAATATATTATTAAAATACTGAATTTGAGTAGAGCTATCAATGTAAAATGTAGTGAGCTTCAATTATACCATATTAGGTACTTACCATCATGTTGCTAAGGAAACATTTTAAGTCGCTTTCTGTCAATCACTGTTAACGGAGTGTTTTAGTTTTTATGAACAAGTTTACCGCATCGATTATACAGTTGTTGAGTAAGTAAGGAAACTTCGGTCTCTCGTTTCCAGGAAATCATTCTTACTTTAAGTGCAAATACAAATACTGAGCGCAAAGTTTTTTGTCAGTAATCTCTAAGTTAATATCAAATTTTAATATGCAGATGGGTCACACCTATCAGCATATTAAAATACTAGCCACACACGGTTTACACGTAAATTTTTCACTTCTGCAAAGGATTTAAGGATAATATTAAATTATAACAACACCAGGGTCAAAAATCCTCAGCATAACTATTCAGTGCTTTTTTTAATTGAATAGTTCTTTAGATCCCTAGAGCTCAAAATTGGTCACTTTATGAAGTCACTTATTAAACATCTTTTAATTTAATTAAATTTCTACATCGTACATTTCTTAACGTAAATAGGGAAAATAAAGGGTAGTTATAGAAACATCTGTATATTTTACGATATTTACAAGGTTTCCTTCATAAATATCAATAGGTACTTATAAAAAGGTGAATTTTAAAAAAAATATAATGATATCAGTAAATCAAAATTCATACATATTTACAATGTTTATAATAATTAGAAAACATAATATAAATACTATAGCTCCCTTCGAACTGGTCGCACAAACAATATATCTGTACTGACTTCCTTGTATAATGTAGGAATTAATTTAATGAATGTTTCAGTATGTATAATGTAAACGGTGGTTGAAGTCAAACAAATTTCGTCACGTCTGTTCGGAGGGAGCTTAATTAAACGATTGTCTTATAAGAACACAAATACTTTCGAGACTAAAAATGTTCGTTCAGCGTTTATTGTATAATCTATGCACTTGGTCGAATTAACTTTTATACCTGAAAAATTGTTAAAATTTTCTACCTATCTAAATATGTATCTATGCATTTACCTATTTATCGTATAAAGTGAGCTAATTTAATTAGGCACGAATCCGACAGTCAGTAGAGCGCGAAGTGGCGCAGGCGGGCGCCTCAAGGAGCGGCGGGGGCGGCGTCGAGGCGGCAGGGGGAGCCCGCCCCGCGCCCGCTATATGACTAGAGGTTGTCTGCGCTGCAGACGTCGACGTCGGCTTGAGTTGCTCAGCGGCGTTACTAACATTGGCTTTGTGATCTCTGTGAGTCTTGTCCTCGACTAAATAATTTTTTGATTGTCTTTCGTATTTATTATATTTATTAAGCTCATGAGGCATTAAAACCGCGAGAGGTGGCATTGGCGGAATGTAAGCGTGAGGCTCGTAATTATCATCAACGTAGTCGTTCGGGTTCCATGCAGCAGTCGTCGTCGCGAGCGCTGGCGTGTTGGATGACCTATGTGTCGTAGTCGCTTGTGACGTCACTGGCGATGTAGTAGTTGTTGTGTCATCCGACAACAATTCAGTCGCCATCGTTGCCGTGGACGGTACGGTAAATATACTTCTATTTTTATTAGATCTAGTTTTCCGTCGTTTTTGGAGATTTGGCACATCGAGATAGTTTGAATCAAACATAAGATCTGATTTTTTATAGTTGTCAATATTTATTGATCCTATTGGTTTTATTGCACTGACAACGTTGCCGGATGTGTAATTTAAATGTTTTCTGTTTTTATCACTAACTTGTGCACTAGCAGCAGTGACGATGACACGTGCAGGATGATAGTCGTTCGAGTTCCAAGCAGCAGTCGTTGTTGCGAGTGCTGGCGTATTCGATATCCTATGTATTCCGGTCGCTTGTGACGTCATTGAAGATACAGTAGTTGTATCTTTTGATAACAATTCAGTCGCCACTGTTGCCATTGACGTTACTGTTAATATTTTTCTATTTCTATTAGATCTAGTTTTACGTCGTTTTTGAAGTTTTGGCACATCGAGAAAGAATGGATCAAAGATAAGATCAGATTCCTTATAGTCGTCATAATTTATCGGTACTATTGGTTTTACCGCACTGACAACGTTGCCAACTGTATAATTTAACCGCTTGCCATTGCTATCGCTTACTGATGCGCTGGCAGTAACGATGACACGAGGAGGACTTTTTAATTTTATAGGAGACCTCTCAGTTACATTTGGAGGAGCCACGGATCGCGCTGATAGAGTAGATTCTGTTTCTGGAACTGAGTCATCGCTTCGTTTCCGGTCATAATAAAATGGATTAAATGGCAATGGTCGCTGCGCTGGTAGTGATTGTGAGTAGGACTGTGGTCGATTTTGTTGCTTGACGGATGTTTCATATCTTTCGGAGGGCTGAGAAGTAGGTCCGGGACGCAATAATTGATCCCGGGGATCTAGTGTCGTTGCTCGAAATGGTGCTGGTTGGGGTCGTTGTACAAAAGGTGCAGGTCGTGCAGCTGCCGGACGCGGCGCAGTTCTTGACGACTCATACGGGAAGTGGTCGAACTGCTGCGGTGGTGGTGGAGCATGCGTTATATAAACACCATCTGCCGGGCGAAAACTCTGACGTTGAAAAGAGATGGCTTCCGACCCCGGTCCTCGATGTCGATAGATAAACTCTTGTGGTGAAAGTAATGAAGGATCTAGAGTTGGTAAAGATGGCGCAGAAGGAGCTGATGGAGCTGATGGTGCGGAAGGAGCTGATGGACCGGAGGGGACTGATGGGAGGGAAGGGGGAAAGGAAGGTGAGGGTGGAGACAACGAAGACAGAATTGGTGACGGTGAAGAAATTAGATGTGGTATTGGAGAAGGAAGACGGGGTGAAGTTGATGATGTGAAAAGGGTTGTTGTTGGAGGTCTACTTGTGGTTGTAGTAGTAGTTGTTGTAGTGGTCTTTGCTGTACTGATGGCCTGTGTAGTAGTAGATGTCTGATGATGGACATAGTCTTCATAATCGATATCATCATCTTCCTCTTGGTACTCTGAAATCAATAAATTTACATTTAACATGTATTTATTTTAAAATACAATGATATTTTCAAATTTAATAATTCGCTTCCTGATGGACCACGTATTGTTTGAGATTCTTTCAATTTACATAAAGTAGATTGTATCCAAAATGTTGACATAGTAGTCATTGTAATAAATATATAATAAGCAAAAATTTAAGGATCGTTAAACTATATGTGAAGAGAAAAATGTTCACATAATATCACTATATTTGTTTTTGTAATAATACAAGCCAAACCCTGCGTACAATTTTTCAAAAACGATAAGATTGATAAAGAAATCCATTATATTATGTGACTTATTATTATTATTATTTATGTAGTAAAAATGACGCTGGGTTTAATAAAAATTATGTGACCTGTGTTAACATTATTTGCTTACCATAAACATCTGTATAATTTATATCTTATATTTACTTGGTTGCAACTTATAATAATTATTTTTTGCTAATACTAGGTATGCTCGCAGACGACCAGTATGATATGCAAAGAAGATACGCATATACTACTGACAATAGATGCCCTGGCACTTTATTATAGAATACAGTACAATCAGTAAAGTGCCTCGTTACATACAAATATAGGTCAGACAAACAGTCTGTTGACTTCATATTGAGACTTGTTTTGACGCACATGACAGACACTCGGCCATTACGCACCCTACAAGCCAAGTGATCTAGTGTCACGCCATTATAATTGTGATACGTCGTAAGCTCAGATCGTGGGTATTTCTGACTATTCGCAATTGCTTGGGTTGGTTCGAATAGATTTGCTTTTTCAGTTCAACGCGCTCCTGCTATTGCAACGCTGAATTGTCTCCTACTATTTTATTTTATTATCTTATGCAATTATGTGCAAAATATATTAATGAAATAAATTTACAGATCTATGTTTAATTTTGTACGCTATACGGTACTGAATTAGAAACTATTTGAAAGAAACCTTCTTTAAACACATTTAAATTTGGTTGCATATGAAAAGGAGCAATATAATATTTTTGGTTAGGATATGTGAAAAGATGGGCTTGTTGATGTTTAATTCTGCAGTCACTATTTTAAGGTAAGCGGTTACCGCCTGATGCAAATCGATTATTATACGACACTAAACAGTTACCGGGAAGTGGTTCTAGTTTCCCATCAGACAAAAGGTGTCACAAGAGCATTAATTTAATAAATTGTTTAGTATTAGGTAGGTGGCGTTTATTAAGTAGTTTTATAAAATAATCAGAAATTTCATTTTCCAAATAAGAGACTTTCATCTTACTAAAGAACAATATGTTGTATGAACTGGTTATTCCCTGAGTACCCCGATCTCCGAGGCCTCGTCCCGAAGAACCCCGAAAACGATAATTATATGACTAAATATACAAGGTGGCGCAAAAGTTATCAGGTTAACATAACATACAAGACGGTTAACATAAACAAAAACCTAACCTTTTTGTATTAATTTGTGTTTGTTATGTTTTTTTAACATGTCATCTGCTGGCGTTACTTTTGAGCTAAACTGACTTTTAATTAAGTTTAACAAGATAAAAATAGGTCGGGTCGGGTACTCGGGGACGGGGACCTCGGGGATCGGGGTACTCAGGGAATAACCCGTATGAACAATCCTACACACCAAGATCTGACAATTATTTTGAAAATGCGGAGGAGGCAAACTATTGCCTGTCTATTAATGTAATGCACTGTAATTGCGTCAATATATTGACAAATGCAGTTGCAGATACTGTATTGTATCCCTCGCCTTTAGTCGTCCGACTGGAAGGGCGATCGAATTAATTAATCATTCACGAAAATCTGAATGCAAATATATTCTTTGATAATGTATAATGTAAGTCTAATGGCTAAAACTGTGTTAATGCACTTGAATATATAATGTATGTAAATAGGTATAGTTACCGTTTTTATTTTATTTTATTTTTTGTATTGATTTACCTTTTTGATATATAATTTATTAAAATTTTATGTTTACCGCTACCGCATCCCGCACTCTCCCGAATTTGCACCCCCGACCGTCCTTTTCTTATCAAAGGTCATTAGCCTCGGTAGCGCGGCGCGCACAGCTGTGTGCGACCCGCGCAGTGTCCACATTTTATGGATATTTCATACAAATTTTCATAAAGGTTTTCTTTGCAGGCTACACAGCTTTAATTTTTTTTTATACATTACGTTTGACCATAAATTATCATGTCCTTAAGTACGTACAATGTTTAACCAGTCATCCTGTATATAATGAAAAGTTTTGTACCTTCTGTAAGTTCTTCATTATCTGGTCCCGTTAAAGGTAGATGAGTAGGTTGGGCTGGTAAAGGTATTTTCGGCTCATCTCGTTTGATTTCTTGAACAGGATCTTCTGTGGAGTCTGTGGCATCTGTGCCATGTCCTTGTATTTTATTTTGAGTTGTTGTTGGAGTATCATCTATCAAGGGATCGGCTTCTTGGCTTGGTTTGCTCTGTTGTTGTGCTTGTTCAGTAGGTTGAGCTTGAGGTTTCTGTTGGTCTGGCTGTATGGTTGGTGGCGATGTGCTACCATATAACTCTAAATTTAAACTGTAGAACTTTTCAGACTTTGTACAATCTACTTCATCTACTCTCTCACACACTCTTGTCTCCTGGAAAGGCAAAACAATACTGTTATTATTAAATTGTAAGAAAATTGTTGTTAAGTGAATTTTAAGCGGTAGAATTTATTCCCCAAATAAATTTTTAGTAGATTACAAATAGCGAAAATTCATTCAGAGCCACTTTACCTGATCGAAGACTGTGCCGTTGAGGCAAAGGAACTTAATGTCCATAGGCTCGTCATGCTGGCCCACCGTGCACACGTGGAACATCTGGCACGAGGTCTCGAGGTCGGCGTAGTACCCGCCAATAACTTTGCCCTCGCACGTGAAGTTTGTCTCGGGCAAGTTGTCAAAATCCAAATACTGAAACGAAATATAAAGAGGAACAAATAAAAAATTTTGGTTCATTTCTTTCAGCTCTAATATTGTAAAGAAAGAACTATCGAACGGAAACAAGTACGTGCAAATAATTCGATCAATTTAATATGTAATACTACTTACACCCGGCTGGATAGACCTGGATATTCGAAACTCGTTCTGGAAAATAAATATCAGCAACCACAGCCAAACTGAAATCAGAAATATTTACAATATTATAGGCAATGTCACACTGTTTAGGAGAAAAGGTCAAGTATATTTATATTTCTATACAAATAACAAATTCGATTTTGAAATAATCCATTTCCTAAAATATGATTAGGTCCATGTATTTTTAATATTTTCTTAAAGAATTAAATTTATCTTTAGAGAAGGTAGTAAAGGTAACAGCGATACTATGAACGTATTATATCTATGCATATCTGCTAAAATGTACAATTCGCTGTACTGAATTTGACCAAAAATATCGCAATGGGGAGTCTTGTGTTGTGATATATCAAATTTTGACAAATGGTTGCCATAAAACATAATGATATCTTAAGCCTGTTCAAATGGGGTGTTGACAACATGGTACGATGAATCAGTTTTATTTTTCAGTATGTATTAGACACGAAATGAAAATAGATTTTTTGGAAAAGTAGGAAGAGTAAAATTTTTCTTTATTGAATTGAATCGAACGTCCACCCGACTTTCTGATACGTCTTTCTTGGATTCCCAAATCACTCTGTTTTAAGCTATCTCCTGCCGGTTCCTTTTACTATCTGACCGTGTGGCCATTCTATATAAAATTTAACTTATCTTATATCTTCAGCTTTCTAAGATGCGCCGACTGCATTTGACAAGATAGTCGTAGAGGTGACCGTCAAATATTGCAAAACGTATTTGAAAACAGATTTAGACTTGTGAAACTTTAATACGCCGATAGTATTTTGGTAAGATATAGGAATTTAAACGTGCATTATCTTTTTGTATATTATCACACCTTTATGAGTGCACTACGTATTGTTATTCACGCCGCGATAGTAAATGTAAATGCTGGGCATACAGTTTAGGGCTATATTGCTGAGTTGCGCCATCAAAAAAAGTTATTGGGTTTTCTGTAAAGAAATCTCATTAATAGGTCAACAGATCAGAGGTAGGATGTTGACGATGTTGCATACTTCGGTGCCATGGTAAAAACGTAAAATGTAATCTCTTTCTAGTCCAGTTGGAGTGCCTTATCATAGGACTATGCGAAAGTAAGATAATAAAGTGCACTTGTGATTGCCTGCGCAAATAGCCAGAATCGGTCGAGGATGGACGGTACGGGTATTGTGTTTATATCTATGTACCTTTATAATAAATAAAAATATAATATAATATAACCTTGTAAGGCAGAGGCGGTGCGCACAACAAGCGCGCCGCCGGCTGAGATCCGAGCCTGCCGCCGCATCTGCAAGCAAAAAGAATTTATATGTTAATTATATTCTCTTTATTACTATCACACAGTTACAAACAAATTTGTCTACAAAATGCAGCTTTTCCTAGAGCAGGAGTACCGGTCTAGGATTAATTTCTGTATCGTGCCGTGGGACTTTACAAATATTCAAACAATGGACACAAAGAATACCCAGACTTTTTTGTTATGGGGTTCGGACCCACAACATTTAGCGCAGCTGCAGAGGCGGAACGACCACTTAAAACACTACACCATCCGTGCAGACTCATTTATACACAAAGAAGTTTCTGTCAATGACATTTTCCCTCAACTGGAATAATAACTGCTGCGATAGATATTTTTTCATAATTTCCAATATTAGAATGGAAGTGGAAATCAATTTCTTCTAGCTGCGTGTAATAAACTGAGATGTATACAAAACAAAGACGAAAAATAGGTAGGTCGACGTGTTCGCACGCACATCGCGCTTCGGAACAATAAAATTGTGTTGCGACATTCACAATTAGCCATCCGCAATGAATTGTTCCGATATGCCTCATCAAATATTACATAATTTTGTAATTATGTCGGTACGTAATTCGATATAGAAGAATGGTTCACTTTAATTTGTATGGATTAATTGATTAGGTGCTTTCCTAAAAACGCAATTAGATAGAAGCCTAACTTATCTCGTCCATAGAATTAATGACGCAAATTTTTGCTACTTTTTAATATGTATTTTGTGACCATAGCTTCAATCTAGAATCTCAAAGATCGAATGAATGAATCGCTTTCTAGATCCGGCGAGACTAGACTTATCATATAACAGGCCACGCTACGTCTGTACCTGCGAACCGCAGCCTAAAGCGTAGTAACTTAAAACCATTTTTTTTTGTCTATCAGATCATAGTACGAACTTTAATCGTACGTTTAAGACTTTAGTCAGTTGTATCGACTGATCATATTATCGATAACTCCATACGTGTACCATGATTTTGCCCGACATCAGTATCGACATTAGGATCTTTAGTAAATTTTTGCAGTGAATCTGAGCTAGATGAATTAGTTCTAATAACTAATTTAAAATTGTCTAGTTTAGTGTCACATACTTTGTTTCTTCTTTTAGTGCGACTAATATAATTTCAAGTTGTTTAACATAGTGTTACATGCTTTGTTCTTTCTTTTAATTTTAGTAGCAACCTATATGACACATTCAAGGTGACTACGTCGCGGCATGCAAAAGCATCAAAAGTATTTTAATACTAGAACCGTAATTTGTCTCAGAGAACTAAACAACGAAACTATGACCAATAATATTGTCTTCTATTTACGCGAATATTATTCATTGAAATTAAACTGCTATATACGGATTTTATCGCGTTGTTTATTTGACAATTTATTACAAAATTTTGAAAATTGTTACACTACTACTACTATTAAACTTTACTAATTTTTAAGCTAATTAAATTATTATTAAACTATTTAGATTTTTTTTTTAATTTTGTAATAAAGTGTCAAATAAACAACGCGATAAAATCCGTATATAGCAGTTTAATTTCAATGAATAATATTCGCGTAAATAGAAGACAATATTATGTAAATCAGTACGGACTGGAAACAGCAACAAAAATACGCCGGTTAGAAGATCTACAAACTAAGCGCGCAAGATATGTAACATCTTTAAATTTCTTGAAGAGATGTCGCGATCACAGTCTCATTCCTACGTGTGTCAAGATATCAGCCAAGAAAGACATACGAGGAAGCGCTAAGATCTTAAAACAGGCAAGTCAAAAGTTATTAGAGAACATCGCGCTGACTTACGCAGCATAAATAGGAACGTTGAGATTTTGTCTAATGAAATACAGAGATTAATAACTCCATTTGATTTTAAACAATGCATCAATGCTTTAAATCATAGAGAAAATCAAAATATAATGCGTGTAAAACGAACAAAATTCAAAAATATGAAAAATTATTATCTAAATCAAATGCCAACAGCAAGAAACGAAACGTCAATGCACGGACCAATGACACGCCGCCGTCAAGTCAAAGACAAGCAGTTATTAATCTGTCAAAACAAACTTTAGACAAAACAACCGAAAAAGTATTGAGTAGAGGTTTAAATTATGCAATAACACCGGCTAGGATACCGTATGAGGCCATTATTTACAACGTCGAGGACTGCCTAGTCAAGAATAATATAAAAAAGGAAGATTTGGAGGCTATACGTCAGGACATTTCGTCGGTCTTGCGTCGAAGTAAAGTGCCCAGACCGAATCTTCCCAAAGATGAATTCGTCGCACTGAAGAACTTGCGGGCTAGGCCAGATATTACAGTACTCCGTGCAGATAAAGGAAACGCTACGGTCATAATGGATACGTCAGATTATAAACATAAAATTGAAAATTTACTTTCGGATGAAACAACATATAAACAGGTTAAAACAGATCCTACAAACAAAATATTGAACAAAACCAGACATTATACATAAATACTCCGAAAAACTAGATTTAGACGTTAAACAATTAATACCAGCTTGCGTAAAACCTCCAAAGCTGTATGGGTTACCAAAAATACACAAGGAAAACGCTCCCCTACGTCCTATTGTGAGTCAGATCGACACACCAACTTACAGACTGGCTCAGCACGTAGCGAAGATACTCTCACCACTCAGAGGCAACTCGAGAGCACATGTAAAGGATTCATACCATTTTGTGAGTGAAATTAAACACCTACGTCTCACTAACAATGAAACAATGGTTAGTTTTGATGTACAGTCATTATTTACATGCTTACCTGCACATGACTGTATTGAAATAACTAAAAGAAAGCTAATACAGTACAATATACCTGAGCAATATGCAGAACTACTTAAGCATTGCTTAACAACTGGCTATCTGTTTTGGGACAATAAATTCTACATACAAGTCGATGGTGTCGCAATGGGCTCCCCAGTATCGCCTGTTGTTGCTGACATATATATATGGAGGACTTCGAGGTTCGAGCTATACATACTGCCCCCATCACACCCAGGATTTATAAAAGGTTCGTAGATGATACTTTTACAATATTACCAACAGATAGTGCAAGTGTATTCCTAGAACATCTTAATTCCATTATAACGAAATCCAATTTACTATGGAATTAGAGGCAAATAATTCATTAGCTTTCTTAGATGTACTTGTCATCAGGAATCCTGATCATACTTTGAGCCACACTGTGTATAGGAAAAAGACCCATACAAATAGGTACTTAAACGGTGAATCTCACCACCATCCTAAACAGTTAGCTACCGTGGGAATGTCTTTGTTTCAGAGAGCCCATGGGATCTGCGACAAGAAACACCTGGACGCCGAGCTTCAACATGTCAAGCAAGTACTGCAAGACAACAAGCTCCAACAGCCGCGCCACTGTCACAGATCCCAAGAAAAGCCAGCCACAGTCGAGCGCCAGCCTGCTATACTGCCTTATGTAAGGGGTGTCACTGACAAGATTGGCTACATCTTGAAGCAAGCTTCAATCAACACATACTTCAAGCCGCCAACGAAGATAAGTCAATTTTTACCATCCGTCAAGTGCCAACTACCTTTACAAGATGCAGGGGTCTATAAAATAGATTGTGACTGTGGACTCTCATACATTGGTCAAACCAAGAGAAACATAGGCACCCGCTTAAAAGAACACATAGCTGATGTAAAACACCAACGCTCGTTGAAGTCTGCTGTGTGTGAACATGTGCAACAGGGGACCAACCACTACCTGAGATTTGACAAACCACAGATTCTCGCTAAAGAACACTGATTCCTACCAAGGATGCTTCGCGAGGCTATTGAAATCAAAAAACATCCTAATTTTAATAGAGAAGACGGTTGGGATGTACCACCAGCTTGGGATCCAGTAATAAAAATAGTCAAACCCAAGAAGAAGCAAACCACAGCTAGACTTCATGATACTTTGAGCTCATTCTGCATAAATAGAAACACCAATGATTAAATTATGTTCGGGTACTTTGAAATAACTACACTGGAACATTGAGACAACTGCCATCTTAGTCTCCCCGTGACCATGGCTGCTGAAAAGCAACCGAAACGTCGGGGAAAGTGTAAAAATAAATTAAATCTAAATAGTTTAATAATAATTTAATTAGCTTAAAAATTAGTAAAGTTTAATAGTAGTAGTAGTGTAACAATTTTCAAAATTTTGTAATAAAGTGTCAAATAAACAACGCGATAAAATCCGTATATAGCAGTTTAATTTCTATGACCAATAACCAATTTGTGCGGCGATTTGCATCATCATAAATCACAGGCTACCGCTGGAAATAGACAGTTTCTACTTGTGCGGGTACCTATCAAACCATTATCAATGCGCCAAGTATTAAAATACTGGGCGTAGTAATAGTGGTATACTAATGGCGGAATGACCATTTGAACTAGAGTTCGTGGACTCCAATAGACACTTATATTAAGTTTAGGTGTAAAAATTCTACGAGTGTGCGACAATTTGACAAAGGTGCGGCGGTGGATCTTCAAGCGGATCTAAAGTTTTCAGAGCGGACATAGTTCGAGTGACTATTATAAGACAAACGAGTGAAATGTCAAGGTTTTTAAAATAAAATCTTATTTCAAAATGAAAGACATTTGTAGCTGTTTAAAAAATAAAATAACTATATGAATTAAACGAGTTTATTGTACATTGTATGTACTGTACGCGATATTTATTTAACATTACATGAGCGCCTTTCAATTCCATATAATTACCCGAGTACATATCTCCGTGCCTAATAAACAAAACGTGCACGTTGATTGGACATAATAGAAAGTATATTCGACTTTTATTAATCCCTTTTTACTAATAAAACCATTAACTAGACCATTATGACCAATGATGTAACGCGTACTTAATTCGAAACAAACTGATACATTTATTTATAACAAAGTATGGTATCAACACCGCGTGCTTTCTAAGTATTTATCTGTAATAGTTACGAGTATCGATTATGAAATAAGAGAATTTTCATCAAACGATTATTACTACGGAATTCAAATCTAGATCACATTGCTATAACCATAAAGCAATGTGATCTAGATTTAAAATCCGCAATGACCACATTGGAAACATTACTGGGGATTCAGCTGGGGTTTCAATTTATATATTGGTGAATTATTATAATATTTTATCATAAGTTTATAAAGAAGTTATTGATTAAAATATGTAAATGTAATGGTTAGAAATGCATATAACAGGTAACTACGCTGAGCTGTAGTATTACTTTATATGTAGTATTTATATACTTAATGTTATTTTCGTATATAATCTGTTGAAACGAAATTGTAAATGATCAAGTCTTTGATATCGTAAGAACCGTTTTTAAAGTCGAACGTGTAGGTATAATGATTAGTTGCCATTCCTATCGTATAAATATTTTACAAAACCAGTGATTTGTTCAATAGGCGTTGGCGACATATAATAATAAAGTTGAACGCTTATTCGATACCGTGAAAGCTGTTGCAATGAGCAGTTGTGTCAGATTGTTATAGGGCGTGGTTTCCCTGATGTAAGCAGTAAGACTGACGGCCAGTGGACCGGCGCGAAACTAGAGCACCGCGACTGACAGAAACACTAAGGCTAAGTGCAGAGGACACGGTTTTAGGATATGTTGCCTTAAATAATGCGTCTGTAAGCCGACCACGTACATAGATATAATGCATGAAGGCCGTTACTATTTAGGGGAATATTACAGGCATACTACAACATACATGTGACCTGTTTTCTAAGTGCAAAAAATTACGATAAATGTTGCGAAAAATTTCAGGTTAGAATAAATACATTAGATTATCCATTTTTGCGATCCTTATCATGCAAAAAAACTCGTCCTTTTAGGGTATTATAAAACTGTCTTAGAATTATATAATTCACGACTATTGTTTGTACGTTGCCTAAACCTGTGCTAAAAGGCGGCTGGCCCAGTTTCTTGAAACCATATCTCACTGACATTATATCTACCAACGTGTCACCAGAACCAGTTTTTATTGAGAATGGAAACATTATGTTCAAACCGGAAATACAATTAGGCGTGTAATTTCGCTGTACAGTAGAGACTCCGCCAAACTACGCTTGATAAGATCGCCGTGGGGCAAATCTATTCTCAAGGCAAAGCATAGGCTTAAAGCTTAGTGTTGTAAAATGTGCATGCAAAGTTACGGGTCATCATTAAAACATTTTTAGGAAGCGAACATGTCTAGTCAATAATCGGTAAATTTGACTTAGGATTGTTCGATGGCTCATTTATACAGTGTAAATGAGAACTGCAAGCGAACTAATCTGACGTTTGCTGAGCGTAGGGCAAACGCGACTGATGACAATAATTTTTAATTTTTACAAACCTGGTATGAATCTTGTTTTATTGAACCTAATCGAAGTAAAACAGATTACTATTCTTAATAACAATAGAACAGTCAAATATATTACTTGCTCAGTCAAAATTTTCATCCGACACTGTAGTGGAAACGCAGCTTAATACTTATAACTACAACTTTCTGAGTTTGATATTAGCGCTAATAGCACCAAATTTTAGTTGTATATATGTACGGAGTTACTTTATGTATTATATATGTTACGGCTAAAGGTGGGTGTGAACATAAACTTAAGATTAGCCGGCTACAACTAGGTGGAGCCGGCCACATGCGGTTAGGTTATGTTAGGCTACTTTTGAGTTTAGCCGGCTAAAACTAGGTGTAGCCGTACTTCGGCTATTAGCCGTAACATATATAGTATTATTGGTGTAAGACTCATGAATGACCATTAATATATCAATTAGGGCGTTCCATGGACAGACGTTGGATGTGGCAAATTAGGTGAGTACTAAAGCATATTTTAGATATGACACGGCCGAGTTAAAATTATTTAATATTTTAAAGATTTCATAGATTTTTTATTTAAGTAACGAGACATAGTTCGTAATCTGTGACGGTTAAATGCCTCCATTTGTGAAGTTAACAGTTGTAAATAATAATATATCTGTGATATTTCCTTTTAAGGCGAATGAATGTAACACGAACTAAATACAATAATCCCTCGAGGCACAGGCGTCTACGGTTTTATTGTCTGTAAAGTGCAGAACACCGGTGGCAAAAACATTGCATGATTTGTACAGCCTATATGGTAATATTTGCAAATGTCTAATTTCTTTAACTTTGTTTTTGGTTAGCTGTCTTTTCTGTTTTTAAATTAGCCAAAATCTTTGATATGGTGTAGTATTTGGTTTGGCACGTTTATATAAGACAAGGTGACACTTTTACAGAAACGACCTTGTTCTAGACCAACGTAATATTTAAATAACAGTGACAATACATTATTATTCGGCTAAACATTTTGGCAGCCCGTTGACGACCTCGCACTTTATCGAATATTGGTCTGTTGAAAAAAGTATAAGCCAAAGTTACTTACAAACTCGGGTTAGAAATAGGTGGTTCAGTACCTCAATCATTAAGTATGTGTCGGATTAGGCTCAATTTAGCTCTTTAAATGTGTGTCTACATCTCCATCACGGGTTGTGACCCCGGATGGTGACAAAAACGCTTGCCAAATGTGCGTGATTGAAGCGGATCATTAAGAATTCTATGGATACACAACAGTCATCGTCTTCTCGGCTCTCATGAAATAGACGGTAAATATTTACTATCACGGCTCGATATCACACTCCTATATCCAATCCACTCAAAGTGGGTTTTCGTGCAAAGAACTTCTAGGCAAACACTTGAATATCCATGTCATATAACGTCCAGCAGCCATGACCAGCATTACGCGCGTTTAGTTAATGTAGATACACACCGAAAAGTCACATTGTGACTGTCGCAAGTCCACACGTCATACCGTAACAAGTTCCGTCGATTTGCGTATTCGTTGTCTTTGTATATATTTATTGTAAAGACATATTATGGCAATTATAATTATTGTTAACAGTAATTTATTAAACAGCACGATGTAATACTAATTACCTGTATTTTGTAATAGGAAGCTTATTGTATAACATTAGACAAGGCACGAATAATTTACTACGAGAACATTTATCAAAAGAATTAAAGTAAAATATTTGATTGCTTATCTATTTCGTGAGTACAATTAAAGAAACAATTCGTTGAAAAGATACTATAATAGCTTTTATTACAAATAAATGATGATGGATAATGTAGTAATTAGTTAAGGCTTACAATTTATGAAGTACGTGACTATATTGCGAGGCTTTACACATTAGATATAATAAGATTTACAAATTAATGTATTGAGAGAAATTACCTATAAAAGTTCGAACTTTAACCGGATCATTTTGTAGTTATCTATAGAAAGAAATATCTTGAAATATTAAATTGAATCTTGTGATATGTATAATACAAGTTTTACCTTTATTTAATTAATTTAGCTAAGAACAAAATTAAAGTCATTTATTTTGTTCTTGGCTACACACTGGGCAACTGTATTAAATCTAATGAAGCATTTTGATGCATATATGTGACTATACTATAATCATATAATTACTATGCTTAAACCAATTGTTGACAAGTTATATGTAACAATAACTGTAATAGATTGGTACTTTTTTGGTTTAATAATATAATTAATATGAAACGCTTTCGTCGTTTGAATATGTTAGACATGGTATAAATAAATAATTCATGTTATTTGCTGCATAAATGTATTCTTTAAGGTAATCAGCATGAGGATATTCCCCTTTCGCTTTGGCTTTACACTGAAACAACGGACACAAACAATATTCAATATGGGAATTAACACAAAAAACATTGTGTGCAGTGGTTTCAGATCAGGTGCCAACGTACACTCAAAGGATTGACGGAGCAGACCCGTATACAGTGTAAAATTACGGACCTTTGTACAACGCACTGATGAAGACTAATTGTCACCTAAGATAATGTTATTGTACCTACATATATCGCACCATGTAGGTCAAAATACCAATAGCACAGTATATAATAGAAGGTAGGATGGATTTGAGAGGCAATAATTTTTAAAAGTAAATACCAAATTTGCTAGTCTATTAGGCTGCTGCTGTTATGTGTAAATATAATATGTCACTGTTTATTTGGAAACCATCTGCAAAGGTATTGTATAGATACTTATAATATGCTAAGGTAACTTTAAACAATAAAACGCATAAAGTAAAGTATAGCATGTGTACTATGGTCAAGAATATTGTCATGAAAATCGTATAATATAACAACATTTATTTTGAATATTTGTTTTAACATATTTCAAAACACTGAATACCATAAAATAACATTTACCCTTCAAAAGCATCAAAAAGCAAAAATATAATAATTTTAGTCTTAACTAAGCTCCCAATCGGATTTATCTAATCTAGATAGAGACGGTACTATGTGTGCGGTCGGTTTGATGCCTTTTTGGAGCTGCACTAGTTTAGGCTTACAAAAAGTTTTTCAATACCAAAACCAAATCAATTCTCATAATTTAAGCTAATGCTTAAATTATAAGAATTCAAGTGGTTTAGGGACAAAATTAGTCAAAAGTAAATCCAACAGACTTATTGATTGCTCGATATTAATTTCAAAACATCAATAGATAACTGTTAACGTGCTTAAGATTGATTTCAGAGCACTTATGTTCAAACTTGTGTTTCTATTATAAAAAGTCTAGTATCATCTCGTGACCGCTATCTATCTGGCACAATTCCAAGCCTTGTGTTACAAGCACAGGGCTTAAAATGGTACAAGATTTCTTGACAGAAAAATTAATTAATGTGTAAGTTTCCCTCACGTTTAGAACTAAACCCTAGTCTATTTTTGCCCTATTTGAGCCATTCTTGTCTAGATATTTTACGTACGACGTTATCGATCTATTTAATTGTTAGTAATTAATTTGATGACATTTATTAATTAATGTTGGTAATATAATTTTAAACGTTGAAACACCGTCGATATCTTGTTAGGTATGTAAATTTGTTAATAGAGGTTAGTTAATAAATATTAAGTTATTATACAATGATAGTAATATAACGTCACTTTAATCAATTAACTTAATGCAATTAGTCATGTGAAATAAAATTTAAGGATAAGAGGAATTAGACGCGTTCGTCTAGTGGTGTAAGTGGATGCGAAATAGTAAATTGAGTTCATAGTTTCCATTTTAAAATTGAGAAGGGTTCAATAAGCTATCCTTTTGATATAGGTCGGTGGATTATGGTTAAAATACACTTCTGATTAACCTCTTGGGTATATAGACGGTTTGTGCTATTTTGTGTTATTACATAAATATATTGTGTTAATAAAATCTAATAATTTATGGTAAACTTACAGAAATGAAAAAATCCTATCACTTCTGAAACATATCCATGCCTGAGTAAAGATTTTTATTGAATACGTGGTCCTTGAGAACCATTAGTAACTTATAACTATAACATATGAGTAAGTTTAACAAGAACATAAATGGGGGTCAAATCATTAAATCGAAAAACAGTCATGTTAAATTGTAAGAAATACCACCAAGGATGCCAATTCGTAGCCCAATTCGAGGTAATCATCGAACGTTTTAATTTTAGCAATTATGTTTGATTTAAATAAATGTGACTGAAATCGAATCACGGAATAAGACCGGTCGTGACTTAATCTAATTAGTTTAGCTTTGCGCAACACTCGCCCTGTATCTATTGGCTATGGCATTATGTGTTACGTACACAACAAAAAGCTACGCATGAACTGAGCAAGCGATGTAACGGACCGAGTGGGTCGCTGCCGCGCCGCACACCGCACGCCGCGCGCCGACAACCGCGTCGCAGTCCGTTATATCATCAAGTATGTCGAGCGCCGCGTCCCAAGCCTCTAGTAGCCGACACTACGCCGGTCACTGTGCTACCTAACTACACCACACCACATATTTGTGTTAAACACACGCATAGTCACGCATTGTGCTTCATTAATCAATTGACCAAATTATTCATGATATTTGATAAACTGATTTAAATATTGAGTTCAGTCATTTAAGACAAATATACTAATTGATTGATATACAATAACAAACCCGTTCTTCTCTTATTGAATATATAATCAGTATAACTGCATTTAATGTTATGGAACGATTTGACCAAGAATAAAGATATCGCGATCTGATACGTCACGACTGGCTGGACTCATAACAAAAGATTTCACCTATATGTTGACAGTTGGTGACTGGTACAGACTACGAATTTTACTGTTACCAAATCTCATGTTATGTTACGATTCATTAAACAAGCCGATGTACAGGAAGATCTTTGTGACGGGGAGAATACGATATAAAGAATTATTGCATAAGACTGGCCTTTGATCTATGATATATTTGACCACTTTGGGAATGTTAAAATAGTTTCGGTGGTCCAGTTTTTAGGTATCATAACTGAGGTCTCGTTTTATGACGAAATTAAATGTTGTATAAATAAGGAATAAACATGAACAAGTCAGGTCTTAGATAAAGCATGTGATACAGACAAACGTAATAAAAGCACAAACAATGGGTCGCCTACTCGCTTAAGACAATTAAGTTAATAATTGTGACCTATGTCGACACGCGTGGCGAATATTACCTGTGCCATATAGGGACAGTTAAACTACTGGTTGTGTACTTAATCCTGGGGCTGATTCACGACATGATTATCCTTATCAATTACAGAGACGCGTTCTCGCCTACACCGGCGTGTATGCTCAATTGTTGTACGTTTATGGGACTGAGATATTTTCATTGTTAGCGCATCTTAAATCACATCTGTTAACATTTCGAAATGTCTCTTTAAGGTCGCATGCAATTGTATCAGGGCACTCGTAAAAGCTTTCCTTACGTACCTGACTGTTCTAGTTTTCGTAACTTGTTGTGACGGAGCTCCGAAAGGTACTGTTTGCTGAATAATGTACAAACGTGAACGACTGAACGTCTATCCTATTATACTTAGTGACAATACTGTGCACGTGTCAGAAATGTTTGTGTACTTATACAGTACTAAACTGCAGGGTCTCCAAACCGATTGGCAGTGAGTCACTTGTTACGCACGAATCTCATATTCACAGGATATGAGACAATTTATAACAACAGCCAAGTACGTAGTATATAGTTGAATTATGATAGCTACATTTATTGTTACACAATAAACTATGTACATCTCGTGGAAATTAACTATTCATAACAAGCCAACGTGGAAATGAAAGTAGAACAACTATGTCTTACATTCTGTGATAGCTGCATTTATAATTTTACTAAGATTACGAACTACAAAGCTGTAGGTAACATTTGTAACGTAATTGATGTGGTAGACAAACTATTATAGACTAGGCGGTGACGTGAATACGTGCTGAATGACATGTGTCGAAACGATACATGAAAAAACTCTATTCATAGGATTAATACTACATGAAGAAAAAAGGCGATTGTTTGTCGGTGTGGCTGAGGTCGTTGCCCGTAAGCGGGTTGGCAAATAGTGCGTATCCTGGATGACTACACGGTGGAATGCGGGATGAAGGTCACAAGGACACGCGCACGCGCTCAGATGAGTAGACAGTGTGGGTAACTCTTATTAATGCCACTATTGACAAGCGATAGCGGACAACGTTACATTTTAACAGAGTTTACTGATTTAAATCTGAAGTCGAAATTCCTCGCAAATTGAGGAATTTCTGTGAGACATCTGTTGTCGGAATAATTTGCATATCAAATGCTGGGGTGCAAATAGCAATGATTCATTATCATAAAATGACAGTAGAATATTGATACGGATGCATCTGGACTGTATAATGCTATATGATAGTATATGCAGCTAAATTATGCCTACATCTAGATAGATAAAGATAAAGAGATAAATTTAGTATGACTCGTTTGTAATTTCATCGTCTAATAACGTATCACCAGAGGTCACCAGGCTAATATTCTAAAATTAATGGCTGGCCATACTCTATAACGTTATAGAATAACGGCTAATATTGAATACTCACAACTAGCCATTTAACCTATGGATCTAGTTAGTTTTAGGACTAGCCTTTCACAGAATATCGACATCAAATAGTAGTATTCCTACTGTTGTGTTTCGTTCGTGAGTAAGAGTTCCGGAAGCCCAATCACCCCCTTTCCCCCATGCCCGCTCCTTCTTCTTTCCACTTCCTTTCCTAAAGGGTCTGCAACGCGCAAGTGATGCCTCTGGTGTTGCAGGCGTCCATAGGCTACGGTGACCATTTACCATCAAGTGGGCCGTAGGGTTGCTTGCCAATTTGTTGAATAAAAAAAAGTTTTATTTAGGTTGGCGACATGCTGGTTATACTAACTAGGTATATAAAGTGTAGACATAAGGGTCCGTATATATCAAACCTATACTATTGTTGCGAGTACTCGTTCATACTCATGTCTGAATATTATCAAAGGGATAGGAAAACGTACCTACATTAAATCCACATATGGTTAGCTGTGATTTCACGTGGTGCATATTGTCGACTGTTTCCCACCTTGATTATGTGTAATAGATAATGTATGTACATCTCAAATAAAGGTAACCTTGAAAATTACATACTATGTAATGTGAGGAATGAGGTCCTTTAACCTGTATTATTTATTAAAACCAATGTCTTTACAAAATACATTATAGTCGGCAAACATAATCTTAGATGGCATTCTTATGCAAAGGCATGGTGACACTAGGTGAGTGATGACTTTGATTTTGCAAGTACACGTGAGCTGCGGCAACTGCTTGTCATCGGACGAACTGTGTGCTTTTTTGTCTTCTATGTGGTATGACGTATGCAGTATTGGTAGATTCCTTGAAATTGCTTCTGAGCTACCAAGTAAACACAGCTATTTCCACGAACGGTTCACATCGCTCATTATTAGGTGAGCTGGATCGGCTGAGACCAACAGCAATTTATAAACAATTAATAGCAAGATATATTATTTCAGAGCATAATAAGATTTTTTTTTAAATTTAAAAATTATTATATGTATATTCTCAGTCGACTCGTCCGTTTGCACCAAGAGCGCATTTATTTTACGCCTCCGTCACATTCCGCGACACTTCCTCTGTCATTCATAACTTTTTGTTTGTTTATTCCTCAATCTACAATGATTACAAAAATCTTGATTGAATAATTGCAGTGGTGTCTGCGCTATTATTGCTTTCTTTGTTGGTAATTGAACGGAATAATATATGCGTAGTAGGTACCTTCCGTTAAAGATAGAGGAGCAATACCGTACTAGGAATGATTCATGTGTCGCCGGGGACTTTACAAACATTCAAACAACGGACACAAAGAACACCCAGACTCGGAACAACTCTTTGTGGATCAGAAAACTGTTCGTCACGTGTATGGATCGAATCCACAACATTTGGCGCGGCGGCAGTGTTGAGGCGGTCACTTAAACCACTACGCCATCCTGCTGTCACATTTGGAATAGGTATGCGTTCACATTTATATATGAAAAACCTTAGGAAACTGCCTCATACAGATAAAGATTATGTCATATATTAATTGATTCATACACATGCCAAGGGATGCCTACATTATGGTGAACCTAATCGGACTTTTAAGAGATTCGCTTTTACTTTAACAATAGTCTAGTCGCGTGTTACTATTACCCTTTTATATGAAAGTAAGTGGATGCTCTGATTACTAACTTATTAACTTTCACGCTCTTTGATGTATTTAAATTACGAAATAAAAATTAACGAGCGTTTATATGCTTATGTTAGATCTCTGCCTCTTTGGTCCCGTGGTATAGTATTGCGCATATGTTGAAGTGCGATCGTGAGGTCTCGGAGTCAATTCTCGAGTCGAAAAAGTAATATATGGATTTTGTCAGTGGGAGCTCGCCATCTATTATGTAGGATCTAAAACGATGGTTGATGATATGGGAGTGTTTTAAGATTCCATATCACCAACTGTAATACGATACACCTATTGTACATATAACACCTATTGTAGGGCTACTCAGCTATATTTTTAGGTTCAGCGTAATAGTCAGCGATCCTGTGAATATATGGTTTAGCTGATAATACATCAATCAGACTCTACAATCAATCACTAAATAGAATCTATCGATCGCCATAATATACGCAATAAATTGTAAACGGACCTTTGTTTGTGGCTTTGTGCACATTAATTTCCAAATTAGGCGTGGTTTGCAGTGATGTATACAGACAGAAATCAACTTCGATTATCACCAGTTAGAATTAAACCTTATTTCATAATACTAATTGGAACTCATTTCATCAAAATACGGTAAATTTAAAGATAATATGTTATTTTGGATTTATATCCACAAATTTGTGGTCACAGCTAGTTATACATGAACAAGTTTCATTATTGTAGATAACAATGACTGGATTTATTGATTATAATAAGCAACGAATCTAGCAGAATCATTGTCAACTAAGTATTGCGGCATGGCTGTCTCGAGCATGAGTCAACATCTTCAGACATCATCTTCACGCATAATTTACAATTATTAGACTTTATATACTTACTTGTTTCGTACATGCTGGCATTTAGAACCTAGTAGCAGTTTCGACAGAAAAGTTCCCATGCGTCCGCTTACGGTTATATAATATTTTAGCAGAAGACTGCGTCAGACATTTGACCTCACTGAGCAATACCGAGACGTGTTCACTTATAGACGTATGTCCCCGGCTTAATATCACGTTTATAGTATAGCAAAGCTCCCACTCTGGCTCTGATATATATGAACTTGTTTATTTATATTAAATCTGTGTAAACATTTCGAATTAAGTGAGGTTAAACACACCGTTAACATCCGTAAAGATTACTACTGGGTGAGAGATCGCCATTATGTCAAACTTTATATGGGTAAACATATTTTTATAACAACCTCTAAATTCAAATATCCAAAATTAATTTTGTTATAATCTTATATGTTATATTCTAATCTAAATACACCTACATAGTCAATGTTAACCTAAGACTATAAACTAAAATATCTTGATGTAAACTGCCAAAATACATTATGTCAACGAAGCGATAAAGTGGCGCATTATAATAAACAATACCGTAAAATGGGTAATATAAATACTTTCAAATAGCGGGGTAACTTTGATGATTACTTTTGATGGATGCTTTTTTAATAAAATCTCGCTTTCTATGGAACGCACCCGTTTGTTTTTTTTTGTTGGTAGCATTGTCAGTTTAGCTGTCTTTTTGCAATGCGCAAGGGTCGGCGTTCATAACGGTAGCCGTTTAAAAAAAAAAAAAAATTTAATGTGGAATCCTATGAAATAGTATGCAGAATAACTTCAGTGCTACAAAAGTAGGTGTTATTGTTATCATTTATTTAGTTATCTAAAATGATTAAATGGTATCTTCCGAGTAAAATAACCCGTGGGCACCGGCGCCTACCGCCTACGCCTTTTCCGTAATACCTTAACAAAATTTCCTTTACAAAAACATAAAATAGTGACTACACTTGCCTGGAAAAATGTTATCATTTTAGCGTTTGAAAATTACAGTAAAATCGCCGTTATTTTTATTTCGCTTGCGTTGCGTTTATGTTTTTAAACGTCATCCTAAGCGAATTAATGCGTGGATATAGTTAACTTTAGGTTTTTATTGTATGAAATCTACTCAAATATGATAATCAAATAAATAAATAAATACAGCTTATTATTCTATCTAAAAAGGGCATTTTATGAAAATAGGCAAATAATCATGACAAAGTCAACGGTATTATTCTCTTCGTTTTATATATTTATATGTTTTCTAAAAGTTATCGAGGTAAAAGAGCTATAAGCATGAGATTATTTTTCTGATAATTTACTTTAATTAAGATAAATGTGTAGGTACTGATCTCACTATTTCTACTATAAGACTGTTGATTGTTTATTTCGTATAACGTAACTAAATGTGTAATGAATGTCGTTAAGTTTGTCTAGTTAAAATTACAAAGGCTGATTATTGTAAGTGATAATTTTGTTTTAAAAGTTATGTTTGTTTTTACTTTTAAGTTTATTGAAGATTTTCAATCTTTATTAAGTATCTAATATTACATTTTGATATATTATTTATTATCATATTATTCTAAAACTATCGTTTTATTTTACGACCTAATCAACTGCTTAAATTCTGTTATCAATGTAACCCCTGTAATCAAAGACACCCCGTCGATTTTTAAATTGCTCTAATTTGAAATCTAAGTAATCAATATTTTGTTTTGTTTTTGCTTTTAACTCCTCTTAAGGGATACTATGATATTCCGTTATAAAATCGTGGCTTATAAAAGTAACCCCATTGCAAGTATAAAGTGGAATTGACACATAGTGATTTTTTGCGCCGAAACTATAAGCTCTATATTATTATTTTTTTGCCTAATATGATAGCAGATCTCAAGTCGTCAATACAGTTTTCTTTTTCAGGCATAAACTGGCAAAGTTATGATCAATTGAATTTTAAAATAAATTAAAGTAACCCCCTTTAAGGGTATTATCTAATTCAGATGAAGAATTAAACCAGTTGCTTTTGTAAAGCTGTCAACGTATATAATTTAAGTAACCGTGTATCTATAATGAAGTGTTATCATAGAAATTATTTCGACATTCAACATAACGAGCGAGGAGATGCGTCCGTGTCTTATATAAGGTATGTATATGTCGAAGGCAATCTTCGACAACCTTGCGCGTCGACTTTGCCGAATTCTAAGAATCGTTTTAGTCTGATTTGGTTATCTATCACAACTTTATTGTCCTTAAAGTATACGCATGGTTATAATGTCGATAAAATGTAGTCGCATTTGGTAAAAAGATAACAATAAAAATCGAGGTTCATATATCAAAGATAACCAATGTAAGATTATATAAGAGTCGCTGAAACCTTGCATTGTGCTTAAACTGCAGCATTTCACTGGAGTTGTGCCATCACCATAGAGAAGATTGCAGTAAAATTGGCTTTCGTTGTGTCTCTACGGTGATCCTAAGCGCTCGCAATAACACGGTGCCAGTATGATTTTACCGCTCGTTTAGAAAATAATGCCCTCAGCCTATAGACATTGCAATACCTAGCATCTTTCTGTCATGTTACTGACTATGTAAAAAGCGGGTACTGAGCGGCCAGTGTAAGTGGCAAAGAACACAGCGGAACTGTCCTGATATTGACATACGGAGATTTGTCACCGTAGTACACTTGCGGTTTTTAGGCAGGCGGATCTAATTTGCCACCATAGTGGTAAAACTAAACCACTTAAATTGGCCCTAGTGTCCACTTATACAAACCGTAAAACGCACTAATTTATTTCTTCGTCACTAAAATAATGCACAAAATGAAGTGCTCAGACTGGCATGTAGTCTGATCATGATTGTCTGTCTAGCCACTTTAGCGGTGCCATGTTAAGGCCGCGTCTAACGTTATGCTTATGGTACAGAATTATAGTCCTTAATATAATCAAGAGAAAAGATTTGGCTAGCTTTCTCATTTGTGTAATGGATATAAGCAATGCTGCTTCATATTTGATTGATATAACAAATATTTTATTCGCGGTTATAGTTTGAGTTTGGAACTGAACCTATTAAGATAGTCTTCTAAGTTAATTTTATAAGTAGAAATAAAAAAATAATTTATAACGTTAGAGTATTCTATTCAATTCATCAAATTGCAGATCAACATAATAATTTGTCAGCTGACACGATTAAATACATGTTAATTGCTGTAATTGAATAATCAGAAACCAATCAAATCACCTGACATGATTTTGACACGTCACAATTTGCATGGAGTAGATATATAATTTGTTAATCATGCAATGCCAAAATGATTACGTTTTGAAAACATAGATTACATTCTCTAAGTCAGGTTTTATGTCAGTCAAATCTTTAATATTATTTTTATATCTATAAGAACTAAACGAAATTAGAAATAAAAATGTTATTTTCTGCTATTCTATAGAAGTTACAATATTAATACAGTAGGATATCATATTTGAAAAGTAAGTGACGCGTGACGTCAACAAAAATTTCCCCTCAGGTTTAATTTCTATTTCTGCACTGTACTGTGACGGTGACTGTGTGCGGCGTTTTCTAAAACCAACTTATCTACTATTTAATTTTATGTTTGTACTATAATGATTTGCCAGAACAAATCTTGAGGTTTGCTTAGCGACTTAGAATACGGTATCTACTGAAGAAGAAACTTAATATACCTACTCAATGTTGGGTTACAGAAAAGTATTTTCACTCAAAATTCCTATATCATAGGCTTGGTACAGTTTTAAATGCGCTACGCCAAGGGGCTAAAATTATCCTCGAATGGATTCCCTAATGTACTACCTATACTCCATTTGGTTAGGTATTTAACTAAAGGTAAACAATCTTGATGTGACTTTTTACACTAACACATATTAAACAAATAAACTACTGCTTAAACTAACGGTTCAATTGTTTTAGTCATCATTATTGTTGTATTTACATTATTTTTTTGAGTAGTAGAGCTTCACTAATTTCAGTATGAATGGGCCGGCTCGACCAGAGAAGGACCCTCTCACAGAATATCGACGTGAAATAGCAGTATTTCTACTGTTGTGTTTTGTTCGGTGAGTGAGAGTGCCGGCGGCCCAATTACCCTATTTCCCCCTACCCGCTCCTTCTCCTTCCCACTTCCTCCTTTCCTAAAGGGTCGGCAATGCGCTAGTGATGCCTCTGGTATTGCAGGCGTCCATAGGATACGGTGACCACTTACCATCAGGTGGGCCGTATGCTAGTATGACAAATTAGTCGTTTAAAAAAAAATTTTGCAGCTTTTTATTTTAAACTGAGTTTTTAGATAAAAAGATAAAAAAGACACATCAAGATTTTTTACCTATAGTTAAATACCTAACCAAATGGAGTATAGATGGCATTGTGTCTGACCCAAGTGAAGATAACGACAGGACTCGACGGGCTGACCTTACGATAGTACAAGATGGATGATGACGTTAAGAAAAAGCAAATGAATGATTTAGCACGTTATAACCAGGGCTAAAAATAGTACAGTCTGGTATTTATAATTAATAATTATACTTTATTATTATATTGAGTATCTAAGTTAATCACCAGTATGAATTATAATGACGATACTAAATATAGAACAGAAATAACGTTTGTTTATTTATTAAGCTTTTGCCTATATTAAAAGACATTCGAGTATATTAATACTTGTTGGAAGTGACTAAGTATGTACCTACATGTGCTAAAATATATTTGTATTCAAACATATTATACAAAAATGACCGTCACCGTGGTCGTAATATGTGTATTTTATATAAGGGTCTATAGTAATTTATAAACAAATCCAGGAAAAAGTAGACATCTGTTACTATCGCTGAAATTATTTTGCATAGGAGTAGGTACAGTGCTTTACGATGATACTATATATAAAATATAATTGTTCAGTCAAAATGTTATTCAAAAAGGTTTTTTATAGCATGTCCGAACATACACATAGCTGCAGCAACAATAACGTCTACAGTTACTCTAAGTAAATAAATACACAGAATAAACTGTATGCCGATGGCCTGGTTTAAGGATAACCAAACGGAGCGTGCTTGGTTGTACCGCTACTAAAAAGTTAGGTACTTAAAATAGAAATCACTTAGATCTTTTTCAATGTTATTATAAATTTCACGGATAGTACAAGTATTACGGGTGGATCTGAGATAGAGAAATAAGAACTACTAGAAGATAAATAATACTTTAGAGATAAATAATGTGGTAAGAATTTCGCCTGTGAAATTAATTTTGATATAATACCTATATCCTTGAATGAAAGTTGGGGACATATTGTTCGTTGAATGTAACGTAACAGTAACGCAAATGATCTAACTTGATGGCTCATAAATCTCGGTGCGGCTTATTAAAGGACGCGTAACAACACTGAAGTTCTACAATAAAACTGCTGAGACCCTGAAAAGTTCAAAAGTAGTTAACCAAATTATTGTTTGCATAAAAGGGCTTATACCACAAATATATCAAGTTAATTGCTCTGAGAACGTTATGATATAAATACTGTAAAGTTTATTATTCATAAAGAGACGACACGAACGCGGTATGTTTTATGAGTGTTTTGTGTTAGAACCTCATATAAGACATAAATAAATTCCGATCTGCAAATAGATGTGCCGAGTCCGAGTGTCCTTTGTTTCAATGTTTGTAAAGTGCAACGCGGTACTGTTGACTTTTTAAAGAAAAGGGAAAGAGAAAGCAGCATCTTAAAATAACAGCCTGATTTGATATATTTTGTTATTATCAATATATCAATAGTGGTAACATATACTTAAACATAACATACCACGCGTCTAGCAACAAGTGTATAAACATAATCTTCCGATCTAAAATTGTTTACAGTGTTAAAATTGAGCATTTTACCTAATTAAACTGTACATATTCAACTTGTACCAGTACTACATGTAGTGACACTATTATTAATTAATAATATCTATGAATACATAAATATTTCAATATTTAAAGAACCGATAGTAAAATCTCCAAAGTGCTCAGTGATTTAAAACCCGTGTTGACAATAACGCGTAAGTGACGCGTATTAGGTACATGGCGCTTGAGACCTTTTATTCGTGACACCTCATACAGCGGACTGCGGACACGGAGCGCTCCAAGTATATTCTGTAATTATTGCTTTAATTTTTGTACATTACTAAACGTTATATGCTTCAAATATCACTGAAGCGCTTTATTTCTATACCGATACGGTTTGAACTTTTCTCGATAACCATGTCAACGAAAAAAACCTGCGCTGGGTGCTCATGCACCTACTATAAAGCGAAGAGATTGCTTACAGTGCCTTCTTTGCCAATCAAGGTACGATTTGATTTGCGCCAATGTTCCCGAAAAGCAATACAAACTAATAGGTGTAGAAAAGAAGAACAATTGGAAATGTCCGGCCTATCGCATTAAGCAACCGAAGAACGATATGACAAATACACCAGTCGGTTCCAATCGATTTGAAAGCCCTCCCAACACCACACTATCCAGCCTCCGTTCACCTTCTCCCACGGACATTAACATTACTACGCGTCCTAGAGCTACACAAAGAGAGAAATAAGATCAATTGATTCTAGTATTGTGAAGATGACTAAAGGCGCTTTACGGGTAATTATTAAGCGGAGATACATGGTGTCCTGAAAAACATGGGGCTGAACAATTTAAGCAAATCAACAACGTTATTACGGAATTCAAATATTCACTGGCATTTTACAACTCACAATACGAAGACATGAAAGTCCTAGAAAAAGTCAATTGCATGCTACAGGAACAGCAACATCGAGTTGCAATGTCTACCGGAAAATAGGTCGGCGAATTTAATGCCTACCATATTGCAACTTGGTAAGGTTATTAATTGCAATATTTAAGAAAATGACATTTTGCACTGTACAAGAATAGCCAAGAAAGACCACCAAACTGAAAGACCTCGTTCGATTTTTATCATAATCAGACACTCCGTGACACTTTCCTGGTAGCTGTCATAAAGTTCAACAGAAACAACGCTGAAGAAAAATTGAATACAAGTCATATTGGTATTGCTACAGATAAATCTAATTCGATGTTCTACAACGTAAATAACGTTGTAGAATCATTTTAAATCCTGTAGACTATGACAGTTTGAGAATGGAATCGAAGATCTTTGGATAAGTATTGATATAAAATCCTCAAAGCGCACTACAACGAAGTTACACTTAGATGCTGTTTACTTGCCGCCACCTTTACAACATGAAACACTAGATCATTACCTCGAACGCGCTCAAAGGTGCATTAATAACTGTACAAATACAATGATAATACGTGACTTCAACCTCCATAGTATCTGTTGGTCAGCTAAAGATGACACATTGCAACCTAAATATGTGAACTCGTAAGTTAATACTAGTTTCATCGATTTTATAATTTTGAATAATCTCACTCAGTTCAACAATGTCTTAAATAGTAAACAAAAATCCCTTGACTTAATACTGAGTAACACAGCTGTCAATGATGTCAAGCGTAGTAGTACTAGTTTGTCGTTAGAAGATCTTTTACATCCTCCGTTAGAGTTTTATCTACCTTTTCTAGCTGACTCAAATCTAAAGACAAACTCAGTCCTGAGACCTAATTTTTTTAAAGCTAATAACGGTATTTTGTCATATGTCTGACATCTGCCGTCTGGGTAGAGAAATTTAAAATTTGTCTTTCGGTAAACGACATAGTGAGTGTATTCTACGAAAAGTTGAATAATGTTATCATTGTTATCGTCACATCAATACTCTTAAAAAAATATCCATTACCAAATATCCGCCCTGGTACTCTCGTGAATTAAAATGTTTGCTTAAACAAAAATACAAATATCACGTCAAAATTATTCTAACATTTAAAAGTCTGTGCACTAGATGTAACGAACTTAAAACAATATGTTATAACAACTATCTCAGTAATATTGAAACCGAAATTACTAAAATGTTTTGGTCATATATAAAATGAAAACAAAAAGGAAATGGTGCGTATCCATCTAAAATACTATATAATAATAAAACTGCATTTAATGGACAAGAAATTTGTAACTTGTTCGCTGAGAATTTTCTCAGACTTTCTTTGCTTTTTTATTCTCTGCTGCAATGCTCCTTTGGCACTAAACCCAAATAGCAACACTGCTGAACCTGTTCCTCACCCATCTAACCTAGGTTTATTAGTGTTTAGTGATACTGACATCTATCGCGCACTAAAACAAATACACAAGGACAAAGGAGCTGGTATAGAGGGCATTCCATCAATTTTTGTTAAACGATGCGCGAAGGCTCTTATCCGTCCTCTGACCTTAATATTTAATTAATCTTTATCAGAGGGCACCTACCCGGATTTCTGGAAAGAAACAATTGTTGTCCCAATTCATAAATCAAACGAAAAATACCTTGTTGTCAATTACCGACCAATATCAATATTAGTAACCTTCGGTAAAATATTGGGAAAACTTGTAACCGAACGCATGACCTGGCACGTAAAACAACACATTATCAATAATCAACACGGATTTATTAAGCTCAGATCTACGACAACCTATTTAATGTGTTATACGTCTACAATAGCTGAACATCTTGACAAAAGCATTCCAGTTGACGCAATATATACAGACTTTAGCAAATCGTTTGATAAAGTCAATTACGACCTGCTAATAAATAAATTGTATCATGTTGGGATTTGTGGTAAACTTCTTGAATGGTATGATACTTATTTAAAAAATAGACGTTCGAGGGTTGCCATCAACGGATACCTATCTAGCACATATGAGGCGACATCTAGGGTAACACAAGGCTCCCACTTAGGCCCTGTGCTCTTTAATGTCTTTATAAATGACATATATAATTGTTTCCATCATACAAAGTTGTATCTTTTCGCAGATGACCTAAAATTAACTATGCCAATACACAATTCCTTAGATACAGTAAAGCTACAAGCCGATTTGGAAAGACTGTTTAACTGGTGTCAAACGAATAATATGCAATTAAATATTTAAAAAATCCACCATATTCACTTTACCCGTAAAAAGATTACACATTAATTAATTACATATTAATTAAAAGGATTAAGAATGAATGAGTTACTTGTCAAATGTCTTCTTTATGCCGATGACCAAGTAATTCTTGCGTCATCAGCGGAAGAGTTGCAGGCGATGGTAACTATCATGCACGGTGCTTTTGAGAGTAAAGGAATGAAAAAAAAATGTAAGCAAGACGAAAGTAATGGTATTTGAAAAGGAAGAGTGTGTGACGATGTGTAATATTATGATTGATGGAGAAAAAGTGGAGCAAGTGAAAAAGTTTGTATATTTGGGTACTTTGTTTACAAGGGGTAAACATGAGCGAGATATTAAAAGGAGAACGATTGCAGGCAACAAAGTGAATAGAGCTCTACGCGCTTTTATGAACAGTCGAAATGTATCCGAAAAGGCACGTTTGGCTGTTTATAGAGGACTATTAGTGCCCACACTTATGTATGGAAGTGAAAGTTGGGTATGGCAAAAGAAGCATGAGAGCAGAATAAATGCTGTAGAAGTGTGAATGGAACAGTCGAAAGAGGAAGACCTAGGCGAACGTTTCTCAATCAGATCGGAGGCATTCTAGACAAAGGTCAGGTTAAGAGCACCTTGAGCCGACGGGCGTGTATGAGGAATGTGATGAAAGTCAATAAAGCCAGAGAAGTGTGTCAGGATCGTCACAAATGGAAATCCGTAGTCTCTGCCTACCCTTTTGGGAAACAGGCGTGAATCTATGTATGTATGTAAGATGGCACACTTAAGTAAATATTACTTTGGCGGTATAGAAATCAATAATGGGGATAAAATTCGGGACCTAGTGATATAGAGAGACACTCAGTTGAAAGATGCTCACATTACATATCACATCAAAGGGATTTAAAGCACTTGGTTTCATACTGCACAATACGAAGGAGTTTAAAAAATCTTCAACCAAAGTCAAACTATTTAATGTCTTAGTTAGACCAATTCTTGAATACAATTCTGTCATTTGGAATCCACACTATGATATTTATAGCAAACGCTTAGAGAGCGTCCAAAAACGCTTCCTCTACCATCTTTGCATCTTTCATCTTACTACAGTGATGCGGAAAGGCTAAAACATTATCATATGAATGCACTATCAAGCCGCAGAAAGATAACAGATGCAATTTTTTTTCATAAACTGTGACTTAATGGCAATGTTGATTGTTGCGATTTATTGAGTTCATTAACTATTAGTATCCAAACTCGTATCCCCAGGAGCAACACATGTAATTTGTTTAGTGTACCCTATTCTAGAACAAACCTGGATTACTTTACTGCTATGCCAAGGCTTTGTAGGCAACACAATATGCTTAATAAAACTACTGTCGCAGACATTAGCGATACCTTAGAAATGTATAGAAAACATGCTATATTTATTGTTGCTTGTTATTCTCTTTTTTAAATATTGTTTCGCATGTGAGTATCTATTTAAATTTGATTTCCTTTTAAACCTAAAAATTATAATTGTAACTTTATTATTTCCTTTTTTGATGCATGTACTTGTATGTTTATCTTATTATTTTTAAATTAAGCATTCTGTATAATATACTTCCACGTTTTGACGCTGTATTTAACGCATGATGTGGTCTCCTGTAATTGAAGGAGTACGCAGACCAAAAACGTCTTGAATTGTATTTTCTTTTGTGAATAAGATGTGTACAACCTTTGTTGGAGATCCTTAAAGCAAATAAATAAATAAATATTGAAGTAGAAAAATCATTGCTATAGTATGTCGTAATTAAAAATTTTGTCATTCAATACTCGGCATGATGTTCGTAACTCCTCAACGGAAATCGTTCCCATGACCTTTTGTTTCGTGGCCATACGCTAATTTTTATATTTACGTGTAACCTCTGCCTCTATGACTGTACATACTTAGATATATTCATAAATTACGGTCATAAACCGACCATAGTTAGTAATTTAGGATTCATATGCAAAGACAGCCGCTTTTTAAAAGTTGTAGTTTATAAAAATAATTACATATTTAATTAATAACGCAAGGGCGAATGCATAAAGTCATAAATATCGTATAAATGCAGCATTTATTTAAAAAATCGAGTAATCGAGATGCAAATCTCTAATAATTATGTAATTTGAATGTCCTTCGTTATAATGTTATTAGAGCGCGGTATTGTTATAATTTAGATAGAGTATTAGATCACAACCACAGACAATAGTTGTATGGAATGTTTATCAGTTATGTATCTCATGCCATTATTTACGTTCAGCTGACAGGTTAAGAAGTCGTCATATTAACGACTTGGTACATATTAATTTTTGGTCCACTAAAGGGAAGGTCACTCATATCACGAATAATTTCAAAATAAATTAACGAAGTTATCACTTTTGGAATGACAGAATAACTGAGTGGCAAATGAACCAAATTAAAAGCATTGTCATGGGTATAAGAATGACGAAATTTATGTCTTTATAACAGGATTTACATTGTTCATAAAATTTCGTGAGGCAGCTATTTTTTTTTCGGATTAAAAAGTTGATGACGATAAAATGCGACAATCAAGCACGTATAAAAAGTAAGAATGTAATAAAAAGACGTAATGTGATATAATTAATGTTGTACAATTTGTGTTGTAGGAAACTTCACGGGCGAGCAGACAGCGCGCGCACGCTACGTGATGTTAGTGTACCAACACGACTTCCGCGCTCAACGCTTGACGATGCCGCGATGTCGGGTGAGAGCTCGACGCGCCCCACGATCTTCTCGACAAGGGATGACGTGCATACTGTTCACACATGCCTCTACTCCACTTTTGTTGCTCATGCAACAGAACGTGAATGAGTGCATATATGAAGCGGCAAACCATTACATCATGTTAAAATGTAAACAACAATTTATTTTAAATTGCAACTGGCTCAATTTGATTGTAATTATATGTCGAATCAAATCAGTTTTTACTAAGCAATAGTTTGATAAAAATAAGGTTAGCCCATGTTTGTAACGTATAGAACATTATTTAAACACCAAACACATATTTGGCAGACAGGAAATATCTAATGGATAGCAATAATGGAATAAATGTGTGTGAGAAAATATCACACAGTTCTAAAGGGTAATTTACGATGTCGTTAGCAGAAAGATATAAAATAAGGTAGAGAAACTGTCTTTCTTATAGGTACGGCTAATGTTAGTTTGGCTAAGTTTATTGTATTGTTATGTCGCTGTTTAAGATGTTAAGATGGGTTGTGTTGTCGGTCAGTTAAATCAGTGTAGAGTACGTGCAAGCGATATGTGGGGCGTGGCGGGGTGAGACAGTGGCGGCTGGCGACGCTAGAGTTACACAAACAATGGAGAAAGCAACGCATCAATCGAAATCTACTTGAGAACATGAGCAGAACAAACGCGCACGCTGATGACGACAGTGTAATCAGTTTCATTGTGATACGAGATTCGGTTTCTAATGATAGGCGCAAGTAATTGTTCGAACGTTTATAATGTTAGCTCACTTCCTGGTCTAAACAATCTTGTTTGTTCCATAATAACTAACATTCTGGATCAAAGTTTTCAACTACCGCCGTATTTACCTAAATGGATTTCCGTTACACAATTTAGCAAATAAGTAAATTGGCGTATAGGAATTGTAGTCGTTACCAAGAATCAAAACAATTGTTCTTGATTTTACTTGGCCGTTCCCTATACTTATGGAATAAGTATACTGTAGTTATATTATGAATATAAATAGTGAGCGTAGCCTTCATGAAGGGTACACATAAAACTATTGTTATAGCAGTAACATCGATAAAACGCCAATAAAATGTGTATCGCGGAATAAAAACGCTTTCATGTCTACATCAATGGCATTTCTATGATTCATTCAATAGATGCGAAGCTCTAAGCGGTGGGTGGATGCGTAGTGCGCATCGACTGCAAATCATTGTTGGTACCAAGGGCATCGCAGTGTTTTATTGTAATCTCCAAGGCCGTTTTACAACATGCATATGCGTAGATTGACGGATAAATTGCCTATTTGTAGATGGATGGGCCCGTCGAGTGTGAAGATGAAGATTACTCATGTGCACACAAATATACGTACAATGGACATGTTAATTTTATAATCTGATGTTGTTTGATTGTTTTTAATGCAATGTAAAACGTGTGATAGAACGGTGGGTACTTTGTACTAGCGATAGCGGATTGGGCTCTTTGCATATGAGCAATAATAACTAGGTCAAAAAGTTTCATAGCTCTTTTATATATATTTATACCCTAAAAGTAACGTAAGTAGTGTCTCGTAATTCATTATTGAGAGATAGGAAAAATAAGCATTTGTGTTGTTTTACAATAACTTCATACAAAAAGTACCTATACATCAACGCGTTCTTTATTTTTGTTGGGACTAGCATCGTACGTATGAGTATCAATCTAAAAATTAAACAATATTTTAAGTAGTTGTGTTTTGATTTTTAAAGAACGCAAGTTAAGGTTTTCGTCGAATATAAAATCCAATAACAGGAATATAGGCGCGCTATGAGCAGCAAAGCGAACAAGTTGTGTTAGCATAGAACGTCTAAAATAGCACTTATCTATAAATAGCGCATAAACCTGCTTACGAGTAAAGATACATGCAAAGAGAAGACTTAAAATGACTTACTCTGTAAAATTTCCTTTGATGTAGGTATATCGGTTAACATAAGTGCAGTGTATGTCATCGAAAATTACTTGCCGCCTATGCGCACATTAATAGCTCCGCTGGAGCACCCACTTTACCATGGCCGCCGTTTGATGACAAACTGTGACAATCTATGCGTTATTACTAGACCGATTTTAAGATTTAGCTCACGTGCCGTGCACCTGCATTGATCATCTGTGAATCTTGATTTTTGTGACACGTCTTTTTAAGAATCTATTGAGTAGGGTAAGGTATTAAAAACATATATGTAGGTGGACTGCAGCAGGGCGGTAGGCGCCGTCCTCGCCCGGTGCGTGACGGCCAGCGCGGCGCTGGCACAAGTTACGCAACGCTCTCAACCCGCTTTTACTTGCGCCTCGTTTACATCCAACGCGTCAATTACGTAAAATTGTATCAAAAATTGTAACCACGTACCATTCGGCTGGTATGCCTTTGCAACAACGCATTGTTGCTACATATTTCTATAGAAATGCAGATAATTGTTATTTAATTAGCACTTAACCGTATTCGATACAAATGCAGATATCAGTTATGAAATTTTACATCGTATTGTAAATGTGCGTACACGTAGAATAATAGTAGAGTAACACACCTAATCATTAAAACAGTAATAACATGGTGTATTGGTAACGATACCACTTAGTGTTAAGTAACTCCTATTGAGTTATATAATGTTGATACAAGTCCAGCCGATGTGATAATGATCACAACGATAAACTATTAGTATCTGTTTCTACATCAATTTCTATCGAGCTCATTTTATAATATCATGCTTTTAAAATTTATTATTGCGTTTTATTACCTGCTTGCAGTTGTTAAAATGCTTACGTGTTGGATAAGCTTCTTGGGGTTTCTTTATAAAACAGACAAGTGATAGAACAAGGGTCAGAAACAAGGAATTTAACTCGGTAAAGGCCGCAGGTCTCATGATTTGTTTAACATGATGTTAATCAACATGAGTTATAATTTGTTCTATTATTTACCGCCTCTAAATTCAAAATGTGTTATTTGTGTAGATATTACTATTTGTACCCGTACCGCGATAGGTACCTATCTAATAAAAGTGAAATATATTTTATAATTTCAATTCATAACATTCGCGCAAACTTAAGACAATATTATTATGGGTTAACGACATAATCCGACTTTTAAATTTCTCCCTTATTTCAAAGCAATTTATTTCTGATATTTATCATCCTTGTAAATGAGGACGACTTTCTTTTATTATCATCATGAATAGTTATGACGAAAAATATACACTAAAATACAGAATGATAGCAAGCTAGTCCGTTGTTTTTCTTATCATTAATCTTATTGACCCTTAAAATAAAATAGTTTAATACCGTAGTATGTCCTATTATCAAATCTGTAGTAAAATATTCTTCTATTAAAATAGTTGCTGACTACAACACAAAGGACAACGTCAAGTACTTTGTCGTAAAAAAATAGCTTTTCAACAAATGTATAATAATTTTGGCAAATACAAATGAACGTATCTAGTCTTTGCTTATTCCATTGTCATACATAGTAAATGCAAATATAATATATCAAACGCGGTTGAAAGAAAAAGAATCGGTTTGCGACGATAAAGCGGTCTATACTTATGCAAGACAACGCCACTTTTACTTTCATCGTGATGCTGAATGAGAAATAAAAAGCAACAGTTTTTCTCACAAGTTTTCAACTCTAAGCAAAACAACGTAGTTATAAAATAATTAAGTCTCACAAAGCTTGTCGAATACACGATACTTTGCATAGATTGACATTGGCCCTGATATTTGAACCGTGGTTTGGTGTGATCGATTGTAGTCGAGTGTGTGCGGTTGTAATGGTAATTATGTGGTTGATAATGCATACAGTACGCCGGTATGGTGATAATTTTGAACGTAAGTGGCTCTGATGTCAGCCGGTAGCTGATTATAACCACGGCCCACCTGATCGCCACAAAAGGGTTTATGGTACAAGGCCTTTTTTAAATTCGTGCCGGGATCATTTCAGTTAGCAATTTCAACATCTGTCTAAGGTATTTAAGTACGCATATAATTATAGCAATGCCACAAGTATATATTATAACAATTTTTATCTAAATATTAATAGGTATGTCTTAATTCTTCTTATTTAGACATTAATCCTTTTGTATAAAGGCAAGCCAAATTAAAAACGCATATTATAAGTATTAGCTGAATTAGCATTTCTTCAGTAAAACAAACATTGCATTTAGCTGTTGGCATCGCTTCGCCCTTGACATTTCGTTACACTTCTCCGGTCGTATCGCTCGCGGCATCACTTCAACAGACCTTTAACTAAATGCCTTCGTATTCTAAATGAATATATTTAATCTCTAAATTATAATTAATTACACACGATCGTGTTACTCGAAGCGACAGTTTCTAATAACATTAACAAACTGATAAACGATTGTACCTAAGTTTTTGTTTTGAAATGAGATCAATTTCGTAATTTTTAGCTTACTACCCACTTGATTTGTAGGCTGAATATATTTCCTACTATAAAAATTTTACTAGACGGCAATTAAACTGGATATATAAAGTATATTTTCACATAAGTTCTATATATTTATAGGAGGTACGCGTCATTATGATCTGAGGAGCAGAACCTTGAATCGTCGGTAAATTATATAGAGATTTCCGAGTCAATTTGTAAGTATAACAAAATATATAATACGATAGAAATTTGTGTTGCTATATCGCCTTCAGAATGAAAATGTTAATCTCAAGGTTGTCAGGATGTATGTTATCAAGGCCGTAGGAGACTGTCCGGAGCACATTTCTTTTTCACTGACCAACTAAGTTAGTGTTTGGCAAGGCTTCAGTTTACTTAAACGTACTTTCGCAACATTCATTAAAAGTAAAGCTTTTTCGTAAGTGTCTATAGAACAGGTAACAACGCAGCAATAAATGTATGCTATTAAAAGGCTGTACGTGTTTATTTGGCCGTTAAATAAATACTGTGATCCAATTTGGTGTTGTCGTCACTATATAAAACTACCTACCTCGGCGTTCTAAATTGCGCGCGAGATTTAGTTGAGTTGGTATATTAGAATCTATAGATAATATGATAATAAATATTAAGGACGGAACAGTGCATGTGTGAGTTCCGGTAGCCGGTACAATCGAGCATCCAAGGCCGTGCCACTCGCGCCCGCTGTTTTGTTACCTGTCAATCTCGCTACTCACACTGCGTACAAACAAGTGTTTACTGACACTGTTTGTATCTGGCTTTACAAATATTTTGTCTCATGTTCGCTTGTCAAGTGAGACCAACTCTTACGAATAATACCTTCTGATGCACCCATGATAGCGCGCAGGTGTCGAAAGTTGTGGTAATTTCCAAAGATTGTCGACAAATATTTTTTAATGGTTTATTTATTATTAATTAAACAGTAACTCAAGTTTTCACCATTACTTGTTATAGAAAGTAGAATACCCGTAATTCTACAGACTCAAAATATTTTATTTGAATAAATATGACGATATAATATGACGTAACATATTTGAATTCCAGATTTAAAATAACACAACGTTATATAGCATCAGGCTTGTATTTCCCAACGGGTTAGGCAAACATGTTGAATATTCACACATATATCACATTTTCCCAGCAATGATTTAGACTTCACGTAACAGAGGGCGGGGCCATTGTTATCGTCTACCGTCACAAACTCCGTGCTGCCTATTGATAATTTCCTGACAGAAAACAAATAACTGCCTCAACTTAAGGTGTTACAATCGGCAGTATTATACAATACATAAGTGTAAACGTATGACATTTGACCAACGACATTTTAGTTTAGGGAATTTTTATTAATAATTTCATCGTTATTTTTTAAACAGTAATGTTAAAATGACAAAGGGTGCCTATATGGCGCCAAAAACCGCAGATACGTGTTCTTATGTAATTAGTATTCGTTCGTTCTTGATACTTAAATTAGTGTGGTAGGTACGTCGTTAAAGAACATTGCCTACTCAAGAACATTGCGGTTTCTATACATTAATTCATAAGTACTTCGAACTAAATAGAATTCAATACTCAAGATATAATTATAGCTCAATAGATTAGAAATACCAAATTCAATTGCGATTATTCGCAGTTTAATTAGAGGATGTAGTTTTGTTAACTATATCCTATTTTCTATAAACCTTATACATTACTCACTGGCAAACAAACCAGCACTGTTCTTAACATCGACCCTTTATTGCCAGCGATACGTGAAATATGAACCATTGTAACAAGGGAAACAAGGAGTATTTATTGTTATGTATTTTCTCAGAGCAGATTGATAGTGAAACTTATTTCAGCATTCTTTAGGTGTCTCTACATCCTTTGTAAGTATTTGAGTAGTCTTTAGCTGCAACATGGCAACTATTTAATATACTCAATTTAACATAACTAAAGCGACGGGTTGTTATAAAATATTTTTCATGTCACCGCCTTTTTTGATAGCGATTGAAACATTAATGGTTAATACCTAGCTAATAATCTATCAAATAAACTTCATTGTTTATATAGCAATATCATCGTTAGGGTATTAATGGAATCGTAGAATATTCTACTATACATTTGTGATAATTAAGTGAAGAGAGAGTGAAGCGAAAAGAACAAGCCAAGATCGTAGGCAATAGTAACTCGTAGTTTCTATGTATGTACTCTATTCTATTCTTGGTTACTTTATGTTTAGTAAATATTTATTCAATTAGTGAAATGAGTTACAGCTTATGAGTTAAAGCTAGCTAGCTGGTGCAGGTATTACGCGGTAGCTCATAGACGTTCTATGAGTTACGGCTTAATACCTGCACTCGTAAGTGTGTGTGAGTATAACACGCACGTTGCTAACGCTTCAAAAATGAAATCGCTGTGCAGCTAGCACAAGCGACAAAGATCACATTGGCGGCCCTGATTTTCTTTGAGGAGCCTGAAAACCTTCTTCAACCTACCAACACAACACAACATCTGCGATTTTCTTTACTAGTGCGGTACATCCCCAAACACGCTAAAAGCCCAGGTTTTGGTGGAAATACCACTGTATCCTAACTCTCGTAAAATATGAAACGAATCGTAATATATTTGGAACAAATTATTTACTGAGCTCTTATTCTTATAGTCACGATACATACTACTATTACAGACAGAGCAGTATCTAGTATAATATAATGTTCCTATGGTACGCGGCGAGAAAGTGCGATTTAGGTATATACCAAAGTCTAGTTATAAATACATACATTGCTAGAAACTATACAAATAGGCAATAGCAAAATATTATTTGATATACTTTCATGCAATTAAATTATTGTGATTGCATACCCATATAATTATATTTTTTTTTATACTTATTTCACTATAGTTTCTCAACCAATATCACAACTGACACGGTCGTGAATCACTAGATTCTATTTCTTACGGGTGTGTTTTACTTCATATAATCAATTTGTCAAGTCACAGGCGTATTGCTAAAAAGTGGACTGTGGAACTCAACTCGCAAATAAGTTGGTATCCTTTTCAGGACGAGAAAGCTATCGTCGACCACATCAAAGCTTAAAATTTGCTGAGATTGTGCTTAAACACAAGCCTATCTATTTGAAAAAATCTATATATACATGACGGATATGTTTTTAGATCGAGTTTATATTTTCTAACATTTGCATTCGTTAGCAATACCTGGACAGATTCTACGGTTTTCAACTATATTCACTCAAGTATAGGAATTACTTAAATGGTACATATGTATAACATTAGATTTACGTGTTGATTATTTAGATAATAAGTATGTTCTTGTGGTGGCACGTGACGTTATGTTCCTCCAACATGAAGAACATACTCTGATTAGGCTGTATTATTTATGCTGGCTGGGAAAACGGCAAATTGTGTAAAAAGCAATCCGGTCTAATCAGCCATGAAAACTTCTATAGCTGGATTGTGGCTCTATCATTAGTATTATTGTTAGTTACTAACTAAATCTAGGTAATTACTGGGTTTTCGCTCTATGTATAGGTTACCTGTGGGGTGCTTGTTTTGATAAAAAGGAACTGTTTCAAATAAGTTATTTTGTGGGGAGGCATATAAAAATACCATAACTTTATTTTTCTTTTTTAAATGAGCATTCTTGTACTGTGAATAATTCCCGTGTCGCGAGGGACTTGATAAACATTCTAACAACGGATACAAATAACACTCAGACTCTGCACAACTATTTGAGAATCACACAAATTTTTCCCCTTGTGGGATTCGAAACCACAAAACTCGACATAGGTGCAGTGGTGGCGACCACATAAACCTCTTTGCCATCCGTGCAAATTTCCCTAATTGTATTGCACTTTGTATAAGTCAGTAGAAGTTTTATTGCATGGGTGGCTCAGTGGTTTTTATGCGTCAATTGTTATAGGTTCTGTACTTCATGGTTGAGTAAGCCTAGCATGAAGAGATATTTATTCCGACACAATGTGTAATTTGTGTCCGTTGCTTCAAAGTAATAAATATCTGCCGTAATACAGAAATTATTTATAATGAATCTAGAAATTTTATTTCATCCTAAGTTTTTTAAATTTTATATATTTATATGTACTATATATATATATATATATATATTATATATAGTACATATATATATAAAATTTCATATATTGTTTATTATAATCGCAATGCATTTTGTTTTATCATTTGTGAAAATTGTAATACTAAACTAATACTTCTATCAGTACGATTATAGGAATTGATTCATAGAATTAGATGACTAAGTAATTAATGTAAAAGAAAAAATATTATAAAATCTCTGTAGTTCTAGTCTCGAAGTTCTGTTAGATTGTTTGGGTTAAAGTAATTTTCTTACTTTTCATTTTCTAAGAATAGGGTTTTCTTTTTACGCCTAGGGTCACACATTTTCGTGGTGAACGCACCACGAAAATGTGTGTCAGCGCCTTGATTGAAAGGATTTCGTGAAAGCCGTATTATAGGTACTACGTATTTGCGTATTTCTTTGATAGAAAACTTGACAGTGATATATGTCACCTAAAATTTGTGATTTGGTTTGTATATATATTTAATGTGTGAGTAAGTAAACATATATTTAAACCTATGATGAAAATTTATAAAAAATTCTAATACGTCTATGTAATAATAATAATAATAATAATAATAATAATAATAATAATAATCTTTATTGACATAAAAATGGGTACATTTCAATTATAGAATATGTAATAGTATTATCATTTGTCTATGGTTGTAGTTCTAGTCCGTGTATCTTTGCCATTATTATTAATGATTTCCTCTAAGGGTAACCAATGTATTATAATATTTTGTTGAAAATATGTGGGCATCCTTTTATTTGTCTAATCATATTTTTTTCTAAGTATACGGCAGCGGTGTACCACATTCGTATTTTGCCATCGAATATAAAATATTCTCTAAAACATTGTCATGTTTTTACTTCTAGTTATCGGATGAGAGTGAAAACATACTTAAGCAATAAAAAAGCTTAATTTTGCTGCATTAAACGCGATTAATTGTCAGTCAATCCAATTAGATTACGTAGTTGGTTTCTAGTTCATATATGTTATTTTGCTTAGGAGTTCTTAGTTATACGCTTTCAGTGAATCGTACACGGTACATAGCTCTTACATATTACAAACATTTTAACCATCCTGTGACTTTCCTTGGACGGGATGCGTAGACAAATGCGAGCATATTCATCAATGTTATTAATGAAAGTAGGAAATGTACCAGCATTCCTTTGTAAATGTGGTTCTACTCAAGTAGACATGAGTAAGATCGATTGATTAAAGCAGGGAGTTGATGATCCAGTTTAACGTTTATGTGCAACAAACTCGGCTATCGTCGCTTTCAGTAGAGTGAAAGCATCGAGATAAGTGTGTAAGTAAGCCGTGAGCCTTGTACTAATTAAACAACTTAAACCTGGTTAACGCTGTCATTGAACGGAACATTCGACAGGTGAATTAAAGTACGACTAGACAGGCATAAAATAAGACGTTATTAAGATATACATATTTCATTCCACATACATTTATGCAATTAAATAAATTAATTTCAATAACGAAACCGTTTTATTCGGTAATAAATAAAATATAATTATAAGTCTGTTTACGTTATATTCATTATTAAATGTTTAAGTAACTACTTTTGTACGAAATATTTAAACAAACGCACGTATACAATGGCAATAAAATTACACAAGCGGCTCTTAATTAAGTTAGTAAATTAATCTATTAATATTTCGTATAGAATCGAGAAAGTTTATGTTAGCTGTTTTAAATAAAAATATCGATTTAGATTTGCTATAAGGTAATACGTGAACAAGATGGTAAGTATTACAGTAAAAATCGCTAGTAGTGGTTATCTAGAATCATAGAACATATTGGAATACTCCGTAGTTGTAGGCCGTGGAAGCGAAACGAATCGAAACCGAATTACGAATTCCTACGGCGCGAGTATTCTACAAACATTACACTGTGACTGCAAAGTAGGTCGTGACAATATGATTTTGAATGTCTGACGTTACCATTCGCGGAGAGTCATTAGCGATCATTCGTACATTGCGACCAGACATGATTGATGACTTTGATGAGTATCGATCGTAATAATATCGCAATCATTGCAATAGAACAAAATTATTGTTTTGAGTTGTATGAACATTTAATAAACTCTAGCGAAGCGTAACAGACAGACTCTTACAAAACGTTTTATCTGCATTCGGTAACATTATGGACTGAGGAACGAAATCGTATTATATCTTGAGCAAAAAAATATTAGCTACACTGGCATTTTGTCTGGCTATTTAAGCATAACATGTAAAGTATTGATGCGTTTCGACAACAATACAGCATAGATAGTGCAGTTATAGCAATAACCGATGCTAGTATCTTACATAATAATATGTTTGGATATTGTTATGAACTAAAAAGCGAGACAATTAAGCTCCTAACAAGCCATTATTTGTTCGCGGCATGAGTCTTATTAAGTGGATATTCTAGCTACATTGTAGTTAATACGTGACACGTAAGGGGGTCAATAAGCATCTACGTGCATTATAATATGATATTAAATCGGTTTTATAAATATTTTCACAAAACGTTACGTGTGGTGCCGTGACACTGGTGGGTAACGATTCAATTGATTTTAAGTAGGAGTAAGGCCACTTGTTAGCTTCGCGGCTTTGCGGTATATCATGGCGTCGGCGCATAGTGTCTGAACGCGTGCAATGATTCCGCTTTAATTAATTGCAGAAATGACGGACGCTCGCGTTATGGACCATTACAGTGGAATGGCTCTTATCAGAAGACATTAGTAAATGGAGCTAATTTTAGACCGGCGACGGAGGGACCGGCTCGTTGACCTATCAACTTGCAACTGCTACCTATTCAGTCGCAACGTTCGGTTTCAATGTAATTAAGTGGCACACAATCGCAGTTTCAGGTCTGTTCTTTCCCCACTTGCTTAAAACGCATTTTGTAACATTTTAGTAATGAAGTGTTCTAAGCTATCGACTCTTAAGAAAATACTAAATAATTGGTGAACACTGCAGTCGCATAAAAACGTGACAAACTGCGAATTTGTAAGCGCAGGCCGGTGCCGCAAACTCTCTCTCTAGATGTAATATCAATTTGTCCGATGGCCTTGGCACACAAACGTATTAGAGTTTCACTCGACGAATGGGGCAGAACGTTTTGTTTGAACTTAAGATGACAGCATGAATCGTCCGGGAAATCCTAGACGCACCGTTCGCGTAACTCGCTTCGTCGAGTCACTCATTAAACCATTTGTGCGAAGTTTGTCACAACTTCTGTGCACCTTAAATTTGTTTACAGTAATCCTTTGAAACACGCTGATTTGTTAATATAACATGCTCAAACAAATGGGCGTGTACGTATTTGTTTGCAAGTATAGCGATGGCGTAATTTGTGATGTCTCACTAGCATCATAAGAACTGGGTATGAAATTGATATGTTACCTAATTGTGCAGCGACAGTGGCAGATTAATTACCTGTAGCAATTCTAAAATGCGTAAGCTGTAAGACTGACGACGAACAAAAGGTATAACATGTCACTTTCATAATGTTAGTCACCTGATTTCTCGTTTGATGTGTGGATTTGATTATAATTGGCGCTTACCTCAATATCGGAACAAAAAGCGCAATGAGGCCGTGTCGGCTAGTCGGTGGCAACTCGTGAGCCCGCCTGCATTGTGCGGCGTCGCCTTCATCTCATAGCACTCCAACGCGACACCGATACACCCGGCGATTCATGTCCTGGAACACATTGTATACGTCAACTTAATGTCATATACAACAAGGCTAAACGAAGTCTTTGTTTTTATACGGTTGTATGAAAGTTAGATAGGTAAACGTGGTAAATAACCACAGAACATATAAGAGTAGTTAACAACTAACAATCCCATAATTATAAAATATCGTAAAAATTGTTTTCCATTTATCTTTTCTTCATATCACAAGTCATCAAAATAGCGACGAGCCGTTGTAGAAAGCAAGGAAAGTATTACATAATTAAAAAAAAAATGATAACCAGACTCAGGCAACTATCACAAAATATGTGAACCCTTTATATATTTTTTACCATAACATTTTAAGGATCCTCTAAAAATGTAAAGGAATTTTCTGGATCTAGTTATTGACTGCTAGTGAGTATTTCTGACAGAAGCACGCAATTAAACTTTGTTCGGCGGCACTTGTGACCACTTGAGCAAAGAGACATTTAGTCTTTGAAATTAATGTGTTTTATTTTTCTTTTGTGTATTTAGATTACTTTTGTAATGTTTAGTTTTCGTGGTACGGAAATTGCAGGGCGTGATAGTATCGCAGTCACGGGCGTGTGACTTATCTATTATCATGAAAGTCTGAGTATATGGAGTAGTCGTGCTTCCGTCACACTCAGCTTGTTCGTGTTTGTCGTTTCGTATACACTTTCTTTATAACAACCGAACAATAATAGCACTTAATGGTTTAATAGACAAGGAAGATAATCTTTAACAATATTGAGTACCTGTTGTACAATACAAAACTTTAAGGCGAGACAACTGCGGGGAAAATACCTCGATTATTTGACCTTGTATCACACAAATCTTGTCAAGGATAGACAGGGCACGTATCTATTCACGATTCATACTGGGCTCGCCACGTAATACATAAAAGGTCATACCTACATTTTTCAAGTTTTGTTTCGGATCCACGTATTATTCGACACAGTTTTATATGCGATGGGCGGAGCAGACCACGTCTACAGTGTGGACGGGCAAAAATGTTGTATAGGTAGGTTATAGTCGAACGTCGGCAAAATAAGTAACATCTGCCCCTAATTCTACTGTACGTCCAATCCTACCGCATGATAAATCAGAGTTCATGTTCTTCCCATGAATAGTTTGATAGAAAATGAAACAAGATTTTGACGTCCAATAAAGCGAATTCTAAACCCAAATGGTCGAGGAAAGACTGACTAAGAAAGTTTATAAGGCAAGTGTGAATGGAACAGTTGCAAGAGGAAGACCTAGGCGAACGTTTCTTGATCAGATCGGAGGCGTTCTGGACAAAAGCCAGGTTAAGAGCACCTTGAACCGCCGGGCGTGTATGAGGAATGTGATGAAAGTTAATGAAGCTAGAGAAGTGTGTCAGGATCGTAGCAACCGTAAATCCGTAGTCTCTGCTTACCCCTCTGGGAAACAGGCGTGAATCTATGTATGTATGTACTAAAGCCAAACGCGGATCATTGCACCTCATGGCCACTAACCCAACGAGTCAATATGTAGTCAAGAAATCATCAGTTGATATTTTGTATCATACAGATATCATATGTAATATACAGATGTTTACATAAAGATTTTATCATTGTGGTCAGCAATATCAACCTGTGTATTTTCTGAACTTATCTATCTCTCTATTAATTAATGTTATGCAAGTGTCGACAGTTGTACATTATGTTGTTTTGTTTGACCGTCTTTATTTGAAATGACTTGTCTAATAAAAGAAGAAAATTGGTACTGTTTAATTAATCCACGCGTCTGTTAAAACATCGACATACTTATCTGTTATCTACCTATGGACCGCGACAGAGGATTGTTATAAGACAGTAACACCCAAATATGTAAATGACAATTATCTAATTAATTGCGGTTAAATATTACGTAGGAATGCGACGAGAAATAACCAAGTTTGGATATGATCGGCAAATATTGTGTAAACCATGACGAGACCGGTCGGCTTCCTTTTAATTACAGAAGCTTTAACGATGTTCGTGGATAAGTGTTCATAATTTTACTTGGTTTAGTAACAGCTGTTAGCCGTTCTTTTTGATGCTTGCATCAGCACAAAAGCAAAAAATATGTACGTATCGTATTCCAAATAATATTCAAATATTCACTATCGTCTTTAAGTAATACATTTCATAATAATATATATATTTTTTAATAATTTATTTCTTTAAAATGGTAACATATGTAGATATATTACAGGTTTTAAACTCGCCAAACGTAATTGTTTAATGTAAACGTAATATTATGTTTATGACATAGTAGCCTATAAATATGAATCATTCAACTAAACACAAATAGGAGCATTCGTTTTGAGCTGCACGTCCTAGAATTACCAATTTACCTCGTGTATCATATACTTGCTGTATTGATTGAGCTAAACTGTTTAGAGTACAAACATTGAGTTTCTGTAGGCCATGGAACCTTACTTTCCTATGACCTTAACGAGGATCGATGTCGAGAATACAATAAAAGGCTATTCATCGATTGTCCGATATTATTTGATTAGATACTGTTACATAACTATGACTTTTTACAAATATTATACCTACTGTTCAAACTGTCAGCTGACTGTTGAAATCAGATATGCTTGTCCTATACACACTAAATGGCAATATTATAAATTTACTTAGACATCGCGCCGTCCCATCTTAAATATACAACGTTCGAGACGACGAAATCCTTTGAAAGGTCACAATACTTATGTAATAGATCTGCTTAGCCGACTTTTTGGCAGGCGCAGGGAAATGCCAAACATTTAACATATTATCTATAGGGACTTATATTATAATTTGCAAAAATCAAGTTATTCTTAATGGGCGGTGGCGAAAGAGGTTGGGTCATCTCATTAAGGTGATTGAGAATGTTAAAGTTGATAACTCGTCGAATGCCATCCAACCGGTTGGGCTTAATGTCGCCTGCGCCGGCGTACCCACACGCACCGTACATGAAATAACTTAGTAACAATATTATTATCCTTTCAAGTTTGCTTTTACGCGACTGCGTCACAGTTGCGGGGGTGTAGTGACACATGTCAACGTGAAATTCGTCAATGTATCAATACGACGAGGTCGAGTAATTAAAATAAACATATTATACATCATTGATATTTAAGACACAGCGACAAAATGAAAACGAGATATTTTTTCTAAGTGGCCGGGCTATTGTTGGGCAGTACAAAAAGAGTAAGACTCAAGGCATGACGCGGGGTCGCGCGCCTCACGCCTGCACCGACCTCGGCTGCCAAATAATAACCAATCACATAATGCAATAATTGTTCACCCACCGTGATCGTAACAAACACACAATGACTAAACATCATTCAGGCATTTATTGCCTCGTTTATCGCGGCCGGGATCACTGTGGATATGTCTCAATCTCACTTGTAAAAACCGTTAATGGCACCTAATTAAGTATTGTTTGAACTCATTCAATACTAAGTAGGTAGTCATTCTACATATTTGCTACACTTATATACTAACTGTACTGCTGTTGTTGTTACAAATTAACAATTAGTCTGATAGTGAATGTTTTTGATTTTATTTGCCCTTATAGAATCAGAATCAGAATCAGAATCAGAATCAGAATGTTTATTTGTGAAACATAGGTAAAATTTACAAATAGGTGTTAGATACATATATCTGGGCGCTATGTTTTGCCGTGAAGGCGTACAAATATAATAACTTAAAAACTAAACAAAATCAAACAATAAAATACAAAGAAAAAAGCAACAAATCTTAAAAACTATCATTTATAAAATCTTGGACAGAATAATAACATTTTTCAATTAACAGAGAATAGAGATTCTTCTTAAATTGTGAAAGCGGCATATTTTTTATGGTATCAGGTGTTTTATTATAGATTATTGGAGCTATTCCAAAAAAACTCTTTTTCAGCAAAGCGGTTTTACATTTTTTGTTGCACAATTGATTAATGTATTGCGAACGCATTGGATTTTTCTTTACATCAGATACTTTTTGAAAAAGATGTAAATTAATTTTAACAAACAAAGCCGTTTCATAAATATATATAGCTGGCATAGTCAATATTTTTAAAGATTTAAAATGTAGTACTCATGTATCAGTTGTTTTTAAGCCACACATGGATCGAATACATCGTTTTTGCGCTTTAAAAACAGTATCTCTTTCAGTAGATTGTCCCCAAAAAATTATACCAAACCTCAGAACCGATGCAACCAAACCGTGATATGCTATCAAAAGTGTTTGTTTACTAACTTTTTTTGACAGCTGAAAGAGTGCATATGCCGATTTATTTAATTTCATGCAAATTTCATCGATATGGGGCTTCCATGTTAGCTTGCTATCAATTGTTATACCTAAAAATTTTGCCTTTGTTGTATCTGCTATTTTGCACTTTTGATATGTAACATTAACTGTAGGTGTTTTACACCTTTGATGGAAATGCATTACTTTTGTTTTGTTTAAGTTAATTACTAGGTTATTGCTATTTAGCCACTTAATAACGTATAGGATGTTTACTTTTCTTTTTAATTTTTCGGTGTGGAATTGTGGACATTTTCTATTACATCTAGTATATACCGTTGTTTAGTCGGATTATCGTCAGTTTTATAGTATTAAATATGTGCCAAATGATTGTTTGATTCATAAGGACTTTCAACATTATTTCTTCTGTTTTGTAAGAAAGAGATGCAGTGCGGTGCCAATGCGGCGTTCTTGCCAGTATATAAATGACACCATAATGTTATTACTTCTGTCAAGGTTACTATGTCTCTTGCTAAACATTTTGTTGTCTAACAGATTTTGGTATCGGTAAATCGGATTGATACCGGTCCTCGAGTACCGTACATAGAGCCTTACGGCCATTCAAGTAGATTATGTGTGAGCCAATTGCTAATACTATGTGTGCACTCCATTAGCGAAACGAATCGTAATTCATGTTATTTGCACGTTTCATCCTCATTGTTTGTGAGCCTTGACGAAATAAGAGTAAGGCTGCTCTCTGCTCAATTCGGTAGGAGCGCTACAATCTTTAAATTTCCGCATTTCGAAATCGAACAATAGCATATTCGACTGGTAACACCAGTTAAAACGATTACAACGAATATAAAAATTGCTTCTTCTGTTATGAACAGGATCTCAAAACCGGTTGATATTATTTGTAAATTAGTCAATTGTTTATTCTATAGCTATTTGATATGGTCATTATGTTCAAAGATTTTCCTGGTGTGACAATTTCCTTAAGTATACGCATTCTCGAACAATGCCATGTTTTCACTCAAAGCATTGCGCTTTGGCAAGCGTTGCATGTGTTGCTTAATCGTCATCGTAAATTTATTGAACAATACATATTACACGCTGTAGATACACAGCGGCATGATGTCACGAATCATAATGTGCGCCAATGCAATAATGTAACAAAAATGTGAATGTAATATCAAAATGTAGTAACAAGAACACTTTTTGCATGTGAGAACAACTTTTATACCGAAATGGATCAAACTTGTCGAAGATCAACTTTATTACTTTATTCGAGGAATGGCAATCGACGCTTACATTCGTAAATCACTCACGGTATAGGTCAAATATTTTAATGCTTAAGAAACGCGTTGAATAACAACTGTCGAAATATTATGATGTTCGACATCTAATTTGCAGTGTATGCGTGAACATCTTCTGTAAATAGTGGACTTAATTATTGAACTAGACATACAATGACTGTAGAATGCTGGCCGTGGGAAAGGCGGTGGCATTTAGCGACGTACCGACCGACGTGCGCGATGGTACCAGCATCTTCGGTTACCTAACTGGGCGTTTACACTTGCCGACTTTTAGCTGACATATGATTGCGTATTGCAATAGCGCGAATGTATAATATTTTTAAATAGTCAAAGAAACTAAAGGTATGAGATGAAGCGACAGTCTTTTAATAAATAAATATAGGTCGAGGTAATAAGACGGTGAATCTAAGATGAGTTATTCTGATTTACAATATCGGGTTTTTAAAAGGATGTCCGACTATGGATGCGGCGACAATAGGGACAAAGTTGGTCACTTCGATGTTTAAATAATAAAAAGTAAATTACAGTTGATATACATTTCCTGCTAAATTCGAAGTACATTTGCACCGGCAGAATATAGCGATATCGTAGCTAACAAACGACAAGTGTAAAGTTCCATAGTGCATCGTGAATCTTGCATAATAATTATGTAGTAGGGCAGGCCGATCATTTATATAGTAATGGGTTCACATTTACATCCTCTGTCACAGATATAGATCAGACTCCACCCGAGCAATTTAATTCGTATAATTGCCTTAAATCAACAAGAGATATGTTACATTATACGTGCTTCTGGTTTTCATATACACCAATCTATAGATAACTTATTCCATTTGTGTATGATATTTAACGTTTTGTAGGTGGCTATAATGATTTTGTATAAAACTTCGATACACTTAATGGTAAAATTTTGATTTTGGTAGATATTTCACATAATATATTTCGGTGAGAGAGAATATCGATCTCGTTTCTTTAATTCAAGAACTTATCCATAACATCCAATTTAGGTATGTATCTTCAAAAGTATTAACTATAAAAGTTATACTATCTGACTTCTAGTACCTAAATTTTATTCTAAATCGTTAAATAATAATATTCGCTGGGATAATTACTGCTCACTTAGGTTATAAGCAGTATAATTATTAGTCTAAAATAAGACTTCTTAACAATTATTCATAGCTATAACAATACCTAACTGACTATTAACTTTAAACTATTAAATGTTTAGAGTCAACTTAATAGTAATTTTGGTTGCAGACAGGTAAGTTATTGCAACTTGTCGGCAATGAATGGCTGTAGAGGTAGACATAAAGTATGTCTCAGTTAAACAGAGGCTCATCTCTATTGTCACGGTCACGTCAAGATAATGTCATACACAATTTGTAATACTTCAAAATATTTTTACTAGACCTGTTACAAAATGCGTAAAGCCAACAATTTATGCGGCAGTTTGTAATGTTTCGCGTGTGGCGTGGCGCTTGCGAAACACTGTCCGTTGATGGAATGTGTTTGATATATGCTAAGTAATACACTACTTTATGCAAATAGAAATAGGTACATCAATTGAGTATACATAGCATATTCTATATAAGCTTTCAATTGTTTAATACTATTTAATTTTGATATTACTTGGAGTTATGGATATATTAAAGTCAGACTTTGCATAATGGTTTTGAATCTTTTGTACATTTAGTTACTTGTACAGATGTCTAATCATAATAGAGTCCTTAAAGGTTAAATGACATGTGCAAAATGTTTATAATTAATAATATCTTTGTAGTTTTGTTACATACCTGGTACTTGATTGGGTGAATTTACATTCATACACCAGTAAGACCAGACTCTAGATTATACATAATTCAGTTTTCTCGGTTATGTTTGATATCACATTTAATGAAATAATCGCTGACGTTGTGGCTTGCAATAAGCTTATATCTGGCTATTCATTACCTCCTCTAAAAGAAATAAAAGTATTTTATATGAGAAAGTGATATAAACGTGGCCGCGATTGAATTTTGATTAATCATTGTTACAGACCACAGTTTATGTAATATAAAGTATGGCAGTTCTGATAATTTGACATTAATTGTTGCCTGTCAAAATGTCTTCACTCCGCCTGATGGTAAGCAGCAGTGCAGTCTACGAGTAGAGTCCTTCACACCATAACTTCATTATAACTGAAGTGATGCGGAGTTCTCGATTTTGACGGTCTAAGGAGGTGCTTTTACATACCAACTATGTACCTACCTAAAAGTAGCCATAATAAAATAGCACCGTAAAAACTACGATAGTTATAATTTCGTAGTTACAATGGTTTGGTTGTGGTGCATAGATAGTAATGGCTATTTTTCATAGCTTCGTCTTTTGTAGTCCACTTAAAAAAAGTGAATCGGTGAAATTCAAAGGTATTGCATAAGTAGTTAAATTATAGCTTCTTAACGTACATATAAAACAAGCAAACTCATATTACATTATGACATAAGAATTTAAGAAACGTTTGTTTAATCAGTTCCATCGACCACTTTTTTAACTTTATAAGTTTGGATAGCAAGTTCTATAAGTAAAATTTGGACAATATACCAAAGCAAAAGGATAAAATAGTATCTATGTATAGAAAAACTTATCTATTGGCTAATACGACCGACTTGAACTTGAACTTTGAAAAATCAACGTAATTTATAACATTTGAGGAAAACATACGTATAACAAACCTCGAGAAGCTTCGAGCTTCACAGAATGAATTTTAGACATGTCATTGTGTAATAAAAAAACCGTCGTATTAAATAAAAAGTATTTTATGAATTAATAATCCAAATTATTATTCTGTATTTTTGAACTATGATTAAATCAACTATCTTTTAACTATTTCTGATGTGTAAAACAAACATTTGTCATTATTCTAAAAGATAGAGGCAATCGAAATCTCGTAGTTATGTTTTAACATATATGATGCTGACAGTACCACGGAAGTTACTAATTATGCTTCGCTTGTACACCGATCTTACTAATACACGTAGGATACAAACACGAAACTTCTCGCGCATAACTACAGTTACTATGTCTTGTAAGTACGCATTGTTTAAATCTACAATTAAAACGCATAATTATCCAAACACCTCGGAGATACACGCCGAGGCTTAATCAATTAATATTGTGTAGTATTGAACTTAACCGGAACTGTGTACATTACAGACATGGTTGTGTAAAATCCGTTGCAAAATGTAAACATGATCAGTCAATTACTAGTTTCGATGCAATTAAACGCAACACGCAACAGTTTTCTGTGCGCATTAACTAAACGCCGCGCCGCTTCCATCGTTGTTTCTTTTTTAGGCCTCTTGTTCACTTACAATCATGCACTTGACGCAATTCTGTAGTAGGTGGGTAGTAGGTATAATCAGTTATTTCAATGAATGATTTTTTTTTTTTTTATTTATTATTTATTTTATTTATTTTATTTGATTATTTATTATTTGCATTTATTATTCTATACGTGGTTTACGTATTTTTTAAGCTTCCTTATAATATTGTATTTATTTTTAATGTTGCCACATAAGTAGGTACTTATGCGGATAACGGAAGAGATTTGACTCTAATTACGTTTCGAGGCAGCATTCAGTATATAAAAAAATCAAATGATATAATGGAAGCACGTTCACACCCTCGCTCGTCGATATTTGTACTACATTTTAATATTGCCATATTCATATTATTTCAACATTTGTACTCAGAGCTGGTTTAAATAGTAGGTTAATCGTGTTTGGAACGATCCATTCGTTTTGCAAAAGAAACGATTCACTGAGCGACAATCGGCTTGCTTGATGTGTGCCTATCTATACTTATTTATTTTTTGTATTCATTATTTTTCTTAAAGGTCAGCGTGACTCGTCCGCAAAGGTCAAGTATTTAAAAGTTATTCTTATGTATAAAATTACCTATTCATCGCTTTTAATGCGTACTATCGATAAATCTAGTGAACAAGTCAACCGAGTTTTGTTCTGTGGTAGCAGGCAAAAAACATTACTGAATAAATGGCATAGACGAAGTAGGTGGTAAGTTTTAAAAATAGTTATCAGACTTGGTAGAGTCGCGCTCCGAATTTCACTAGAAACGTATCACGACTTCTTTTTACTGCTGTTTGCTACTGAATTTTTAGTTTTTGTGTCACCTGGCGGAAGCCTATCGTCACGATACGGCTATTAAATCCAGCAGTCAATTATTGCGTCAAGTTGAATAACATTTTAGATACGCCTACCTGTGCTAAGTACGTACACGGACGTTTATTGTACATTATCGCTAGGCTGTTAAAGTGTTGACTGCCATTTTGCTCGGTTTGGGACCCCTCGCAGTGTCAACACTTGTCACTTCGATGTCAGTTTCATTTACTTTGCCTTTCCTTACAATTCAAACTGAATTGCTGAATTGAGGATTAAGTAAACACATTAATGTCAGATTGTGTCCTTGTTTTATAGGATTATGCATATCTGAGATTGTATTGGAGGTGCTGCGGAAGGCAAATGAGTAAATATGTCAAGAATTCCGATGTGTAAAGTTTAAGTGGAGGAACAATAGAGCTCCGGTGAGTCGCGTGAATACCACGGCGTTACAGTATGGAATGCGGTGCTATTTTGAAAGGGGCACGTGCAAGGTCAAAGGTGCAAGCGGCAGCTAGCAGACAACAGTTGTGTCAAGCTAGATATCCATTCTAATACGTCTGTGTTAATCAGTCTTTTGCAACAAACAATCAATAGCACTTACCCACAATATCTGATAATTTATTGCAGTAAATCGGCTTCTATCAACTTTATTGACATTTGTAATTATGTTGTTATTTATAACTTGCCTTGTAATGGCTGTACGCTAGGACCATTATTACATTTTTGTCAAGAAGGCCATGTGCATACGACTAGTAATAGATTATGTGCAGGTTCGCAAATGTCATTTGACGATTGAAGTAGTTGATGATAGAAAGTTATAGATGTAAAGTTGTTAATAATGAGCGGAGTCGTGACTAGCTTCGATGTCGATAACTTATCACCTGGACACATGAACAATTAGCTCGCTGCGCAACCCGTCGCTATCGCTATAAAATGCGCAGATCATGGGGCACGTGTGTTACCACTGCAACTGCCGAGTACATCCTATTCGTACATAATACGAGCCCATTTAACTTTCGATACACAAAGACTAAATGATTTGAAGGAATTGCGTGCTGTAATGTAAAACTATATACATTTTTTTAACACAAAGTAAGAGTACCCTCAGGGCTTATTTTCGTTGTCTTTTTCCTTAGCGACAGTTGAGGAAAAAGACAGCAACAAAATATTTATAAGTTTCTTAAAGCAAGTGTGCGACCCCAAAGGTCAGACGCCCCGGTGATATCTTTCTTTACTCGCGAGTGGGCACGGCAAACGTTTATTCGAAAAAATGTGACGCAAAAACTATGTAGGCGCAAAAATTGCGAAGTGGAGTTCACTTTCACTATTTATTTATAGTGTTTACGGACGCCAAATAATGAAAAACGTTTGTAGATACATTGAATCGGCGATATAGCACGGCCAAGTTTGCTTAGAAGGCTGCTTGCTGTAAAGGTTGCAAAATGGAGAGTAAAAGTATTAAAAGTTGTGTATGCGACGCGGCTTGCGACGAGTTTGCAAATAAAGCGAAATTCTATAAACTGTGATTTAGTAAAATGGACTTATTTGTAACGACATTGGTTTTCAATTACAATGGCGTGTATGGAGGTGGCATGCAGTGCGGCGTCACCGCTGGAGTATTTACACACGGTGTGGGTCGACGACCCGCGCATCTCCGCCGTCGCGTGAGCAACCCGCCCCGTGATTGCTTATCGTTGCTGCACCGGCTATTAATAGCGAATAATAATAATAATTTAATCATATTATTTGTACATTCGATTGTTCACTTGATATAACAACCAAGTTAATACTTGATGGATCTATTAAGCAAGATTCATTGAACATTTTGTATTGCCACTGCTTTTGCAGTGAATATCTGTGAGCACTAAATTGTAGAGCATCTGCATTTTAAATGTATTGAATTAAATAGTAAGTAACAATTATTTTTACTGCTAAAAATAACAGCGGAGTCGAGACAGACTGTAATACCCCGTGGTTTCATTTCTTACAGTATAATTAGTGCAAGCAACTCGAGCTGTCTTGTGCCATCAAAAATAGGAGGGCAATTCACGAGCGAGCAACTATTTAATAGAGGATCTTTGTAATCTCATTTCTTAGTGTAACCTCGATCTATGATCAACTCTGATAATACATTATAGCAATCAATGTTTTAGTACTGTTAGAAAATGAGTTTTATATAAGATTGCGTGTTCCGTTTTAAAACAGAAGAATTATGTAAAATAATTTTACGATCACAGATCACGTTACTGTAAGACCGATGAAAACAAAAATGCGAGCAAATACCAAAAATGGCAAACGAATTTTAACTGTTTTAGTCTCTCTGAGTTTGTTAACTTCCGCGATATCGAATCGATAGCATTATGTGGCTGTTGCGACATCCACGTGGCGCATAGTCGTACAGACTCAACAAGTGATTAAATGGGTAAAGCTGAACACCCTTAAAAGCAAAGTAAAACGGCCAAGGCCTACGTTTACGTCACGATAATGCTTTTAAACGGGTTATGCGTTAAATAGGTCGTCGTACAGAGCGGTGGCACGTACAAGCACGTAACGTTGCAGTTGCTTCACAGCCCGCTGGTGCTTGCGTCAGCGTGCTCGGTGTGGGCGCATCGCGGGGTGTCTTCCGCGACCTGGCGACCTTCACGAACTACAAATTTTATAACACTAGACACGCTCAGTACACAAGCACTAGCATAAACCGTCTTATGAAGAACGTAAGTAACCACAGAACCAAAAGGTTTTATAATAAAGAATTTTCAAGTAATACCTAACTACATTTGAAAATAATTATGTATCTAGTATTTGACAAGTTTTTTAAACGTCTAGTAATCTATTCAACAGTAGAATTCAAATTATTTATTCAATTAGCATAATGTTTTTAATCAAAACCATTCAATTAATGATTTGGCACGGTGCTTCTATATCGGTTCTGTAGAAAAAAGTTGTTCGGAAAGTAATTTATGATTACAAAAAGTGAAGGCCGAGATGAGTCAAAGTCATCAGACATTAGAGAGTCAGCGAGGTCGGCATGTTAGCCGCATGCTAAACACCTGTCGAAACACCTCGTTATCCAATGTTGCTGACAGAAAACACATATTGCACTACCAGTGGACGTTGAGACGTATTGTCGTGTTACGTACTTTGAATCTATTATGTACCCGGTACATTGAAAATAAAATTCAATTAGATATACAAAGACTATTTCGACATTAAGGAATTTGTCTAGACTAATATGTAAAATATTAAATTGAGTTTAGTTGTAAAATTACGTTTTATTTGTCAGTGTATAGACGTTTGGTAAACAGCAAAATCAAGGCTGTTTTTTGAAATTTTCGGGTAAAGTATTTTCAGCGTTTCTGCAGACCGGGGGTCGTGGAAAGTGTTCACTGAAGCGAGAACCAATGCGCGCGTTATTAGTTGCGCCACAACCTAGAGGTCGCAGATATCGGACTTGATTGATTGCCTTAATTGAAATTAGTTTATTACTGCTCTAATAACATCTTAATACCGATTAACACTATTATTCCTATTAAATACTAAACTAGTCGGTCCAATTTGCGAATTTTATTTTACAATCAATTTCCTCACTTCGAAGCTAATGCAATGTCATAAGATATTTAGAGCGCTAATATTTTGAAATGCTTAGTTTAGTTCTGTAAGCGAACTATTTATTTTATGGTAAGGCTTCCAACAACATAACGTATCACTTATAGCTTTACGTATCAACTTGTGCTTTCAAGGTTTTAAATGCGAGCAATATTGTTTTATGACTTCGACGAATATTGTGAATGCAAATTGTAAGGAATGTGGGTATTGCATCTAAATGTTTTGTTCTGCTACGAGATTTGATTGCCGAATGCTCGAGTTGCACACATTCTCATCTCGAAACCAATTATAACTAACACTGATTTGTAGTAATAACTATGTTGATCTATCTACACGGATGCATTACGAACAAGGAAATGTTAGAGGCAAAAAATCTAGAAAATTCTTGTTCATTTAATAGCATATATACCTAAGCTTTTATGGCCGACAGTAGGTATGTAATCATTATCTTTTTAAATTGAAAATTTATTCTAAATACGGCGCCGCAGTTAAGATTTATATTTGTATCCACTCCACTGCATTGCAAATTAGATAGGTCGGAGAAAGCAAAATAATCGTGTATGTATAGATGATGCGTGATCAAAATATATATTAGGCCATTGAGGCAACGCTTTCGTTATTTTTAGCCCCAGAGGATCGATTTCCTTAAGCTAGTAAATCCAGACTATATTATAAATTGTAATCTCTCGAAAATGTTTGCTTCGAAAAGTCAAAGCTATGTATGCATATTTTCACAACAACAATGCGAATTTATTTATTCGATGACATAAATGCATCTTGATTGATACGTAACTGATGCATGCGAATATGATGATGAATCGTTTGGTTATGCATTTTGATTTTTAAGTTTTGCAAAAAGTAAAGCGATTGAGCAAGGTATGTATTGTCATCGAAAAGACTTACATCGTTAGGTAACAAATATTGGTAGAAAACGTAATACTTATTTATAAAGAACCTCTTAACATAATCACATGTAAAAACTTGATTCACTATAATGTAGAGCCTATGGACGTCGATGCGAATAACTAATGAATAGGTGCCTACATTCGTTATTCGCTGAGAGATTCTCGTTTTGTTTGTACCATATCCATCTATTTATAAAATATTTAGTGATATATATCTAGTGTTAGTTGTAACAAGGCGACACGTGTCTACAATAAGTTTAAAACCAGTTTTTCGATCTGATTGCAAGTTGATTTAATCACTCGCTCACCGACTAGCCGGGTGACCACATAGCAGCCACTGGCGGGAAACGCACGACCACTTTCATCACCTCATTAATAATATAGAATTAAGAATATTTTAAAAACACTTAGTATGGATATCGGCACATGGAAGTAATAAAAAATACAAATACTTCCACCATTAATAAAGTTAGTAAAATGTCGGTAAAATAAGCGGAATTAACAACCGATAAAACTTAGAAGGTTAACATAAAATACTAAACAAATGCTAAAAATACTTACGTTCAAGTGAGCGTAACATCCAATATTGCCGGCAAGTACAACAACTACAAAATATTCAAATTCTCATTAACGTTATTGAACTTTTGCGACGTCATAAAATAATACACGATAGTATTAGCAAATCACAGCAAATATCCAATATAAGTCACCGAAAAAATGTCAAAACGTAACACGTAACGGAAAAACTTTTTTGGTTGTCGATGAAATGACACTGGCAACGGTTTCGATGTCCGAAAAAGTAAAAGAGCGATATGTAGTGGCGCGCGGTAGGAGTTGGCGAAACTGACGTACGCAGCGCGCAAGCGCCGCCAAGGTATTGTTAAAAGTTACTTTTACTTACGAGACTTGCCGCGTGCTTGCGCCTGCGGCTCTAGCCACTTCGGCCGAGGGACCTTGCGATCGTCGCGCCACCCGTTTCACTCTTTACTGATCATGAAAGAGAAAAACAGAGGTCTCACTCTTCCTCTGTGACACACCGTTTGGAAAATTTATTTTTGCCGTGTGCCTTAGAATACATAGGAATATTTGTGCAAGATTAAATTATTGCTATGCAAAGTATCCGTCTCGGTTCATTGAAATTTTAGGTGAATATTGCTTTATTTCCTTGCGTGGCGAGCCGAAGCAACGGAAAAATTATTATTACCGGGTCATCAAGTAGGTATCATACCTGTTGCATGGAATTTGTTAATTACCACTGAGCCTGCTCCATGTATCAAATCAGAATGACTTAATATCCATTTTAGACATGTTATGTTCATAAATCAGATTAATGAAGTGATGTTGTTGGGCACTAGAGTCTAAAACTCATTTGCATGCGTGAGCAATGTCACGTGAATTCAAATATTAACTTCGAGTGTATAATAAACCTTGATCTGAAAGGTGGCTGTTACCAACTTGATCTGAGTGTTTTAAGTTGTATAAAAGTACATAGATATAACAAATTAGAGAAAACCTGTTGTATATTCTTAAGTATGAGCTACTGTAGAGGTATGATAAACTCGTTTCTTATAAGTACAAATTTGTTTGTAGCTGTAACTTCTTTTTATTTCTCACTAGATTTTGCCTACGGCTTTGTTCGCCTAACTGTAGGTTGGGTTAGTAATAATACATTTTTCGAAATCAAAATCCTTTTCTGAACAGAAAAGGGGAATCCCTGACAACGTGAATGCGAAATTTTATAATGATCGTTCGAGTAGTTAAGGTGTGAATGCGTAACAAACAAACTCAAATTCGCATTTATAATTTTTTAATTATGATTTCGGTACATATAAGCAACATCCCAGTTATAGGTACAAAACCTGACAATATCTTAAGAAAATTAAAAGTATCTACACTTTTGAGAGTAGAATACTGCATTCTATAGAGAAAATAGTAGATTTACTGGCGCCTCGTATAGTTAAGAGTAGGCGTGAATGTGTAATGAATAAATCAAACTGCATTATTGTTGACACATTCGCCTCCTGGCGAGGTTAATCAAATTGCTAAGTTAGCTAATAAGTTGTGTTTTGCGCCAAAATGCTAAAGAATTTGTGTTGCAAGCTATGCTCAAGGGTTTGCATCAATCGTATTGTCTATGAGGTGATGGCGTGGAAAGTCTGGCGCGGTCGTGCCCGCTGCGGCCTCGCACGTAACTAAATAAATCTGATACACTTGATACGCCCGCATCGATTAAGAAACTCGTACATATCTATATAGGCCGATATGAAATTTCACTAAACATTTTATTTCATACACACGAACTGATACCTCATTATATAATTTACCCGCGTGCCTTTTGCCTAATTTTTTATTGCCTTTCAAAATCAGATAAATAGAATGTAATTATTATTGCTGGCCAGCGAGTGAACAGGATATCAAGGCAGGTAACTATTGGTACAACTACCTACTTAGTTAATTTATCAAATGTTACCTGTAGGTATATAAAAACTTAATCATTGATATAAAAACGTCGATCAGGATGCCAAGAAAATAACAAAGTTAATACCTATAAATATTGTATAACATGGAATGTTGATCTACTGGCATCTTAAAGATTCGGTGCGGTAATTCATGGATATAGTGAATGCATTCATCCAACCATTACACATTTATTTCTATAGCGCCTACCACCTGGTATATATTTTTACTATTGCGGACCAATTCTTGTAATTAAGACTTCTTCTCTATTTAGTTTTAGTGTCATAAATATAAAAAATAATGTTATCCTAAATTAGAATAAACGTCAAATGTCATTTTATTTGACGTTTATTAAACTAGATCGGCGCTTATAGAACATATGTTATTACAAGAATTGGCCTCTGGTGTTAACAGTGAATTGCTTAGTGGATATTCATTTACAGCTAACCAACCTACAACATATCCTTAGTTTATAATATTTGATCCTAATCAAATTGCGGCTTAAATTTAATTAATCGAAGCCAGTTGAAATTCGTAACCCTTGGCTAGCTCTTAGATATACTATCGTGAGTGTATATACATATAAGAACAATAAGGCTAATAGAATGGCTGCTTATGTGGTTAATCATTCAATCATGTATCATAATGATATTGCGATGTGGTGAGTAAAATGCCTTAAAGTATTAAAATACATGCTGTACGGCTAAACTTTTCATTGTTAGATAATATTATATTCTATTACATACACACAACATCATCTAGCCCAAACTAAGCAGAGCTTGTACTATGGGTACTAGACAATGGATAAACATACCAATATACTTTTTTTTTTTTGTAAATTCATACATATTACACATAGAAAAACCCAGACCAAGACAAACATCCATGTTCATACTACCCTTTATATCATTATTTTTATGCTATGTTCTTAGTTATTCGAGGCAGCTTACGACATGGCTTTTGAAGATAGTCATTTCTAAAATTGCAAACAATTATTTGTTTGTCAATATTATTTCTGTTACTAAGGAAAATGTGGCAACAACAACTTTAAATTAACATCAAATAATAAACACTGACACACACTGAGAAGAGGCCCGTGCCCAGTAGTGGGACAGTTTAATACAGGGCTGATATTATTAATAAACTATAAAGATCCCTAGCCTTACAGTTCACAGTTCACTTTGAAATCAAGTTTCCAGCTCAATGCAGTAACAAACATCGTCAAATATCTAGAATCTTTGTTTGTATGAAGTTAGGTCAAGCAACGCATTTATCAGAACATAACCAAAACAAAATTTTATTAAAACCTGTGTTTGTAATCGACAAACCATTTTTGGCGTAATATAATAGATTTGTTCGTTTTTTAAATAATATTAATAGCGGTTCGTCAATTGATTTTTAAAAGGTGGTGTAATAAAGATAAATGTACCTACAATTAATTTTTATGTGAATGAGTTAGTAAATAAGCGTATTGCCAGCGTTTAGCTGGTAAGCGAAGCGCGCTTCCAAGTTCCAACACCAGTAACGGTCTCGCGTTGCCAACCGATCCAAAAGCATCACAAGCAGCAAATATCACCCTAACCTTCCCTTTAACAGCACACAGTCACTTAAGGGAGTCTGTAAACCCAACTCACTACATGAATCCAATGTAAGGTTGTTCAACTGCAATTATCCGTAAAGTGGACTACCCCAGTTTAAGCGAAATCAGGTTTAAATAGAGATTCCCTTTTACTCTACTTTTCTACCTTTTCTTGTTGCGATTACCTGCACAATTAAATAGGTTAGCTACTTAATGAAAATACGGTGGTAATGTGACATACATATGTATGTCACGGAAATTACCACCGTAATACAAACATATTTGTATTATGTTCGTCATCAACCTTTGTCTAAATTGTTTCTATCAGTTTATTAGTTAGCATGCCACACCTCTCAGTTTTTATTATTTTATGCCCAATAATAAATTATTTAAAAAATAATATCTATTGGTCTTGGGAGATCCCAAAAAATGCAGTGTGACGAGATTGTCACACTACATTTTTGTCTATGATATCATTCATGTAATTATATAAAGTCTAACGTTTGTATGGTTGGACCGTTTATAAAAGAAAACATAAACTTAAAAGGACATGGTTGTTTTAAGTTGCTGAATCGATATTTACTCAAATGGTATTTAATTGCCCACATTACCAGAGATATTTTGTAGGTATCATAATGTGTACTAGTTTATTCATTTTTTTATTAGTTTTGGCCATTGGCGCACTCGATGTCAAGCAGTAATCATTAGTTTTGGCCATTGGCGCACTCAATGTCAAACAGTAATCACCACTCATGAAGATGGCTGGGACTCATTCCCAAGCATTGCAGAAGCAATGCTATATGCTAAGCATATAGTCACAGTGTGCGATGCCCTGTAGTGGGCATGCAAAGCGGTAGCATTCTGAATTAGAGTTTAGAGAACAATCTAAATTAATACAGAACTTTCTTTTCTTTCTTTCTTTAACCCTGCCATCCGTAAGAATGAAAAGACTGAGTAGGACACTAAAACGACCAATAGATCCGGGTATGCGGCTTCAGAAGATTAGCTCGAATCGGAATCATCTTAAAAAAAATGTAACGTTAATCTGATACAATTACATAAGTTTAAGTTATCGTGAGTATACTAAAAGCAACTATCGAATCAAATTTAAAATCCAAGTCAATGACACAAAATATTTTTTAATTCTCCGTCCAGTTTGCAGCCCGAATGCTTGGCGCTCAATGGGTTTCCTGTCTGCGTTGCGCGAGTTTTTTATGTGACTTTCGGCTTCCTGATTGTTGTATACGCACACTTATTATGTAGGTATGTAATTATGGTTTCGTAAGCCCATATATTAGTTTTACTGTTCGAGAAACTGCTTTAAATTATGAATGGAGTTGCTGCGAATTTGGTCACGGATAATGATATGTTAATAAAATATATCATTCGTTTCGAAGTATCGTGAGGAAGCCCACCCGTTAATAATAAATTCCGAAGGTGTGTGGCGCCATGAGCGGCGATAGTTGCGCCACCTGTCACTGTGGGCACGAACTACCGCCGTAACGTGTATGCGTCGAGTACCAGGCGTTCACTTCAGCTACACTGACATTCGATTCAACAACTCTGCTGTGGCTTGTTCCTAGGCGGAATATATAATTGGGATCTCTAGGAAAAATATCAAAGGTTGATATTGCTTTTTTTAATTGGATATTCTTGTGAACCTGCCGTTCTCGGATTGGAATAATCCTTCAACTCAGTTTATTAGCAAAGTTGCCATGAATATATAATACCATGTATGGAGTTTCGCTTGTTTTAATCAGTATTGTTGTTTAACCAGGACTTTAAATGATTAACTCATTCAATCAAAATTTCGTTAAGTAGAATAACATGATAAGGACTTCAATAGGTACCAGAACGCATTCAAAATTAGATGGAGTTATGAATTTTGCCTTGGTTACGCAGCGGTGGTGAATGCGAATTCTATACATGAAGGTTCTGGATCGATTCCGAGGTCGAGAAAAGTGACATTGAGTTTTTCTGCCAAGAAATTTTCAGTCACAGCGTGAATACAGAAACAATTTTTGGTAGATGGCAATAGGTTCGGTTCCTATTATGTGTGAATAACTGTCTAAACCTTGGTGAATACGCCTTTGTCTACCTCTTCAGGAATATAGATGGGATATTATAAACAGTAGCCTAGAGCAGAAAATCGAATCAGTTCACCTGTAATTTAACATTTCACCCGATTTATACACAACAATAGCCCCACAAAATAAACTATTACTTAGCCTAACTATCGGCTATTGAAAAGATTTCCTTAAGATATCGGATGTGTCTATAAGAATTTATAATTTTATGGTCATCGGTTGGATCCGTTCTGTTCCGCTTGACTTCAAACTAATAGGGACAAATTCTTTAGCACAAAAGATACACGTCATTCAAAATACAATAATCATTGTTAATGGATTGACTAGTCACGTTTAAAATAGCTCAAGTTATTAATAGGTCTGTAGCATTATTTTTATCTTTAACGACAGTATTATAAGATAAATCAGTTACGTTCATTGGCATTGCGTTCATGGTCATTAAGAAAGTCAAAACATAACTACCACACGTTACTTTGTCAACGTCATACATGTCGTTTTGTAAAGTTCAGTATGCATTGAGTCACTAATATCAGAGCAACTTGTAGCGCAATAAGAATGTTGCTTACTTTGATTCATAAAGACGTCCTTATATCATAGTAGCCGACGCAGAATGGAGGCTATCGTTTTTGTGCTCACCAGTCAGCGCAACTAGCGAGTAAAATCCTATCAATCCTGCCACAGTTGCTGTCAAAAGCCGTATTTGGCGGCAATCATTGTCGGTTTCTATGGTTACTGTAGAAGTGACTATAGAGTATGACGTCTAAAGACCTCACTATCCACTAGCACCTTTAGCGGCAAATTCAAGCGCGGTAACCCTCATTGAATCTGTCTGTGCAACTAACAACGATGACAATAGTGGTAGAATCAACAACATCTGTGGCATGTTTTACTTATAATAAAAATATCAGCCTTTTATTATACTGTCGCACTGTTGGGTTCGGGCCTCTTCTCATTGAGAGAAAGGGTTTGGCAAAAGGCCACCACTCTGACCCAGTGCTGGTTGGCAGAATTGACATATCTTCGAGAACATTTTGGAGAATTCTCATACGTGCAGCTTTCCTTTCGATATTTTCCTTCGCTGTTAAAGCTAGCGATAATTAACTATTTCAATATTAACATAACTTCGAAAAGTCAGAGATGCGCGTCTTTGGATCGAACTCGAGACCTCTGCGTTGCAGTCCAACGGTCTCCCACTAGGCTATCGGTGCTTGTGTAATATGTTTTCCTTACTAGTATATTATTTATTCAGTGTTAACATACCTAAAATGTGGAGCAACATCTCGTCGATGTGTCTTAGTAGACACCCGTCTTAACATTAGCACATTAGTCAGTGTTCCTGACATTTAGGTGAGATCAGCCTAAGTTTGCCCATTAAGGCTTTAGTCACACTGTAAAGCATAAGTCGGCATGCCACGTGAAAGGTCATTGTTATATTGTTCCACGATTATAATTTTATAATCGAATGTTATTATTATATAGTCATTGTGGACAATGTATAGTAATAAGCTAATTAATTTTGCTGTAAGGAAACAATTCGATTGAACATTCGTTCAGCTTTTTAGGAATTATTTTAGTTCAAAAGTATATGTAACCGCCTTATTTCTTAGAGAAGTAAGATCATTTATACTAATGACTTTGAAGGGTAATCAATTTCACCTACAGAGGACAACTTTATTCACTAGTGTGTGTTTGTGGGTGTATTGTGTAAATCTAACAATGTGACTTGGTAACACAGAAACATTATTATAAATGTGTGCAATAAATTAAATGTAGCTTAAAATTACTTAACGTTTGTATCCTTTTAAACTTAGATAGCTATCGAAATGTATTAAATTCAAAATGTCAGCAGTCAGTATGCATAATAATATCAATGTGCATATCAGGCGACACCGCTAAACAAATGTTCGGTTCAAGTACGTACAAATAATTCTTGATAAATGATTTGCATTTTTCAGCGACAGAGTGGTTCAAAATATATTTAATTTTATAGCATATGAGCTTTTTTTAAATTGTTATTAGCTTTCATATACACCGGCTCATATAATTCTGGTTGCCTTATTCAAATAGAGGTTGTTGCAAGATAAATATTAATAGCTATTCGGATAATTGAATCAAATTGATAGTTACGAACAATAGATCGTTATAAATACTTGTCATCGAATCAACCAAAATACCTTGCATTTATTAAGGTGCGCTTTAATAGATTTGGTTCAAGTGGGTGTGATTTGAGCAAGAGATAAATCGCACAAGTGTATATAGAATTCGCGATTCAAAATTGGTATGAATAATTGGTTAATCCTAGTTATCAAGTGATGCAGAACAAGATCTACAGATAATAGGAGCATATTAAACCTTCGCTTGACCGTAATCCGATTCGGTTGTGATATTGTAAAATTATTTTAGTTGGTATTTGTGTATTATGATCGAAAATTATACAATTTTTTAAATAAATAATATTAGCCCTGTATAAACTGTCCCACTGCTAAGCACGGGGCTCTTCTCAGTGTGTGAAGGGTTTCCACCACGCTAGCCTAGTGCGGATTGGCAGACTTCACATATCTTAGAGAACATTATGGAGAACTCTCAGACATGCAATGAGGAAACCCTCACGGTGATATTCGTTAAACGGCAAATTTTTAAAACGGCAACGTTAAAATCTTTTTTGGATGTACCTTTTATTTTAAATTTTATATTTAATTTAATTTCTTTATTATAATTTTAAATTATTATATATAAGTTTAACAAACGCTACCGTACCGTAGCGTTTGTTAAACTTATATATAATAATTTCATTGCAACATTTTCTGTACGTGTTAATTTAATTTAGAAGTCTTATATTGGAAACCAGATAATATGTTATAATAACAGTAGTCTGTAGTTATAGTAAATATTGATAGACACAGATTTGTGAAATATATTTCGCTCTATATTTATTCAAACAATTGTTACATGTCAAGATTTCTAAGAAATTTAATGGTCACCAGTTCAAAGTGGTGCAAATATTATTTGCAATGCAATTTACAGAAGTCAAAAAAGCATGTGTTCAAAATATGGTTTCTGTTACGCTTATATAAAAACACTGAATTTCATTGCAAACTGTTATTACACAAGACAATGATCAAATAAGATCTTAATTATAATTATCCATCTATATTTTTGTCACGTCTGAGCGCTTTTGATAAATTACTTTGGCTTTTGTTGTGTATAAAACATCTATTCAGAATGCGACAAGGGAGGAAAAACAAAATGCGCTTCAATACAAGTCTATGTCAGAAAAAGATTCTGGCATCGCTCCAGAGTAAAAGATGAACATGTGCAAATATATGAAAGAAATATAAAATAATATATTACATAGCACACGTCATGACAATGGGTTATGAAGTATAAGATTTCTTTGTCTATGTAATAACTTGCATCAAATTGTTCGAAGAGAAATTTGAATGCTGATGAATTATTAATTATGTAATATAAGTAAGTATATAGTATTAACATTTAATGACATGATCAATGTCTGTCATTATAGAATAATCACACCAGAGAATGCAATGTGAGTTCTATAGCACTAGATGGTCAAAAATTACAACAGTTCGACGTTTATGGTAATTGTATTTGCATATTACTGGTGGCTGTCATACATTGAATAGTAATTATAGGGTTCTATCTATCAATTACCTTACCTCCTTTGCGAGGACTACTTAATGGCTTTGTTTATTTTCCGAATTATTATAATCATAAAGTGTAACACTAACTGGTTGCAACTAATTTGTAATACTTATTGTTTAATAGCCTTGCACATAATACTGATCAGTTAACTCCTTTCAATCATAGTCATGTGTCATGAATCATGTGTTTCATCACAAAATGTTTAATCGCTCTACAGTCTCTTTTTAGTCGTATGTCGGTTTAATATGAATATTAGTTTTAATTTTACGTAGTATCTATATAAATGTTACATAATAAGCTATAACTTTTCTCTAGATATAGATACAGATATGATAGATACAGAATGTGATAAATTATATAGATGTAAAAAAACATAAATAAACATTAAACATTAAAACAAAAAAAAAATTGGATTCTAATCGGCCATCATTAATACTTTAGAGATATTCTAATGAATACTTTTTAAAAATACTTATGGTAATATTGACTTATTACCACAGAGAAATTTCACTTATAGTCTACTAAACCTCTTTACTCCCGGTTAACTGCGGTTAGTCTTTTGACTCGTGGTAACGCCTGTCATCAGGTACACATAGTGTAATGACTTCTTGTCCACTTGTACAAATGTAATGTGTAGATATGATATGGCCGATCTCACATTACATCGATAAAACCATATCACATTTGTTAAATCATCGCTATGATTCATATAATATAATGCATTATAGTGTGTTATGTTGCAGTCGAATGGAGCGGTAAAAATAAAGTTGGTACTGTACGACGAAAAATGCTACAAAGTCATCAGATCTCATCTCACGTTGATATTCTCGTACAAAGTCTACGGGACAGTTAGCACGGAAGTTGACAGTTCAATCCGGTCAATTTGTGGTGTAAAAGCTCGCAGCAACGTGTAACGTGACACGCGAAAAGTTAGATTCTAGATTTTTTGCGCCGTATGAAAGGCAATATTACTAGCTTATTCAACCAACAGATTGATGACTATGACGACCTTCTAGATAAAGGAATGCTAATGTTGTTGGCATACCACTAAGGGTCGTCATCTCTAACATATTTTTCATACGAATGTAAGTGACTGGCGAGGGCTTTGTCCAATCACCGTTGTGTTAATGTTCAACGAAGAATTATGAAAAATTCGCCCATCATATTCTGTGTAAGTATAGACTTTGGCAAAGTGAACGTTATATTATGCTTATCAATTAGTAGTACGAATTCTGGTGCTTCTAGGCATTTCTTCAATACATATGTTACTGGACTTAGGTAACAAATTAGGGCTCTTAATGTTCATGTCCGTTGTGCTAAAAAGGGTCAGGTCTAAATTATTTTTTTTTTTTGTCCGGTTGGGAGGGAAGTGGTATAATGTTTTTAAGGCCACCGACATACATCAGAATAAATTTGGTGCAGTTTCCAATACAGTTAAACTTTTAAATTTAATGTAGTTCGGAAATAACACTGTTTAACCTCTTGTATGCCGGAATACCAGACATAATAGAAAAAGCATTGTGTCTCGCGCAGATCCACGTTCCGGCATACCAGAGGTTAAACCATGAGTTTAGATTCGTAAGTTAAATTTGCAAGCTAAGTTTAAACACCAATTACATTTATACAAATTGTCGACTAAATGCGACGCGTATATATAGGTATGTGTTATGTGACCATAGGTTAGGTTCATCAGAATACATATTTATAAGTTCCGCTTCAGAGACATAAAAAGGCCGTCGTGTATATTCTTAAATACATTGTCATCTGCAAAGGAATTTCGACCTATGACGAATGGCTAAAATATTTTTTATTAAATTAACTTAAATTTCGATTGATATCAAGGTGTGCATAATACCTATTATAATCCTGTAGATATTTGCAATTAGCATAATAATCTCATTTCATTAAGAACTAATTAAAATACTTTAGTTTAACCTTATTGGCAAATTAATTATTCAGATAATTGGTCAAGTGTTAATTGACTCTCAGTGCCGACACGTGTGGGTTATTATTTGATTAACAGGTTATTTCAGTTCATTACTTGTAAATGGGGCTTCCCAGTTGGACATGACGTGGTTTAAAATTACATTTACATTGGTTACATTTACATTTACAACATATTACATTTAAATTGTAATAAAAGCCAGTATTTTTCTATTCACCTGTATACTAGTGATAATTCGAATTTAAGTAACTACCAGTAATCCTACCATTAATAATTATGATAAAAAAGGAACAAGATTAAAATAATCATATTGCTTTTTTATAATGAATGAAACATGTATATTAATATAAACAAATACATATAATAAATAAAATTATCTTCTTAAAATTAAGACTGTATTTTATAGCGTTTGCGACCATGACATTGTTTTCTTTTTTTACAGAGTGTTGGCTTGTGTTTATGCTGCAGGTAAGTCGAAATTCAAATACGAGTAGCTCCAATTATTCTTTGATACTTCGGTAACAGCGTATAATTTATGGCAATCAAACTATTTTTATCAGTGTCGTCAGTTACCATTAGGTACTGATATCTTTGTAATCACAGTAGTCAAAAAGTACAATTAGTCGGGCCGTGGAGGTAAAACAGTAGCCGCTTGGTTAATGTTATTCATAAATTGCTTCAGGCTACATTTGACAGCAGGGGATTGCACTTATTACTCATTAAGATAATATAGATTATATTTAGTAAATATGCCAAGTAAGTAAATATATAAACTACAACATAGCTTATTATGTAATATAGCCCAGTTATACCAGTTATACCAACCTATTCTCTTACTGACATGAACCCACTCCTAAGACAAGCATTTTAGCTTAGCTGGCAAATTACTTGCATTCTTGTTAACAGGCATGCATGCAAGTAATTTTCATCGCATATAGCTAGTAACTTAAAGAAAAATTCTAATATACATTTAAAGAAGATATTACGTTATGAAATAATCGTAACATATTGGTTTCATTATATTAGACGTCAATTATTGCTGTTGTAAACATCATTAACCACAAAGTCGAATATTTGTTATAAGTTCTTCTTTTGATTAATTCTTAGAACTTTGACCAAAAGCCGAATTTAATTTATTCCTGGTACGGTTTTGTGCGAGTGATATTGGCATTTGGCTGTAACCGGAGTCGAATCGAACAACACGAGATCAGTTGAATACCTATCTTGTGAACATATAGTGAACGGCAAGGTCGCGAGGGTATAAGTTTCTTTCCAATTTTATCCACGTATTATGTTAGTTGTGTATGTGTTAATATTGACGTTACTCAATATTTTAGAACAGGTATTAATGTATTAGCAGGTCGGTAGGTATGCGAGTGATACGTCAGTCTATTATTTACAGACAGCCATAGAGTAATGTTCCACTTTGTTTTATATTATGTAGTGATATTAGTTTTTGTTAAATTTATATTGTATTAGCAATTATTCCCATTCGTTTTTATGTCAATTCCTGATTATTTCGTTTAATCATTTTACAGACATACATTCATAGTCTGTATCTCCAAATCGAGAAGCAAAGGTCTATTGCACTTACACTTTCCTAGCTATTGTTTTAGGTCTCACGTAATAGGGGGACAGCCTGTTGCCGTCTAACGGGCATAGATCCTGACTTCGTGTTGCTACTGAGAATGACTTGACAGAAATCTCAATAACACATTGCCCAAACTTGGAATCGGACCGGAGTATTCACCACCGAGGCAGTTTAATAACACATTTTTGAACGAGACTTGCACATTTTTGTCTTATTTATCTTTAAGAGATCAACCATTTCGTATCTTATCATAACATAAAAGAATGTCGATCATTTGCATTTTAGTGGCTTGATTGGTATCTGGTACAATTATTACGACCGTAACCTTTTGATATTGTCACAGGTATATGTATTAACTTATTGAAATGATATACGTAAATAGTAGAAACCGAAGACGTAAAATAACTAAAGTATCGTGCAGACAACCTGGACTTTAATAAAATGTCTAATTTACAAACAAAATGAGATAAGTAAAACTTAAAAAAGTAATCTTAGACGCAAGATTATTTTGATCGGTGAGCTACTTGTGAATCTGACAGCGCCATCTATAGAGATAAGTCGTAAATACGCACTTTCCTTCGTGTGCACTTTTGAGCACAACACTGCCTCGCTAACGCGTTGTGTCCGTTTAATGTAGAGGACGCAACGTTCGACTTCGTTTTAATTACTACGCTTTCAACAACCCTCTACGCACTTTGCATTCATTAATGCAAATAAATAGAGGGCGTTTGAATATGTGAAAAGTATATTAGGTATCTAACTTGACTTGAATATAATATCTTTCGTCACGCTTAATAAAGTTTCTGTATATATTATGTTGTTATAAATATTGTATGTAGATTATAAAAATTAGAGTAATAATGTACTTGGTACGCTTTAATCTGTTACCTAAAAGGTATTAGATTATATTGTACCGATATAAGTAAGTTTGGTATTTTTATAACTTGAGGTATAAACTCGGTACATGAATTTTATTTGCCTGGTAATATATCGCGATATAATGCAGGAGGTTTACTCTATACGTATGTATTTAAACTAGCAATTTCACGACTCTGATAATGTGTTGTTAATATTTGATGTGATCGGATTCGAGTAATCAGAGCACAGTTTTGGTGCTATTGATAATGTATATGTATCCTTTGTGTAATACCGCACATAAATAAACTAGTAATATAACCTTTAGATGTGACTTGCTGGAATTACCTCGCTTCATGAATAAAAAAGATTTAATGCTCACAAAGAATGTTGTATTCGCAGCTAAAATGTGTTAAAAATACATGAATGTCATATTCAGAAAACAATAGCTACTTTCGTAGATGGATGTGGGTATTTAACATAAATAGTAGGCGCTTTAGAGTTAAGACGTGGGCTGTAAGCGTTGATGAACAACAATTAAAACAGCTTTATGTATTCTGTTAGCACATTGTTTCCACACGAACATACTACCAGACTAAAGTTCCGCGAACACACATGAGAAAGTGTAGCAATATTTGTAATTTATTAACAGTCAACCCTGCCTAAAGCATGTTTCTCTAAATAATACATTACATAAAAGGTGAAACCACAACACACAAACTTGTTTAAACAATGGTACAATGTTCAGATCCATACATTATGTATATTACAGGCGGTATTTCTGAAGTTCGTATAGTTCGGTGGAAGTTCTTGATCGATCATCTGATAGCATTAAGTTCCACAGAGGAATTCTATATTAAACTTTTACGAGACGCATTTACACTTATGTACTATTAGACACTTATTCCTTTTCCGAAACTGTAGAAAAGGTCAGTCACCTTATTGTGTCCGAGCTCTGAAAATACGAGCATCTTTTATAACGGGCAGATCGTACTTTCGTCAGGTTTATTTCAAGCTTTTCACGGCGGGTATAGGATCATCGTAGGCTGTCTTCATCTTAAAACCTTTCTTGTATTAGATTTGTAGAAGAGACTTAATATATTGTAAGGTTCTCGGCCGCCGGGACCTGCGGCTTCATATGTCTTTTGAGACGTATGGCTACGTGGTGTAGTGTTATTTCTAGGGACAAGGGTAATATTCTATTCCCTGACTACCTGCCGAGGAAACCCGTAGAAAGGTTTTGTGTGTTATATTACTAGATGGTGTACAGGTATGTAATAAACTACGTAACTAAAGTTTTTAATCTAAAATAAAACACTGTAATTAAGACTGGGTCACTATTGAAAGGCGCGTAATAATAGTATACTGACTAGAATTTAACGAAAATTGTGACATGTACAGTCTGAGAAAAGCAAATAGTTTTAGTACATTTAAGCTTATGAAAGTTGCATTTAGTAGAGATTAAGATTGATAGAGATGCTTAAAAAAGACTTTAAAGAAATATTTTTAACGTCTTTTTTAAACATCTCTGTATCTACGTCATCATCATCATCATCTCAGCCAAAAGACGTCCACTGTTGGACATAGGCCTCTCCCAAGGTCTTCCACACAGACCGGTCTTGGGCTATATGGTATCTACATATTTAGAGCAAAAGCCACCGTGAATAATAGTAATATCAAAAGTAATATACATATAATGTCATAATAACAATCATCAACATAAGCAATATTACGGAATAACGACAAGGTTAAAATAAAAATAATAGTTATATAGTTTATATATATACTGTCCCATTTGGCGCCAGGAGGCGTTAGCTCTGGGCGAAAGACCAGCTCTTTCCACTATCGCTGCAATATCCGAGCTCCGCCAGGTCCTGGTGGAAGAGTGAAAGAAACGTCTTGTGCATCCGAGTGCTTGGGCACCCCACGATCGTGGCGGTAAGTCCCGTGTTAGAGAAGTGGCTGGAGAGGCTGCATGACACCCTCACCGATAATAATAGGCCACGGTTGTTTTGGTCAGTTCCGCTGTCGCATAGGCCGCGATGTTGTTGTGGACTCGGCACTTTGCATATTAGCGGATTGCCCCGCTTAGGCTACGCAGCGTCGCGACTTGGTCGAGGCAGTCGGTACCTTTGCCCTCTCGCTCCCGGCCATGGCTCAGACCATGGTCCAGAGCGAGAGGTCTTGGAATGCCGTCGCCAAGTCATTTCCTTCAAAGAGGCGGCGGAGCGGAGAGCAACCTGCAACCTGCAACCGCAAAGCCGGGCGCCGGAGGGTGCGAGGCGACCTCCAGTCACCATGAGGTGGTACCTGGTGGTGGCTCATCAGCTTCAGGTCCGAGAGGCGGCTTACGTGTTTCCACGCACGCCTCTTTGCCGTGTTGTCTTCGTCCCCGCACAAGGGGGCAATAAGAAAAAATTCAGACTTATATTTGTTATTAGTAGGGTAGGGTAGTTTTGTGTAGGGGCTCATCGTTTCACACGGCGGGCCGTAGCAATGAAGGTGTCGCGATTGCATGTGAAAATGATTAGCGCGGCCTCGTCGACTCTGGTTATGTTGAGAAACACTGAGGTATGACCAGGATGTCGTCATCTGTCCCCGGGTGAGTCCGATTTACCATACTCCACAGCCCCTCTCCCCTCCTGCGAAGGGGTAGATAGTAAATGCGCACAACCACGTTAAAAATAATTATACTGTCTCATTAGTAGGCACGAGTCGTCTGTCGGATTAAATAAATATTATAATTTAATACACTGGCTAAGTACGCGCAGCTAGATGTTGCACATTTTTTATAATTGAGCACCTTTAGACATGTAGGTTGTCCTATGATATTTTCTCATACATAAAGCTTGATATATACATATATCAAGCTTTACAATTAAAATATTATTAAATTATTTAAATGGTCCAGTACTGTTAGCGACAGCGTGGTCGGCAATAGGTGAAGTTTGGGATTAGATTCTAAAAGATTAGTAAAGTGTTTTAGAACTTTTCTTTTCGAAGCGCCACTACCTATATATTGGCGAACTCGTAAACCTACTGGTTATTTTTTTAGAGTCTTCTCTTGCAATGGGCATAATTCCTGTATCACAGAAGACATTACAAACATTCGGAAAGAACACGTAGACTAGGCAGAAATGTTAATCCCGTGTGGAATTCAAACACTCGACCTCTTAAATTAAAGATATAATTAACTTTTATTTGTATTTTATTCCTATTTGATAATCTCGTATAGCCTCTTATATATTGTATAAATAATCAGAATAAACGGTGAACGACTACAAAACATAAGGTTGAAGAAAGTCTATTTTCCTCCCCGCCATAAGCAGGTAGCTAAAATAAAATTGTCGAGGATTTCATTTCATTTCACGGATACCTTCCATTTCATGAAATTTTAATCAGCACACATACAGTTTATACCGCGGATTAATAAAGGCGTATTTACATCGTTTCACTCCACGAGTATCGCCCAAGATGAAAATCGATCGAACTTTTGATAAGTCTAAAAGTAAATCGAAGGTTCTGTAATGAGTTTTTTCATCGAGGCGCTAAATAAAACAAATTATTTCTGCAGCAGGCGGAGCGCGAGAGAAGCTATTTGATGACAAAGTTTGGTAATTATTGACTTTGAGCGTCCTGAAATGTTGTGTATTTACATCGCCAAGCTAGTGTGATGGAAGCTTAATTATGACGCGTTTATTGATGCACTGTGTCAATCCGATGGCCAAATGAATTCTGCACGTGAAAGCGTCGCTTCGTTCGCTAATAATCACAGGCGCCGCAAATAGTTTTGAACTATGTGGTGTAAGCGAATTTATTTGTTTGTCTTATTCCAACGCTTCCATACCTGTAAACACATTTTAACCAATATCAGATGTAAAGTTTTTGTAGTCTATTCCGATGCCATTTTTATTTGGTTCCTTTTTGGTGCTTTAAGAGCATATTTTATAGTTTGCTTTGCAATTCAATTTTAGCGTAATACAAATTTGTTTCATTATAAATATTCAAAATTTTGTGCGTCTTTGAATGTAAGCAGTTTCGGTGACGATAACTCGGTCAGGACTTATGTATCACATATATTGAATACACAACAAATCTGTGTAAGATTAAGATGCCATTGTATATAACATGTAAATATGGAAATAGAATAATAAAATACGGCATTGATATCGCAAAAGCTTGTCGAAATCTTACCATTAAAATTGGCTTTGTTAGATATCTTACAGAGTATTGGAAATTGTTGTTTTATTTTTAGAACCGCTAACGGAAAAGCGATTCCGACAAACTAGCTGTCTATATATTTAAAAAACACTTACATTTGCTTTTTCTCAAGAAAGTAGAAAGGTTGTTGACGTGGAAAGCTAAGACGTTATGCAGACTCTGCAGATGATATATAATACTTAAAAGCGAAATGCGACGGAGCTTTGTTTACGTCTGAGTATATCCCTTGTTTTTTTCTCCAAACGAATCGACTACAATCGGAGTGAAAAAGAAAATTCTCGCCATTTTATTTATGACTGCTTATTTTTGGTGACATGAGGCGGAATAGAAATTACAACGTGTGGTGCAAGAATTACGGGATCTCGCATAATGCTGACAATGTTCGTAGAGCCCTTATGCATGACAACATTAAACTCGAATCCCTTAAGAAAGAAAGAAAGATTCGCTAAAACAAAAATATATATTCGGTCCCCGAATACCGATTATATTATATTCTCGTAATAAAGAGTACTTTTAAAAATGGTTTAATTTAGTTTGAGTACTTAATTCTACCTAAGTAATATTATGAATGAAAATATGTTTTTTGCTACGCCCTCACGTCTAAACAAGTCGACCAATCATCATATAATTTCAATATACAGGTTGTCAGGGGTACACAAAGGAACATAGCGAAGAAAGCCAAGGGCAAAAATTATTAATAAAAAAAATACCCAATATTTTTGAAGATGCTAAATTCTTCGAAAATTCCCACAGACCTTGCCCCGTACGAGTGTAAGTGGCAAGGTCTGTGGGAATTTTAGGCTTCTGAGGCTTATTATTATTATTACCTAAATCACTCACGCATACATTTGCATGTCCATTAACAACTTGAAAGAGTGCAAGTAAATAGCCAAGCTTTTAAATAAACGGGAACACAAATTACAAGCAGGCTTTGCTTGTATTCGATAAGTTCACTGCACTTTTTTATTACCTTACGAGATTTTGTTAAAACATGAGCGGCGCGCAGACTGGAACAATATCGTCACGTGCAACTGTAGCGTCCGCGTTACGATCAGATACAATGTAAGTACGGCAACAGGGACGATCAATCACTAATGGGTTGCTTTGCGATTGCAACCGCTACAAGATACCAATGAAAACGAAGAAATTTGAATTTATGCTACTTTTTATTGGTCTCTGTAGCTTAATATAAAAAGCAGCGAAACAAAACATACATAAACAAACAAGTGGATTCCGGTTTAAATCACGTGCAGAAGAGCAAATATAAACGATGAGATCGCATATAAGCGCCATCGCTTGCATGCGCTAAACGGAGCGCACTTTTTCATTTGCTAGTATATCTTCCTTCATATTTACCCGTGCTGAGCATGGACGACCGCGAACGAACATCATATATGTTTGCTTGTTTACGGTAATGAAGTTAGCTTATTTCTATCGATTTCTCCCGGGATTTCAGGATACAGCGCATCCGCATACATTTATCTAAAATATGTGGTAAGGCTATTGAATAAGAAAATATGAAAACAGAAATATTACAAATAAGAAACGAAGAGAAGAATGGTGCTTCCAAAATTGGGAAACAATAATTTGTAAAGTTGTAGTAGTTGTTACGGTGTAACTATTACATGAATTACTTTACAATGAAGAATGTTTATGGATGTGACATCGCAGTGTAAGTAAACGTGTGACAGTGGTAACCACTGTCTCTACCTAACCATAAGGGAAACGGGCATGAGTCTATGAGTACATAACATGCGATTATTCCACCTTACATATCACCACCTCATTGTCAAACATCTAATACATAAATTATGTAGGGGATAATAATAATCCAATGGCACTTGTAGCCGATGCGATGTGGGTAACATACACAAGATGAGACACTTGCGTAAATGACGGCGGGATACGTCCATGAAAGTCACCTGGATCATAAACTCGTGCATATTGCCTGAGCGAGTAATATGTGCATGTGGCCCGCGCCGGCTACCTGCATCGCACACAAGTATAAATAGGAATCTAAAGAAGAGATACTCTATTAAAACTAGAAGTCCCGTTATTCATTCCACAATCGTACAACAATCTTACAAAAGTGAAACATTCATTTCACAACATAATTATAAGTTGAAGCGGGTTGTATTGTCGCAATATTTACGCTAACACGCAATTATATAAACAGGCAATTTCTATTTCGTTTTGTTTGTAGCGTCATTTGTTACATTACTGATGGACCGTTTACCTGATCGCTGTGCGCCGCGTGGCGCCTAAATTTAATAGATATTTAACTTTAGCTCTTGGTTATCTTCGTGTGAAATTTAGTGCTCTGGGCGATACGCTTTATCCTATCTATGCAAGATGTTTTTATATATTGTTCAGAGGCTGCTTACTGCTCCATCTTTCTTTCAATAAGCAATATCCGAAAATGCCCTTCATATTTCGCTTGAACTGGAAATGTTAAATCTCTGCTTATAATTTTACAAGATTATTCAAATGTTTACGTCTAAAGAAATAACGATACAAAATTAAAATAAGTAGAGAAATAAAAAAGCTAATTATGCTTTATGTTTAGCGTGCAACTTTTTTACTTTGGTTACATTCAAGCAGTTTAACATTCCTTATACATATTACTAAGAGGATGTCGATTATAACAATAACAGTCAACGCAAAGTGCAAACATCATTCCTTTTCTGATAGTTTCGGATATTGTTAAGGAGCAGTGCGGCTTTCCTACCAATACTAGAAATACAACACAGATAATTTGGATTTTCTTAATTGCTGTTGTACGATTTTACTGTATGTTTTGCTATGGAAACCAGTAATGTCGGTCGGTCTCAAGATCAAATCACAGACAGACACACCTTCGAATCCATAACACTAGTTACGATAGTCTGGATTTATGCGATCACATAACGTTGTAGAAAATTAATATCGCAGTTCTTTATGTGACATCCCGTAATAGGAAAGTTCGGTATTTTGAGATTTTTCCCGCGGGAATTGTGCAATAAAAGGGTAGCAAAAGACCTTTTGGTGAAACCTAATATATAAAACTTAATGGAAACTGTTAGATAAATAATAAATAGTGTTTCTTGTTATTTCTTTATGTTTTTCCCGAATTTAGTTAGTCCTATTGTGTTGTTATATTTTTCTCGTCGATAACTCTTACTAAGCTTAATAAAAGGTAGAGCTAGTCAAAAATGCAGTCCAAACAATTCGTGTTTTTACTCGACTTAAATTGGTCTTATATTTTGTAGGTAGAGTACGCTAAGCTAAGCAACGTTTTAATTTTCCGCCGAGAAGTGAAACACTTGATGGATGAGAAAATGTCGGTGTAAACGTCATTAGCAACAATATTATAATCTTAAGACTTTATACAGGAGAGGGACACGTACGCCTGTTTCGTTTTGGACTCTTTTCATCAAAATAATATTTTGCATTTACTTTTAGGGTTCCGTACCTCAAAAGGAAAAACGGAACCCTTATAGGATCACTTTGTTGTTCGTCCGTCCGTCTGTCTGTCAAGACCCTTTATCTCGGGAACGCGTGGTGGTATCGAGTTAAAATTAAAACGATATGCTCAGGCCTACAGTCTCTTGGAGCTGTGAAAAATCAAACTTCGAAGTTTACGTAAAAAAAGATATTTATATAGATAGAAGTTTATGCCGCAAAAAACGTATATTTCGACACTCTCACGGAAATCAAAATTTATAGGATATTTTCCGTTGACCTAGAACTATGAAATTTGGCAAGCAATACTGTCTTATACTATAAGTATAGGGAAAAATCTGAAAACTATACTTTTTATTTGTAATTAAATCATAAAAAATAGGGTCTTTATGCAAAGACAAATTTTTTTAGAATATGTTCCTACAAATTTTTACGGAACCCTTAGTGGGCGAGTCCGACTCGCACTTGTCCGGTTTTATTTTATGTTAATGTTTGAGGTAGTAGCCTTTTATTTTTGATATGCTTTTAATGGAGATTTTATTTCGAGAAATTAAAATATTAAGTATCGAAGTGAGTATTGTATTTTATAAAGATCATATTTATAGTGACAAGTTAGGATCTAGACAGACGGAGTGCATTTCAACTGCACTCGGACTGCAAAATTGCAGTGTGAATGTCGTTAGTACAACTACAACAAACGACAATTGCACACCGACTACAATTGGGCTGCGCGGTTGGTTTGCAGTTTTATTGCAGTCGTACTTACTGCATTCAAACTCCAATTTTGCAGTTCGAGTGCAGTTGAAATGCAGTCCGTATGTCTAGAGCCTTATGTTTTTCTAATACCTGGTATGGGTTATTTTCAGTGATATCGTTTTACGTGTTTCAGTCTAACGGTACGCAATGTAGTGTAACACAGAATCGCGCCCCTATGTCGCCAAACGGCAATAATCTATTATTCCTACTTTTTGTCAGCTATGTATTGGTGCCACATAGTAGAAAATAGATAGAAGGTGAATAATATAAAATAACTACGGATACTATTTTAATCAAAAGAAAGCAGGTAAGTATATTATAGATTAGATATTATTAAGGTAAGTAGGTTTTAAGAACTTAACCTATTGGAGATTAAAGTCTTATTTTAAAGGTAACAATTATTAACTCTTATTAAAAAATATCTTGTATTAATATTACAGAAAATAAAAGCCTCATAACAATTAAAGAGCACGGAGTAGGCGTTGAAAATACAACCAGAAGCTTAACGTTCAGCAATAGTTCTCACCCTTATGTCACGGGACCAATAAAACTGCCTACTGTCTAGCAAATAGGTCTTTTTGGACATTTTGAACAGCACAAGTGAGTGCCTGGTTATCATAGTTACTTTATGTATGTAATCTTAAAACCCTAAAGTGGTGTACCTACATAGATTACAAGTATAAATGAATCCATAGTTAAACTCCTGTGACGTTCCCAGGAAATATGAATTTAAACAAAAAATGGCCATTTACTTTTCTGGTAAAACACTGGCATTATTTTTATTTCATTTCAGTATCAAATACCCGTAGACTGGTTTACGGCTTTGTTCTTTCGCCATTCTTGGTCGGAAAATTATAGCAATAAAAAGTTTGCCTAGCCATGGAGATTTGAACTAATAAAATACTGGCCACTTTTATAGAAATTAAGCTTTCATTATGAGAACATAATGAAAGCTTAATTTCTATAAAAGTGCAAACCAATGTAACCAACGTACGCTTTAATAAGATTTATATTGGTGAGCTGTTTTAATAAAATATAATAGTACAAAATGTAAAGTAGTCTGTGTGTCGCTAATGCCAGTTTGACCAATCACTGGAAAGGTTTAGTGAGTAGTTTAAGACATAGATGTATCATGGAATTCTTCTTAATGAGTGCATTCGAAGTTGCGAGCAACAGCTAGTATTGTATTGGAGTAGTGCAAGTAATATTTTACTAAAAGTATCTTCTTGTAAAACTAAAGCTGTTTGCAACGTTGCCTTTGAATTTTTTGTACCTGCGACTTTGGTAACGGTATCTTTTAGAAATTCTTTAAATGAAACCCTTTTAGACGCTGACTGCCGTTGGAAGAAATGAAATTATTTAGCAAAACCTTTTTTTTTAGGATGTTTGTATGAGTACTTATTATAGCTATATTGTATGGAGTGATACACGAATCAATACTTGTTTATTTTTTAATAATAAACTATTATACAAACGTTATATTATGCTTACAATTTTAAGAGAGTTTTGTCCTTTATGTAATTATTGGCTGGAATCCAAAATTTCCTGCATGTAACAATAGCACAGATACATAAAACAACAAAGACAAATAGATTATATAGCATAGAAAAAATCATGTAATCACTACTTGAATATTTTTTAGATGTTATAATTTTTATTCTTTCTAAATGATATTAGATCCCTTAAAATTAATATCTAATTAGAAGCTAGCTATACTATACTAGCTTTTGTAAATATTTAGAATTATAATGATTAGTAATTTTTTAATTATCCTATCTTTGTCAATACGCTTGAAAATAATTAAAAAAATATGTACTAACTAAGTATAACTTACTTAGTTGGTCATTCTATTTTTATTTAATATTTATTTTATACATGTTAAGCAGCGATAGCCTAGTGGGAAACCGTTGTGAGGAAGTCATTTCCATCAAGGAGGCAGCAGAGCGGGAGAGGGATCGTTTAAACCCTCTCCCCAACTGCAGAACCGGGCGCCGGAGGGCGCGAGATGACCTCCAGCCACCCTGAGGATTGACCTGGAGGTGGTGGGCTTTGTGGGCCTGCCCGCCATCCGTTCAGCACCAGGTCCGAGAGGTGGCGTGCGTGTTCCCACGCGCGCCTCTGTTTCGAGTCCGTCTCCCCTCTAGGGGAGAGACAGTAGGGTTTAATAAGTGAGTGAGTGCCTTTGGGTAGGTCTCTTTGCGTAGTGGCCTGCTGTTTCATACGGCGGGCCGAAAGCTCGGCGGGGTCGCGACCCCATGCGCAAGTGATTCGCGCGGCCCGTCGATAGTGGTTTTGTCGAGGAACACCGTGGTAGGTTTAGTCGGTATTCCGGGAGGTACATTATTCTAATTCCATCTTTCTATTACTCTGGCGAGTCCGACATAACCCCTCCGCCCGCCCCCGCGGAGGGGTATGCGTCATGCATTCCCCCAAGTAAAAGAAAAAAAAAAGTGGGATACCGTTGGACTGACACGCAGAGATCGCGAGTTCGACCCCAAGGCGCGCATCTCTGACTTTTCGAGAGTTATGTGTGTATTAAATAGTTAATTATCGCTCGCTTTAAGGGTAAAGGAAAACATCGTGAGGAACGCTGCATGTCAAAGAGTTCTCCATAAAGTTATCGAAGATATGTGAAGTCTGCCAATTCGCACTAGGCTAGCATGGTGGATTATGGCCTAACCCTTCTTACACTGAGAAGAGGCCCGTGCCTAGCAGTGGTACAGTTTAATACAGGGCTAATATAATATATATATTACAATTAAAATATAGTTTGAGTTCTTGCGACTTTGTTTTTCCGTTTAGACAATTGTTCGCCCGCGACGACGTAACGCGACCGGTTCATGTCACACTTTACTAGTTCTAGTTCTACTGTATGAAATTAGCTAATAGTTGGCTTAAAATTAGACTCTGACTTACCAAATTAAATACTTTCATTTTATTTTTGTTTATTAAATAGGGATAATTTCAGTAGCGCGATGGACATCTCAAATATTGAAATCATACAGACAAAAGAACACCCATAGTAGTAACAACCATTTGGGGACCACGCAAATTTGTCCGGTGTGGGCTTGCGAACCCACAACACTCGGCGTAGCAGCAGGGGCGAGGCAACCACTTAAATGTACATATACGGTACCGAAACGAACAGACACAGAGGAAGACACAACACAGCATAATGTTAACCGTGCATCGGCTTGGGATCAGACCCCTTTTAATATTCGATCCTTAAAATATTTGTTTTTTTTTGGCAAATATGTCTTAAAACCAATAAAACCATAATTTATATAGATAAATTATTATTTGTGTATGAGTGTTTTCTTAATTTGTGCTTATTTGTAACGCACTAGCGAAAAGGTTTTGAACAAATAAGCAAAAAAGGTACGTGAATATTAATGGAAAATAAGAATATTATATTTGTATCTAAAGTAATTTCATAATCACACACAGTATGACTTTATTTTATTTTTATACTGCAGCAATATTTTCAAAGTTGCTGATGAGAAACAATATCATATTAAACGAGATTTTACTGAACTGTAATTAGTACGTAGACAAAATACAGATAACGTTTACTAAGTTGTAAAACTATTTGGTATTTTATTGAAACTTTTAGACCTCTTGAAGAAAGAAATATAAACGTTTTAAATAGGATACAATTAAATATTTCTTAAAAAAAATTCAATATTTAATATGTTCTGTACCAAACTAAGTTTATGAATATATTCAGAATTGTTAAATACGTTTTATTTGTTTCTGTGTATAATATGTATGTATTTACAAAAAAAAATGTATATATGTATGTTTATCCATTGTCTAGTACCCATAGTACAAGCTCTGCTTAGTTTGGGCTAGATGGTGTTGTGTGTATGTGGTAGAATATTATTATTATTATTATTATTATATGCATTGAATATCCCCAAATTTAATAATTTCTTTATAAATAAAGTTTTTCGGGCTGAAACAACATATATATTTAAATTATTGTTATGAATGGATAACGCGCGTTAAAGCTCTTCCAGCTTTTGTGTAAGTTGTTTACATTTTCAGTGAAAGCTATTGATCAACGTGTAGTATAGACGCCTTATAGTAGAGTTAGCCGTATGAGTCACGGTACGCGAGGCAGACCAGAGTAGAGCGAAGCGTGTGAAATGAGGGTGTCAGGGCCGGGTTCTGAGTCGGGCGGCAGTGTGGCGGATCTCGTGTGACGTCAGCGTCCGGGCGCGGAGGTCGAAGAGCGCTTGCGTCCCGCGATCTCACCCCGCGCGCCCCGCGGCCCGCCCACACCCTCGCCCGCCACTTCTCGGGCGGCGTGCGACACCTCCACTCGCTCGCCCGCCCGCTGCAACTTTCGACTACCCGCGCCGATGCAATAAAATAAACTTTCCGTCTCGGTAAAAGTGCGTGTACTCTTGTTACAGCGAACTCGGACTGAAATTACTTTTCAGTGATATTGGCGCACGTCGCTTCTTCAGTGTTTAGTTTAAAGTTCGGATGTAAAAAGTTCAGGTAAGTAATATTGGATAGTTAGAAATATATATTTTATGCCCTTTATTTTTATGTAAGTATTATAAATAAATGTTTTAAAAATATTTAGGATGTCAATATAAAATTTTCTATGTAAAGAAATTTTTGCTGATATGTAGATACTTTAGTAGGAAAGAGTATACAATCGTGAATTCTGCCTTTTGCGTATAGGGCTAAAGGTTCATAAGCGCGGTAAATTGCGTAGAATAGATAAACAAACCTCGGGCACTGGTGTCAAGTGCATGGAGTGCGGTGCGGTTGCGTAACTAGCTGCGCTGCGACCAAATCCACTAGCCGACCGTTAATCTTAAAAGCATTAGTGGTTTTAGGCGGCAGTCAAAAATCAATAATACTTTTAGTAATAATTAAACAATTTTTGCCATGTGCCGACGTAGCTAATATGGCGTCTGTAACGGTTTATAACACAATTTGAATTTCTAGCCGATACTTAGATGTTGCATATATATGTATGTAGATGTGCGAGTTGGCATGTGAATTTCCGCGGTGAGATCGTTTCGTTGCCAACTTCTGGAATCTCTATTAGTGAAAGAGTCGCGAACATAGGACCTGACATTGTGCGAGCTCTAGTTAAGTCGATAGCGGTAATGGCGTGTGACAGGAACAGAGACAATCGAATCGCGACGTACGAGTTCTACACTAATTTAGTTAGCTCATTTCTCTAATAGAGCTTTCACTTTCCTTTTATTCATTTAGAATAATGAGGATTAAAATTCTTAGCTAAATACATAGAATAAGTATGAATAATGCCTTTTATCGCACATGAGCATCCATTTTTGTGATTTAAGGTAAAACGTGGCCGGGGTAAAGCTCTCTGGAGAAGATATCATAGATATCTCTTAGGTTACAACGTAAATTACTAGTGTCGATAGTTAATAGTAGTAAGTAGTAAAGTCTTTATTATTTTTGATACTGGTAGTTACAATATCATTTTTGTAAACGCCCTCACTATCGGCAAAGTTTGTAACAATGAAATAAGTGTTGTAATAATGACATGTGCTTATATAAAAATTTGATGTAGATAAAAATAATAAGAAGACTTCATAATACGTTAAGATCTTCCCCGCTAGCGGCGATGTTATTCACATGCTATGAAATCGGTTTCCATTAAATATCTACCGAAGCCATTGTTTATTATATTCTTCTAATGCTGTCAAGAAAATCCGCTGTCGTCAAGAGCGTTTCTATTGCCGAAATCTATGTAATGACTGTGATGTTATATTATATGTAGGAAATTAGAAATTATGAATATAAAAATCATGTAAATAGTTTTTTTGTGGAGTGGTACTATGCCACCAAAATATTCCCTTCTTGATTTTTCGCTGTCTTAATATTGGTGAATATGAGTTTCTGGGGACACATAATATCTCACATTGTGAACTAAATGTTATTGATTTCAATTATACTGACACTTATGATTACGTACCGAAAAGAAATCTAGACAGCTTTTATAACATCGTATCTAAGAATACATTTAATATTTTTAAACTGCGTTCTGTATTTCAATAGGTATATATTTTTAACTATAATGCGATGATCATTAACCTTGGCGTATAAATATATTCACACACTATGTATACAGTGACATTTCTACGGAAGGCATTATATCTTTTTCGTAATATGAAATATCTCGAATTTTTCGATACCCAATAGCCGCTTACTTATATTTTTATTATGAGGTACTTCTGTCTGATATTTACGGTAAAAGGTTTCCCAACATTTCATATTGCATGTCGATTTATCAAATAATTTGATCCGACATTGTCGCGAATAATTGTAAGGACGAATATCAGGATGTCAAGAGTGGTTTTGTATATGAATAAACATGTTAATTAATTCCACCGGAACATTTGAATGCTCTGTCGTATCTATTTAATTGTTACATCAAGCACATAATCACATCACAGAATGTACATATATAGAAAATACCTAAGGGAGAAATATTAATAAACAGTAATTAAGTTTCATATACAGTAATTTTATACTGCTTCTTTGAAACATATGATTAGTTGAGACCAAAGGTAATTGTTTAACATTAGAAATCAAAACCATTTTATTATTAAACTACAAGATTTCGAGTGTCAATATTTTTCTAGACTTTCATTTAAATAAGATTCACATTTATTCCTTTTTGCTACGGCGGATTATAGTTTTTTGAACAAGTTATTTATGAAAGAGTTTTTCGTTATAGGTATGTGAATTTCGTTATGCACAGAATTCTGGCAATGGCCCTTGACATTAAGTAAGCTCTGGCTCTAAAGTTAGTTTTTGGTGTTAGAGGCCAATTAGATTGCAGATTAGCATAATAAATTATTTTGATTGCGTCTATCCCATTTTCAGATTACTCGTGTTTATTCTGGGCACTTGAGATTAAACTGAAACACGAAAACGAAATTCACTCCTAGATTTCGGATAAACACACTGACCGAATGTGTACATGCTTAAATCCTATTTGTATACCCCAGTCCGCTTACGTACCCATTCTTCCCTGTATTTGCAGCCCGTATTTGAGTGTAACCATTTTCTTTTGTACATTTTAATCCATCCGATTTATAGTACGATTTATTTATTTGACAACTGTAAGTGGAAAATTCTTCCATCACATTTATTTTGATCTTTTTCTTTATAAGACTTAGTAGTCTTATAAAGAAAATTTTCATTGTAATATTACAGGTGTTTTTTACTGATATATGTATGTATATAATTATAGATTTTAACACTAGGTAATGTTGGAACCGTCATTTAATTAGTTTAATATTGCAGATATAATATCATTTCTGCTAAACGAACGATCCATTCTAAATATTATTAAAAGCATTCGTTTCACATCTTTATTTTATAATACATTTAAGAAATGTTTGACATTGATGTTTGCTAGTATAGTTTCTCACTCAATTCAAGATTTTGGCACCGTTCCTGATTTCAGTGTTTTCATCCAGTGTATACGTATTTCATTTTCAAGTACCTATTTGGTAGCAGACCACAGATTCCTTAATAATCTTATACGGTATTTTTATAAAAAAAATATAATATTTAATAATATTCTACCACATACACACAACACCATCTAGCCCAAACTAAGCAGAGCTTGTACTATGGGTTCTAGACAATGGATCTATATACATATATACATTTTTTTTATTGTAAATACATACATATCACACATAGAAACACCCAGACCAAGTCTAACATCCATGTTCATGCACACAAATGTTTAACTTGAGTGGGAATCGAACCCGCGACCTCAGACGTGGCAGTCGATTACACTAACCACTACGTCATCGAGGCCGACAATTTAATATATAGAATATACTAATAGCTTCGAAGATAAGTTGAACTAGCGAGTATCTTTGGAATTCAGTCAGTACAATTCTCGGAGGTAAAAGTTTTATTTATTGGTGAATGATACGGTTTCTAGTTCATTTGGCTTTGATTCAACGTATTGCCATGACCTATTTCTGTATAATTTTGCCAAATCTATAGGTGGTTAAGCAGCGATGGCCTGTTGTACTGCCACGTAGAGTTTTGAAGTTCGATCTCAAGGCAGGCATCCTTGAATTTTCTAATTGATGTGCATATTAAATAGATAATTGTTTGTTTCTTCAAAAGCGACGGAATACATCGTTGGAAAACCTTTATGACTAAGATTCTGTATAATATTTTCAAACAAGTGTGAGATCAGTCAACCCGCACAGCTTAATGGACTAAAGCCTAACCCTCCTCATAGTAAAAAGCGGTTTGCGACCAGTAGTCGGGCAGTTTTTAAACAGGGCTGATATTATTATTATGGTTAGACAAATACCAGGCTCTTTAGGAGGTGTACAAAGGGTTCATGTGTCCAACGTTAAGAGGCTGTTCGACAGTTTTAATCGAAAGTGGAATGGGACACCTACCGCGGTTCACCTCACGGATATTTGCTACATTTATAGAATCTAATAAATCTAAACTACAGGATTGGGTGTTTGACGATCCGGTGTATAAAAAAAACGGCGTCTGCCACTTAATGTTCTAATAACATGAAGTTGGTAGGACAGATTGTGACTCGCCGACTCACTAGATAGGCACACAATTCTTAAAAGTGAAGAAGAAAGAAGTGACGAGTGCAACAATGGTGCAAGCGGCTAGTGATGTGAGTGGCCTTTGAACATTTATAATTCGTTGTATATTGGAGATTAATATGTGGGTATTAACGTAAAATCCTATGTTAACATTTTCTTTCCACCATATGTTAGGGTAAGAGAAGAGTAAAATTAGTACTGTAATTTTATTTACTTTTTATCCTTTTATACGCGCCGAAAAGGGAATTTGGAGACTAAGCATGCAGAACTAATTTATTCGTCGGCCTCGGTGGCGTAGTGGTTAGTGTAACCGACTGCCACGCCTGAGGTCGCGGGTTCGATTCCCGCACAAGTCAAACATTTGTGAGCATTAACATGGATGTTTGTCTTGGTCTGGGTGTTTCTATGTATAATATGTATGTATTTACAAAAAAAAAGTATATATGTATGTTTATCCATTGTCTAGTACCCATAGTACAAGCTCTGCTTAGTTTGGGCTAGATGGTGTTGTGTGTATTTGATAGAATATTATTATTATTATTTATTATTATTTTGTATAGAAAGCCTCTACGATGGTCTTTATTTATCCTAAAGTAGGCAAATATACCGTATTATATAACTAATATTATAAACACGAATGTGAGTTTGTTTGTTACACTTTGTCAGGGGAACTGAAAAGGATATAGGGTACAGTTCACCCAGAAAACAATACTATTACTATGCTAACTGAATCTACAATTACGCGACTAAAGCCGCGTGGAAAATCTAGTATGATATAATGTAAAAAATAAGCTACACGGATGGCGCAGTCGTTTAAGTGATCAACTCACTACTGTCAGCGCGCCGTGTGTTCTGCCTTTGATTCTTATATGGGATAAAAATGTGTAGTTCACTATTCGAAAACTTGCCCAATTAGTAACTTGTCAAAAAATTTATTGTATATATGATAAAATTAACACTTTTCTGTTTTATAGTTATGTATACAACAAACAATAATTTATTCTGTATTAATTGTTTCAATTGAATTAATGTGTTTATGTGTATATAGTTTAAATTAATGGATTTATGTATTGATTAAATTAATGGATTATATTGCTATTGCTTTGACTTAAATTTTGTTATTATTTAAATATTCTATTTCAACTTATAATTAATTTATAATTTTGATTGATTACTATTAAATATATTATAGTTTTTAATAAACATTGAAATGCATGCTGTATTCACCTATTATGCAATTAGTTATAAACCTATCAATTGTATTGTGTAAATGAATTTTTGTATATAACTGTTGGTGAATCAAATAAATAAATAAATAGTGTTTCTGGCCTGAGTTGTATTTACGTCCATTGCATCAATATTTGTAAAGCCTCTGTGATACAGAAACGATACCTACTGCGGGTATCTAAAATAACTATATTGTACCCCTTATGATATTGCCTATCTCCTCTAAGAAATATAAATATGCAGGTTATATAAACTAAATAGCTTTAAATTACTAAAGTCAATAAAAAATGGTAAATATATAATGCCTATACATATTTACCATTTTATATTTACACATACCTATGTGGCGGCCTGCGGCGTAGTGGTAGTGAATGCGAGCTCTATGCATGAAGTCTCCGCTTTAATTGCTAGGCAAGCTGTTATTAGAATCGGTCATAAAATTCTTACTATCAGTACGGATTTTGGAACCGCACCCGGTATACGGCAATACACTCGCACCCATTTTACGTGGGACCTACATCCATAATTGATAATCCATGGCTGCCTTTGTGGCGCAGCGGTAGTGAATGCGACTGCTGTGCATGAGGTCTCTGGTTCGAATCCCGAGGCGGGCCAACAAAAAGTTATTGGGTTTTTCTGTTAAGAAATCTCAATACGAGCCCGGAGTTAGGAAGTTGGCAGTGTTAGACACGCCCGTGCCTCGGAAAGCACGTAAAGCCGTTGGTCCTGCGCCTGATCTCTCTCCGGTCATGTCGGATTATTCGTCCCATCGGATCATGAGAGTTAGGGAACCGAGAGTTCACTTGTGTTTGCGCACATAATTGTGCACTATAATATCTCCTGCGCAGATGGCCAGTCTTCGTTTTGGATGGCCGCCATGACCGAAATTCGGTCTGGAGGACATTATTATCAGATCTATAACCAGTGAATTGTGGTTGCAATATACCTATGCTTATACCTACGTTGTTATAGTGAAAAATGAAAATGGAAAATAGTTTATTACAGCGTTTAAAAATAAGAAATACTTATATCTAAAACACGTTATAAAGTAATTTGCCAAGCGCTGGCAGAGTTAAACAGATATACTTCTGATCATATATCAATTTTCCTCAGTAATACCGAAATGTACTTAAAACACAAATTCCCAAGCATATCTTCTCAAATGTAGTTTAGCTCTTTGTGATCTGATCTTCACAAGTGCGAAAAAGCAAAAAGTGTATGAGAGCGCTCTTGTGAAGGTATAATGAAGTTAATAGCACTCATACAGATAAAACCACATTTAATAATACTTAGGCGAGCCTGTTCCTGACTGTTAATTCCACTTATTGTTACCCGTTAATTCGTATATTTTATTACAATTAGCGCTGTATTCGCTCCTGTATTATTACGAGTTTTCATTAATTATGTTACGTAAAGTAATTCCAGACCATTCTGATGGTATTGGTATTGTATTAATAGAGGCAATGAGTTAATAAATTAATATGAGTAGTGGTAGTGAACTTAAGACCTTTAGTTATATCATTTAAAATGTTTGCATAAACTGAAAATAATTAAATAAATTAATATATATACATAGTCTCACACCGTTATCCTCGAAGCAGAAGGTACAGGTATTTTGCGCTCACATTTCGATAACATGATTATAGGACCCATGTTATACAGAGCCAGTTTATAGCCGTCTACCGAGCACAGTTCCAACCAGTGTGTTATGAATTGAGAATTGCTAAAAAGAAAAAAGCAGTACCTAACACTTTGCCCGACGCGGAAATGAAACCTGAGACCTCACGCTGAGCAGCAGCATATACTACCGATACGCCACTGAGTCTTCATTAATATATACAGTGTATACACGAGCCACAATAAAAATAATTTCTCATATTTTGATTTTATAAAAAGGCAAACCTAACGAGTTAAAAAATACAGCTCATGCATATTGATACCGTCCAAGAAAAATTTAAATTTATTGTTGACACAGTTGATGCTATTCTAGTTAAAAGCTCAGAAAATGGCTCATGCTTCCGAAGTTTATATCCAAAAAGTTATCGGTGAACGTTTTCGTGGTCTGAAAATGGTCGATTGTAGTTTACCTCGTCTTAGATAGTTGAAACAAAGCAACTCCAACATTATGCTATTGCCACAGTTCTATCGCTTTAATCTAATGTAAACTTTTATAATGCTATTTTCAGGTTACTGGCAACTTTTTGTCGCTGTACTTTTTGTTGTTATCAGATTGCAAAATACATGTAACTTACATGTATTCCTATTATTTATTTCAAACTGTGGCCATGTCGAGAACTTAACTCATTTGATCAGTTATAATATAATATGTACGTATATTTTGTCTATTCCAAATGGATCAAAGGTTTTTGGCCTTATTGGATAATGTAAAAAGCCGATTATATAACCAGTTAACCGTGGAAAAACATTTTGAATTAGATTTGATTTTACCTGAGAATGTGCTTTTACATTTAGTATAATTGAATTAGTTATTTACCAACTGAATACATTAAACCAACACAGCAGCTGAAATATGAACCGTCTCGAAAATGTCGTCTGTATTTGCTAATGTCGTTTGATATTTTCGGCGCTCTTAATACCATATTATTTATCCGGGGAGTGTGCCCCGCAGGGTCATATTTTAGTCAAAGTCTGTGACACCCGGCGTAGAAGGGATCGTTTGTAACGGCGCTCACGGTCATTATCTCATTTCATTTATACTCTGTGAACAATGCTCAAGCTAGATGTCTGAAACAGGCCTTTCTAGGAATGAATATTAATGTTTATAGTTCACAGGCCTCCACTCCAGTTACACAAATTTTACACAAACCTAGAATATATAATAATTGAATAAAACTGAGCCCATGAAATAAAAATGCAACGGCATTCAAAACTCCTTTCATTAGGAAAAAAAGACTTTTAAAACCGTAGACAGCCGACAAGCCCGGAGATATTTTTTTTCATTAATTTGAAGAGGAAAACTTTCGGTGAAATTAAAATACTCCCCGATCCCGTGGATGAATAAGTGCTGAGAGTTGTGCGAGAATACGCAATACTTATAGTAATTTATAGACGTCTGGAAGTATCGCTAGATCTAGTAAGTTGAAATTAAGCAGGAAACTACGAACTGGTGGGGTAAGAATGAGTATGTACGTAGTTGGCAACAAGAAGTCTCGTTGACCAAGTCTAAAGTAGGTGAATTTATGTGCACCGAGTTATGTGTGGTCCGTCTCTTTGTGTGCAAATAGCCCGTTTTGCTGGAGCCGTGAAAGCGAGTCGTCTCGCCAAGTGGTTCTGTTAAGATTTCCACAGGGTTGAAGGGTAGTTAGGTGTAACTACTCTGCGTTACGAACCACCTGCCTTATGCTGAATGCACTCTGCATCGCGCGCCTCAAAATTCCCTCACGCCGCTTAATTAAAGTCTTCATAGCAGCTACCTACACTCTATGGTAAATTGTTTCTAGTTACCGTACCTTGTTAGCGCAAGACATGTAAGCATATGATTATTTAGAAGAGAAGGCAAAAGTAGATGTCGTCTCGTTACTACGGAACATGAATGTTAATTAATGCCGGCTGAAGGTGAACGTACTCTCTCTGTACGAAACATTTAACTTACAAAAAATATTGTACGAATTAAAATAAGAATAAACTGGGGAGGTGTTTAAGGCGCTTAATTTTAAAACAAAACGTACTTTGTTAACAAACACTTGAGAGGCGGAGTGACGTTGGTCGATATAAGTTAAAAGCTTCAGGCGCTTAGCAACGCGTACTAGGAAAGTTTTCGTATTTTCACTCGACTTGCGCAGTTATGTACGTGAATGTCCTATTACAAACATAACATACGTATATAACAGTAATGTAGGTATATACAAATATATATAAACTTTTACAACTGGGAAGTATGACGTACATATATATGTACGAGTGACTTTTACTCAGTTGTTTTTCTTTACAACCAGGCGGGGGATATCATATAATAAAATAACTTTTACGTGAATCCAATCTCTTTTCGTCGACGGTTTAAAAAGAGTTTCGGTAACATAGAGGTTATGTGTTAATGTAACGTTTCAATTTATATTGCTGGCTATAAACACATGAGCATTTTCAAGATATAATGGACATAAGAAGAGTATTAATTAATGAGACACAATTAATTAGCTGTATAGCATTTTAAACCAAGTCTTAAGTAGCATGTCAAATATTGATTGTTTTATCAACCAAGTGGGTAATAACTTTAAGGGCAACACAATAAAACACAAAACAGGGTTTGATCATCTAGCAGAACAATTTTATTTGGTATTTAAAACATTTCCATAGTTTCGGATTGGTTGAAAAGCTGATCGAAGTATCACGCTAAGCCGTCTTTTATCACTTTGACTCCAAAATTCTTACGTTTGCAAAGATATAGGTTTATGATAAACCTTTTTTCTCGTGTTCCGTTTAGGGATCTTTATCTTAGCAACTTGTATATATTTTTATCAGAATTTAATAATAATCATCATTTATTTGCCATAAATGTAAGTTTTGTGTAAATTGTAAGGTCATAAATAAAAAAGCTGTAACACTTAGTCAGTAATTTGACATGTAAAATAAAATATTTTACACATTAACTATAAAATTATGTAATTTCAATAAACACAATTAAATTTTAAATAATATTATAATTATTATTATTATAAATTAAATTGAAATAGGGCACATCAATGAAATTAAAATTAAACAATTAAGTTAGCACGTACATAAAAAATTATGAAATAAAATGTACATATTTTTACTTCAATTATTCCAATTATTGTTATATCTATACTAATATTATAAAGCTGAAGAGTTTGTTTGCTTGTTTGTTTGTTTGAATACGCTAATATCAGGAACTTCTGGTCCGAATTGAAAAATTTGTGTTGGATAGCTCATTTATCGAGGAAAGCTATAGACTATATAAAATCACGCTACGACCCACGGGGGCGGCGCAGTAATCATAAAGGCGGGTGAAACCACAGGCACGTCTAGTATATAATAAATATTAGTCCAATTATTATTTAAATATACTCCATCTATCAGACTCATATATTATGCAACTGTTTGCCAAGTTTTAAGCTTAAAATCATTTTCACGTTCGGATGCTAATCATGGTTTAATGCAATCCAAAATTACCACTAAGATTTCGAAGTGTTTTCCTTAATTCAAAGCAAGATTGTTTTATTTTTTTCTACGTTTTTTGCTATAAACATTGTGTAGTTTAACAGAGGCATTCCAAATTTAATCCCACTGACAAGAAACTCGAGTATCATCATAAAGCTATTTATGACGCTAGAAATATTCGCAAATAAAAAAGTTGAGAGCAAAATGTTTATGTGATTTATAATGAAGAATATATACTACATTTTACAAAGCAGTTTCATGACTGTAACATGAGTACTGGCAATGTGTATTCCTTTAATTATAGAAAATCATAGTATGCATAACAAAGAAGATAAAAATAAAATGATCTAAACATATAATATAATTGTAATTGGTCGATGTCTCTACATAAGATATATTTAAGAAAAATAATGTGTGGGTTATTGTAAGAGCTATAGAAGCGACAGCAATTGTTTTTAGGATTTTTATCAGTCATCCGTAAAAATACTGTACGAAATTGAATGCAGTTTTCATAATTGTATTGCCGGAGATCTAACTTCAAATCTGGCGTATGCTTATTCTTGATACGCCATCTACAACTAAGGAATAAATAGAAAAAAAAAATATATAAAAATTATTATAATATATATTTATGTGAATTATTGTGCGGGTTGGAGAGCGTAAGCGGAACATACGCTATTTTTACATTGTTCTTTCTGAAACATATAGGTGTCTCTAAATTCCACGCCTACAAAGTTACGAGAACGCTGGTAAAATATAAAATGTTAAGAATAAGAAATACAACCATAGATTGAAATAAAAATTGGTATTATACTTATACAATTTGTTTAAAGCATTTTTTAAAGAAATGGTACGTGAGTAGTCTTTTAAAAAAAGAAAGAAAATTAGGCAAAGAGTCACAGATGTCTAGCTCGTGAATTCTCAAAAGGTATTATATAGCCGTATACGAAGTCTTGGCACTGCGGCGTAATGACCGAGATTCGTTTTTGGAGTTGGTAGTTGGATGGAAGTTAGCTGGAATTTGAAGCTAGTTACAAGACAAGCGAATTCTGCACGGCATAAAACAATTTTTTTTGAGATTGTGAATATCTTGTGGCGTCGATAGCTAAATTATAGTAGTTCTTACGTATTTAGTGTCTTCTATAATTTACTGTACTGCAAGAAAAATGGATGAAAATAGTCACAGTTGACGTCTGATACACGCCTTTACTCCTTAATATTCTACACTTTATGTCAGTACTCAAAAAATGGAAACGACGCGGGCAGTACGTAAACTCCAGACAGGATTACAATCTTATCAGGAAACAACTGGGATAACAATATCAAGGACTTGTTTGCAATAATTTATAGCAACCGCCGGTTACATCGTTATCTGAATTGATTAATCTAACCCCTAGTTGATCTGGCAGATTAACTTGCTCTACAATGGATATAATATGTAGTATACAGTACATACACTGTAGCAAATGACACTTGTGCATTAAGCTAAATGCGTACAATGGCGCTCGATTTGCAACCTCATGCATTCAAACAGTTGTGGGTAATAGTCTGTTACTATATATGCACGTCTAATTTTATTTGACGGGGAACATAGGCAAGCTTCTAAGTGGATGGACTGTTATGGCTTTGTGACGATACCGTATATAGTGCGGACAATAACAACATAGCCTGCGGTAACAGAACTAACAATACTATTATAGAGAGTTAGAATCGCATTAATGAAGTTTGAATAGCAGGTTACTTTATTAACAACATATCAGGGTCCATTGTTAAATTACTCTGCACCGCTAGATTGCCTGGTCTGGTATGAACACATATATATCTGTGGTATGCTACTTCCTTGGCTATCGCTTTACCAAAGTCTCATAAACTTTACAAACGTAATGGGCACAAAGAACACCCGAATAACTAATTATGAAACATTTTTAACACATTAACCTATCCGTAATTAACAAGACGATACAAAACGAAACGAAGTAAAACTAGAAATACAAGTACCGGCTATTTAATTCAGCATTTGAATATTGGAAGAATACAATAAAAGAAAAATCTCAAGTCGTTTAAAATTTTATGTATTCAAATGAACGTTGTTTTTGTTAAAAGCTAAATGGTGAGGCTTCGTGATAAAATAAAAAGTCCTTTGGTCATATAAAATTATGTATGGATGTGAGGGTGTCGAAAATAAGCCAACACGATATAATAACAAAATAGCTTTGGAATAAACAAAGAATCTTAGGAAAAGCAGAAGACCCTTAGATTAATGAGGAGGAAACTTGTGCCTCACGATTATCCTGAAGCGTTGTTATGTTATCGGGTATCGTTAAGATATCTTAGAAATAATAAAGAACGCCGGATGAATCGATATCAGACAAATACAAACATCTTTTTAAATTACAGTTTCATGCTTCGTAGATTTTTATCATGGAAGATATTCAAATGTTGGGATTTAATATCGATACCTAGGCTTACTTTTAGTTAATTAATTGAAAGTTGAATTATATTATATTTTATTTAATCTTTGTCGATCCCACGGCATAAGCTTTCTTGCGGCCGTGGAGATATTATGTTTCCTGTATTGCAAATAGTGTTATTTTTTTTTATTGGTAACAAATCCTTAGAGAGTACGCAGTCTGGAAATATACCCGGTATATAGAAATAGGCTCACATATACGGTGGAACTTTATAATATGGCTCAGGTTTATAATTCACACAGGACATGTAACTTTCGCGAAGAGAATCTCTACGCTCCGCTTTTACAGCTAGCGTGATTTTGTTCGTCCTCAGCGGTAATACGTCTCTATTTATATCTCTAGTGATTATAGGCGTGACTCTATGTATGTATCATTTTATTTTAGCGCTATTCATCTGTATGTGTCGTTGATCTGCTAGCATAAATTTGCGCTTACTTTTATTGCCCATCGGGAGAGGCTGGATCGTCGTATTGGGGAAAATGTTGTTAAGTTTTTATGTAAGGAAATATGTACTCTGTAGTAACATGGAGTTTGGAACTGTGCCCGGTAGGAAGACATAGGCTCGCTATTTCTAGAGATGTGGATGTTACACGACTTTACTTAGTCCTTAATGTATTGTGCAGGTACGATGCACCCAATTAATGTTAAACTGCATCTATGTAACGCCTTGCGGTCAGATGACGCATAGTAACGATCAGATCTTGGACTGGAATTGGCAGTCACGATCTGCAAACTCCACAATTGTATATATGTATAAAATACCAAACTATCTATAAAGTGCTGGTTAGTTTAGGTGGAATTCTTAATACTAGCTAACATGTCGGTTATCTGAATGGTTTGAAAACAACTCAATTTAGCGAACAAAGTGAGCGTTTTGGAAACTGAAACCGGATTAAACTACCCATTGTATCAAGTGAGTTTCAAATGCTTTTTTGCAAAATAAGTCCTTGTAACATATATTGCGCAAAAACAGCTATAAGTAAAAATACGCACAGCACTGAGAAACGATTAGCTTTTTTCAAAACCTATAAGACCTGGTAAATTGCAGATTGCCTATACCTAGATTGCAAGACCAATTTTGCAGTTCTATTCAGCGTCGGTTACAATGTTATTGAATTCAGAAATGTGCCCGGTAGACGTTAACAGTATCGCCCTCTCTTAGGCGGTACCTAAAATATGGCTTACAAATTGTGTTAATATAGTAATAATAATAATCTTTATTGATTTAAAATAGGTACAGATACACATTATACACAGATACATATTATTTGTATATGATATAAAAGGTTTAAAATACAATATGAAAAGCAACATGATAAAAAGCCTACCAGTACGGAGAAATACTGGCGAAAAATTGTAAGTAAATTATTTAAAATGAAATTATGAAGAAGCATGTATCTTCTATCTAAATTAGTAATTCCCAAAGTGGTCCAGGTGGACCCCTAGGGGTCCACGGGAGACTCGACTGTGGTCTACGTTGGCGTGACAAAAAATAGGGGTTCACAATTCGTAAGCGAGTCTCCACGAAAATTAATTTGCTTTCGATAGTGAAGAACTAAAATGTTGGCTTGACTTAACCGATAAACGTCGATCGACGGATATTTTGAGGAATACCCCTATAATAATAAAACTCGCTAAAGACTCCGAATATTAATAAAAAATAAAAAAAGGTCAGCCCACCTACCGTGGTAGGTTTAGTCCCGACAATTTCTAAAAAAATAGAAATATCAGTTCGTAGATATTTAAACAATTTTTTAAATTTTAGCCAAGGTATATGGTAGAAATGTAGCTGCAGGAGGTCCACCGGAACCAGCTAAATTTTGAAAAAGGTCTATGAGAAAAGAAAGTCTGAAAGGGAACCTCTGATCTAAATCAACTTGTAATTAAAAGATCTGTTCAACCACTAACTGTGCGCCCTCTAATTTCTTCTTATTAAGTAACTATGTATCGCTTTGTTCTTAAGTGGAGGTTGAGGTTTGGTAACAAGTTGTTTAGTCTTATCTTTGCACAGTTTTCCAGCCATACTACAACAAAATATTCAAGTCGGTTTGTTTTACATTGATGTGTACATACGTAAACACACGTGTACACAAACATGATTATTGGTGTTGAAAATCCGTAAAAAGGTGAACATCAATCAGTTAGTATTATGAGGATTTTTTGATCGGTACGCTCTCACACTCATGTCGCACTGTTGGATGTTAAGCTTAATACGCTTAAGCAAAGCTTTAACGTTAAATTTTGTTATATTACCTATCACAGTCAAGTATTCTTGCAAATAACTTTGAAATTGACAAACGAAAGACAAATGTTTTATAATTTCGCGGAAGTTTATCTCCATATTTTTCAACTCCACATTTTGCAAAGCTTTAACTTTCTGTGCTGATTTCGAGATTGATGTCGGTATCTTTAAAGAAACTTTTTTATGTTCGTTGAAGGTGGCTCGTTTTACACAGATAAAAGTTTGTTGAGAATGTGTATCATAGACTTTATGTAGTTTATTCGAGGTGATGTCTAAAATGATGTGCTCGTAAAAATGAAATTGTGGGACGTCATTTGTTCTGCAATATAGGAGTACCAGAACTTTTATGATGCTATTAGCTTATTATTTGACGCATATTGAAGAGACAGCCAATGATCGCAAAACTAAACTAATTATCAAGAGATAACTAGTGTAGTTTTGCGATCATTGGCCTTTGCACTGATAGCCTAACATCTACTTTTTTGAAGGAATTGCAAATCGCAAGTTAAGCCCGTAGAGATGCAAGTCCTCGTAGAAACGGAAATCACTTTCACTAGGCAGGCACTTCGCTCGTTTACCTTAATAGTATAAAAAGCTAAGCTGCCTACTATAGCGTTACAAGTACACGTTAGGATATTGAAAATATTGCTAATAGTCATCATAATTCGCCAGTGACTATTAACATCGTCGGAACTGCAAATAGCATTTTTTTGTTTATTTCGTAAAACGTGCCTAAATATCCAAGTCTATCATCAGCAAAATTAGAATCAGTTAACAAAGGTAATGAAGATATAGCAAATAATACATTTAATTCTCAAATTCAAGTAGACAGTGTTACTGGCGATGCTGGAACTCCGATGCCATCACTACGGCGGAGGTGGTGATATGAGTGCTATAACAAATTTTGTGCCTATTTTAAAAACGAGAGCCCTACAACTTTAACCACTGATGACCTATATGGAAATTTGCCTACATCTTCTGTACCATCCATTACAAGTTTTAACACTCTATCACAGCTAACAGCTGCAATGAAAAATTACAGAAATTGAAATAAAACTTATTATTAAACAATTGTAATATATAAGACATAATACCTTACCTTATATTGTACAAAGGCCTATCCTTTATCACAAAATTAACTTTTTGCATATTTGCAACTACAATTGCATTCAAAAGGAATCACTATTATGTACAATAATAGTGATTCCTTTGGATGCCGAACGATGTGATACCCACTTCGGGCAGAATGAGAGTGTGTATTGCACGCCTACCCTTTCTAAAATATATCTGTAAAATTAGATAATGTTCTCTTTTAATATATATATTTCTTAATTCCAACATAACATTACCATAAATTATAGAGTTAATTCTAGTCAGTTGGGGTCTTTGTTATTTTATGTAAAATTTTGAAGGTACATTCTAGTAACTTACTCAATGTTATGTTCACCATTTTATCTGTGAACGATATTTACAGTATCATTGAAATCTCAGGTTAATTAAAATGTGTTTGCCAGGATTTATGTTTCTGGCTATATGGCTTTCAATTGTGACCTTACATGTTGTATGTATACGCAAATAAGTCTGTGATACATATTTGATACTGCTCATTGAGAATAGCTAAACAAAAAATAGCGTAATGGTAACTAAAGGCACTACATAGAGACTCATACCTATGTATTCTCTTATTTGTTTTATCATCTCTAATTATTACAGAACGAATAAAGTCTGAAAGCAGTAACTTAATGATTTTATAGTGAATAGGATAGTTGTTTGTTTTATATATTATTTTACACACTAAAGCAAATAGCAATCAAAATAAATCTTTTTGCGCAAACAGTATCAAAATTGTTTGTTAAATAAGGGAACAATTAATATTTTAAATTTGGATATAAGACAAAGTGAGGTAATGGAAATCTCGCTATCTCCCTCAGACAACAGCGTTTAAATAGCGGTTACGTCACATTTTGTATCGTACTTCCTTTCTCTGTCATTTGATATTTTAATTAATTAATTATTTATTCATGAGCAAATTTAAAAAAAAAGGGATTTTTTTTTTATTTTTTTTTTTATTTTACATAACGGCATCTGTAAAGTTCAGTCTATGGTCCGGAGTGAGAGATCGTGGAACGCCGTCGCCTCCTTTTGTGAGGAAGTAATTTCCATCAAGGAGGCAGCGGAGCGGGAGAGGGTGCGCTTAAACCCTCTCCCCAACCGCAGAACCGGGCGCCGGAGGGCGCGAGATGACCTCCAGCCACCCTGAGGTTTGACCTGGGGGTGGTGGGCTGCGTGGGCCTGCTCGCCACCCGATCAGCACCAGGTCCGAGAGGCGGCGTGCGTGTTCCCACGTGCGCCTCTGAGAAGTGTTTTTGTTCCCCCACAATGGGGACAGTAGTGGAAGTGTCTCATGTAGTGGCCTACCGTTTCATACGGCGGGCCGAAACCTCGGTGGGGTCGCGATTGCATGTGAAAGCGATTCGCCCGGCCCCGCCGTCTATGGTTATGTCGAGGAACACCGTGCTAGGTTTAGTCGGTATTACCGGGGTATCTTTACCCCGGAGAGCCCGACATAACCTCTCCGTCGCCTCGCGAAGAGGTATGCGTCAATGAATTGACGAAATGATGAAAAAACGTGAGTCAACTACACTGTTGTTTGGTTATTAAATAAGACACGCAACTAACTGAGTCTCTGCCTAATCATTTAAAAACTACCAGGCGTTGTTATATTATATTATGTGTCGCTATGTTTTATATTACCTGCATTTATATTCATTATTACAAAATGTGACTTATCATTCGTAATAAATAATTTTCCGACATAGTGAAACCAATATTGATTCTTCGTCATCATTAAAAGACAATAAAAGCGCATATCGGTAGTGGCCAGTCGTGTTAATTACAGGTTTTCATAAATTCAATTTCAGATAGCCGCTTTTAGCGAATTTATGTCGTTAGGTGCTGTTAATTACGGATAATACCTTTATTTACATCTCGCCCTTGTTGCGGCTTTATTCGTGTGGCTTTCATTTATTCATGCTCATTGCTTTCTGTAAGCACTGTTACAGTAATAAAGGCTTTTATCATTTAACAGTCTTATGTGCTGTCTGGCTTATATTAAGTATAAAAGAAGTATCTTACCTAAACCTATTTTATTGTATTGTATTTTATTGCTTGTATTTAGCGTCCCTCGAGATTAGGTAATGAAATTACATTTATAGGTATATATGTGTGTGGATGTGAGTAGTAAAATAATTGCGAAAATCAGTGTAGGGGATTTTCCTAGTCGGGTTGCGCCAAGTTGAAGTGGGATTCAATAATCAACTTTGTCATGTCTGGCATCTTTTAAATTTCATGTACCTATGCTATTGACTGGAAACATTCTTAAAATTACCATGATTTCTTATTCTTTACATATTGTTGAATTGTACAGCCTTTTCAATTTAAATTTAATTAGAATATGCAGCTAACGTTTCGTAGATGAAGATGTTTTTTAACAATACCGAGAACTAAAGTAATAAAAAGTCAAATAAACAGACGTTGACCATTCGACGTTAACAAGAAAATTTAAACTAAGGAATGTAAGACGTCGCTGCAAATAAAAAATATAAAGGGATTGGCATGACATGAGGCTTAAGCTCGTTCTGCGAGGGGAAAAAGTGCAAGTAATATATTTTTGTCTAAAGAATAGCAAGAGATTCCATGATTATCTTGCCATAGAATAAGAAAAGTTACGTCATTGTAGCTTTTGTATCTCGTCATATCAGATTAAGGTGGATATCATTTATAAAACCATATTGGCGTTTTTAGGCTAACAATACTCGATCCAAACTTATCGGCATACATTTATAGTGAGAAAATGGTACAAGAGAAGGTTTATTACTTCTTATTGAAGAAACATTATTCTATTTAGATTTATGAAAACTTAATACTAATATGATAAAAACAAAAAGGACCTAAGTATATTTTGCATAGTTACAATTAAACATTGTTGTATCAAACTTCGTTAAATATTACAATGTTGTGTTTATTGTTATTTAATAGTACATTGTCAAAGTTAATAAAGTTCAAGGACCCGAAACAAGTTTCTACAAGTTCATGTTCAATATATTAATTTAGTTTAAAGTTATTAATATTATGTATGCTTTGGCCTATTTCATCGTATGCATAATTTGGTGTGCAAAACAAAAGACGTGGCTATAATCAAAACTGCAAATGACATTAGATCAATTATGACAACTTGCTAATTGTTAAAATTTTCGGCAGTTAAACAATCAATCAATCGGTTATTTGAAGAATAAACAATGCAGTATGATTAAGCTAAACTATGTCTGTTTAAAGGTCGTAGGTATTAAAATCTTCACGGGTATCATTTAAGTAATTAATATTCTAAGAATCGGCTAATTATAGGGTACAAATTAATTTGGCCATGAATAATCGTTCAAAAACTAAGTTAAAATACCTCAAACCGCATTCGAGCTCGACCAAAATACGACATAAACGCCGAGCGTGAAATTTTGATACCCAAATTAGGGAACAATTTATATTTTACCAACATCGCTTATAAATCCATTATTTCGTTTAATTAAGATGATAAATATTTTCAAAATTCGTGTCGTCATCATAAAAGGTTATATTATACACAGGGGATGTAGTGGCGGTTTCGTAGGTAGGTCGATCGATTAGAGAGGTTAAGCATCGTTGTTTGCACTATTCTCATAGATGGGTAACCACTTTACAAAAAGGTATACCTCTCCATGCCTTGAAGACCTTGTAAATCCGATATTTGCGGCTGTGACGGACGATATGAAAAGTTAGTACCCTCAAATAATCTGACAACTGGTCTAAACCTATATTTTGTTATCTCTTTAGGCAGCTACGCCGTAATGGCCGTAATTCTCTAGAAAATAACGTTCAGTTAAATGTGGCCAGACTGGTATACCTAAATTTACATTTATATTTGACAATAATGAGGACAGAATGATGGCGATAATAAAAAGTTCATATTAATACAATTTACTTCGCTATTAAGTTTTTATAAATAACTAGTATTAGATAATATTTGTTTAATCTCACGTCGATAGATGTCACAAAAGGCGGTCAGATGGTTATATCTAAAGCTATAAAACACAAATGGGTCAGGCATAGGCGTTTTGGAGGGGTCGTACGAAAACAGTTCCGTTACAAAAAGCAAAATGTAATTCTCCGTTTCGATTCTTATCTGACTACGTAACTTTTTTTCCCTTCATAAATGACTGTTTTTACGTGTGTATTTTGATAATGTGCCAACGGAGATAGAACGGCGGGTTTTCAATTAGGTACCCATCGAATTTACATATTTCTTGTATCTCATTACATGTAATGGTTAAAATATCCACGCAGTTCAGTAGGCAAAATAAGACACAGAGAAACCTTCGCTCAAACATGTTTAAGCCAAATGGAAAAGTGAGTCTATTCTACTGAAGACCAAAGACTAATAATCAGGTGTGCTGGAAAGCACACCTGATTATTAGTATGTCTGTATGTATGCATGTAATGCATTTTCCTTCTGTAAGGTGGCCAAGGGCATGTTTCCTACCAGATGGTAAATGATAACCTCTGTTTAATGACATGGTTGTATTTTTTTTTGCCATCAACCGAATCAATTTTATAATAAACAAATCATTCGCTGGCTACTGTAAATCATAAGGATGGCAGAGAAGAACACGGTCTACCTGACGATAAAGAGGTTGCCTTAGCTTAGGTAAATAACAACAGTGGAAGAAAGTATGAATAGGAAGGAACCAAGGGGTGATTTGGCTGCCGGCGCTCTCACACGCTGAACGTAATGCAACTGTATTATACTGCTATTTGACGTCGATATTCTGTGACGGGTTAGTACTTCCCCGGAGAGCCGACCCATTCAAGTTGATGGATTCAGGCTCTATTGCTGTCTGTTACTCGAGCACTTTATGGGAGCCGTTGTGCTGTCAGTCTGGGTATCAGTAGTCATTGTCCTTGGTACTGGCGACTACTTTCTTGTGGTTAAATTTTAACCCGCGCATGTATCACTGACGTTACAAGCATCTATATTCCATATGTTGCAGTCACTGCTAACATCAGGTAGATTGGACTATTATCTATAGGTAACTTGGATTACAAGCTGGTGTTCCTGGTAAGCCATCCAATTAAGCTAAATTCTGTTTATAGGACTGAGTTCACGTCGGAAATGTAATGGGCATCAAACTTACTATATTTCTATCGTGACTTCAATACCTTAATCATAAGGTTATCGCCGCTTCAGAGTTTAAAGGTTTAGAAATTTATTGCTATCTTAGTGTTATAGTACAATACGAAAGATATCTAAGCTCTATAAAAGATAAGCCGCATGTCTGCTCTATACAAAAGTCTATTTCAATGTACGATGTAAGAGACATTCGAAAAATAAACAGAGCTTTACCAAATACAATTTGTGACTAGTATTCAGATTATGATAGCATCTGACCTAGAAAGTTTTATTGTATCGGTGTATCGTGTCGGTGTTGCGTGAAAGGTGCTGCTGGAAACTTGCTCCAACAGGGACAATATTTAAGTAGTATTTATTTGTACAACTAATAATTTCTTCTGTGGGATACTTTAGAATTTGTTTAAGTAACCTTTGCGTAAGTATGCAAAAGAAGTTTAATTTGCTATTATAGAAACTTTTATGAATAATACACTAACATGCCATAATGTTATTTGTTTGACTAACTACCTTCTACCCTACATAGATAATGCTGAACAGTTTGTTCGAGCGATCCAGGTCACTGTGCTAATGTTAGGTTCGATTTAAGCCGAATCCCTACTAATTATGTAAAGATTATATTATTTATCTTAAACTTTCGGTATTTAATAAGAGAATCGTCTTCCTAAAAGAGAAAGTAGAAAAACCAGGTCATATTATAACCTTATCGTCTACTACAAATAGTTTACTTATACAGGCAGCGGCGTAGCATAAAGACATTTCCTATATAAGGACAAAGTGTAGCCATAAAGTATCACGATTGCTTTATGGCCGTCGTAGTATGGGATATTGAGTGGAATCGCTACAACAATGCACAAGTTACGGTCGATTGCTCACAAGTTTAGTAGCTAACTGTAACAGAACTGGTGGTTAATTTCCTTTAAACGACTCAATGACTTTATTTAAGTTTACTTCGATTACTGATCTATTTAGAATTTCTTTTAGCTCAATTATTTTTGGAATAAATATGTTTCTCAGTTTTCTATCCGAAAATATAAGATTAAGTACGGAGACTGAAACTCTATCCTTTAGAGGACAATAGGCACCCGTAAGGATTTTGGGTATTTGACATATAAAAAGCAATCACTCAACTGCGTCAAGCTTAGTACGATCGTAAAACAAAGTTAACACACAAAAATAACAACTATATATTATACCCTGTCAAATCTCTTCTACGCCAAATCCTTATTATAATAAAAACTGGTGGTCCTATTAATTTCTCCCTCAAGACAAACAATGCCAATCTCTATTTCGTTATATTTTCTGGAAAACTATAATGCTGTGGCTACACGCTTAATGGTGTACGCTACTATAAAATAACACTCAAGCCTGAAAAAATATATCGTCACGTAAAGGGACCTCGTGTGAGCAAACAATGGAACGTAGGACAGAAATATGTGATAAACCATCGTAAAAATAAATATTTTACTTAATGTTTGCGTGTTCTAGATTCTATGTCAAATTCTGTTCATATTATTCACTAGTGATATGACGTAGGTAAAGTGGAAAAAGATGTCAGGTGGGATAAAAGCTTCAGATCACTACACCCTTTATCATATAACCTTAATCGGGGGTAATGTGCTATCAATTCAAATGCGGGATAATAGAATCTCCGTGCAATAAAAGTTTTTCTAGTGCCTGCATATTTCTGCGTTCAGCCAACGTCGTATTCAACTCACACCATAAGCCGAACTTGATTGGACGATTTCGAATGCATCGAACTGAGTTTTCACTTCGTACCTGAATTTCAGAAATTTTAAAATTCTATTTCACAATCTGCGTACTACATTTGTGATGTTATTGAGTTCTACAACATTATATTTGATATTGTTGTTATATTTTAAAGATTTGTAACACGATAAAGTTATTATAAATCAATGTAGATATTTAGAAAAACATGGGGCAAGTAAATAGTATCGAATCATAATTGAACCTAGGATTTGTTTATATATGCTTTAGAAAGCTTGTTATACGCATTATGACTGCCGCGGCGTTGTTGAGGACACGGCGCTGCACACTTTGGTGGACTGCCTCGCCTGGGCATCGCAGCGCCGTGAGTTGATCGCAGCAGTCGGACTGGTTGCCCTCTCACTTCCGGCCGTGGTTCAGTCTATGGTCCGGAGTGACAGATCGTGGAACGCCGTCGCCTCCTTTTGTGAGGAAGTAATTTCCATCAAGGAGGCGGCGGAGCGGGAGAGGGATCGCTTAAACCCTCTCTCCAATCGCATAACCGGGCGCCGGGGAGCGCGAGACGACCTCCAGCCACCATGAGGTTTGACCTGGGGGTAGTGGGCTGCGTGGGCCTGCTCGCCACCCGATCAGCACCAGGTCCAAGAGGCGGCGTGCGTGTTCCCACGTGCGCCTCTGAGAAGTGTTTTTGTTCCCCCACAATGGGGACAGTAGTGGAAGTGTCTCATGTAGTGGCCTACCGTTTCACACGGCAGGCCGAAACTTCGGCGGGGTCGCGATTGCATGTGAAAGCGATTCGCGCGGCCCCGCCGTTTATGGTTATGTCAAGGAACACCATGGAAGGTTTAGTCGGTATTACCGGGGTATCTTTCCCCCGGTGAGCCCGTCATAACCTCTCCGTCGCCCCGCGGAGAGAGATGCATCAATGCATACACGTAAAAAAAATATTAAATAAATAATCTATAGAAAATATTTTTATGCGCTAAAATTTTAAGTCCAACTTCAAAGTTGTTTTGCGTTGTATCTCTTGTAATTCAAGTATTCGAATACGTGGAAAGGTTTTCATCGTTACACTCGGCTCTGATCAAGCTGAGGTGCGATAAGTGTATGTCAACAGGGATTAAGACAGACGATACATTGCTCCCTCTGCTCGACTTATTTTCCTTGGTAATACCAAGGCAAAAGCTGTTAAGATAGCATAGGGATTAATGAAATAATATATCACGGTAAATAAATAACCAGAGCAAGAAATTGTTACATGTGTCGGAATAGGCACAGCTGTGATTATCTAAGCTTAATGTCTTGGAAGCGAAATTATATCTTGTTCTGAACAGTACTTAAACTGCAACAAAAATATTTTTATTTGTCATTGATGATTTGATATGATCATTTGCTTTGAAATGCATTGAGCTAGGCGTCTATAGTCACAAGTCTGATAACGATACAAAACTATACAAGTCAAAAGATATGTGCTTTAAAATAAAAAATAATAAACATGATTCGAGTGTCTTTACCATATGCAACACAGATGCACTTAAACACGTCTTCCTTTTAGTGTCCTCTAGATTTCTGTGCAATCCTCTAAGGAGACTGTCCTAGTATATTTTACACAATAGGTAGTTTAAGATTGTGTGGAACTTAGATGAATGTCTTCTATCCCACGGGAACTACACATATGCATCGCGTTCTAAGATTTTACGTTTAGCTTACAAACAAGTTATATGAAATTACCCGAAAATAAGGTTAGAAAAATATAATAAATAAGAGCATATATCCACGTAACAGCTTTATCCTTTCAATAATTTTCATCATGTCTGCACATTTTTTAGAATTCCTTTCATGTAAGATGTTGATGATTTGATCGTCGACGGTGTATCCTTTGACGGGGTCGCAATTACCTTTGCCAAAGAATCGACAGCTTTCTATTATGTGGGACCCACAAGATTGCTCTTGGTTTTATAAATTGGCAAATCCTATAAAAGGAAATCTAAAGATAATAAGATTACGAGGTGACAATGGTTTTATGTAAAAGGTACGATAACCGTGAACCGAATGATAGTACCTATCCTACTACGGATGATATTGGCATTTACTATGGATGTCGTTTTTTTAGACATATTAAGTACCTAAATAAATATTTTTATTTTATTGTTTTCGAAATACCAACAGCTTGGAATACAAAGATAAAAACTTAAACAAATAACATCATAGCTATTGACAGGCAATTATTAATTTATTATTATTATTATTATTATTATTAATAATTCTATTCGCAAATAGAATTTACATGTGTAAACCATACATAAAAATAAACACGAAAAGTATTTATCCTATGAGATTTTCGCACTTTTTAGATTGGGGCCGAAAAAATCAAGGGAGAATATTTTTTCACCTGTGAGGGTTTAGTTCTGAACATCTCAAACTCGCTATCTCTTTTTGAGATATCATTGACAGATCTACACGCACGAATAATAAAAGAATTTTGTTGGTAATTAGTGTGGGCTCGAGCTAATGCTAATGGTTGATTGTGCCGAACGGGTAGTTTACGTGGTACCCAATTATTAACTTTGGTAAGTAAAGCAGAGCAATCGACATCTCCACCTACTACTTTCAAAAGTGATACAATGTCGGATACATTACGTCTATCTTTCAATAGCAGAAAATGATATCTTCTACATCTAGTATCATATCCATGATCAATACACTTACTCTTATACTGCAAGTAAGGTACTTAAAAACTTTTTCTGGATAGATTCAATACGGTCGACGTATGTGTTGTAATGCGGGTTACAAACTACTGATGCATACTCAAGAGCACTGCGCACCAAAGCACAATATAGAACTTTAATTGCTTTAATATGTTTGAATTTCAAGGTTGATGTAATAATAAAACCCAGAGATTTATATGCCTTTTTTACGACAGAGTCAATATGCTTATCAAATAGCAAATTTTGAGTCCTTTATGGTAGTAACATTTGAAAGTGGTTTATTATTAATAGTATACAGACATTGATCGGGTTTAATATTTCGAGTAAAATTTATTGCAAACCACTTGGAGATATTCAGATCTAATTTATTATCAATACAATATTGTTCAAATCGCTTTGTAAAAGTGCACAGTCGAATGGGCTATTGACAGCCATAAATATTATTGTGTCATCTGCATATGATAGAAAGTTGGCATGATTAAAACATGAGGCTATATCATTGATAAAAATCACAAAAAGCAATAGGCCTAACAAAGACCCTTGCGGTACACCACAAGGAATCGGCATCCAAACAGATGTAAAGCCATTAATTGCAAATGCCTGAGATCTATTTATAATATATGAAGAGAACCACCTGAACAAGTTACCGTGTATACCAGCCTTGTTTAGCTTCTCCAGCAGTAACAAATGATCAATACGATCAAACGCTTTACTAAAGTCAGTAAAAATGGCATGCTTTTGTGCTCCGCAGTCCATATGCGATGTTAGGAAATCATTAAAAACCAATAAGTTAGTTACAGAAGACCTTCGGCGAAAAATCTGTGCTGTTCAGGAATAAAATAGGACTGTAACGCTGCTTAGACCTGAATGTAAACAATTCTCTCAAAAATTGTAGAGAAAATGCAAAGTTTGTATATAGGCCTGTAATTTTGTATATTGGACTAATCCCCGCTCTTATGTACAGGTGTCACAAAGGCAGATTTCCAGGCAGTCGGTACCATACCTTCTTTCAGTATTCAGCAAACAAATTAGAAATTGATTCCCCTGTGTCTGCAGATGTATTTTCCAGATTCATTACAGATGGAAGCGCATGTGAGGCTATGTTAAGAGATTTATTATATGCCCAAAACATACGAGGGTTATCCACCACAGAGTCTTCAATTTTTGTTATGTACAGCTGATAACATTCATCCTCTAATTTTAGTGCACGTTCCTTAAGGAACGAATAGCTTATGTAATCATAATAATTGGCATATTTTTTATATTTGCTATAAAATTTGAATTTCTCTTTCAAAACTTTCTTAGGACTAGAACTATACCAAAAAGGTAAATTACTACTGGATATTATTTTTTGGGGAAGGTATATATTTATCACGGAGTTCAACTAAATTGTCATAAAAACCTTTTGTAGCACCATTAATTGAGCCTTGGGACAAAATTACGTTCCCATCGATATTCGATAGATTCATGTTAATTTGGTCATAACTACCATTTCTATAGATATACATACATTTTTCTTTTATTTTGCGACACCAAACTATGAGTAATTAATGACAGCTCAACGCAGATCGATTTATGATGATCTTCCGATACTAGTGCACCTCTAAGTAAATATTATAGAGTACGAGATCTAAAAGTCTGCCTATAATATTATTTACATTATTGTATTGGTCAAGATTACATTCCACTAGAACATCCATGAAACCGATCTGGCCCTCATTGAGTACACCTGTGGGCTCCGTGTGTCCACTATCTACTGGTGTCCAAGTAATATTTGGCATATTAAAGTCACCCATGATCAAGCATAAATCATCGCCTTCAAAGCGAAAATTGTCCCCGAGATTTTCAGAAAAGTTAACCAACAGGGCATTGATCGAGTTACCCCCTCTTTGATGACATAAGTATACACAGGTGCAATTAATAAGACCTCTCTTAGAGCGCAGTGTCAGCGCAACCCATAGATCTTCTGCTGACGAACGCCAAGTGGGTTGCTAGACAGAAGCAAAGCTATGGCTAACAGCTAGGATAACACCATATCGTTACGAAGTTCTCTCATAACCTCGGTCTGTCGCGTCTGTACACAACATACCAGTCATCAAAAAGTTCCCGATTACTAATGCCATCAATTAGCCAAGACTCAGTTATCGATATTATATGAAAGCAGTTTAGGGTAACGTTTCTCTTAAATAAGCTAGTTTTAGTGCGCAGACCCCGAGCATTCTGATAAAATATTAATTTTTGATACCATGGCCGATACAACAAAATTCTACATTAGCTTTAAAAAGAAATATAAGATTACAAATACGGAAACTGCATACAAACACTTTTAAAACTGACTTGTTATTAAAAACAATATATAAACATAAGGTAATTCTAAATTGCGATAAGCAACTATTATGAATAACAGGTATCCAAGACATACTAACCGAGATTCATTTTTAAAAAGCCATTATTACTTGCAGATAAAACAAAATGTGACTTATGAGTTATGATCTTGTAAATTGAAAAATAAATAGAACTTTAAGGGCATTGCGTTAGGGCAACAACTTGAGTACATCTTCACTAATGACCGACATTGAGTAATAATAGCGAGTAGCGAAAAACAATTCAATAGAAACAGGGCTTCCCAATCTTCGTTCGCAACAATTACAATATTTATGTAGATATGTATTAATCAAAACATTTTGAGAATATGTAGTAAGCATATAAAAAAGTAACTAGAGTTTGGACATGAAATAATAAATAATTAATTACTGAAAAACCTTCAGGATATCCTTTTCAGTTTTTATTCGGTATGTATCAGATGTGTCCGACTTCCTTACTAGTATCTTACAATGTCTCACCCACACGTACTTGCAATGCTTTTCAGAAGCTATATCCTTCACTTTATCTAAAAGTGCTTTATTGTGGAGGGTGAGGTGATCATTCACAAACATTTTGCCTTCTCCGCTAAATCCTAGATCCGAAATTTAGATGTTCTTGTGTTTACGTGCAGCTGCTACAAACTCCTCCTTTGCGTAGCGGTTATTCAATGCCATTATAATGGATTTAGAAGAGTCTGGATTGAGACTGGGAACACGAGAAATGTAATTGATGTCCTCTTTACGTACACAGAACTTAATAATATTATTAATTTTCGCTACAATGTCGTATAAGTTCTCGGACTTTTTGGATGGAACTCCTTTTACCTCCACGTTATTAACACGTGCCCACTGTTCCTTATCCTGCTGTTCTTCCTTAAACTTGTCCATGTCTGCTTTCAAAGTATGGAATGTATTGATATGTTCCTCGACGTGTGAAATTTTGGTCTCGAGTGAGCCGACCTTTGAAATTGATTCATCTGCAGTTTTTTGAGCAAACTCAACAGAGTTTTTTAAATCAGAAATATTTCGTTTGATGGTCTTCACATCCTCTACTAACGTGGCCAAGGGTGCAAGCTGTCTCATTATGTTGTCCAGCGTTGAGCGCAATTCACTTAATTGTACTCATAACTGTTGATTGGTAGGAGCCCCGGGGGACTGGACAGTTATGCAATCGGCTCATCCCCAAGTACTTCTGCGTTCACCAAGTTTGCGAAATTCTACTTCTGTGATGCCGGCACATGCAAAATCGAACTACCACTTACACAAGTAATAAGTCGCGCCATCCAAAGTTTTTTCTCCACATCGTGGACACGATAACATTCTATATTCGTTGCGGCCCCAAAGTTTGCAACCACTGGAAAACAGGTAGACGAGCGATACGTGTTCCTTTAACTGAGTATAAACGGTGACTCAAATATTAATATATTACATTTATAGGGCTATCTGACACCCTATTACGTTCAATCTAGTATAAGCACAATATGCAGACTCTTAAGAGGACTTACGTACAGGACGCAAGTAGCTCTCGCGGGCTACATTCCCTAGCTACTCGAGTAGGCTACATCCGCGCGCTAATGATACGGGCTACTTCCGTGGGTGACTGGTTTTGCGTCAGTCGCTCGCACTACCTATACAATTCGCGCAAGAGTCCTTCAAATGTTAAGTGGTTGCGTGATTAGCAATACTTAACACGAATTTACAATCAGGGCCGGCTCGCATCACGGCACAAGATTCGAAAAAAAGGTCATTAAGTCGTCTACGCGAGATACATGGACAAAAGATTCTAGAGTGAGGGACAAAATAAAAAAGGCCGTCGACATAACGATCACGACAAATCGAAAAAACATATTACGTTCTTATCAATGTGTTTTATCAATTCGTATTTCCAATATTCCATTAAGATTCGAATTATAATCAGTGTCTCTAACGAATTGATTGACATTCGAAAGCGGGTTTGTACAGAATACTAATTTTTCCATATCAATCTCATATCGCTATCATCAGAAGGTCAATGAAACTTAAATATATTATGTTACGATCTTTTAAAATGTGCACAATGTCTTTATTACAAAAGTAATGCTTTTAAATAGTAACCATAATTAATCAATGATAGTTTTCGATTATATATTCGATAGATTTAGATTGAAATTTATTCGGATGGTTAATTAAGATTGCTTGTAATGATAAGGCTACCTTATACTTATACTATTGAGTTCAATAAGGTATGTCCTATATCTTATTGAACTCAATAGTAACTACTTACGTCGAATTAATTTTTCGATACTACTTATACGATATTACTTATGTCGATATGTTAAATTAATTTCAATAAACGACATACAATAAAACTTATTCTATTTAAAACTGATTACATAGCAAATAGACAGAATTGCAAATCTAAAGATGATAAAATTCTGTAGTTTAATCGTAAATGAAATAGGTAATTTCGTTAGGCAAGTATAATGTTTTAATATAACGTTTTCTCTTTTTGACTCTTCCTATCTTAAAGGAATTATTAAAGATTAGATCTGATTAATTGTATCTACATATCGATATAAAATTTAAAGCATAGATTAATATATAATTTGCATTATGTTATATATGTGTGTATTATATATCTATACTGCAGATAAACTGGAGGTAATAGAATACAAGAAATAAATAGTAATAAATGCGGTACATAACTGTATTGAACACTTTGTACCTGCTGCTAAACCAAAATATTAGCATGCAGCACTAGATAAAACAAAATCCTGGTGAGTTTAGATGATTTAAGTCTCTAGAGAATATTAACCCAAAACGATTCGCGTTGCAGATATTATGAACTTCGATAGCGTATAAGTTACTACGGGGATTTAATATCAATATGTGATGTGGGCCTTTAAAATCGACCTATCTTGAAAATTAAGCTAGCTGCTGTTACTAGTATTCTAGTAATATTTGTCAACATTATTTATATTAAGAGTGTAGTAAAATTTCAAAAATACCTAATTATCTAATAACTGTATCCGAGAGACTGTACATTGTAAATATTTTGGAAACTGCAAGATGGCGGCCCAAAATCAACAGCTTTAAAATGGACGTCTGTCTGCCTGTTTAACCCTATCTGTTTTTTCATGCTTGCAACTGACTAACTTATAAACTAGTTTTAAAATATAGTACATTGACGTTTAACTTTAAAACTGAGAACCTGAAGGGAGAAGATATAGTGTGATTCAATAAAATGAAATCGCAAAGCGCAGATGAAATCGCGGATAAATGCTAGTCTACACTAATATTATAAAGAGGAAAGATTTAATTTTTCGTTTGTATGTTAGGATTTAACTCAAAAATTACTCAACTGATGAGTCTAACAACAAAGCTATATTATCACCGAGTAACATAGGTTATATTTTTTTATTTTTTGAAATAAAACTACTTTTGGGGCGGGCGATGGGGGTATGTCGGGATCCAGCCCATAAGATGGCAATTTGGTCTGAACCGACTAAAACCACCGCGGTGTTCTTCACACCTTTATGGCGGGGCCGCGCTGATCGCTCTCGCATTCAAATCGCGACCCCGTCAAAGGTTTGACCCGCCGATGGACGTGGCGGGTCCCACACAATCATCGTACAACAATTAACACACACAATTGGGGGACTTGGTCCCCGACAACAGAGCGGGGGACCTAGTCCCCTTTCCGACATCGAGAGGCGTGCGTGGAACACGAACGCCGCCTACTCGGACCTGCGCTGATCGGGCGGTGGACGGCCCCAATGGGTCCAACGCCCGCAGGCTTCTACTCAGTGTGGCTGGAGGTCGTCTCGCGCGCTCCTGCGCCCGGCTCTGCGGTAAGGGAGAGGGATTGAATGTTCCCTCTCCCTCTCCGCCGCCTCCTTCACTAACATCACCTCCTCACAGAAGGAGGCGACGGCATTCCAAGACCTCTCGCTCGATATCATGGACAGAACCATAGCCTCAAGCGAGAGGACGACCCTACCGAATGCCACGTGCATAACACGGCGTTGCGTGACCCAAGCAGGGCAAGCTACCAATGTGTGCAACGCCGTGTCCTCGACAACGACGCGGCAGTCGCCGCAGTGATGACAACCGGGCGTCTCCTGTTTGCCTATTCGACACAGATACGGACCGAAACAACCGTGGTCGGTCAGCACCTGCGTCAGACGAAACGTGAGAGCGCCATGACGCCTCTCCAGCCACTCATTAAGTACGGGTCTTACCGCCACAATTGTGGCGTGCCCGAAAACTACTGTTACTAATATAACTTAATCTAACCTACTTTTACGCAACCGAAGCCGCGGGTAAAAGCTAATATTTAATAAAGTTAAACTCTAATAAATCAAAGGACTTTATGGTGCGTGAATAACTAATAGGTATTATTTTGAACTGTTCTATTGTTCTGCAAAAGAACACCAATGCCCAGATATTACATATTTATAATATAAAATACATTAATTTATATAAAATTAATAAATTATGAATGATAGCCATAAAGTAACCCATTGCATGACAATGATTTATTAGAACGATAGATTTCTCGATTCTTTTATGTGACACACGGACCTAAGCCATAAGTCTTCACTTACTCGGTTGAACGTACGACTAGTGAGCCTACCTATTGTTATCAAATAGAGAAATAAAAAAGGTTTTCTATTCTTGAATAAAAGTAAAACTTGGTGATTAATGTGAATCGTTTGGACGTCAAGAAAATATGTTTTAAATGCTAACACTTTATTAAGAGACCAATATTACTCCTGAAAGGTGATGGAATATTAAAAAAAAAACTTTTAAATAAAAACATTTCTACTTGCAGTACGTTTTGACGTCCGTTAATACTTTTGAAAAGTCAAAGGGTGCTCTCTCGTCTGTAACTCTACACTTAAGCACAAAATGAAAGTTCTAAAAAGCATGTAATGCACTAAAAATGGCGGCTTTGTGACGTCACCTGTCTCTTCGCGTAAGAATTATTGACGCAGCGTGTATCGAGACTCATTCATTCACCGTGATGACTGGCACTTGAATAACGTATCCACTTATGTTTATCTCTAGAGAGCTGTTCCTTGTGAATAGCTAACGCAAAAAATATCTACACTGATTTAACACATTTGCATTTCGTTTAATTACGCTCATAGGTGCCTTACCTACGGTCGGACCTAGTCGGCAATTATTGTCCTAGTTTGTAGGTATACCTACATTTGTCTATTTAGGATTTTGAAGTGAAAAGGCCTGGCGGTTGCCATATTGAAAATTATTTGTGATTTACAATATATAAGGTATATTATGGTGCCAGCGTCCATATGCGGCTTAAATAGACAAAAATCGAAATATTCGGTGAAATTTGCGATCCTAATGACCACAACGTAGGTAAGCTTATGTAATTCAACAATGTACTACGACTACTCTACGCAGAGAACGCGTAGTTACTAAAGATAATAAATTATGTATAAGAAGAGATAATTTTAAAATTGTTATAGTTTATAGAAATGAAAATATCAGTAGCCTAGTTAAATAACATTTAATAAACTATACTTATTATATAAATTACAGTTGCGTTATATTACTGATATTATGTTTTAAATTACACGAAGAATTTTTTTTATTAAAATGTCTATTGTCCAGAGGAAATGAGAGTTGTCTAGCGAATTACATCGCTTAAGTATCTACATTACTTAGCGTTTTGAGCAAATTTTTGCTTTGATATAGTGGGTGATCGTGGCCTATTTTGTGTTATAATTTTTTATATTTCCTTCTCCCATTGAATAATGTTATGTCTTGTGATTGATGGGCAGCTATATTTTGAATGTTGCCATATTAACAATTTCACTTAATATGACATACATGGCAAACGTTGCTTATTAATTAATTTAAGCCGATATAACATAAAAATTGTGACGTACATAATAATATGGGTGTGATAGTCAACATACGTTTAAAAAACTAGACCGTACAGTCACATACAATGCACGGACCATGCACCACGGATTGTGGTAGTTGGAGTACCCGTTTCTCTATCCGAAAATGAAGTATTCAGCTGTCTCTTTGAACAAAATATAACCGATAAGTTTCCATCGATGGATCTAAAATCATTTTTTACTTTAACAAAATTAAGCCACAAATTTGGCAGGAATGCTCCTAGCTGCAACTACATTATTAAGGTTCCGGCTAACATAAGAAAATCCTTAGTCACACAAGCTAGACTTTTTATACATTGGACGTCCTGCCCCGTTAGAGATTTTACGCTAGTAACAAGATGTTACAAATGCCATCAGTAAGGTCACGCAGCGAAATCTCGCAGAGAGATTACCTCTACGTGTAGATATTGTGCCGAAGCTGGACATTCGATGACCGAATGTAAGAAGAAGGAAGATGCCCCTAAATTTGCTACATGCTCTCGTTTTAAAAAGCCTAGCAACCCCACCAAACGGGTGAACCTAATTGTACACCCAGGAAACAAGCGGAATATAGGTACATAAACTCACTAGACTACGAGGGTCACTAGATCGTCTTTTATTTCTATTTTAATCACTTACACTAGTTAGCATAGATATGCGATTAGACATGCGATCCTAAACTGCCTTTGAAATTAAAGGGTCGAAAAGGCCTGTCGTACTGTATGGAGCTGAGTGTTGGGCTACTAAGAAGATGGATGAGAAACGATTGCATGTAGCAGAGATGAGAATGTTACGATGGATGTGTGGAGTGACGAGAATGGACATAATTAGGAATGAATACGTAAGAGGTAGTCTGAAAGTGGTGCCCTTAGACGATAAGGTGAAAGGAAATCGTTTGGCTTGGTATCGACATGTTATGCGGAGAGATGATACGTATGTAGGTAAGCAAGTGATGGGTATGAGGGTAGAGGGACGAAAAGGGAGAGGAAGGCCAAGGAATAGATGGATGGACTGTGTGAGAATGGATATGAAAGGAAAAGGGGTAAATGATCAGATGACGGATGATAGAGATGTATGGAAACGAAGGACATACTGCGTCGACCCCGAATAAATTGGGACCAGGGCAAGAGGATGACACTAGTTAGCATAGAATCCCATTATTAGACATATATTTGTTTATTTCATAAACATTATATATGTCAGCTAATATTTAAATGCAAAATTATATAAATAAGTAATATTATTTTCATTATAATAGTAACATATTGATTGTTCATCTATATTTGTTAAATGTTGTTAAGAATGCTCTTCCTACTAAACTAAAATAGCACATATCGCCTGTGATAAGGGTATTACCTAGTACTAACAGGCATCCAAAGTATTGTATCCTATTTTTAAGTTTTCTTTCAGACCTATTGTAATTCATATTTGTACCAACTTAAACTGAATAAACTATTATTATTATGGTGGTTTATAAAATATTTCTAATTTCAGCTTTAATACTGGTGAGTGTGAATTCTATCTATCTATCACGGGCTTATGCCAAGTGAGTCGGTTCATTGAGTATTGTTGTAGGTGTCTGTGTAGAGAATGTTAAGAATTGCCGGACTATAGAGCAAGGGTCGATGATAACGGATTTCTGTAGTTTTATATATGAACTAGTAGTTTGCCGCGGTTTCACCCGCGTAAGTTCCCGTGTGAATATCAGGTTTCAACCCTTCGGGGTGGAATTTCCAAAAATCCTCTCTTAGTGTTCCCCTACACTCTCCAAGGAACATACATGCCAAATTTCAGCTTCTTGCGTTCAGTAGTTTCGGCTGTGCGTTGTTTGTCAGTCACTTAGTAACGGAAGAGTTTTATATATATAGATTTTTATGCAAGTCTGATTCTTTTAGTGATGTATGAAGTGATTTTGGAATGAGTCCTGTAGATGAAATATTGACCGGAATAACCTTAACTGTATGCTGATGCCACATTTGTCGTATTTCGTCTGCTAATGGTATATATTTTTGAATTTCTCCGTGTATTTTTGTAATGTTTTCTGAGTTTGGTATTGATATATCTATTAAGTATATGACTATTTCTTGTTTAAGTGTAAGTGTGATGTCTGGTCTATTATTTGTGGTAGTTTTGTCTGTTATAATCTCTCGATCCCAGTAAAGTTTGGCGTATTCGTTGTTAGAACATTTTTTGGTTTATACTTATAATAATGGCTCCGTTTTATCTTCAACGTTATATTTTATACCTAAGAGGGAATGAATTTGTTTTGCAACATTATTGTGTCTTTCTGTGTACTGTTTGTTCGCTAGAAAAGGGCATCCTCCTGTGATATGGTCTATTGTTTCTTGATTTGTGTAACATAACCTGCATCTGTCTGATTAGACAGATGCAGGTTATGTTATCTGTAGGATCTTTTATTGTGTATTTTTTATAGATTTTGTTTTTATGATTTGGTCTGGGATTGTGATCATAAATCCTTATAATATTAAAACTGTTGTTATTTAGTTTTAACGGTGTACCTGATGTAGGAATGTATGTAAGAGAACTGTGAATGTGACTATCAGTGGCTTTATTATGCATATATGTGCCAATGTTTTGTATCTGTTTATTATGTAAGTTCTTTTTATCAACTAGACATCTGCCTCCAAAGTTTCTTTTAACATTGAATCTTTCTGTAGCTGAATGGATATGGTGTATAAGATGTTTATTGCATGTTGTTCGAGTTATTCTATTTAGCCGATCTAGATCTGTAGCTGTGTATGTGTGTGTGTATTATTATTATTATTATTCTTAGTTATCTTAATCTAGATTTTGTTAATAAATTGATAACCCTCGGGAACAGTATTTTTTCTGGATGGAAGGTACAACAGGTAGGACTATGTCCTTGTCATACCCAAAATCACTTTGTTCTATCCAAAAATGGAGGCCTTATGGTCGTATCGTAAACGTAAGTGAGTCCTATGGTGTGGGATCGACGGGTCAATTATGAAGCAGAATTATTGGTGCTAGACATATGTATTTTGTATAATATCTATAAAACAGCGTACACAAATTTAGGTACATTGTAATGACTTGACAATTATCTAGATGAGGCTACCATCTAATCATCATAAAATGTGTGCATTTCAATGTGGATATGAATGTTTGTAAATGTAAAGCGTAACTGTTTTCAGTAGAATAGTTGATTTTCTTGATTGGTTATTTGAAATACGAGCGTAGCCAGCCTGAAAAATAAATTTATTTGAAGCTTTGTGTTGTGTTTTCAACTCGTTCGAATTAGTAAATTAAAGTAAAATTTGTGTAATATATTTTTCTGTATTTATCGTCTATTAATAAAGCAGTCTAGACTTATTTTAAATGCTAGTAATTTGGGTTAGAAACTACTAGTGTTATGTATGTATTTGTTAAACACCTCTATCTAAGCTAAATGCTTCTGATAAACAGTGTGGGGATAGAACCCACGACGTTTTCATTGCAATTTCATTATTTTAACCACTACACGCCGCCACTTTTATTTCTTGATTAATTTAGATTAATTTTTGAGTAAGTAATTGAAAGTTAGTCTGTTTTATGTATTTTTATGGATCTTGAACATTGGGTGTCTGCAATACATTTTGTGTTGTTTTGTTTGCCTGCCGGGAAAATTACAAGCATTGAAGAAGACATGCAGTAAAATAAAAAAGGGGAACTCAATGTTGTTAAAATTATTTTAGTCCCGATATAGGTCAAATAGTCAAACGAACTTGCTCATTAAAATTCGTTAAATTTAGTTTAGTTTCCAATATATTTAAATATTTTCACTTACAAATTCGACATCGGAGTTCACGAAAGTTGGTTTGCTTGCTCTATAATCGTGACTTTAGTTGCCTTTATTAATAGAGAGCTCCAACAAAGCTTGCTCTTGTTCTCCAACAGTTCTCAAACAGTCTCGTTAGTTTATATTCTGATGCTGCAAACAATAGGTATAAAACGGAACTAAAACAGGACTATCTGCATATCTAAAGAGCGCAATAAAACGCTTGCGATTATTATTAATGAATCCTATGAGACGTTAAACTCTCATGAGTGTTTTGAGTTTTTTTAATCACCTAGCTTATTAGCTTTGTACTTATTATTGTAGTTAACATCGCAGTTGCGTCGTGTGTATGGAAAAAGAGCACCCCTATGCAGTGCGCAATATGAAGACACCGGTTGCACATTCAGTAGCAAATTTTGATTATAGATCTAACAAGATTTTAACTACTTCTACCTTCTAACTTGGCTATGAACTTTAAAAATATAACTTGACTAGCTGTGCCTTCGGTTTCACCCGCGTTTATGGTTATTGCGCCATCCCCCGTGGGTACTTCCTCGATAAATAGGCTATCCACAAACACTAAAATATTTTTCTACTCGAACTAGTAGTTCCTGAGATTAGCGCGTTCAACCAATCAAACAAACAAACAAACTCTACAGCTTTATAATATTAGTATAGAAGTATAGATTGCACGGACAGCGTAATGGTTTAATTGATCGCATAGTCATTTACACTATGCCGAGTGCTATGGGTTCGATCCAAGCATGAGAAATACATATGTATAAAAAAAAAAATGTTTATCCATTGTCTAGTACCCATAGCACATGCTCTGCTTAATTTGGGCTAGATGGTGTTGTGTGTATGTGATGGAATATTATATTATATATTATTAATATTATTATTATTATTTGTGCCCAGACTCAAAACAACTATTTGTGGATAACAAATAGTTGTTTTGAGTCTGGGTATTGTTTGTGGCCGTTGTTTGAATGTTTGTTCTTCTTCTAGTTCCTCTCCACTACTGGAGGTTGGCAGTCAACTCCGCAAATTTGAATGTTTGTTAGGTCTCCCGTAACATAGAATTTCCTTGAGTGAAAGTAGTCTTCAAAATATCTGTTTTTTGTAAAGTACATCAGCTTTTCAGCAAAATTATAGTTTGATTTACGTTCGTGCAGCGCCCGTTTTACGTTGAAAAACGATGTCGAGCTACAGAGGGACTAATAAAAACTGTTAAAAATAGGGTTCTAATGTAATAACCGTCAAATGTGAACTGAAATGTAATTAATGTTCACATTTGACGTTTATTTAAATTTAGGAGAATATCATTTGTGATATTTATGACTTTGAGACTACACAGTTTTTATTACAAGAATTGGCTCTCATAGGTACATTGATCCACACGAATGGAACTAGTTATCGTACACTGACCGTGACATCCAGGGGGGAACATTATAATGCAGAATATTGATCATATAATACTTTTAACGGGTTACTTATTGTATTAATTAAAATATTTCACGAGAGTATGGCAATGCTATCCTGAAATATTTTAATTTCAAGGCATTGTAAATATAATATTTAGTATATTATAATTAAATTCAGTAACGATGAGTAATTTTGTTTCCAAATATTGATATATATATGCGAATTCATTAATCGTCAGCATTGAAGGATTATTATTTAATTAATAAAATAATTAAATAATAATCATTCAATGCTGCCGCTTTACCAGCCCTGTATTAAACTGTCCTACTGCTGGGCACGGGCCTCTTCTCAGTGGTAAAAAGGTAAGGCCATAGTCCACCACGCTGGCCCAGTGCGCGTTGGCAGACTTCACATATCTTCGACAACATTATGAAGAACTCTCAGATATGCAGGTTTCCTCTCAATGTTTTCCTTCGCTGTTAAAGCAAGCGATAATTAACTATTCAATATGCATATAACTTTGAAAAGTCAGAGATGTGCGCCTTGGGATCGAACTCGAGACCTCTGCGTGGCAATTCGACGGTCTCTCACTAGACTATCGCTGCTTAATTATTGAATTACGTATTTACAAAATACACTAACACACATGTACAGTAAGACCAACTGAAATTACTAAATTACGGCGCAAAGAAAGGCGAATAAAAAGTTATTGAGAAGAAACCCTCGGCTCGTAGACATATTCAAAATCACTTAACATCACCTAACAAGCCTCATCTACTAGATGAAAATTGTTAGCACAATCGGCAACAGCAGCTTATCAACATGATATCATCAAATTGTACGAATACTCGAAAGTGATTCGAAAAATGTGTGATTACATATTACATAATTGGTCAATATTAGGCTGCGGATTGGTATTATTTTCTAATCATTACATTTGTGCCGTAGTAATTGCACACAACATAAATCTAGAAAAAGCTATCTTATATTTGAAATACTCGGTAATAAATTAGCAATAACAATTAAAGTTTTCAGTACAATGCTCGGCTATTCAGCCCAACGATAATATAAATGTGTCGATTAAACCGTCCCTTTCTCACTACACCGCCGTAAGTATAACAAAAAATACATTTAGAATATTAGTAGGTAGATTATTCCTCAAAGGGTTATAGATGTAAAATATGGTTAGAGTTCAATTAATCTAGACGGGGAAACAGAAGGCAATTAGTAGTATGGCACACAGCCCGTGAATTTCACCAAAATACGTCTTGTTAATCTGAAGTAGCGTTAGACAAGTTAACTCATTAATCAAACAACTTGAGTATTGGGTTGCTTGTTAGTACCTATCTATCTCTCTTGAACAGATGGAAACAGTTTTGGTTCTATTTCGAGTAGCGAACGTGAAGATAACCACGTAGGCCGATACAAACCCTATTAAATCTCGCAGCCTCATCAAAATACTGCTTGTCTTTAAAATACTGTCAGTGCAGGTTACAAACAAGATAAAAATTGGATTACGAAGTTTTTCATGCAATATTTTCGGAGCGATAATTTCGCCCAGAGGAGAGCCATAAATCAGAACAGAGTAAGCCTCTGATAAAATCGATAACCCAAGTCAAAAAGGATTCGCGCGAGAGTAAAATACCGAATTACGAGAAAGTATTTGCGAACATATAAATATCTTCAACGCGATTTGTGTCGTTTAGCATTCGATCATTACAGGAACACTAGATAGGTACATAAATCACTTTGTTCATATTTCTCACAAGACGTGCACGTACTGCAATATATGTATAATACTTTGTTTTTTGTGTATTGTTACAAACTTAAGATTTCCAAGAATTAAATAAAGAAGTAAGTGGTTTGTAAGATATATAAAAGCCAAACATTTTTAGTTGAATCCTCGAGTGCCGCCCGAGGTCTCGAGAATTCAATTTCAATTCAATTTTAATTTAGTAAAAGTATCACGTCGGGCCCAATGTTGCTATTTTTTATTGGTTGTACATAAAGCTTTGTTTTAAAAAGGGACCAAATATAGCTAATTTTAAAAGATCTTCTTTGATACAAGACGACTTTCAATTGGATTCAAGATTTGTGACAGTTTTGTGGACTCTGCTTTAGGGCTCAGGAACTACTATAGTTACCGCACGGAGCTTAAATTGTCCATACGACACCAGACTTCTCGACAGCTGTCACAGTTGTAAATATTCTTAGTCTGCGGTAAGCTACAGATTTTCGCTTCCAAATAACCAGAATGTTTTGTTACATTTGTTTTTACTTTGAAAAATAATGTATAAGTTAAATGGTTGGTTATTAATCTATCATAATCATAATTGAAAGATGTGCCTCTATTAATCTCTATCAAATAACGTGTTTCGAAGTTTGATAATTTTGTCAATGAATAAGTTAAATAAAATGTGAGCTCGTTCATTTTTGTATTTTCAGCAAGTAAGAAGGGATAGGGAAATATTTCTTTTAGGTCCTACTATATAGATGACTGACCTATTCTCGTCATCTGTGAAAATGCTATGAATTTCCTATCAGATAAATCCAATATCACTATGCCTGACTTTAGAATCATACCCGAGACATTTCCATACACCGCGTAGTTAGGGTAAACGACACAACTTAGTAAGTCAATTAATAACATAGGCTAAAAGGAAAATATTTTCTTATTTTCCTTTAGCAATTGTATTTTTAGAGCTTGGGTAAGCTATTAAAGTCCCTAGATAAAGATGTTAGCAAAGCCAATAAAGCAAAAGATTAGGGTTATGTTTCAGGTCAGGCAATGTAAACAATTAAATCTGTTGGGCGACTGCTTACTCCGGCTGCTACCCGAGTAATCTTCCAACAAAGATACGCATTGACCTAGAAGGCAAATGCGTTATATAACTTCTTAGGCCTGTATTACATTTTCCTCGCTTTAAGGACTAGTAAGCTAGACACTTATCTTCCGTATTTAATTATTGGGCTGCACAGTGTGTTTATTCGACTATTTTAGTAATATGCGATAAGATCTGATCAACTTTTGCAATGGTTTTCCTTCGTTCTCAGATGTGTACGTAGATAACGATCTTCTGTTTAATATTATTCCGTCTGTAGTATTAGGGTCCGATTTCGTCCGATGCCATCGTCGCATTCGTCGTTTTCCTTGTTTGAAACTAACAGAAATCTATATATAAGTACGTTGAAAATCTGCAGCGGCATTAGTCCGTCTGACAGCTTAACTTCTCCTCAACGGTTGAAAAGGGTCAATTGTTAAACGTAAAGGATCACCTGCTTGACTTAAAGCCAAGATAGTACTTGATTTATAGCGGGCATAACATGATGTATGATGACGAATGACTTCAATTGTAAGATCTTTTATTTCATCATACAAACGGGGCTAATAAAATAATTAGGTCCATCTAACGGGTACTGGAATTAATTCATTCCATTTATTTATTAGCATAAGTATGTTAGCAGGTACGCTTGACTAGGTATCACTTATTTACAAAAGGGTTTAGAATAATAATTAGTCTCGGGCGTCCTATTAAAATATAAATTTTATCGCATGAGTACTAGTGATCATAATAAAATCGAAATAGAGTGAACCCACAGTACTCTTTACTCTCCTATTATCTAATAACACAAGTATAATACACTAATTATGATATGTGCTATAAGGAAACCTTATAAAACATAACGGTAGCTTATTTTTTAAATGTCATTCTTGTCATCTGTAAATTGCGGATCACCCATTGGTTGGCTGACGTAAAAACGTGTTATTAATATAGATACAACATGTAATATCAATGTTTAAGGATCATAGAGTGATTGGTCTGGTCTATGATTGGTCTGTATAGAAATGACTAACAATATCAAAATCAAAGAAACGATAGCCTACTAGAGTTCGATCTCAAGGTTAGCGCCACTAACTTTTCGAAGTTATGTGCGTTTTCAATAGTTAATTATCGCTCGCTTTAACGGTGAAGGAAAATATAGTGGAGATACATACATTTCTGAGAGTTATGTAAACTATTCTTGAAGATGTGTAAACTCTGTCAACCTGCATTGGGCCAACAGCGTGACGCACTATGGCCTAGCCCATTTCATATTTAGAAGAGGCATGGAGCGAGTTTGTAAATAAGGCTGATATTATTATTGATACTTATTAAATAAAAAAATTAATTCTCATAGACCTTTTACTATTTAATAATACAATAGACCGTACATGTTTTCGATGTAGTGCCTCATAATTTTTAAACAAATTACTTTTTACAGCGAAAATCAATATCGACCCTAATATTACGCGTAACTCGATATCGATATTTTTCTGGAACAGACTGATTCGTCAAAGAATGTATGCACATGTAACATGATTATTAAAGGTAACTAATTAAAATTTTACAAGATTTGTAACGGTAGATAATTATGATAAGTTTAAAATGCTACAAAATGGCGTATAAGGTTTTTGTAAACATTTTGGTATGGGCACGGTAAGGCCGTTAAATATTGCTACATGATTCTGTTAGGCACGCTTTACGTGTCTTACATTAATTAATTATGTACATATGTATATGTAACAGGTAGGTACTACTATTCATTACATATAGATACATCATAAATTACGATAATATAATAAAAATAACACGTAATTGTAAGTGTTAAGATTAAATAGGTATTTCCCGAAAGAAATTACCTTTCAAATTATTCTTACTCACGGTACTCTATTAATGAAAGTGTCTGATCATTCCGATAAAGAGGTTTTAGACTTAGAAATACTATAGGTAGCCTCCGTTTCCTTTTATATATAATAGAGGTGTGCGATATTAGGATGATTAAGCGATTATATTCTTCAGCAAAGTCTTATACTGGTAATGTATAATTATGTTATAGCTTAGAACAATATTTATTTGAGAATTGCAAGCTCCAATATAGCTCCAATATTACAGATAAAGTATGTATAATTGTGTATTTTACGCTTTCATACTGGAGGGTGAGTTTACTGCAACCTATTTGCAAGTTAACTAAACACGGTTATTATATTTGGTATATAACAACCACATTTCGCCAATTATGTTCCAGTTCTACGTAATAAGTCAGTCAAGCAAGCCTATTTCCGCCTACTAGGCATAGGGGTACTTGAAATAATTCTGTGTCCAGTAATAATTCCTCAAATACAAACAGAAACACTGCTGCAACACAACTGCAATATATTCTCGGATGCTTACCGTACCAAAAGAAGCCCAAATATTTTTTTATGTATTGTGATCAACCATCTGTCTGTTTTTAATAAGATTATATAGTTTACTAGCTTTTGCCGGCACCTCACTTGGACATAGTACATTTTCTGGATGAAAGTCTACATCCTTATTTGTACCTCTGACGATGTATAAGCGAAATTTCATAATGATCGGCCGAGTAGTTTGGGCGTGAAAGCATATCAAACAAACAAACTCACATTCGCATTTATAATATTAGTTAAGATTAGGATGCTTTTTCAGTAACCATGTGGGTTTAATTGTTTATATTAATAGTGGGCATTATTTAGCCTTCCTAATATTATAAACAATTATTCGATATGATATTTGCATAGTATGATCGGCAGCTGTTGTTACAAAATCTGCATGTAAATTATTCATAATTAGCATAGGAATTCGCGGTAAAATTCCGCCGGCCACATTTGCTTCACGCTACAAAAATTTGTTACCTTTCATTTGGCTTGGTTGTGCATAATTTACGGCCACATTGTATTGTTATTTATTTATAAAATGCCTTCGAAAACGGTTTATATTTGGAATATATGACTTCGGTATATCTAATTTTACGATATGGTAAAATATGATACATGATTAATCCACTTTGTTCTTTTTGTGTGTAATTTTGTTATATAATAATTATATCGTTCATCGAAACAGTATTTCATATTAGGCCGCTTTTATTTGAATTATATTAGTAATGTAACCTAAATTTATAAAAAGAACACTGACCTTGTAAAAATAATATGAATTTGCATTTTGCCTGTAAACACGCTGATAAATAAAATATGATGATTTAATATTATTTTCTTATAAATGTATTATCAAATAGGAAATATGTATTATTAAACTATTTAAAAAGTAATTTATTTTTAAACATTATATCGTGTACTGAATTCGTATTATTTGATATGCAATTAGCAAGGCTTAAAACTTAATATTTAATTGATTTAGTTTTTATTTTATTATAGATTTTCATTTTTGATCCGCTTTTCACATAACAATATTTTCCATAGTCAATTTATATTTGCTACGTTTCGTAGGTTTACGCCCAATATTGGATAAGTAATATTGAACGTAAAACAAAGAAACATGAGTCATATCCAGACATCGCGTGTTTAATATAAAATTCGCAATGAAAGTCGTTACCTCCTCAGGGCCCCTACAAAAACCTTATTATTTGTCCAATGGCCACAATCAACGAATGTTTGCCTGTACCTGCGAGAAAAATGTTTGCCCGCAGCGTACACCAACGAGAAAAACAAACATAGAATTAATTCCAACATGTTGACTACGAAGCTGTATCAAAGTTTACACTCATATATACACTAAACTTATCTGAAGTGTTGATCCAATCTACTTATTAAATCTTATGACAAGTTTAAATAATGTGACTTAGTTACCGAGAGAAGTTAACGTAGTTGAACTATCTAAGCTGATTACCTTGTCTAGTTAGTAAGTATGCACTGAAACACGATCCATGCTGAAATTGATTGTATAGATATTCATAATTATTTTATAGACTGGATAGGACTGGAGATAAATGTATATAGATATATTATTTATTTAAATTAGATCTATTAATTCGGCTGTGAGAAATAACAAACAATGAAACACTTTTTGGAATGTGTATAAACTAAAATATTTTTTAATAGTTGAATAATTTTGTAGCTCTTCTTTTGTAAAACTGAGTTACTATACCAATAAAAGACACAACCAAATTATAACAGTCCAGTAGTAAAAGTGCAAGTATAGATTCCTACCTTTCAGATTAAATTACCGTGACAGACAAAATGTAATTGTGTTTCGCTGTTCAGAAATTCTGCACGGGTTGTAGAACCATACTCGATAAACGGCAATAGGCTCGCCCTCCGTTACAGAGGAATTAAACACAGCTGGCGTTACGTAGGTGAGATACAACGCTGTCTAACTGAACACTTGCGTGGTAGTATATGTTATATGATGAATAGACAATGTAGTTATAATGTAGGTATCAAACCTAAGCGTTTAACATCTCCAAAGCTTTTCAAACTTTAAACAAAGTTTCTCCTACACACCAATTTATTTTCAGTAAAGTACTTTTTGTATTAGAATTGTTTCAAGAGAAAGGCAATGTACTCTCCACAAAAGGCTCTGTGCCACGTTGACCCGTTTGGTTCCTTTGTGACGTCTCTTGCTTACAAAAATATCTTCAGGCTACAACCAATAATGAAATTGGCTACAGCTTAAGAGTAAAGGCTTTTACCTCTATAGGTGAGATGCTATGGCCTCTAAAATATGGCTCGTTGCATGATTTATCACACTTAGAGATACCTAGAGATAAATAGTATTTGGTTTATACAGGACTAGGTTTTGCCCGCGGCTCCGCTCGCATTAATGTACACTTTGTCAATAAACTTCTATCCCTCGGAAACGGTATTTTTTTCTGTATGAAAGGTACTTTATGTACTTTTTTGTTCCCCTGACAACGTGTATGTGAAATTTCATGCGGTCGAGTAGATAAGGCGTGAAAACTTAACAAATAAACAAACTCACATTTGCATTTATAATATTAGATAAGATTTTAAAGTCTACGCAGAAGAAAGAAATGAAAGATAAGCTCATGACGAACGCTCGGCCTGAACCTAGACACAATACTTTTTACATTGTGCCTTGTTTCCGACTAATTGATGAGTTAAGCGGTTAAGGGGCGATATTTCAATCTTCAGATAACTTTTATCTGGGGAATATGTTTGACGTTTTGACAGCTTTATATAAAAATATGTCAAGCCGCCAATTTTATTCCTTAGGTTAAAATTATCCGATGATAAAAAAATCGGCTCGAACCCAATTTAGATAATATCCGTCTTTATATTTTAAGTAAGTTATTGCCACACAAATTAAGCGTGCTATTAACATCCATGGTGTGTATTACGTATGTTTAATTCATACCAAAGATATATTGGGCGTATTGTACAAGACGCAATCAGTATGATCAATTTATGCACACATTTTCTCTGTTAGAGAAATGAATTAATTTATAATGTACAGAGTATATTCATCAAGGTCTATTTATTACATTATTATTCTTTATTAATTTTGTTATTACCTATACTGTGGCATAATGTAGACATTGCATGATTAAAAAAACCGTTGTTAAAAGCAACGCCTTAAGTGCTCAAAATTAAAAGACATTTTATATGTGTATTAACGAATGCTTAAATCCATCAATCCGCAAAGTATATTATTGTTGCCATCATACTCATCCTGAAGTGGTGACAATTTACAAGAAGTTATACTTCTTAGTGTAATAGTAGTCAATATAATATTTCTTTCTATCACATACACACAACACCATCTAGCCCAAACTAAGCAGAGCTTGTACTATGGGTACTAGACTATGGATAAACATACATATATACTTTTTCTTTAGTAAATACATACATATTATACATAGAAACACCCAGACCAAGACAAACATTCATGATCATGCACACAAATGTTTGACTTGTGCGCAAATCGAACCCGCGACCTCAGGCGCGGCAGTCGGTTACGCTACGCCATCGATGTCGTCAATATAGCAATGTGTGTCTCTTTGAGTTCAGAAGTCACTCTATTTAAAACTTATATTTGAACCAATCTGGTTACATTAGAAAACTGATCCCAACGTACTGGTGTACAGTGAAGAATCATCCTAACTAATATTATGAATGCGAATGTGAGTTTGTTTGTTTCACGCCTTAACTATTCGACCGATCATCATGAAATTTCACATGCACGTTGTCAGGGAAACAATAAAGGACAGGGTACCTTTCATTCCGAAAAAATACTACTACCTAACCTACATTTACGAGAGAAACCGGCGGGAATAATCTATCTTACTTTAATAAAATCAATGTATCACACAGTTAAACAAGTTACATTGTGACTAAACTATTAATTAATTATAAATATTGAATCATGGCACATTTAAAGTTAAAACAATTGCTGAACTATGTTAATAGTTAGACATTCGCTAAGCTAAAAATTTTGGCATCCGAATACCATTCCAGTCACTATTTAGTGTTCTATTCATCAGTAAGGTGCGTGATACATATGGATTTCCATTTTTTTTATCAATCGGTAACACCCGTTATTTTACAACCCAAAGGTTTATCTAAGCCGACTTGCCGCTTAAATAGAAATTGGTTCATTGTGTTGGAAAGCATAATTTTAAATACTTTCGATGTGACCTTTTATTTTTTAAGAAACAAAAATGTATTCAATATCTTACAATTATTGTCTTTATTTGTTTACAAAAATGTATTGTTTATCTATACTAACCATAAAAAGGAAATTGAATAGGTACTATGTTAAATAGTCGCGTTAACGTAAGACAATACCGATTGTTTGCTGATTTAGATTTTAATTAAATATCTTTTTCTATCGAATTACATTATTAAGGGCCATTTTACCTTGACGATTTGATACAAAATACACAGACTTACATCTCTATAAGATAGAATCAACGACGGGCAAACTCAAACAAATAGTCCAATTAATTAATCTTATATCAGTACCGATCATTAATATGAGAGGATAATATTTTTTTACTTCCTAGTTAATGAACACTGTTTTATTATGTGGATTTTATGTGACATAAAATAAAATTCCATCGCCGTCACAGGCGCCGTACTTGACATAAATCATGTTTCAAAGGGACGTTCTTCGGCTGGATTTGTTTGCTCTAGTGCTGTTAATTTGGGTATATCCTCGTGACGATCATTAGCAATGACAACCGTATTAATTACGCGCTTTGTGCGATTGAAACGGGTTTGCGATGGCTATAAAATCGATTTCAATCGAGACTTAAAACGTTGATCTCATCTAAAGTGTTCAGCTAATGGCCAATAGTTTCATTAATATTAAACTGCTATCGGTACAGTCCTGTTTTTAGTTTGCATTGTGCGCTGCATACATAAATCATTTTCCTTTCATGTACCGAACGCTTTACACGAGGCTTACACATGTTCCATTATATGGTGGAGATATTGCAACATAAAATGACAAAGCCATTCATTATTTAGGGATATTATCGATGTCTAAGATCTACCATTATGGTTTGAGTTTAATGATACATTTTATCCTAGCACGGCTAGTAGTAACAGTTGGTAGACGAGCTGCACTTATCCTCAAGTTATCTTCGGGCACGCCTCCTATAATAAGACTTGACCACAGTCACGCCCTTTGTATAGTTAGAACCACAATTTTATGGATTTTATAGGTCCTGGGGATTTCAATGGATCGTTCAAATAGCGATCTACAGTCGTTTCAAACTTAATGGTAAAGATAGCTGTTAAATAGTTTATCTATAATGAAACTTTAGTTGTTTGTAAACGTCTTTGTGTACATAATATACGACTCGCAAGCCATCCTATATAACTTGTGATATTATTCGCAACACCTGATAAACGTTCTGTGCAAAACATTGGCCGCTTTATTAATGGCAACAACAAACGGTCCTTGTTATTGCTGCAATTACCAACGACTCTTGAGATTGTTGATTGCCCGGTCGAACGATGACAGTACGGGTAGGTTCTTGTAACTTTATGTTAGGCAGTTAAAGCTTATATCTGCGGTTGTGACATAGCTTTTTCACGTCTAGTATTTTAAACGTCGGGTGTTTGAAACCTTACATATACATCACTAGAAAAATCGTAAAAAGCGAAGTGTTATTTTACGAAACCACATCAACTCGCTTGACTGAGGACGGATAAACTTTGAGGAGTGCCCCGAAGGAAATACCTATTCGTCAAAATATTTACGAAGTCAACAGACGAGAACATCTAAAACTTGTTTATCTATTCGGGCGATATATCCGTGACGGTTTTATTCGTTTTGTAAAATGGTTTTGCTTTTCTTCACACTAATTGACTTTCAGTTAAGATCGATTACGAAGGCATGACTATTTAAACAACTCAAATTGTTTTATCAATATGGATTGAACATGGTGTAATGGTAGCTGCGATGTTCGAATGGTGAAACCATTGGACTTCATCGCAGTGTTCTTAGGTTCAATCCCACTACACGCGCCTCTGATATTTCAGGTTATTTTTGTATTATATAGTTAATCATTGTTTGCTTTAATGGCGATGGAAATAACCATTTTTGACTACCAACCCGTCTTGGTTCAGCCTGCTAGACTATGACCTAACCGTGAGATATTTTATAAACAGGGCTTATATTATTATTTGTATACGGTTAGATATGTTTACGTGCCAAAGAGATGACAGCCACTCATTATTGTGACATCATTGTACCACTAAAATATATTTCCTTTAACCATTGATCCCGATATCTGGGCCGCCATAAATTATATGTCTGGCCCACAATAAAATAGCTACAATGTAGACATACAGGGCGAAGGGTCGGTCAGTCGTATTGTATCTAGGCGATGAAAAAGGAATATCGTGAAAAGGTTGGAAATGAGTTCGTAGCGCAGCTCTCGCTCGCCGGGAAGTAACAATTTTTGACCCACATATTTCACTCGTCCCCTTTCTGTACAACTTTAAACGAAGTCATTCTATATCACTAGGGATTACGAACGTATTTAAAATGAAATTTGTAAAACTTTGTTAAATTGTTCTTCTCCCACAAAAAATACTAAACGTTATGAGTTGTGTATACCGCTTTTATACAAAAAAAGACGTCGTGCGAAACTTTGAACAATTTGAACAGCAATCTAAGCTGTACTAGAGCTTACTAAATTTATTTGATGGTATTTTATAAAAATATATGTGTATAGAAAACTATTCAGAACCTATGTATTTATTTTAATGACTATAAGTTATAAAATGTAATATATACTTATATACATATATACATAATGATAACATTTAGAATTGAATATCTAACTACAATTATTTTAAACCATAACTATAAAGCTATACATATATATATTTATATTATTATAAAACTGTAACGACGCCATTTCAATAAATGGAATATTTTTGAAAAGATTTTTGATTTTGGCTATTTAGAAGGGTCTGAAGCAAATGGTTTTATTATTTTTACCTGTCTTCTCGTTTGTTTACGCCGGCTCTATGCAAATAGGTACTACTAAACGGGATTTAATGCGTTTTTTCAGTTTTGCACCTTGGAATTTTTTACTTCTAATAAATTTTTAACTAAGTAGTAAGTTAAAAATTCCAAGCTTTGCTTTTTGTTTAGATAAGCAATATTTTTATTGCCTTTTGATTATTATATTTTTATTATCTTATACATATATTAGTTATTTGCCATGTCCAAGAATTGTTTTAACATTTGACGCATATAAAGATTTTTAAGTTTGACTGTATCATGCCGCCGTAACAAAAATATAATGCGTGATGTTCATGCGACTAAGGCGCAGCCAAAGCAAAGCAAAACGTTATTTTCATGAATTTTTCCTTGACGCTTAGTCAAACTGTAAGTGATACATTGGCGTCATGGTACGTGACTTTGGTTGATATCGACGTATTGAAGTTACAATCGACCGAGGCACGTAGTCGCACACCAAAGATATATATTATTTCAAGAAGTTTTCTCATCAATTACCGTTGCGGATATTCGTTCTGTATTAAATACAAGCCATTCTACCCTTAATAAAGGAAGGTGGTATATAAAACCTTGTTGGTTGAAGGTCCTTTGGTCGGTCGTACGTCCCTGAAGGCAACGAATGAGTCTTAAAGCGGGAGGATATAGAACCCGCCTACTACAATACTGATTTATTTTGATAGATTCTGCGTTCCTGTCGAATATTCTTCAGACATTTGTATTTTCGTCCTGTTTATTTGAATAACTTTGACTTGTTGTGTATCTTTGACCAGGTCCTTATTCAAAAAAGTATTAATAATTTTTTTTACTTTGATCGATTAAATTTCGTAGGTAGCCTAAATATTTCCTTAATTAATGTTTCTCCATCGTAAAGTAAGTATAAATAAAGTGGTAAAATCTGCAATGCGAGTGACATTAGGCTGGTTGTATAAGACTACGAGCAGATATGTAAACTTCAGATAATATAAAAAGAGTATATATACGAATATATCAAAAATATAATAATTAGTAATTAGATCCGTGCCCATCATCGGGACAATTTAATACAGGGTTCATATTATTATATACTATAATAATAACAAATCTTTATTTCAGAATTTAAGAGGCCATATTTTTTTTAAAAGGAGTACGAACATGCAACATTTATCTTTTAATGACATAAACTTAAATTAAAACTTAAATAACTTAAACAGCTGTTTCTAACCACTTTTTTTTACATGGAACTACCGCACTATCTGTCAGATGACCCTTAATTGTCGTATTACTACACGTACCGACCCGGCCTATGAACCCAGCGATTCGGCTTCTTTGGATGGCATTATACGTGTTCAGTCTTGCCTCTGTAAACATTCCCGAGGCGCTACAGTATGGTGCTAAATTAATGAGGTGTCTGTAGATGTTATTGTACTGAACACGAATGCCATCCAAAGACCTCTTCGTATATCTAGTCCAGAGTTGGCACGTGTAGAAACTCTGACAGTGTGTTTTAAATTAGTGTGCTGTCGTTACCGCATTTATCTAGTAGAATCGCCTCGCTAACGTGTTACCTACCACTGGCTGAGCTCTGCGTTGGTAATCTATATCCGTATCATCTCTCATGTCAGATTTCAATATGTATGTGACCAAGGCACTCGAACCTCTTCACCAACTTAACTACCTGACCTCCTACCCACACCGGTGGAACGTTGTGTGGATCTCTTCCTGGCCTGAATACCATAATTACAGTCTTTTTAGTATTATATACTAAATTATGGTCTTTTTCATACCTCTGGCAAATAGATATTAGTCGTCTTAACCCCTTGATCGAGGGGCTGATGTCAGCCTTCAAGTCCAACGGCTGGGCGTTGATAAGTCAATCAGTGAGTGAGTCAGAACTTCTTTTTATATATGTCATAATAATTTATATTTTGCTATTTTACAATGTGTCTATTTTTGGTTACAATGATTTCACATTCGTCGTACTTAATAATATGAGATTCAATGTCACCTCCATTCAGTTTATCTCACTCACAGAGAATGGAATACTGCACGCCGTACTATTACTAAGACCGACAGTAAAATATTTGTGTCAAGTGCAAGAGCGCTAGAAGACCCCTCAAGTACAATAATCTCGATAATATATGTGTAATATTTGGAATCCTCTGTGGTGTTGTCCCGAACACGCTTGGATTGTATAGAATGTGACATGCGGAGCGTCCCTAATAGGAAACAAGTGTGATATGGTTTCATATTCTGTGGTTTCCATATGTCAAGGTGCTATACCGATATACCGACTAAACTAGATTAAAATTCCTTGTAGGCTAGGTATTAGGACCAGACTTTTAAAAAAATTAATCGCGTTTAGTAATCAGTTATGGTGGCTTGTCTACGTGCTCGCTCAAAGAATAGGGGAATGTTTTGGGTATTTGAGTGGGATGCAGCTATAAAATGACGGGAACACGGCTCTGATAATATCGAGATTGCTTTGGTTGAACGTGACACGATTTATTCGTTTGTTGAGCGATGCGCGACGGCTAAACGACTGAAGACAAATGCATGTCTGCCAAGCATGAGTGAGACGAAAAGAGTTTTTTGTTGACATTCTATGTATATATGCGCGATTTACACGTACGCACACACTGATTAATAATGCTTACGTTTATGCATCTTACCGTGTTGCTCATGCTTGTAAAAATTGCACTTCGTTTTCTTCGGGATGGTGTAAATGTTTGAATTTGTTCCTTTCCGTTATTCAAAAAGCTCTTGCTCTTTTGTTATTTAGCATATTTTGCGTTTGATAAGCGTTCAAGTGAAAAATATCAAAACGCTTAATGGTTGATATGCATACACTGAATATTGGAACAACACTCGTTATAAGTTTGTTTGGTGGGATCCAAAAATCCAATGTCGTAAAATAAAGGTTGATGTCATAGCGCATGGAAACAGCCGCACACTGTAAAAAAAGATGTGTCAAGTAGAAATAACCATGTGTATTAAATACTTTTTAATACGCACACACGCGGTGTTTAGCTGTTTGATTTCAGAGACCCTTTATGTAAGCTAATGGCAGTTATAACTTCGAGTGTATTTTATACTTCGCGATAATTTGTTTTGACTTGCCCAAGAAAGTTGGTTGAAGGCGTGGAAATGTAACTTATTCAGAGATTAGGAGCAGTTCGCGTATACGTCTTTTATACAGAGTGTATATATTGAAAGCACTTGATATGCTCGTAATATAGAAGTTAAATAAATAATCTTACGCTCCTAGAAACAAAAATCAGGAATTCAAAATATAACATATGAAAATAACAGTGACGGGTATGAAATAGAGGAATGTGTGGATGGAATTACATATAAACAATATCACGGCAAGTGAGTACAAGTACTTTTTGAGTAATAAATCATCGTGACCACAAAGCTTAAATGAGGCGGGCATGAAAAACCCGCAAAAATGGCCACAGGGCGTAATATCGTTGTTTCGTACATACCGCGGTCAGTTTTGTGAGTGTTTAGAAAGCATCCAAGCTTACTGGACCTCCAAACCGTTTAATATAGCTTCGTAGAAAAATAAGTGTATTCAACGAAACCGTTTATTCAAATGAAAATAAGCAAAAGCGAAATATTTGCTGCAAATTAATATTCATCTTTCAAAAAGAGCTGTGTGTGTTCTGTGACCAGACACAGAAGTGAATTATGGATATAATTAACAAAACAAAATACCCCCTGTTGAGGTTTTATAACAAAACGATAATTAAATCTTTTAATAATATTAACTGCGTGTTTCCATTTATTGTTAGAAATTATAAAATTACAAATGTAAGGACTTTTTTATTCAATGGGGGAAGCGATTCATAGATACAAAATAAAGAGTTGTTATTTTATCTTCGGGTGATGCTCGCTGGTTTCCTTCTGTTGTGTAGATGAATTAACTATATGTATGATAGTTATCCTGTTTAGTATGTTTGCTCCTTAGGTATTTAAAATAAAATTTAAACAAACTTATAAGGTTAAATAATATTTTGAATAGGGGGGCAAATTACACAGATCTTATTTTACTGTTATAGTTCATAGATTTTAAGATACATTAATCCATAGCTACTTAAACAATAAAATTTACTTTAAAGTTTAACATGTTCTATACTAACATCACCTTTTTATTTATCTAATATTTTCACATATATTATTATCTTTTCAGTGTGTCTGTGAGGAGCTACTATTGCAGGTGATTTTCATTTAGGTAGGTGAAGGCACACTAAGATAGAGAAAATAGTTCACTAAATAAATAGCTAAGGCTTAAAAAACATATTACTAAAGTTTTGGGGTATGCCTCGAAATCTGACTTGGAAATACACTTATAACTCTTATGTTAGCATATGACTGTTTTCTCATTGAAATATTTAAGACTAGCTTTTGCCCGCGCTTCACTCAAATAAAAGTAGGTTACGTTATGTTTCTAGCAGTATTTTTTTTTAAATATGTTACTTGATGATAATATAGCTATCTAATGGTGAAAGTATTTCTAAAATCGATTGAGTAGCTGAGTGCGTTAAATCCTTACAAACAAAAAATCGAATATTTCCTCTTCATAATATTAGTAAAGATTGTATATCATTTCAGCGAGTTTAATCGGATTTATGTATCGTATTTTAGTCTAAATTAATCACTGTGATTATCAGAACTATACCCGATATAACAAAATACATTTATTCTTATAACGCCAAGACCTAAATTTTAAAATATGATTTTGGGTATAAAAATGCGGACGTATGTATGTATGTACCGTACCTATCTATCTCTTTTTAACGTGAAAACTATGTTCAAAATATTCAAGTGCCTATTTTATTTTAAATGCTTTAATTGGCGACTTATATATAAGCTTTTATTTATAATACAAAATTTTTATATTAATCTATCCTAAGAGCAGGGTGACTCTTGCAAAACCCTAGCTGAGTATCTGTGAGAGAGGGCTTTTTCTGGTAACTTTGACCTGAGATTGACTTTGATTTGAGTTTGAAACTTAGAAGATATTTTAAACTCTCTTTATTTATTGACCTTTTTAGTTTATTAATTATTTAATTACTAAAAGAAAGCAACAAGTTTGGTAATATACCCACTTGCCACCTTTTGTGTTAAATATTTATATACAGGTGGTTCAAAATGTGCGCTTGTATATCCGTGTGTCTAGTTGATTTAGTAAACTGTTCACTAACTGTACCCTAAAATCTTATTATTCGGACAGGCTTAGTCGCCAGCTCGTTTGTCACCGTGTTTGTCGGACAGAAATGGAATATGTACTCGTAATTGCGACCCAATTTTGAAACTTTCATTGTTAGAGAGAAAATAATATTTATTTGTGTTTTGATGAACAGATTTTGTGTTTTGATGTAAATGGAGGTAGGAGTTGCAAGAATACACCATTGCAAAGAAACTGAATATAGGCCGCTAGTACTTTTTATTATCATATTAATAGGATGCTTGCATAAATATATCGTGGTACGACGCAAAGTGATGATCGCGTCTTAAAAAAATGGAAACTTAAAATAAAGTATTCATACATTGAATGTATCTTGTTATACTCCGTTATATATAGATAGTTTTTTATTAATCAAATCCTTGGAGATTTATGTTCTACAAATAGAGAAACGTAAACCTTGTTGTTATGGAAAATATTTTCCTTTTCCTTATTGACGAGGTACTAAAAGTGCGCAAACTTTTTCGTTAAATAAATATCAAAGCATTTCTTTCGAATACTTTATCTTTTACGTTGGTATGTTATGTTTAAATAAAATTGTTATAAAGTCTGCAGGCGTGTTGTAAAAGGTTGTGTGCACTAGACACAAAACTTTATAAATTGTAATAGGTATATACCTTGTGTAATTTAACTAAAATAATGTTTGATGATTCGTATTTGGGAACTATGGATTTTGAGTTACATAATCTAAGTCGGTATTTTTACTCTCTCCCCAGGTTACGCAAAGTTCGACAAAAGGAATTTTATCTTGTGGGCGTATATTTTATCATAGGATCGTGGAACTAGCAAGTAAAGACGTGACTAGCCGATTTTACTGCACTTCTCAGCTTTATAAAGCCATAGCGAAGCGATAGCGCTACGTGCGTAGACTGACATACATAGTTTTACATAATACAGACTAATTTTAATGGGAGAATTTCAATGTTGATAATGCTATTGTTGTTCTTGTAAATATAGATGTAGAAGCCAACCTCTATGTTCACGAGAATAAACGAACAATAGCACTGTAATGAATGAATAATCTCAATAATTCATCTCATATTATTTTTTTATGAACTGGCTTGCAGTTTGTGGACCATTTTCGCGGTGTTTCAGCTTTTCACGTGTGGTTTCGAATGAAATATAACAAAAAAGTTGAGTATTGCCAAGAGCCAATATACAGCCTAAATACTCTTAATAATTTTAAATATTTCGTTTAGCACCAGACATATTAAGCCAGAGTGAGGCATGTTGTTATTGCAAAAATAAGTTATGATATGTGTGGAGTCTTAAACGATTTTACTTATTTACATAAGTAAATGTATGGTTCTCTACATAAATGCTATTACTAAATATAATCAGCTCCTTACCATAACCAAGTATACATCATTGGAAATATAATTTAAAATTAATGTAATTACAGGGTACTAACAAAAGCATTATGACCAACATAAAATAAAAAAAAATTGGCACAACATTATTATGATGTATGTAGTTTTCTAAAACAGTTTATTTGGTTAAGTAGCAAATGTAGTTGTCACCCAAAACAAATAGTCTTGGAACTAAGTCGTAAGAAGAAAACACAGGGACGCCCTTTATTACTAGTAGAGATATTTTTTAGACGATACTTGCGATACTACTCTTGAGTCATGTCCGGAGGACGTACCTATTATCTTGAAGGCATCGGGTCCCTGAAAATGAGTAGCTGGCGCCGCTTTGCCAAGGCTGCGGGCACGACCCCTTAGATTGCCCCTACACGCTTATTACGTTCGTCGAGCCGAAGGACGCTGTGGCGACGTAAATCCTCACAGCCGTTACGCTATCTCCTACGATACACTAGAGTTCTTGCTCCTAAATCATAGTATTCTTTTATAAAGTAATTTAGCAAAGTTGTTGTAACGAACGCAGGCATCAGTCATAAAATAAAATGGGTTTATTCCCTGGTCTCAGAAAAACACATTACGTATAAGTTAAAGACTAGTTTGTGTTTGTACTGCCACTTCAGTGATAATGTTTGTAGGTTTACTACTTGCGCAGTTCAATGACATTTATATCTTCTAATTCTTTCTCACCACGCTGTGGCATGGATGTTATTGTCTTTGTACTTCATTAAATTACTGGTGCCCTGAACTACAAGGGACCTCTTTGCGTCACACAGTATTCTTGTCTGTATCACACAACAGGTAAAAAAGTATATGCCTAGCCTTTTAGGCCTAAAAATGTTGTTAGCTAGACTTATATAAGTACCTAATTAATAATGACCAATAAGTTATTATATGATAAATCTTAAATGTACAGTGATTAAACCTAGTTATTAAACAGAAACGTAGCTATGAAACCAATATCATGAATTTGTATTTCAATCTTATGGACTTGTAAAGTCCTTTTTCTAAATTGCTTTACAAGTCTAGAAGATAAATTCACATTTTTGGTGATATCAGCGTAAAAATACTTTTAGTTGGCAAACTCACGCCTAGCTATTAGATTTGCCGCTTCTAGATATTAGTAGTATCGACGGTTGCATGTTTTTGTTTGAACTTTGGCAGAATATATTATCCTTCTAATTCGATTCAATCGTATCCATTAAAACGGGTCCTTATTTGACTTGAAGCCCTTAAACTTTTCATTTTGATGGAAACTGTACTCTTCTGTTTTTACTATTTTGTTAGCCTAATTAATAGATAGGATGGATAATAATAACATATTGGATAAAATAACAAATAATAGCTATCTCTACAATGTAAACATTTTGAATATGCCACAGTTGTAACATAAATCGGATAAATTGCCTGTATGAAATAGATTTAATGTAATGATATACATAAATGATCTATACAAGGGAATGTACCTTACCATATTATAAATTCTTCGAAAACTTGGCCGTGTTTTTTCAAGACAAGGCTCAAAACAGAGAGGTCCTATTGTAATTCCTTTGTTCTGTGGCTCGGTAATTGAACCCAATTTCATATTTTGTGTACATTTATACAAAGGAAAGCGTTTTGGAAATACACGTCATACCCGGTTTAAGCAGAAGGGTCGGATGATATAAATACGAAAACAGTATTTTATAAGTTTATGGGGTCGTTCATATGGTTTGATACCTTTAAACTCGCAAAATGTTGTTACGATGGGGTCGCCAGAGAGCAAAACGATGATATAAATTAGTATTCCTATGACAAGTACAATTTTTATGTAATGGCAGTGTAAAGTAATATTTTCGGAGTCTTGGCTTCTTTCTTGCTAAAAGGAATAAAAAAAAGAAATGGATGCGTTCAGTTATCTTTTGCACCATATTATGTTAAAACCTTTTGTAGTATTCATGCCTATTAACATAGATATATGTTTAATTTTGTTATTGCTGATTGTAGCAGAGGAATCAGCGGCCCACCTGATGGTATGAGATAATCGTAGATGAAAACTGTTTAGTCGTCAGATTTCCAGCTAATTGCAATTAATGTTTCATTACAGGTTGCAATTATAGTATTTATGATATTAAAAGATTGGATGAAAGTATAATAATTATATACTACTGTTATATAAAATGATGGTTATAACATAATATTCCAATACACGCTCTCGAACTTAAAAACGTTTTAATATTATATTACATCGTCCATCAAATATGAGATTCAATTAAAGCTGGTTGTTTACGTTTTGTGAGGCTCAAAGTATCTGTAATAACGTTTATAATAATTGTACCAGTAACGTTACATTTATTTTTATGAAGAAAATCTTGTATCAAAATTATTAAATTTTAGGATTTACAAGGGTTTGTCCATGTTTCAGGATTGTAAAGTAGGTACTATTTGATAAAATAATCTCGAGGTAAGTAATATATATTTCTTATCGTTATTTCAAGAATGTTGCTTTTATATATTACCTTTTATTTGATAATACACGTTTTATTATACATGCAAAAAAATATATATTATAGCCTTCACTGTCGAACTAATTCTAAAATAATATCAGCACTCTAGATAATCATTATTTACTTTTATATCACCCCAGCTTATCTATCTAAATATAAATTTCTCTATAATAAATACCGTCTCTGCCATAATAAGTCCATACTCTCATTATTAAAATAATTAATATTTATTTAGAACTATTTTGACTATTAATTATATATTGTACTAGTTGACCCGCGCAACTTCGTGTGCGTCACATAAAAGAGAAAGAAGGGGTTAGAGAGAGTGATCGTGGACTTTCTTTTTAGAATTTTTATATGAACAATTCCGTCACACATGATTGTTGCGTAACTTTAACCGTTTGCGCAGCGCACGCAATGGAAGCTCTCAAAAGGAATACATGTTCCTCGTTTTTGCAACATTTTTCATTGATGCTTCGCTCCTATTGATCGTAGCATGATTTATATAGCCTATAACTTTCCTCGATAAATGGGCAATCCAAAAAAAATAAAATTTCAATTTCGAACTAGTAGTTCCTGAGATTAGCGCGTTCAACCAAAGAAACAAACTCTTCAGCTTTATAATATTAGTATAGATGATAAAAACGACGTATTTGTATAATATACGACTTTTCTGTATGACTGCGCCTTACCGTTACATGCTTGTTATCGATTGAGACGGATAAGCTTGATACACCTACCGTCTCTAAAGTTGCGAGTTTAATAGGTTTGCCTCTTATTACGTCGAACCTAAATACTATGGCTCTTGTACAAGACGGGTAACATGTGCAAGTTGAGGCATTTGCAAGGGTTGTATGCATCGCGTTAACCGTCTACGAACCACTCGAGCTAGTAGCCTAAATAATTAAATTGTGCATGTAGCCCGAGCAAGTAGCTTACATATGAGGCCTGTGACAGCTGCTTACGTCGTACACAAACACCATTACTAATGTGACACGTTAAAAGCGTTCACGCCATGTGGACTGCTATAAATAGAAACGTTGCAAGTAAGTGTCATATTTTAGGTTTTCAAAATATTATACATTTCATTTCAAAATTATTTTCTAAAGTATATATATAATATAATATCAGCCCTATATTAAACTGTCCTATGCTGTGTACGGGCCTCTTCTCAGTGTGAGAAGGGTTAGGCAATAGTCCACCACGCTGGCCCAGTGCGGGTTGACAGACTTCACATATCTTCGAGAACATTATGAAGAACTGTCAGATATGCAGGTTTCCTCACGATGTTTCCCTTTACCGTTAAAGTGAGCGATAATTAACTATTTAATACGCACATAACTTTGAAAAGTCAGAGATGTGCGCCTTGGGATCGAACTCGAGACCTCTACGTGGCAGTCCAACGGCTTCCCACTAGGCTATTGCTGCTAAACTATATAAAATAACATCAATATTATTGCTGCTTCTACTATACATGCGATCCATTATTGACATAGTGAAAGGACTACGAATATAATAATTTGTTATCTACCTATGATACACTTTATACTTGAGTATTAAGAATAGATTCAAAATGGTTTAAAAATAAAACCCGAATATAAAATAATTATAATATACAGGCGACGTTGGCCCTCGTGCTCTTAAGACTGCGCCGAGCAAAATGTGCCAAAACAGGCGGTTACAGTTAAGTAAATAAAATCAACACTTTTTGTATAATACAAATATAAAATATACATTTACCATAACAATGAATGTGTTTACAATTACTCTGTGTAAAAAACTTCAAATAATTAATATTTTCCCCTACAAAATTACGTAAATTTGCACGAAAAATGCAAAAACGTAAGCTCGTGTTACGTGATTTTAGATTATAACAGTAGAAATCTATCCTATTTTACAGCTTAAACGAAACATAAATAGTTATATTACAATTTGTCCGTCCCAAATATTTAAGTTATTGGTTGACAATAAAGATACATATTTATCAAAAAAGCACTTCAAATCCTCCATACAATTTTACTAAGGCGGCCGCGCGAGCTCTGTCATTATCTGTCTTACGCTCGGCGCAGTCTTAAGATAAATTTTTGGTTCCCAAAATGGTGTTACGTGTTCTATATATTGTGTTCAATCGTGGTTTTAAGTGTAAACAATCCATTTTATTACAAACCTTATGTCACCACTGTTCACTCAAGGGAGCGTATAAGATACTACAAAGTGGAACGGGAGATTTACAAATGAGTGCACATTATAAATATGAGCCCCTATCTATGTATACTTATACTCGTAATTTAAAGGTTATTTCACCGGCGTTTAGCCTCGGGTAGTTAATACAAAATACAGGTTCTTTAACCAACTTACTTCAGATACACGTATTTGTATCGTATTTTCTTGAACAGGATTATGTAATGAACAAAGGATGATTATCTGCTGTTGTTTGTAAAATGTGTATCTCAGGTAGCTTCTCATCTGTTGATAAATAACAATTTGTGTTGTAAGATGATGTTACTAAATAGGATTGCAAATATCAATAAATGTATTGTAGTATAGTTATCTACATGCGCTGGCCTTGATCTTATTTCTCCTTTCTTTCCTCTTGATACAATACTAATATCGCCTTTTCCTTGATTTTATGCCTGATATATTCTTATATGTCATCCTCTAACTATCTTTTCGATTTTATTTCAGTATACTCATAATGAGGTTATAGTATCATTTCAAGTGACATATTGATTCGAAATATATGTATATACGCATTGAATAGACTGTAATTTTAGTTTTAGTGGTCGCCTGTACGCCGCGCGCCGCTACTGCGCCGAGTGTTGTGGGTTTGATCTCCACATATAGGGAGAATGTGTATGAAAGAGCCAGGCTTTGAAAGAGGCGATGTAATTTTTTCTAACTTACCGATATTCTACCATAATATAAAGTCACTCTTCATATGGCAACACTGAATACCTGTCACCCACAGAAATTTAACAGTTCTACGAAAGCAAATGGCGTCGTAAGACTGCATCGAAAATCGTGAAGACAAAAAGTAAGTTTTTTAGCGTTTATTTTTGAGAAAAATGTAATGCATGCGTTGGTATAATAGATATACTGTATTATATTATATATATTTGGCCTTCTTTTGCACTAATAATATTAGATTAATGTTTTGGTGAAATAGGTTTAAGTTAAGGTTATGTTTCTAAATACACAATGTTTTGAAAGAGCCAAAATATGTGAAGGGTGGTCATATGAGTCATGTGGGCACAAAGGAGTGATTAATTTCTTTTGCTAATATATTTTTAATCTTTTTATTTTATTTTTGTTGTTATTTTAGAGTTTGATATTATATTTTAAGACTGATTTTTTTAAAGATATTATTGTTGATTAAGATAATGTGAAATTATTATTGAGACTGATTAAACACTGTGATTATTATAGAATTATGTAACTGAAAACTGTTTTGTTTGTATAAAAGAAGTACTGGCTCTTTCATGGCACAAGGTCGCTCAATCATTGACATGATGTCATGAAAGAGTTGAATTCCCTTTTTTTTTAAATAGCTATAAGACAGATTTGTAGCAATGGTCACGAATTTATTCTAATTTAATAACATTAACTATTAAAGTAATGATTGAAAAAATTGTGTTTTATTTAGAAATAATTAGTCTAACTTGTATATTTTTTATTCTTTATAAAACTGGCTCCTTCATACACACTCTCCCCTACTTGTTCCAAGATTGAGTGTTCTTTGTGTCTGTTATTCAAATATATTTGCAATGTGTACGCAGAATAAGTATTATAAGTAGTGCGGTATTTATCTTTTGTACAAATAAAAAGGAAATATAATTTTTCTATCTACTTTCTTATCGTATCTTATATTATATATATCTAATCTTATGTATCTTTTAATACTTCTACATTTGTTTTCTTATCAATCGAACTTATTCCATAAATTATCCTGCGTCATCAAATGTATACAGCTTTCTACATTTACTTATATGTGAGCGTTCATAATTATGTAACTTAATATTGTAGGTGAGTAGGTAATAGTCTTACTAAACATTAAATATCCATGATAAAAAAAATAAAACTATAATATAATAGACTTTTCTGTATTATTATATAGTATTGCTTAGTTTAATTCTCAAGAAGAATAAAAAACATTTCACTGATATTCTTAGATTCGTCAAATAATGTTGATATAATAATAACAGTAGATAATACTAAGCACGATAAACACATCAAAAATAATTTCACAATAATGGTCACTGCGAAGTAGTTCTAATTATTTTCAATAACGAACAAAATAAAAATAAAACTGCTTGAAAATAAATTGAATTATAATTTAACTTCAATAAAGATTATTTATAACTTTTATATATAATGTAACAGGATATAATACCATGTTTAATTAAAAATCCAGAGCTCTGTATCCATACGGGATTATCTCGTAACTTCAACCGAAATATATCCAAGCTTTACCTACAAAGGGTAGTTTAAAAATTATCCCTCATAAACATAAAAAGGTACATCGAAACAATACAGAGTTGGTATTATAATGTAAATATATGAATCGTGAAATGACCGGTAGGAAATACTTCTGCCGTACCTGAATCTAAACTTTATGAATATAAAGTTACTTTGTATTTTTAAATTTCATTTATCATGTCAACGGAAATTGTCGGATGTCGCTCCGCGCCGTCCCAATAGAGTAATGGGACAATTTGGGAACGCTTGGCAGGTTGGAGTACGCAGAAAAGTTAACATGGGTTTAAAAGTGACTGCTGCTCATAAGTTTTCACATTTGTTACTTGTTTCAACGATAGTTGTTGAAGTGATGATAAGTTGTATGTAGCTGTATTTTTGCTGCAGGTGGTAGAACAACATATTATTATACTTAATTGTTGCTTACTTTTATTCGAAGTATTTGTCAGGCAAGCGTTAGAGTAAGGAATACTGCGCCTTACACTTCTACATTACAATTATATTGTTGACAGTGGCAAGTGCAGAAAACACTGTTATTACAATAATATAAGCGTCATATTTGTGTATAAAATATGGTAAGCGGCGCGTCTCTAGCAATAAACTAGTATGATAATGATTTGGTTCCGTGCTCTGTGGTTGTAGCCAACGTTTATATAAGCCCCTTTGTGTTGGCTACATGTTGTATGTATGTGCCCTGATTTTAGGATCGATCATCGTATTTCGTGTACGTAATTTAAATGACAATGTTTAATATTTTATGTGCCTCATTGATTTTAACCGCAGAATAAAAATACAAAATGATTATAAAAAGCACTGAATACGAACAGATTTTTTTGTTTTAATTAAAAAATTCTGTGAAGTAGAGACTTTACATACATACAAACGGCAGACATAATTATTTGTTCCGTGGGTATCAAACCCATAACACCCGGTGGAGCAGAAATGGTGAGGCGACCACTTAACCCATATAGTCAAATTTTGAATCGATATTTAATAATGTCATGGTATATAGTAGTTCAGTAATGATTCTATTATTTAATATTATAGGAGTTGTCGAACTTACATGTAGAACACGTAATGGTTGGTGGACATTTTGATTGCAATGGGAAAACTTTGAAAGCAAAAGCCGAGGGCGAGGAGGGAAAGGGGAGAGATCAGTTAATAAAACTAGAGCTATGATTGGGGCTTAGTAGGAGCATGGAGCAGATTATATCACAAAGTTTTATCGTTAGTAGGTGGTGCGGAATTGTTGAAAATCGATGGTTAGTATGAGGAGGTTTCTAATACCACACAGGATGGTGCATAAGCATATAACCTACTTACTTGATATAATGCTTATGAACTTCATAAGTACAGTCTGCAGTATTCAAAAATAACAACATTCCTCGTTTTAGATTGTATTTAGTCTTTACGCAAATGTCTGTGCAATTATTTTATAATCCTAACTAATATTATTAATGTGAATGTGAGTTTGTTTGTTTATTTGTGTGTTAGACTGTCACGCCTTAACTACTCTATCCATTACCATGCAATTGCGCATACACGTTGTCAGGGGTAAAGGACATAGCATGCCTTTCAACTAGGAAAAAATACTATTCCTAAGAGATGTAAATTGATTACCATAACCTACATTAACACAATCGAAGCTTGCGTCTGTAGAAGTTAATTATAGCCTTTATAATGTTGTAACACTACTAGCATTCCAACGTCCTAGATGTCCGTAGATGGTTACGGCCGGTTAAACGAAGAGATATTATAGTTGGCGCTTCGTGCGCCACAGCGTGCAATGACCGTCAGGTTAATTAGAGGCTACCGCACGATGTCGTTCGAGGCAGCGAGTCTCCTAGCCGGATCGATGCCCTGGGACCTGGAAGCGGCGCTTCTGGCGTCACTCTATCGTTGGCGCCAGGAAGCACTAGCTCGGGGTGAAGGACCAGGTCTTCCCGCTTTAGAGACGGCACGGTCCGAACTCCGCCAGGTCCTGGCGGAAGAATGAAGAAATCGACTTGTGCACCCCAGTGCCGGGCACGCCACGATCGTGGCGGTAAATCCCGTTTTTGAGGAGTGGCTGGAGAGGCGGCATGTCGCCCTCACCTTCCGGCTGACACGGGTAATGACTGGCCACGGTTGTTTTGGCCAGTTCCTGTGTCGTAAAGGCCGGTAGGCGATGCCCAGATGTCATCACTGCGGCGACTGCCGCGATGTTGTTGTGGACACGGCGCTGCACCCTTTGGCGGATTGCCCCGCCTGGGCATTGCAGCGCCGTGAGTTGATCGCGGCAGTCGGACTGGTTGCCCTCTCACTCCCGGCCGTGGTTCAGTCTATGGTCCGGAGTGAGAGATCGTGGAACGCCGTCGCCTCCTTCTGTGAGGAAGTAATTTCCATCAAGGAGGCGGCGGAGCGGGAGAAGGTGCGCCTAAACCCTCTCCCCAACCGCAGAACCGGGTGCCGGAGGGCGCGAGATGACCTCCAGCCACCTTGAAGTTTGATCTTTTCCCCGGTGAGCCCGACATAACCTCTCCGTCGCCCCGTGGAGAAGTATGCGTCACAGCATTACTACATGTAAAAAAAAAGGGATATACAAACCATACTAAAACTGTCAATTATATTCTTTATTGTCTATATATTTAAATCTACTTTTATATAACTGCCAGCAGCGCATGTTATCTAAAAATGCATGTATTATTAAATAGTGTTTTAAATAATAATCAGCTATGAAATAACCACATTAAAAATATTAACCTCGCACATTTTATAGCGAGATTTGTATTAAAAGAGAGAAATTAGATTTATGAACATTAGTATTGGCTTACAGCAAATAATAAACTTAATCGGAGTAAATGCGTGTTTTTATTGAAAATATTTTTCATCTTTCACGGCACGTTTGTATTGTATGGAAATACAGTTTAATTAACTACGATGTTACTTTCTGATTTAAAAGCGAAATAAAGCTTCAATTTCTTTTAACAGTAATATGTTCAATACTGGAATGAATGATACTATCTGCCAAAGCTTAAATAATATGAATTCGATAATGCCTGTGTCATTACGTAGTAAATTTTATTTATATAGTTTATTTTAAATGAATTTTTTTGATAAGCTCTATAATATACTATACTATACTATACTATATTGGAATTTAACTGCTGTTCATTTTGTTTACAAATGAAATTGTACCTCCCAATGTTGCAGCAAAAATTTTAACTGGCACGGTAAGTAACAATTGAATAAACATTGTTATTTGTAAGAAGAAATATTAAGCGTGAAGAAACACTTGCACTGCCGCCGGCTAAGACGCCTTAAAATCATCCCAAGGACGTATCGCTTAAAATTTTTATACGCTAGATATCCCTCAGCAAAAATTTTAACTGGCACGATAAGTAACAATTGAATAAACATTGTTATTTGTAAGAAGAATATTAAGCGTGAAGAAACACTTGCACTGCCGCCGGCTAAGACGCCTTAAAATCATCCTAAGGACGTATCGCTTAAAATTTTTATACGCTAGATATCCCTTAGACCAGTACTTTTCTGAATAAAAGGTACCCTATGTCCTTTTCTGTACCCCAGACAATGTGTATGCAAAATTGCACAATGATTTGTCGAGTAGTTAAAGCGCGAAAGAGTAACAAATAAACAAACTTACATTTGCATTTATAATATAAAGTCGGATTTTGTTGGCTGGTATTAATGAGCGTCACGTTCCCTGTAAGAAATATCAACAAAAAATTTGATGGGTATCAATGATTAGCTATTAAAACTACTTTGACAGTCGATTGTGTAACAATTGACGCCAGATGCTAGTTCTGCTGAAATAGAAATATAAGAATCAAAACTATCGCGGCAACTATTTTTCGATTTGAAGAAAACTTTTAACTCATCACATCACTTTCTACCACATGACATGGGTAACTTTATTCTGATGCAGTATAAAATTATGTAATATGTACTAATATTTCATAGTTAAAACAATTCCTCAAAAAGGAATAGGTTGCCGAATTATGTAAACTATTTAAACTCATTAAGGTTAAGGGATTTTACTTAATGAGAGCGACCAAGTTTACCTGCTCAATACTTTCGTCGTGTAAAAGTTGTCCTTCCAGAGGTTAAACTATCTATACCAAATTTAGAGTTAGAGTTACGATTGCAATACTAAGGAATGGCAGCAGACAGATATATGTATGTTTCCGTTAATTATATTAGTTGTAATGGTTGATTTAATGCAGCCTTTTGCATGTCAACAGATCGGTTCAAATTGTTTGATATATTAATTAATATAATTCTTGTTTCGCAATTATAGTATAGTAATTATGTCAGTAAAGTCATTTAATACTTATGATATATCTTTCAAATATAAGTAGGTTCTCTAGACAAACTATTATCAATAAAAATAAAAAGCTATGTATAAAAAATATATTGAAATGGCAGGCAAAAAAGGTGAGGCTACGAACTGTCGTAAAACTTTGATTTATTCGCACTTAGCGGATAACACGCGGCTTGTGTGAATGTCAACACTACGTAGCTACGAGGTTTTAGATTTAAAAGTGAAACATCTGGAAAATAGGTGATGGCAGAAAGAGTAAGAAAACACGGTTATTGATTAAGGCTTTATGCATCAAACAGAAAACCGACATTGCAAATTGGTTGGTGATTTATGATAATTTTTCTCAGTGACGACACCAATCGGGTTAGTTTAACTTAACGATGTATGTTTGTAAAATCTAATGTACATATTATAATATTATATAAGTAAAGCTGCAATGTACGCGCGGCTTACGAAAATCAATTTATGATTTGAATTATGAATTTGAATTATGGTTACTCCCTAACAGTCTAATGTTCGAATGGACTTGTGCGCAGCGCAATATTTATTTTAATAGTCTCAACACGACGTTAGTGATATATTCGAATGCAAAGGATACCCAACCACGTCTGTACAAGTAGCATTGTTTTAAAAATAATAACTGAGGAACATATATTGTGATGTGAATATCGACTATTGAAAATTGGAAACAATCAAATAAATAATATTTAATTTAATTAATATTTATTTAAAAATATTTGATAGTGACGCTAGTTTAACTATTATTATACTAAGCGATTTCAATGTCCATCTTGCACTATTTGGTAGTAATTATAAGTATCAATACAACATTGATATAAACTATACATTTTCAAAAGTTTATTGTATTACACTAAAATTCAAAAGAGAATGTCGTATTATCCTAGATTTTTAATCCAATAATAACTAGACGATAATTTATTTCATTCGTTTCAATCGTACATCATGTTATACGGCGCGGGGATTTGCTGAGCTCGTGGGAATTAAGTGTGAGAGATAAATTACGTTATGATAGCTAAATTACACAGAGATACTTGGGACTGAAACACTCTTCAGCAATAAATTTAAGAGCAAAGGAAAAAGAAGTAGATAACAAATGTTTAATCGTGACATGAAGATAACATTTAATGAATATCATAACATTATATAATGAACGTGCGGTTTTGAAAATTCATTTACATATAATATATGTAAGTAACATATGTTTTAATAACATTTCCCATGACAAAAGCCAAGGGCAGACGAAATATAAACGGGGTATGTAGTATAAATGTGATTAATAAACTATTGTGGGTCTGCGTAAACTGTAGCGTTATTATAAAAACTTACAATGTACCAGGATATAAAACACTTCTCCTTTCAACGTGATTAGTAGCTACCACAGGGTCGAAAGTTCTCAAGTCACCTGAACGCCGCTGTCTTAGAAAACAACGGTAAATTAACGAATATTGATCCATTACTGATGTAGTATAACCGGCTTCGCGTTTAAACTTGTTGTTTTATATAACGGCGCGGCGGTCTCAAAGTTAATGGATTATTGGAGAATTTAAATCGAACCGTACAAAAGCTAATTTGAATTTAGTTAAAACTTTAACTATAGCATGCTTCATTGTTTTGCATTCTGGTGCATTCCGGTTTTCCTGCTACAGAGTTCTTTAAGCTAATAATTTGAAAAAATAGACTCCTCGTTGAAGACCATACACTCGTAGATAATCATTGTAGTCTTTAGGTATTTGCAAAACACGGATGTAGCTCGCGTGTTACTGATTCTACAAAACAGGAATCCCTACACTGTAGGCTAATTAACTCACTATTACTCCCATACAATTTTTTTAAGGCATTATTACCGAAGATAATTCGTTCAAATTTATTTTGCATGCCATCTTCTTTAATGTAGAGATAATGTCTCAATGGACCGTTATAAGCAAGGGATTAATAAGTATATACTGATTTCACGATTTTAGGTTTCAGTAGTGATTTCGCAGTGCCCTTAAACAGTTAACAGTTTAATTGTCAGTGATATGTTACTTACGACAGTAGTTTAAAACTTCTGCAGCAAGAAAAGATAAAGTGACGATTTAGTTTCTATACACATTTATGTCAGTCTGTAGTTCCACTAATCTGGTACTTGTCTTTTATATTTATTAGCCAGTTGGCTGGAGTCCAACTAATTAGTTCCAAGCCATTACGCGTACTATCCATCTCCACGGAAGTATCGTTCAAATGTTTAAGTTGATTTATACGTAATTTAATATTGTTGAAGGTTTGATAGAACTTATAGTACGACGTTCAAAATTTGTACACACTTGTATGAGTAGTTCGACTCAATAGATGGCGCTGGTTTTTAAGTAGTCGTTTTGCCACTGCCAGTTTGGCAAGTTTTCTGGGTTCGTTCACTATTTGACACAAACATTTGTGTCATACACATGAGTCTGGGTATAATTTGAGTGCTTTGTTTCAATGTTTCAAAAGTCCCCGATACAGGAATTATTCCTTATGTGGAAACTTCCATTTTTTTCTCTTTTCATTAAAATTTTTGACAATTTGCCTATAAATTCGGTATTAATGCAAAAGTATATTACGTAGTAGTACGCTTGGCAGTAGATAATCTGGAATACGGATTTCAATCTTTGCTGTAGGACTATAAATAACTTTATTAGTAAAGTTGGAATGATTTGTCCGCACATATCATACCATTCAATACCGCCGGGACCGCAGTTACAAGATCTGTGCCATGGTTTGTCTTTTTCCCTTGTTTAATAATTTTTTAGCATAACTAGTTAAATCATTAGCGTCATGTGCCATTTTCTTGTTTCAGGTAGGAGCTGGTATCAGTTACGGCTTCGCCGACTGTATACTAGTTTACCCTCACTGACGATAAATAAAATTCGCGTATTTTGCAACCTAACTTTATATTCGACATACAATATCTTTAAATATTATGTTAACGATACTTCGATTAACGTTAGTTACCATTTTTTAATTATTAATTTCTATTTTTGGCACTTGGTGGTTTGTTTATAGTGACATACGAGCTAGCAGCTTACTTGATAGTATGTGGCATCCACTGTTTGGATTTTAGTTATGTCAGGGATAAACTTCAGCTGAATAGTGATTTGGGCGAATATTGTTTTGACGATAATACTCGCCCTAAACTCTTTATAAAAAGGGTGAGTCCTAGATTCTCGTTGAAAAGATGAACTCTCGTTGAAAAAGACACCTTGTCTGGAGTGACAATGCTACGGAGTCAAACAATTCCTAAAGGCACCCGCTATGAAAGAGACCACGCAAAAACACTTAAAGTCTCTCCTCTGCGTGTGTTATTGGGTTGAATCGAATTAAGTTCCTTGAACTTTATTCAGATGCCTGCTCTAGGGATTTCCCAATTTTCACACAGACAAGTTGTGAACTTCTTATATGCACTTTTTTTTTGTGTTTGTTGTTTGTGTGTGTGTTGTTGGCCTCAGATGGCTTTGACAACTTTACGCGGACTGTGGGTGAGCGCAGAAGGCTCCCAACCCGTTATAAAGTATACTAATCAACGTCATCCCCCAAGGGTGGACTACCACGAACCTCGGCTCAGAGCGTTTTCGGCAACGTGGATCCACGTGGATCTAAGGTGATCCACGGGATTAACGTTAATGCGACGCGTATTCCGACCTCTGTGGCGAGGGCGGATCCGCGGACGACTTCGCGAGCCATGTATGCTCTGTCTTAGCGAGTGTAGTCCGGTTCGTTAGTGTAATCTGGTTCGTCTAATATGTGCCTAGGTCTTCTAACTTTCGATGATGGAGTGTAATTTATTGCCGCAACCACTAGCGGGTTGTGAGGTGTCTGAGCAGAGTCAAAGTAGCTACGGGTTCACTGCTTTATGAATTGCCTGATGGTCGGCAGCTCTAGATCTATGTGTAGATTTTCGTTGCACACGAACCACGGTGCTTCCGTAGCTCTGCGCATGAAACTATTTTGTAGTGTATGTAGCCTATGGATCCTGTTTGGCCTAACGTATGCGAATACTATACTAGCGTAGGTCATGATGGGCTTAACACATGTTGTATACAGCCTAACCTTGTGCCTAAGTGATAATTTAGAGCAGTCGCTCTTCGTAACAGTCGTTAACGAGAGAATGAAGACCGACCTAACACAAAGGCGGGCCCGGTTACGAACTTGCCTTAGGTGAAGTCGGAATGAGAGTCGATCATCAAGGTGATATCTAGATATTTGGCTTCTCTAGCACATGGGATAGCGGAGCCAAACATCCTTATTTGTGAGGTCGCACCCGGAAGGTACAGGTGAGATGGTCTCCTGTGAAACAACACCGCCTGACTCTTCTCGGGATTGATCTCTATCCGCCATTTCCGAAACCAAGCGCCTAAGGCGTTGTGTTTTGAGAAGCGTTGTTTTAGCTGGTAGAAGGCGCCTTCCCCATGCTGTCATCTACATAGGATTTTGTTTTCTTAATTGGTAACGTATCATAGATTTGCAGGATGGATGATGATAATGATGCTGAAAAAAGCATCATCTTCAATGTTATTGTAGCTCCCAATATAAATCTTCACACTTCTGTAGGGACAGCAAGTAGTGGTCTCAGACGTATCGATTTCTTCACAATGTTTTTCTTCACGAATAAAGCAAGCGATAAATAACGTTCTATTTCACACATAAGTTAAGAAGTCGTAGTTGCATGGATCATGAACTTGGGGTCGATCTCGAGATGTCGGCATAGCAGTCCAACGAGCACTCTATTAGGCTATCACTGTTTTATAGTATTAGAAAACACATTAAATCAGTTTACTTTATGCACATAATGGTCTTTTTAGTGAGCCATACATTTTGTAAGATGGGTAATATACAAACTAGTAATACATATTAAACGACTATTGCTTTACGATAATATTACACTGAAGCGCCTTAAAATGCAAATCTGTTCTAAAAAGGTTTGCAATAAATAAAATGATATTTTCTTTACACGAGGTTTCATAATAATAACAAGCTTTTGTTTTTTGTATTGTAGTGGCATAGGTGGCTCGTATAACTGGCAATTGAAACTACAAATTCCGAGATTAATATCTAAGTCAGCAAGTATGTTAATCCCAAAATATCCTGTCGCTTAATCAACCATTGATGTGGTTGACACACAGCCCACAAGCAAACTAAGCATCGAATACTGCGATAGCAACCAACAATAACACAAATAAAAATAATTTAAACTGCCAGTCTTTATTTTTGACAATTGAGTTTGTGGACTGCTCTAAAGTTGTTGAGTTCTCTAAATGCAAAGCCTCTATAACGCGCAACTTTTCAGCGACAATAAAAAATATTGCTCTTGTTACAAGCATTTGTGGCACTCGGGGTAAGTGTAATCCGTTTAACTTTTACATTTTGT